>QXEO01000683.1:327667-1737373 GCA_007115705.1 Dactylis glomerata
CCCCCCCCCCCCCCCCCCCTAAAATTTTATCCTGGCTCCGCCCTTGGTCCTGGCCAAAACAAGATGGTGTCTAGGCCGTTGCCATGTTGAAGGGGGAGGTGGTAGGCCTGTTCGCTACCGACCACCTAGGGTCCACGGCCAGCTAGGTGTTGTCCGCGAACCTATCGCATTTTGTAACAGAATTAATTTTGTGGGGCCCTCAAGCATGTGATCAAGCGCAAATTATGGAGTCGACGAGTTGGTAAGAAATCTTCCTTTAGTGTCCATTTAGTTCTACTATGAGTGAACTAGTGTATGCATGACTAATTAATATTCGGCCATTGCATAGGATTTCCAAGGTTTGGATTACTTTGAGAATATCGAGAAGCATCAGTTCACGTTGAGCCATTATTTACATTTTTATATAGCTAAAAAGGAATCAAATTGGTCAAAGACATGTGACTGAAAATGTGTCCCTGACCCAAATGAACAGGACGTATTCTCACACGATTTTCTGTTCATAGATTGATCTTTTTTTATAAACACAATATAATATAGACGCTCACAAACACGCACGTACATCACTCCTATAAATGCATACACGTACACGCTACTTCTATAAACATCTCTGAAAGACAGACACGCCTCGACCGATCGCCTCACGTCTCCGCCCCTCTGTTGACCCGACACTGTTGGCCGTGCACGCGCGCGGACGAACATGCGAAAAGTAACGCAACAGGACCGCACGTACACGTTGTAGGTGCACGCGCGCGTACGATCATAACCACGCTCGATCGCCGGCCGGTCATCACTCCGGCTTCCCTGTATTATTCACAGGCGGGGCCGGGCGCACGGTGGTCGTCGGCAGGGGCAGAGGAAACTACGAGCGGCTGAGGCGAGCCGCGCAGCTTTTGGGGCAGGGCGCGGGCCCGGCGGCTGTTCCCTCGCCATCGCCAAAGCCGGTGCTGTTCTCACGTTGCACTCTACCACCGGTGGTGGCGCCCGCCGCCCGGCGATCCACCGCCTGCATGGACGCCGTCCACAGCCTCCACCTGATGGACCGCCCACCCCCACCCTCGGTCGCCGCCGGAGTAAAGTCGTGATCGTGCCAATTGCTCCAGTCATACGTAGTACGTTCATCATCACGGCTGCACCAGGCAATGCCAATAGTTACAGTTAGGCAGCGTACGGCGTCTCAGTGCCCTCGTACGTTTAGCAGCCCACTGAAACATGAGTTGTTGTGCACTGTCATATCATATCGATAACGATCGAGCCAGCCAGCTAGCTCACTGAAGGAAACAACTGTTCAGCTCTAGATGCAGCCGCCGAGCGAGCGACCGATCTTCCCATCACAGTACGTACTACGTCAACTGATCCATCTCATCTCACTGGAGTACATAGTCAATGTATGAATACATTCTGGCTACATAATACGGTAGTCTTACAGTACCATGTCCATCGCCCGGTCTACGCGACAGGAAACATGGACGCGCCGAGTGATAAGGAAACAGGGGAGACACGATGCTGCCTGGCTTGCCTGCTAGTGCTACCTTAGCTAGCTGCTGATAGTGCTTCTTGCTCAACTCAGATTCTTCATTATCCCTCTCAAAAAGCCATCACAGATTCCCGCTTGTCGAAAAGCATGCAGCAGCGCGTATAAATTTTTATCTAAAGAATAATAAAACTGAGAGATAACTAGAGTAAACATTTGGTGTACATGGGCACTACTGACCTTGTGTTTTTAAAAAATTGGAAATCATATTTCTGAGTTTCAAAATAAATTAAAAAAATATTTGCATGTAGCATACTATTTATCCAACCAATGTGCAAAAAAACATGTTTAAATACTTTGTTATTTGGGCTACAAAAAAAATGACAAACGTCTTAGATCTGAGTATGTATATTTCAAATCTACAAATTTTATCAGACTTTTTGTTTTTATGTAGCCCACAATTCAAAAAAAATTGTAATAAAATTCTGCATACACGCAGATTACATCTATCATTGACTATGTCCAGATTTATTTTCAGAATTTATTAGAACTTAAAACTATGATTTTATTTTTATTTTAAGATAAAGGAGCACTGGAGTCCAAGAGCCAAAAGCACTTTCATAAATTAGAGTTTCATCTGTCCGTTTTAACTCATGAAACGTTACTTCTATAACTACTACGACACTACCGGGCATCAACTATCACACTGTACGGGCCTATGCACTTCCAAGGACAACCTTCTTGTTCGGAAACACACCGGCCGACACCTTCCATAGGACGCTTGGTCAAATACAAGAACTGCCCTTAATTAATAAACCAAGGTAAATAATACAGAAAAGTACATACTCGTTTTGACCTATATTACTCTTCGTAATATAGATGTATCTATCACTAAAAATAGATCTAGATACATCTAGACTAGTAAGAATAGATGGATACGAGTACTAGCATTGACTAATACGGAATATGCAGTATATGTACAGAGAGTCAGAGACCACCTAGCTATAGTACACGTACTCCTCCAATCCTTCGCTATATATACTACACATCCGCTTTACACGTCCTTGGCTAAACTGGCCGACGCATTAATTTGGATCATACTAAGACCGTCTACGCCCGGTCAAAAGCCCTAGCTGGTGACGGATGCACGGCCACCTCCCAGTTTTTCTGCACCCACCATCATCATCATTAGCTCCCTCGCGCTCCTCTCTCATGGTGACAACTGAATTAGAGTGATAACGATCTACTTTACCTCATCCGAAGACCGAAGCTTGTGAGTGAATCAGGAGCCCCACCAGTCATGAGCTTTTTAAGGTTTATGTTTCCTTTTCAAAGCTGAAAGTTACGCCCAAGGTTATCGTAATCCAACAAGATTTGCAGATGCCGGAAGTTGGAACTAAAGTAACTCGCAGAAAGCGATTTTCACTGTTAAGCGCACTGTTGGGAGCACACCATGTGATGACCTTTCCACATCAAGGGATAACTCAAACTCTCCGCTAAAAAATCGTAGAGAAGTGTAACTATGATCCCAACTACACATGTCAATTCGATGAAAAAAAAATGACAAAATAGATCAAGTCAAAAAACTTCAGACAAAAATAACACGATTTTGAAAATATTTCAAACGAACACCAGGGCGCTGACCCTCCTAGCGTAGCACACCCGGAACCAGCGCTCGATTAGTAGCGATATGGACAGGGTGGTACCCCATGTAGTATAGTGGAACCTGCAAACAACACAACCAAGTACTTTGCCCCAACTTAGAGTGAGGTGTCAATCTCACGATTTGCTGTAAACAAAGGACTAAACGTATCGTGTGGTAAAAGACAGTAGTTTGCGAGAATGTAAATAAAGTGAGTAAATGGTAAACGGTAATAACAATATAAAAGAATGGACCAGGGTCCAGAGTTCACTAGAGGTGTCTCTCCATAAGATAAATAACATGCTGGGTAAACAAATTACAGTTGGGCAATTGATAGAATAAAGCAAGCGTACAAATATCATGAGGATCACTATGAGATTCACTTGGGCATTACAACATAATACATAGACCGTAATCCAACTGCATCTATGACTAATAATGCACCCGCCGAATGTATCCGAGCAACCGTTGGTATTAAGTTGCAAGCAACAGATTATCGCCTTAAGCAAGTGTCTAATGTAAACAATACAAATATCCTTGAATACAAGATTGTTGTTTTCTCCCTAGTAGCAACAGCACATCTACAACCTTAGAGGTTTCTGTCACTCTCCCAGATTACTAGAGGCATGAACCCACTATCGAGCATAAATACTCCCTCTTGGAGTCATTAGCATCTACTCGGCCAAGATATCTGCTAGCAACGGAGAGCATGCAAGATCATAAACAACATAGAGATGATAAATCAATAAATCAACTTGACAAAGTACCAATCTCATCGGATCCCAACAAACACAACATGTAGAATTACACAACGATGATCTTGATCATGATAGGCAGCTCACAAGATCTAAACATGAAGCACATGGAGGAGAAGACAACCATCTAGCTACTGCTATGGACCCGTAGTCCAAGGTAGACTACTCACGCATCACTCCGGAGGCAGGCATGGTGATGAAGAAGGCCTCCGGCAGTGATTCCCCTCTCCGGCAGGGTGCCGGGAAGAGCTTCTGGACCCTCCCGATCTCGCATCGACGACGGCGGCGGCTTGCAGTATGTTTCGTGGAAAATTGATCGGGTCTTTAGGTTTCCTCGCCGAGGAGAATATATAGGCGGAAGGGCGCGTCAGGAGTGGGGCCAGGCAGCCACACCACCTGGTGGCGCATTTGAGACCATCTTCATGCTAGACATTACATACTAACTATTATATTCACATACATCTAAGATAGACACAAAGTCTATAAATATCTATCAAAGATATTTGTTAATTGTACACATTACACCTCTTTGTCAATATACCTGAAAATTAACCTAAACACATACATACAATAGAATATATCATCAACATATATTAACATGTTAATGCATTCTTGTTATCTATATATCTCATATCTAAAGTGCTTTAGTTAGCAAAATGATGTTTCAATGGAAAATGATAGATATTTTATAGACTTTGTGTCTATCTTATATGTCATTATAAAATATGGTCTACACTTGTAGAGTGTACTTATAGTGACACCATTTACAATCATATAGTAAAATGTATTTTATCATAGGTAATATCAGGGATGTTCTGTGGTTAACGCAAGTATTACATAAAAAACTAGTTAAGACCATATGATAATACAAGAAGATATATGAAAGTAAAAATATTTAGTATAAATAAATATCAACAAAAAAATGAAATAATAATCATGTCTTGGAGTCGACATGATATCTAGAGGTGGTCGGGGGAATCCATGGAGTGTGCGGCTTTGACATGAGCTTCCCAGGCGACTGCCATGGTTCGCCGCCTCTATCTTCAGCCATAAGGAGGCCATGTTGGTTCTGAGCGTGTAGTAGTTGCTAGAGTTTGTTCATCCTCTTTCAAAAGACTCTTGATTGCTTTGTTGTGAAGCCGAACGCATGTAGCTTCCCCTAGTGGCTCGATCCTTAGTGGAGAGAAAGTTCTGGATTCATCCCCAATCCCTCCCCCAATATATTTTTCTCGGACCCATCTACTTCATCCGGAAATTTCTCACATTGCCCGTATTTATGCAAGTTTATATGAAACCCTGGTTCATCATTGATTTTCTTTGAACATTGTAATTATCCTTTTAGCATTTCTATAGCACCTGTAATAATTGGAAACATGTGTGATGTTGATTTTGTATTTTTACGAGAGCCAGTTAGTGTAGCACTATATTTTTGACTTCAAATAGATGCATCAAATATGATGAGCATGTCTATGTGCTAGAACATGTGTACTTGTGGTGAATGTGTATGTTCTATGTGAAATTTGAAAATATCTGTCATCTACATAACCATCTCCTCCAACGAATCCATCTCCATCATCTAAACATTTTAAGGGTACTACAATGTCAACATTTATTATCATGTAATAATCACTATCTTATCGAAGTTAATATAGGGGAAAAGTTGAGTTATTGTAAACATTCTAAAAACTATAGCTAAGAACAAGAAGTTATTAGAAGTGAAAAATAATATAAATAAATAACACCAACTGGTTCAAGAGAAAAATGTTTCTCAGTAATTTCTGTGAAGGTGGAGCAAGGAAATAAGAAAGTGAATAGTGAACGAAGAGTTCAAAGACTTTTCGCAAGGTGTAGGTGCATTTTTTTAATCAGACAAACATCTCCTCACCTCAGTTTGACGAATCTCGCTCATCCATTTAAAATCAATAAGCAGAAGTAGATACCTTCTGTGTAAAGATTCTCATAATCTCACGGGGAGAGCAACAAAATCGGTCCCGGCCGCTAAGAGTTGTGTCACGAGCAGACCTTATGAGTAGTTATATAGGTGCTGTAGCAAGTTATCCAGTTCTAGTAATTTGAACGTCCCAACCTTTTATTATCTTATGTATCTACTATATACTAAAAAGCACAATAGGGATATCTAAAATAGAGACATCACATTAATCCACATCATCAAAATTATTTAACCATTAGATTTATAATTTATGATTAGGATTTAGCAAGCGATTGCGTAACTATATTGTGAATACATGTCTAACATGTACGCGGCTATGAAACCATATTCTGGTCAAGCCGGACAATACTTTTGCGTGTCAAAGAAGAAAAAAAAAAGGTGCACTGAGTTCAAAAGCAAATTGCTTATACGTACTGTAACATACTTTAAGTTCATCTGACACGTACATTGGTAGATAAAAAAAGGTGCTAAAATAAGGAAATACCAAAAATGAGAATACGTGAAAAGCAAAACCATTTTATAAAACTGTTGTGGACTCTTCATATCATGTTGCGGGCGATGTGGCCCATGTCAAAAGGCATATCTCCAGAGGACTCTACCCGCGTCCGTTTTAAAAAGGAAAACAACGTTACACTATAGCTAGCTAGATGTGGTGGCAACACTAGTGGAAAAAGAGGCTTCTATTCGCCACCTTTAGTCCCTAAACTATTTGGGCTGAGGCTAAAGGGGGCATTAGTCCCGGTTCGTGCCGCTGGGGCACGGCCAGCACTTAGTCCCGGTTCGTAATGGACCTTTAGTCCCGGTCGTTAACACGGATCGGGACTAAAGGGGTGGCGGGCGGGAACCTCACGGGCGGCGGCCTTTAGTCCCGGCCCGTGTTAACGACCGGGACTAAAGGGCGACCTTTAATCCCGGCCTTTAACACGGACCGGGACTAAAGGTCGTCGCCTACAAAATGGAGCTTCTCTTCCCCCGAGCCTGCCAGTACACTAATGGTGGTCGGAAGCTTAGATTGAGTGGGGAGGTCATGCCCGATTTTTTTATCAAAATTATCCAAGATTTTGAGTTATTTCATCTATCTAATTGGTTCAAAAGGTTAGCAACTTTACTCTCTCATCTTTAATTGCTAATTTAGCTCATATAATGCTCTAGATGTGGTGAGATTTGTGGCTTTAATTTGGGAGTAATTATGGGAGTTTATTTGATTTATATAGCATTTGAGCTTAAATTAATTCCTTAGTTTGCACATGTGTAGAGGTGGTGTACTTGTATGTTGACCAAAATGAGTATGGAGAAATTTGTCATGCATATATATAGCTCTTTTTATGCTCAAAAAAAATAGAGGATTTGTGGAGTAATTAATGTTAGAAAGTAATGTGGGAGTAATTGTGAGCTTATGTGATTTACAATAATAATTTTTTAGTAGGATTTATTTGCAATAATAACTTGTAAGTATGAGGCATTTTCTTGATTGATTTCCATGCACATATATAGCTCTTTTTATGCTCAAGAAAATAGAGGGATTTGTGGAGTAACGTTAGAGAGTAATGTGGGAGTATATATGATTTATATGCAATGTGAGTTTATTCTTTGTATTAATTTGGTTTATTACATACTTACATAATAATACAGATGAACCGGCAATGGATGTACGGTAGCCGAGTCTCAAGCGAGTTCATTAAGTGCTTGCAGGATTTCCTCCGTGTGGCTGATGCGAATAAGCGGAATGGTTTTGTCATCTGTTGATGACCCACAAGTATAGGGGGTGTATCGTAGTACTTTCGATAAATAAGAGTGTCAAACCCAACGAGGAGCAGAAGGTGTTGATGAGTGGTTTTGATCAAGGATTCACTGTAAATACTAGTAAACAGGTTTTCAGGGGTATTTGGTAATACGAGTAAATAAAGTGCGAGTAAATAAAAGACAGTACTAACAATTACAGCAAGTGGCCCAATCCTTTCTTCAGCAAAGGAGACAAGCCGGTTGTGTAACTTATAATAACCAAACGTTCTCGAGGACACACGGGAGTTTCTGTCAAGAGCTTTCGCTTCATAAAGCCAATAGTCTTTATTGGTTTGATAGGTGTTATGAGGGTGAACCTGTGCTAGCGCACTACCCTTACTAGGATAAATACACACTTGTGATTATACCCCTTGCAAGCATCCGCAAATACAAGAAAGTAATTAAGATAAATCTAACCACAGCCTTAAACTCTAAGATCCTACGCTCCCTGGTGCAACGGTTTCCCAATAGAGGTTTAGGTTTTTGTCACTCCAGCAACCCCACAATTGGTAGCCAAATACACAATGCATCTCACTAGGCCCATAAATGGTGAAGTATCATGTAGTCGACGTTCACATGACACCACTAGTGAAATAGCACCACAACAATATCAAACCATTAAATATTTCTCAACAATAATTCACTACTAACATCTTGACTTCTCCCATGTCCTCAAGAACTAAACGAACTACTCACAAGACATCATATGGATCATGATCAGAGGTGAAATAATGGTAAATAACAATCTGAACATAAACCTTAATTCAACGGTTCCACTCAATAGCCTCAACTACAAGAGTAATCAACATCGGGAAAGTTTCCCCTATGAATATAACAAGATCCAACTCAAGATGTTACAGCGGGATGGCGTGGTGATGATGGAGATGAAGGTGCTGGTGATGGAGATGATGATGATGATGATCCCGATGAAGTCCGGTGCGATGGTGATGACGATGGCGATGATCTCCCCTCTCCGGGAAGGAATTTCCCCGGCAGATTTCTGCCTGCCGGAGAGCTTTTCTCTCTCTCTGGTGTTTTCCGCCCCGCAGAGGCGGCGGTGTCTATCTCTGAGCCTCCCCTTTGACTTTGGTTTTCGGGGACGATGAAGTACACGAAGGGGCGAGACCAGAAGTGGGCCAGGGTGACCTCACATAGGGCTGGCGCGGCCAGGGGTCAGGCCACGCCACCCTGGCGTGAGGGCCCCTCCTGGCTCCTCTCGACTCCTCCTTCTGGCTTCCTGAGTCTTCTGGGAAAATATAATTTCCAGGTATTTTTTTGGAATTTTCCTGATCTTCAAAATATGGTCCCTTGATGGTCCTTTTTCCAGCAGAATCCTGACTCCGGCAGCAAATCCTCCAATGATCATCAAACATGTGAAAACAAGGGAAATAACATAAGTATCAACTCTAAATGTGAAATATATCAATGAATAACAGTAAATTATGATACAAAATAGTGATGCAAAATGGACGTATCAACCCCCCCAAGCTTAGACCTCGCTTGTCCCCAAGCAAAAACTAAACTCGGTAAACATGACCACAGGTTTATGGAGTGAAGTGTCGATAATCAAAATACGGACAAGAAGCATCACATTCACCAAGGTAGAAATTATAATAGACAGCAACTTCCCTTTATAAGATATAGACTTGCAATAGGTAAAAGGGAATCACATGTAAAGATGCACAAGGTAAACTATAATTGGCAATTGAAAACCTTAGTTCTTGGTCAAAGAATGATGAACAAGCTATTCTTTCTTTTAAACGGAGCCTTTTAAAACAGAGCTAATATAGCAAAGACCATATGCTCAACAAAATAAACTTTTGCATTCATAGAAAGCTTTCAAAGATATATTCCTTCAGACAAAAGCATTGTACAAAACAAGGAAGATAGTAAACATGATTAAACGAATAAACATATGGATGAGTGAAACATAACAACTCAAATGCTTGCTTGAGATAGAGGGGAATAGGTTGACTCAACATAAAAGTAAAAGATAGGCCCTTCGCAGAGGGAAACAGGGATTAAACATGTGCTAGAGCTTTTCATTTGCAAAACAGAGGTAAAAAGTTATTTTGAGAGGTGATTGCTTTTGTCAACAACTAGCAACGGAGTTCTTGATATCTTCCATACTAAACAAGTGAGAGCGGTTCCGAGATGTTTGATTAATTGGCACATTGGTGCTCTTTTATAGCTGTGCACTCCTCCCCACCTTTTTCCTTTCTCAAACCATGGCTAACCGATTCCATCGGGTGCCGACCAGCTTTCACATACCATGGAGGAGTGCTCTTTTCTTTCCTTTTAGAATTAGATTATAATGGTCTGACCAGCTCCCTTGCAAAATTAATGACGAGCAGACGAAGCTGCCTAGTCGAGGGGTACTTAATTTAGTATGGAAGATAACAAACCCATCCACTACGTCCTCATGAGCTAAAAACAGTGGCACAAAATGAGGAGTGTTTGAAGGTTTTTGAAAGGTAGCACATGAAAATTTACTTGGAATGGCTTGAAATACCATGCATAGGAATTTATAGTGGACTCTTTGGAAGTGACTTGGCTTTGGGATTTGGATGCATGAGAAGTATTTCCTCTCAGTACAAGTTTTTGGCTAGCAAGGCTGGGTAGCAAGCATAAGAGTTGCATGAAACAGACAAACATACATATAATAAGAACAATCATGCAAACTCCCTTGAAGGCACAACGATTTTGACTTTAGGAATAACAATGCTTATAAGCCAAACATGAAGGATAAACTGAAGTGATGTAACTACAAGCACTTCTTTATTCTTTTCTACTCAAACCTCAAGGTAAAGTTGCTACTGACCAAGCTAGGTTTGCCAAAACCAACTAAATTTACTCATGCTCCCAAAGTGATACCAATACCCATCAACAAGACTAGTCATACAAGAGATATTGCAAACTAACATAAAGTGTGCGGAAAGTAAACGATAAAACTTCTCATTAATATTTTATTACCGCAACTCACACCAAAGGATACATAGATAACCAACTAAGGAGGATACTTCCAAATTGCAAACTATTCTATAAGATAACTTCTCTATTCATGATATGACTCTACTTGAAAAGTAAATGAGCAAAAGGTAATGATGTGATACCGCGGCACTCCCCCAAGCTTGGAACAAGCCAAGGGGATGCCTATACCGATGACGAATTACTCCTTGGGTGGTGGCGGTGGATAATCTTTAATAAGCTTCTCAATCAAATCTTTTAGATCATCAATCTTGTGCTCAAGGTTACGAATCATCTCAGAATTGTGCTCAACACGGTTCATGAACCTGTCAGCAAGAGAATCCCAGCTCTTGGAATTATTTCCCCATCCTTCTTCACTCTTGGAGCTTTCTATCCCTGCATTGTTAGAACGATCTATATCCCAGCCAGAGGGTAATCGTGATCTGGGCACCTTTTGAAACTGATGTTCATGAATTAGAGTATGGAAAGGATTTTGGCCTGACGGAGATGTACGTGGAGCTAAGGTGTGACGCGGCACGCCCCCTCCGGTCCTTATGCGAGCACTCTTCTTGAACTTGTCATGATCTGTCACCACCCCTATGCTGGCAATCATGGTGTTTGGCCTTGAACTTTGATCTTCCTCCTCGTCTTCACTTTCAACCTCTTCTTTCAGCCGGAAGTCTTTGGTGTCATCTTCCGGAGGTGTCTTCTCCTTGTCATTGCTTGAAGAGGCCATGGCTCCCCCAAACTTAAGATCAACACCTGACAGAAACAGCTCGAAACAAAACATGACGAGAAAACGATATACAGACCTCGGGGACTCCGGGGGTTAAATAGGCGAAAATTATACATCGAAACGAAATCACAGGACGAAACCGGGACGGAAACGAGTTCCGAGGTGCTCTCACACCTGGGTGGCGCGGCCAGGGGTGGGCCCGCGCCACCTATGTGTGAGAAGCCCACGGACTCCTTTTCCTGCTCGTTTTCGTCTCGTGATTTTTCATATTTATTAAAAACAGCAGAAATATTAAAGGAAGAGCTTTTCGCGAAACTTCTCTGACTAGAACTGTTACCTATTCAAAAACGAACTCTGCAGGTACCTGCAATTTGTCTTGGATGAATTCTTCCGGAGAAACTATTTCAATAACATCAACATCTTCATTATAAGAATCTCCAGAAATATAATGTTTGAGTCTTTGCCCATTCACCACTTGTGTAGAGTCATCTTTCAATGAAGCAATCTTAATAGCACCTGAGCGGTACACTTCCACAATAACATATGGTCCTTCCCATTTTGAAAGTAATTTTCCTGCAAAAAATCTGAGACGAGACCTATACAATAGAACTTTCTCACCAACATGAAACTCTCTCTTAAGAATCCTCTTATCATGCCATTGCTTGACTTTCTCTTTAAAAAGCCTGGCATTCTCATACGCTTCGTTTCTCCACTCATCTAGAGAACTCAAATCTAACAACCTCTTCTTATCGGCTAGCTTAAAATCTCTATTAAGCTCTCTCACTGCCCAAAAAGCTTTGTGTTCTAATTCTAAGGGCAAGTGACACGTTTTTCCATAAACCATCTTATAAGGAGACATACACATGGGGTTCTTATAAGCAGTTCTATAAGCCCATAAAGCGTCGTTTAACTTACTAGCCCAGTTTTTCCTAGATCTATTGACAGTCTTCTGCAAGATAGACTTGATTTCTCTATTAGAAAGCTCTACCTGCCCGCTAGTTTGGGGATGATAAGCAGAAGCAATTCTATGATTAACATCATATTTAGCAAGAGTTTTTCTAAAACCACCGTGAACAAAATGAGAACCTCCGTCAGTCATAAGATATCTAGGCACACCAAACCTAGGAAAAATAACATCCTTAAGCATTTTTAACGAAGTCTCACCATCGGCACTCTTTGTAGGTATGGCTTCTACCCATTTAGTAACGTAATCAACAGCAACAAGTATGTGGGTATAGCCTTTTGAAGGAGGGAAAGGACCCATAAAGTCAAATCCCCAACAATCAAATGGTTCAATAACAAGAGTGTAACTCATAGGCATTTCACTGCGTCTAGAAATATTACCAACTCTTTGACATTCATCGCAAGATAAAACATACCTTCTGGCATCTTTAAAGAGGGTTGGCCAATAAAAACCTGATTATAGAACCTTCTGCGCGGTTCTATCTCCAGCATGATGCCCTCCATAGGCGCTGCTATGGCATTTTCTTAATATCTCTTGTTGCTCATATTCCGGTACACATCTTCTCATAATACCATCAACTCCTTCTTTATATAAGTGTGGGTCATCCCAAAAATAATGCCTCAAATCATAGAAGAATTTTCTTCTTTGCTGAGATGTAAAGGTTGGAGGCAAATACTTGGAAACAATAAAGTTAGCATAATCAGCATACCAAGGAAGGTCTCACGAAGTTACATTTATTGAAGCCAACTGTTCATTTGGAAAACTATCATTAACAGGAATATGATCAAAAGAAATGTTTTCCAATCTAGACAAGTTGTCAGCCACAGGATTTTCAGCACCTTTCCTATCTACGATATGCAAATCAAACTCTTGTAAAAGCAACACCCATCTAATAAGCCTAAGCTTAGCATCCTTCTTAGTCATAAGATATCTAATAGCAGCGTGATCAGTATGAATAGTAACTTTAGAATCAACAATGTAAGATCTAAACTTATCACATGCAAAAACAACAGCAAGAAACTCTTTCTCAGTAGTAGCATAATTCTTCTGAGCAGCATCAAGAGTCTTACTAGCATAATGAATAACATTCAACTTATTATCTACGCGCTGTCCAAGAACAGCACCAATAGCAAAATCACTAGCATCACACATAATTTCAAAAGGTAAATTCCAATCAGGTGGTTGAACAATAGGAGCAGTAGTTAAAGCCTTCTTAAGAGTTTCAAAAGCTTCCTTACAATCATCATCAAAGACAAATGGTACATCCTTTTGAAGAAGATTAGTAAGAGGCTTTGAAATCTTGGAGAAATCTTTAATAAACCTCCTATAGAAACCAGCATGACCAAGAATACTACGAATACCTTTAACATCTCTAGGACAGGGCATTTTCTCAATTGCCTCCACTTTTGCTCTGTCAACTTCAATACCTCTTTCAGAAATTTTATGTCCAAGGACAATTCCTTCATTCACCATAAAGTGGCATTTCTCCCAATTAAGAACAAGGTTAGTTTCTTCGCACCTCTGCAAAACTTTATCAAGGTTGTGCAAACAATTATCAAAAGAAGTTCCATAGACGGAGAAATCGTACATGAAGACCTCCACAATTTCTTCATAAAAGCCATGAAAAATAGCAGATATGCATCTTTGAAAAGTAGCAGGAGCATTGCATAAACCAAACGGCATACGTCTATAAGCATAAGTTCCATAAGGACAAGTAAAAGTGGTTTTCTCTTGATCTTCCTTTTTAACAGCAATTTGAGAAAAACCAGAATAACCATCAAGGAAACAAAAATGAGTCTTCTTAGACAACCTTTCTAACATCTGATCTATAAACGGTAAAGGGTAATGATCTTTCTTAGTAACTTTGTTTACCTTCCTATAATCAATGCACATCCTATAACCAACTACTACCCTTTGAGGAATAAGCTCGTTATTCTCATTAGGCACAACAGTCATACCTCCTTTCTTAGGAACACAATGGACAGGACTAACCCATCTACTATCAGCAATAGGATAAATAATACCAGCATCAAGGAGCTTTTATACCTCATTTCTTACCACATCCTTCATCTTGGGAATTAGGCGGCGTTGATGCTCCACGACTGGCTTCGCGTCTTTCTCCATATTAATGGCATGCTGACATAAAGTGGGAGAAATCCCTTTTAAATCATCAAGAGTATATCACATAGCTCCTCGGTGTTTCCTCAATATCTCCAATAATCTTTCTTCTTCCTTTCCTGAAAGTTTAGAGCTAATAATAACAGGATATATTTTCTTATCATCTATATAAGCATATTTAAGATTATCAGGCAAAGGCTTTAATTCGAACACAGGATCTTCCTTAGGCGGCAAAGTGGTACCAAGATCCTCCACAGGTAGATTATGCTTGATTAATGGTGGTTGACGAAGGAGAATGTCGTCAATCTCTTCTCTTTCCTTGCTGAAAACATCACTTTCGTGATCTTCCATGAATTGCTGCAAGGCATTATTAGGAGCAAGTGCAATAGAAGCAAGCTGTTCAACTCGAAAATTTTCATTAGGCGTGTCATTTTCATAAGAAGTCTTAGCAAACTTGGAAAATTAAACTCAATAGACTCTCCATTGAACTTAGTAAAAAAAATCTCCTTCTTACAATCTATCACGGCGCCACAAGTGTTCAAAAATGGTCTACCAAAAATAATAGGACAAGTTTTACTAGCCTCCTTACCAAGTACTAGAAAATCAGTAGGGTATTTAGTCTTACCGCAAAGAACTTCCACATCTTGAACAATACCAAGAGGCCAAACAGTCTCTCTGTTAGCAAGCTGAACAACCACATCAATATCTTCAAGTTCACAAGTGCCAATCTCATGCATAATTTCTTTGTAAAGCTCTAAGGGAATAGCACTTGCGCTAGCACCAATATCACATAAACCATAATAGCAATGATCTCCAATCCTGACAGAAATAACAGGAACACTTGTTTTCCTATGCTTTTTAGGGTGTGAGAGAATGTTAGAAGCATCTTCACAAAAAAGAATATATGCATCCCCTACATCTTCAGTAATAAGATCCTTCAATATAGCTACAGGAGACTTAATAGTAATTTGCTCATCAGGTTCTGCAGCTTTCTTAGTACTTTTATTAGACACACTTACCAAAGTAGAATACTTCGTTACCTTAGCAGGGAAAGGTGTCTTCTCAAAATAAGGCTCAGGCACAATGCTATCAACAGTACAGACTTCAATAGCTGCAGCAGGTATATGACTAATAGAGTCTTTATAAGGCGCATGATATTTGTTCCAATCTTTCTTTGGAACATCAAGATAAGAGGCAAAGGCCTTAAGACAATTAGCAAGTATTTGTGAATCAAGACCATAAGCAGTGCTAACACTATGAAAGTCATCGGTTCCCATAAAGGATTTAATGCATTCATAATCATAGTTTATACCTGACTTCCTACCTTTGTCGTTTTCCCAACCTTCAGCATTCTCTTGTATACGGTCAAGAAGTTTCCACTTAGCATCTTCTTTCATATGAGTAAATGATCCAAAGCAAGAAGCATCCAAATAATCTTTATCAGGAAGAGTAAGCCGCGCATAAAAATTATCAATAACAATATTATTTGGGAGCTCAGGAATGGGGCATTTGAGCATTAGTAACTTCAATCTCCCCCACGCTTGGGCAATACTTTCTCCATCATGAGGCCAAAAATTATATATCCGGTTACGGTCTTTATGAATTTCACTTGGAGGATAAAACTTGGAATAAAAGAGAGGTACAATATTCTCCCATGCCATAGATAGACCATCTTGGAGTAGTCGATACCACTCTTCAGCTCTGCCTTTCAATGATAAAGAGAATAATTTCTTCTTGACCTGGCTTGGTGAAATACCTGCACATCTGAACAACTCGCATAATTCATGTATAAATAATAAGTGATCACCAGGATGGACAGTTCCATCTCCTGAATAGCAGTTATCCATAATACGCCCAACAATTTTCATAGGTATTTTAAAAGGATCAATTTCAGCAGGTGGTGGCGGTGGTGGTTCATCCACATGTGCAGCAGCAGTAGTAGAAGTGTTTCCAAATAGGAAACCAAATGGAGAGTTCTCCATAGCAGAGTAAAATAAAAATAAAAGACAAAATAAAAACAATACTCACAGTGACGGTTACCTTTACCAATTCCACTCTTCAATAGCGCTACACTCCCCGGCAACGGCGCCAGAAAATAGTCTTGATGACCCACAAGTATAGGGGGTGTATCGTAGTACTTTCGATAAATAAGAGTGTCGAACCCAACGAGGAGCAGAAGGTGTTGATGAGTGGTTTTGATCAAGGATTCACTGTAAATACTAGCAAACAGGTTTTTAGGGGTATTTGGTAATACGAGTAAATAAAGTGCGAGTAAATAAAAGACAGTAGTAACAATTGCAGCAAGTGGCCCAATCCTTTCTTCAGCAAAGGACAAGCCGGTTGTGTAACTTATAATAACCAAATGTTCTCGAGGACACACGGGAGTTTCTGTCAAGAGCTTTCGCTTCATAAAGCCAATAGTCTTTATTGGTTTGATAGGTGTTATGGGGGTGAACCTGTGCTAGCACACTACCCTTACTAGGATAAATACACACTTGTGATTATACCCCTTGCAAGCATCCGCAAATACAAGAAAGTAATTAAGATAAATCTAACCATAGCCTTAAACTCTAAGATCCTACGCTCCCTGGTGCAACGGTTTCCCAATGGAGGTTTAGGTTTCTGTCACTCCAGCAACCCCACAATTGGTAGCCAAATACACAATGCATCTCACTAGGCCCATAAATGGTGAAGTATCATGTAGTCGACGTTCACATGACACCACTAGTGAAATAGCACCACAACAATATCAAACCATTAAATATTTCTCAACAATAATTCACTACTAACATCTTGACTTCTCCCATGTCCTCAAGAACTAAACGAACTACTCACAAGACATCATATGGATCATGATCAGAGGTGAAATAATGGTAAATAACAATCTGAACATAAACCTTAATTCAACGGTTCCACTCAATAGCATCAACTACAAGAGTAATCAACACCGGGAAAGTTTCCCCTATGAATATAACAAGATCCAACTCAAGATGTTACAGCGGGATGGCATGGTGATGATGGAGATGAAGGTGCTGGTGATGGAGATGATGATGATGATGATGATCCCGATGAAGTCCGGTGCGATGGTGATGACGATGGCGACGATCTCCCCTCTCCGGGAAGGAATTTCCCCGGCAGATTTCTGCCTGCCGGAGAGCTTTTCTCTCTCTGGTGTTTTCCACCCCGCAGAGGCGGCGGTGTCTATCTCTGAGCCTTCCCTTTGACTTAGGTTTTCGGGGACGATGAAGTACGCGAAGGGGCGAGACCAGAAGTAGGCCAGGGTGGCCTCACACAGGGCTGGCGCGGCCAGGGGTCAGGCCGCGCCACCCTAGCGTGAGGGCCCCTCCTGGCTCCTCTCGACTCCTCCTTCTGGCTTCCTGAGTCTTCTGGGAAAATATAATTTCTTGGTATTTTTCTGGAATTTTCCTGATCTTCAAAATATGGTCCCTTGATGGTCCTTTTTCCAGTAGAATCCTGACTCCGGCAGCAAATCCTCCAATGATCATCAAACATGTGAAAACAAGGGAAATAACATAAGTATCAACTCTAAATGTGAAATATATCAATGAATAACAGTAAATTATGATACAAAATAGTGATGCAAAATGGACGTATCATCTGTCCATGTAGTGTGTGTAAGAATCTGAAGAATTACTCTTCATCAAGAACCCTGCACGTGCACCTGCTTCAGCACGGTTTCATGCCCAGCTACAATTGTTGGACCAAGCACGGAGAAAGAGGTGTTACAATGGAAGACAATGAAGAAGAGGATGATGATAACTATCCTGGGTTCCCTGAATACGGTGATACTTTCATGGGAGAAGCTGAAGGGGGAGCTGAAGGGGAAGCTGAAGGAGACACACATGATGAGCCCCCTGATGATCTCGGTCGGACCATTGCTGATGCACTGAGAGAATGCGAAACTAATAAGGAGAGGAAGAAGTTGGATCGCATGTTAGAGGATCACAAAAAGTCCTTATACCCAAACTACCAAAATAGTCTGAAAAAGCTGGGTAGCACACTTGAATTGCTGAAATGGAAGGCAGAGGAAGGTCTATCTGACTCCGGATTTGAAAAGTTGCTGAAAATAATAAGGAATATGCTTCCAAAGGATAACGAATTGCCCACCAGTACGTACGAAGCCAAGAAGATTGTCTGCCCTCTAGGTTTAGAGGTTCAGAAGATACATGCATGTCCTAATGACTGAATCCTCTACCGTGGTGACTATGAGAATTTGACTAAATGCCGATATGCACTGCATTGCGGTATAAGATCAGAGGAGATGACTCTGGTGATGTTGAGGGCGAGCCCCCCAGGAAGAGGGTTCCTGCCAAGGTGATGTGGTATGCTCCTATAATACCACGGTTGAAACGTTTGTTTCGGTGCAAAGAGCATGTCAAGTTATTGCGATGGCACAAAGAGGACCGTTTGTCAGACGGGATATTGAGACACCCCGCTGATGGGTCTCAATGGAGAAAGATCGACAATAAGTTTAAAGATTTTGCAGCTGACGCAAGGAACATATGGTTTGGTCTAAGTACAGATGGCTTCAATCCTTTTGGGGAGCAGAGCTCTAGTCATAGCACCTGGCCCGTGACTCTATGCATCTATAACCTTCCTCTTTGGTTGTGCATGAAGCAAAAGTTCATTATGATGCCAGTGCTCATCCAAGGTCCGAAGCAACCAGGCAACGATATTGATGTGTACCTAAGGCCATTAGTTGATGAATTTTTACAGCTGTGGGCTAAACCAGGTGTACGTGTGTGGGATGAGCACAAACAAGAGGAATTTGACTTACGAGCGTTGATGTTCGTTACCATCAATGATTGGCCTGCTCTTAGTAACATTTCAGGACAGATAAACAAGGGATACAAGGCATGCATGCACTGTTTACAAGAGACTGAAAGTATATATTTAGCTAATTGTAAGAAGAATGTGTACCTATCGCATCGTCGATTTCTTAGCAAAATTCATACCGTAAGAAAAAAAGGCAAGCATTTCAACGGTAAGACAGATCACCGGGACAAGCCTAAGGAACATACTGGTGATGATGTATTCGATATGGTCAAAGATATAGAAGTAATCTTTGGAAAGGGTCATGGCGGACAATCTGTTCCGCATGACGCAGACGGACACGCACCCATGTGGAAGAAGAAATCTTTATTTTGGGAGCTTGAGTATTGGAAATTCCTAGAAGTCCGCTCTGTAATCGACGTGATGCATGTGACGAAGAATCTTTGCGTGAACCTGCTAGGCTTCTTGGGTGTGTATGGGAAGACAAAAGATACAAAGGAAGCTCGACAGGACCTGCAACATGTGAAAGACCCAGAAGACCGACATCCAGAACAGTTTCAAGGTCACGCCAGCTATGCTCTTACTAAAGAAGAGAAGATCACCTTTTTTGAATGCCTGAACAGTATCAAGGTCCCGGCTGGATTCTCATCGAATATAAAGGGAATAATAAATATGGCAGAGAAAAAGTTCCAAAACCTAAAGTCTCATGACTGCCACGTGATTATGATGCAATTGCTTCCAGTTGCATTGAGGGGGCTTCTACTGGAAAATGTTCGACTAGCAATTGTGAAGCTATGTGCATTCCTCAATGCAATATCTCAGAAGGTAATCAATCCAGAAGATCTACCACGGTTACAGAATGATGTGGTCCAATGTCTTGTCAGCTTCGAGCTGGTGTTCCCACCATCGTTCTTCAGTATTATGATGCACCTCCTGGTTCACCTAGTCGAAGAGATTTCCATTCTCGGCCCTGTATTTCTACATAATATGTTCCCCTTTGAGAGGTTCATGGGAGTCTTAAAGAAATATGTTCGTAACCGTGCTAGGCCAGAAGGAAGCATCGTCAAAGGATATGGAACAAAGGAGGTCATTGAGTTTTGTGCTGACTTTGTTCCCGACCTTAAGCCAATTGGTCTTCCTCAATCGCGTCATGAGGGGAGACTGAGTGGAAAAGGCATGATCGGAAAGAAACCAATGATATGTAGGGATGGTCATTCTTTGACTCAAGCATACTACACAGTTCTACAAAATTCCCTCTTGGTGGCTCCGTAGTGTGAGGAATACAAGAATATTGTACGCCAAGCAAACCCAGGGCAGTCTGAGTCCTTTGTTTTACAGCTCCACATGGTGACTTTCGGCGATTGGTTGCTAAGACGTCTCATGAATGACACTGTTGTTGAAGAGCAGCTGTACTTGCTAGCCAAATTACCATCTTCGACTATATTGACTTTTCAAGGGTACAAGATAAATGCGAATACATTTTACACGGTCGCCCAAGATAAAAAGAGCACCAACCAAAACAGTGGTGTCCGCTTTGATGCCGTAACCGACAAAGGGCGAACGGACACATATTATGGTTACATAGAGGAGATATGGGAGCTTGATTATGGACCTAACTTTAAGGTTCCTTTGTTTCGGTGCAAATGGGTGAAGATGACAGGAGGCGGGGTAAAGTTGGACGAGCAGTACGGAATGACAACGGTGGATCTCAACAATCTAGGGTACCTTGATGAACCATTTGTCCTAGCCAAAGATGTGGCTCAGGTTTTCTATGTGAAGGACATGAATAGCAAACCAAGAAAAAGAACCAAAGCGAATACATCATGTGATGAACCAAAGCGCCACATAGTTCTTTCAGGGAAAAGAACCATCGTGGGAGTGGAGGACAAGACAGACATGTCACAAGATTATAATCAGTTTGGTGAAATTCCGCCATTCAGAGTGAACACTGACACAAGCCTCAAGTTGAATGATGAAGATTCTCCATGGTTACGCCACAATCGTAAGAAAGGGACTAAAGGTGGGAGTGGAGCGAAGAAATGATGTGTAATCATGTGTAATCATGAATTAAACATTTTATGTAATGTATTGTTCTAATAAGTTAATAATATTTTGATAAGTTAGAATAAGTTAACAAAACTTTAGTCTCGGCTGGTGGGTACAACCGGGACTAAAGGTGGTTTTTGTGTCATCTAACAAAACTGTCGGTGGGATAAGAACGTGTGGGTAACCTTTAGTCCCGGCTGGTGGGTGCAACCGAGACTAAAGCTGTCGGCAGGATAAGGACACGCGGGTGGATGCAATGCTCGATGAGATAAAGCATGTAGCACATGACGCCCCTGTCGGAGGAACAAGACAAAGTAGAAGTGACGCCGTGCCTATAAAAGGAGCATCAATACGCCATGGCAAGCATCTCAACAAGCCAACCTAGAAGGCAGGGAGAGTTTCATCCCCATGGATGGAGGAAAGGGTTGGGAAATCTACCGTGGCGGAGCTTCTCGAAGATGTCGTTGGTGCTCACGCCCTACGACATCTTTGGAAGCTCCGCCTCGGAAAATTTCCCTGCAAGCCTATGAAAGACTCCATCTCCTCTAACAGTGTTGGGGAAAGGGTTGGGAAATCTACCATGGCGGAGCTTCTCGAAGATGTCGTTGGTGCTCACGCCCTACGGCATCTTCGGAAGCTCCGCCTCAGAAAAATTTCCCAGCAAGCCCGTGAAAGACTCCATCTCCTCTAACAGTGTTGGGGAAAGGGTTGGAAAATCTACCGTGGCGGAGCTTCTCGAAGATGTCGTTGGTGCTCATGCCCTACGGCATCTTCGGAAGCTCCGCCTCGGAAAAATTTCCCTGCAAGCCTGTGAAAGACTCCATCTCCTCTAACATTGTTGGGAAAAGGGTTGGGAAATCTACCGTGGTGGAGCTTCTCGAAGATGTCGTTGGTGCTCACGCCCTATGGCATCTTTGGAAGCTCCGCCTCGGAAAAATTTCCCTGCAAGCCCGTGAAAGACTCCATCTCCTCTAACAGTGTTGGGGAAAGGGTTGGGAAATCTCAAACATTTTGTGATCTTCTGTTTTTGAAAATAGGAAATGGTTTTGAATTAGTTACTCAATTTCAAACATTTTTCATATTCAAAGTTTTATAAGATTCTAAAATATGTAAAAAGAATATTAATAAATATAGTTTTAATACAATTGGTTTCACTAAATTTAGATTTGTAAATCTTTAGATATGAATTTTCAAAGTTTCTATAAGCATATTTGGAGTATTTTAATTATGTAAAATTATTGGATTATCATACAAATATGGGAACAGTGGCATTTGATAGATATTTAAATTTGTGATTTGTAGGATTTTGAATCACTCGATTTGCAGTTGTAGATTTCTCAGAAATTTAATTCAAATATTCAGTCAAGCTAAATTGCAATTTGTTAAGTTTATTCAAAACAAACTTTAGTCCCGGTCGATGAAACGGCCCGGGACTAAAGGTCCCTGCGCGTGCAAACTTTGGAAACCGCCCAAAATGGGCCTTTAATCCCGGTTGGTAATACGAACCAGGACTAAAGGGTCTTTAGTCCCGGATCGTATTACCAACCGGGACTAAAGGTCCCGGGCTATATAAACGCGCGCACCGCCCCGTGCCTTCTCCATCTCGATCCAGACGAAGAAGACAAAGGCGCGACGGTTCCAGTCAAGCTCAGGCGGAAGCGAGGTCACGCCGCCCGCGCCGTCGCCCGTGCTCGCGCCGTCGGCCGTCATCGTTGCGCCCATCCGCCCGTGGAGGAAAAGGCCGCCGCCGCGCCGTCATGCCACGCCCGCACCGCGTCGCCGACGTCCGTCCCTACCCGTGGAGGAGAAGGCCGCCGCCGCGCTGTCGCCACGCCCGCACCATCGCCGGCCGTCGTATCGTCGCGCCCGCGGAGAAGTCCGCCGCCGCCGCCGTCGAACCATCGCCTGAGAAGACCGGCGTCGCCGCTGTCTGTCTCCGACCCCGCGGTAATGGTGCCGCCGCCCGTACTAATTTAATTAGTACACTCTGTTAGAATTACTGTTAAAATTCCTAACTTAGAACTAGCTACTGTTAGAATTACTGTTAGAATGTAGTTAGAATTTAGTTAGAATTTACTGTTATAATTTATTAGAATCAAGGAATTTTATTACTTATTAGGATTTACTATTAGACTTTTAGGAAATCACACTAGTTAGAAATTTAGGTTAGGAAATCACATTAGTTAGAAATTTAGGTTAGGAATTTATTTAGTAAGTTAAAATTTAGGTTTACCTATGGGGGCGTTGGCCGGGCGCCGACGCGGTGGGGGGGTCTTCCCCCACCGCGTCGGCGCCCGGTCAACGCCCCCTTTTTTTTGGTTATTGATCAAATATGTGTACTAAAAGGGGGCGTTGGCCGGGCGCCGACGCGGTGAGGGGGTCTTCCCCCCCACCGCGTCGGCGCTCGGCCAACGCCCCCTTTTTTTGGTTATTGATCAAATATGTGTACTAAAAGGGGGCGTTGGCGGGGCGCCGACGCGGTGAGGGGGTCTTTCCCCCACTGTGTCGGCGCTCGGCCAACGCCCCCTCTTTTTTTGGTTATTAATCAAATATGTGTCACTAATTTGTTTTACCTGTCTTTAGAAGAACATGGACGGTCAAAATGACCCAAGCCACCCTGAAGAATTCTTATATGGCATGATACGTGAGAATGCCATATATGTGCATCAAGAAGGTGCCGACCGAGAAGACCCCGGAGTAGCCGGCCGAGAAGGTGCCGGAGAAGCTGAACTTGAAGAAGATGTTTCATCGTTTCTTAACCCTTCCGGTGACTGAATGGAGATAGAAACGTTTGACGACGAAGGGCAAACAAACACCGATGCCGAACGACAATTGCAAACAAATGCCGATGGCGAGGTATATAGATTTAGCTTTTGGTGATACGAAGGGAATATGCATATATGTATTAATGACTCTTTCTTTTTTCAGCTCTCCAGATCGAGCAAATCGTATTCTAAATGAGGTCCGAGCCAAAAGTTGAGTGCGAATTAGAAGCTGACCATCGATGTAGTATCACCAGTTGGCAAACCGTTGGAGCCAAAACAGCACGCAACAAAATTTATAAATCAATGCGGAGTGATTGTTAGGGACATGATCCCGATCACGGTTCAAGAATGGAACGAGCCAAAGAAGGCACGTCTTGGAGCTACTTTTGTGAACAAAAGATCCAAGAAAGACCTTTGGAGGAAGCTCATGGCAAATTTCATTCTACCTCCGGAGTACTCCAAGAAGGATGATGATGGTAATGAAATTCCGGGTGGACGTGAAAGGAGAAGGAGAGTCAAACAGTACGCTCTCAAGAAGATGGCTGAAGCATTCCGGGGCTTCAAGAAAACGTTATACGCGAAGTATATCGCAAAAAAGAAAACTCCAGTGTTCGAAGGAGCATACGAGAAGTTGAGACAACAGTGGCCTGAATTTGTGGCATTCAAGGCTTCTGAGAGAGCCAAGGAAATGTCAGAAAAATAAGAAAAATGCTGATAAGAAGGAACATCACCATATTTTGGGGCCAGGCGGCTACGTGAGTGCAGTGCCCAAGTGGTAAGCTATGGAGAATGAATTGAGGAATAGAGGAATCACTCCAGGTACAGAGGGATGGCCCGAAAGGGCCAAGCACTGGTGGTACGGACATGGAGGATCCTTAGACCCAGCAACAGGGGAGTGTGTTCATCGGAAACAGACCTTTACTCCCACAGCAAAACTTGTTAAGGCAATGGAGGATGCTCAAGCGGGATTGATCCGTGTCGACCGAGAGAACGACGAGCTGACACACGCCCTCGGGAATCCAGAACATACAGGACGAACAAGAGGCAAAGGCGCCGGTGTTCCATGGAAGGAAGTGTTTTCTCAGCACGAAGATCCGTACGATTACAAAAGCCGTAAGAGAAAGAAGGATCGGGAAGCAGATCGGATCGGCAAGGTAGAACGTGAATTAGCCGACATGAAGAGTATGATACATCAACTTAGCCAGGGAGGCGGATCTCGGCTGCAGGAAGATCCAGCATTGGATCTTAATAGTCAGCGGAGAAGCAGTGTGTCTTCCACGGAGGTCCCAGCTGATGAGCATGAAGCACCGGGGTCTCGCTACCAAGTGGATGATGTTAGGGAGATGACAAATTGTGAGCTACATCAGCCAATGAAGAACATGACCTTCAAGGTGGCGAGCGGCGACGTTTTACCTTGTCTACCTGAAGCACTCCACCATGGGAACCCGATACCGGCTGGCTATGCTCGTGTCTCGGTGCTTGACATAGTCTCGGGGTTCGAGGACCTAGATCTTAATTTTGCTACACCTGAAGGGGATCAGAGACTTGGAGATGTCAAGCGCCAAATCATTTTATGGCAAAATAAATACATCAAGTTTCCAGGCTCAGCGCCAAGGCCACCGACTCCGAGGAATCCATGTCCACCCTCCCCCGTTGAACATCGTCCACCTACACCGCCCTCGAGTCCACCTCGGGCGCACCCCCGAGTCCACCTCCAGCGCCGCGTCAGCCGACGCCACCCCCGAGTCCACCTCCAGCGCCGCGTCAGCCGACGCCACCCCCGAGTCCACCTCGGGCGCCGTGTAAGCCGACGCCGCCCCCTAGTGCACCTCCCGCGCGTCAGCCAACGCCGTCCCCCAGTGCACCTCCAGCGCGTCAGGCGAAGCCGCCCCCCAATACTACTCAGACGGGAAAAAAGTGGAGCAGGGCCGCTACGGTTAGTACTACTGATAAGGTAGTACATAAGACCACGAAGATACCAGAGCCATCGCTAAAGCCTCTTCCCAAGAGAGCTTATGACCGGACTCCCGAGGAGAGCGACGTGATAGTACGCGCCAAAGTGAAGGCCTTTTTGGCACCGAAAGTGCCTGAGCCCAAGCCGACATACAGCGATAAACAAAAGGACTGGGCTTACGGTATGCTTACTGCAGAGCCCCAATATAAGATGAATCTGCCATCAGACTATAAACGCGAAATTGAAAGGCAAAGTGACTTGGCCAAGGCAAAAAGAAGCGGGAAACAAATTGCCCAGCTTGGAGAACAGAAGAATCAATCGGTCCCCCCGCTCATAGTCGCCCCCCCCCCCCCCGATATCGATACGTCCTTCAGAGCTGATTTGGAAGAGGACTGATTGTTATTGGACCCTAGAGTAGTAGGAGCTGCAAAACTATTGGGTATAACTGTAAGGGATGCCAAAGAGACAGCGGACGGATTGAATATGCCTCTTCTAGTTATGTTAAGCCTTGAAGAAGCGCCAGTGGGACAGATAGTAGAGCAATATGTACTGGGGGGCTCTGATCAAGCCTGAGGAGGAGGGCGGTCTATCAACACATATGCGAAATCTGAACGGCTGGTACAAGGAGCACATAAAAAAAGGACTTCAAATGTTTTATCGTCTTGGACATTAGAGTGGAGCATTACTTCAAAAGATACCTGTTACATATTCCAATTGACGAATTGTTTAACATATTCAATCAGCGTGAACTCGACAAGTCTACCATCAGTTGCTATTATCTGTAAGTGATTTATATTCAAGTATCTAGCTAAGCTCGTTCATTGCCTATATATCTTAATTAACTATATGATTTTTGTATGCTATTATGCAGATTTAAGATGTTTGAATGCAAAAAAAGGGAATCCATGACGTTGGGTTCATTGACCCATATATCATTAATGAAAGGATGTTACAAGATCACCCCAGAGACGTGGAGAATGACCTCTTCAGATTTTTTGCCAAGCAAAGTCTTAAAAGAGAACTTCTATTTCCTTACAATTTCAAGTGAGTGTTTCTATCTTCTAGACATTCTTTTTTGCTTACTCGATGTTAAGTGTAATTGATGAGTTATGCATGTGTGTCTGCAGTTTCTACTGGATTCTGCTAAAGATTCAATTGGACACATCAACTGTTCATATCTTGGACTCATTGGATAAGCCCGACGTCCTGTTTAGCGACATGAAAGCAATGCTGCAAAAGTAATTTCAATCATTACCCGACTATATCAGCTCCTTTCATTAATTTCCTGTAGCATTTGGACACGTTTCAGAAGGTCGGTAGTAGGTGAATTCAAAGAACAGCTAACTTTTAAAAAGATAAAGGGTTTGCAGCAACCACCGGGGACCAATCTGTGTGGATTCTACGTCTGCGAGTTCATCTGGTGGTACACCAGTGAGCGGAGAACACGTTCCACGGACTTTGATGTACGTAAATAATATTCACAGTTTTCTTTTATTATAATCAATTGTGTTGAGTTTCATCCAACTTATATATATCCATATCGATCTTCTTAAAGTTGTATGTGATGCGGGAGAAGCTCGTAGCAACCTAGCGCCTAAAAGCAATTCAAGAGGAGCTGGCAGGATTCATCATGAGGGAGGTCCTTTGTGAGAAAGGAGAACACTATGTGGAGGTGCTGGTGCTAAGCAGACGGTCCTTGTGCGTGGTGAATAACCAGCCTGTTGGGAACCCCAAGAGGAAGGTATGATGAGTATAGCAGCTAGTTTTCCCTCAGTTAAGAAACCAAGGTTTATCGTTCTTGGAGAGGAGAGACAAACGACTGAAGGTGATGCTTGCTAGTTTGCGATAGCTTCAGACAATTTATATATGGCGCCTCGTCCAAGCTTTGCTTGCTAGCTGCAACGCGGAACCTGCACACAACACAACCAAGTACTTTGTTCCCAACTTGCGATGAGGTTGTCAATCTCACTGGTTTGCTTGAAACAAAGGTTATGAGCGTATCGAGTGGAAAACAATAGAGTATGCGAGTAAAGTAAACAGTGCGAGTAAAGTAAACAAGTAATAGCAATATGATGGAAATAGGACCGGGATCCACAGTTCACTAGTGGTGTCTCTCCATAAGATAAATAACACATGCTGGGTAAACAAATTACAGTTGGGCAATTGACAGAATAAAGATAAACGTGATATGTCAAGAAGATCACTATGAGATTTACTCTGGGCATTACAATAAAATACATAGACCGCCATCCAACTGCATCTATGACTAATAATCCACTTGTGGTGAATCAATCCAAGAACTCCACAAGTATTAAGTTGCGAACAACAGATAATTGCATTAAGCAAAGTGTGTAATGTAAACAAAGCATATGCCCTTGAGCATATGAATGTTGTTTTCTCCCTAGTAGCAACAGCACATCTACAACCTTAGAGGTTTCTGTCACTCCCCCGGTTTAAGTAGAGGCATGAACCCACTATCGAGCATAAATACCCCCTCTTGGAGTCACTAGCAACTACTCGGCCAAGATAGCTAGTAACAACGGAGAGCATGCAAGATCATAAACAACATAGAGATAACAAAAGATAATATTCAGTACAGCAACTTAATCATAAACACCAATATTCATCGGATCCCAACAAACCAAACATGTAGAATTACATAACGGTGATCTCAATCATGTAGGGCAGCTCATGAGATCTAAACATGAAGCACATGGTGGAGGAGACAACCATCTAGCTACTTCTATGGACCCATAGTCCAAGGTAGACTACTCACTCATCGCTCCGGAGGCAAGCATGGCGATGAAGAAGACCTCCGGTGGCGATTCCCCTCTCCGGCAGGGTGCCGGGAAGAGCTTCTGGACCCTCCCGATCTTCGGGTCGATGGCGGCGGCGGATCGCGATGTGTTGTGGAAAATTGATCGGGTACTTAGGTTTTTTCCGTCGGGGGGTCTTTATAGGTGAAGGGGCGATGTCAGAGGAGGGACCAGGCGGCCTCACGCCAGGCTCGCGCGGCCAGGGGCCTGGCCGCGCCGCCCTGGCGTGTGGGCCCCTGGTGGCCCACCTCCTTCTCTCCTTCGGATCTCTGGAAGCTTCCGGGTAAAATAAGACTTCAGGAACTTGTTTCGTCCAATTCCGAGAATATTTCCCGTGTATCACTTCTGAAACACAAAAACAGCAGAAAACAGGGAACTGGCACTGTGGCAACTCGTTAATAGGTTAGTTTCGGAAAATGCATAAAAGTGCCACAAAGTGTAATGAAACAATAGACAAATGGTGTAAAAACAAGCATGGAGCATCAAAAATTATAGATACGTTGGAGACGTATCAAGCATCCCCAAGCTTAACTCCTGCTCGTCCTCGAGTAGGTAAGTGATAACAAAAGAATAATTTTTGAGGTGACATGCACCTACACAATCTTGATCATATATGTAAGCATTTGTGAGCTGGGATCATAAGAACTTAAAACATGGGCATGAAAGATATAATCTTGACAATAAGAACTTAGCAACCATGTTGTAAACATGCAAATGAACACAAACAAAAGATCATGAAAATGAAACAGTGAAAGTCAAACGTGTGTTCAAATCATAAGGAAAAACATACAAATGGTTTTCAGCTTGTCCTTCAAAGAGAGCAAAACATAAATGCATAGGACACCTTCAAGTTTAAGAGGGCGACTAGATACAAATAATTTGAGAACAAGTGAAACCAACAATATGAATCAATCAATGAACTTTGGGACAATGCATATTACACTAAGAATGACAACTATGCTCTCTTAATGGTGCATAAAGATAGAAGGTGGTGACTCAACATAAAAGTAAAAGAAAGGCCCTTCGCAGAGGGAAGCAGTGATTGCAAGTTTTATAACCTTCAAAAATTATGGTACTTACCGGCTTTGAGCTCTCATTGCCCCCATCATAAGTATCTTGAATGGTTAAAGTTAATGCGAGAACAATTATGATGCATATGCTTGACAAATCATAAGTTGAAAACCTCGTGCCCCGTGAATACGAGTACCCAAACCACATGCTACTTTACTTAGAGTCCCAAGCAAGGCTCTTGTCATTGTAAGTATATGCATATCATTGAGAACCGCCAATGGGGTACCTCCGTGCCCGATGACATGGAACAAGCGCACACCAAAATGACAGGACAAGCAGACAATGAACACCTCGACATCTCTTTTATTTGCCTTTTGTTTAGCTTTTTATTATGAGATGTGTCGTCGAATGTTCACCATGGGTATGCTGCAAATTTCCACCATGAATTATGCATGGCTTAGATTGGCGGCCTGGCGTTTCCCTAACACATATACAAACTCCATGATCCCCACAAGATTCCCAATTCATTTCACACCGCGGGCATCCATAAACAAAAGATCGCGATATCAACTCAAATAAGAAGTGCAATGTTGAAAGCTTGCCCCATGACAGCATGGCTGGGCTAGAATCCAACTTACAACTTGCAAGCATAACAACTCAACATAAGAGACCACAATGTCAAATTTTTAAGAACAGGAAAAAGTAAAGTGTGCCTTCCGGTTCGTGAGAGCTTTACTGACCGAATTTCGCATAACACTGGTAAGAGTTTAATTTGAAGAGAAAATAAAAGCAAGTCAAATTTACTTGGAATAGCAAATTGCCAGTAGGTATGTATGGTGGACACTTTGGAAAAACTTTGGCTTTTAGGCGTTGGATGCACGAGTAGAGCTCATACTCAGTACAAGGCGAGGGCTAGCAAAAGACTGGGAGCGACCAACTAAGAGAGCAATAATGGCCATAATCATGCAAAGCGACAAAGCGACATTAATTAAAAGAAGCATAAGATGGCATCGAAAGTCAAAAAATAAATGATCATGAAGGCTATTGGCGACTTTGTAAGAGTCTAACATGTGTGAGCATGCGCCAAGTCAACCCAAATAAAGCATCAAGGAGAAAACCAAAATAATGCTTCCATACAATAAAAAACAACGCATGATTTTTTCAAAGGCTCATTAAGCAATCTCAGTTATTTGAGACAAGTCATGCTACAGCAAAACCACTAAGCATACTATCAAAAAGACATCAAGCATGACATGAAAAAGCCTAAGCCGCAGTCTACACAAGCTCCTTCTTGTACCACTATTTTGCACAAAGCTTTTTCTCTTTTCCAACACCATTTGAAATTTTTATAGACACCTCTTTTGATGAAAACCAATAAAGATCAGAGGCAAAAATACACCTTGATGAAAATATATGACAAGGTCTGAACGCAAATCAAGGCGAAAACGAAAATCAAAAGCAGTAGCGGAAAAAGAAGAACACTCGATTTTTAATAAGAGTGAAAACTAGAGCGCTCTTGGCAAATGAAAAGCAAGGCAACTTCTCCAAAAGAAATTTGTTGGGGTCCAACCATTTATTGCAGCAAACAAACAAACTAAACTAACTAAGAAAACTAAAACAACTGACGCTCCAAGAAAAACACATAGTGCATGAAGCAATAAAAATATAGCGTCTTGAAAGGTGACCTGATTTTTGCCGATGAAGAAGGGGTGCCTCGGGGGCATCCCCAAGCTTTGACGCTTGTACTTCTTGGATATTTATTGGGGTGCTGGGCATCCCCAAGCTTGAGCTTTTGTCCATTCTTCAACTCATCTCATCATTCTCCAATCCCTACACTTGAAAACTTCCTTCATACAAAACTAAACACAATTCTATTAGCAACATTAGTGCAAGCATAACATATAATCAACCTCTTTTTGCTTCAGGTTTCAACTCAAAATCACCACATATATAGTAAATACTACTGTAGCAACTTATCCTAAAGTTCCGTGATCAAAAGAACTCAAAAGAAAGCGATAAAGTGGCAAACACAAATATTGGCAGAAATCTGTCAAAACTGAACAGCTGACAAAGGTCGAATTTTTTAGGGATTTTCTGTTGCTCAAATCAAAAAGTGTTAAACTAACAAAAGTTTGGATATAACCTGGGGCATATGCACAAGAAATCGCAGGTCCAAAAGATATACAGAGAATTTATACGAATTTTTACGGTGCAGCACCGAAAACAGTTTCAGGACAGCAACATCCCCAAATCTTTACCTCACTCAAATTAGAGGCTTCTCTTGGCACAAAAACGAAATAAACAAGATAAGGAGCGGTCATTATAGTAGTAATGACTTCCAAGACTCAAATAAAAGAAAAAGTACTGAAAAGAAACATTGGGTTATCTCCCAAGAGTGCTTTTCTTTAACGCCTTTGAGCTAGGCGCAGAAAATTGCGAATCAAGTAACATCAAGTGATGAAGTATCAAGCTCATAATTTGCTCTAAGAATAGAGTCAAAAAATAATTTCTTTCTTTTCCTAGGGAAGTGTTCCATACCTTTCTTTAGTGGGAATTGATACTTGATAGTGCCTTCCCTCATATCAATGATAGCAAATATAGTTCGAAGAAAGGGTATTCCCAAAATAATAGGACATGAAGCATGGCATTCAACGTCCATAACAAGAAAATTAACGGGAACAAGGTTATTGTTAACCACAATAGGAACATCGTTAATCCTTCCCAAAGGTTTCTTCTTAGCAACATCAGCAATAGGAACATCAAAATAACATTTTTCAAGCGGTGGTAAATCAAGCATGTCATAAATCTTTCTAGGCATGATAGAAATACTAGCACCTCGATCACATAAAGCATGGCAATCAAAACCATTACCATGCATATCAATAATGGGTTCCCAACCATCTTCTAACTTCTTGGGAACAGAGGCTTTTTGCTTCAACTTTTCATCCCTAATTTTTGTGAGAGCATTGGTAATATGCTTAGTAAAAGCAATATTTAGAGAACTAGCATTGGGAGTCAAAGCAAGCTTTTGCAAGAACAAAATTACTTCAGATATATTGCAGCCATCAACATCAAAATCATTAAAAGAAATAGAGCTATCATCTCCCACACTCCAAAAAAATTCAGCACTCTTTTGAGAAAAAGTTTTGGCAGTTTTAGGCTTTTTAACACAAGGAGTGGGAGTTTTCTCTACACCAATCAAAGTAAGAGGATTGCTAGCATTAGGAGCAACATCATTAGAGGTAGTAATGGTACATACCTTCATTTCTCTAGCCATCTCATCTTCTCTTTCCCACCTGGCATGCAATTCCGCTAACAATCTAATATTTTCATCAATTCCAACTTGAATAGCATTAGCGGTAGCAAAAACATTGTTCTCTTTCACATCATTAGGCAACACTTTTAATTTCAGAAGTTCAACATCATGAGCAAGGCTATCAACTTTAGAAGCAAGAATATCAATTTTGCCTAACTTTTCCTCAACAGACTTGTTAAAAGCAGTTTGCTTACCGATGAAGTCCTTGAGCATTACCTCAAGCTCGGAGGGCGCGGCCCTAGTGTTGTTGTAGGAATTACCATAAGAGTTACCATAACCATTACCATTGGTAGAAGGATACGGCCTATAATTGTTACTAGCAAAATTGTTCCTATAAGCATTGTTGTTAAAATTATTGTTTCTAATGAAATTCACATCAACATGCTCTTCTTGAGCAACCAGAGAGGCTAAAGGAACATTATTAGGATCAACATGAGTCCTATCATTAGCAAGCATAGCCATAATGGTATCAATCTTATCATTCAAGGAAGAGGTTTCCTCAACAGAATTTACCTTCTTACCTTGTGGAGCTCTCTCGGTGTGCCATTCGGAATAATTTACCATCATGTTGTCGAGTAGCTTTGTTGCGGCGCCCAAGGTAAGGGACATAAAAGTGCCTCCAGCAGCTAAATCAAGTAGGTTCCTTGAAGAAAAATTTAGTCCTGCATAAAAGGTTTGGATAATCATCCAAGTAGTCAGTCCATGAGTGGGGCAATTCTTTATCATAGATTTCATTCTTTCCCAAGCTTGAGCAACATGTTCATTATCAAACTGAGTAAACTTCATAATATTGCTACGCAAAGATATAATCTTAGCAGGAGGATAGTATCTACCAATAAAAGCATCCTTACACTTAGCCCATGAATCAATACTATTCTCAGTCAAAGACAGCAACCAATCTTTAGCTTTTCCTCTCAAAGAAAAAGGAAACAACTTGAGCTTAATAATATCACTATCAACATCCTTATATTTCTGCATCTCACATAGCTCAACAAAATTGTTGAGATGAGCTGCAGCATCTTCAGTACTAGCACCAGAAAATTGCTCTTTCATAACAAGGTTCAACAAAGAAGGCTTAATCTCATAAAAGTTTGCAGCAGTAGCAGGTGGTGCAATAGGAGTGCAGATAAAATCACTATTGTTTGTGCTAGTAAAGTCACACAACTTGGTGTTTTCAGGATTGGCCATTTCAGCAAAACGAAAGTAAACAAGTAAAAACAACTACCAAGGATTCTAATTTTTTTGGGTTTTTGATATAAAGCAATGCAGGTAAAATAAATAAAGTAAAGCAAAACAATAACAAAGTAAAGGATGTGCGTGCGAAAACTCCCCTCGCAGAAGTCTTCTACTTCCTCCCCGGCAACGGCGCCAGAAAAGAGGCTGCTGGTGCTAAGCAGACGGTCCTTGTGCGTGGTGAATAACCAGCCTGTTGGGAACCCCAAGAGGAAGGTATGATGAGTATAGCAGCTAGTTTTCCCTTAGTTAAGAAACCAAGGTTTATCGTTCTTGGAGAGGAGAGACAAACGACTGAAGGTGATGCTTGCTAGTTTGCGACAGCTTCGGACAATTTATATATGGCGCCTCGTCCAAGCTTTGCTTGCTAGCTGCAACGCGGAACCTGCACACAACACAACCAAGTACTTTGTTCCCAACTTGCGATGAGGTTGTCAATCTCACCGGTTTGCTTGAAACAAAGGTTATGAGCGTATCGAGTGGAAAACAATAGAGTATGCGAGTAAAGTAAACAGTGCGAGTAAAGTAAACAAGTAATAGCAATATGATGGAAATATGACCGGGGTCCACAGTTCACTAGTGGTGTCTCTCCATAAGATAAATAACACATGCTGGGTAAACAAATTACAGTTGGGCAATTGACAGAATAAAGATAAACGTGATATGTCAAGAAGATCACTATGAGATTTACTCTGGGCATTACAATAAAATACATAGACCGCCATCCAACTGCATCTATGACTAATAATCCACTTGTGGTGAATCAATCTAAGAACTCCACAAGTATTAAGTTGCGAACAACAGATAATTGCATTAAGCAAAGTGTGTAATGTAAACAAAGCATATGCCCTTGAGCATATGAATGTTGTTTTCTCCCTAGTAGCAACAGCACATCTACAACCTTAGAGGTTTCTGTCACTCCCCCGGTTTAAATAGAGGCATGAACCCACTATCGAGCATAAATACCCCCTCTTGGAGTCACTAGCAACTACTCGGCCAAGATAGCTACTAACAACGGAGAGCATGCAAGATCATAAACAACATAGAGATAACAAAAGATAATATTCAGTACATCAACTTAATCATAAACACCAATATTCATCGGATCCCAACAAACCAAACATGTAGAATTACATAACGGTGATCTCAATCATGTAGGGCAGCTCATGAGATCTAAACATGAAGCACATGGTGGAGGAGACAACCATCTAGCTACTGCTATGGACCCATAGTCCAAGGTAGACTACTCACTCATCGCTCCGGAGGCAAGCATGACGATGTAGAAGACCTCCGGTGGCGATTCCCCTCTCCGGCAGGGTGCCGGGAAGAGCTTTTGGACCCTCCCGATCTTCGGGTCGACGGCGGCGGCGGATCGCGATGTGTTCTGGAAAATTGATCGGGTACTTAGGTTTTTTCCGTCGGGGGGTCTTTATAGGCGAAGGGGCGATGTCAGAGGAGGGACCAGGTGGCCTCACGCCAGGCTCGCGCGGCCAGGGGCCTGGCCGCGCCGCCCTGGCGTGTGGGCCCCTGGTGAGCCACCTCCTTCTCTCCTTCGGATCTCTGGAAGCTTCCGGGTAAAATAAGACTTCAGGAACTTGTTTCGTCCAATTTCGAGAATATTTCCTGTGTATCACTTCTGAAACACAAAATAGCAGAAAACAGGGAACTGGCACTGTGGCAACTCGTTAATAGGTTAGTTCCGGAAAATGCATAAAAATGCCACGAAATGTAACGAAACAATAGACAAATGGTGTAAAAACAAGCATGGAGCATCAAAAATTATAGATACGTTGGAGACGTATCAGGAGGACGATGAACAATATCTGTAATTTAGTGATCTCCATGTAACTTAGTTTGTTTTGAAACTTGTTTAAAAATAGTTGTACATACACTTGTTTGAAATTGTAGTATATACAGTCGCAAGACATCGTATAATATTATATATGCATGCACTAACGTGTAATGTGTATGTAATAGTCATAGAATATAGGTACAAAAACTCACTTGAAATTAAAATGAACCCTAATTAAGCATAAACCCTAAACCTATAATCTGAAACAGAAATAAAAATAAAAACAAAAACAAAACACTTTAGTCCCGGTTCTCATTATGAACCGGGACTAAAGGTCCCCGAGACGGCGCTCCCAGCCGTGCCCACGTGGACGGCCATTAGTCCCGGTTCATTTGCAACCGGGACTAAAGGGTGAGGGCCTTTAATCGCGCTTTGCTAGTCCCGGTTGGGCAACCGGGACTAAAGGCTGTTACAGACCGGGATTAATGGCCCTTTTTCCACGAGTGCAATGGCATGATATACATCACTGGTGGAAAAAAGGTCATTGGTCCCGGTTTGTAACGCCTATTAGTCCCGGTTGTAGCAACCGGGACTAACAAAGCGGGACTAAAGGCGTCGCTTGCTTACGAACCGGGACCAATGGTCCTCCACGTGGCCCAGGGCATGTGCTGTGGCTGGAGGACCTTTGGTCCCGGTTCGTAACACGGACCGGGACTAAAGGTCCATTCGGAATAAAATTTGTATTTTTTGTTTCAGAATTTCTGTATTTTCTTTATTTCTCTATTATCTAATCATCTCTATTCCTTCCCTACTAGCTTCCAAGACTATGGTCCTCACTCCATTGTCATGTCAAATTATAAGTACTTGTGTTCCTCACTTCCCGGTCGGTCACCCATCCTCACACTGCTCCACCCTTAGCACGCTTAACTTCTCCATTCCTTCCCTACTAGCTTCCAAGACTGCGCTCACGACTTATTGATAATAGTATGCTACCAATTCTATTAACCTATACACTTTGGAAACATATAATATTACTTTTTTAAATTCCAAATAAATTCACAAATTAAGCAACATTGATTAAGTAATAATAAGCATGAATGAATTCCAAATAATTTTTATACATAATTTAATTATTAATATTTAATAATTAAAATATTCAAAAAAAACCAAAAAACTTGAAAATCCCAAAATAATAGCAATATAACAGACTTGTTAACCAAATAAGAGGGAGTACATTTTTTCATATATATATGCACTCGACTCGCACACCACACCACATACACATCTAGCTAGTAGCCTTCTAGCTTTCAATAACTCCTAGCAATCTCAAAGCTGAAGCGAGCGTCTAGAGCGGCATACAACACTTGCTTGTCGCTTAATGGAACTTTGGCCCAACCATATATAAGTTCATCTTCTTCTTCTTCCTCGTCGCCCTTCTTCTTGTTCTTCTTGATCTTCTTCTTCTTCTCAAGCTTTGTCCCAATAGTAGCATTAGACAGATCATATAGACTCAGAATTGGTTTCGTGGTGGGGTTCGGTATGATCACTTGGAGGTCGTGCATCGACGAAATTTGAATTCCGTATGGAGAAAGCATGCGCACGTCATTGCCGATAGCCGCGCCGCAGAATTTAATGGTGGGGTCCCCTAAGAAATCCCTGAGCAGCTGCGGCACATGATCGGCCCGACATAGTTGGAAGAGCAAAACCTCGGACGCCACCGAGAGTTGAAGGAGGGCGACACGCTGATGAGGCTTATCGCGAGGGGTGGTGAACTCGCAGTCCAAGCCCGCACATTTGACCGGTGCGGCATCGAGGAACCGCTCCTTGACAGCGTGGAGCCACTTCTCCACCGTTGATGCACGGACGGTTTCCGTGATGGTGAATTCCATCCCTTCGGCGGTGAGATTATGCACCCGCGTCGCCGGCTCCATTGAAATGAGATGGAGAGAGAGAGAGAGCATGATTGCCGCCGGTGAGAGTGCTTGATTGGCGGTGAGAGAGCTTGCCGCCGGTGAGAGAGCTTGATTGCCGCCGGCCGGTGAGAGAGCTAGCTTGATTGCTATGGTGGTTTTGAGGAGAGATTAGGATGAAGATGATGATCAAGAAAGCTAAATGAAGGTTTCTTATATACTAGAGATGGAGAGAAGAAGAAGATCAAGAGGGCCGCCGGTGTTGATTACTAAAACCACTCTCCCGATGCGTTCGTCGTTCCATATTACCGAAACGATCGCGTAATGGCGCAGCAATTTCCGAAACGATACGCGGGAGTGGCGGTTCGTTTGAACTGCCCTTTAGTCCCGGCTCGTGGCACGAACCGGGACTAAATGGTGCCCTTTAGTCCCGGTTTGAGCCACGAGCCGGGACTAAAGGCCCAAAGGCATTAGTCCCGGCTGGTGGCTGAAACCGGGACCGAAGGGCCCATTTGAACCGGGACTAATGCCCCCTGGCCCACATTTTCAAACGAACCGGCACTGATGGACCCTTTAGCCGCGGACCAAACACGTTGGGGGCGAATGGAAGTCCTTTTTTCTACTAGTGCATGTACAAATATTTTACTTTCCTCTTGGGCGTAGCATCGCATAATAAGTAGGAATTATACTATGAATAATAAGAAAAAATCTAATAGTTATCCACATGTGTGTATATATTCATATTTCATGCATACGTTGTAATATCTATTTTCATAAAACATTGGCCGCGATTAAATTGTCACGACACGAGGTTAAACTACAATGCATTGGGATCAATGTTTTAGTAGTATATATCTTTGGACAATAATTTATGTATGAATGTTAAATAATAAATAAAATGGAAGTGACGAGTATATGATCATAATTAGAGAAAAAAGAGGAAAACGAGAATCGACTTGACGCGGAGGCGCGTCTATCGAACTCGAGAAAACGGAAAGATCAAAGGCAAATAAAGAAGCGGTCGACCAGCAAGACCTGTATGTTGCCTGGCGAAACCTATGCGTCGCCCCCGTCGAACACTCCAAAACTGAGACGTAAGGGGAAGCAAGACGAATAAACCCAATGAAGGAATAGAAGGGAGAAGACACATAAGGAGGAAAATAAGACGTGGCAACAAGGCAACAATAACATCACGGAAAAAACACCCAATAACGGAGATGACATTGTAGATGTGCGATTACACATCTACAATGCCCCGATGACATGAGCATCGTGGTGGATCGTCAAGGAGGAGAAGTTTCATATATGTTGTAATTTGGTAATAATATTATTATAAGAAAATGTTTTTGGAATTAGATAATATTAAAAGACAATGTATCTTTGGACGAGGAATTCATATATGAGTTTGTAAATATGAAATAAAATGAGTGGCGTGCACGTTGCTATTTTTTGACCTCTTACTATGAGGCAACATCCCAAAAGGTATTGATTGTATGGAGTCCCTAATAGCTAATTTTGTATAATATTTTATATGCATTGCAATCATACATCATAATATATCGCTTGACCTTATAAAAATCTTGACTGATCACATGTTATGCAAGAGAAAACATGATGATAAATCAACTTATTGATACACTGGAACTATGTATTATATTCCACGAAGATGATACTTACTCATACAAAAATTTCAAAAATAATACTAAAACATAATTATACAAAACATTGGGCAAGTGATACCTTTAGGAGTTCATGCATGTCTAAAACATCATGTACTTCCTGCGTCAAGAATTACCCTGCATTCTGTGTTTGGTGAAAGTCAAACTTTTTAAATTTTGACCAAACATATTGGTAAAACTATCAATAACTATGAAACCAAATACATGCAATATGAAAATATATTGTATGACAATTCTAATGATGGTTATTTTATATTATAAATATTAATATTTTTTCTTATAAGCTTAGTCAAAGTTTATAAAGTTTGACTTTGACTAAACCCAGAATGCAAGATAATTCTTGACAGAGGGAGTATTTTGCAATGAAGCAGATAATGAGATGAAAAACATTTGTATAGCATATGTGCACGGGATACTTGAAAAATGTGTCGGCATAATTATAGTTTATTTTCTTAGAAACATAATTATATACAGAATCGTCAAAGGGGTTCATGTGCAAGCATCATGTATTTTGCAATGAAAGATACAAATGAGAGAAAGCAAATGTGTACAATAACAAATAAATACCAACATACTAAAGATGTTGCCCTCGCATTTGCGAGGGCCACCTTGCTAGTTTAATATTAAAATAAATACCAAATGTGTACAAGTCAGTTTAGATAAAAATATGAAAACATGAGTTTTGAGCAGAGACATTCTTATTTTTCTGTCATTTAGATATGTGCGCGAACTAAAAAATTAAATGTAATGAAGAGACTTCTACAATCATCTTGTACCACAACATTCAGAAGCAATAAACCTCATGGTCTACTAAAAAGCATCATTGTTCGGGGTACCGAAAAGCAATAAACTATCTTGTAAATCTTGATTGGGCTATAGCCTCAACAATTCGCCAACTAGATTCCATGTAGCCCTAGCGTCCCCCATCGCCGCCTACATACCAATATTTGTCCCTCATGCGACTGCTCCGTGTTGTCTCGCCCTCGTGCTACTGCAAGGTCTAGGTCGGGAAGGTGTGGTTCGAGACCATCTTCGTGTAGACATTACATACTAACCATTATATTCACATACATCTAAGATAGACACAAAGTCTAGAATATATATCAAAGATATTTGTTAGATTGTACACATTACAACTCTGTGTCAATATACTTGAAAATTAACCTAAACACATACATACAATAGAATATATCATCGGCATAGATTAAGATTTTAATGCATTCTTGTTTCCTATATATCATATCTAGAGTTTTTTAGTTAGCAAAATGTGTTACAATGGAAAATGAGCAAAAGACAAAGAAAATTGCTTTGATGTCATTATAAAATATGGTCTACACTTGTAGAGTTTACTTATAGTGACACCATTTACGATCATATAGCAAAGTGTATTTTGTCATAGGTAATACGAGGGATGTTCTGTGGCTAATGTAAGTATTACATAGAAAACTAGTTAAGACCATATGATGATACAAGAATATACGAAAAGTAAAAATATTTAGTAAAAATAAGTATTAACAAAAAAAAGAAATAATAATCACGTCTTGGCGTCGGCGTGATTTATATAGGTGGTCGTGGGAGCCCATAGAGTATGCGGCTTCGGCATAAGTTCTCAAGCGACTGCCTTGGTTCGCCGCCTCGATCTTCGGCCACAAGGTTAACCGTGTTGTTATCAAGCGCATAGTTTGCTATAGTGGAGCCGAACGCCCATGCTTCCCATAGTGTCACCGTCATCGGACGGGCCGAGGACGACCATATGTGGAGGTTTGTTTATAAGCGATATCCTGCGTCTCGATTTGTTTTTACGATCAAACAAAAGTTTGACGGTATTTTATTTTATTTTTTTAGTTTTAGAGGGTTTTTTTTGTAAAGTTTCGCACCTCCTACTGAATGCAGGCTCTTCCCCGTTTCCAGTTCCAATAAAAGTGACGACGATTCTTAAAAAAAAAAAGACGACGTGGTGTCTGGCCAGTTGCACGACTGTGCGGTAACTTTTTAAATATAAATATACGGGCACACGCATGGCACCGAGGAGCGGCGGTAGTTTTCACAACGCCCGTGCAGTTAAAAAGCGTGAGAGTGTTTACCGCATCATCAGAGAAAAGTGTGTGTGAGAGTAGACGCGGAGAAGAATATAGGCTGTGGCACGTCGCGTCGACGTACGAGTCAGGAACGTGTTTTCGATGTCTCTCGTCCCCCACTGGCTGCCTACCTCTTTTCCCAAGCCAGTCGACAGAAGCAGGAGAGGACGTCGGTACGCGAGGCAGCGTGCGTGCGAGATATTTTATGAAATTTCTCTCGTGCCATGCATGCTGGGGCTGGGCCGCGGTCACGTCACGGTACGACCGGCATGTCGCGCGCTGAGTTGACGTGACGAGATCGCGGGTCCGTACGCACGTACCCCATGCTCCTCGCCGTGTCTTTTTTATTTTTAAATAAACAAATGTGCGGTGCTGTCACGCACGCACGCACGCACGTATGTGTGTTGATTAATTAATTAATCAATGACGGCCCGGATTAGGGCAGGGGACGGCCGCTGCGGAGTGCTCGGACCGGCGGCCGGTTTCGGGCAAGGTTGCGGTTGCGGCAGGTGACGCGAGTTAATGAAGGGGTGGATCGATCGATCATGTAGTACGAGGAGGGAGATCCAACTCCGAATTCCGGGGAGATTCGGCCGGATCTGCGTCGGAACGCGGCGGCGGTGGGGGCAAGTAGGCGGCGGCGCTTTTCGGGCGGCGCGCGACGGCGACGAGTCGTGCTGTCTACAGTGTTTGGGGAAAGCATCGCATGATACCTCATCTCATCTCCACCACCGGTCGTCACGTACACGGGGAATCGGTCGCTCATCTCCACGGAACCTATTCCTCCGGCGCACGGGTGCTAGCTAGCGACTCTCGGACCAAATACTAGAACTCGCTCGATGAGATGAGATTTTTGAAGAAAAAAAACGGGACGCGGAATCTGGCGGTGGGGCGCGACGGGACAAACACGTCGAAGCGGTGCGCGTGTGGGTCCCGGCTGTCAGGCACACAGACGGTGTGGCCCACGGCGCGGGGATACCATGCGAGGCTCAGTGCAGAGGCAGAGGTCAGTCAGGCTATCTCTTCGATCTCTTCATCCCATATACTATTACGGATGGAGGGCTGGCTGTTACGCCAGGCCGACAGCGGCTTACATGAGCCCATAAAATACGGCTTTTCCCAAAACCCGCTTTCCAACTTTCCTCTCTCTCCCCTCCGCTTTATTATTCAAAACTCGGCTCCACGCAGCGGCCACACTCTCTCTCTTCTCCTCCGCTGGGCACTGTGCCCCAGCCCCAGCCCACACACACGCGCACTCCCACTTCGCTCGCTTCGCTTAAATGCCCCAGACCTAATCATTCCTACCCCTCTCTCTTCCCCCTCCCACCCAACCCCACGCTGCTCCCTCCCCATGGCGATCTCCACCGAGCTCGGCTGAGGTAGGACGCCGCCGGCCGCGCATCCCTATTCGCTGCCTGCTCGCTTTTTATTTTGTTTACTTTATTTATTATTTTCCGTCGAGTTTCGAGGGTTCCCTCACGCGGTGGTGGCTTGCTGCAGAATGCGGCGGGATTGATTCAGGCCGGGATGGGGGTTCCGGTGGGAGGATTTCTGGTCAGGGGTTGCTAGGTTTTAGGGTCCGTTTTGGCTGTGTTCGGGGAGATGAGCTCCTCGTCGGGGGCCAGCATCGGCGGCCAGCCGCCGCCGCCGCCCGCCGCGCCGCCGGAGGAAGGTCGGTGCCTACTGCCTAGGCCTATCTATTTGTCTGCTTTCCTCGCTGCTGCAAGCGGCGGGCTACCTCTTCCCTCCTTCTCTTGACCTGATTTTGCTGTGTGTATCTCTACGGGTGCAGTGAAGAAGGACCTCAACTCGGAGCTGTGGCACGCCTGCGCCGGCCCGCTCGTCTGCCTCCCCACCGTCGGCACGCGCGTCGTCTACTTCCCGCAGGGACACAGCGAGCAGGTCAGCCCTCTCGCCGCTTCTTCTTAGCCCAGCCTTGCCGCCTCCGCGCCTTGCGTGCGCGCAAGGTGGCTGATGTATTGCCAACATGCTCTTGTTTCCAATATCTAATGCGCCTGCGTCTTGTGTGTGCTCAAGGTGGCGGCGTCGACCAACAAGGAGGTGGAAGGGCACATCCCCAACTACCCTAACCTGCCGCCGCAGCTCATCTGCCAGCTCCACGATGTCACAATGCATGTACGTGCACCGATTTCTCAGATGCGGCCATCCCTCCGGTCTCTCTCGATTCATGGCCGACTATTTCTGCTGCAGGCTGATGCGGAGACCGACGAAGTGTACGCGCAGATGACGCTGCAGCCGCTGAACCCAGTAAGGCAACGGGGGGGATTCATGATTCGCAGCACCGAGCCTTGTAATCGCTATATGTGTGGAGCTCTGATGCTTTTGCCTGTGCTGATCTGTTGTGATGCAGCAAGAGCAGAACGACGCCTACCTGCCGGCGGAGATGGGGATCATGAGCAAGCAGCCCACCAACTACTTCTGCAAGACGCTCACGGCCAGCGACACCAGCACGCACGGCGGCTTCTCCGTGCCACGCCGTGCCGCCGAGCGGGTCTTCCCTCCTCTGGTGTGATGAGTGTGTGGGTTTCGGGCGGTGTTCCTTTGCTTTCGCACCATGGGTTTTGGGTCTGCTGTTGCCAATAACAGGTGGTATAGTGTGGTTTGTAGGATTTCACACAGCAGCCTCCTGCTCAGGAGCTAATTGCAAGGGATATCCATGATAACGAGTGGAAGTTCAGACACATCTTCCGAGGCAAGTTCCAGAATTTTCCTACATCACTGTGAACTCTGGTGGTCTTAAATGAAGTTTCTTAATTAATTTGGCGTCCTTGTGATGGAAACAGTTACACTTTCTTGTGACTTATTGATCAAATCATCCCCTTTTCCAAGTGTGCGTGTGCCTACAGAAAAATCAACTGTTTCTGCACAATGCGATTTGAGCGTCTCTTTTATGTGGGGTAAAACACTAAGTACATTAATTCTTTTTTATGGGCTGGCAAAAAAGAGATTCTTGAAAAATAATAGTTTGCGTACTACGTTGACCCTTTTGGATTTTAATACTTCATGGAGAGTGCGGTACTGGATTAAATATAAGTTACAGATGTTTCTGAAATATTCATGAGAGTCAAGTACCAACAAAATTGCACATGGGCACTCCGCTGTCTGTACTGCACTCTTGCCAGTACAAATGTAGGATGTTGGTTGTTTTCTTATGTCTTAGGCTCACATTTTCTAAATTATGTGTTGTGGATTCTTCAGCGTAGAATATACTCCATTTTTGTAATGCACTTCATTTTCTATGGCCATGACTTAGAAATGTTGACTTTACACAAAAAACTATCCGACGGCATTAACAAGTTGCTTAATTGCATTATTTTTTAGATTACATGATACTGGTCGTTGTACTAATCTGCTTGTTTTTCACAGGCCAACCCAAGAGGCACCTGTTAACTACTGGATGGAGTGTGTTTGTCAGCGCTAAGAGACTTGTTGCTGGAGACTCTGTGCTTTTCATATGGTGTGTTTCACTGTTTATTCTTGTGCTTGTGGTAATTTGCACTATGAGTAACAAGTATGACTTACTGTTCATTTCATGACTTAGGAATGAGAAAAACCAGCTTTGGCTGGGAATCAGGCGTGCCAGCCGGACACAGACTGTGATGCCTTCCTCTGTTCTTTCGAGTGACAGCATGCACATAGGGCTCCTTGCAGCCGCAGCTCATGCTGCTTCCACTAACAGCCGCTTCACAATTTTCTACAATCCCAGGTAATTTGAATTATTTTATTAACATACTGCATTGTTGTAGTTCATATCTACGTTCAACTTTTACAGAAGTGAATGTTTGTAGGGCATGTCCATCAGAATTTGTCATACCACTGTCAAAGTACATCAAGGCTGTTTTTCACACGCGGATATCAGTTGGGATGCGGTTCAGGATGCTCTTTGAGACTGAGGAATCTAGTGTCCGCAGGTGAAGTAGCTAAGTCACAAAATCCAATCTTGGTTCAAAACTAAAATATCTGTTCATGGAAAGATCGTAGTTATGTGCTATTTATGCTTGGTGCTTCTTGGCCCGCACCAGAAATGTTTGCAGGCTGTAATGGCAATTACTGAAGTTACGTTTCTATGTGCTTCCATGTACTAGAATTTTCTGAGTCAAGCTGTAACAAGATATTTAATGAAATGCAGGTACATGGGCACGATCACTGAAGTAAGTGATGCCGATCCAGTGCGTTGGGCTAGCTCCTATTGGAGATCGGTTAAGGTAACCTTTGTCACTTCATGATTTTGCTCTGGAGCGCTGCCTGGCTGATTCCCTCTTTTATCTGCTTTATTTTGTTGCAAGGTGCATTTTATGTATGCATTTTTTCCTCTTAGTTTGTGCGATATTTCCCTTTGTCTCTCTTAATTTCATTTTCTTTTGCTATGCCATTCAGTTTTTCACCACAATAATTGTAATTACATCTTCAGATGCTATGGTAATCATGATATTATTAAACAAAAACAAAAATAAGTTCATGTAATAATACTGTTCCCTTTCTTAATGTTGATGTAAAGAGTTGCTTACCTCCTATTTGAATCTCTGCTTCTTACTAAGACTAATTGGAGGTTCCATATTTCGGGGATTCACGAACCAGCGTTTTTTAATTGTAATTGCAGGTTGGTTGGGATGAATCAACTGCAGGGGAAAGACCACCTAGAGTTTCTTTATGGGAAATTGAACCATTGACAACCTTTCCTATGTATCCATCACTGTTCCCACTGAGGGTTAAACATCCTTGGTATTCTGGAGTTGCCGGCCTTCATGGTACAATTTTGTCATTGTTCTTAATACTTAGTTTTTTATTCCCCTTTGTTTATAGTAGTGCAAGTAATATTATAGCATAAATGAAATTTGGAATTTTTCTAAACGAAGTTAGCTATTTAGGCACCGGGTTGGGTGAACTATATTCACCGAGAGTCCCCATAACATGATATACAGACTGATATACATTCTAGTAATTTTTTGTGCATGTTCTTGTGATTGGAGATGACACACTAATCTGCTTAATGTTTTTTTTCTAGCCTCTCTTATTCACATATCTGTTCCTTTATTAATGGTTGTATTGCACTTAAGATGACAGCAATGCTTTGATGTGGCTGAGAGGAGTTGCTGGCGATGGAGGCTATCAATCTTTGAACTTTCAGTCACCTGGTATTGGCTCTTGGGGACAGCAGAGGCTCCATCCTTCTTTGCTGAGTACTGACCATGACCAGTACCAAGCAGCAGTAGCTGCTGCTGCTGCCGCCTCCCAGTCTGGTGGTTATCTGAAACAGCAATACCTAAACCTTCAGCAGCCTATGCAGTCGCCTCAAGAACACTGCAATCTCAACCCGCTGTTGCAGCAACAAATCTTGCAGCAAGCAAGCCAACAGCAAACGGTTAGTGCTGAGAACCAAAACATTCAGGCAATGATGAACTCAAGTGCTATCCAGCACCAACTTCAACAACTACAGCAAATGCAGCAGGCGCACATTGATCAGAAGCAGAAGATTCAATCAGATCAGACATATCAAATTCCTACTAGTGCGGCTCTCCCTAGTCCAACATCATTACCAAGCCATCTGCGTGAAAAATTTGGCTTCTCTGATCCTAATGTGAATTCGTCAAGCTTCACCACTTCTAGCAGTAGTGAAAACATGCTGGAATCGAACTTTCTTCAGGGAAATTCGAAAGCTGTGGACTTGTCTAGATTCAATCAACCTGTAGTTGATGAGCAGCAGCAGCAGCAACAACAGCAGCAGCAGCAGGCTTGGAAGCAAAAATTCATGGGTTCACAATCACTGTCTTTTGGGGGCTCGGGTTTGCTTAACTCACCCACAAGTAAAGATAGTTCTCTTGAGAACAAAATTGGTTCTGATGTGCAAAACCAGTCCCTTTTTAGTCCTCAAGTTGATTCTTCCTCCCTACTGTACAACATGGTACCTAACCTGACTTCGAATGTTGCTGATAATAACATGTCGACGATTCCTTCTGGGTCGACATATCTGCAAAGTCCAATGTATGGTTGTTTGGATGACTCTTCTGGTATATTTCAAAATACTGGAGAGAATGACCCATCAAGCAGAACATTTGTGAAGGTAGGTGTAATATGTTGCTTCTTCATTACATCAAGTATAAATTCTTATGGAATCGCTAAAACATTGTGCAGGTTTATAAGTCAGGATCAGTGGGGAGGTCGTTGGACATCACCCGGTTCTCTAATTATGCTGAGCTTCGAGAAGAACTGGGTCAGATGTTCGGCATTAGGGGTCAGTTGGATGACCCTGATAGATCAGGCTGGCAGCTTGTATTCGTCGACAGGGAGAATGACGTGCTTCTCCTTGGAGATGATCCTTGGGAGTAAGAAACCATCTCTAAGAGTTCTGATTTATTTACGTGTTTCTTGATGTGTTACTTTTATTTGCGTATAAATCCAAGTTCAGTTCTATATTTTTCTTACTTTTGGTTGAATTTTACATCGCTTAGTTTAGGTGGTGTTACATGGTCGGGTTGCCACAATGTATTCTTAAGATAGGATGTACTGTGTCTATACACATTTGGTGCTACTTTCTTATAGTGTTGTGAATTTTTTACCAGACCTGGTTCAGTATATGTAAAGTTGCTAGCAAAAACTGTGTCAGGTGTTGTAATGTTATTTGCAAATGCATCGCTTTTTTAACTATATATTCTCGAGGTGTTGACCACATATGAATTATGGCATAGTGACAACATAGGTTTGTAATTGATTCACTGGTTGGTGTTGCTGACCTTGGTTTTATGGCAACTGCAGTTCATAGCTTATCAAGTCATGCACTAGGTTAAATGGATTTGTTTTCTGCATTTTCTAGCAACCATTAATATCCAGATTGCTCAGTGCCAGATTGATATACTCTTCAGTACACTTTTATTTTGGGAGTGCTAAGTGTATAATTCTGTGTGCTTTATTCTATTTGTCTATATACGTAAAAAATAAATCGGATTCCACTTATTCTTGTATTTGATTTTGTATATTCTTTATGTTGTATCTGTGTTACTTTGAGAATGCTTAGTGTATAAGCCATGTTTGCTATATTGGTTGTGCTTTGTTGTGAACCACATCTTCTCTGTGTCTTTATAGTTTATACGTTGAAAAATCAATTCCAATACTTCTGATATTTTCTTTTGTATTTCCTTGATGTAAGTTATGATGGTCTAAGCCTTATCTTTGTATGAATGTGTATGCAATACCAGTCATCTTGAAACTGAGTTTCGTCCATTTTGCAGGTCATTTGTGAATAGTGTATGGTACATCAAGATACTTTCACCAGAGGATGTGCATAAGTTGGGCAAGCAAGGAAATGATCCACGATACCTTTCCTAAGTGCAAGACCATTGTGCTGTTTCTGGTAATTAATTTTGCTCATTTGTTTAATTATTTCTGTGCATTTTGGATTTTATCATTAGCTCTGTAATTTTTTTCATAAAAACCTGCTAACATGCTAATGTGCTTATTTACATTTGTAAGGCCATGATCTTCTGTGTAGCTGTAGAACCTGTAGTAAAGATTTCTGTCCGAAGTATATATCACTGCACATTTTAAAATTGTCTTGTGTAGCTAGTAGAATCTATGTCCGTTGCTCTGTTCCTTATACACTCAGCATAGCAACTCAGTTTCTCATATGAGAACTTGGTGAATTATTGTCTTACCAACTGCATTATTAATCAGTTGTTTGGATGTTCATCTCTTTTCTCTTAGCATATTAACCCGGTCTACATTACAGGGTCCAGCAAGGATTCTACAGCACATGGTAGCACTTTTGCCCTCAACAGCACCAGTCCCTGGAACTCCAATCATCTCATCTTCGTACCTGTCTCTTGCGTGTACACCGTACACGTCTCGAGAACTCCCCGTCCGTTACCTATCCCTGGTGCAGGCCACCGGCATCACGAACTCGTATTTCTGTAGGTTCCGTTTAGGAATCAGTATCGGTTGAACTCTTATCTTAGACCATTTGTAACCCGCGCGGTGTTGCGCGTTGCACCAAATCTTCCACTATTGTTAGTTGGTACTCTTGTCGTGCTCTATCTATGTATTCGAGACTCCCAGGCACTCTTTCCACGAGGAACTGCAATAATTTGAATGCAGGAGGATTGTTTAAATTTGTGCCCTTGTTCAGGTGATGATGGTATCCGGATTGTTTAAATTCGTGCCCTTGTTCAGGTGATGATGGTATCCTAAGGTTTCAATTGTATGTCTAGTTTGTTGAGACTATCTGAAGGCAGGCGCAGTACGCTTTTGTGGGGGTACCCCCAACAGTACGCTTAACAGTTAAAATCGCCTTGTTCAAGTTACTTTAATTCAAACCTCCAGCTTCTGCAAATATTTTGTTGGATTAGGTTAAATCTCTGGCCGTAACTTTCAGCTTTGTAAAGGAAACATAAACCTTAAAGAGCTCATGACAGGTGGGGCTCGTGGTTCACTCAGAAGCTTCGGATTGAGTAAAGTGAGATCCTTATCTGTTATCACTCTTAATTCTAGTAGTCACTAATGAGGGGAGAGAGTGAGAAAAGGTCATGATGATGATGGGTGCAGAAAATGAGAGGTGGCCGTGCCATCCGTACAGGCGGTACAGCTGCTAGGGCTTTTGACCGGGCGTACTCCTACGTAGCAGCATCAAATATTGATGTGTCTGGAAGTTTAGTTAAGGACGTGTACAGCCGGTCTGTGTAGTTTAGTGAAAGGACTGGATGGAGTACGTGTACTAGCTGTGGTTTCTGTACATGTACTACACACGCCGTATATTAGTCAGTAATAGCATGATACTTTTCTGATTTTTGCCTCTGTTTATTAATTAGGGGCAGCTCTTGTACTTGACCTATATCGTCCCATGGAAGTTGTCGGTCCGGTGTTTTCAAAAAGGTGTCCTGAAAAGTGCGTAGGCACGTACAATGTGACAATGAATCATACTGAGTTTATTGCTCCATCCGACCACTATTATATATTGCTAATATGAATGTATCTAGATACATCTAAATTAGAGATAAGTAACAGTGATAGGAGAGAATACTAAATATATCTACATTTTAAAAATGAAAACTGTTAACATTTAAATATTTTAACTTAAGACAAAAGGTAGAAGCACACTTATTTAAGGATAGAAAGAGTAACATTTTATCACTTTCTATTTACTAGTGAAGTAGTATATCTGTTAGCTAGGCAAGTCCCATGATAAGAAAATTAGAACGGGGGCAATTTTTTTGCCCCAATCGATTAATCGAAAAAAGAAGTTTACAAGAAAATTGAAAGGTTCATATTACAACACAAGGGCCTATGCTTAGTTCTTTATCTTGACTAGGAGAAGCGAAGCGGGAGCATGCTTGTTGCGAAAATCTCTTGTGTGTCGCTCGTCCCAAATTTTCCAAGATGCAAGGAGAGTGATCGATGCCACTTTTTTACGCTTAGTTATGACGGTCCACCAAGAGAAGATTGAATGTGCCGGCCACGTGGCAAGGTCCACCAAGAGAAGATTGAATGTCCCCCCATTTTAATTTACAGATAAAAGGTAGAAGCACACTTATTTAAAGATAGAAAGAGTAACATTTTATCACTTCATGCTTACTAGTTAAGTAGTATATCTGTTAGCTAGGCAAGTCCCATGATAAGAAAGTTAAAACGGGGGCAAAAGTTTTACCCCAAATGATTAATCAAAAAAAGGAGTTTTACAAGAAAATTGAAAGGTTCACATTACAACACAAGGGCCCTAAGCTTCCGGAGTAACTCAAACGTTTAGCTCTTGCAAGAACCAAAATATTTGCCTCGTTCTTTATCTTGACTAGGAGAAGCGAAGCGGGAGCATGCTTGTTGCCAAACTCTCTTGTGTGTCGCTCGTTCCAAATTTTCCAAGATGCAAGGAGAGTGATCGATGCCACTTTTTTACGCTTAGTTATGACGTTCCACCAAGAGAAGATTGAATGTGCCGGCCACGTGGCAAGGTCGAGGGAGCAAAGGCCGAGCCTAATCTTGATGAGGCCCCAAAGCCTCAAGGTGAACCGGCAACTCACAAAGTGGTGCTCAACAGATTCTAGAGCTTGCTTACAAAGTGGGCACACACCACAATTAGGCCACCACCCTCTCTTCTCTAGGCGGTTGGACGATTTAAATCCTATTTTGGATGGCAAGTCAAGCATAGGATCTTTCTTTGAGAGTGGCCCCAATATTTCCAAATCGATGAGCTCGTCGGTGAGGATGTTGCCCCATGTAAAGTGCGCCTCTTTTTTTTTGCACAAGTAAATTGCGCCTTGTATGCGGATTTGCTCGTGTATTGTCCACTTTTGGTAAGAGGGTCGTGATACTTGGTGGGGCTAAAGCGGACAGGATTAACCTCTGACTATGTAGATTTTTTTGATAAAGAACGCTTTATTAGTTAATTTATTAGTTAAGAGTTTTAAGCCATTACACTCGACCTCTATATAGCTAAGATACATACATGATAAAAATAAAAAATAAAAAGTTATATATCACAGTGAGAAATTGTAAAGTCGCCTAAAATAATATAAAGTAGGAGTCTGTGATGGTTATCCTTTGTAGGGAGAATCTGAGCAAGCACCAGTCGCCAACTAGCTAGGCTAGCAGCAGGCAAGCCAGGCAGCGCGTCTGTCCTGCTTCCTTGAGTGAGCTGGCTCGATTGGTCGATGTTGATCGATGTCGCTTCACAGTGCACAACAACTCATGTTTGAGTGGGCTGCTATACGTACGAGGGCACGCACTGAGACGCCGTACGCTGTCTAACTGTAAATTGCCGGCCCGGTGCAGGTGCAGCCCTGATGAACGTACGAGGACTGGAGCAGCCTGCTCTCGGGCACGATCACGAAGTACGTACGCCGGCGACCGGTGGGTGGACCGGCGGTCCACCAGGTGGAGGCGGTGGACGGCGTCCAGGCAGGCAGGCAGGCAGGCGCGCACATGGATCGCCGGGCGGCGGGCGCCACCACCGGTGGCAGAGCGCAACGCGAGAACAGCTAGCAGCGGCTTTGGCGATGGCGAGGGAACAGCCGTCGGGCCCGCGGCCTGCCCCAAAAGCTGCGCAGCTCGCCTCAGCCGCTCCGCTCGTAGTTTCCTCTGCCCACTGCCCCTGCCGACGACCACCACCGTGCGCCCGGCCCCGCCTGTGAATATACAGGAAAGCCCGGCCGGGCCGGCGGCGAGCATGACTATGATCGTACGCGCGCGTGCACCCAGGCGAGCATGACCAACAGTGTCGGGTCAACAAAGGGATCGATCGATCGAGGCGGCGCTGTAGAGGCGAGGCGGGCATGGTCGTGTCACCATGGCGGGCGTGGGGTGGTGCTGTGCCCTGGTCTGGTCCAGCACGGGGCCTGCGCGCGTGCATGCATGGCTGCTACGAGATCTATCTCAACTTCTCCACCCCGAATTTTTGACGAATCAGACCACCTGTGTCCAGTGTATTGTCAAAAAGGACCTCGAAAAAGTTTGACAAAAAGGACCACCTGCCGCCTAGGCCATTGCCGGCAAGGGGCCTGCCGCCACTGCCATCGCCGGCATGGCGCTGGCTGGTGCCCTGCCGCCACTCCCGTACCCGGCATGGTGCCACGTCACCATGCCGCCTCGCCCGGAGCCGGCACCCTGCCAAATTCTGACATGCAAAAGATATTCCTGATTTTCATGTCCGGGTGGGAGATTCGTTTGCTGTTGTGTAACAGGTATTAGACCACCCACGAATAATTATGTCGCTTAGCTGCAGCACTCGAAATGATAATTTATTACAAACTAAATTCATTACATAATAAGTTCAGGATACATAATGATAATTTATTACATTACATCGAAGCTAGGAAAATACAACATTCGAAATGACTAGCTGCGGTAGGGGCATTCCCTGCGTGGGTGTCCAGCGCACCTACAAATGCGACATCGACGTGGTTCTCCAGATTGGCTATGGTCCATGTCGTTCCTATGCCGTCGAGATGGTCGGCGTCCCTTATCGGTTCTAAGCATCGCCGGATTTGGAACATATATGATATTACTGCGCTTGCACACATCCCTGTAGTGTTCATCTATGCCCCAGGCCCAGAATTCACCATTCCAGGTGTTAAGAAGACTGAACGTGCTGAAATAAGGAGATATGTAATGCTCCACGCTGATCTTCTGTTCGGCAGCCGCCCTGAGGACATGACTACATGGATAGCCTAGCAGCTTGGGCTTGTTGCAGGTGCACTCACATGTGTTCGGGCCAAGAGTGACAACATGCTTTCGTGCTCCCCTGTGGTGGCCGTGAACATACTTTGCTCGAACATTGATCAATCATTTATTCCTAAGGGCGTCGACCAGACTACAGCCATGACTCCTGGATTTTTCTGCTTTCTCATCCAGATACCTCTGCATTTTTTCACACCATGGCTTGTTCATACCGACTAGTGCATTGGCAACCTGTACTCTGTCTGCAAAGTATGATAGAGTACGGTTCCAAGTTTCAGTAATGAGGGCTGTAAGAGGGAGGGCTCGCACCCCTTTGAGGACGCCATTATAGACCTCTGACATATTGCTGGTCATTATGCCGTACCGAGCCCCTGAGTCATGAGCGAGTGCCCACTTGTATAAGTCGGGGCAATTCTCTGTTATCCACTGTGTCAGATTGACAGGTGCTGTTCGACCCCTCCGGCCTTCTCGAGATGGCAAGGCGGCACGCTCGATTTCTCCATTGATTCCCGTCCAAACTGCATTCATCTTCGACTCGGTGTTCTGCATGCACATCCTCTTGAAAAGCTTGAACCAATCCTTGTTCTTGAACTTTGTGTAGAAATTTGCTGCTAGGTGCCGCATGCACCACCGTGTCTCCAAATCAGGCCACCCCATTCAGGGTCCGTAACCTGCTTGATTGTGTTCAGCGTGTTTAGCAGACCCGCGTTGCGATCAGAGATGATGCATACATCGGGACGCTGCTTCACGACTCCATTCTTCAAACAGCTTAGAAACCACAACCAGCTGTCCTTGTTCTCACCCTCCACCAAACTATATGCAATAGGAAGAAGCTGGTTATTTGCATCTGCTGCAATTGCCACCATGAGTGTACCCTTGTACTTTCCAGTCAGAAATGTACCATCAACTGATAACACCGGGCGACAATGATGGAATGCCTGTATAGTCTGGGGGAATGCCCAAAATACACGGTCAAGAATTCTTTTGTTCTCCTCCCGAGGGTGCGGCCGATATTTCAAGAACACTTGAGTCCCCTTGTTAGTTACACATATCTGATTAAGCAATCTAGGGGTGTAGTTATAGGCATCCTCATATGTGCCATACAACCTCTCAAAAATGTGACACGTACTTCGCGGTCACATTGCAATGATCTAGAAGAGTTCCAACCTGCTCGCAGCTATGGGGTATAATTTTTCTGATCACCCATGGCTGACATACACCTTGCCTCTGACGAGCGATCACTCTACCCTGGCAACCCTCGGCCAAGAAAAGGCAGACGACTTTCAGCTCAGTCTTATCAGACTGTTTAACTCTGTGCTGCCGAGATATCGACAATGCATATCTTTTTATTGCCTGGTCAACGGAGTCCTTGTCTGGAAAACTATGCCCAACATCCAGACTAGCCTCACCGAGGCCCGCAACAGAGTGATATTCGTTGCGGATGGTCATAGTCTGCAAGAAGTCTTCGGGCATTGGGCCCGCAACCGCCCTCTGAGATGGACCAACACCTTCCTCCTCTGACGATGACGACCCAGAAGAATGATCGTCATCATCATCATCTAGGGCCTCCGGTAATCCCTCCATACGTTCACTTATGTCAACGACCGCAGACCAATAGCCTGGGTCGGGCACAAGCTCAAGTTCCATCGGCTCCGATCGGCCGCTGCTGGGGCCGCCGGTGATGCCAAGCTGCGCATCTGGAGCACCGCTACTGCATCCAGGCTCGTCATTAGGAGAGACAAACTGCACATATACCATCGGCCTTTGAAACATAGCGGCGCCTGGCATGGTTGCAAACCTCATGTATGTCCTCCATGAGTTATTTCCTTTCACCTCCCGCAGACCCCAACGGGGAGCTGTCCCATCATCCCCTCCCACACATATGACGGCCTCAACGGTCATCTTCTTCCCCCGGATCTCAGGACCAAACTGCACCCGGATGCATTTCCTCACTTCCGCAAAATCTAGGTTCTCCATGTCTCTTACTACAACATTCATGGACTCGCGCTGAGACACATCTAGCCCAGAAATTCCCTCCCGTACCACGTCTCCATAGAACACTAATAAATTTTCCATCGTACCTGCCGCACAAACCAAAATTTTAAAAATGATATTAGTAACACTAAAGCTATATTTTATTTTATTTTAAATAAAATGTTCCTGTAATTCTTTCGTTGCATGTCCTAATACCATACAAATTTGCCATATTTCTATTTTGTAGGTGAACAATATACACTAAGACAACTACGACTAATATGACTATTATAAATAAATACTCACAACCAATTCACACGTTGATTTTTACCTTCCTAGTTTATATCGCTGCCTTAATAATCCTACGACACACTAAACAGTTCTGCTAAGCTGCACAACATATCTAATATTATTCATACACACAATCACTATCTAACTAAAATTTCCTATCTATACATAAAATTATGACTAACTCCTCTTGTCTGCTGACATTTACTACTACTACGTAACATTAGTATCTCTCTTAGTTAGCTTTGGGCTAATTACATAATTAACTTATATACTACTAGCCAGAAACATTACCTTTGATGACTCATTCGTTCAACTATATCAACGTCTGCTTCAAATCTGATCTTCACTCAGCTGCTTTCGACTACTCTTCTTCTCTTCCTATGAAATGCTCTTCTCTGAAATGACGAAGCTCTCTATACGAACACACAATGCCTGCCATGCAGACCTCTGCCCCCTCTTAAAAGAGCTGAAAGCAGCGAAGCGTTACTTTCGGTGGTCTAAAATAGTACAAAGCAGCCAAAGTTTTCAGTCAGGTATAGGAATCTGTCACAGTCACGCGTGGGAATCAGTGTTGGGCGGGAGATGGAATTCGCGGGAGATGCTGTCGGTTGGTGGTGCAGAATTTGGCAGGGTGCCGGCTCCGGGCGAGGCGGCATGGTGACGTGGCACCATGCCGGATATGGGAGTGGCGGCAGGGCACCAGCCAGCGCCATGCCGGCGATGGCAGTGGCGGCAGGCCCTTGCCGGCAATGGCCCAGGCGGCAGGTGGTCCTTTTTGTCAAACTTTTTCGGAAGTGGTCCTTTTTGACAATACACTGGCGCAGGTGATCTGATTCGTCAAAAATTCCTCCACCCCCGGCCCATCCACATAGGCACTCGCGCGTGCGTGCGTGCCCGTGCACGTGTGCGCCGCATATGCACGTACGTACGTACATCGACCAGACCGTGAGTAGCAGCACCAACGTTCCGATCAAGTGATGGGCCGACCTTTTTTGTCACGATAGTACGAGCGAACAGCGATTAGCCCCTTTGTGGCTGTTCCATTTCCACCCGAGGCCGAGAGCATGTGTGTCAAAATACGCTACTGAACAGGAGCCCATACCAGAACAGTGAGCTGTGAGCATCGATCCCTACCTACACGACTGTTGACGTAGACACGCGTAGTACGTCTGCAGTTTTAACGAGACGCGCGATTTCTTGCTGGATCTGTATTGTCATATCAATCTAGGATTGGACTATGCGGCCAAGTCTATAGTTTCAATCTGGATCTGTATTAGTAATAAATTCCTCCCCACTTGCTCTCCTTTCTTCATCATTCGATCACTAGCTACTGTTAAGATCTACAGATGACAACAAGAAGAAGAATTCGACAGCCTAAGCATACCATAGATTGGATGCAACCCATATACCATTAGCTCTTGATATGAGCGATTAAAAAAGTTGCAGGCTTTTGATTTCAAAAAACAAGTACAGTAAATTGCCATATTACTAATCGCCAGATTAATTAGTCATAATTTTCAGATTAATCCTAGGTAATTGCCAAATTACAAATTGACGAATTAATTAGGAATACCAACAAAAAATCTGAAGCGCACAACCAACACATGCTCAGGAAGAAAGCACGTCAGATTTCAGATTTCCTAGTTACAGAATAGCTATAACGACGAACAATACAAGGCGCACAACACCTGCCTCATGGAGCAGAAGGCTTGCCGCATCAACTCGCATCAGCGCGATGGAGCAGCGGGCCTGAGTTTATTCTCCGGCGAAATAGAGAACACAGATGAACATACGCCTCCACCTCGTCCGTAGCTCTGGCACGTGCCTCCACCGCTGCCTGCTCGTCGGCGGCCTCCTCATCTCGTGCCTCCCGCTGCGTGCTCGAGGAAGGCGACCCCCTCCTCCCTGCCGGCACGGCGCTCCTCAACCTCCAATGCGCGGCACTGCTCCCCTATGGCGGTCTAAACAAAGAAGAGATAGAGAGAGGAGTGTGTGGTCAGGAGAGGAGTGTGGGGAATAACGGATAAGGTGTAGTCGCGTGTGGGCGATAGAAACTGATTACACGCATCTCTGCGCACCGCCGTACGGGAGGGCGCAACGTAGATTCAAAAAACATAGATTCTCCCATCAATCTAGGTGCAACCATGCTGCTACTTCATGGTTTCAAAAAACAAATTGAACTAGAAGAGGCCCAAATGCCCGTTTTTTTGAACTGGAGGAGGCCCAAATGCTGGTGCACCATGGTTTCAACCATTGCGACAGGCAATTTACAGAGAGGACCCTGTCAAGTACAAAAATCACGGATTCGTAATTTTTGGCAAGATTGTCATGTGGTTGTGTAGAACAATATATACCAGTTAAATTTCGAATTACATATATTTTGAATAATTACAAAAGTTTAGTATAAATATATTTTAAAAAATCTTTCTATATCTGAATTGGGAGGCCAACGTTTTGGTTGAAATCTATAGGAGCATGCATGATTTTGATCGCTAATCGCTTTAGAATCGGACGTTTTGGTTGAAATAGTTTAGATCTGCAGCATGCCAGTCAGGGTTTGATTGTGCTGGTGGTTTTTTTACGGTACAACTGCATACATCAAATTAACATCATATGAAGAAGCATATGTCAAATTTATTTCTATCTCTACAATATGGCACATTCAATTAATTAATTAAAAAGCACTAGAATTTGAGCTATTGGACAATATATAAATTGATTATACTTCCTGATTTAGATTTCATAGATATAAACAAATATTCTATAATTTATTTAATGTCTTTACAAAACAGGGGCTGCCAGTCACATTTTTTCTTTGGCTAATTCCTCTAAATAGGGCCCCCGGACAAAGAATTTGTTGGAGCTATCGCTTTCTTCTATCATTAATATAATTTTCTGTTGCAAGTCGCTGATCACTTTGGCAGGTTTTTGTCTTCTTGTTTTTCTCCTTTTAACTATGTGTATCCTTGATGTCTAGACTAATTCTTGACAATATATGTTTGCAGCGGCGGGTGTAATTAGTATTTCTTGATATTAAAATATTCTCTGTAAAAAAATATAGTTTTCCTAACTTTTGGCACAAGATTTATGCTTGAGATTGGTCCGGCCGACGAGAGTGCATGTGACATGAACAAGGCTACACCCAATGGGGCACACCCATGTGCCTCTCGCGAAGAAAGTTCCGATAAGAAAACAAGAGCCTAGAAGAATTGGTATGACCAAGAAAAGAGTCATCGAAGCAAAAGAGCTAAAGCAAGGGTTTTGAATAGATTATTTGATATGCAGTACACCAGCGATTAAGATTCCTGATGCAGTTCGCCACAGTTGGAGTGTGAGTTCAATGAAAAAACAAATTGTAGAGACGATCATGAACGGAGCAATCAAGACCATAATCATAATATAATTTGGTTGCTTGTCTCCCTCTTATAGACATCATAAATTTGGTTTAATTTTTTTTGTATGTTTAGGTTTCAATTGATTACGTATTAGTTGGATACATTGCCTCTTCTACTCTTATAAGCATCCTACAACTTAGTTTAACTATATTTTTGATGCATTATGTTTCTAGTCGATTAATTTCTATATTTAATTTAAAGTTTAAAATTATGCTTTATTAGAAAAAGTAAAGAAGGGGCTCATTTATCTGCAATTTATTATTAAAGTCGACACCATTTCAGTGTCAAGTTCAAATATCACACAAGTTGTCAAAATTACCGAACTAGCTAGAACATATAAAACACATTATAGGAGCATACTACTACTATTATATGATAATATCATCATAATAAATTTATGATTTATTGTCTACTTGCTTGCACATCATCATACACTAGAAACCACTATTCAAGATAGTTGTTGAACCGCACACTTTACAGAGTTGTGCTAACATATTGAAGAGTAGTGAAATATACACAAACACACGCATAATGGAACTACAAATTTACGTAAGGTTCATAAACCAATCGTTATTTCTTCTCATTGTTTAAAGGAGTCTTGCATCATGTTATAAAGGGCGTTGTCTCAGCAATGGAAAACAACTTCTCTTACAAAATATGGTTTCAGTTTAGCTTTATGTGCACGTATTTTGCAACGAAAGATGTTAGTAATGTATAAGAAAGAGTCCATAATAATGTTTTGCAAATATTGCCATGCAGTAATGGAGAACAATACATACCTATTAAAATTTTGAAACCCATGTATTTTAAAGAAGTATAAATTTCAGTATAAATACTATTAGTTTTTACTATATTGTTTTTGTATATCTAAAATCCCGAGGTTGACGTCTTTGGTTGAAATCTATTAGGTGGTTAACTAAAACATTAAATGGAATCTATAGGTGTTAACACACAAATTGATTTGACTTCCACTTTTAGATGCCATAGATGATAAATATCAATTCTATAACTTAACTAGCGCCTTTACAAAATAGGGGGACTATCAGACACATCCAGGATCTAACTCTATTATAATCACTTAATTATTTTTTCTTTCGCTCATTCATCTAAATGGGGGACGGAAAAAGAATTTCTTGGACCAATCTTTTTCTTCTATCATTAATAAAATTATCTGCGGCGAGTAGCTGATCACTTTAGCATTTTTAAATATTTTTCTTTGTCTTTTTAGTTATATGTATCCTTGATGTATGGTAGTTTTTAATATTAATATTTCGTGAATGCCGACGTTTTCTTCATGTTTGGCACGATTACAATGTTTTTCTTTTGCAATTATTAATTTATTATCTCCTTGAAAACCAAAGGAAGATGTGCGGCCTGCAAAACCACTCACACAGTCATAGCGTTCGTAGGCACAGAGGATCAAAGAGTCCATCCATTTGGAAAAATATGGCCACTCGCGGTGTCGGTCCCAGCTCGCACTTGCACTCCTACAAATCTTGAGAAAAGCTTTGATCCATGTTGATCCATGGTCCCCGGCTCGGCCTTCCCCCATCTCGTCTCCGTCGCTCCCAGCTTTTGACGCCTCCTCCAAATCATTTGTCCATATTTCACCTCCCCGACTCCCCTTGCACCATCCCTCTTCCGGCGCGCAGACCGGCCGGCCTTCTCAAATGCGGCAGCGCTACCCATTCTTCCTAGCCCTGTGCCTCGAAGACTCATCGGAAAGGCGCCCATTCCCTAACCATGTTAGGATGCTGGGAGATTTGGCGAGAGCGTAATAGGCGAATTTTCCAAAAAGAGGAACTATCTGTCGTAGGCCTAGTGCGTAGAATTCGTGATGAAGCCACCTCTTTGGAGGAGTGCAGGAGCTTCATTCCCATTTGATCCCGGTTGAGGCGTGTCTCACCGGGTTTTTCATTTTTTGTTTTTGGTTCTCTTGTATGACTCTTCTTTCTAATCAATGAATTTAGCAGCTCTCCTGCTAATATTCAAAAAAATAATTCTTCCTAGCCCTGTCGATCTAGTAGTGGCAAAAGGGCCGGCGGCTATCCCCTGCGCAAGGGTCAAGATTCTCCTATTTCCGCGACGCGGCTCCGTGCAGCATGCGGTACTGCATGCTAGTACTACGTGCTCCACTTGCTCGTCACGGGCTCGCGACAGCAATGTTTCAAAGCTGCGATGTTTCCAGTCGACAACTCATCGCGCCTCAAAGCTGCGAGTTCATGCTCCATATCCTACTAGTAGTAGTAGCAATCGGCTAAGGGGGTTTAGCTCCTTTTTCACTTTTGGAGCTCAGCGCTTTTTTAGAAGCTCAAAGCCTACACATGACTGATGATCTCCCCGCCCAATCCGTGGATCCACATGGGGCTATAGCGCACACCACGCATCCCGTTAAATAATTGCGGCTTGGTTAGGAGCCAACACCATACGGGAGCTTGGAAAGCCCTCTTCAGTCATCACCCAGCTTGACTACCTCCAGTAGTCGTATGGATGGATCCCCGAAAGAAACGGGAGACATGGGTCACTATTTCCTCACTCCTCTCGCTCTCTGTAACTCTGTTGGTGCTCGCGTGCGCGCGCACGTCCTGGGCTATGGCGACTGGTCTTTTCCAGCGGATGGAGAAAGCAACAAGGGGAAAACGATCGAGAGATATCCTAGCTAGCTGTTGCGACGTTTTCTTCTTTGCCGATGGAGATGGATCGAAGCAGGGGCGCAGTGTAACAGTAGCGGCGTGAACCGACATGCATGGGGCAGCCGCACGGGCCTGCTTCCACGTATGGCGCTGCCTGCACCCAGTCCAGATCACCCGGTGTGGTTCGCCTTGCCTTGCCTCTGCCTGGTTCAGTAAAAGCAAAAGCCACGGCGTACGTACACCCTGTCAGGCGGCCAGCGCAACCCAACATCTGCTGCCTCGCCGCTGCCATAGATGGCTTTGCAACCTGCAACTTTGCAACCTTGGCGTTGGATTCCGAGCGAAACTACACCGCGCCCCCACGGCGACATGTAGGTAGGTCCGTCCGAGTCCGACGGATCATATATTAGGGTGGGGCGGGGCCGCTGCTGGAGGAGATGACTGGGATCGTGCGCGGAGGGACACCGGTGCCCCACCACACGGCACAGCCGCACAGTGGCAGTGGTGTGCGGGGGATCTTTCCGTTTGCCCTCTGCGACTCATGGGTGGTCACTCATAATGGCCTGTCCCTCCCTGATCGACTGAGACTGACTGGAGATGAGTGGCGATGAGATGACATGCAGTGCCTCTCCTCCACCCGAGAAGAAGAAGTACTGCTGCCCTACATCCTCCATCTCTACCGCTGCTTGGAAATGCCTCCTCCTTCTCGATTGGATACTCCTCCTATACTCGATCGATGATGCTCCCGTGGATTCTCGATTGGAGACGGCACAACGTCGCTTCCGGCGTGGCGGCGCCGCCCTAGCAGGCGTAGCAGCGTCCTAGTTATCTGCGTATTCTTATGTGTAATGTAAATACCTGAAGAGTGAACACCGTTCTGACATGCGATATGCGTTCCTACGTGGATGAGCTGCATGGGATGGCCCAAGCCCAATGGAGGCGACACTTCTGCCAGTCTTATTTGCGACAGGAGATGCGATGAGATGAGGTCCACCTGTACCAAGTCCAGTCGAGATCTCAGATCGTCCGTGACTAAGGCTTGCCATGTAGGAGTAGGATTTTCATGATCGGATCATGAGAATAGGGGTTTTCAAAACACAACGCATGGAAAAATCACCGGGACTTATGTGCCGAGACAAGAACCTGCAACCATGCTGAAGCACATTTTGACTGGGCCGAAGCAGAGTGCTCTTTCGTCCCGTGAAATTAATTCGAAACTTTGGACCAACTCAAGGTATGCCCCTATTAGGCCCATAACCCTAATTCACGGCATTGCGGTTTTTGGTGCGAGCACTATATCTCGCTTATTGCGAGATGTAGTAGGACTTGCCCGCGCGTCCGCGTAGATGTGCCCGCCCAGTGACAAGATTTCCCTGTTATACCTTTTTATCGTTTTTTCCTGTCTGTTTTGTTTCTTTCTTCCTTCCTTTTTTTTTCCAGTTTTTCCCTGTTAAATCTGAACATTTTTAATTTGAACAATTTTATAATTTGAACCATTTTCGAATTTGAACAAATTTTTGAAATGAACAATGTTTTATTTGAACAATTTTTCCTTTTGAACAAATTTTTAACTTCACCAATTTTTCAAGTTTAAACAAATTTTGAATTTTGAAAATTGTTTAGATTTTCAAAAAAGTTCATATTTTTCAAAAATATTCAGATTTAAAAATTAATCATTATTGAATGGATTCAGCAAAAATATTATTGAATGGCGTTAGCTGGAAGCTTTTTCTGCTTTTGAGCTTAATATTGATTGCTCCGTTGCGAGCTGAGTAGGTTTGGTCGGTAGTTGTCTACCTAGGCCGCACTCCACATATGTGGGTCTTTCAGGGAAAAGCAAGTTACCGAGAGTTGCGATACAACTCTTTAGAAGCGATAGGTAAAGGCATTTTTAACTGTCTGACGTATTTTGAGTCTAAATCACGTTTGATTTGGTCCGTTTGCGTTGGGTGGAGGACACTGTCCGGACCTATTTTTCGGCCTGTGTCTATTTGCCTCGATACCGCTCCCAGTGGGGCGACCCAAAAAAAAATCTCTTCTTTCTTTCCAGGTTGTGCACGGCGGCGGCATTTTTTTTAACCAAACGGGCTCCCCCGTCGAATTCCATTAAAGAAACCGCCACAATGTTTTACAACAAAAGTAGATAAAGCAAAACACCAAAAGGAAAATGATGTTTACGCACGCGTCTGTTCTTGTAGACAGTGTTGGGCCTCCAAGTACAGAGGTTTGTAGAGCAGCAGCAAGTTTCCCTTAAGTGGATCACCCAAGGTTTATCAAACTCAGGGAGAAAGAGGTCAAAGCTATCCCTCTCAAGCAACAATGCAATTACGATACAGAAAGTCTCTTGTGTCCTCAACACACCCAATACACTTGTCAGATGTATAGGTGCACTAGTTCGGCGAAGAGATAGTGAAATACAAGTGGTATGGATGATTATAGGTAGTAAATACAATCTGGAATAAAAATGGCAGCAAGCAAACAAGTAACAAAACAGCAAGTAAACGGTGTGCAAAGCTTGAAAACAAGGCCTAGGGATCATACTTTCACTAGTAGACACACTCCCAACAAATATAACATAATTGAACAAATAAATAACTTCTCTTCACCATGCTACTCTGAATTACTCTCCTATTGAATAACACTAATCGTTGCGTAGTGGCTACAGAAGCACCCCTTAAAGTTCATCAAGTACTTGACAAATACCGCTCATAGAGATATCCAAATCAAATCACAACTCAAGATAAATATTATTGCAACTTAGACCAAGTACTAACACGGTGCACACACTGTCAACATTACACCATAAAAGGAGGAATAGATCACTTCAATACTATCACAGTGATAATTATTCTCATAATCCATAAGAGATCACAATCGTAGCCTAGACCAAGTACCACCATGATGCACACACTGTCACCGTTACACCATGGCAGTAGGAATAGATTACTTTAATAACACCACTAGAGTACACATAATGATGAAGAGTAGCATCTACTTATTCAATATGATACAAAGCTCACGATCACATAAAGATCACATCATGGGATAGAGAGGTGAACCACATAGCTATCGGTAGAGCCCTCAGCCCCGGGGGAGAACTACTCCCTCCTCATCATAGGAGACAGCAAGGTTGATGGAGATGGCGGTGAGATCGATGGAGACGGCGGAGACGGCGATGGAGACCGATGGAGATGGCTCCGGGGGGCACTTCCCCATCCTGGTAGGGTGCCGGAACAGAGATTTCTGTCCCCCAAAATTTGTCGACGGCGGCGGCGGAGCTACGGAACTCTTTCTGGAAAATTGCCGACTCTCCTAGGGTTTTCCGTCCTGAGGCTTTATATAGGCGAAGGGGCATCGTCAGGAGGCTGCCAGGGGCTCCTCACACATAGGGGGCGCGGCCAGGGGCTGGGTCGCGCCGCCCTGGTGTGAGGCTGGCCCCTGGCCCCCCTCCGGCTCTCTTTCGGTCCTCGTCCTTCGTCCGGGAAAAATAGGAGTTCTGGAACTTGTTTCGTCCAATTCCGAGAATATTTCCTGTGTAGCATTTCTGAAACACAAAAACAGCAGAAAACAGGGAACTGGCACTGTGGCATCTTGTCAATAGGTTAGTTCCGGAAATCGCATAAAAGTGCCACGAAATGTAACGAAACACAAGGCAAATGGTGTAAAAACAAGCATGGAGCATCAAAAATTATAGATACGTTTGAGACGTATCAGCACCCTAAGCTTAACTCATGCTCGTCCTCGAGTAGGTAAGTGATAACAAAAGAAATAATTTTTGAGGTGACATGCACCTACACAATCTTGATCATGTATGTAAGCATTATGTGCTGTGATCAAAAGAACTTAAAACATGGGCATGAAAGACATAATCTTGATAGAAGAAACTTAGCAACCATGTTATAAACATGAAAATATACACAAACAAAAGATCATGAAAATGAAACAATGAAAGTCAAACGTGTGTTCAAATCATAAGGAAAAACATACAAATGGTTTTCAGCTTGTCCTTCATGGAGAGCAAAACATAAATGCATAGGACACCTTCAAGTTTAAGAGGGCGACTAGATACAAATAATTTAAGAGCAAGTGAAACCAATAATATGAATCAATCAATGAAAACTTTGGGACAATGCACATTATACTCAGAATGACAACTATGCTCTCTTAATGGTGCATAAAGATAGAAGGTGGTGACTCAACATAAAAGTAAAAAGAAAGGCCCTTCGCGGAGGGAAGCAGTGATTAAACATGTGCTAGAGCTTTTCATTTGTAAAACATAGAGATAAAAATTGGTTTTGAGAGGTGGTTGTCTTTATCAACGACTGGCAATGGGGTTCTTACTATCTTCCATACAAAAATGAAGCAAGTTTTTGAGAGAGAGATTGGCACTTTTGTGCTCTTTTATAAAGCTTGGCACTCCTCCCCACCTTTTTTTCCTTTCACAAACCATGGCTAACCGATTCCATCGGGTGCCCACCAACATTCACATACCATGGAGGAGTGCATTTTTCTTTCTTTTTTTCTTTTTTTTTCATTTTGGAATGAGACAATATGGAAGATAGCAAATCTGACCACTACGTCCCCATGAGCTGAAAACAGTGTCACAAAATAAGAAGTATTTTGAAGGTTTTTTCAAAGGTAGCACATGAAAATTTACTTTGAAATGGCTTACAAATACCATGCATAGGAATTTATAGTGGACACAATGGCAAACTTTGGTTTTTAGGAGTTGGATGCACGAGTAGAGCTCATACTCAGTACAAGGCGAGGGCTAGCAAAAGACTGGGAGCGACCAACTAAGAGAGCAATAACGGCCATAATCATGCAAAGCGACAAAGCGACATTAAAAGAAGCATAAGATGGCATCAAAAGTCAAAAACTAAATGATCATAGAGGCTATGGCGACTTTGGATGAGTCTAACATGTGTGAGCATGCGCCAAGTCAACCCAAATAAAGCATCAAGGAGAAAACCAAAATAATGCTTCCAAACGATAAAAACAACGCATGATTTTTTCAAAGGCTCATTAAGCAATCTCAGTTATTTGAGGCAAGTCATGCTACAGCAAAACCACTAAGCATACTATCAAAAAGACATCAAGCATGACATGCAAAAGCCTAGGCCGCAGTCTACACAAGCTCCTACCTGTACCACTTTTTTGCATAAAGCTTTTTCTCTTTTCCAACACCATTCAAAAAAATTATAGACACCTCTTTTGATGAATACCAATAAAGACCAGAGGCAAAAATACACCTTGATAAAAAGATAAACTAGATCTGAACAAAAATGAAGGCGAAAAACAAAGGCTAAACGCAGTAGCAGAAAAAGAGAACACTCGTTGAACGATAAGAGTGAAAACTAGAGTGTTCTTGGCAATGAAAAGCGAGTTCATCTCCTCCAAAAGAAACATGATGTGATCTAACCACTTATTGCAGCAAACAAAACAAAAGAAAACTGAAAACAAAAACAACTGACGCTCCAAGAAAAACGCATAGTGCATGAAGCAATAAAAATAGTGTTTTGAAAGGTGACCTGATTTTTGCCGATGAAGAAGGGGGTGCCTCGGGGGCATCCCCAAGCTTTGGCGCTTGTACTTCTTGGATATTTCTTGGGGGTTGCATGGGCATCCCCAATCTTCAGCTTTTGTCCATTATTCATCTCATCATTCTCCAATCCCTACACATGAAAACTTCCTTCATACAAAACTAAACACAAATCTATTAGCAACATTAGTGTAAGCATAATATAGAATCAACCTCTTTTGCTTCAGGTTTCAACCTAAAACCACCACATATAAAGTATATACTACTATAGGAACTTCCCCAAAAGTTCCGTGATCAAAAGAACTCAAAAATAAAGCGATAAAGCGGCAAACACAAATATTGGCAGAAATCTGTCAAAATAGAACAGCTGATAAAGGCCGATTTTTTAAGGCATTTTCTGTTGCTCAAATCAAAAAGTGTTCAACTAATGAAAGTTTGGATATAACCTGGGGCATATGCACAAGAAATCGCAGGTCCAAAAGATATACAGAGAATTTTCACGAATTTTTACGGTGCAGCACCGAAAACAGTTTTAGGACAGCAACATCCCCAAATCTTACCTCACTCAAATTAGAGGCTTCTCTTGGCACAACAACGAAATAAAAAGGATAAGGAGCGGTTATTACAGTAGTAATAACTTCCAAGACTCAAATAAAAGAAAAAGTACTGAAAATAAACAATGGGTTATCTCCCAAGAGTGCTTTTCTTTAACGCCTTTGAGCTAGGCGCAGTAATTTGCAAAGATGCTCATGTGGGCGCCATATAAGAGCTTGAAGCAAAGGCGCTATATAGGAACTTGAAGCAAAAGAGAGCATCAAAAAGCAAATATGAAACACATTTAAATCTAAACCACTTACTATGAAAAATAGTCTTGTAAAGAGACAAGTCATGAAAGCGCAAAGCAAAAAGCATAGGAAGGCAAAACAAGTATAACTTCAAGAATTGCAACACAAAGAGGGGAAACTCAATATTGTTGAGATCCATCAAACCATGTTTCCCTCTCTCATAATAACTTTCAGTAGCATCATGAATAGAACTAACAATATAACTATCACATAAAGCATCTCTATCATGAGCCACATGCATAAAAGAATTAATACTCCCCACATGAACAATCGTAGTAGGAGCAGATTCAACAGAATAATTATTCTCATCACCATAATCATCAAAAACAGGAGGCATATTGTAATCATTACTAATTTTCTCCTCAAAAGTAGGTAAACTGAAAATATTATACTCATCATCATAACTATCATAAACCAGAGGTTTAGTATCATCATAAGCTAGAGAACAACTATTTCGCAAAGCATACTCATCAAACATATCATCATAAGAAAGAACATGGATAGTACTAATGGTACAACAATTATTAACCTTAGAATTGGTACCAAAAAGATTTTCAATATCAAAAGTAGAGTGCTTTTCCCAATCATGATCACTAACATAGGTAACAGGCATAGGAACATCACATAGGGGAGATAAAATATCATCAGAGCAAACTTTCTCCACTAAAGCTGGGAAACTAAAAATATCATGCTTAACAAAACCAGCTTCCCCAAGCTTAGACTTTTCTATAGCATTAGCAATAACGGTGTTCAAAGCATTCATACTAACAACACTATTAGCATGCAAATTAAGCTCCAAAGGTTTTTCAATTTTCTCTTCAAACACTTCATATCTAAACTCAAGAAAAAGACTAAAGAGCTCTTTGTTTTCCATTAAGCCTAACTAGTGAAAATAAAAACAAGAAACAAAAAGATGTAATTGCAGAATCTAAAGGAAATAACTTCGAGCACTCACACAGGAGGATGCAAGTACCTTTTACCTTACCTCCCCGGCAACGGTGCCAGAAAAGAGCTTGATGTCTACGCACGCGTCTGTTCTTGTATACAGTGTTGGGCCTCCAAGTGCAGAGGTTTGTAGAGCAGCAGCAAGTTTCCCTTAAGTGGATCACCCAAGGTTTATCAAACTCAGGGAGGAAGAGGTCAAAGCTATCCCTCTCAAGCAACCCTGCAATTACGATACAGAAAGTCTCTTGTGTCCCTAACACACCCAATATACTTGTCAGATGTATAGGTGCACTAGTTCGGCGAAGAGATAGTGAAATACAAGTGGTATGGATGATTATAAGTAGTAAATACAATCTGGAATAAAAATGGCAGCAAGCAAACAAGTAACAAAACAGCAAGTAAACGGTGTGCAAAGCTTGGAAACAAGGCCTAGGGATCATACTTTCACTAGTGGACACACTCCCAACAAATATAACATAATTGAACAAATAAATAACTTCTCTTCACCATGCTACTCTGAATTACTCTCCTATTGAATAACACTAATCATTGTGTAGTGGCTACAGAAGCACCCCTTAAAGTTCATCAAGTACTTGACAAACACCGCTCATAGAGATATCCAAATCAAATCACAACTCAAGATAAATATTATTGCAACTTAGACCAAGTACTAACACGGTGCACACACTGTCAACATTACACCATGAAAGGAGGAATAGATCACTTCAATACTATCATAGTGATAATTATTCTCATAATCCATAAGAGATCACAATCGTAGCCTAGACCAAGTACCACCATGATGCACACACTGTCACCGTTACACCATGGCAGGAGGAATAGATTACTTTAATAACACCACTAGAGTACACATAATGATGAAGAGTAGCATCTATTTATTCAACATGATACAAAGCTCACGATCACATAAAGATCACATCATGGGAGAGAGAGGTGAACCACATAGCTACCGGTAGAGCCCTCAGCCTCGGGGGAGAACTACTCCCTCCTCATCATAGGAGACAGCAAGGTTGATGGAGATGGCAGTGAGGTCGATGGAGATGGCGATGGAGACCGAAGGAGATGGCTCCGGGGGCACTTCCCCATCCCGGCAGGGTGCCAGAACAGAGACTTCTGTCCCCCGAAATTTGTCGAGGCGGCGGCGGAGCTGCGGAACTCTTTCTGGAAAATTGCCGACTCTCCTAGGGTTTTCTGTCCCGAGGCTTTATATAGGCGAAGGGGCGTCGTCAGGGGGCTGCCAGGGGCTCCTCACATATAGGGGGCGCGGCCAGGGGCTGGGCCGCGCCGCCCTGGTGTGAGGCTGGCCCCTGGCCCCCCTCCGGCTCTCTTTCGGTCCTCGTCCTTCGTCCGGGAAAAATAGGAGTTCTGGAACTTGTTTCGTCCAATTCCGAGAATATTTCCTGTGTAGTATTTCTGAAACACAAAAATAGCAGAATACAGGGAACTGGCACTGTGGCATCTTGTCAATAGGTTAGTTCTGGAAATCGCATAAAAGTGCCACGAAGTGTAACGAAATACAAGTCAAATGGTGTAAAAACAAGCATGGAGCATCAAAAATTATAGATATGTTTGAGACGTATCAGAAAATAGGCAAGATAGCAAATGTCTGCCATTATTTAAGCAAGTTCTACGATCTCCAGCACAGCACTCACGTCAATGAAAGGCTTGCCAACATCTACCACCAACAACCTCCAGATGAGAACCACAATTCAAAATCATCGACAAACTACAGGCTATAGTCAAGATAGAACACCAGAAGAAAAGGAGATCATCTTCAGTTCGATATTCTAAGAATTGTGGGATCCCAGCCATGCACCCTTGAGTACACCTCGCCCGCCACCCTCCTCAGCAAAACGGCTCCATCTTCAAGCCTTCCTCTATCTTGGTTTTTCTACAAAGTAGCCCGGGAATTCAACATATTGCAAATTCTAAAAATTGAGTTGGATGGGTCATCTGGGAATTTTTTGTTAAAACATGCATCATTTATTGTCTTCTAGATTATCCAGCAAACAGCAGTGCATCCACAGAGAATGCTTTTTCTCAGTGGTGCTGGGAAGGAACTTATCCACACTCCCAGCATGTTATCTGCATTTTCTGGTGGTATGACAAAACCAAATGCACATACCACCATTTGCTAAACAAATCTGGCAAAAGAACACTCAAACAATAGATGGTTCACATTTCTTCTGAGGCATAGAAATGGCATTGAGAATTGCCAGTCCAGCCTCTCCTCATTAGATTATCTTTTGTCATCAATTTTTGGAGACCAGCCACATGAACACTTTAACTTTCAGTGGCATTTTGATCTTCCAAATGAATTTAAAGGGATAAATTCCATCATATCTCAATTGCAGATATAAATCCTTCACTCTGAACTTGCCAGGTTGTCCAATGGTCCATCTCACTATATCTTTCTTTTGATCATCCAGCTAAATACTATCCATCATTCTTTTTAGCTCATCCCACTGAGCCAAAATCTCACCATAAAGCAATCTCCTAAACCTAATCACACCCCAACCTTCCTGTTTGACTGTATAAACAGTCAAAGGCTTCCTGAAAGCTAAGTTGTAGAGCCTGGGAAATTGAGTAGCCAAGGGTATATTATTAACTGATGACCCACAAGTATAGGGGGTGTATCGTAGTACTTTCGATAAATAAGAGTGTCGAACCCAACGAGGAGCAGAAGGTGTTGACAAGTGGTTTTGATCAAGGATTCACTGTAAATACTAGCAAATGGGTTTTCAGGGGTATTTGGTAATGCAAATAAATAAAGTACGAGTAAATAAAAGACAGTAATAATAATTGCTGCAAGTGGCCCAATCCTTTCTAGTGCAAAGGACAAGCCGGTTGTGTAACTTATGATTACCAAACGTTCATAAGGACACACGGGAGTTTCTGTCGAGAGCTTTCGCTTCATGCTGCTAAGTAATCTTCATTGGTTTGATAAGTGTTATGGGGGTGAACCTGTGCTAGCGTACTACCCCTACTAGGACTAATACACACTTGTGATTATACCCCCTGCAAGCATCCGTAAATACAAGAAAGTAATTAAGATAAATCTAACCATAGCCTTAAACCCTGAGATCCTACGCTCCCTGGTGCAATGGTTTCCTAACGGGGGTTTAGGTTTCTATCGCTCCGGCAACCCCACAATTAGTAGCCAAATACACAATGCATTATACTAGGCCCATAAATGGTGAAGTATCATGTAGTCGACGTTCACATGACACACTAGTAGAATAGCACCACAACATATAAATATCAAACCATTAAATATTACTCAACATAGTTTCACTACTAACATCTCGACTTCTCCCATGTCCTCAAGAACTAAATGAACTACTCACAAGAAATCATATGGATCATGACCAGAGGTGAAATAATGGTAAATAACAATCTGAACATAAACCTTAATTCAACGGTTCCACTCAATAGCATCAACTCCAAGAGTAATTAACACTGGGAAAGTTTCCCCTAAGAATTGGACAAGATTCAACCCAAGATGTTACAGCGGGATGGCATGGTGATGATGCTGATGAAGGTGCTGGTGATGATGATGATGATCTCGATGAAGTCCAGCTCGATGGTGATGATGATGGCGACGATCTCCCCTCTTTGGGAAGGAATTTCCTCGGCAGATTTCTACCTGCCGGAGAGCTTTCTCTCTATGTGTGTTTTCTGCCCCGCAGAGGCGGCAGAGTCTATCTCTGATCCCCCATGGGTCTTAGGTTTTCGAGGAGACGATATACGCGAGGGGGCGCTGGCAGAGGTGGACCAAGGTGGCCACACCACTGGGTGGCGCAGCCTAGGCCTGGCCCGCGCCACCTGGTGGTGTGGGCCCCTGGCCACTCACCTCACCTCCTCTTCTGGCTACTTCCGTCTTCCGATGAAATATGAATTTTTGGGTATTTTCCTGGAATTGCTGATCTTCAGAAATATGGTGTCTTGGCGGTCCTTTTTCCATCAGAATCCCGACTCCGGCAGCAAGTTCTCCAATAATCATCAAACATCAAAAAACAGAGGAAACAACATAAGTATCATCTCTAAATATGAAATATATCAATGAATAACAGCAAATTATGATATAAAATAGTGATGCAAAATGGACGTATCAACCCCCCCAAGCTTAGACCTCGCTTGTCCCCAAGCGAAAACTGAACTCGGTAAACATGACAACAGGTTTATGGAGTGAAGTGTCGATAAACAAGATACGGACAAGAAGCATCACACTTACCAAGGCACAAGTCATAATAGACAGCAACTTCCCTTCATATAACTTGACTTGCAATAAGCAAAGGGAATCACAATAAAGATGCACAAGGTAAATCATGATTGGTAATGGCAAACCTTTGTTCTTCGTCAGAAAACAATGAACATATTGTACTTATATTTTGATCGGAGCCTTTTATATCAGAGCTAATATAGCAAAAATCACATGCTCAATCATAGCAATCTCTTTACAATCATGGATAGCTTTCAAAGGTATATTCTTTCAGATAAAAGCATCATACTAAACAAAGGAAGACAGTAAACATGATTAAACAAATCAACATATGGATGATTGAAACACAACAACTCAAATAATTGCTTGAGATAGAGGGGAATAGGTTGACTCAACATAAAATTAAAAGATAGGCCCTTCGCAGAGGGAAGCAGGGATTAAATATGTGCTAGAGCTTTTCATTTGTAAAACAGAGATAAAAGTTGTTTTGAGAGGTGGTTGTTTCTGTCAACGACTAGCAACGGAGTTCTTGCCATCTTCCATACTAAACAAGTGAGAGCGGTTCCAAAATGTTCGATTAATTGGCACATTTGTGCTCTTTTATAGCTTGGCACTCCTCCCCACTTTTCCTTTCACAAACCATGGCTAACCGATTCCATTGGGTGCCCACCAACTTTCACATACCATGGAGGAGTGTCTTTTTCTTTCTTTTTTGTTATAATGGTCTGACCAACTCCCTTGCAAAATTAATGACGAGCAGATGAAGCATGCAAGTCGAGGGGTAGATAACAAACTCAACCACTACGTCCTCATGAGCTAAAAACAGTGTCATAAAATGAGAAGTATTTGAAGGTTTTTGAAAGGTAGCACGTGAAAATTTACTTGGAATGGCTTGAAATACCATGTGTAGGAATTAATAGTGGACTCTTTGGAAGTAACTTGGTTTTTGAGAGTTGGATGCACGAGAAGTATTCCCTCTTAGTACAGGTTTTTGGCTAGCAAGGCTGGGTAGCAAGCATAAGAGTTGAATGAAACAAACAAACATACATGTGATAGAAATCAATCATGCAAACTTCCTTGAAAGTACAAACGATCTTAACTTGAGAATACTAATGCTTATGAGCCAATCATGAAGGAAATCTGAAATGATGTATCTACACGTATTTTCCTCTTTTCTACTCAAGCCTCAAAGTATTGTTGCTACTGACCATTGCTAAGTTTGCCAAAACTAACTCGATTTACTTATGCTCCCAAAGTGATACCAATACTAATCAACAAGACTAATCATATAAGAACCATTGCAAACTAAAATAAAGTGTGCGGAAAGTAAATGATAAGACTTCTCATTAATATTTCATAACCGCAACTCACACCAAGGGATACATATGTAACCAACTAAAGGAGAGATACTTCCACACTGCAAACTATCCTATATGATAACTTCTCTATTCATGGTATGACTCTACTTGAAAAGTAAATGGGTAAAAGGTAATGATGTGATACCGTGGCACTCCCCCAAGCTTGGAACAAACCAAGGGGATGCCAATACCAATGATGAGTTACTCCTTCGGTGGTGGTGGTGCAATCATGATTGGGGCGAGGAAAATTACTAGCATCCTGCAAAGCCTGCTGTTTTCTTCTTGAAGTATTTCCACCTCCCTCTTCAGAACTCGATATTTATCGCAAAACTCATCAGTGACCCGAAGAGCTTCCTCTGCTGCAGGGAAAGAGCTTAGATCGAGAACTGGTGGTATTGGTCCCTGCATATTATGAGAAAAAGCACGTCCAGCGTTAATTGTTCCTACAAAGGTAGGTTCTCTTGCTCTTGATCCTCCAGCCATCGGTCCTTCCTTCAGCTTGGGGTCTTGGTGATCCTCTTCCAAAGGCTTCTTCCCCTTGTCGTTGTTGGCGAAGGCCATGATGCCTCTTAACTGAGAATAGCTCCTGAGAGAAAGAGATCGAAACAAAAACATGACGAGAACACGATATACAGACCTCGGGCAATCCGGGGGTTATATAGGCGAAAATTAAACAAAGGCACAGGAGGAAACCAAGACGGAAACGAGCTCCGAGGCAAACACACCGCAGGGTGGTGCGGCCTACAGGGGCCCGCGCCACCAGGTGGTGTGGAGCCTTCGGGCTCCATTTCCGACTCGTTTTCGTCTCGTGATTTTTCATATTTAATAAAAACAACAAAAGTATGAGCAGAAAAGTTTAACGCGAACCTTTTCTAACTAGAACTGTTACCAATTCGAAAACGGACTCTGCAGTTTCCTGCATATGTTCTTTAATGAATTCTTTCGGAGTCACCACTTGAATAACATCGACATCTTCATTATAAGAATCTCCAGAAATATAATGCTTGAGTCTTTGCCCATTCACCACTTGCGTAGTGTTATCTTTAAGAGAAGCAATCTTTATCGCACCTGAACGATACACCTCTTCAATAATAAAGGGTCCTTCCCATTTCGAGAGTAATTTTCCTGCAAAAAATCTGAGACGAGACCTATACAATAGAACTTTCTCACCAACATGAAATGCTCTCTTAAGAATTCTCCTATCATGCTATTGCTTGACTTTCTCTTTAAAAAGTTTGGCATTCTCATAAGCTTCACTTCTCCACTCATCTAAGGAATTCAAATCAAGCAACCTTTTCTTACCGGCAAGTTTAAAATCCCTATTAAGCTCTTTCACTGCCCAAAAAGCTTTGTGTTCTAATTCTAAAGGCAAGTGACACGCTTTCCCGTAAACCATTTTGTAAGGGGACATGCCCATGGGGTTCTTATAAGCAGTTCTATAAGCCCATAAAGCATCATTCAACTTGCTAGCCCAGTTTTTCCTAGATCTATTAATAGTCTTCTGCAAGATAGACTTGATCTCCCTATTTGATAGCTCTACTTGTCCACTAGTTTGAGGATGATAAGCAGAAGCAATTCTATGATTAACGTCATATCTAGCAAGAGTCTTCCTAAAACCGCCATGAATAAAATGAGAACCTCCATCAGTCATAAGATATCTAGGCACACCAAACCTAGGAAAAATAACATCCTTAAGCATCTTTAACGAGGTCTCACCATCGGCACTCTTCGTAGGTATAGCTTCTACCCACTTAGTAACATAATCAATAGCAACAAGTATATGAGTATAACCTTCTGAAGGAGGAAAATGACCCATAAAGTCAAATCCCCAACAATCAAATGGTTCAATAACAAAAGAATAATTCATAGGCATTTCATTGCGTCTAGAAATATTACCAACTCTTTGGCATTCATCACAAGATAAAATAAACTTTCTAGCATCTTTAAAAAGGGTAGGCCAATAAAAACCTGATTGTAGAACCTTTTGTGCAGTTCTATCTCCAGCATGATGTCCTCCATAAGCACTACCATGGCATTTCCTCAATATCTCTTGTTGTTCATATTCCGGAACACATCTTCGCATAATACCATCCACTCCTTCTTTATATAAGTGTGGGTCATCCCAAAAATAATGCCTCGAGTCATAAAAGAATTTCCTTCTTTGCTAGGCTGTAAAGGTTGGAGGCAAATACTTGGAAACAATAAAGTTAGCATAATCAGCATACCAAGGACTCTCTCGCGAGGTTACCTTTATTGCAGCCAATTGTTCATTTGGAAAACTATCATTAACAGGAATATGATCAAAAGAAATGTTTTCCAATCAAGACAAATTATCAGCAACAGGATTTTCAGCACCTTTCCTATCTACAATATGCAAATCAAACTCTTGCAAAAGCAACACCCATCTAATAAGCCTAGGCTTAGCATCTTTCTTTGCCATAAGATACCTAATAGCAGCGTGATCAGTATGAATAGTGACTTTCGAATCAACAATATAAGGTCTAAACTTATCACAAGCAAAGACAACAACAAGGAACTCTTTCTCAGTAGTAGCATAATTCTTCTGAGCAGCATCAAGAGTCTTACTAGCATAATGAATAACATTCAACTTCTTATCTACGCGCTGTCCAAGAACAGCACCAACAGCAAAATCACTAGCATCACACATAATCTCAAAGGGTACATTCCAATCAGGTGGTTGAACAATAGGAGCAGTAGTTAAAGCCTTCTTAAGAGTTTTCAAAGCTCCTTTACAATCATCATCAAAGACAAATGGCACATCTTTTTGAAGAAGATTAGTAAGAGGCGTTGAAATCTTAGAGAAATCTTTAATAAACCTCCTATAAAAACTAGCATGACCAAGAATACTACGAATACCTTTAACATCCCTAAGACAGGGCATTTTCTCAATTGCTTCAACTTTGGCTCTGTCAACTTCAATACCTCTTTCAGAGATTTTATGTCCAAGAACAATATCTTCATTCACCATAAAGTGCCATTTCTCCCAATTAAGAACAAGATTAGTTTCTTCACATCTCTGCAAAACTTTATCAAGATTGTGCAGACAATTATCAAAAGAAGTTCCATAGATGGAGAAATCATCCATGAATACCTCCACAATTTCTTCACAAAATCCATGAAAAATAGCAGACATGCATCTTTGAAAAGTAGCAGGAGCATTACACAAACCAAAAGGCATACGTCTATAAGCATAAGTTCCATAAGGACAAGTAAAAGTGGTTTTCTCTTGATCTTGCTTTTTTAATAGCAATCTGAGAGAAACCAGAATAACCATCAAGAAAACAAAAATGAGTTTTCTTAGATAACCTCTCTAACATTTGATCTATAAATGGTAAAGGATAATGATCTTTCTTAGTAACTTTATTGACCTTTCTAAAATCAATGCACATCCTATAACCAACTACTACCCTCTGAGGAATAAGGTTGTTATTCTCATTAGGAACAACAGTAATTCCTCCTTTCTTGGGAACACAATGAACGGGACTAACCCATCTAATATCAGCAGTAGGATAAATAATACCAGCATCAAGGAGCTTCAATACCTAATTTCTTACCACTTCCTTCATCTTAGGAATTAAACGACGTTGATGTTCAACAACTGGCTTTGCATCTGGCTCCATATTAATAGCATGCTGACATATAGTAGGAGAAATCCCTTTTAAATCATCAAGAGTATATTCCATAGCTCCTCGGTGTTTTCTCAATATTTCTAGTAACCTTTCTTCTTCCTTCCCTGAAATTTTAGAACTAATAATGATAGGATATATTTTCTTATCATCAATATAAGCATATTTAAGATCATTAGGTAAGGGTTTTAAATCAAAAATAGGATCTTCCTTAGGTGGCAAAGTGGTACCCAAATCCTCCACAGGTAAATTATGTTTAAGCAACTCTGGTTGACGTAGAAGAATCTCGTCGATCTCATTTCTTTCTTCCCTGAAGATCTCACTTTCGTGGTCCTCCATATATTGCTACAAAGCATCGTTAGGAGCAAGAGCAATTGAGGCAAGCTGTTCAACTCTGAAATCTTCATTAGGCAAATCCGTTTCATAAGGAGCTCTAGTAAACTTAGAAAAATTAAACTCATAAGATTCTCCATCAAACTTAGTCAAAAATTTTCTCCTTCTTACAATCTATAACAGCGCCACAAGTATTCAAAAAGGGTCTACCAAAAATAATAAGACAAGTTTTACTAGCAGCTGAACCAAGTACTAGAAAATCAGCAGGATATTTATTCTTACCGCATAAAACTTCCACATCTCTAACAATACCAATTGGAGAGATAGTTTCTCTGTTAGCGAGCTGAATAACCACATCAATATTTTCCAGTTCACAAGAACCAATTTCATGCATGATTTCTTTGTAAAGCTCATAAGGAATAGCACTTGAACTTGCACCAATGTCGCATAAACCATAATAGCAATGATCACCAATCCTGATAGAAAGCACATGAATACTTGTTTTCCTAGATCTACTAGGATGTGAAACAATGTTAGAAGCATCTTCACAAAAGATAATATGCCCATCTTCTACATTCTTACTAACAAGGTCCTTAACTATTGCTACTGTAGGTTTAACAGTTATTTGCTCATCAGGTTCTAAAGCTTTCTTTGCACTTTTATTAAGCACACTAGTTAACATAGAATGCTCCTTTACCTTAGCAAGGAAAGGTGCTTTCTCAAAATAAGGCTCGGGCAAAATGCGATCAACAGTACAAACTTCAGTAATTCTAGCAGGAACATAACTAATAGCATCTTTATAAGGCACATGGTAATTGCTCCAATCTTTCTTTGGAACATCAAGATAAGAGGCAAAAGCCTTAAAACAGTTGGCAAGTATTTCAGAATCAAGACCATAAATAGCAGTAACATTATGAAAGTCATCGGTTCCCATAAAAGCTTTAATGCATTAATAATCATAATTTATACCTGACTTCCTACCTTTGTCGTTCTCCCATCCTTCAGTATTTTCCTGAATACGGTCAAGAAAATCCCATTTAGCTTCTTCTTTCTCACGTTTAAATGATCCAGAGCAAGAAGCATCCAATAAATCTTTATCGTGAAGAGAAAGCCTTGCATAGAAGTTATTAATAACAATATCACTGGGGAGCTCATGAATGGGACATTTGAGCATTAGTGACTTCAATCTCCCCCACGCTTGGGCAATACTCTCTCCATCATGAGGCCAAAAATTATATATTCGGTTCCAATCTTTATGAATCTCACTTGGAGGATAAATTTTGGAATAAAAGAGAGGTACAATTTCCTCCCAGCCAATAGATTGACCATCCTTTAGTAGCCTAAACCATTCCGCAGCTCTGCCCTCTAGTGATAAAGAGAATAGCTTTCTCTTAACCTGGCTTGATGAAATACCTGCACACTTGAACAACTCGCATAATTCATGTATAAAGAGTAAATGATCACCCAGATGGACAGTTGATGTCTACGCACGCGTATGTTCTTGTAGACAGTGTTGGGCCTCCAAGTGCAGAAGTTTGTAGAACAGCAGCAAGTTTCCCTTAAGTGGATCACCCAAGGATTATCAAACTCAGGGAGGAGGAGGTCAAAGCTATCCCTCTCAAGCAACCCTGCAATTATGATGCAAGAATTTTCTTGTGTCCCCAACACACCCAATACACTTGTTAGATATATAGGTGCACTAGTTCGGCGAAGAGATAGTGAAATACAAGTAATATGGATGATTATAAGTAGTAAATGTAATCTGAAATAATATCGCTGCGAGCAAACATGTAATAAAACTGAATGTAAACGGTGTTTTAATGCTTGGAAACAAGGCCTAGGGATCATACTTTCACTAATGGACACTCTCAACAAAGATAACATAATTGAACACATAAATATCTATCTTCACTATGCTACTCTAAACTATTCTCCAATGGATAACGAACACTAAGCATGTGTAGGGCTACGAAGCACTCCTCAAAGTTTACATTTCCCCAAACTAGATTGCTCCACACTATCACCTTGAGCGCACTAGATGGTTCCAACAAACACCAACAATTCATAGAGACACTAGCAAAAGAGACACACATAATGCGCACACTGTCATCCTTCACATCATGGTACAAGGTATCTCCGGAGATTACAATAATAAAGCACTGGAGTAGCATAATATATGAAGAATAGCATCTACCTATTCAACTAGATACAAAGCTCATGATCACATATAGATCACATCATGGGAGAGAGAGATGAACCACATAGCTACCGGTAGAGCCCTCAGCCCCGGGGGAGAACTACTTCCTCCTCATCATGGGAGACAACAACGTCGATGGAGATGGCGGTGAAGTTGATGGAGATGGCGATGGAGGCGATGGAGTCGATGGAGATGGCTCCGGGGGCACTTCCCCATCCTGGCAGGGTGCCGGAACAGAGACTTTTGTCCCCTGAAATTGGTCTTTGATGGCGGCAGTGCTACAGAACTTTTCTAGGAAAAATGCTGAACAATCTAGGGTTTTGGCATCGGAAGGCTTTATATAGGCGGAGAGGCAGCGTCAGAGGGTGGCCAGGGGCCCCACACCACCCCCTGGCGTGGCCAAGGGGGGTGCGCCACCCCCTGGTGTGGTGGGTGATACGTCTGAAACGTATCTATAATTTTTTATGCTCCATGCTTGTTCTTACACCATCTGCTTAGTGTTTTGTTACACTTCATGGCGTTTTTATGCATTTTCCAGAACTAACCTATTAACAAGATGCCACAGTGCCAGTTCCCTATTTTCTGCTATTTTTGTGTTTCAGAAAAGTTACATAGGAAATATTCTCGGAATTGGGTGAAACAAAAGCCAAACCTCCTATTATTTAATGAAGCTTCCAGAAGACCGAAGAGGAGACGGAGGGGGGCCATAGGCCGGCCACATAGTAGGGCGGCGCGGCCAGCCCCTGGCCCATGCCCCCTATGTGTGAGGCCGCCCTGGTCCACCTCTGACACTGCCCCTTTGCCTATAAAGACCCCCCGACGGGAAAAACCTAAGCACCCGATCAATTTTCCAGAAACACATCGCGATCCGCCGCCGTCGTCGACCCGAGATCGGGAGGGTCCAGAAGCTCTTCCCGGCACCCTGCCAGAGAGGGGAATCGCCATCGGAGGTCTTCTTCATCGCCATGCTTGCCTCTGGCACGATGAGTGAGTAGTCTACCTTGGACTATGGGTCCATAGTAGTAGCTAGATGGTTGTCTTCTCCACCATGTGCTTCATGTTTAGATCTCGTGAGCTGCCCTACATGATCGAGATTACCTTTATGTAATGCTACATGTTGTGTTTGTTGGGATCCGATGAATATTGGTGTTATGTTAAGTTGATATGCTAAATATTATCTTATGTTATCTCTATGTTGTTTATGATCTTGCATGCTCTCCGTTGTTAGTAGCTATCATGGCCAAGTAGATACTAGTGACTCCAAGAGCGGGTATTTATGCTCGATAGTTGGGTTCATGCCTCTAATTTAATCTAGGGAGTGACAGAAACCTCTAAGGTTGTAGATGTGCTATTGCCACTAGGGAGAAAACAACATTTTTGTGTCTAAGGACATTCTTTTTGTTTACATTACACACTTTGCTTAATGCAGTTATCTGTTGTTCGCAACTTAATACTCGAGGGGTGTTGGGACGATATCCCTGCGAGTGGATTATTAGTCATAGATGCAGTTGGATGGCGGTCTATGTATTTTGTTGTAATGCCCAGAGTAAATCTCATAGTGATCCTCGTGACATATGCATGTTATCTTTATTCTATCAATTGCCCAACTGTAATTTGTTTACCTAGCATGTTGTTATTTATCTTATGGAGAGACACCACTAGTGAACTATGGACCCTGGTCTAATTTCCTTTACATTGATATTACTGTTTACTTCTACTCGCACTGTTTACTTTCTCGCATACTACTACTGTTTTCCACTCGATATGCTTAATCCTTTATTTACAGCAAACCGGTGAGATTGACAACCTCATCGTAAGTTGGGAGCAAAGTTCTTGGTTGTGTTGTGTGCAGGTTCCGCGTTGCTGCTAGTTGAAGACGCGCCAACAAGTGTCGTAAGCGGCACCCTTGCTGGAGTGTCATGAAGCTAGCAAGCATCACCTTCTGAAGTTTGGCTTTTTCCTACTGGATTCGATAAACCTTGGTTTCTTACTGAGGGAAAACCTGCTACTGTGCTCATCGTACCTTCCTCTTGGGGTTCCCAACTGGGTGGTTATCCTGCCCGCATCAAGCTATTTTTCTAGCGCCGTTGCCGGGGAAAAAGAAGATTTCTGCAAGGGGAGTTTCGCACGCACATCCTTTACTTTGTTTTAGTTTTGCTTTACTTTATTTTTGCTTGCATAGTTTTTATCAAAAATACAAAAAATAAGTTTCCTATTAGTTGTTATTTTTACTTGTCTGCTTTTAGCTTTGCTAGAATGGGTACTCATGAGAACACCAAGTTGTGTGATTTTACTAGCACTAATAATAGTGATTTTATCTGCACTCCTATTGCGCCACCTGCTCCTGCTACAAACTTTTATGAGATTAAGCCTGCTTTGTTAAACCTTGTTATGAAAGAGCAATTTTCTGGTGCTAGTACTGATGATGTTGCAGCTCATCTCAACAATTTTGTTGAGCTATGTGAGATGCAGAAATATAAGGATGTAGAAGGTGATATTATTAATCATAAGTTGTTTCCTTTTTCTTTGAGAGGAAAAGCTAAGGATTGGTTGCTATCTTTGCCTAAAAATAGTATCGATTCATGGGCTAAGTGTAAGGATGCTTTTATTGGAAGATACTATCCTCCTGCTAAGATTATAACTTTGTGTAGTGATATTATGAAGTTTAGCCAGTTTGATAATGAACATATTGCTCAGGCTTGGGAAAGAATGAAATCTATGATAAAGAATTGCCCTACTCATGGACTGACTACTTGGATGATTGTCCAAACTTTTTATGCAGGACTGATTTTTTCTTCAAGAAACCTATTGGATTCAGCTGCTAGAGGCACTTTTATGTCCCTTACCTTGTGCGCCGCAACAAAGCTTCTCGACAACATGATGGTAAATTATTCTGAATGGCACACCGAGAGAGCTCCATGAGGTAAGAAGGTAAATTCCGTTGAGGAAACCTCTTCCTTAAGTGATAAGATTGATGCTATTATGCTTATGCTTTCTAATGATAGAGCTCATGTTGATCCTAATAATGTTCCTTTAGCCTCTTTGGTTGCTCAAGAAGAGCATGTTGATGTAAAGTTCATTAGAAATAATAATTTTAACAACAATGCTTATATGAACAATTTTGCTAGTAACAATTATAGGCCGTATCCTTCTACCAATGGTAATGGTTATGGTAACTCTTATGGTAATTCCTCCAACAACACTAGGGCCGCGCCCTCTGAGTTTGAAGTCATGCTCAAGGACTTCATCGGTAAGCAAACTGCTTTTAACAAGTCTATCGAGGAAAAGTTAGGCAAAATTGATATTCTTGCTTCTAAAGTTGATAGCCTTGCTCATGATGTTGAACTTCTGAAATTAAAAGTGTTGCCTAATGATGTGAAGGAGAACAATACTTTTGCCACTGCTAATTCTATCCAAGTTAGAATTGATGAAAATGTTAGGATGTTAGCAGAATTACATGCCAGGTGGGAAAGAGAAGATGAGATGGCTAGAAAGATGAAGGTATGTACCATTACTACCTCCAATGATGTTGTTCCAAATGCTAGCAATCCTCTTACTTTGATTGGTGTAGAGAAAACTCCCACTCCTTGTACTAAAAAGCCCAAAACTGCTAAAACTTTTTCTCAAAAGAGTGCTGAAATTTTTCGGAGTGTAGGAGATGATAGCTCTATTTCTTTTAATGATTTTGATGTTGATGGCTGCAATATATCTGAAGTTATTTTGTTCTTTCAAAAGCTTGCTTTGAGTCCCAATGCTAGTTCTTTAAATGTTGCTTTTACAAAGCATATTACCAATGCTCTCATGAAAATTAGGGATGAAAAGTTGAAGCCAAAAGCTTCTATTCCCAAGAAGTTAGAAGATGGTTGGGAACCCATCATTGATATGCATTTTAATGGTTTTGATTGCCATGCTTTATGTGATCTAGGTGCTAGTATTTCTATTATGCCTAGAAAAATTTATGACATGCTTGATTTACCACCGCATGAAAAGTGTTATTATGATGTTCCTATTGCTGATGTTGCTAATGAAGAAACCTTTGGGATAGATTAATGATGTTCTTATTATGGTTAACAATAACCTTGTTCCCGTTGATTTTCTTGTCATGGATGTTGAATGCAATGCTTCATGTCCTATTATTTTGGGAAGACCCTTTCTTCGAACTGTAGGTGCCATCATTGATATGAGGGAAGGTGATTGCTGGGATGATGGCGCCAGAAAAGAGTTGGTGCCTAGTTGAATGTCCAGCCCGTTGGGAACCCCAAGAGGAAGGTGTGATGAATAGAGCAGCAAGATTTTCCCTCAGTTAAGAAACCAAGGTATGTCGATCTTAGAGAGGAGAGACGGCGACGACTGAAGGTGATGCAGACTGGCTTAATAACACTCCAACAAGGGCGCCGTTTAACGATACTTGTTGACTCGTCTTTAGCCAGTAGCAACGCGGAACCTGCACACACACAAACAAATACTTTGCTCCCAACTTACGATGAGGTTGTCAATCTCACCGGTTTGCTTGAAACAAAGGTTATGAGTGTATCGAGTGGAAAACAATATAGTATGCGAGTAAAGTAAATAGTGCGAGTAAAGTAAACAGGTGATAGCAATATGATGTAAATAGGATCGGGGTCCACAGTTCACTAGTGGTGTCTCTCCATAGATAAAATAACACATGCTGGGTAAACAAATTACAGTTGGGCAATTGATAGAATAAAGATAACGTGATATGTCAAGAAGATCACTATGAGATTTACTCTGGGCATTACAACAAAATACATAGACCGCCATCCAACTGCATCTATGACTAATAATCCACTCCCGGGGATATCAATCTGAACACCCCAGTAGTATTAAGTTGCGAACAACAGATAATTGCATTAAGCAAAGTGTGTAATGTAAACAAAGCATATGCCCTTGAGCATATGAATGTTGTTTTCTCCCTAGTAGCAACAGCACATCTACCACCTTAGAGGTTTCTGTCACTCCCCCAGGTGAAATAGAGACATGAACCCACTATCGAGCATAAATACCCCCTCTTGGAGTCACTAGCAACTACTCGGCCAAGATAGCTACTAACAACGGAGAGCATGCAAGATCATAAACAACATAGAGATAACAAAAGATATAATTCAGTACAGCAACTTAATCATAAACACCAATATTCATCGGATCCCAACAAACCAAACATGTAGAATTACATAACGGTGATCTCAATCATGTAGGGCAGCTCATGAGATCTAAACATGAAGCACATGGTGGAGAAGACAACCATCTAGCTACTGCTATGGACCCATAGTCCAAGGTAGACTACACACTCATCGCTCCGGAGGCAAGCATGGCGATGAAGAAGACCTCCGGTGGCGATTCCCCTCTCCGACAGGGTGCCAGGAAGAGCTTCTGGACCCTCCCGATCTTCGGGTCGACGGTGGCGGTGGATCGCGATGTGTTCTGGAAATCTGATCGGGTACTTAGGTTTTTTCCGTCGGGGGGTCTTTATAGGCGAAGGGTCGATGTCAGAGGAGGGGTCAAGGCCCCTCACGCGGGCCCTGCGCGGCCAGGACCCTGGCCGCGCCGCCCACGCGTGTGGGGCCCTGGTGGGCCCCCTCCTACTTCTCTTCGGATCTCTGGAAGCTTCCGGGTAAAATAAGACTTCAGGAACTTGTTTCGTCCAATTCCGAGAATATTTCCTGTGTATCACTTCTGAAACACAAAAACAGCAGAAAATAGGAAACTGGCACTGTGGCACTTGTTAATAGGTTAGTTCCGGAAAATGCATAAAAGTGTCACTAAGTGTAACGAAACAATAGGCAAATGGTGTAAAAACAAGCATGGAGCATCAAAAATTATAGATACGTTGGAGACGTATCAAGCATCCCCAAGCTTAACTCCTGCTCGTCCTCGAGTAGGTAAGTGATAACAAAAGAATAATTTTTGAGGTGACATGCACCTACACAATCTTGATCATATATGTAAGCATTTGTGAGCTGGGATCATAAGAACTTAAAACATGTGCATGAAGATATAATCTTGACAATAAGAAACTTAGCAACCATGTTGTAAACATGCAAATGAACACAAACAAAAGATCATGAAAATGAAACAATGAAAGTCAAACGTGTGTTCAAATCATAAGGAAAAACATACAAAAGGTTTTCAGCTTGTCCTTCAAAGAGAGCAAAACATAAATGCATAGGACACCTTCAAGTTTAAGAGGGCGACTAGATACAAATAATTTAAGAACAAGTGAAACCAAGCAATATGAGTCAATCAATGAACCTTGGGACAATGCATATCACACTAAGAATGACAACTATGCTCTCTTAATGGTGCATAAAGAAAGAAGGTGGTGACTCAACATAAAAGTAAAAGAAAGGCCCTTCGCAGAGGGAAGCAGTGATTGGAAGTTTTATAACCTTCAAAAATTATGGTACTTACCGGCTTTGAGCTCTCATTGCCCCCATCATAAGCATCTTGAATGGTTAAAGTTAATGCGAGAACAATTATGATGCATATGCTTGACAAATCATAAGTTGAAAACCTCGTGCCCCATGAATACGAGTACCCAAACCTCATGCTACTTTACTTAGAGTCCCAAGCAAGGCTCTTGTCATTGTAAGTATATGCATATCATTGAGAACCGCCAATGGGGTACCTCCGTGCCCGATGACATGGAACAAGCCCACACCAAAATGACAGGACAAGCAGACAATGAACACCTCGACATCTCTTTTATTTGCCTTTTGTTTAGCTTTTTATTGTGAGATGCGTCGTCGAATGTTCACCATGGGTATGCGGCAAATTTCCACCATGAATTATGCATGGCTTAGATTGGCGGCCCGGCGTTTCCCTAACACATATACAAACTCCATGATCCCCACAAGATTCCCAATTCATTTCACACCGCGGGCATCCATAAACAAAAGATCACGATATCAACTCAATTAAGATGTGCAATGTTGAAAGCTTGCCCATGACAGCATGGCTGGGCTAGAATCCAACTTACAACTTGCAAGCATAACAACTCAACATAAGAGACCACAATGTCAAATTTTTAAGAACAGGAAAAAGTAAAGTGTGCCTTCCGGTTCGTGAGAGCTTTACTGACCGAATTTCGCATAACACTGGTAAGAGTTTAATTTGAAGAGAAAATAAAAGCAAGTCAAATTTACTTGGAATAGCAAATTGCTAGTAGGTATGTATGGTGGACACTTTGGAAAACTTTGGCTTTTAGGAGTTGGATGCACGAGTAGAGCTCATACTCAGTACAAGGCGAGGGCTAGCAAAAGACTGGGAGCGACCAACTAAGAGAGAAATAATGGCCATAATCATGCAAAGCGACAAAGCGACAAAGCGACATTAAAAGAAGCATAAGATGGCATCAAAAGTAAAAAACTAAATGATCATGAAGGCTATTGGCGACTTTGTAAGAGTCTAACATGTGTAAGCATGCGCCAAGTCAACCCAAATAAAGCATCAAGGAGAAAACCAAAATAATGCTTCCATACAATAAAAACAACGCATGATTTTTTCAAAGGCTCATTAAGCAATCTCAGTTATTTGAGACAAGTCATGCTACAGCAAAACCACTAAGCATACTATCAAAAAGACATCAAGCATGACATGAAAAAGCCTAAGCCGCAGTCTACACAAGCTCCTTCTTGTACCACTATTTTGCACAAAGCTTTTTCTCTTTTCCAACACCATTTGAAATTTTTATAAACACCTCTTTTGATGAAAACCAATAAAGATCAGAGGCAAAAATACACCTTGATGAAAAGATATGACAAGATCTGAACGCAAATCAAGGCGAAAACGAAAACCAAAAGCAGTAGCAGAAAAAGAAGAACGCTCGATGAATGATAAGAGTGAAAACTAGAGCGTTCTTTGCAAATGAAAATGAGTACATCTCCTCCAAAAGAAATTTGTTGGGGTCCAACCATTTATTGCAGCAAACAAACAAACTAAACCAACTAAGAAAACTAAAACAACTGACGCTCCAAGAAAAACACATAGTTGAAAGATCATATCGAGCCCCATGTGTGGTTTTGGTAATTAATGACAATCCCTATGGACTAATGGTTGCATTGAGTTATATGTGTAGGACTTGTCCATAGACAATGCTTGAACCATTTGTTGGAGTCAAGGTTGTAAGAAGAAGATTATGTGTTGACCAAGGTGTTATTCAAGGAGTGATCCAAAGATTGGTCTTAAGGGAGTTGAGCTTATGTCAAGTGTGTCTTGAAGAATAAGATTGAGTGAGCTCTCATGTGTATCCTCAAGACACCATCATTATGGAGAAAGAAGAATTGATTAGAGGATTGATTAAGTCAAAGCGCAAGTTCAAGATGAGCAACTAGAAGAGAACATATGCTTGAAGCTTGCCATCTATATTGTGTTTATGGATATGTGAAGATATGCTTAAAGAGAGTCTCTTCCATAGTGGAGTATGGGGGAGCAATCCGCAAGACTTCACCAAGCAAGCTCAATCAATAAAGGTGGTCCAACTTGAGAAGATCAAGATCGTCTTTATCCACCTCAAGTGGAATGCTCAAGGCAAAGGTATCATAGTGTTAGGGTTTCTTTCTTACCGGTCTCATGGTGTTAGTTGTGAGACCGGGTTATAGGATCGGTAGCCGTACTATCAAGAGGGGCTCTCGAGTGAGTAACTTAATTGTATCGTTCGGAGAGAGCTCAAACCTTTGCATACTTGGCATCTTCTTTCTTGATTCTTATTTGGATTTTATCCATGTGAGGTTCTAGAGCTTGTGGTTATTTCCATGACAAGCTCTAGCTCATCAAAAACGGATTTCGCATGAAACTCTTATTGCGTTTTTGATGTTTGGAGGTTTTACCGGTTTGTCTTCGTAGAGAGGTCAAACCTTTCATCATTTGGTTTATCCTCCTTTGTTGGACTATGATGTTTCTCTGCATAAAGTTGTAGAGCTTGTTGTTGTGATTCCAACGAGCCCAACATCATCGAAAACGGAGTCCGGATGCTCAAGTTATTGCCGTTTTCGTTTTGGTATTTCTGCTGTTTCAGTCGGGGCAGAAATAGCCGGCCCAGGGCCGGAAATAGCCGGTCAGACCGGCTTTAGCCGGTCTTATGGCCGGCTTTAGCCGGTCTGCCCAGTTTCGGAAGAAGCTCTGCGCCTCTGGAGTAACCCGGCTTTTTGTCCGGCTATTTCTGGCCAGGGCCGGATATTTTAGGCCGGCTATAGCCGGTGTTAAGACCGGCTTTAGCCGGTGTTAGTGGCTGTAACGGTCAGATTTCGGAGGGGGGTATAAATACCCCTTCTTCCTCCTTGGAACAGCCACGTTTTGGGCTTCTCTCTCCTCCATTGTTGACTTTGCAAAGCTTGCCCTTCCTCCTCCATTCCTCCCATGATTCTTGCATCTTTTTGAGGGAAAAGAGAGAGGAGATCTAGATCTATCTTTCCACCAATCAAAATCTCCTCTTAGTGAGGGGAACCTCTTGTGGATTTAGATCTTGGAGTTCTTTGTGGATTTCCTTTGTTCTTCCTCTCATATCTCTCCATAGCATTAGTTGCTTTGGTAGGATTTGAGTGAGAAGGATTTGAGCACCTTGTGTGCTCTTGCCATTGCATAAGTTGCATCGGTTTGAGTTCTCCCCGGAGATTCAAGTAAGTGAAAGTTTGTGAGCTTATTACTCTTGGGTTCTTGGAACCCTAGACGGCTTTGTGGCTTTGTGGTGCCTTTGTGGCTATTCTTGGGAGCCTCCAATTAAGTTGTGGATGCGTGCCCCAAGCTTTGTGTAAAGGCCCGGTTCCGCCTTGAGGAACCCCTTAGTGGAAGAGTGAGCTAGGCCTTTGTGGCGCAAGCTCACACCGGAGAATAGGGTGAGGCCTTTGTGGCGTTGGTTAGGCCTTTGTGGCGATACCACACCCCTCCAACGAGACGTACTCCCTTTCAAGGGAGGAACTCGGGAATACATCATCGTCTCCGCGTGCCTCGGTTATTCCTATACCCGAGCTCTTTACTTATGCACTTTACATTGTGATAGCCTTCGTGCTTGAAGTCATATATCTTGCTATCACCTTGTTACTTGTATTGCTTAGCATAAGTTGTTGGTGCACATAGGTGAGCCTAGTTTATTTAGGTCTTGTGTGCTTGACAAAATAAACGCTAGTTTAATTCCGCTTTTGTTCAAGCCATTCGTAAAATTTGATATCGCCTATTCACCCCCCTCTAGGCGACATCTGTGTCCTTTCAATTGGTATCAGAGCCCGGTCTCTCATTTTAGGCTTCACCGCCTTGAGAGCAAAGATGTCGGCTAGGGGATTAGTGCACAATAACACTTCTATATTTGATGGCACAAATTATGATACTTGGAAAATTCACATGCTTAATTATTTTCGGGTCATGGACCCATCTATGGAGCGAATTGTAGATGCGGGTTTTTCTCCTCCAAAGGATACTCAAAATCTATCTTTAGAGGATGAGAAAAACTTGTATCTCAATGCTCAAGCTACTCATGTGATTGTTAATGCTTTGAGCAATGTAGTTACCTTCTCCATCACGCCTTTTTGGAGCGCTCATGAGATATGGACAAAGCTTCAAGAAAAATATGGTGTGTCCAAGATTATTGAGGATGATTGTATTCCTTCCACTTCCGGCCGCAATGAACTTTCATCCACTTCACCAAAGTGTGGCAAGACACAAGGTAATGATATGGTGAGTGATGATGAAACTTGCAATGGTGATAGTATGCTTACTTTTGATGATCCTTCATCTCTATCTCATTGCAATGCTTCAACTTTAGACTTAAACACTTGTAGCCCCATAAATGTTTTACATGCTTGTGTTGATAGTCCTTGCATATCATGTGTAAATTTCTTGAATAAATCTCATGATGATATGCTTGCTTTGTCTTGTTGCCATGATACAAATGCTTCTATTTCCTCTAGTATTTGCGATGCTAACCATATAGAGGAAACCGAAGAGTCTTTGGGCCAAGACAAGGTCTTGAATGGAGCTTCAAGTATTTCTTCATCTTCTTCTTCTCACGGTTCCAACATATGCCTTATGGCTAGGTCTTCAAATCATAATGATGTTGAGGACAATGGTGAGGATGAGGAAAATGAAGAAGACTATATTGAGTATTTAAACAAGAAGGGTAAGGTGGTCTTTGATGCTTTGCATAACCATAAAAATATTTTGCCCAACTTCTTTGAAATCATGAGTTGTGCTATTGAGAGCACGAAACTCATTGAGATGAAGGAAGAACAAATTGATAATATGTTTTCTCTTGAGCGTGAGTATGCCAATGATATCCATGATTTAAAATATGCTCTAGAGGAAGAGCAAGAGCTTCGAGTTTCTCTTGAGGAGAAGCTTGAATCCATTGAGGAGTCATGTAATGAAGTTATTTCTAAACTCACTAAAGAACGTGACCTCGCTCTTGCCAAGTTGTCCTCTCCTATTCATAATGATAATGATGCATGTGCTACTAACTCTACTTCTTGTGAAGCATCTATTTTGAAGGAGAATGTTGAGCTAAGGGCTCAACTTGAATTGCTAACTAGCAAGTATGGGAAATTGGAAGAAATTCATGAAAAGCTATCTAGCTCTAATGAGGATCTTCTAGTGTCCCATGCTCGCCTAAAGTTAGCTCATGAGGCTATATCTACAAAGGTAACATCTTGTGAGCCTCATGTGGGCACTAGCACTATTTCCCAAAATGCAATATTGCCATGTGCTAGTACTAGTAATTCATCCACTCATACTATTTCTACATCTAGTGATGAATTACCCTCCTTGCCTTGTTGCTCTAACAATGTAGCCTCTACTTCCTCTAGTACTTGTGTTGTCACTAATCATGTAGAGGAAATCAAAGAGCTCAAGGCCCAAGTTACTTCGTTGAAGAAAGACTTGGAAAAACGTCATGAAGGGAAGTCCACACTCAATAAGATCTTGAGTGTGCAAAAATCCCCCAATGACAAGAGTGGACTTGGATTTATCTCTAATAACAAGAAGAAGTCCAAAATATACAAGAAGGAGAAGGGCCAAGAACAAGTCAAGAATTTGGCCAAGATTGTTTGCTTCAAGTGCAAAATTGAAGGGCACCATGTTAGATCTTGCCCTTTGAAGAAAAAGGCACTTAGTGAGAAGCAACAAGGGAAGCGGCCTCAAGTTCAAGCCCATGCTCAACCTCAAGTTGAAGAAAGGTCACTTCACAAGAAAAATCAAGCTAATGCTCCCCTTGTGGAGAAATCAAGTGAGAAGAAGGTGAAGAAAAGAACTTGCTATGTATGCCATGAGAAGGGTCACCTATCTTCTTCATGCACTAGTGGTAACTCATCCAACCCTATCATAATTGAAGATGTTTATTCACTTTGCAAGGATAAGGTTGGTAATGTGTTTGCCAAATTTGTTGGTACTCAAAGTGGTGTCAAGAAAAGAACCATTTGGGTTGCCAAACCTATTGTTACTAACTTCTTAGGACCCAACTTGGTTGGGGACCAACAAGCCATTACTTAAACAATAGGTGTTGGTGGAGGGCATTGGAGACTTGGCCATATCATGAAGAATTAAGGGATCTTCATCAATTATATTTTATCAAGTCAAGTCAATTGGATTATCTTGTGTCTATCATATATCCAATGTTCCTCCTTGCGGTAACATGTATTCAACTTATCTACATTGAAAGTTACTCGCCCCTTTACATGTGTTGGGTTTTGTATCTTGCATGTGGTTGTATATGTTGTGCTTTCTACTTGCTTCATTTTGAGTAATCAAGTATGTGCATGTTGGTTTGCACACCATGTACGGTTGTTCTTGTTGAGCCTTTTGCATGTCATTTTATCTTACTTGGCTCTTGTGAGAGATTATTGGACCATCCAATTTTGGGGGAGTGATATGCTTTGCACTTCACAATCCTAAAAATGTGTGTACATGAGTAATACCACTTAGTGTTGATATTTAAAGATTATCTAGTTTCTATGTGGTATGTCATTCTCATGAGAAATTCAAATTCTATAATGTCCATTAATCATCTTGTTGGATTTTATTTGCCTCTTGTGAAAATAAATGTTTTATCATATTATGGGGGAGTAATATGCTTTGTGCATACTACTAACCAATATAATGTGTATATTTGAGATTGTGTCACATAGTGTTGATATTGTAAATTATCTTGCTTCTATGTGGCATGTTTTCTCAAACAAGTTCCAATTTGCAAAATTGTTTTATTCCTCTTGTTTTGGATCTTATTTGTGAGATACTTTCTTGATAGGGTTTTCCTAAAATGTGGAATGCTACATCAAAGTTGGAAAACCATTTTCTTCAAGTTATCATAATCATTGCTTTGCATGATTGTTTAACTATTTGAGTCTATCAAGAATATCTTCTTTAGCATGGTGTTTAATTCTTATCTTTTCCATATGCTTCTTTGTTGTGAAGATGATCTTGGATTTATATGTAAACTACCACCGGGAAATAAATCCAAATACCTCTTGTTCTTGGACAATTGGTACTATATCATGTGGCACATGTATATTGATCATCTTTACATTGGCTATTGCTTTTAATTGCCTTATCTCTAGCCAAAAATGTATTTGTCTTAGCTCCCATTGTCTTCCATGACTTTTGTTATCCCATTTGATTTCGTTGAACTTGTTTTGTGTTATTTATATGTAGGTAGATGTGATGATCCCACTTCTGTGCATTTTGTATTCAAATGCAAAATCATAAATAATGCACTAATCTTGGGGGAGCTCTCCTATATTTGTTATAACACACTCTTTGTGCTTATTTCATTTGGTATTGTTTTTTGTTGGAAGACAAATCTTTTCTTTTTGGTACTTAGTGTGCCATCATAAAAAGTGTGGAGAGTTTGGTTTGTTTATTTGAACCTTGCTCTCTTTGGGAGTTGGTGATCTCATTCCTTATTATTTATTTCTTACTCTTAAAATGAGATATGTCTTTGAGCATGTGTGTTTTAGTTATGTTTTATGCTCATTGGCTTTTGCTTGGTTCACTAGTTGAACTTTGGAGTCAATCTTGTGTTGATTTGATTCTTTGATATAATTTGGACAACCTTTTGTAGCTTCACAATTTTGTGTGCTCGCTTGTCCTTCTTGGTATTTTGTCCAAATCGTATCTCCTTTGGCTCTTGAAAGTCATGTGCATGCATATTTACTAAATGTATACTTTATGGCATGCTTTGCTTTCTTTGATCAAATATATAGGAGAAGCTCCATCAAATCCTAAATCGGCTAAGATGTGCATGAAATTCAATTTCATATATATATATGCACATATTTATGTGGAGTTTGTCCTATATGTTGTAGTTTCTAACTACTTTGGACCCAATGAGTTTGGGGACCATCTTGTACTTGAACTTTGTTTTAGGTACATGGAGATATATTGGTGCTTGTCTCAATAATAAGGATGAAGTGGTGACTAAATGATAATTTGAGGCAAGCTAGGATTATTGAAGAACTCCTATCTACTACATCCTACCTTTAATATCTCGGTAACAAGTATCTTTTTTATGCATACTTTTCTAGCGTCCAACCTTGTGTAGGTGGTTTCTTGGCATGGATATCTTTATTTGAAAATCATGTGGTTCTTGCAAGGATTCTAATGAAACCTCTTTATTGCAAATGTGAGCAAGTTGAGATGAGGACATATTATTGGGAATATATAAAAATCATGCTCATGATTCTCATATCCCATATATGTCAACTTAGCAATCTTTTTGCATATCAATTCTTCAATAAGCTCACATGTGCAATATTGATGAAATTGCAAATTTATTTCTTCCGTTTGTATCCTTCGTTTTGATACTTGTTGTTTTTATCAAAGCATCCCAACTATCTTCTTTCCCTTGTTGATATTTGTGATGTCTTTGACATGTTGGTGGTTGAAGTTCGTCAATATACAATAAGATAAATTGAGCCTTTGGCCATGCTTTAAAAGCAAAAATCTCATTGGTATATTGCATGACTTCATTTTGGATATCATGTTCTATTCTTAGTATCTATTTTGTGTGTACATGTTTCTTTGTGATAATTATCTTTGTGATATTGTCTACTTAGAAACTTATACACATGAGAGATGATATCTCATTATTTGATATCTTATTTGAACCTTATGTGTTGGGATGGAATGCTAAGCAATATCATTCATTGAAGACTATGTGGATGCTCTATGCTTATCCTTGTGTTAGTCTTATAATATTCTTTGTCATTCCTATCACACATTTCTTTGGTTGAGCCTTTTAATATATTGTCCCTTGCTTATTGCTCAACCATTTGTTTGATGCAAGTGTAAGCTTAATTTCTTCTCTATGATCTCTTGCAAATGGTTGCATTTTAAATGTTATTGAGGGAGTGAGGATTCCATATTGTGCAAATTGTATTCAAATGCAAACATTCCAATTTTTGCACGTACCTTGGGGAGCTCCCTCATTTTATTTAAAGCACCATTTTTCGGTTATCATAATATTTGATTTCACTTGGTATCATTTTTGTTTTGAATAATATTGAGGGAGTGATGATTCCATGTTTGTGCACCTTATATTTCAACTCAAATAGAATATTTTGTGCACACACCTTGGGGAGCTTCCTCATATTATTTAGAGCACCCTTTTGGTCTTATCATAATATCTTTATTCAATTTGTTCTTTGGATCGTTTGATTGCTCTCTTCATTTGTTGAAGTTTATCCATCGTGTTATCTTATTTTGTTTGCAATCTTTGATCCTCAATATAGTTTGATTTCCTTCAAAAATTTGCCTTTGTATATGTGCATGTGTCTTCACTTATTTCTTTTGGATATGCACACCGTTTTGGAGGAACTCACACTATATTGGCCTTCTAAGTTTTTCGCCCATTTTGGCAATGGATGCCAATGGGGGAGAAGTTTCGAGGGTTAGAAGGGAATTGGCTTTTATGCTTTGGTTTGTTCTTAAGCATTTGCCTTGCATGCTTTGCATGGTTGAGTATATAGTGGAAACTCCACCAACAACCTTGGTTGGCAATATATGAAATGAAATCAAGATCATTCACACGTGCATAGATTGTGGGGGAGTTTGCTCTATATATGGTGGTTTTACTAACATCACATACTTTTGTAGTATTTGATGTTAGTACAACCATTTTGGTTCTTTGAATTCATTATATAAACCCTCTCAAAGAGATTGTCATCAATTACCAAAATGGGGGAGATTGAAAGATCATATCGAGCCCCATGTGTGGTTTTGGTAATTAATGACAATCCCTATGGACTAATGGTTGCATTGAGTTATATGTGTAGGACTTGTCCATAGACAATGCTTGAACCATTTGTTGGAGTCAAGGTTGTAAGAAGAAGATTATGTGTTGACCAAGGTGTTATTCAAGGAGTGATCCAAAGATTGGTCTTAAGGGAGTTGAGCTTATGTCAAGTGTGTCTTGAAGAATAAGATTGAGTGAGCTCTCATGTGTATCCTCAAGACACCATCATTATGGAGAAAGAAGAATTGATTAGAGGATTGATTAAGTCAAAGCGCAAGTTCAAGATGAGCAACTAGAAGAGAACATATGCTTGAAGCTTGCCATCTATATTGTGTTTATGGATATGTGAAGATATGCTTAAAGAGAGTCTCTTCCATAGTGGAGTATGGGGGAGCAATCCGCAAGACTTCACCAAGCAAGCTCAATCAATAAAGGTGGTCCAACTTGAGAAGATCAAGATCGTCTTTATCCACCTCAAGTGGAATGCTCAAGGCAAAGGTATCATAGTGTTAGGGTTTCTTTCTTACCGGTCTCATGGTGTTAGTTGTGAGACCGGGTTATAGGATCGGTAGCCGTACTATCAAGAGGGGCTCTCGAGTGAGTAACTTAATTGTATCGTTCGGAGAGAGCTCAAACCTTTGCATACTTGGCATCTTCTTTCTTGATTCTTATTTGGATTTTATCCATGTGAGGTTCTAGAGCTTGTGGTTATTTCCATGACAAGCTCTAGCTCATCAAAAATGGATTTCGCATGAAACTCTTATTTCGTTTTTGATGTTTGGAGGTTTTACCGGTTTGTCTTCGTAGAGAGGTCAAACCTTTCATCATTTGGTTTATCCTCCTTTGTTGGACTATGATGTTTCTCTGCATAAAGTTGTAGAGCTTGTTGTTGTGATTCCAACGAGCCCAAGATCATCAAAAATGGAGTCCGGATGCTCAAGTAATTGCCGTTTTCGTTTTGGTATTTCTGCTGTTTCAGTCGGGGCGGAAATAGCCGGCCCAGGGCCGGAAATAGCCGGTCATAGCCGGTCTGAGGGCCGGCTTTAGCCGGTCTGCCCAGTTTCGGAAGAAGCTCTGCGCCTCTGGAGTAACCCGGCTTTTTGTCCGGCTATTTCTGGCCAGGGCCGGATATTTTAGGCCGGCTATAGCCGGTGTTAAGACCGGCTTTAGCCGGTGTTAGTGGCTGTAACGGTTAGATTTCGGAGGGGGGTATAAATACCCCTTCTTCCTCCTTGGAACAGCCACGTTTTGGGCTTCTCTCTCCTCCATTGTTGACTTTGCAAAGCTTGCCCTTCCTCCTCCATTCCTCCCATGATTCTTGCATCTTCTTGAGGGAAAAGAGAGAGGAGATCTAGATCTATCTTTCCACCAATCAAAATCTCCTCTTAGTGAGGGGAACCTCTTGTGGATTTAGATCTTGGAGTTCTTTGTGGATTTCCTTTGTTCTTCCTCTCATATCTCTCCATAGCATTAGTTGCTTTGGTAGGATTTGAGTGAGAAGGATTTGAGCACCTTGTGTGCTCTTGCCATTGCATAAGTTGCATCGGTTTGAGTTCTCCCCGGAGATTCAAGTAAGTGAAAGTTTGTGAGCTTATTACTCTTGGGTTCTTGGAACCCTAGACGGCTTTGTGGCTTTGTGGTGCCTTTGTGGCTATTCTTGGGAGCCTCCAATTAAGTTGTGGATGCGTGCCCCAAGCTTTGTGTAAAGGCCCGGTTCCGCCTTGAGGAACCCCTTAGTGGAAGAGTGAGCTAGGCCTTTGTGGCGCAAGCTCACACCGGAGAATAGGGTGAGGCCTTTGTGGCGTTGGTTAGGCCTTTGTGGCGATACCACACCCCTCCAACGAGACGTACTCCCTTTCAAGGGAGGAACTCGGGAATACATCATCGTCTCCGCGTGCCTCGGTTATTCCTATACCCGAGCTCTTTACTTATGCACTTTACATTGTGATAGCCTTCGTGCTTGAAGTCATATATCTTGCTATCACCTTGTTACTTGTATTGCTTAGCATAAGTTGTTGGTGCACATAGGTGAGCCTAGTTTATTTAGGTCTTATGTGCTTGACAAAATAAACGCTAGTTTAATTCCGCTTTTGTTCAAGCCATTCGTAAAATTTGATATCGCCTATTCACCCCCCCTCTAGGCGACATCTGTGTCCTTTCAATAGTGCATGAAGCAATAAAAATATAGTGTTTTGAAAGGTGACCTGATTTTTGCCGATGAAGAAGGGGTGCCTCGGGGGCATCCCCAAGCTTTGACGCTTGTACTTCTTGGATATTTCTTGGGGTGATGCATGGGCATCCCCAAGCTTGAGCTTTTGTTCATTCTTCAACTCATCTCATCATTCTCCAATCCCTACACTTGAAAACTTCCTTCATACAAAACTAAACACAATTCTATTAGCAACATTAGTGTAAGCATAACATATAATCAACCCTCTATTTGCTTCAGGTTTCAACTCAAAACCACCACATATATAGCAAATACTACTGTAGCAACCTCCCAAAAAGTTCTGTGATAAAAAAACTCAAAAGAAAGCGATAAAGTGGCAAACACAAATATTGGCAGAAATCTGCAAAACTGAACAGCTGACAAAGGTCGAATTTTTGAGGGATTTTCTGTTGCTCAAATCAAAAAGTGTTCAACTAACAAAAGTTTGGATATAACCTGGGGCATATGCACAAGAAATCGCAGGTCCAAAAGATATACAGAGAATTTTCACGAATTTTTACGGTGCAGCACCGAAAACAGTTTCAGGACAGCAACATCCCCAAATCTTTACCTCACTCAAATTAGAGACTTCTCTTGGCACAAAATCGAAATAAACAAGATAAGGAGTGGTCATTACAGTAGTAATGACTTCCAAGACTCAAATAAAAGAAAAAATACTGAAAATAAAACATTGGGTTATCTCCCAAGAGTGCTTTTCTTTAACGCCTTTGAGCTAGGCGCAGAAAATTGCGAATCAAGTAATATCAGCAGAAGCATTAAGATCAACAGCAGAGGTCTTATCAATAAGGCATTGTATTTCATCCACATAAGTTTTTGAAGACCCTTTGTGATCATGCTTTGGTACACTATTCTCATCAAAAAGATTTTCAGGACAAATCCAGTCAAAATTATTTTCGAAAGCTTCATTCAATCCCAAAAGCTTGCAAGGTATAGGTATCTCGGCCTCCTCATCATTTGTACTAATAACCGTTATAGGTGAACCGAGTTTATTAAAACATTTAAGAACCTTCCTAGCTTCAATAACGACATCCTTAAATTCTAAACGCAAAGTTTCCAAGATAAAAGCTTTCTTTTCGGGATCCTCAATTTCATGAAGCTTAAGGAACATGTATTGCATAGAAGGATTAAGACTAGCAAACCTAGCTTCTAACATGTGAACTAAATGAGCAGAAGCAACTTCATAACTAGGAGCTAACTCAACCAAAGACTTTTCCTCAACTTCCTTATGCATACTAATGTGATTAAAGAACTCCTCAATGTTACTTTTGCCAATAATCGAACCACTACCTACTGAGAGGTCCTCCAGAACGAACTTAGGGAACAGCATGATAAACTAAAGTAAAGAAATAACAACTACCAAGGATTCTAATTTTTTTGGGTTTTTGATATAAAAACGATGCAGGTAAAATAAATAAAGTAAAGCAAAGCAATAACAAAGTAAAAGATGTGTGTGCGAAAAACTCCCCTCGCAGAAGTCTTCTCTTCCTCCCCGGCAACAGCGCCAGAAAAGACTTGCTGGCGTGTAGTTGACGTGGGAGCTTCTTCTTCTTTCTTTGGAGGTATTCTTCTTTAGTCCCCGGCAACGGCGCCAGAAAAGAGCTTGATTGCTGGGATGATGGCGCCAGAAAAGAGTTGGTGCCTAGTTGAATGTCCAGCCCGTTGGGAACCCCAAGAGGAAGGTGTGATGAATAGAGCAGCAAGATTTTCCCTCAGTTAAGAAACCAAGGTATGTCGATCTTAGAGAGGAGATACGGCGACGACTGAAGGTGATGCAGACTAGCTTAATAACACTCCAACAAGGGCGCCGTTTAACAATACTTGTTGACTCGTCTTCAGCTAGTAGCAACGCGGAACCTACACACACACAAACAAATACTTTGCTCCCAACTTACGATGAGGTTGTCAATCTCACCGGTTTGCTTGAAACAAAGGTTATGAGTGTATCGAGTGGAAAACAATATAGTATGCGAGTAAAGTAAATAGTGCGAGTAAAGTAAACAGGTGATAGCAATATGATGTAAATAGGACCGGGGTCCACAGTTCACTAGTGGTGTCTCTCCATAGATAAAATAACACATGCTGGGTAAACAAATTACAGTTGGGCAATTGATAGAATAAAGATAACGTGATATGTCAAGAAGATCACTATGAGATTTACTCTGGGCATTACAACAAAATACATAGACCGCCATCCAACTGCATCTATGACTAATAATCCACTCCCGGGGATATCAATCCGAACACCCCAGTAGTATTAAGTTGCGAACAACAGATAATTGCATTAAGCAAAGTGTGTAATGTAAACAAAGCATATGCCCTTGAGCATATGAATGTTGTTTTCTCCCTAGTAGCAACAGCACATCTACCACCTTAGAGGTTTCTGTCACTCCCCCAGGTGAAATAGAGACATGAACCCACTATCGAGCATAAATACCCCCTCTCGGAGTCACTAGCAACTACTCGGCCAAGATAGCTACTAACAACGGAGAGCATGCAAGATCATAAACAACATAGAGATAACAAAAGATATAATTCAGTACAGCAACTTAATCATAAACACCAATATTCATCGGATCCCAATAAACCAAACATGTAGAATTACATAACGGTGATCTCAATCATGTAGGGCAGCTCATGAGATCTAAACATGAAGCACATGGTGGAGAAGACAACCATCTAGCTACTGCTATGGACCCATAGTCCAAGGTAGACTACTCACTCATCGCTCCGGAGGCAAGCATGGCGATGAAGAAGACCTCCGGTGGCGATTCCCCTCTCCGGCAGGGTGCCGGGAAGAGCTTCTGGACCCTCCCGATCTTCGGGTCGATGGCGGCGGATCGCGATGTGTTCTGGAAATCTGATCGGGTACTTAGGTTTTTTCCGTCGGGGGGTCTTTATAGGCGAAGGGTCGATGTCAGAGGAGGGGCCAGGCCCCCTCACGCGGGCCCCGCGCGGCCAGGACCCAGGCCGCGCCGCTCACGCGTGTGGGGCCCTGGTGGCCCCCCTCCTACTTCTCTTCGGATCTCTGGAAGCTTACAGGTAAAATAAGACTTCAGGAACTTATTTCGTCCAATTCCGAGAATATTTCCTGTGTATCACTTTTGAAACACAAAAACAGCAGAAAACAGGAAACTGGCACTGTGGCACTTGTTAATAGGTTAGTTCCGGAAAATGCATAAAAGTGCCACTAAGTGTAATGAAACAATAGGCAAATGGTGTAAAAACAAGCATGGAGCATCAAAAATTATAGATACGTTGGAGACGTATCAGAAGGCACCATCAAATATCGATTCCCACTGAAGAAAGGTATGGAACACTTCCCTAGAAAAAGGAAGAAATTACTTTTTGACTCTATTCTTAGAGCAAATTATGAACCTAATGCTTCATCACTTGATATTACTTGATTTGCACCTTTGTGCGCCTAGCTCAAAGGCGTTAAAGAAAAGCACTCTTGGGAGATAACCCAATGTTTTACTTTCAGTTCTTTTTCTTTTAATTGAGTATTGGAAATTATTACTACTGTAATAACCTCTCCTTATCCTTTTTATTTCGTTGTTGTGCCGAGAGAAGCCTCTAATTTGAGTGAGGTAAGATTTGGGGAAGTTGCTGTCCTGAAACAGATTTCGGTGCTGCACCGTAAAAATTCGTGAAAATTCTCAGAATATCTTTTTGACCTGCGATTTCTTGTGCATATGCCCCAGGTTATATCTAAACTTTCATTAGTTTTACACTTTGTGATTTGAGCAACAGAAAACCCTCTAAAAAAATCGACCTTTGTCAGCTGTTATGTTTTGAGAGATTTCTGCCACTATTTGTGTTTGCCTCTCGATCGCTTTCTTTTTGAGTTCTTTTGATCACGGAACTTTTGGGAAAGTTTCTACAGTAGTATATGCTTTATATGTGGTGGTTTTGAGTTGAAACCTGAAGCAAAAAGGGGTTGATTTATTGTTATGCTTACACTAATGTTGCTAATAGAATTTTGTTGAGTTTTGTATGAAGGAAGTTTTCAAGTGTAGGGATTGGAGAATGATGAGATGAGTTGAAGAATGGACAAAAGCTCAATCTTGGGGATGCCCACGCACCCCAAGAAATATCTAAGAGGTACAAGCGTCAAAGCTTGGGGATGCCCCCGAGGCACCCCTTCTTCATCGGCAAAAATCAGGTCACCTTTCAACACACTATATTTTTTTGCTTCATGCACTATGCGTTTTTCTTGGAGTTTCAGTTGTTTTAGTTTTCAGTTTAGTTTAGTTTTGTTTGCTGCAATAAATGGTTGGACCCCAACAAATTTCTTTTGGAGAAGTTGCCTTGCTTTTCATTTGCCAAGAACACTCCATTTTTCACTCTTATCATTCAATGAGTGTTCTCTTTTTCTGCTACTGCGTTTAGTTTTCGTTTTTCGCCTTGATTTGTGTTCAGATATTGTTATATCTTTGCATCAAGGTGTATTTTGACCTCTGGTCCATGTTGGTTTTCATCAAAAGAGTTGTTTTAAAAAGGTTTGAATGGTGTTGGAAAAGAGAAAAAGTTTCATGCAAAAAAGTGGTACAAAAAGGAGCTTGTTTAGACTGCAGCTTAGGCTTTTGCATGTCGTGCTTGATGTCGTTTTGATAGTATTCTTAGTGGTTTTGCTGTAGCATGACTTGTCTCAAATGACTGAGATTGCTTAATGAGCCTTTGAAAAAAATCATGCGTTGTTTTTATTATTTGGAAGCATTAATTTGGTTTTCTCCTTGATGCTTTATTTGGGTTGACTTGGCGCATGCTTACACATGTTTGACTCATACAAAGTTGCCATAAGCCTCTATGATCATTTATTTTTTGACTTTTGATGCCATCTTATGCTTCTTTTAATGTTGCTTTGTCGCTTTGCATAATTATGGCCATTATTGCTCTCTTAGTTGGTCGCTCCAAGTCTTTTGCTAGCCCTCATTTTGTACTGAGTATGAGCTCTACTCGTGCATCCAACTCTTAAAAACCAAGTTGTTCCAATGTGTCCACTATAAATTCCTATGCATGGTATTTGTAAGCCATTCCAAGTAAATTTTCATGTGCTACCTTTCAAAAAACCCTTCAAAACACTTCTCGTTTTGTGACACTATTTTCAGCTCATGGGGACGTAGTGGTCGGATTTGCTATCTTCCATATTGTTTATTCCAAAAAAAGAAAAAAAGGGCACTCCTCCATGGTATGTGAATGTTGGTGGGCACCCGATGGAATCGGTTAGCCATGGTTTGTGAAAGGAAAAAATGTGGGGAGGAGTGCCAAGCTTTATAAAAGAGCACAAAAGTGCCAATCTCTCTCTCAAAAACTTGCTTCATTTTTGTATGGAAGATAGTAAGAACCCCATTGCCAGTCGTTGACAAAGACAACCACCTCTCAAAACCCAATTTTTATCTCTTTGTTTTACAAATGAAAAGCTCTAGCACATGTTTAATCACTGCTTCCCTCTGCGAAGGGCCTTTCTTTTACTTTTATGTTGAGTCACCACCTTCTACCTTTATGCACCGTCTAAGAGAGCATAGTTGTCATTCTTAGTATAATGTGCATTGTCCCAAAGTTATCATTAATTGATTCATGATTTTGGTTTCACTTGTTCTTAAATTATTTGTATCTAGTCGCCCTCTTAAACTTGAAGGTGTCCTATGCATTTATGTTTTGCTATTCCATGAAGGACAAGCTGAAAACCATTTGCTATGTTTTTCCATATGATTTGAATACACGTTTGACTTTCATTGTTTCATTTTTCATGATCTTTCGTTTATGTTCTTTTTCATGTTATAACATGGTTGCTAAGTTTCTTCTATCAAGATTATGTCTTTCATGCCCATGTTTTAAGTTCTTTTGATCCTAGCACTCAATGCTTACATAGATGGTCAAGATTGTGTAGGTGCATGCCACCTCAAAAATTATTCTTTGTTATCACTTACCTACTCGAGGACGAGCAGGAGTTAAGCTTGGGGATGCTTGTTACGTCTCAAACGTATCTATAATTTTTGATGCTCCATGCTTGTTCTTACACCATTTGCTTAGTGTTTTGTTACACTTCGTGGCATTTTTATGCATTTTCCAGAACTAACCTATTAACAAGATGCCACAGTGCCAGTTCCCTATTTTCTGCTATTTTTGTGTTTCAGAAAAGTTACACAGGAAATATTCTCGGAATTGGATGAAACAAAAGCCGAACCTCCTATTATTTAACGAAGCTTCCAGAAGACCGAAGAGGAGACGGAGGGGGGGGGCACAGGCCAGCCACACAGTAGGGCGGCGCGACCAGCCCCTGGCCCGCGCCCCCTATGTGTGAGGCCGCCCTGGTCCACCTCTAACGTTGCCCCTTCGCCTATAAAGACCCCCCAATGGGAAAAACCTAAACACCCGATCAATTTTTCAGAAACACATCGCGATCCGCCGCCGTCGTCGACCCGAGATCGGGAGGGTCCAGAAGCTCTTCCTAGCACCCTGCCGGAGAGGGGAATCGCCACCGGAGGTCTTCTTCATCGCCATGCTTGCCTCCGATGCGATGAGTGAGTAGTCTACCTTGGACTATGGGTCCATAGCAGTAGCTAGATGGTTGTCTTCTCCACCATGTGCTTCATGTTTAGATCTCGTGAGCTGCCCTACATGATCGAGATCACCTTTATGTAATTCTACATGTTGTGTTTGTTGGGATCCGATGAATATTTGTGTTATGTTAAGTTGATGTGCTGAATATTATCTTATGTTATCTCTATGTTGTTTATGATCTTGCATGCTCTCCGTTGTTAGTAGCTATCTTGGCCAAGTAAATACTAGTGACTCCAAGAGGGGGTATTTATGCTCGATAGTTGGGTTCATGCCTCTATTTAATCTGGGGGAGTGACAGAAACCTCTAAGGTTGTAGATGTGCTATTGCCACTAGGGAGAAAACAACATTCTTGTGTCCAAGGACATTCGTTTTGTTTACATTACACACTTTGCTTAATGCAGTTATCTGTTGTTCGCAACTTAATACTCGAGGGGTGTTCGGACGATATCCCCGCGAGTGAATTATTAGTCATAGATGCAGTTGGATGGCGGTCTATGTATTTTGTTGTAATGCCCAGAGTAAATCTCATAGTGATCCTCGTGACCTATGCACGTTATCTTTATTCTATCAATTGCCCAACTGTAATTTGTTTACCCAGCATGTTGTTATTTATCTTATGGAGAGACACCACTAGTGAACTGTGGACCCCGGTCCAATTTCCTTTACATTGCTATTACTGTTTACTTTCTCGCATACTACTACTGTTTTCCACTCGATACGCTCAATCCTTTGTTTACAGCAAACCGGTGAGATTGACAACCTCATCGTAAGTTGGGAGCAAAGTTCTTGGTTGTGTTGTGTGCAGGTTCCGCGTTGCTGCTAGTTGAAGACGCGCCAACAAGTGTCGTAAACGGCGCCCTTGCTAGAGTGTCACGAAGATAGCAAGCATCACCTTCTGAAGTTTGGCTTTTTCCTACTGGATTCGATAAATCTTGGTTTCTTACTGAGGGAAAACCTGCTACTGTGCTCATTATACCTTCCTCTTGGGGTTCCCAACAGGGTGGTTATCCTGCCCGCATCAGTGGGTCCCTGCCCCCCCCCCTTCGACTCTCCTTCGGTCTTCGTCTTGCATCCGGGAAAATAGGAGGTTCGGGCTTCGTTTCATCCAATTCCGAGAATATTTCCTGTGTAACTTTTCTAAAACACAAAAACAACAGAAAACAGGGAACTGACACTGTGGCATCTCGTCAATAGGTTAGTTCCGGAAAATGCATAAAAACGCCATGAAGTGTAACAAAACACAAAGCAAATGGTGCAAAAAAAGCATGGAGCATCAAAAATTATAGATACGTTTGGGACGTATCAAGCATCCCCAAGCTTAACTCCTGCTCGTCCTCGAGTAGGTAAGTGATAACAAAACAATAATTTTTGAGGTGACATGCACCAACTCAATCTTGATCAAACGATGTAAAGCATTGAGTGCTGAGATCAAAGTACTTGAAACATGGGCATAAAAAACATAATCTTGACAATAAAACTTAGCAACCATGTTATAACATGAAAAGTAACACGAACAAAAGATCATGAGTAATAATGCATTGAAAGTCAAGTGTGTGTTTCAAGCATAAAGAAAAACACAGCAAAGTGGTTTTCAGCTTGTCCTTCATGGAGTAGCAAAACATAAATGCATAGGACACCTTCAAGTTTAAGAGGGCGACTAGATACAAATAATTTAAGAACAAGCAGAAACCATAATCATGAATCAATCAATAATAAATTTTGGGACTATGCACATTAAACTCAGAATGACAACTATGCTCTCTTAGAAGGTGCATAAAGGTAGAAGGTGGAGACTCAACATAAAAGTAAAAGAAAGGCCCTTCGCAGAGGGAAGCACTGATTGCAAGTTTTATAAACCTCCAAAAATTATGATACTTACTAGCTTTGAGCTCTCATTGCCCCCATCATAGGCATCTTGAATGGTTAAAGTTAATGCAAGTACAGTTATGAAGCATATGCTTAACAAATCATAAGTTGAAAATCTCATGTCCCGTGAAGTACGAATACCCAAACCTCATGCTACTCGACTTAGGTCCCAAGCAAGTTCTTGTCATTGTAAGCATACATGTATCATCGAGAATGCCAATGGGGTACCTCTTGCCCGATTACATGGAACAAGCCCACATCAAAATGACAAGACAAACAGACAATGAACACCTCGACATCTCTTTTATTTACCATTGGTATAGCTTTTTTTGTTAGATGCATCGTCAAATGTCCACTATGGGCATACTGTAAATTTCCACCATGAATGAGGCATGGCTTAGATTAGCGGCCCAGGCGTTTCTCTAACACATATACAAACTCCATGAGCTCACAAGTTTCCAACTTATTTCACATCGCAGGTATCCATAAACAAAAGATCATGATATCAACTAAATGAGAGTAAGTGCAATGTTGAAAGCTTGCCCCATGACGGCATGGCTGGGCTAACTTCCAACTTACAAGCATAACGTCAACATAAGAGAGCCACAATGGTCAAATTTATTAAAAGCAAGAAAGTAAAGTGTACCGTCAGGTTTGTGAGAGCTTTACTGACTAATTTTCACATAACACAAAAAATTTAATTTGAAGGATAGATAAAAGCAAGACGAATTGTGCTTGGAATAGCAAATTGCTAATAGGTAGATATGGTGGACACATTGGAAAACTTTGGTTTTTGGGAGTTGGATGCACGAGAAGTATTCCCTCTCAGTACAAAATGAAGGCTAGCAAAAGACTGAGAGCGACCAACTAAGAGATCAATAACGGCCATAATCATGCATAGCGACAAAACATCATTAACCGAAGCATAAAGTGGTATCAAAAGTCATAAACCAAATGATCATAGAGGCTTATGGTGACTTGTTAAAGTCAAACATGGTGTAAGCATGCACCAAGTCAACCCAAATAAAGCATCAAAGGAGAAAACCACAATAATATGCTCCCATATAATAAAAACAATGCATGATTCTTTCAAAGGCACATTAAGCAATCTCAGTCATTTGAGACAAGTCATGCTACAGCAAAAACTACTAAGCATACTATCAAAATAACATCAAGCATGACATGCAAAAGTCTAAGCCACGGTCTAAACAAGCTCCCATTTGTACCACTATAGGCATGAAACTTTTTTATCTTTTCCAACACCATTCAAACCTTTTTATAACCACTCTTTTGAGATGAAAACCAACATAAACCAGTGGTCTAAATACACCTTGATACAAAGATATAACAAGATCTAAACAAAAATCAAGGTGAAAAATGAAAGCTAAACGCAGTACTAGAAAAAGAGAACACTCGTTGAACGATAAGAGTGAAAACTAGAGTGTTCTTGGCAATGAAAAATGGAGTGTGGCTCTCTCCAAAACAAGCATGATGTGATCCAACCATTTATTACATCAAATAAAACAAAATAAAACTGAAAGCGAAAGTAAAGACGCTCCAAGAAAAACGCATAGTATACGAAGCAATAAAAATATAGTGTCTTGAAAGGTGACCTGATTTTTGTAGATGAAGAAGGGGTGCCTCGGGGCATCCCCAAGCTTTGACGCTTGTACCTCTTGGATATTTCTTGGGGTGACATGGGCATCCCCAAGCTTGAGCTTTTGTCCATACTTCATCTCATCTCATCATTCTCCTTTCCCTACACTTGAAAACTTCCTTCATACAAAACTTCACACACTTCTATTAGCAACATTAGTGTAAGCACGATAGTAAATCCACCTTTTGGTTCAGTTCTCAACTCAAGTATAACACCCATTAAATCATAATCTAATGTTTCAACTTCCTCAAAAGTTCCGTGATCAAAAGAACTAAAAAAGAAAGCGATCGAGAGGCAAACACAAATAGTGGCAGAAATCTGTCAAAACAGAATAGTTGACAAAGATAGATTTTCTGAGGATCTTCTGTTGCTAAAATCGAAAAGTGCAAAACTAATGAAAGTTTGGAAATAACCTGGGGCATGTGCATAAGAAATTTCAGATCAAAAAGATGTTCTGAGAATTTTCAATAATTTTTACGGTGCAGCGCAGAAATCTGTTTCAGGACAACAACTTCCCCAAATCTTACCTTCCTCCAATTAGAGGTTCTTCTTGGCACAAAAACGAAATAAAAATGATAAGGAGAGGTCATTACAGTAGTAATAACTTCCAAGACTCAACAAAAATAAAAAGTACTGAAAAGAAACATTGGGTTATCTCCCAAGAGTGCTTTTCTTTAACGCCTTTGAGCTAGGCGCAGTAATTTGAGAAGATGCTCACATGAGTACCGGAAAGAACTTGAAGCAAGAGAGAGAATCAAAAAGCAAATATGAAACAAATTTAAATCTAAACCACTTCCTATGAAAAAGAGTCTTGTAAAGAGACAAGTCATGAAAGCACAAAGCAACAAGCATAGGAAGGCAAAATAAGTGCAACTTCAAGAATTCCAACAAAAAGAAGGGAAACTTAATATTGTTGAGATCCCTCGAACCATGTTTCCCTCTCTCATAATAGCTTTCAGTAGCATCATGAATAGAATTAACAATATAACTATCACATAAAACATTCTTATCATGAGCCACATGCATAAAAGAATTAATACTCCCCACCTGAACATAGTCATTGTTAGCAACCGTAGTAGGAGCAAATTCAACAAAATAGCTATCTTCCAGAGTGCGTTCAGTTGTAAACACATCATCATTGGAAGAAACATGGATAGCACTAATGGTACAACAATTATTAACCTCATAATTTTCAGAATTAGTACCAAAAAGATTTTCAATATCAAAAGTAGTGTGCTTTTCCCAATCATGATCACTACTATAGGTAACAGGCATAGGAACATCATCGAGTTCAGACTCATCAAAAACTATAATAGGAGCAACATGCTTAGGGGAAGATGTTGTTTCCTCTCTCTTTTTACTCCTCCTCTTCTTCTTCTTATTCTTCTTCTTCTCTTTAGGAGGGAGAGGCTTGAAAGGAAGCTTCTCCACATAACCTGGTTTGTCGACATAAACGATAGAAGAAACTTTGGAGGATTCCTCCTTCTCATTAATAAGAACAAAACACATATTAGTCCTGTCATAGTTTGGCAAAGCCCCATCCTTTATAATGTTTTGTATGTAAGTATTTGCGAGGCAATCATTAACACAATAAAGATGACAACCATGCAGGATGCTATTAATATCAAAAGCACTCATATCCACTAAATAAGTTTTTCTTGATAATTCTTCACACCCCAAAATAAAGTAAGCTCATCATGCTGATTGGGAGTGATCTTGTCATCACAATACAAACTTGCAGTACTCATTGGATTAGAAAGGCTACTATCATAGCTTGAACATTGGAAATTGAAATGACCCACTTTATAGCAAAGTTCACAAATAAAAGGATAGATGGTACAAACCTTTTCACCAAGCTCATTTAGAGCCTTGTCCCACATTCTAGTTTCTTCACTCCTGTGGTGAATGCAATAATCTTCTTTGATGTGATTCTTTTCACAAGGTGTAAGTGCTCCACAAAAATTAACATGCTTATAAGAAATAGTACTTTCAGAAGTTTGAGCATGTTTATTGCAATCATCAATAACAATTTCACTTTCCATGCAAGTGTCTTTAAAAGGTTCATGATACATGTCCCAATTTCCTTTAGGAACATTAATATGCAAAGCAAAGGCTCTATAGAAACCAACCATAACTTGAGAATCAAGGCCATATTTAGCACTAAGCTCTTGAAAATCAGCAGTTTCAGCAAAAGACTTAATGCAATCATACTCATAGTTTATACCTGATTCTTTACCTTTGTCACAATCCCAATCTTCAATATTGCTTTGAATTGTTTCAAGCAGATCCCACTTGGCTTCAACCTCCTTGCTTGTGAAAGACCCCTCAAAATAGGCATCTAGATAGTCCTTGTAATGTCCTTAAAGCCTTGTATAAAAATTATTAATAACAATATTACGGGAAAGCTCATGAATGGAACATTTGAGCATTAGTGACTTCAATCTTCCCCACGCTTGGGCAATGCTTTCTCCATCATGAGGATGAAAATTATAAATATAATTCCTATCTTTACGAATCTCACTAGAAGGATAGAATTTAGAATAAAAGAGAGGTACAATTTCCTCCCAGCTAATAGATCGACCATTCTTCAACATCTTATACCATTCCGCAGCTCTGCCCTTTAGTGATAAAGAGAATAGCTTCCTCTTAACCTGACTTGTTAAAATACCTACACACTTGAACAACTCGCATAACTCATGTATAAAGAGCAAATGATTGATGTCTACGCACTTCTATTCTTGTAGACACTTGTTGGGCCTCCAAGTGCAGAGGTTTGTAGAACAACAGCAAGTTTCCCTTAAGTGGATCACCCAAGGTTTATCGAACTCAGGGAGGTTAGAGGTCAAAGCTATCCCTCTCAAGCAACCCTGCAATTACGATACAGAAAGTCTCTTGTGTCCCCAACACACCCAATACACTTGTCAGATGTATAGGTGCACTAGTTCGGCGAAGAGATAGTGAAATACAAGTGGTATAGATGATTATAAGTAGCAAACGTGATGTGAAATAAATATCGCTGCGAGCAAACAAGTAACAAAATAGCAAGTAAACGGTGTGCAAAGCTTGGAAACAAGGCCTAGGGATCATACTTTCACTAGTGGACACACGCCCAACAACATAACATGACTGAACAAATAACTTCTCTTTGCTACGGCACTCTGAATTACTCTCCTATTGAATAACACTAATCATTGTGTAGTGGCTACAGAAGCACCCCTTAAAGTTCATCAAGTACTTGACAAACACCACTCATAGAGATATCCAAATCAAATCACAATTCAAGATAGAAATCATTGCAACTTAAACCAAGTACTAACACGGTGCACACACTGTCAACATTACACCATGAAAGGAGGAATAGATCACTCAAACTATCATAGCAATAATTATTCTCATAATCCACAAGAGATCACAATCATAGCCTAAACCAAGTACCACCATGATGCACGCACTGTCACCGTTACACCATAGCAGGAGGAATAGATTACTTTAATAATATCACTAGAGTACACAAAATATCTGAATAATAACATGTACTTGTTCAACATGATACAAAGCTCACGATCACATAAAGATCACATCATGGGAGAGAGAGGTGAACCACATAGCTACCGGTAGAGCCCTTAGCCCCGGGGATGAACTACTCCCTCCTCATCATAGGAGACAGCAAGGTTGATGGAGATGGCGGTGAGGTCGATGGAGACGGCGGAGACGGCGATGGAGACCGATGGAGATGGCTCCGGGGGCACTTCCCCGTCCCGGCAGGGTGCCGGAACAGAGACTTCTATCCCCCGAAATTTGTCGACGGTGGCGGTGGAGCTGCGGAACTGCTTCTGGAAAATTGCCCAATCCTTTAGGGTTTTCCGTCCCGAGGCTTCTTATAGGCGAAGGGGCGATGTCAGAGGAGGGCCAGGGCCTCCTCACACATGGCTGGCGCAGCCAGGGGCCTAGCCGCGCCACCTGTGTGTGTGGGGCCCCTGTGGCCCACCTCCTACTCCTCTTCGGATCTCTGGAAGCTTCCGGGTAAAATAAGACTTCAGGATGTGGTTTCGTCCAATTCCGAGAATATTTCCTGTGTATCACTTCTGAAACACAAAAACAACAGAAAACAGGAAACTGGCACTGTGGCACTTGTTAATAGGTTAGTTCCAGAAAATGCATAAAAGTGCCACTAAGTGTAACGAAACAATAGGCAAATGGTGTAAAAACAAGCATGGAGCATCAAAAATTATAGATACGTTTGAGACGTATCAAGCATCCCCAAGCTTAACTCCTGCTCGTCCTCGAGTAGGTAAGTGATAACAAAAGAATAATTTTTGAGGTGACATGCACCTACACAATCTTGATCATATATGTAAGCATTGGTGAGCTGGGATCATAGAACTTAAAACATGGGCATGAAGATATAATCATGACAATAAGAACTTAGCAACCATGTTGTAAACATGCAAATGAACACAAACAAAAGATCATGAAAATGAAACAATGAAAGTCAAACGTGTGTTCGAATCATAAGGAAAACATACAAAAGGTTTTCAGCTTGTCCTTCAAAGAGAGCAAAACATAAATGCATAGGACACCTCAAAGTTTAAGAGGGCGACTAGATACAAATAATTTAAGAGCAAGTGAAACCAACAATATGAATCAATCAATGAACTTTGGGACAATGCATATCACACTAAGAATGACAACTATGCTCTCTTAACGGTGCATAAAGAAAGAAGGTGGTGACTCAACATAAAAGTAAAGGAAAGGCCCTTCGCAGAGGGAAGCAGTGATTAAACATGTGCTAGAGCTTTTCATTTGTAAAACAGAGAGATAAAAATTGGTTTTGAGAGGTGGTTGTCTTTGTCAACGACTGGCAATGGGGTTCTTACTATCTTCCATACAAAAATGAAGCAAGTTTTTGAGAGAGAGATTGGCACTTTTGTGCTCTTTTATAAAGCTTGGCACTCCTCCCCACCTTTTTTCCGTTCACAAACCATGGCTAACCGATTCCATCGGGTGCCCACCAACATTCACATTCCATGGAGGAGTGCCTTTTTTTCTTTCTTTTTTTCTCTTTTTTTTTCTTTTTGGAATAAGCAATATGGAAGATAGCAAATCCGACCACTACGTCCCCATGAGCTGAAAACAGTGTCACAAAACGAGAAGTATTTTGAAGGTTTTTGAAAGGTAGCACATGAAAATTTACTTTGGAATAGCTCCAAATACCATGCATAGGAATTTATAGTGGACACAATGACAAACTTGGTTTTTAGGAGTTGGATGCACGAGTAGAGCTCATACTCAGTACAAGGTGAGGGCTAGCAAAAGACTGGGAGCGACCAACTAAGAGAGCAATAATGGCCATAATCATGCAAAGCGACAAAGCGACATTAAAAGAAGCATAAGATGGCATCAAAAGTCAAAAACTAAATGATCATAGAGGCTATAGGCGACTTATTTTTGTGGTCAACATGGTGTAAGCATGTGCCAAGTCAACCCAAATAAAGCATCAAAGGAGAAAACCAAATAAATGCTTCCATATAATAAAAACAACGCATGATTTTTTCAAAGGCTCATTAAGCAATCTCAGTTATTTGAGACAAGTCATGCTACAGCAAAACCACTAAGCATACTATCAAAAAGACATCAAGCACGACATGCAAAAGCCTAAGCCGCAGTCTACACAAGCTCCTTCTTGTACCACTATTTTGCATAAAGCTTTTTCTCTTTTCCAACACCATTTGAAATTTTTTAAGACACCTCTTTTGATGAAAACCAATAAAGATCAGAGGAAAAAATACACCTTGATGAAAAGATATGACAAGGTCTGAACGCAAATCAAGGCGAAAATGAAAACCAAAAGCAGTAGCGAAAAAGAAGAACACTCATTGAACGATAAGAGTGAAAACTAGAGTGTTCTTGGCAAATGAAAAGCGGAATAAGTCTCTCTCCAAAAGAAACATGATGTGATCTTACCATTTATTGCAGCAAACAAAACTAAACTAACTAAGAAAACTAAAACAACTGACGCTCCAAGAAAAACACATAGTGCATGAAGCAATAAAAATATAGTGTCTTGAAAGGTGACCTGATTTTTGCCGATGAAGAAGGGGTGCCTCGGGGGCATCCCCAAGCTTTGACGCTTGTACTTCTTGGATATTTCTTGGGGTGCTGGTCATCCCCAAGCTTGAGCTTTTGTCCATTCTTCAACTCATCTCATCATTCTCCAATCCCTACACTTGAAAACTTCCTTCATACAAAACTAAACACAATTCTATTAGCAACATTAGTGTAGCATAACATATAATCAACCTCTTTTTGCTTCAGGTTTCAACCTAAAACCACCACATATATAGCATATACTACTGTAGCAACTTTTCTAAAAGTTCCATGATCAAAAGAACTCAAAAGAAAGTGATAAAGTGGCAAACACAAATATTGGCAGAAATCTGTCAAAACTGAACAGCTGACAAAGGTCGAATTTTTTAGGGGTTTTCTGTTGCTCAAATCAAAAAGTGTTCAACTAACAAAAGTTTGGATATAACCTGGGGCATAAGCACAAGAAATCGCAGGTCCAAAAGATATACAGAGAATTTTCACGAATTTTTACGGTGCAGCACCGAAAACAGTTTTAGGACAGCAACATCCCCAAATCTTACCTCACTCAAATTAGAGGCTTCTCTTGGCACAAAAATGAAATAAAAAGGATAAGGAGAGGTCATTACAGTGGTAATGACTTCCAAGACTAAAATAAAGAAAAAGTAGTGAAAGTAAAAACATTGGGTTATCTCCCAAGAGTGCTTTTCTTTAACGCCTTTGAGCTAGGCGCAGTAATTTGCAAAGATGCTCATGTGGGCGCCATATAAGAGCTTGAAGCAAAGGCGCCATATAGGAACTTAAAGCAATAGAGAGCATCAAAAAGCAAATGTGAAAGACATTTATATCTGAACCACTTCCTATGCATAGGAATCTTGTAAGAAAATAAATCAACGAGGCACATAGTAGCAAGCATGGATAGATAAAACAAGTGCCACTTCAAGATTTGCAACATAAAGAGGGGAAACTTAATATTGTTGATATCCATCAAACCATGTTTCCCTCTCTCATAATAACTTTCAGTAGCATCATGAATAGAACTAATAATATAACTATCACATAAAATATCCCTATCATGAGCCACATGCATAAAAGAATTAATACTCACCACAGGAACAATAGTAGTAGGAGCAGATTCAACAGAAAAATTATTCTCATCACCATAATCATCATAAATAGGAGGCATATTGTAATCATAACTAATTTTCTCCTCAAAAGTAGGTGGACTGAAAATAACATAATCATCATTGTAATCATCATAAATTGGAGGTAAAGTATCATCAAAGTAAATTTTCTCCTCCAAAGCTAGGGGACTAAAAAGATCATTTTCATCAAAACTAGCTTCCCCAAGCTTAGAATTTTCCATAGCATTAGCAATAATGGTGTTCAAAGAGTTCATACTAATAACATTGCCATTAGCATGCAAATAAAGTTCCATAGGTTTTTTAATTTTCTCTTCAAACACTTCATGTCCTAACTCAAGATAAATACTATAAAGCTCTCTATTTTTGTTGTTGTTTTCCATTAAGCCTAACTAGTGAAAATAAAAACAAGAAACAAAAAGATGTAATTGCAGAATCTAAAGGAAATAACTCTGAGCACTCACACAGGAGGATGCGAGTACCTTTTACCTTACCTCCCCGGCAACGGCGCCAGAAAAGAGCTTGATGTCTACGCACTTCTATTCTTGTAGACACTTGTTGGGCCTCCAAGTGCAGAGGTTTGTAGAACAGCAGCAAGTTTCCCTTAAGTGGATCACCCAAGGTTTATCGAACTCAGGGAGGTTAGAGGTCAAAGCTATCCCTCTCAAGCAATCCTGCAATTACGATACAGAAAGTCTCTTGTGTCCCCAACACACCCAATACACTTGTCAGATGTATAGGTGCACTAGTTCGGCGAAGAGATAGTGAAATACAAGTGGTATAGATGATTATAAGTAGCAAATGTGATGTGAAATAAATATCGCTGCGAGCAAACAAGTAACAAAATAGCAAGTAAACGGTGTGCAAAGCTTGGAAACAAGGCCTAGGGATCATACTTTCACTAGTGGACACACTCCCAACAACATAACATGACTGAACAAATAACTTCTCTTTGCTACGGCACTCTGAATTACTCTCCTATTGAATAACACTAATCATTGTGTAGTGGCTACAGAAGCACCCCTTAAAGTTCATCAAGTACTTGACAAACACCACTCATAGAGATATCCAAATCAAATCACAATTCAAGATAGAAATCATTGCAACTTAAACCAAGTACTAACACGGTGCACACACTGTCAACATTACACCATGAAAGGAGGAATAGATCACTCAAACTAGCATAGCAATAATTATTCTCAAAATCCACAAGAGATCACAATCATAGCCTAAACCAAGTACCACCATGATGCACGCACTGTCACCGTTACACCATAGCAGGAGGAATAGATTACTTTAATAATATCACTAGAGTACACAAAATATCTGAATAATAACATGTACTTGTTCAACATGATACAAAGCTCACGATCACATAAAAATCACATCATGGGAGAGAGAGGTGAACCACATAGCTACCGGTAGAGCCCTTAGCCCCGGGGATGAACTACTCCCTCCTCATCATAGGAGACAGCAAGGTTGATGGAGATGGCGGTGAGGTCGATGGAGACAGCGGAGACGGCGATGGAGACCGATGGAGATGGCTCCGGGGGCACTTCCCCATCCCGGCAGGGTGCCGGAACAGAGACTTCTGTCCCCCGAAATTCGTCGATGGTGGCGGCGGAGCTGCGGAACTGCTTCTGGAAAATTGCCCAATCCTTTAGGGTTTTCCGTCCCGAGGCTTCTTATAGGCGAAGGGGCGATGTCAGAGGAGGGCCAGGGCCTCCTCACACATGGCTGGCGCGGCCAGGGGCCTGGCCGCGCCACCTGTGTGTGTGGGGCCCCTGTGGCCCACCTCCTACTCCTCTTCGGATCTCTGGAAGCTTCCGGGTAAAATAAGACTTCAGGATGTGGTTTCGTCCAATTCCGAGAATATTTCCTGTGTATCACTTCTGAAACACAAAAATAGCAGAAAACAGGAAACTGGCACTGTGGCACTTGTTAATAGGTTAGTTCCAGAAAATGCATAAAAGTGCCACTAAGTGTAACGAAACAATAGGCAAATGGTGTAAAAACAAGCATGGAGCATCAAAAATTATAGATACGTTTGAGACGTATCAATGATCACCAGGATGGACAGTTCCATCCCCTAAATAGCAGTTATTCATAGCATGTTCAACAATTTTCATAGGTATTTTAAAAGGACGAGGATCACAAACATCATTAGAATTATCACATATGGGAGATAAAATATCATCAGAGCAAAATTTCACCACTAAAACTGGGGAACTAAAAATATCATGCTTATCAAAACCAACTTCCCCAAGCTTAGACTTTTCTATATCATTAGCAATAATGGTGTTCAAAGAATTCATACAAATAACATTGCTATTAGCATGCGAATAAAGCTCCAAAGGTTTTTCAATTTTCTCTTCAAACACTTCAAGTCCTAACTCAGGAAAAATACTATAAAACTCTTTGTTTTCCATTAAGCCTAACTAGTGAAAATAAAAATAAGAAACAAAAAGATATAATTGCAGAATCTAAAGGAAATAACTTTGAGCACTCACACACGAGGATGTGAGTACCTTTTACCTTACCTCCCCGCAACGGCGCTAGAAAAGAGCTTGATGTCTACGCACGCGTCTGTTCTTGTAGACAATGTTGGGCCTCCAAGTGCAGAGGTTTTGTAGAACAGCCGCAAGTTTCTCTTAAGTGGATCACCCAAGGTTTATCGAACTCAGGGAGGAGGAGGAGGTCAAACCTATCCCTCTCAAGCAACCCTGCAATTACGATGCAAGACGTCTCTTGTGTCCCCAACACACCCAATACACTTGTCAGATGTATAGGTGCACTAGTTTGGCGAAGAGATAGTGAATACAAGTAACATGGATGATTATAAGTAGTAAATGTAATTTGAAATAAATATCGTTGCGAGCAAACATGTAACAAAACTGAATGTAAACGGTATTTCAATGCTTGGAAATAAGGCCTATGGATCATACTTTCACTAGTGGATACTCTCAACAAAGATAATATAATTGAACACATAAATATCTATCTTCACTATGCTACTCTAAACTATTCTCCAATGGATAACAAACACTAAGCATGTGTACGGCTACGAAGCACTCCTCAAAGTTCGCATTTCCCCAAACTAGATTACTCCACACTATCACCTTGAGCGCACTAGATGGTTCCAACAAACACCAACAATTCATAGAGACACTAGCCAAAGAGACACACATAATGCGCACACTGTCATCCTTCACATCATGGTACAAGGTGTCTCCGGAGATTACAATAATAAAGCACTGTAGTAGCATAATATACGGAGAATAGCATCTACCAATTCAACTAGATACAAAGCTCATGATCACATATAGATCACATCATGGGAGAGAGAGATGAACCACATAGCTACCGGTAGAGCCCTCAGCCCTGGGGGAGAACTACTCCCTCCTCATCATGGGAGACACCAACGTCGATGGAGATGGCGGTGAAGTCGATGGAGACGGCGGTGGAGGCGATGGAGTCGATGGAGATGGCTCCGGGGGCACTTCCCCGTCTCGGCAGGGTGCCGGAACAGAGACTTCTGTCCCCCAAAATTGGTCTTTGACGGCGGCGGTGATGTGGAACTTTTCTGGGAAAAACGCCAAACGATCTAGGGTTTTGGCGTCGGAAGACTTTATATAGGTGGAGAGGCGGCGTCAGAGGGCGGCCAGGGGCCCCACACCACCCCCTGACGCGGCCAAGGGGGGGCGCCACCCCCTGGTGTGGTGGGTCCCTGGCCCCCCTCTGGCTCTCCTTCGGTCTTCGTCTTGCGTTTGGGAAAAATAGGAGGTTCGGGCTTCGTTTCTTGCAATTCCGAGAATATTTCCTATGTAACTTTGCAGAAATACAAAAATAGCAGAAAACAGGGAACTGGCACTATGGCATCTCGTCAATAGGTTAGTTCCGGAAAACACATAAAAATGCCACAAAGTGTAACAAAACACAAAGCAAATGGTGCAAAAACAAGCATGGAGCATCAAAAATTATGGATACGTTTGAGACGTATCAATAGTTCCATCACCTGAATAGCAGTTATTCATAACACGTTCAACAATTTTCATAGGTATTTTAAAGGGATTTCTATTTTCGTGCCCTCGGGTCCTTAGTTGTACTCAGTTTTCCCCAGCTCCTTAGTTTTTCCTCAGTTTTCCCCAAGCCCTTATCTGAAACCCTCAGAAGGAGCTTGGACAGGAGGATTCCCGTTTAGTTGACCGTTCCGTGCTGACGTGTGGGGCCGCGTCATATGGGGCCACGTCGCGTGGGGCTGGTAGAAAGGGACCGCGTGGGACAGGACGAGACCGCGTTTGGTTGTATGTGAGAGCTCGGTTCTGTCTCTCTCGGCCCAAATTGGCATTTTTTAGAGCGCCTTTTCCCCTCTCTGTAATAGTTCTCTCTCTTTTCACCAAATTAGTATCAAATCTAGAGAAGCTTCTATTTCTGTCTTTTTTCAATGATTGTTGCCTTTTGGCCCTCGTTTTTTGCCCAATATGGTAACAAATCTAGTAGCAAATCTAGAAGCTAGTATAGGATAAATTCACAGCAGCATAATAAATCTAGAAAACTAAGTATAATACATAAACTGCATACAGCAGCCAAAAGCAACCAATAACGATGTTAATGTTCACGACAAACTAAGCTGAAAATAATACAAGACGCATTGTATGGCCAACATGAAGATTAGGATACCCCAGGATGAATGAATCTGTTCTTCATTCAGCATATATTTCTTCGTCGCTCCATTCTCTGATCTGAAGGAAATATTCATTGAACTCCTTCCATCTGCAGTGTGCAGCCAATACATCCTCTAAACGGTATGGCCTTTATTCATTTCTCAGACCGTAGTTTCCTAATCTATCCACACGTAGTGGCCACTCATCCCAGGCCTTTATATCATCATAGTAGATGCAGCCAGGTCGAAGTGTCGGGTGCACTCTGGTATCGACGGAGATACACCAGATATAATGGATGAAGAAGGCACGACTGCCAATGTTACTGACGACATGGAGAGAGCGGCTCTCAGTGTCCACATGGTACACCAATGGTTGACCTTCCTCCAAATGCCTGTTGTCACTGCCGCCGCCCAACAACACAAGCAGCAGATCACCATCCGACTTCACAAGGTAGAACTTGTCATTTCCAAGTTCTGGAAATGAAAATAGCCTCTCCATGTTGACAGTGCTCGTGCGCTGCTCCAACTGGACATTGTTGGTGCACACTAATTTTCCGAACTCAAAATTGTTCACAGCTATTGCATACAATTCACCATTGAACGGGGTAATGCAACGCAGAGAATGGTGCTCGATCGAAAATCTTCCTTCTCCCCAATCTTCATCTATACCCTTAGTTAGAGTGCTCTCATCGACCCAAGCAATTTCCGCCGGGTAATCTGTGGAAACGAAGACCATAGTCGGGGACTTCATTACAGCGACTGACTGCAGAATAACAGATGACATCTGCGCCTCAAACATAGTGTTCAATGTCTTTGTGAGTGGGTTTAGAAGCCGTATCTTGTGCAGCTGGTTCTTCTGGGCAAGCACGATGATGCCACGGCAAAAGCCGACGAAGTAGTATCTAAAATATATTTGATGAAGATAACATTCAGCACTAAGATGTTTATGATTGAAAATAAAAATAGATTAACTCTATAGATATGGAGGAATTTGAACCTTGCATGAACTTCCGTTAGATCGATGGTGACGTAGCGGGATGTGCGGAGGTGGAGGAAGTTGAACTCAGCGGCGCGTGGAAGGGCGTGTTCTACTATGATCCATTCGTGCAGGTGCACGTCGGGCTCAGGTAAATCTAAGCGCCAATTTCTACAAACTTGCCTCAAAGCAGAGTAGGTGTCCACGTACTCCTCGTTCGCCAGTAAGCAGTCGCCGATCGTATGAAGTGGTCCGTCAGCCATGAGAGAGGCCCAGTTCACGGAGGTGCCACGCTTGGATGCGCCACCCTCGGAGGCGACGGGCTCGGCGGCGACGACCTCGGATGCGACGGGCTCGGCGGCGATGGGCTCAGATGCGATGGGCTCGGAGGCGATGGGCTCGGAGGCGACGGGCTCGGGGGCGACGGCCACCGACGCATTCTTCTTCTCCATCGCCGGCAGGGGAGCGCGCGTAGGGCGGTTGGGGTTTTTTCCTTTAATTTGGAGAAGTTGATGGGACGTGAGAGGCGTGGTTGCGTGCGTGAGTGAGAATGAGACTGTGTGCAGACGGAGGGAGAGAGGGGCTATGTACAGGCAAAGTGATGGTTGGTCTCGGCAGTTTCTCAAAAAAACTAGATGTTTGGTCTCGACACACGCGCCGCCTAACCGCTGCGCACCGCAACACGCGTCTGTGGTACTGCACGTCTGCACCGTTACGTGTACTCAGTTCTACCCTCGAGTCTTACACTGCAAAAAATATCTGTACTCAGTTTTCCCCTTGAGTACTAATACTGGCTAGTACAATATACTCAGTTTTACCCTCAAGTGGCTGGTCAACAAAGAGTCAACAAATGGGATTAAGCTATCTAATTGAGTCATTTCATATGCAAAAAATTCAAATAAAATAAAATTATAGTGCCTCCTACTCATGGAGTCTTGTTACGCGACCTGCCACGTAGGAAATCATAACAATCATATATAAATCAAGTTTTACCACAAATGGCCACTTCTCAAATCACTAGTAGCTATGAAGGTTCATGGCTTTCCACTCAAAACCTTCTCAAAACATCTATACGCAAAACATAGTTTGTCTGAATGAGGCCATAATTTTCACACTCATGTATATTTGAATTGCTAATACTTTGAGGTAGGCCAACCTGGGTTTCATTGTACAAAACATGTGTTTTTCTTTTTCTAAATATCTTATTTGAATTCCTTAGCCTGTTTACTATTTACTTGTCCTTGGATCCTTGATACTACTCAGTTTTACCCTCTCCCTTCTCACAGAAGCCCAAACTTGGCCTGATTGGTCGAGCTGTTGTCACACGGATCGTGCCCACCTACCGTCGATCCTATGATCTAACCGGCAGGATAACCCCTCTTTCTCTCTCATCATGGCCACCCTCTCTCTATCTGTTGGTGGCAAACTACTACCCCTCTATGTATGCTAAATAACGAGTTTGCCACCGGATTCAACAAGTTTGGTAATCACGAATTTCTTGTAGGCATTACTTTTCATGGTAAAATGATAAACTATCATGAATTTCCATTTCTTTTAGGCATTACTTTTCACGGTAAAATAATAAACTATCACAAATTTCCATTTCTTGTAGGCATTACTTTTCACGGTAAAATAATAAACTATCACAAATTTCCATTTCTTGTAGGCATTACTTTTAGGCATTACTTTTCACGGTAAAATAATAAACTATCACAAATTTCCATTTCTTGTAGGCATTACTTTTCACGGTAAAATGATAAACTATCACGAATTTCCATTTCTTTTAGGCATTACTTTTCACGGTAAAATGATAAACTATCACGAATTTCCATTTCCGTCAAGATAATCCGCATTACTTTTTTGTTGAGATATAAACCCCCACAACGGTCATCTCCTCCTTAATTTATTGTGTAAACCCCACAATGGTCATCTCTACCTTAATTTATGGTGTAAACCCCACAACGGTCATCTCTCCCTTATAAACCCCCATAACGGCCGTCCCTCATGTCAATAGGTTCTGCCTCTCTCTTCTTCGTTCACATACACTTGATCCATTTCCATGGCTTCCACGTCTCGGACGCCGACCGGAAGGGGAAGGGGAAGGGGAAGGGGCGGCCGGGGTGGTGGATCATCATCATTGCCACCACCACCGTCAACACTGCCATTGATCATAGAGGAGTTCTTCATCGTCATCTATGAAGACCCTTTGACCAAGAAGGTACGTACGCGTTCCCACATATATGATGCATGTGATTAATTATGTGCATGTTCTAAATAACCTTTAATTTCAAACGATCGGCGCTCGATCTCTTTGTAGGCATGATACGTCTCCAACGTATCTATAATTTTTGATGCTCCATGCTTGTTTTTACACCATTTGCCTATTGTTTCGTTACACTTAGTGGCACTTTTATGCATTTTCCGGAACTAACCTATTAACGAGTTGCCACAGTGCCAGTTTCCTGTTTTCTGCTGTTTTTGTGTTTCAGAAGTGATACACAGGAAATATTCTCGGAATTGGACGAAACAAGTTCCTGAAGTCTTATTTTACCCGGAAGCTTCCAGAGATCCGAAGAGGAGTAGGAGGGGGGCCACCATGGCCCCACACGCATGGGCGACGCGGCCAGGGGCCTGGCCGCGCGGGGCCCGCGTGAGGGCGCCTGGCCCTTCCTCTGACATCGCCCCTTCGCCTATAAAGACCCCCCGATGGAAAAAACCTAAGTACCCGATCAGATTTCCAGAACACATCGCGATCCGCCGCCGCCGTCGACCCGAAGATCGGGAGGGTCCAGAAGCTCTTCCCGGCACCCTGCCGGAGAGGGGAATCACCACCGGAGGTCTTCTTCATCGTCATGCTTGCCTCCGGAGCGATGAGTGAGTAGTCTACCTTGGACTATGGGTCCATAGCAGTAGCTAGATGGTTGTCTTCTCCACCATGTGCTTCATGTTTAGATCTCATGAGCTGCCCTACATGATTGAGATCACCGTTATGTAATTCTACATGTTTGGTTTGTTGGGATCCGATGAATATTGGTGTTTATGATTAAGTTGCTAAACTGAATATTATCTTTTGTTATCTCTATGTTGTTTATGATCTTGCATGCTCTCCGTTGTTAGTAGCTATCTTGGCCGAGTAGTTGCTAGTGACTCCAAGAGGGGGTATTTATGCTCGATAGTGGGTTCATGCCTCTATTTCACCTGGGGGAGTGACAAAAACCTCTAAGGTGGTAGATGTGCTGTTGCTACTAGGGAGAAAACAACATTCATATGCTCAAGGGCATATGCTTTGTTTACATTACACACTTTGCTTAATGCAATTATCTGTTGTTCGCAACTTAATACTTTTGGGGTGTTTGGATTGATATCCTCGGGAGTGGATTATTAGTCATAGATGCAGTTGGATGGCGGTCTATGTATTTTGTTGTAATGCCCAGAGTAAATCTCATAGTGATCTTCTTGACATATCACGTTTATCTTTATTCTATCAATTGCCCAACTGTCATTTGTTTACCCAGCATGTGTTATTTTATCTATGGAGAGACACCACTAGTGAACTGCGGACCCCGGTCCTATTTCCATCATATTGCTATCACCTGTTTACTTTACTCGCACTGTTTACTTTACTCGCATACTATATTATTTTCCACTCGATACGCTCATAATCTTTGTTTCAAGCAAACCGGTGAGATTGACAACCTCATCGCAAGTTGGGAACAAAGTACTTGGTTGTGTGTGTGCAGGTTCCGCATCACCTTCAGTCGTCGCTGTCTCTCCTCTCCTGATCGATAAACCTTGGTATCTTAACTGAGGGAAAACTAGCTGCTATACTCATCATACCTTCCTCTTGGGGTTCCCAACGGGCTGGTTATCCACCACGCACAAGGACCGTCTGCTCCCACGTCAAGTACACGCCAGCAGCCTCTTTTCTGGCGCCATCAACAAGTAGCAGCTTCTTTTCTGGCGCCGTTGCCGGGGAGGAAGAGAAGACTTCTGCGAGGGGAGTTTTTCGCACACACATCCTTTACTTTGTTTTATTGTTTTGCTTTACTTTATTTATTTTACCTGCATCGTTTAATATCAAAAACCCAAAAAAATTAGTATCCTTGATAGTTGATTTTACTTGTCTTGCTTTATCATGCTTTCTATCAATGGTTGGTTTCTTTGAAACTAAATCTTTTTGGCAAGGTGGGTTCACGGAAGAGCAGCAAAATTATTATGATGAACACCGCTTGTCACAAAAAGGGAAACACTTATGGGAACAAATCAATAGATTATATATCATTGCTAGAAATGTGTGCTCTACTTATAATGTTACTTATTGCTTTGATGAATCTTGTTGCTGTAGGAGGTATAAACACCTCCCTTTTCAATGTGAGTATAATGATGATGTTACCATATCTTCTTATATTAATGGAAATTACGACTTTTATGATGTGGAACAAATTGAAGAATTTATTGCTTGGAAGGGTGCATTCAAACTTGCTTATTTGCTTGAAAATACTGATGATGCACCTTATAAATATGAGGTTTATGATATACTCACATTTTGCTTTGATAATTACAAGGAAGGAAATGGCTATATTCTTAAATATCTTAATAGATGCTCTCCAACGGAAGAGACTAATGCCTTGAAGGAGCCTATGGAAGAAGAAATTGGAAGCTCATTGGATGAAAAAGAGGAGGAGAGTGATGATCAAGAGGAGGAAGAATGGAGTTACCCATGTCTACCTCCTAATAAGAGTAACTCTTTAACTAATACCTTATTTGATCGCCCTCCATGCTTAACAAAGGAGGGTGAGTGTGATATTTATATTGTTGAGTTTGTTCATGATGCTACTGAAAATTATTATGAGAGAGGAAAATATGGTTGTTGGAATTCTCATGTTACCAAAACACCTCTCTTTATATTGAAAGTTCCAAAGTTGTTCTTATTTTATCTACCCATACTTGTGACTATGTGCTTCTTGATTTATTTTCTTACAAGATTCCTATGCATAGGAAGTGGGTTAGACTTAAATATGTTTTATATTTGCTCCTTGATGCTCTTTTTGGCTTCCATTCATATTTCTTATGTGAGCATCTTCGCAATTTTCTGCGCCTAGCTCAAAGGCGTTAAAGAAAAACACTCTTGGGAGATAACCCAATGTTTTATTTTCAGTACTTTTTCTTTTATTTGAGTCTTGGAAGTCATTAGTACTGTAATGACCACTCCTTATCTTGTTTATTTCGTTTTTGTGCCAAGAGAAGCCTCTAATTTGAGTGAGGTAAAGATTTGGGGATGTTGCTGTCCTGAAACTGTTTTCGGTGCTGCACCGTAAAAATTCGTGAAAATTCTCTGTTTATCTTTTGGACCTGCGATTTCTTGTGCATATGCCCCAGGTTATATCCAAACTTTCGTTAGTAGAACACTTTTTTATTTGAGCAACATAAAATCCCTAAAAAATTCGACCTTTGTTAGCTGTTCAGTTTTGACAGATTTCTGCCAATATTTGTGTTTGCCACTTTATCGCTTTCTTTTGAGTTCTTTTGATCACGGAACTTTTGGGGAGGTTGCTACAGTAGTATTTGCTATATATGTGGTGGTTTTGAGTTGAAACCTGAAGCAAATAGAGGATTTATTATATGTTATGCTTGCACTAATGTTGCTAATAGAATTGTGTTTAGTTTTGTATGAAGGAAGTTTTCAAGTGTAGGGATTGGAGAATGATGAGATGAGTTGAAGAATGGAAAAAAGATCAAGCTTGGGGATGCCCATGCATCACCCCAAGAAATATCCAAGAAGTACAAGCGTCAAAGCTTGGGGATGCCCCGAGGCACCCCTTCTTCGTCGGCAAAAATCAGGTCACCTTTCAAAACACTATTTTTTTATTGCTTCATGCACTATGTGTTTTTCTTGGAGCGTCAGTTGTTTTAGTTTTCTTAGTTGGTTTAGTTTGTTTGTTTTCTGCAATAAATGGTTGGACCCCAACAAATTTCCTTTGGAGGAGATGTACTCGTTTTCATTTGCAAAGAACACTCCGTTTTTCATTCTTACAATTTCACCGGGTGTTCTTCCTTTTCCGCTACTGCTTTTAGTTTTCGTTTTCGCCTTGATTTGCGTTCAGATCTTGTCATATCTTTTCATCAAGGTGTATTTTTGCCTCTGATCTTTATTGGTTTTCATCAAAAGAGGTGTTTATAAAAATTTCAAATGGTGTTGGAAAAGAGAAAAAGCTTTGTACAAAATAGTGGTACAAGAAGGAGCTTGTGTAGACTGCAGCTTAGGCTTTTTCATGTCATGCTTGATGTCTTTTTGATAGTATGCTTAGTGGTTTTGCTGTAGCATGACTTATCTCAAATAACTGAGATTGCTTAATGAGCCTTTGAAAAAATCATGCGTTGTTTTTATTGTATGGAAGCATTATTTTGGTTTTCTCCTTGATGCTTTATTTGGGTTGACTTGGCGCATGCTCACACATGTTAGACTCTTACAAAGTCGCCAATAGCCTCTATGATCATTTAGTTTTTGAATTTTGATGCCATCTTATGCTTCTTTTAATTTCGCTTTGTCGCTTTGCATGATTATGGCCATTATTGCTCTCTTAGTTGGTCGCTCCCAGTCTTTTGCTAGCCCTCGCCTTGTACTGAGTATGAGCTCTACTCGTGCATCCAACTCCTAAAAGCCAAAGTTTTCCAAAGTGTCCACCATACATACCTACTAGCAATTTGCTATTCCAAGTAAATTTGACTTGCTTTTATTTTCTCTTCAAATTAAACCCTTACCAGTGTTATGCGAAATTCGGTCAGTAAAGCTCTCACGAACCGGAAGGCACACTTTACTTTTTCCTGTTCTTAAAAATTTGACATTGTGGTCTCTTATGTTGAGTTGTTATGCTTGCAAGTTGTAAGTTGGATTCTAGCCCATCCATGTTGTCATGGGGCAAGCTTTCAACATTGCACTTCTTATTTGAGTTGATATCGTGATCTTTTGTCTATGGATGCCCGCGGTGTGAAATGAATTGGGAATCTTGTGGGGATCATGGAGTTTGTATATGTGTTAGGGAAATGCCGGGCCGCCAATCTAAGCCATGCATAATTCATGGTGGAAATTTGCAGCATACCCATGGTGAACATTCGACGACGCATCTCACAATAAAAAGCTAAACAAAAGGCAAATAAAAGAGATGTCGAGGTGTTCATTGTCTGCTTGTCCTGTCATTTTGGTGTGGGCTTGTTCCATGTCATCGGGCACGGAGGTACCCCATTGGCGGTTCTCAATGATATGCATATACTTACAATGACAAGAGCCTTGCTTGGGACTCTAAGTAAAGTAGCATGAGGTTTGGGTACTCGTATTCACGGGGCACGAGGTTTTCAACTTATGATTTGTCAAGCATATGCATCATAATTGTTCTCGCATTAACTTTAACCATTCAAGATGCTTATGATGGGGGCAATGAGAGCTCAAAGCCGGTAAGTACCATAATTTTTGAAGGTTATAAAACTTGCAATCACTGCTTCCCTCTGCGAAGGGCCTTTCTTCTACTTTTATGTTGAGTCACCACCTTCTTTCTTTATGCACCATTAAGAGAGCATAGTTGTCATTCTTAGTGTGATATGCATTGTCCCAAAGTTCATTGATTGACTCATATTGTTGGTTTCACTTGTTCTTAAATTATTTGTATCTAGTCGCCCTCTTAAACTTGAAGGTGTCCTATGCATTTATGTTTTGCTCTCTTTAAAGGACAAGCTGAAAACCATTTGTATGTTTTTCCTTATGATTTGAACACACGTTTGACTTTCATTGTTTCATTATCATGATCTTTTGTTTGTGTTCATTTGCATGTTTACAACATGGTTGCTAAGTTCTTATTGTCATGATTATATCTTCATGCCCATGTTTTAAGTTCTTATGATCCCAGGTCACCAATGCTTACATATATGATCAAGATTGTGTAGGTGCATGTCACCTCAAAAATTATTCTTTTGTTATCACTTACCTACTCGAGGACGAGCAGGAGTTAAGCTTGGGGATGCTTGATACGTCTCCAACGTATCTATAATTTTTGACGCTCCATGCTTGTTTTTACACCATTTGCCTATTGTTTCGTTACACTTAGTGGCACTTTTATGCATTTTCCGGAACTAACCTATTAACGAGTTGCCACAGTGCCAGTTTCCTGTTTTCTGCTGTTTTTGTGTTTCAGAAGTGATACACAGGAAATATTCTCGGAATTGAACGAAACAAGTTCCTGAAGTCTTATTTTACCCGGAAGCTTCCAGAGATCCGAAGAGGAGTAGGAGGGGGGCCACCAGGGCCCCACACGCATGGGCGGCGCGGCCAGGGGCCTGGCCGTGCGGGGCCCGCGTGAGGGCGCCTGGCCCCTCCTATGACATCACCCCTTCGCCTATAAAGACCCCCCGACGGAAAAAACCTAAGTACCCGATCAGATTTCCAGAACACATCGCGATCCGCCGCCGCCGTCGACCTGAAGATCGGGAGGGTCCATAAGCTCTTCCTGGCACCCTGCCGGAGAGGGGAATCGCCACCGGAGGTCTTCTTCATCGCCATGCTTGCCTCCGGAGCAATGAGTGAGTAGTCTACCTTGGACTATGGGTCCATAGCAGTAGCTAGATGGTTGTCTTCTCCACCATAGTGGGTTCATGCCTCTATTTCACCTGGGGGAGTGACAGAAACCTCTAAGGTGGTAGATGTGCTGTTGCTACTAGGGAGAAAACAACATTCATATGCTCAAGGGCATATGCTTTGTTTACATTACACACTTTGCTTAATGCAATTATCTGTTGTTCGCAACTTAATACTTTTGGGGTGTTTGGATTGATATCCCCGGGAGTGGATTATTAGTCATAGATGCAGTTGGATGGCGGTCTATGTATTTTGTTGTAATGCCCAGAGTAAATCTCATAGTGATCTTCTTGACATATCACGTTTATCTTTATTCTATCAATTGCCCAACTGTCATTTGTTTACCCAGCATGTGTTATTTTATCTATGGAGAGACACCACTAGTGAACTGCGGACCCCGGTCCTATTTCCATCATATTGCTATCACCTGTTTACTTTACTCGCACTGTTTACTTTACTCGCATACTATATTATTTTCCACTCGATACGCTCATAATCTTTGTTTCAAGCAAACCGGTGAGATTGACAACCTCATCGCAAGTTGGGAACAAAGTACTTGGTTGTGTGTGTGCAGGTTCCGCATCACCTTCAGTCGTCGCTGTCTCTCCTCTCCTGATCGATAAACCTTGGTATCTTAACTGAGGGAAAACTAGCTGCTATACTCATCATACCTTCCTCTTGGGGTTCCCAACGGGCTGGTTATCCACCACGCACAAGGACCGTCTGCTCCCACGTCAACTACACGCCAGCAGCCTCTTTTCTGGCGCCATCAACAAGTAGCAAGGCACTCCCAAAAAAGTTTACGGACTATCTTGACGGCCAGGAGGCTGCTAAGGTGTATCTGCGAGCAGCTGACTGTGGTCCTCGTCTCTGGACCGTGGAGGTCCTATTTGACGGACAAGGCCGGATGTACCTCGACAAGGGCTGGGAGAATTTTGCCATCGCGCACAGTGTGGATTTCGGCTGCTTCCTACACTTCAAATATGAAGGCGATGATGTGCTCATAGTGAAGGTGTTCGACGGAACAATGTGCAGGAAGTACTACTACATGGACGACGAAGATACTGACGATGAAAGCGACGACAACGTGAAGCCATGCATCCATCCCCTTTAGATAAGGGGATTATGACCAAGAATATATATGTAGCTTCATATGCATCGATTTAGAGATCTAGCTATTTTCTATATATTATGCATGTAAAAATAATATCGCAATTTCCACCATGATTCGAGCACCACAACCTCCAAACGATGCCGATGCCGATATCGGCATGTTCAGAATGGCTATGCTCGCCGCCACTGCTAGGTCACTGTCGGGATGCACCCTCAATCCCGTCCCCTCATTCGATCACTGACACACCAGAGATACCGTCGAGGCCAATGACGAACGTACATGCTGATGCCAATGCCGAACATGTACGCCGCTGTGGGCACGGCCACGCCGCCCCGCTATGCTGGATGCCACAGACCACCGCGAGGTCTTTCCCTTTGCCACCACACTCCCATAACACCCATCTATACACGCCAGAAAGGAGAGACACTAGTTTTATCTACATTGCTCGCGTTCGTGTCCGACACCGTCAATCAAAGTGTTGAGGTCGTCGTCGATGTCCTCGACCATTTCTTCTCTTCTTTGCATGGTTAAACGCGTCTAGTTCATATCTATCTAATGCGTCTGGTCTCGCCTCATGCAGTTCTTTGTGGACGTCGATCTCATCTCGGCACCCCGTAGGCCACCTCCTCCGTGCCATCGCTGTAGAGCTCCGTTTAAAAATCTAATCCTACCCGTGTATTGCCCCTTGTATCAGCGTCATGGCCCCACTTATCATTCGATATACCGAAGCCCCACTCGTCCGTGTTTTGGTCAGGGATACGGCGATGCTTACGGTCAAACAAAGATGGATGGTCTGACGTGTCTTTGCGGGCTCTACGTGGCCCCACTAGTCAGCAGATAACGGTCAAAGTTGTTGACCCATCGGGCAACCGGTCGTTCCAGCACTTGTGAAGGTTTCAGACAAGGGCTTGGACAAAACTGAGGAAAAACTAAGGAGCTGGGGAAAACCGAGTACAACTAAGGATCCGAGGGAACGAAAATAGAAATCCCTATTTTAAAAGGATCCAATTGAGCAGGCGGTGGTTCATCCACTACCGTAACAGAGGCAGTAGTCTTCCCAAATAGGGAACCAAATGGAGACTTCTCCATAATAAAATAAAATAAAAGACAGAAATAAAAACAATACTCACAGTGAAAGTTACCTTTACCAATTCCACTCTTCAATAGCGCTTCACTCCCCGGCAATGGCGCCAGAAAATAGTCTTGATGACCCACAAGTATAGGGGGTGTATCGTAGTACTTTTGATAAATAAGAGTGTCGAACCCAACGAGGAGCAGAAGGTATTGACAAGCAGTTTTGATCAAGGATTCACTGTAAATACTAGCAAACGGGTTTTCAGGGGTATTTGGTAATGCAAGTAAATAAAGTACGAGTAAATAAAAGACAATAATAATAATTGCTACGAGCGGCCCAATCCTTTTTAGAGCAAAGGATAAGCCAGTTGTTTATTTTATGATTACCAAACGTTCCTGAGGACACACGGGAGTTTCTGTTAAGTGCTTTCGCTTCATGCAGCTAAGTAATCTTCATTGGTTTGATAGGTGTTATGGGGGTGAACCTATGCTAATGCACTACCCCAACTTGGACTAATACACACTTGTGATTATACACCTTGCAAGCATCCGCAACTACAAGAAAGTAATTAAGATAAATCTAACCACAGCCTTAAACTCTGAGATCCTACACTCCCTGGTGCAATGGTTTCCTAACGGGGATTTAGGTTTCTATCGCTCCGGCAACCCCACAATTAGTAGCCAAATACACAATGCATTCCACTAGGTCCATAAAGGTGAAGTATCATGTAGTCGATGTTCACATGACACCACTAGCAGAATAGCACCACAACATAAATATCAAACCATTAAATATTACTCAACATAGTTTCACTACTAACATCTTGACTTCTCCCATGTCCTCAAGAACTAAACGAACTACTCACAAGACATCATATGGATCATGACCAGAGGTGAAATAATGGTAAATAACAATCTGAACATAAACCTTAATTCAACGGTTCCACTCAATAGCATCAACTACAAGAGTAATTAACATCGGGAAAGTTTCCCCTAAGAATTGGACAAGATTCAACCCAAGATGTTACAGCGGGATGGCGTGGTGATGATGGTGATGAAGGTGCTGGTGATGAAGGTGCTGGTGATGATCCCGATGAAGTCTAGCTCGATGGTGATGATGATGGCGACGATCTCCCTTCTCCGGGAAGGAATTTCCCTGGCAGATTTCTGCCTACCAAAGAGCTTTCTCTCTGTGTGTGTTTTCTGCCCTGCAGAGGCGACGAAGTCTATCTCTGATCCCCCCTGGGTGTTAGGTTTTCAGGGAGAAAATATACGTGAGGGGGCACTGGCAGAGGTGGACCAGGGTGGCCACACCACTGGGTGGCGCGACCTAGGCCTGGCCCGCGCCACCTGGTGGTGTGGGCCCCTGGCCACTCACCTCGCCTCCTCCTTTTGGCTACTTTCGTCTTCCGATGAAATATGAATTTCTGGGTATTTTCCTGGAATTGTTGATCTTCAGAAATATGGTGTCTTGACGGTCCTTTTTTCAGCAGAATCCTGACTCCATCAGCAAGTTCTCCAATAATCATCAAACATGTAAAAACAGAGGAAACAACATAAGTATCATCTCTAAATATGAAATATATCAATGAATAACAGCAAATTATGATATAAAATAGTGATGCAAAATGGACGTATCACCGACATGCGTGATCAAATCACACCGGGGGCGAGCATGGAGTCACTGAGCTGGCCGTGTCCACGGAAGCGTGCATGCTCAGGGTTGGTGGTCGTCTTGTCGTGTCAGTGAGAGGGAGGGCAAAGGGGGAGTGTCTGGGAGGGTGATAGGGGTGCAGAGGTGTGGCCTCGGGCTCTGTCCTGGCTCCTCTTTGTCCAGAGCAAAGGGGAGGGCAAGGTGCTCTCCACCTCGGGCCACGGTGAAAAGAGAGAGGGTGAGTGGAGGGGAGGGGTGGTGTAGGGCTGCAGAGGGCATCTATTGGCTAAGCAAGATTAGGGAGATAAGAAGGAGATTTGGCATTGATGGCCACATGGGTAGCATGGGCGGCTCCTTCCCTCTCCTTCTCAGGCTATGGTTTAGACAGTGATGGTTTGGGTAGTACTACTAGGATATATTGTAGTAGTTCTAGGATTTTTTTGAATTTTTTTTATTTTTTTTTTGAATTTTCCAAGCTTCATATAGATATAGAATAAGACAGGGATCAAACTAGGGTTTGATATTCTCAAGATTTTTATTAAGATGGAAAAGATTATTTTCTTGGGAAGAAAATAATTTGATTTATTAATAGAGGATCATTTCTCAAATTTTAATTGAATTAGTTTGAAAAAATTCTCAATATTCAAACTAGGGATAGATATAGTAGAAGAGATCCTTGATCTTCCTAAGAGAATGATTCTGATAATTGAAATTTGGATTTGCAAGATCACCTAGTGACGAGGGTTAACTCGGCAAATGTCCTAGATGAAGGACTTAGGATCGGGGGAATAGGGCGTCGGATGAACTCGAAGGTAAAGGTTAGTCGAAATAAGTATATATCGAAAGTAAACTTGGGTATTCAACCTAGCTTGCTTTCAATCTGCCCTACACCGTCCCCTCCTGGCCCTTATATATAGATGGCAAGGTCTCGAGGATCGGGTAGGGTCCGATACAGATTACAATATCGACATACGGTAAGAACTCGTATTCGACTATCATTACAATTGGGCCTAACTTAACGGGCCTCAGGGGTATTCAACTAACGGGGTCTATTAACTATACCCTTGTCAGTAGCCCCTGAGATTCTACCAGAATTGTAGATTCGGGTTGAATCTCTAATCTTCAAATCTTCGACTTGATCAATTTCTTCGATTTCTTCATATCTTCAAATCTTCGGCTTGGTCTTTCGACTTACTTTCATGATATTTTTCGCAAGGGGTTTTGATGAACAAGCCTGACAACTCTGACGGATCAAGAGGTCAGTTAGCTGCCGGAATAGATACTTGTCACCTACTTCAAATTCAATCCCCTTGGATTTGAATTCGGGATACCGGTCAAACCCATTCTTTTGCCGCATTTAGGTCTTACAAAGAATGAATCCCAGTGATTCTCAGGGTACCCAGTGCGTCCACCAGGATTTTCTTCGCGTCGTAGACACGGATACATACCAGCAGAGCGCATCCATGTGCGTATACCAGGCCACATAGGACGGATCCCGGGGTCTTACCTTTGTGACATGTCACAGCATTCGAGTTGCGTTGCGATAACATAACTCGAGAATCTTACGTCGCAGTCAAATTTTGACTGAAAATATTCGGGTTTCAACAACCATAAAACTCGCTCCCGATGGGAGTAATCTGTTTGCATTTTGTCGACTATATAGTCGAAGTTTGTATGATATACTTCCTTCATCCTCGATATTGATTACTTCATCCTCTATCGGGTGCGCGCTCAGCGCTCCCGATGGGAGTAGCCCCCGAGGCTATGTTTGAATACTTGTAGACAAGCATAGGCTCAAAATTCACTTCGTCTTCTTCCTTGAAATATCTCCTGTTTACAAGCCCCCGAGCCCAAGGCGAGGTCTTTTATATCGTGCAACCACACTCTCCCCTTCTTATTTTTTCTCCTTTGGTGTTTATCATCTGCTACGTGCAGAATTTAACTCTTTTGTAGAATACGTTGATGGGCTTTGCTTATCACGGGGGCCCGATAATACGTGCTTATAAATAAAGCACCTTCTGGCAAGGGTAAAAAACCCTAATCAGATTCCTCCTCCGCCGCATCATCTTCTCTCTCTCCATCTAGGGTTTTCTAGGCTTTTACCTTGTCCACATGGCTGACGCAGATGGTTCTTGTCCGAACCTTGGCTCTCCGGTGGCGCCGCGAGGTCGGGGTCGCCCTCGTGGAAGCAAGAACAAGAACAACACAACTCCGGCCGCCGCAGGATCGTCATCGGCCGCTCCGGCTAAGCGTCGTCCCGGCCGCCCACCTGGTAGCAAAAACAAGCCCAAGGTGACTGGCGCTGCCCCAGGTCCGAGCGCTCCTCCTCCTGCTGCTCTTCCTAGAATCTTCTCTTTCTTCTGTATTGCCATGGAGCAATGCCGCGAGATTCAGCGCCTGCCGCTGAATTTCACAAAGTTCATGGATGGGCGTGAACTGCGAGAAGCGGTTCTCCGCGAGCAATCTGGCAGTGGGACTCCATACGAAGTGGAGATTTGGTATGATGGCAACGGCGAGCAGTACTTTAAGGGTGGCTGGTCGCAGTTTGCAGAAGACCATGACATCCACCAAGGCTTCTTCATGACCTTCGACTTCCATATCGGCACGTCAAAGTTTGACGTGAAGATCTACGACGGCACTCAGTGCCAGAAGGAGTATGAAGCTGAGGTCCACTTTCATTAGGATATGCTTTATATGTAATTTCTTTTGATAATATCCTTGCTGCCGTGCCATATGTAATAAATATTCGTACTTCGTTTTGATGTTTTTATTAGTACCATGAAAACAAATCATTGTTCTGAGGTATGCTTTCTATATATCGGGTTCTTTGCGAACCAATTGGCATGAAGAATATCGAGTTCTTTTGTGAACCAAATTACTTGAAGAATATCGGGTTGTTGATACGTCCAATTTGCATCACTATTTTGTATCATAATTTACTGTTATTCATTGATATATTTCATATTTAGATATGATACTTATGTTATTTCCTTTGCTTTCACATGTTTGATGATCATCGGAGGAGTTGCTGCCGGAGTCAGGATTCTGCTGGAAAAAAGGACCATCAAGAGACCATATTTTGAAGATCAGGAAAATTCCAGAAAAATACCCAGAAATTATATTTTCCCAGAAGACTCAGGAAGCCAGAAGGATGAGTCGAGAGGAGCCAGGGGGGCCCACACGCCAGGGTGGCGCGGCCAGCCCCCTGGCCGCGCCAGCCCTGCGTGAGGCCGCCCTGGCCCACCTCTGGTCTCGCCCCTTCGCGTACATCATCGTCCCCAAAAACCTAAGTCAAGGGGGGGCTCAGAGTTAGACACAGCCGCCTCTGCGGGGCGGAGAACACCAGAGAGAGAAAAGCTCTCCGGCAGGGAGAAATCTGCCGGGGAAATTCCTTCCCGGAGAGGGGAGAACGTCGCCATCGTCATCACCATCGCACCGGACTTCATCGGGATCATCATCATCATCTCCATCACCAGCACCTTCATCTCCACCATCACCACGCCATCCCGCTGTAACATCTTGAGTTGGATCTTGTTATATTCATAGGGGAAACTTTCCCGGTGTTGATTACTCTTGTAGTTGATGCTATTGAGTGGAACCGTTGAGTTAAGATTTATGTTTAGATTGTTATTTACCATTATTTCACCTCTGATCATGATCCATATGATGTCTTATGAGTAGTTCGTTTAGTTCTTGAGGACATGGGAGAAGTCAAGATGTTAGTAGTGAATTATTGTTGAGAAATATTTAATGGTTTGATATTGTTGTGGTGCTATTTCACTAGTGGTGTCATGTGAACGTCGACTACATGATACTTCACCATTTATGGGCCTAGTGAGATGCATTGTGTATTTGGCTACCGATTGTGGGGTTGCTGGAGTGACAGAAACCTAAACCTCCGTTGGGAAACCATTGCACCAGGGAGCGTAGGATCTTAGAGTTTAAGGCTGTGGTTAGATTTATCTTAATTACTTTCTTGTATTTGCGGATGCTTGCAAGGGGTATAATCACAAGTGTGTATTTATCCTAGTAAGGGTAGTGCGCTAGCACAGGTTCACCCCCATAACACCTATCAAATCAATAAATACTATTGGCTCTATGAAGCGAAAGCTCTTGACAGAAACTCTCGTGTGTCCTCGAGAACGTTTGGTTATTATAAGTACACAACCGGCTTGTCCTTTGCTGAAGAAAGGATTGGGCCACTTGCTGCAATTGTTACTACTATCTTTTATTTACTCGCACTTTATTTACTCGTATTACCCAATACCCCTGCAAACCTGTTTGCTAGTATTTACAGTGATTCCTTGATCAAAACCGCTCATCAACACCTTCTGCTCCTCGTTGGGTTCGACACTCTTATTTATCGAAAGTACTACGATACACCCCCTATACTTGTGGGTCATCAAGACTATTTTTTGGCGCCGTTGCCGGGGAGTGTAGCGCTATTGAAGAGTGGAATTGGTAAAGGTAACCGTCACTGTGAGTATTGTTTTTATTTTGTCTTTTATTTTTGTTTTACTCTGCTATGGAGAACTCTCCATTTGGTTTCCTATTTGGAAACACATCTACTACTACTGCTGCACATGCGGAGGAACCACCACCGCCACCGCCTGCTGAAATTGATCCTTTTAAAATACCTATGAAAATTGTTGGGCGTATTATGGATAACTGCTATTCAGGAGATGGAACTGTCCATCCGGGTGATCACTTATTATTTATACATGAATTATGCGAGTTGTTCAGATGTGCAGGTATTTCACCAAGCCAGGTTAAGAAGAAATTATTCTCATTATCATTGAAAGGCAGAGCTGAAGAGTGGTATCGACTACTCCAAGATGGTCCATCTATGGCATGGGAGGATATTGTACCTCTCTTTTATTCCAAGTTATATCCTCCAAGTGAAATTCATAAAGACCGTAACCGGATATATAATTTTTGGCCTCATGATGGAGAGAGTATTGCCCAAGCGTGGGGGAGATTGAAGTTACTAATGCTCAAATGCCCCATTCATGAGCTCCCCAATAATATTGTTATTGATAATTTTTATGCGCGGCTTACTCTTCCTGATAAGGATTATTTGGATGCTTCTTGCTTTGGATCATTTACTCATATGAAAGAAGATGCTAAGTGGAAACTTCTTGACCGTATACAAGAGAATGCTGAAGGTTGGGAAAATGACAAAGGTAGGAAGTCAGGTATAAACTATGATTATGAATGCATTAAATCTTTTATGGGAACCGATGACTTTCATAGTGTTAGCACTGCTTATGGTCTTGATTCACAAATACTTGCTAATTGTCTTAAGGCTTTTGCCTCTTATATTGATGTTCCAAAGAAAGATTGGAACAAATATCATGCGCCTTATAAAGATTCTATTAGTCATATACCAGCTGCAGCTACTGAAGTTTGCACTGTTGATAGCATTGTGCCTGAACCTTATTTTGAGAAGACACATTTCCCTGCTAAGGTAAAGAAGTATTCTACTTTGGTAAGTGTGTCTAATAAAAGTACTAAGAAAGCTGCAGAACCTGATGAGCAAATTACTATTAAGTCTCCTGTAGCTATATTGAAGGATCTTGTTACTAAAGATGTAGGGGATGAATATATTCTTTTTTGTGAAGATGCTTCTAACATTCTCTCACATCCTAAAAAGCATAGGAAAACAAGTGTTCCTGTTATTTCTGTCAGGATTGGAGATCATTGCTATTATGGTTTATGTGATATTGGTGCTAGTGCAAGTGCTATTCCTTTAGAGCTTTACAAAGAAATCATGCACGAGATTGGCGCTTGTGAACTTGAAGATATTGATGTGGTTGTTCAGCTTGCTAACAGAGAGACCGTTTGGCCTCTTGGTATTGTTCGAGATGTGGAAGTTCTTTGCGGTAAGACTAAATGCCCTACTGATTTTCTAGTCCTTGGTAAGGAGGCTAGTAAAACTTGTCCTATTATTTTTGGTAGACCATTTTTGAACACTTGTGGCGCCGTGATAGATTGTAAGAAGGAGAAAATTTTTACTAAGTTTAATGGAGAGTCTTATGAGTTTAATTTTTCCAAGTTTGCTAAGACTTCTTATGAAAATGAAACGCCTAATGAAAATTTTCGAGTTGAACAGCTTGCTTCTATTGCTCTTGCTCCTAATAATGCCTTGCAGCAATTCATGGAAGATCACGAAAGTGATGTTTTTAGCAAGGAAAGAGAAGAGATTGACGACATTCTTCTTCGTCAACCACCGTTACTCAAACATAATCTACCTGTGGAGGATCTTGGTACTACTTTGCCGCCTAAAGAAGATCCTGTGTTTGAATTAAAGCCTTTGCCTGATAATCTTAAATATGCTTATATTGATGATAAGAAAATATATCCTGTTATTATTAGTTCTAAACTTTTAGGGAAGGAAGAAGAAAGATTATTGGAGATATTGAGGAAACACCGAGGAGCTATGGGATATACTCTGGATGATTTAAAAGGGATTTCTCCCACTTTATGTCAGCATGGCATTAATATGGAGAAAGATGCGAAGCCAGTCGTGGAGCATCAACGCCACCTAATTCCCAAGATGAAGGATGTGGTAAGAAATGAGGTATTCAAACTCCTTGATGCTGGTATTATTTATCCTATTGCTGATAGTAGATGGGTTAGTCCTGTTCATTGTGTTCCCAAGAAAGGAGGTATGACTGTTGTGCCTAATGAGAATAACGAGCTTATTCCTCAAAGGGTAGTTGTTGGTTATAGGATGTGCATTGATTATAGGAAGGTAAACAAAGTTACTAAGAAAGATCATTACCCTTTACCGTTTATAGATCAAATGCTAGAAAGGTTGTCTAAGAAGACTCATTTTTGTTTCCTTGATGGTTATTCTGGTTTCTCTCAAATTGCTGTTAAGAAGGATGATCAAGAGAAAACCACTTTTACTTGCCCTTATGGAACTTATGCTTATAGACGTATGCTGTTTGGTTTATGCAATGCTCCTGCTACTTTTCAAAGATGTATGTCTGCTATTTTTCATGGCTTTTGTGAAGAAATTGTGGAGGTCTTCATGGACGATTTCTCCGTCTATGGAACTTCTTTTGATAATTATTTGCACAACCTTGATAAAGTTTTGCAGAGGTGCGAAGAAACTAACCTTGTTCTTAATTGGGAGAAATGCCACTTTATGGTAAATGAAGGAATTGTCCTTGGACATAAAATTTCTGAAAGAGGTATTGAAGTTGACAGAGCAAAAGTGGAAGCAATTGAGAAAATGCCCTGTCCCAGAGATGTTAAAGGTATTCGAAGTATTCTTGGTCATGCTGGTTTCTATAGGAGGTTTATTAAAGATTTCTCTAAGATTTCAAAGCCTCTTACCAATCTTCTTCAAAAGGATGTACCATTTGTCTTTGATGATGATTGTAAGGAAGCTTTTGAAACTCTTAAGAAGGCTTTAACTACTGCTCCTATTGTTCAACCACCTGATTGGAATTTACCTTTTGAAATTATGTGTGATGCTAGTGATTTTGCTGTTGGTGCTGTTCTTGGACAGCGCGTTGATAATAAGTTGAATGTTATTCATTATGCTAGTAAGACTCTTGATGTTGCTCAAAAGAATTATGCTACTACTGAGAAAGAGTTTCTTGCTGTTGTTTTTGCTTATGATAAGTTTAGATCTTACATTGTTGATTCTAAAGTTACTATTCATACTGATCACGCTGCTATTAGATATCTTATGACTAAGAAAGATGCTAAGCCTAGGCTTATTAGATGGGTGTTGCTTTTACAAGAGTTTGATTTGCATATCGTAGATAGGAAAGGTGCTGAAAATCCTGTGGCTGACAATTTGTCTAGATTGGAAAATATTTCTTTTGATCCTATTCCTGTTAATGATAGTTTTCCAAACGAACAGTTGGCTGCAATAAATGTAACTTCGCGAGACCTTCCTTGGTATGCTGATTATGCTAACTTTATTGTTTCCAAGTATTTGCCTCCAACCTTTACAGCTCAGCAAAGAAGAAAATTCTTTTATGATTTGAGGCATTATTTTTGGGATGACCCACATTTATATAAAGAAGGAGTTGATGGTATTATGAGAAGATGTGTACCAGAATATGAGCAACAAGAGATATTAAGGAAATGCCATGGCAGTGCCTATGGATGCCATCATGCTGGAGACAGAACCGCACAAAAGGTTCTACAGTCAGGTTTTTATTGGCCAACCCTCTTTAAAGATGCCAGAAGGTATGTTTTATCTTGCGATGAATGTCAAAGAGTTGGTAATATTTCTAGACGCAATGAGATGCCTATGAATTACACTCTTGTTATTGAACCATTTGATTGTTGGGGATTTGACTTTATGGGTCCTTTTCCTCCTTCAAAAGGCTATACCCATATACTTGTTGCTGTTGATTATGTTACTAAATGGGTAGAAGCCATACCTACAAAGAGCGCCGATGGTGAGACCTCGTTGAAAATGCTTAAGGATGTTATTTTTCATAGGTTCGGAGTGCCTAGAAATCTTATGACTGATGGAGGTTCTCATTTTATTCACGGTAGTTTTAGAAAAACTCTTGCTAAGTATGATGGCAATCATATAATTGCTTCTGCTTATCATCCCCAAACTAGTGGGCAGGTAGAGCTTTCAAATAGGGAGATCAAGTCTATCTTGCAGAAGACTGTCAATAGATCTAGGAAAAACTGGGCTAGTAAGTTGAATGACGCTTTATGCGCTTATAGAACTGCTTATAAGAACCCCATGGGTATGTCTCCTTACAAGATGGTTTACGAAAAAGCGTGTCACTTGCCCTTAGAATTAGAACACAAAGCTTTTGGGCAGTGAGAGAGCTTAACAGAGATTTTAAACTAGCCGGTAAGAAAAGGTTGTTAGATTTGAGTTCTCTAGATGAGTGGAGAAACGAAGCGTATGAGAATGCCAGACTTTTCAAAGAGAAAGTCAAGCAATGGCATGATAAGAGAATTCTTAAGAGAGAGTTTCATGTTGGTGAGAAAGTTCTATTGTATAGGTCTCGTCTCAGATTTTTTGCAGGAAAATTACTTTCAAAATGGGAAGGACCATATGTTATTGTGGAAGTGTACCGCTCAGGTGCTATTAAGATTGCTTCATTGAAAGATGATTCTACACAAGTGGTGAATGGGCAAAGACTCAAGCATTATATTTCTGGAGATTCTTATAATGAAGATGTTGATGTTATTGAAACAGTTTCTCCGGAAGAATTCATCCAAGACAAATTGCAGGTACCTGCAGAGTTCGTTTTCGAATAGGTAACAATTCTAGTCAGAGAAGTTTCGCAAAAAGTTCTTCCTTTAATATTCTTGCTGTTTTTACTAAATATGAAAAATCACGAGACGAAAACGGGCAGGAAAAAGAGTCCGTGTGTGTCTCACACACAGGTGGCGCGGGCCCACCCCTGGCCGCGCCACCTAGGTGTGAGAGCACCCCGGAGCTCTTTTCCGTCCCGGTTTCCTCCTGTGATTTCGTTTCGATGTATAATTTTCGCCTATTTAACCCCCCGGAGTCCCCGAGGTCTGTATATCGTTTTCTCGTCGTGTTTTGTTTCGAGCTGTTTCTGTCAGGGATTGCTCTCGGCTTGGGAGTTACAATGTCTTCGTCCGGTCCATCTGAGGAGAACCCTCCTGCGGATTCCATCAATCCTTACATGAGGGAGCTGAGGATGCATCTGAAGGAGTTGTCGCTCAAGGATGGAGAGTTGCAGATTAAAGATGTTCAAGGACCCAAGAGAGAAGGGAGTCTCGAAGCAAGGATGGAAGCACTGGAACAAGAAGTTTTCAAATACAAGAAGATGGCAGAACGCGAGGTGGACATTATCTATAGGATTAATCAAGAGCTTGTTGCCAAGTACAAGAAGGAGACTACAGAGCTCTTGAAGGATGTCCTCTCACTTCAGGAGACGACTAGCCAACTACAGGCACAATTCTACGACGTGCAGAACCAAAATTGTGAGTATGAAGCTAGATTTCAACAAATGAGTGCTGCTGCAAGTTTCAGGATTTTAGAGACCAAGACATCCTTTCTTGATGGGGGACCTCTGCCTTGGAAGTATGACAACGAAGATTATCCACCACCACCGCCAAAGGAGTAATTCGTCATCGGTATAGGCATCCCCTTGGCTTGTTCCAAGCTTGGGGGAGTGCCGCGGTATCACATCATTACCTTTTGCTCATTTACTTTTCAAAGTAGAGTCATATCATGAATAGAGAACTTATCGTATAGAATACTTTGCAGTTTGGAAGTATCCTCCTTAGTTAGTTATCTATGTATCCCTTGGTGTGAGTTGCGGTAATAAAATTTTAATGAGAAGTTTTATCGTTTACTTTTCGCACACTTTATGTTAGTTTGCAATCTCTCTTGTATGACTAGTCTTGTTGATTGGTATTGGTATCACATTGGGAGCATGAGTAGATTTAGTTGGTTTTGGCAAACCTAGCTTGGTCAGTAGCAACTTTACCTTGAGGTTTGAGTAGAAAAGAATAAAGAAGTGCTTGCAGTTACATCACTTCAGTTTTCCCTTATGTTTGGCTTATAAGCATTGTTATTCTTAAAGTTAAAATTGTTGTACCTTCAAGGGAGTTTGCATGATTGTTCTTATTATATGTATGTTTGTTTGTTTCATGCAACTCTTATGCTTGCTACCCAGCCTTGCTAGCCAAAAACCTGTACTGAGAGGAATTACTTCTCGTACATCCAATTCCCAAAAGCCAAGTCACTTCCAAAGAGTCCACTATAAATTCCTATGCATGGTATTTCAAGCCATTCCAAGTAAATTTTCATGTGCTACCTTTCAAAAACCTTCAAACACTTCTCATTTTGTGCCACTGTTTTTAGCTCATGAGGACGTAGTGGATGGGTTTGTTATCTTCCATACTAAATTAAGTACCCCTCGACTAGGCAGCTTCATCTGCTCGTCATTAATTTTGCAAGGGAGCTGGTCAGACCATTATAATCTCAAAAAGAAAAAAAAAGAAAGAAAAAAGGCACTCCTCCAATGGAATGTGAAAGTTGGTCGGCACCCGATGAATCGGTTAGCCATGGTTTGAGAAAGGAAAAAGGTGGGGAGGAGTGCAAAGCTATAAAAGAGCACCAAAGTGCCAATTAATCAAACATCTCGGAACCGCTCTTACTTGTTTAGTATGGAAGATATCAAGAACTCCGTTGCTAGTCGTTGACAAAAGCAACCACCTCTCAAAACAATTTTTACCTCTGTTTTACAAATGAAAAGCTCTAGCACATGTTTAATCCCTGCTTCCCTCTGCAAAGGGCCTATCTTTTACTTTTATGTTGAGTCAACCTATTTCCCTCTGTCTCAAGCAAGCATTTGAGTTGGTATGTTTCACTCATCCATATGTTGATCTGTTTAATCATGTTTATTATCTTCCTTGTTTTGTATAATGCTTTTGTTTGAAGGAATACATCTTTGAAAGCTTTTTAAGAATGCAAAAGTTTACTTTGTTGAGCATATAGTCTTTGCTATATTAGCTCTGTTTTAAAAGGCTCCGTTTAAAAGAGAGAATAGTTTGTTCTCCATTCTTTGACCAAGAACTAAGGTTTGCCATTGCCAATTATAGTTTACCTTGTGCATCTTTACATGTGATTCCCTTTTACCTATTGCAAGTCTATATCTTATAAAGGGAAGTTGTTGTTTATTATAATTTGTGCCTTGGTAAATGTGATGCTTCTTGTCCGTATTTTGATTATCGACACTTCACTCCATAAACCTGTGGTCATGTTTACCGAGTTTAGTTTTCGCTTGGGGACAAGCGAGGTCTAAGTTTGGGGGGGTTGATATGTCCAATTTGCATCACTATTTTGTATCATAATTTACTGTTATTCATTGATATATTTCATATTTAGATATGATACTTATGTTATTTCCTTTGCTTTCACATGTTTGATGATCATCGGAGGAGTTGCTGCCAGAGTCAGGATTCTGCTAGAAAAAAGGACCATCAAGAGACCATATTTTGAAGATCAGGAAAATTCTAGAAAAATACCCAGAAATTATATTTTCCCAGAAGACTCAGGAAGCCAGAAGGATGAGTCGAGAGGCGCCAAGGGGGCCCCACACGCCAGGGTGGCGCGGCCAGCCCCCTGGCCGCGCCAGCCCTGCGTGAGGCCGCCCTGGCCCACCTCTGGTCTCGCCCCTTCGCGTACATCATCGTCCCCGAAAACCTAAGTCAAGGGGGGCTCAGAGTTAGACATAGCCGCCTCTGCGGGGCGGAGAACACCAGAGAGAGAAAAGCTCTCCGGCAGGGAGAAATCTGCCGGGGAAATTCCTTCCCGGAGAGGGGAGAACATCGCCATCGTCATCACCATCGCACCGGACTTCATCGGGATCATCATCATCATCTCCATCACCAGCACCTTCATCTCCACCATCACCACGCCATCCCGCTGTAACATCTTGAGTTGGATCTTGTTATATTCATAGGGGAAACTTTCCCGGTGTTGATTACTCTTGTAGTTGATGCTATTGAGTGGAACCGTTGAGTTAAGATTTATGTTCAGATTGTTATTTACCATTATTTCACCTCTGATCATGATCCATATGATGTCTTGTGAGTAGTTCGTTTAGTTCTTGAGGACATGGGAGAAGTCAAGATGTTAGTAGTGAATTATTGTTGAGAAATATTTAATGGTTTGATATTGTTGTGGTGCTATTTCACTAGTGGTGTCATGTGAACGTCGACTACATGATACTTCACCATTTATGGGCCTAGTGAGATGCATTGTGTATTTGGCTACCGATTGTGGGGTTGCTGGAGTGACAGAAACCTAAACCTCCGTTGGGAAACCATTGCACCAGGGAGCGTAGGATCTTAGAGTTTAAGGCTGTGGTTAGATTTATCTTAATTACTTTCTTGTATTTGCGGATGCTTGCAAGGGGTATAATCACAAGTGTGTATTTATCCTAGTAAGGGTAGTGCGCTAGCACAGGTTCACCCCCATAACACCTATCAAATCAATAAATACTATTGGCTCTATGAAGCGAAAGCTCTTGACAGAAACTCCCGTGTGTCCTCGAGAACGTTTGGTTATTATAAGTACACAACCGGCTTGTCCTTTGCTGAAGAAAGGATTGGGCCACTTGCTGCAATTGTTACTACCGTCTTTTATTTACTCGCACTTTATTTACTCGTATTACCCAATACCCCTGAAAACCTGTTTGCTAGTATTTACAGTGATTCCTTGATCAAAACCGCTCATCAACACCTTTTGCTCCTCGTTGGGTTTGACACTCTTATTTATCGAAAGTACTACGATACACCCCCTATACTTGTGGGTCATCAGTTGTCTGCACAACCTTATAGTGAAAAAAGATCTCCATGTCGTGATAAAAGTTTCTTTCGTACGACCCGAGGGTTGAAGCCCCCGAGCGGAGAAGTAGAAATACTTGTACAATTTTGTCAAGTTCAACTCAAGGAACCCGACCTATGGCCTCATGTTCTGGGTTCAAAAGGTTAACTCGAATTTAATGATACCACTAGATTTATTCTACGCGTAAAAACGTCGTAGCTGCTCCGCATTCCACGGGTTGCCCTCGTCTTTTCCTGTCTTCTTATCTTGTAGTCGATAAGCTCCTCCTGGTATGACTTCTGTAACGATGTAAGGTCCCACCCAAGGGGACTCTAATTTCCCGTGGCTGTCTTGCCTGAGTCGCAAAACTAGATCTCCCACCACAAAGGATCGTGGATGAACTCGACTACTGTGGTAGTTTTTTAGACTCTGTTGATACTACGTGGCCCTTTCTAATGCCTTATCTCTTGCTTCATCTAGTGCATCGACATCGTCTTGCAATGCTTCCGTTGATGTTGTTTCGTCATATGTCATCACCCTTGGAGCCTCGTGCGTAACTTCGACTGGAAGCACGGCTTCTGCACCATGGACCAGGAAGAAAGGAGTTTCTTGAGTTGCTGCGTTGGGCGTGGTTCTTAGACTCCAAAGAACGGAGGGCAATTCATCTACCCAAGCGCTCTTGGCTTTCTCTAGAGGTGCTAAGAGCCTCTTTTTTATCCCACTACATATCAGGCCATTTGCTTTTTCGACTTGCCCATTTGTCTTTGGGTGCGCCACAGATGCGAATTTGAGTTTGATTCCTAGTCCTTCGCAGTAACTCTTGAATTCCTTGGAAGTGAAGTTTGTCCCATTGTCCGTGATGATGCTATATGGTACGCCGAAACGGAACACTATTGACTTGATGAAGTTGATCGCTGCTGTCGAATCTTGAGTTGTTACCGGGGCTACTTCCACCCACTTGGTAAATTTATCGACTGCCACTAGCATGTAAACATGTCCTCCTGGCCAGGATTTATGCAACTTTCCCACCATATCGAGGCCCCATTGTGCAAAGGGCCAGGACAATGGTATTGGCTGTAACTCTGTTGCTGGTGCATGTGGCCGGGATGCGAATCTTTGACAGGCTTCACACTTCCGGAATATATCTTTCGCGTCTTCGATGGCTGTTAACCAATAGAATCCTGCACGGAACGCTTTTGCCGCTATTGCCCTGCTGCTTGCATGATGGCCACACACTCCGCCATGTATATCTTTTAGTATTACTTGTCCTTCCTGAGGCATTACACAACGCTGCAAAACGCTGGTAATACTTTTCTTGTATAATTTCCCCTGCAACACGACAAACGCTTTCAATCGTCGAGTTATCCTCTTGGCTTCTACTGCATCTTCTGGTAACTGCTTATTCATCATATACGCGAGATACGACTGCATCTAGGTTTCTTCTATCATCATGACTTCCTCGGGTTCCAGTGCAACCCCCGAGCCTGCTGTAGTAGTCGAACTTTTGATACTTTTTATTGACCTTTCTACTATTTCCTCCCAGAATACTCCAGATGGCACGGGTAGACACTGGGACCCAATATTTGCTAAGTTATTGGCTTCTTCATTGCTGTTTCTGCTGATGTGCGAGACTTCACATCCATCAAACGTTCCTTCGAGATAATGATATAAGTTCTTGTAGGCCATCATGTTGTCATTGATTGTGTCACATCTATTCATAACTTGTTGCACGACAAGATTCGAATCCCCAAATATTTTTAGTCGAGTTGCTCCACATGCTTTGGCCATCTTCATTCCATGTAACAGAGCCTCGTATTCTGCTTCATTGTTAGAAGCCTACGGGAAACTCATCCTTAAGACATACTTTAGTTTGTCGCCATGCGGTGATATCAAGATTACTCCTGCTCCTGCGCCTTGTACTCTTTTAGAACCATCGAAGTACATTGTCCAGACACTCGATAGATCTGGCGGTCCCATGCTCTGCAGCTCCAGCCATTCTGCTGTGAAATCTGGCAAGATTTGCGACTTGATTGCCTTCCTTTTTTCATACGTGATGTCCATGGGAGATAATTCGATTCCCCACAAAGAGACACATCCTGTTGCTGAAGGATTGTTCAATATGTTTGATAGTGGCGCTTCATTGACCACTATAATTGGGTGCACCGCAAAGTACTGTCGCAATTTTCGTGCAGTTGTAAAGACACTATATGCGAGCTTTTGATAATGCGGGTACCTCTATTTTGTCGGGGATAGCACTTCACTGATGAAATATACCGGCCTCTGGACGCCGTGGGTTTTTCCTTCTTCATTTCTTTCGACTACCAATACTGTACTCACCACCTGATGTGTTGCGGCGATTTAAAGTAGTAGTGGTTCTTTTTCTTTTGGTGCGACCAGCACTAGTGGCGTGGAAAGCACTTTTTTCAGCTGTGCAAACGCCGCGTCTGCTTCTTCTGTCCATTCAAATTTATCATCTGATTTCTTCATGAGTGCATAGAAAGGAAGCGTCTTTTCTCCCAATCGAGCAACGAAACGACTTAATGCCGCGACGCATCCTGCGAGTTTCTGGACGTCGTGTAGTTTCGTGGGTTTTCCCATTGTTAAAATTGCTTGAATCTTCTCTGGGTTCGCCTCTATTCCTCGTGCTGATACCAGGAACCCCAAAAGTTGTCCTGCTGATACGCCGAAGGAACATTTTGTCGGGTTAAGCTTAAGCTTGTACCTGCTCAGGTTGTCGAAGGTTTCTGCCAAGTCGCTGATTAAAGATTGCTCCTCTCTTGTAGTGATGACCACATCATCAATGTAGACTTGGATGTTGCGTCCTATTTGGCTTCCGAGGCAGTTTTGCATCATCCGTTGATAAGTTGCTCCTGCATTTTTTAGGCCAAACGGCATTACTTGGTAGCAAAACACTCCGTACGGTGTGATGAAGGCCGTCTTTTCTTCGTCTTCCTTCTTCAATTTGATCTGATTGTAACCAGAATACGCGTCCAAAAAGGAAAGCCTCGCGCATCCCACTGTTGAATCAATTATCTGATCGATGCGGGGTAGAGGGAAGGGATCCTTTGGACAATGCTTATTGAGAGATGTGTAGTCGACACATACTCTTTGTACGTCTGTGTTCTTCTTAGGTACGATAACTGGGTTCGATACTGTGACGACCTCAAATTTGATAACAAATTCGAAGTGCCCGTTATGCAATCCATCACAATCCCAGAACCATTGTTGTGATTCACATAACGTAATTGGTATCATAGTCATAGACATTAATAGTAAATAAAGGGGATTACATAGGTGGTCGCACAGACCAAACCTTACAATACATCAATATGCAGCGGAATAACACTTTGGGTCCATATTGTCAAGCTTCAACCGCACAGGCAAAGCAGACAGTAGGAAACGAGCCTAATTCGCAAAGTCGTCAATGAGTCCTTCCTTCTTGATCTTGCTCCTTCAAGTCTGGCCAAGTTAATAGCCAGGGACACAGCCATGAGTACATTGGATGCACTCGCAAACCATCTTATAGTTGAAAGGAGGAAACTGATATGCAAGGTTGGTATGGGGGACTAAGCACTAAGTTGATTTGCAAAAGCTAGTTTTATTTCCCAAGAATGTTCATTGGTAGAAAAGAGATTTAGTTCTCTAAGTTCCATCTAAAGAGGAATTTCAAGTGTGTCAACATCAGGGTCAAGTCAAGTCAATTCAATTCATGTCATTTACCAAGTTCACCATAAGTTGTTTTCATTATTGACAAAAGCCAGGCACAGCTTGCCAACCGTCCATGACCGCGGACGCGGCTATTCGAATAGTTTGAAAACCTCTGCAGAGGGGTACACTTTACCCACAAGATTCGATACATCTGCCGGGAGAAATCCACGGTCCGTCATACAAAAGTATGCGGTTTTCAGATAATCAAACAAAACCTTTCACTTGCCCACCCTAGTATAGGATCCTTCCCTAGAGCCCGGGGTACGGAATTCCCGCTCCGGCGCCTCTAGTTCTGCCCATCCCGGGAGCCGGGTTAGTGGAATCCACCTGGTCCAGAAGTAACCGCTCACGGGTCCTTCCATGAAGATTTGATACAAGGCCTCCCATACTAAGATAAACAAGCTACGGATTAAGCCCCTTCCCATATAGGGGTAATATGGTTGTACGGTATAATTGGCTCCCATAGTACATCACTAGTTGTCAATTGAGAAATACATTTCATAGTTCTTAGTCAAGATTATTTTCTTTCATAAAACCATCATGTAGGAGAAAACTCCAGTTCAAGTTTCAAGTTCAAGTCACCAACTTTTAACTAGGATTCCCCTTATAACTGACCTCCAATTTTATTAGCAACTAAGCAACTACATTGAGTGATGTCCCTACTAAATAAGGTTGGATAAACTCAGCTTGATGCTCTTGCTAAGCAAGATATCAAAATACTTCTATCCTTCTACTCTAGCAATTCAATCATGCAATTTACTTAAAACAAGTAGAATGCAATATCAAAACTAGGCATTGGGAGTATGAATCAAAAGATGGCTTGCCTGGCTTGGCAAAGTCAAAATAGTCTTCATCTTCATCTTTGATTGATTGATCTCCATCTCCATTTCTTGGTTGACTTCGGGATCCATTCTCCTTACTCTCATTGTCGTCTAATCGTCAAAAATCAAATAAGCATACAATCACCACACAATTCACAAACAACACATACTCACTATAATAAGGATACTTGGGTAAGAGAAACGATCTAGGAAGTCTATGGAGAGTGGCTTCGAAGATCATTGAGTTTCGATGGATGAGATTATTGAGTGGTTGTATTTCAGTAGGGTTTATTTATTTTGGATTAGGAAAATATCTCCTGCAAGTCCTTATTGACCAAGGTCATGGACTAATGTAGATATTTAAGATTAGGGTTCAACCAAAGAGGATTCATAGGATTTATAGTATTTCTCTTTTATTGAAGCCATTTCTAGTTGGCAACTATTTAGTGATTAAGTTTGAATCTATAAGTGTAAAAATTAATCCTAGTTGACTTGGATCCAGGGTTATAGATCACATTTAGAAATGTGGTTGATTCGAATTGGTTTCATATCATTTCCATTTAATTTGAAATATGTGTGCAAGTTTGAGTTTCTAATTACTACCAGGTAGGATTAAATTTCCAAATACTTCCTACAAGCTCACATAGACTAAGATCAATACCTACAGATGGTATTTGGAAGTATGGGTTAACAATAAGAGTTCCATACAAATTTCGATTATAGATTTGAGTTTACTAAAATCCTATATGGCAAATGCCTATTTAACCATATAGGTAATTAGGATTTACTTAAAAAGGTTCAAAAATGAGATCTAATGCCATAGACAGATGGGTATCACTAATTATGAATTTCTAGAGTTGGATTTATATTTTTAGGAATTTTATTTGAATTGATATGAATTTTCTAAGGTGGAAAAGCTCCTGTTTTGCTATTTTTAGTGCAACTACTATGTAATTCTAATTGTGTTGAAACCACTTTTATTGGATAGCTTATGTTCTAAGGTTTCCAAAACATTTTCATTTGCTAGATTTGGATCGGTAGATCTCCGGGAAAATTAAATATACTAAAGCATCTGAATGAGTTTTTTCAAAAATCGGAAATCTAATATCCCTTTTTTTTTATCCGGGCCGGACACACAGACTGAGCTGGGCTGGCCCACTAGGCTGCAGGCTGGCGGGTGAGCAAGAAAAAAAAGAATACCGGCCTGACCATGGGCCCGGCTGGTCAGAACTTAATGGACCGAATCGGTATCCTGGGGGTTCTTCTTCCCCGCGACTGGGACGGAGCAAGAGGGAGCACTAGGAGGAGGCGGCGCTAGGGGAGCTCACCGGCGGGGATGCAGGGCGGCGGCGAGGGCGCAGGGTGGCGGAGGAAGGTCTTCTCGGCCACCTCCAGTCGGCGGCGCGTCGGGGGGAGCTTCGGTGCGCCGGGAACGGGCGGTGCCCTGCGAGGACGACGTCGACGGGGGGCTCGAACGAGAGGGAGAGGGAGCTTGGGACCTTGTCTGGGAGGTAGAGGAAGGTGGCGCGAACCTTTTCAGGGAAGAATGACGGCTTTATATAGTCGGGAGAGGGAGCACGAGGCGAGTGGATCTGCGGAGAGAGCGCGGCCGGTGTCGGCTAACGGAGGAGAGGGGCGGTCGGGGCTTTCGGCGGGGTGCTGTGGACGGTTGCAGGAACTTGCTGGCGCGTTTGCAGGCGGCGGGGTGGTCTGGTGCAGAGGGGGCAAGTGAGGGGTCCGGGCGGTGGTTCTCCTCTGTTCTTCCCTGTCTCACGGCCGTGGTCGGGGCAGGGGAGGCTGGGGCTCGACCAAGAGATGTCCAGGGCACTGCTGGGAGGTCAGGGGCTAGGGCTAGGGCTTCCACTACTGTTGCCAACAGTTGATCCGATTTTGTTAGATTTTTGCCCACCAAGTGTTTGTTGAAATGCCCGAAAGAATTCAAATTTTGAATTTTTGAAATCTGCCACCGTGGGTTGTCAAGATATTGGATAAGGACTCCAAACATATTTTTGTTATGAAGAAATATGAGGTTTTGCAAAAATCTTATTTCAATTTTGAAGTATGGTTTCTGTTTCAGATTCAAACTTTGGACAGATTTTGAAAGAGGTTAGGGTTTGAGTTTTTGCTGGAAACTTCTTGGTTGAGTTAGTATGTGATATGGTCAAGCTCAACTAACTGACCACACCTTTGCTTGAGTTACAGATTTCTTATTCTAAGTGTCCAAAGTAGGGTAGTGGTTAACTTTTTCTAGATCATCTTTTCTTCTCTTTTTCTTTATTTCTCTTGCTTCTGGTTCTTTTGATCTTTGTGGTTCTTCTCTAATGCTTCTATTGGTCAGGTTTGAATTAACTAAACATTGCTCCACAATTTAAAACCCACATGAAATCATAAAAGACTTATATTGAAATTCTATGCATACAAGCAAAAGTTTTAATCTTGGTCCAAAGGTGTTGGTTTTCTTGGAGATGAGATGGATTTGGGAATGACCTCTTATTTGAATTCAACTTTGGTAGAAATTTGAATAGAGTTCCAAGTGGATTTTTGTTTCAAACTTCATTGTATTTTGATTCTTTGTAACTTGTTCTTAGTGGTGGGGGACAAATGCATGATGGTATAGTTCAAAGATTTCTTAATATAGAAGGGCAAAGTGGTGTAGGCAACAATAATTGGAAGATAGCTTTTCTTATCTTTCTGATTTAGGGTTTTGTGTTTTGGTTTATTTTCTTGATTCCTTTCTATTTGTTTGTGATTGCTTGACTAAATTTTGGTTTGGCAAATGACCCAAATGGGTTTAGCATGTAACCATGCACAAAATTTTATAGTTAGAAAACTATTTTAATAAAAATGTTTATTTAAAAAGTTGGGCTCAAAGGATTTGTTTTAGAATCCGTCTCATACTCTTTTTATTTGAAGCATGGGAGCAAATGCTCAAATTCACAAGTTTTAAAAGACAAGAAGTTAATCTTGTATTTAAAATAAAAGTTTTTGTTGTCTCCAAAATTTGGTATTTTAATAAATCCATTTATTTCTAGTTCCCAAAAATTTGGGTTGTTACAGATACCCAACTCAAAGTTTTGATTTCTCTGATAAATCCAGCATTTTCCAGCCTGTGCAATTCTGATGCTATCGCCTTCCTTTTAGGTTCATCAAATTGCCGCAATGGTTGCTTGACTGGTTTTGCCTTGGGATCTACATTTAACGCGTGCTCGACGAGTTCCCTGGGAACCCCTGGCATGTCTGATGGACACCAGGCGAAGATTTCCCAGCGCTCACGGAGGAACTCGACGAGCGCGCTTTCCTATGCGGGATCCAAGTTCACCGCAATTGATGTTGTCTTGTTTGGATCTGTAGGGTGGACCTGGATTTTCTTCGAGTCATGAGTTGTGTCGAAAGCCTAATCTGGCAGGGATCGTCCAACGTCGGGTAGCACATTATGATCTGTTTCTCCTTTTAGCCTCTCATATTCTGCTATCATGCCGAAGGTTTGCGCCATCCTATTGAATTCTCTGTCACATGTGTTGGCTACTTCAAAGCTCCCTTGCACTATAATTGTTCCTTTGGATCCTGGGATTTTTAGCATAAGATACGCGTAATGAGGCACTGCCATGAATTTCGCAAATGCTGGGCGCCCCAGGATTGCATGGTATTGCGATGGCCAGTCCATGACCTCAAATTCCAGCTTCTCTCCGCGGTAGTTGCTGCTACTGCCAAAGCAGACGTCGAGTTCTATTCTTCCCAAAGGGTAGTTTGCGGCTCCTGGTACTATTCCATGGAAGGAGCAGTCTGTTGGCTTTAAACTCGACAGCGAGATACACATTGCCTTCAGTGTTCTAGCATATATCAGGTTGATGCCACTCCCTGCGTCCATAAATACTCTTTCGATGTCGTACCCTCCTATTTGTGCCTTTAGAACCATAGGCGAGTGGCTTGGCCTGGGAACTTTCCCTGGGTGGTCTGCTCTACTGAACTTGACTGATTGATCTGACCACCGCAGGTATTCTGTAGTAGCTGGTGGTGACGATATTGCTAGGTTTACTTGCCTGGATATGCTCTTTCGCTCTTTCTTCGACTTGGGCACCGGTTGAATCATAGCTGATATGTAAACTTTTGACTCTAGGTGCCTTGCTAGCCTTTGCATTTGATATCCTTGAGTTGGGCGCTTCTCTTCTTGCCATTCTCCTTGGTTTGAACCCATGGCGCTTTGTAGCCTCAGAAACGTTCTACAATCCTTCATCTGATGATTTGAGACCCTTTTCCCATCAAGATATGCGTAGTGGATTCGACAAGGTCCGTATAGCATATCGTCGGCCGAAGGACCGGAGTATCTCGATTTTCCTACTCTTTTTGCCTGAAACCTCCTGTTTACATATCCTTCCTCTTCTTCTGCTGCGTAGCCCGCGGCTACCTGATTTCGTCTTCCTTGGTTATCCCTGCTGCGGTGTCGTCTCCTCTGTCTGCTTATTCTATCGACTTCTGGTGAACGTCCCCTTTTGTTATTATATGCGTCTTCTCCATCAGCAAATTTGTTGGCATCTTCCATTAGCTCGGCTACTGTTGTAGGTCTTGTTCTTCCTATTTCTTCCACGAGATCTGAGCGACGAAGTCCGGCCAAAAAAGCGTCTATTGCTCGTTCGTCGGAGACGTTCTCTGCTGAGTTTTTGATTATACTCCACCGTTGTATATAAGAACGTAGAGTTTCGCCTTTCCTTTGCACACACGCCTTAACTTCCTCTAGTGATGTTGGGCGTTTGTATGTTGAACGAAAATTCCTTGTGAATTGGCTTTCGAGTTCTCCCCAACTTCCAATGGATTCGTTGGGTAGGGTATTCAACCACGACCGTGCTGCGCCGGTGAGGTGTAGCTGCAAACTTTGCATTGCAGTCGCTTTTGTTCCCCCTAATATCTGCACTGCCTGTAAATAGTCCGATAACCATAGGGTAGGCTCTTGCGACCCGTCATACTTATGTTGATCATGTGGTAATTTGAATCCCTTGGGTACCCGAGTTTTGCGAACCCTGCGGGTAAAGCATAATGCGCCCATCTCTTTATCGTCGTCTTCATAATTTTCTTCCCTCCAGGCGTGGCATGATTTATTTACTCGAGCCTGTGCTATTATATTTCTTGCGTCCTCCTTCCTCTTTTGTCGCCTTTCCTCTTCTGATGACTCACTATACTCGCTATCTGCGAAGTTGTATCTGAGCTTCTCCTTTTATTTTTCCTTGCAGCTTGCCGACTTTGTGTCTGAACCTTTTTCCCTGATCTTGCTCTCTACTATTCTGAGGTTTCGTATCGCGGCTCGGTGCATATCTTCTCGCGGATCCCCGGGTTCTGGCCTTGTAGTTAGTAAATACGCCTGTGCTGCTATCAACGCTGCTTCTGGCGTTTCTTGCATGAAGTCATCTTTCTCCTCTTCTAGCTGTGGGGTAGGGCTTCTCGAGTACCTTTCTTCTCTGCTGCGTGCTCTTTCCCCCCTATTGTGTTTTGGGTCTCCGCGCCTTTCTCTACTGTACTCGGAATCCTCACTATAATCATCCCAGTATTCCTCCCTTGATACACTGTTATTGTTTTGAGGAACCGTGTCTCTTTCCTCCCTTAGTTTCTTCCTATGTTGGTATAATGCATACTGGTATCCCATTAGGACTTCTCTTCTCGATCCTTTGGGTACTTCTGTACCATGATTGATAGCTGACTTGATCATTCTCCATTCGCCAGCCGAAATGTGGACTTTCTCCTTATCCTTTTTGTTGTGTTCTTTTATTTTGTCGACTTGCCTGTCGACCTTTTTACTTCCTTCGTTGTTGTTCTCTTCTTTTGCCTCGGTGATAATGACGCATAGCTGATGTACTTTGGAGACGCCACTGCTTCCAGCGGCGAAGTCCCTTGCACTGTTGTATGTTTGACTTACCCTTTCTTCTGAGTCGAAATTTTCCCGAATTTTGTCGCCTTCTGCGATTGGTGCTTTTTCCAAGCTGACCGGCGAGTTTACCTCGCTGGAAGAGCCTTCTGACGATTCTAGTATTACCTCTGCTCCGGGCTTACTTGCCGACGGATCTGGTTTCGTCGAATCCGAGAGGCGGGATGAACCCGATGGTCCGACGAAGATGCTCAAACTTCCAATTGTTAACTCCATCTCCTGACTTCCGTCGAGTTCTGAACTGTTGTTGGCTAAAAGCGAAAAAGCCGTCGAATTCATGACTCCAACGCCCAGGTCCCCACGGTCGGCGCCAATTGACGAGGGTTAACTCGGCAAATGTCCTAGAAGAAGGACTTAGGATCGGGGGAATAGGGCATCAGATGAACTCAAAGGTAAAGGTTAGTCGAAATAAGTATATATCGAAAGTAAACTTGGGTATTCAACTTGGCTTGCTTTCAATCTGCCCTACACCGTCCCCTCCTGGCCCCTATATATAGATGGCCAGGTCTCGAGGATCGGGTAGGGTCCGATACAGATTACAATATCGACATACGGTAAGAACTCGTATTCGACTATCATTACAATTGGGCCTAACTTAACGGGTGAAAGGACACGGATGTCGCCTAGAGGGGGGGGGTGAATAGGCGATTAAAACTTTTACGAAAGGCTTGAACAAATGCGGAAATAAACTAGCGTTTAATTTGTCAAGCTTACAAAACCTAAATAGACTAGGCTCACCTATGTGCACCAACAACTTATGCTAAGCAAGACAAGAGCAAGGTGATAGCAAGATATATAACTTCAAGCACGATGGCTATCACAAATGTAAAGTGCATAAGTAGTGGAGCTCGGATAAGAGTTACCGAGGCACGAAGGAGACGAAGATGTATCCCGAAGTTCACTTCCAAAGGAAGCTAGTCTCCGTTGGAGAGGTGTGGCGGCTTAATGCACTCCGAACGCCACAAAGGCCTCACCTTGAGATGTGGTAGCACAATGCTCACCAAATGCCACAAAGGCTCACCTCAAGATGCGGAGGCACGCTACACACCAAACGCCACAAAGGCTCACCTTATTCTCCTCGTGCTCTCGCACAAAGCAAGATGCCACGATCCACTATGGGACACTTGAGGGCGGTCACCAAACCCGTACAAGCTTGGGGCAATCTCCACAACTTAATTGGAGGCTCCCAAGAATCGCCACAAAGGCACCACAAAGGTTGGGGAATCTCCACAACTTAATTGGAGGCCCCAAGTATATGCCACAAAGTCCACTAAGCCGTCTAGGGTTCCAAGAACCCAAGAGTAATAAGCTCACAACTTCTACTTACCCGAATCTCCGAGGAGAACTCAAACCGATGCACCAAATGCAATGGCAAGAGCACACAAAGTGCTCAAATCCTTCTCACTCAAATCCTACCAAAGCAACTAATGCTATGGAGAGATATGAGAGGAAGAACAAAGGAAATCCACAAAGAACTCCAAGATCTAGATCCAATAGGTTCCCCTCACTTAGAGGAGATTTTGATTGGTGGAAAGATAGATCTAGATATCCTCTCTCTTTTCCCTCAAGAAGATGCAAGAATCATTGGAGGGATTGAGAGATAGAGCAAAGCTTCAAGGTCAACAATGGAGGAGAGAGAGAATAGGAAGCCACAGCCCAAGGAGGAAGAAGGGGGGCCTTTTATAGGTCTCCCCACGAAAATAGCCGTTGCAAGCCACTTTCCCCGGAGTCTCCGGCCTTTGGAGGGCGGAGACTCCGGGCAGGGGCTAAAAAGCCTCCGCCCCCATCTCTGCGCTGAGCGACACCTCGAGTTTTCGAGGTCCGGAGACTTGGGCTGGAGTCTCCGGTCCCTAGGGGCCGGAGACTTTGACCTGGAAAAGTACCCGGAGGTTCCGGGCCAAAACTCCGGACGGAAAATGGCGAAAACACATTTTGGGCCGGAGTCTCCGGCCTTCCGAGTCCGGAGTCTCCGGCCCTGGAATAGGCAGAAACAACTGAAACCAAAACGATCATAACTTGAGCATCCGGACTCCGTTTTTGATGATCTTGGGCTCGTTGGAATCAAGACAACGAGCAATACAAGTATATGCATAGAAACATCATAGTCCAACAAGGGAAGATAAAACCAAATGATGGGAGGTTTGACCTCTCTTCAAAGACGAACCGGTAAAACCTCCAAACACCAAAAACTCAATAAGTGTTTCATGCAAAATCCGTTTTTGATGAGCTAGAGCTTGTCATGGAAATAACCACAAGCTCTAGAACCTCACATGGATAAAAGCCAAATAAGAACCAAGAAAGATGATGCCAAGAATGCAAAGGTTTGAGCTCTCTCCGAACGATACGACTAAGTTACTCACTCGAGAGCCCCTCTTGATAGTACGGCTACCGATCCTATAACCCGGTCTCACAACTAACACTATGAGACCGGTAAGAAAGAAACCCTATCAAGAACATACCTTTTCCTTGCGCATTCCACTTGAGCTAGATTATGACCGTCTTGTCTTCCTCAAGTTGGAACACCTTTCTTGATCTTGATTGCTTGGTGAAGTCTTGCGAATTGCTCCCCCATAGACCACTATGGGAAAGACTCTCTTTAAGAATATCTTCACATATCCATGATCACAATATATGTGGCAAGCTTCAAGCATATGGTCTCTTCTAGATTCCATCTTGAACTTGCGCTTCGGCTTGATCAATTATCGAATCACTTCTTCTTTCTCCACAATGATGATGTCTTGAAGATTCGCATGAGAGCTCACTCAATATTATTCTTCAAGACACACTTGATATAGGCTCAACTCTCTTATGACCGACTTTAGATCACTCCTTGAATAACCCTTGGTCATCACAAAACCTTCTTTATTTCCATCTTCATACAACCTTGAAACCAACAAATGGTTCAAGCATTGTCTATGGACAAGTCCTACAAATATAACTCAATGCAACCATTAGTCCATAGGGATTGTCATTAATTACCAAAACCACACATGGGGGCTCCATGCTCTTTCAATCTCCCCCATTTTGGTAATTTATGACAATCTCTTTGAGAGGGTTTATATAATGAATTTAAAGAACCAAAACGGTTGTACTAACATCAAATACTACAAAAGTATGTGATGTTAGTAGAACCACCATATATAGAGCAAACTCCCCCACAATCTATGCACGTGTGAATGATCTTTATGTCATTGCATATATTGCCAACGAAGGTTGTTGGTGGAGTTTCCTCTATATACTCAACCATGCAAAGCATGAAAGGCAAATGCTTAAGAACAAAACCAAAGCATAAAACCCAATTCCCTTTAAACCCTTGAAACTTCTCCCCCATTGGCACCAATTGCCGAAATGGGCGGAAAAACTTAGAAGGCCAATATAGTGAGATTTCCTCCATAATTTGTGCATAAACCAAAAGTATAATTGAAAACATATGCACATATCCAAATAAGAAAACTCAGAGGAAATCATCCTATATTGAGGATCAAATATTGCAAATAACATAAGATCACATGGTGGATAAACTTCAACAAATGAAGAGAGCAATCAATCGATCCAAAGAACAAATTGAATAAAGATATTATGATAAGACCAAAAGGGTGCTCTAAATAATATGAGGAAGCTCCCCAAGGTTTGTGCACAAAATATTCTATTTGAATTAAAGTATAAGGTGCACAAACATGGAATCATCACTCCCTCAATATTATTCAAAACAAAATGATACCAAGTGAAGTCAAATACTATGATAACTGCAAAATGGTGCTTTAAATGAAATGAGGAAGCTCCCCAAGGTACGTGCAAAAAAATGGAATGATTGCATTTGAATACTATTTGCACAACATGGAATCCTCACTCCCTCAATAACATTTAAAACCCAACCATTTGCAAGAGATCATAGAGAAGAAATTAAGCTTAACACTTTGCATCAAACAAATGGTTGAGCAACAAGCAAGGGACAACATATTAAAAGGCTCAACCAAAGGAATGTGTGACATGAATGACAAAGCATATTATAAGACTAATATAAGGATAAGCATAGAGAATCCACATAGTCTTCAATGAATGATGTTGCTTAGCATTCCATCCCAACACATAAGGTTCAAATAAGATATCAAATAATGAGATATCATCTCTCATGTGTATAAGTTTCTAAGTAGACAATATCACAAAGATAATTATCACAAAGAAACATGTACACACAAAATAGATACTAAGAATAGAACATGATATCCAAAATGAAGTCATGCAATATACCAATGAGATTTTTGCTTTTAAAGCATGACCAAAGGCTCAAGTTATCTTATTGTATATTGATGAACTTCAACCACAAACATGCCAAAGACATCGCAAATATCAACAAGGGAAAGAAGATAGTTGGGATGCTTTGATAAAAACAACAAGTATCACAAAGATGGATACCAAAAGAAAGTACTAAATTTACACTTTCAACCATATTGCACATGTGAGAAACTTGAGGAATTGATATGCAATAAAATTGCTAAATAGACATATATGGGATAGGAGAATCATGAGCATGATTTTATATGTTCCCAATAATATGCACTCATCTCAAATTACTCACAATTGCAATAAAGAGGTTTCATTAAGACCTTTGCAAGAAGCACAACATTTGCAAATAAAGATTTTCCATGCCATGAAACAACCTACACAAGGTTGGATACTAGAAAAGTATGCATGAAGAAGATACTTGTTACCGAGATATCAATGGTAGGATCTAGTAGATAGGAGTCCTTCAATAATCCTAGCTTGCCTCAAATTATCATTTAGTCACCACTTCATCCTTATTATTGAGACAAGCACCAATATATCTCCATGTACCTAAAAACAAAGTTCAAGTACAAGATGGTCCCCAAACTCATTGGGTCCAAAGTAGTTAGAGAAACTACAATATATAGGACAAACTCCACATAAATATGTGCATATAGATATGAACTTGAAATTCATGCACATCTTAGCCAATTTAGGATTTGATAGAGTTTTGCCTATATATTGGATCAACAAAAGCAAAGCATGCCATAAATTATACATTTAGTAAGAATGCATGCACAATACTTTTAAGAGCCAAAGCGAGATACAATTTGAACAAAACACCAAGAAGACCAAGAAGTCACACAAAGGTGTGAAAACTAAAAGTTGTCCAAACTATATCAAAGAATACAATCAACACAAGATTGGTTTCAATGTTCAACAAGTGAACAAATCAAAAGCCAATGAGCATAAAATCACTAAAAGACACATGCTCAAAGACATATCTCATTTTAAGAGTGAAAAACAAATTACAAGGAATGAGATAAGCAACTCCCAAAGAGAGCAAGGTTCCAACAACAAACCAAACTCTCCACACTTTTTATGATGGCACACTAAGTACCAAAAAGAAAAGATTTGTCTTCCAACAATAATCAAAACCAAATTAAATAAGCACAAGAGCGTGTTATAACAAATATAGGAGAGCTCCCCCAAGATTAGTGCACTATTTATGATTTTGCATTTGGATACAAAATGCACACAAATGGGATCATCACATCTACCTACATAGAAATAACACAAAATAAGTTCAACAAAATCAAATGGAATCACAAGAGTCAAGAAAGACAATGGGAGTTAAAGCAAATACATTTCTTGGCGAGAGATAAGGCAATTAAAAGCAATAGTCAAAGTAAAGATGATTAATATAAAAATACCACATGATAGATTACCAATTTTCCAAGGAGAAGAGGTATATGGAGTTATTTCCGGTGGTAGTTTACACATAAATCCAAGATCATCTTCACAACAAATAAGCATATGAAAAGGATAAGAATTAAGCACCATGCCAAACAAAGATATTCTTGATAGACTCAAATAGTTAAACAATCACACAAACCAATGATTAGGATAACTTGAAGCAAATGGTTTTCCAACTTTGATGTAGAATTCCACATTTTAGGAAAACCCTATCAAGAAAGAATCTCACAAACAAGATCCAAAACAAGAGCAATAAAACAATTTGGCAAATTGGAACTTGTTCGAGAAAACATGCCACATACAAGCAAGATAATTTACAATATCAACACTATGTGACACAACCTCAAAAATACACATTTCATGGATTTGTAATATGCACAAAGCACAATACTCCCCCATAATGTGATAAAACTAATTTTCAAATAAGTTGTTAAAGTCAATTTCCATAGGGCCCGGAAATTCCGAGGGGGACCGGAGTCTCCGGGGTTGAACCACCGGAGTCTCCGGAGTAGAACCACCGGAGTCTCCAGGGTAGAACCAACGGAGTCTCCGGGGTAGAACCAATGGAATCTCCAAACCTAGAAAATTAAACTTTACCAACAAGAGGCAAATAGAATCCAACAAGATGATTAATGGACATTATAGAATTTGAATTTCTCATGAAAATGACATACCACATAGAGACTAGATAATCTTTAAATATCAACACTAAGTGGTATTCCTCATGTACACACATTTTTAGGATTGTGAAGTGCCAAAGCATATCACTGCCCCAAAATGGGATGGTCCATTAATCACTCACAAGAGCCAAGTAAGATAGATCAAGATGCAATGGGCTCAACGATAACAACCGTATATGGTGTGCAAACCAATATGCACATACTTGATTACTCAAAATAAAGCAATTAGGGAGCACAACATATACAAACACTTGCAAGATACAAAACCACACACATGCGAAGGGGCGAGTAACTTTCAATATAGATAAGTTGAATACATGTTACCGCAAGGAGGAACAATGAATATAGATAGAAATAAGATAATCCAATTGACTTGACTTGAGACAATATAATTAATGAAGATCCCTTAATTCTTTATGATATAGCCAAGTCTCCAAAGTCCTCCAATAGACACCTATTGATCAAGTTTTGGCTTGTTGGTCCCCAACCAAGTTGGGTCCTAAGAGGTTAGTCACAATAGGTTTGGCAACCCAAATGGTTCTTTTCTTGACACCACTTTGAGTACCAACAAATTTGGCAAACACATTTCCAACCTTATCCTTGCAAAGTGAATAAGCATCATTGATTATGATAGGGTTGGATGAGTTACCAATAGAGCATGTAGAAGAAAGGTGACCCTTCTCACGGCATATGTAGCAAGATCTTATCTTTCCTTTCTTCTCATTTGATTTCTCCACAATGGGAGCATTGGGTTGATTCTTCTTAGGAGGTAACTTTTCTTCATCTTGAGGAAGGACTTGAATTTGAGCTTGAGTCCGCTTCCCTTGTTGCTTCTCACTTAGATGCTTCTTCTTCAATGGGCAAGACCTAACATGATGCCCTTCAATTTTGCACTTGAAGCAAACAATCTTAGCCGGATCCTTGACTTGCTCTTGGCCCTTCTTCTTCTTGAAGAGTTTGGACTTCTTCTTATTGTTGGAGATAAATCCAAGTCCACTCTTGTCATTGGGGGATTTTTGTGCACTCAACATCTTGTCAAGTTTGGACTTTCCTTCATGACTTTTTACCAAGTCTTTCTTCAACAAAGTGACTTGGGCCTCGAGCTCTTTAATTTCCTCTACATGGTTAGTTACAACACAAGTACTAGAGGAAGTAGAAGCTATATTATTAGAGCAACAAGGCAAGGAGAGTAATTCATCACAAGATGTAGCAATAGTATGAGTGGATGAATTACAAGGACTAGCACATGGCAATATAGCATTTTGGGAAGTAGCACTAGTGACCACATGAGGTTCACAAGATGTTACCTTTGTAGACATATCCTCATAAGCTAACTTTAGGCGAGCATGGGACACTAGAAGATCCTCATTAGAGCTAGATAGCTTTTCATGACTTTCTTCCAATATCCCATACTTGCTAGTTAGCAACTCAAGTTGAGCCCTTAGCTCAACATTCTCCTTCAAGATAGATGCCTCACAAGAAGTAGAGTTAGTAGCACAAGCATCATGATTAACCGAAAGAGGAGAAGGCAACTTGGAACACTCTTTTAAATAAGAAGCTTTTAGTTGCTCATGTGACTCGGTGAGTTTGGTGAGCACACTCTCAATGTCCCTAGAGCCATTTTTGAGGTGCTCAACATCCTCAAGAAGTTTAGCATTAACAAAAACAAGCTTATCATTTTTAATTTTAAATCATTTGCCACCTCAAGAGCTCTATCATGGGTTTCCTTTACTCTAGACAATTCTAGAGCAAAATTCTCCTCAAGAGCTTCGTTGGTGCTTTGTTCTTTTAAAAGAGTCTTTTTAAAATCATTGGCGAGACTATGAAGATTCTCAATAGTTTCTTCTTGCTCTTCGTCATGAGATTGAAGCTCAACAATAATTTTCTGGCTCTCAATAGCAGCAACCAAAATATGAACGAAGTTAGAGCAAGCAATTTTGTTCTTACCAATAGCATGAAAGACTATTTCTCCCTTCTTTTTTAAAGAGGCAACATAATCATCCTCTTCTTCATGATCACTAGATATAGTGGGTTCCAAAGAAGGAGTAACCTTTGAATCCCTAGCCATAAGACATATGTGGGAACCAAGAGATGATGATGAGGATGAAATACTTGAAGCTCCAATCAAAACTTTGTCTTGGTCAATAGAATCTCTGCTTTCCTCTACATTGTTAGCCACACAAAGACTAGAGGAAATAGAGGCATTTTTATCATGGCCACTAGACAGAGCAAGCATATCATCATGAGATTTATTTAAGCAACTTACACATGATATGCAAGGACTAACACAAGCATGTAAAGCATTTATGGTGCTAGAAGTGTTAAAGTCCAAAGATGAAGCATTGCAATGAGATCGAGATGAATGATTATCAAAAGTAAGCTCACTATCAACATTGCAATTTCCATCACCACTCACCATGTCATTACCTTGTGTCTTGCCACACATCGGTGAAGTGGAAGAAAGTTCATTTCGACCGGAAGTGGAAGGAATACAATCATCCTCAATAATCTTGGACACATCATATTTTTCTTGAAGCTTTGTCCATAACTCATGAGCGCTCCGAAAAGGCATGATTGAGAAGATAACTACATCGCTCAAAGCATTAACAATCACATGAGTAGCTTGAGCATTGAGATGCAAGTTTTTCTCATCCTCTAAAGATAGATTTTGAGAATCCTTTGGAGGAGAAAAACTTGTATCCACAATTTGCTCCATAGTTGGGTCCATGACCCGAAAATAATTAAGCATGTGAATTTTCCATATATCATAATTTGTGCCATCGAATATAAAAGTGTCATTGTGCACTAATCCCCTAGCCGACATCTTTGCTCTCAAGGCGGTGAAGCCTAAAATGAGAGACCTAGCTCTGATACCAATTGAAAGGACACGGATGTCGCCTAGAGGGGGGGGGGGGTGAATAGGCGATTAAAACTTTTACGAAAGGCTTGAACAAATGCGGAAATAAACTAGCGTTTAATTTGTCAAGCTTACAAAACCTAAATAGACTAGGCTCACCTATGTGCACCAACAACTTATGCTAAGCAAGACAAGAGCAAGGTGATAGCAAGATATATAACTTCAAGCACGATGGCTATCACAAATGTAAAGTGCATAAGTAGTGGAGCTCGGATAAGAGTTACCGAGGCACAAAGGAGACGAAGATGTATCCCGAAGTTCACTTCCAAAGGAAGCTAGTCTCCGTTGGAGAGGTGTGGCGGCTTAATGCACTCCGAACGCCACAAAGGCCTCACCTTGAGATGTGGTAGCACAATGCTCACCAAATGCCACAAAGGCTCACCTCAAGATGCGGAGGCACGCTACACACCAAACGCCACAAAGGCTCACCTTATTCTCCTCGCGCTCTCGCACAAAGCAAGATGCCACGATCCACTATGGGACACTTGAGGGCGGTCACCAAACCCGTACAAGCTTGGGGCAATCTCCACAACTTAATTGGAGGCTCCCAAGAATCGCCACAAAGGCACCACAAAGGTTGGGGAATCTCCACAACCACTGGTGGAAATCGGGGAATTTGCACCGGTTTGTAACTACCTTTTGCACCGGTTTTGGAACCGGTGCAACGCATCCGGGACTAAAAGTCTTAACCTTTAGCACCGGTTGCGTTACGAACCGGTGCTAAAGGCCCTCCACGTGGCCTCCCACACGGGCCCCCGTCGGAGGACCTTTAGCACCGGTTTGTAATATGAACCGGTGCTAGAGGATGGCGACGTGGCAGCCCCTGCAGTGTTTGGCTAAAACCCTAATCCCTAGCCTTTTGAAATACGGTTTTTTCGGGTATTTGAAAAATGTTGATGCACATATAAAAGAAACCATCATATATAGTACACAATATCGTCATACATATAGAGATCGAAGCTAGTATGTGTTATCTTTTATCGTGTTTGGTCGAACATATTACATAATGGAACATTGTACGCGTTCATGAATATATACAATATAATTTCAGCTACGATTTTCCAAAATCGTAATGCCGATGGTATTCACCGGTTGGTGCTATGACCTCATCAAGTAGGAATCCCACCAGTTCCTCTTGAATTGCTCGTATACGCTCAGTTGCTAGAAGACGATCCCGCTTCAGTTCGATCTAATGTAAAGAAGAGGATCAATATATATGAATGAAGAAACTCAACATAAATGATGGTAATAAAATAAAATTGTGAATATTGTTTACATACATCTAGTTGTTCTAGTCTTCTCTTCTTACGACAAGTCTCTCGCATGAACTCGCAGACATAGAATCCACATAAATTATTCCCGTCTTCTTGCTTCAAGCACTTTACGAGAATAGAGTTCAATCAAAATAATAATCAAGGATGATAATGGTATTGAAACTAGAACCAACGAGATGCGCGGACCTAGCTAGTAGTACTTACCGGTACTTGTTTAAATTCAAGCTCATTTCTCCAGGGACCCGGTGCCTTAGCCGTGAACCGTTTCCAAGCACTGCCCCGCAAAGAAAATGAATAAAGAAGTTAGTAATTACTTGATATCGGGAAATGAACGAAAGTAGCTGATATAGTGCCATGCATAATGATTGAAATTACCGCTGGAGTGTATCAATCATGTCCCCGAATGTCTCAAGGGATTTTTTTTTTCGAGTCCATGACTAGTACTCGTCCTCTATCAAGTTCAATAACTAGCAGAATAAAATGATAGCTGCGCACACACATAACACACACTTAACATCGAGTAACCAAAATATATAGTAATGTGTATAAGACAGTTAACACACTCACTTGAAATTGTAAGGAAATAGTATTTTCGTCATGGTTTCTTGTTTCCTTAACGCCCGTACCAAGTTATCCTCCGTGTCCTTGATATGGTTATGGAGAGTTACCTCGTTCACGGTATATGGGTCAATGAACCCAATATCATAGATTTGTCCTCTTTTGCATTCGAGTTTCTTCAATCTGCATAATATAGTGAGTAAAATTATGCATGCAATAAACGAGATGAGATAAAGACTTATAGTTACAAGGAAAAATAATACTTACAAACAATAGGCACTGATCATCGATTTGTCGAGGGCGTCATGATTGTATAACTGAAATAATTCAGCAACTTCGATGTTTATGTCGTCGTTTCCACGAAAGAAATGCTCATCATTAATTCCTATTACGATCCAATTCTGCCCACGCTGTGAGGCTTCCAAGTACCAGTTATGCAATTTTCGCATTCTTGTTGGTAGATTAGGAATCTCCTCGGGTCTGACGAGAGGGCTCCCATACCGGTATTTGTATGCTACTACTTCAGCCGTGGGGAAATCACACCTGCTTAAGTATTGAGCAACAGACATACCTGCAGCTTTGGCCTCCTCTTTGTACAGTGCTATGATCTCTGGATCATACTGGACATCGGGAAACACTTGGAGCGGGGGGCAAGAGTTCATCTGTTCTCCGAGCTGAGGAACTGATTTACCTTTCGACCGCTTTGCTGCATCTGACTTGAGAATAGTGCGGTCATAATCTGATGCAAGCCTTGGCTCGGGTTGGTGAAGGTTCTTCAACATTTTTAACACTTTTGGATCTAGAGGAGGCTGCTCGGCGGACTGCTCGGTCTTCTTTCTCTTCAAATTTTCAAAGAAGTTCTTTGATGATTTCTCTTGTACCTTCGCCGCGGTTTCCTCCGGAGTATAGTCGTAAGGTCTCTTTGGAGGAACCTTAGGTACTCTTGGAAGGGGCTCCTGTCGACGGATCGGTGATCGGTTACTCTTGGGAGCGGCGATGGTACGCTTCTGCCTTTGGCTCTGAGCCTCAGTGGGTGGAGGTGGCGGAGACGGCTCACTAGCTGGGGAAGGCTGGTATGCTGGAGAAGGCTGACGCGGAGATGGCGGAGAAGGCTGACGCGGAGATGGCGGAGATGGCTGATGTGGCGGTGGAGAAGGGTGACGGGCTGGAGACCTTGGCGTCCAATTTGGAAGCACGATTAATTCCTTTAGCCATAGAACGGTGGTCTTCTTGGCTTCTCCCAGCTCGTACAAATCCCCTTCACCCGCAGGGTGGTCAAGCTTCAGCTGCTCAAATCCGCCCATAACTTCATCCACCCCGGCAACAGCATAGCCAGGTGGAATCGGACGGCAATGATAAGTTGAATCAGGTCCAATGGGTAAGGCATAGCCGACCGCCACCTTCATGGTTATGTTCACGACCTTCACATGTAGCTCGCAAGATGTCGACTCCGTGATATCATCCACTGGATAGCGGATCGCCGGTTCATCATCATCCGCTGGGAGGTCCGTGGAAGCCACGCTGCTTTTCCGCTGAGATGGTGGGCCGGTAGCATCATATCCGGCTTCTATCTGTGGCTGAGATGCGGCGGTTCCTTGCTGGCTTATCCGATTTAACAAGTCTGATTGCCGCTTCAGCTCTTGTTCTATCTGAGACATGCGGTCTGCTTCCCTTTCCTTTCTTCTCTGACGGCTTCTATCGGGAAATTTCTTCATTTCCACGGGAAACCCGAGTTTCCACGGTTTGGAGCCCGGAGTGGTTCGTGTTCGTCCTGGGTGTTCATCATTCCCAAGGGCGCGCGTGAGCTCGTCCTTCTCTCTTTCGGGATGGAACCTTCCCTCTTCAACATCCTTTGATGCGCTTCTAAGGGCATCAATGGGAAGAGGGTCTTCGTCATGCTTTTTTGTATATACACACTTCCCTTCCGAGTCCAACTTCCCTCCATGCCCGTAAAACCAATCCCTTGACCGATCATTCCATTTCAATGTCTCCGGAATGATCCCTTTGGCAATTAGATCGTCCTCCATCTTCTTCCACTTAGGCTTGCCAGTCTTGTAGCCTCCTTGCCCCATAGTATGGTGATACTTCTTTTTAGCAGCATTTTTCTTATTTATTTCTGACCTTCGCTTAGCTGCCTCTGAAGTCTTGTACTCCACGAATGCGTCCCAGTGATCTTTTTGTCTTCTCATATTGTCCAGTGAACACCGGAGTCTTTTTTTGGTCGACAAAATCCTTGTACAATCTTTTCTTCCAGGTGTTGAATTGTATTGCCATCCTCGAAAGAGTCCACTTCTTGACTTTCCGCTCTATGATATTCAGATGACGATCATCGTCATCTGAATCCTCCTCATTTGAATCCTCCTCATTTCGATCCACCTCAGTTCGATCCACCTCTGGCGCCTCTGGTAGGGTAAAATTAACCATGAGCTTCTTCCAAAGAATATTCTTCAATCTGTTGCGGACATATTTAACTGGTTCCGTCTTTGTCTTCTTCCATTCTCGAATGGTGATCGGAATGTTGTCCCTAACAAGAACTCCGCATTGTCTTATAAATTTACTTGCGTGAGCCGCGGGAGCAATCGGTTCGCCATCTTCACCGATTTCTTCTATTCGGTACCTTTCATGTTCTTCCAACCTTCTGGCCGGACCTCTTCTATTTGCAGAAGAGTGGCTCGATCCAGAGGGCTAAAAGAAGAAGGAGCGTTAATATATGTATATACACAAATCTAATAATCCAACTATACAACAAATGCTTAATTTATTATTAATACACATCTACCTCGCCGGCGCCTTCTCCCTCATCTTCGGCACCTTCTCCCTCTCCGGCACCTTCTCCTTCACCGGTGCCTCCATCCACTCCGGCACCTTCTCCCTCTCTGGCACCTTCTACTTCACCGGTGCCATCCTCTCCGGCACCTTCTCCCTCATCGAAGCCATCTCTACGATTTTGTTCGTCTCCCTCACCGGAGTTGTTTAGAAACAAGGAGGTGACATCGTCATCATTATTATCGTGGATGATATCCTCGATAATATTTTCCTGGAAGTCGTCTCTTCCGAGATCCATAGTTTCTGCAAAGAATTATTACAAATTATTATAATGATACGGAGACCAAAAAAAGGGGGCGTTGGCCGAGCGCCGGAGCGGTGGGGGAAGATTAGGTCTTCCCTCCCCACCACGCCGGCGCCCGGCCAACGCCCCCATTTTATAACCTAAAATAACTAAAGTAATAAAAGACCTAAAAAAATTCTACTGATAGTGTTGATTATATATATATTCAACGATCGAACAACTAGGGTGAAATTCTACTTAATTCTGTAATATTGAGAGTCTATTGAATTTAGTAATATATCGTGATGCCGACGAGCATTTTCCTCTTTGACTATTACATGCAACTAAAACAAAATCAATGCCAGCTCAAGTCATGTGATTGTTTATGAAGTACTGTACATTATTAGACCTTATTAAACCATTATGTGTTTTTAATATGTGTTATCTAACTAAAATAAACAAAGTAATTAAAATAACAAAAACCTAACATAACTAAAATAACTAACTAAATAACTAACTAAATAACTAACTAAATAACTAACTAAATATGTGTTTTTCCTCTTTGCACGTGCACATTTACTAGTAACTAAAAACCTAAAATAACTAAAACAATTAAAGTAATTAAAATAACAAAAACCTAAAATAATTAAAGTAAAAAAAACCTAAAATAACAAAAAAAAAAGTGCTCAAAACCTTGCAGGAAGGTGGCCGGGCTTGGCGCGTGGGCGAGCGGGCGGCGCGGCCGGGTGCGGCGTCGTCGTCGGCGGGCGAGCGGCGCGGGTCCGGCGGCGTCGTCGGTGGCGGCGCGGGTCCGGCGGCGTCGTCGGTGGCGAGCGGCGCGGGGGCGAGCGGGCGCGCGGGCGAGGGCGCGGTGGCGAGCGGCGCGGGGGCGAGTGGGCGCGGGCGAGCGGGCGCGTCGGTGGCGGGCGCGGCGCGGCGCGGGCGAACGGGCGCAGCGGCGGCGGCGACGACGGCGGCGGCGTGGAAAAATCCGGTAGCCTGACGGCGTCCTCGAGCTCCTACGCGCAGGTCCTTAGGCGTTTTGCGGTGCGGGGCAGAGGAGGAAGAAGCAGTTATAAAGACAGGCACCTTTAGCACCGGTTCGTGGCTTGAACCGGTGCTAAAGGCCCTTTAGCACCGGTTGAAGCCACCAACCGGTGCTAAAGGTCTGACCTTTAGCACCGGTTGGTGGCTTCAACCGGTGCTAAAGGCTGCTTTCTGGGAACTGCACCGCCACCCCCTTTAGCACCGGTTTGAGCCACGAACCGGTGCTAAAGGGTGTTTTAAAATTTTCAGTTGTTCCCGCCAAATTCGATATTGATTAGTTATATTTGATTTTCTATTTTCTTTTGATTAGATATATTTGATTTTCTTTTTGATTAGTTATATTTGATTTTCTATTTTCTTTTGATTAGTTATATTTGATTTTCTTTTTTCTTTTGATTAGTTATATTTGATTTTCTATTTTCTTTTGATTAGTTATATTTGATTTTCTATTTTCTTTTGATTAGTTATATTTGATTTTCTATTTTCTTTTGATTAGTTATATTTGATTTTCTATTTTCTTTTGATTAGTTATATTTGATTTTCTTTTTTCTTTTGATTAGTTATATTTGATTTTCTTTTTTCTTTTGATTAGTTATATTTGATTTTCTTTTTTCTTTTGATTAGTTATATTTGATTTTCTTTTTTCTTTTGATTAGTTATATTTGATTTTCTTTTTTCTTTTGATTAGTTATATTTGATTTTCTTTTTTCTTTTGATTAGTTATATTTGATTTTCTTTTTTCTTTTGATTAGTTATATTTGATTTTCTATTTTATTTTGATTAGTTATATTTCCGTGAGAGGAAAAGGGCGGGAAGAAAAGGGCGGAAAGAAAAAGGGCGGGAAAACGATTGAACAGGAAAAGAAGTACATATCTCAACTGAAAATTAAGATACATGGCCAGATTAAGTCACAATCGGCCGAGCTTGTTTTCGAATGTTGGATGATTCAGTCATAGTCGTGCCTAGCCCTATAAACATCGCCACTGTAGTCGTCGTAGTCGCCGGTGTCATCGTCGCTGGCATCGGGGTCGCGGTAGTCGAACCTCGACTGGTGAGCACGCGTGGGCTGAGAGTGAGGGTAGCGCAGGCGGGGGCCACGGTAGGCCATGACGCTCTGGAGAGTCCGGCCGCGCCACCATAGCCGACGGCCGGCCTCGTTGAAGTTCGAACGAGGCGAGCCGTCCTCCTCGTGTCTGGCAAGCGCACTCTCACGCCGATTGATGAAGAAGGCGTCCCAAGTCGGGCTGTAGTTGGGATGCCACTAAGGATTCCTCCGCTGCTCTGGCGTGAGCTCGAAGTAGTAGTGGTTCGTGATGGCCATCTGGCGCGCCACACCTACAGGGACAGGAGGGACCGGTACGCCTCCGACGCTCAGCATCCAGCCGGTGGGGACGCGGTAGCCCGGCGGGCAGGGGTAGTTTGAGGCGCAAAGCGCCTCCGCCTCCTGGGGGGTTAGAGATACGATGGAAGCCATGGAAGAGAGTGATGAGGTTTGCAGATATGAGTCTAGATGTGATATGTAAATGGAGGCCAAGCCTACATATATATAGTGAAAAATGGCGGGAAGACGGAGGCGGGAAGTGGTCGAAAGCGCGGGAAGAAAATGGCGGGAAGACAGAGGCGTGAAGTGGTCGAAAGCGCGGGAAGAAAATAGGCGGGAACACAGTGGCGCGGGGAACCATCTAACCTTTAGTCCCGGCTGGTGGGTACAACCGGGACTAAAGGTGGTTTTTGTGTCATCTAACAAAACTGTCGGTGGGATAAGGACGTGTGGGTAACCTTTAGTCCCGGTTGGTGGGTGCAACCGAGACTAAAGATATCGGCAGGATAAGGACGCATGGGTGGATGCACTGCTCGATGAGATAAGGACGCGTGGGTGGACGCACGATGCCCCTGTCGGAGGAACAAGACAAAGTAGAAGCGGTGTCGTGCCTATGAAAGGAGCATCGATACAATAACAGCATAGAAGGTAGGGAGAGTGAAAGACTCCATCTCCTCTAAGAATGTTGGGTAAATTATTGGGAAGCTCCGCCTCGGAAAAATTTCCCTCATACAATAACATCATTACACAAAAAATAAATGGGAAAGTGATTTCCATATTGAGATACACAAGTTATGATCCCTATCTAGTCTTCTGAGTTTTCTTCTTGTGTTTCCCTTTCTTTTAATTTTTTGTCTTGTAGGCCATGAACCTCCCTTCGCGTATCTCCCTTGATTAGGATCGCTTCGGTCGTAACCATGGAGTATGTTCACCATTTAACGCGATGATTGGGTCAATATTCACTCTAAAGGGCGGAATTTCATCAAACTTATTATAATCTTCTGACATGTCTGTCTTATCCTCAACTCCCACGATGTTTCTTTTCCCTGAAAGAACTATGTGACGCTTTGGCTCGTCGTATGATGTATTCGTTGTCTTATCTTTTCTTTTTTTTGGTTTGGAGGACATGTCTTTCACATAGAAAACTTGAGCCACATCATTGGCTAGGACGAATGGTTCGTCTCTGTAACCAAGATTGTTGAGATCCACTGTTGTCATTCCATAGAGCTGGTCAACCTTTACCCCTAGTCCATCTAGCTTGACCCATTTGCACCGAAACAAAGGGACTTTAAAAGAAGGTCCATAGTCAAGTTCCCATATCTCCTCTATGTAACCATAATAGGTGTCCTTTTGCTCGTTGTTGTTTGTTGCATCAATGCGGACACCACTGTTTTGGTTGGTGCTCTTTTTATCTTGGGCGATCGTGTAGAATGTGTTCCCATTGATCTCGTACCCTTGGAAAGTCAATATAGTCGAAGATGGTGACCCGGCCAACAAGTATAGCTGATCTCCAACAATGTTGTCATTTATGAGATGTGTCCGGAACCAACCGCCGAAAGTCGCCATATGTTTATGTGTAATCCAGGAGTCAGACTGAGCCGGGTGTTGGGAGCGTACAATATTCTTGTGTTCAATGATATACGGGGCCACCAAGGCGGAACTTTGTAGAACTGTGTAGTGTGCTTGAGTGAAAGAAATCCCGTCCATACAATACATTGATTTCTTTCCTACCGTGCCTTTTCCACGTAGTCTCCCTTCATGTCGCGATTCAGGAACACCAATCGACTTAATGTCAGGGATAAAGTCAACACAGAACTCAATGACCTCCTCTGTTCCGTAGCCCTTGGAGATGCTTCCTTCTGGCCTAGCACGGTTATGAATATATTTCTTTAAGACTCCCATGAATCTCTCGAAGGGGAACATGTTGTGTAGAAATACAGGACAGAGAATGGCATTCTCTTCGACAAGGTGAACCAGGAGATGCGTCATAATATTAAAGAAGGATGGCGGGAACACCAACTCAAAACTAACAAGACATTGGGCCACATCCTTCTGTAACCTTGGTAGCATATCTGGATTGATTACCTTCTGAGATATTGCATTGAGGAATGTACATAGCTTAACAATGGGTACACGAACATTTTCCGGTAGAAGCCCCCTTAATGCAACTGGAAGCAACTGCGTCATAATCACATGACAGTCATGAGATTTCAGGTTTTGGAATTTTTTCTCTGTCATATTTATTATTCCCTTTATATTTGATGAGAAGCCAGACGGCACTTTAATACTTGAAAGGACATCAAAAAAGATTTCCTTCTCTGCTTTTGTAAGAGCGTAGCTGGCAGGACTTAAGTGACGCCCTTTATCCGTCTTGCTCTGTGGATGCATGTTGTTTGGGTCTTTCATACGTTGTTGATCCTCCCGTGCTTCTGATGTATCTTTTGTTTTTCCATACACGCCCAGAAAGCCTAGCAGGTTCACGCAAACATTCTTCGTAACGTGCATCACGTCGATTGAAGAGCGAACCTCTAGGTGTTTCCAATACTCAAGCTCCCAAAATATAGATTTCTTCTTCCACATGGGTGCGTGTCCGGTAGCGACGTCATTTGGAACAGATTGACCGCCAGGACCCTTTCCAAAGATTACTTCTAGGTCCCTGACCATATCAAATAAATCATCACCAGTACGGAGATTAGGCTTTTGCCGGTGATCTGCCACACCTCTAAAATGCTTGCCTTTCTTTCTTACGGAATGCGTGGTCGTAAGAAATCGACGATGCCCCAAGTACACAATCTTCTTGCATTTTTCCAAATATATAGCGTCAGTCTTATCTAAACAGTGCGTGCATGCATTGTATCCCTTGTTTGTTTGTCCTGAAAGGTTACTAAGAGCAGGCCAATCATTGATGGTTACGAAAAGCAACGCTCGTAGGTCAAACGGCTCCTGTTTGTGCTCATCCCATGCACGTACACCTGGTTTGGTCCATAACTGTAAGAGTTCATCAACTAATGGTCTTAGATACACATCAATGTCATTGCCAGGTTGCTTCGGACCTTGGATGAGCACTGGCATCATAATGAACTTCCGCTTCATGCACAACCAAGGAGGAAGGTTATAGATACATAGAGTTACAGGCCAGGTGCTATGACTGCAGCTCTGCTCCCCAAAAGGATTCATGCCATCTGTACTCAGACCAAACCTTAAGTTCCTTGCGTCACCTGCAAAGTCTGGGTAGTCTCTCTCAATTTTTCTCCACTGCGACCCATCAGCGGGGTGTCTCAACATCGCGTCTTTCTTACGGTCTTCTTTGTGCCATCGTAACAACCTGGCATGCTCTTTGTTTCTAAACAGACGTTTCAACCGTGGTATTATAGGAGCATACCACATGACCTTGGCAGGAACCCTCTTTCTGGGGGGCTCGCCATCAACATCACCAGGGTCATCTCGTCTGATCTTATATCGCAGTGCAGTGCATACCGGGCATGCTTCCAAATTCTCGTACTCCTCACCGCGGTAGAGGATGCAGTCATTAATGCATGCATGAATCTTCTGAACCTCTAATCCTAGAGGGCAGAGAACCTTCTTTGCTTCGTACGTACTGTCAGGCAATTCATTATCCTTTGGAAGCTTCTTCTTCATTATTTTCAGTAATTTCTCAAATCCCTTATCAGATAAACCAGTCTCTGCCTTCCATTGCAGCAACTCCAGTGTGGTACCGAGCTTTGTGTTCCCATCTTCACAGTCTGGGTACAACTTCTTTTTATGATCCTCTAACATACCTTTTAACTTCCGCTTCTCAATCACACTTTCTGCTTCTCTGTGTGCATCTACGATGGCCCGACGAAGATCATCATCAGGCTCATCTGATGCCTCTACATCTTCAGCTTCTCCTGTCCCTTCAGCTTCAGCTTCCCCCGTTGCAGTATCACCATATTCAGGGTACATATCATCATCCTCTTCTTCTTCATTGTCTTCCATTATAACCCCTCTTTCTCCGTGCTTGGTCCAACAATTATAGCTAGGCATGAAACCTTTCCGAAGCAGGTGGGCGTGAATGATTTTCCAGGAAGATTACTCCTTCTTGTTCCCACAGTCAACACATGGACAACACATAAAACCATTCTGAATATTTGCCCGAGCCACATCGCCAAAATTACGAAGACCTTCAATGAACTCGGAAGTGCGTCGGTCACCGTACATCCATTGTCGTTGGTTCATCTGCGTCATATAATTAGGTTTACTAATACTATTACCGAACATCATAAATAGTAAAATGACAAAACATGCATTTGTATCAATGACAAATAAAAGAATAGAGTTGCTAACCTCGATCGAGGAGGAAAGAACGAGGAGAAGACCTAAGTATCGCTCGGGCACCTCATATCATCTTTATTTTGTGTGAGCTTAAGTTGGTTCATGCTTTTAGGCATTTCATCAAACACCTCTTGTGCATAGGGGAAAAAACCAAACTAGCACACCCCCTCTCACACCTTCCAAAGGAAAAAAAACAGAGGAGAAGGCTGGTGGGCGGCTGTATTTATAGGCAGGGCCTCTAGCACCGGTCCGTGTCCAGAACCGGTGCAAAAGGGTGTCCATTAGCACCGGTTCGTGCCACGAACCGGTGCTAAAGGTGTGGCGTCTGCCACGCGGCAGACGCGGCACCTTTAGCACCGGTTCGTGGTACGAACCGGTGCTAATGGTTCCTAACGAACCGGTTCTAGAGCTCCACGGGCTCAATTTAGCTCTCTGGCAGCTCGAACCGGTGCTAAAGCACCCCTTTAGTCTGGGTTCGAAAGCCAACCGGTGCAAATACCGTTTGGAGCAAAAAACGAAAGCCCTATTTTCTACTAGTGAACTTAATTGGAGGCCCCAAGTATATGCCACAAAGGCCACTAAGCCGTCTAGGGTTCCAAGAATCCAAGAGTAATAAGCTCACAACTTCTACTTACCCAAATCTCCGAGGAGAACTCAAACCGATGCACCAAATGCAATGGCAAGAGCACACAAAGTGCTCAAATCCTTCCCACTCAAATCCTACCAAAGCAACTAATGCTATGGAGAGATATGAGAGGAAGAACAAAGGAAATCCACAAAGAACTCCAAGATCTAGATCCAATAGGTTCCCCTCACTTAGAGGAGATTTTGATTGGTGGAAAGATAGATCTAGATCTCCTCTCTCTTTTCCCTCAAGAAGATGCAAGAATCATTGGAGGGATTGAGAGATAGAGCAAAGCTTCAAGGTCAACAATGGAGGAGGGAGATAATAGGAAGCCACAACCCAAGGAGGAAGAAGGGGGGCCTTTTATAGGTCTCCCCACGAAAATAGCCATTGCAGGCCACTTTCCCCGGAGTCTCCGGGCTTTGGAGGGCGGAGACTCTGGGCAGGGGCTAAAAAGCCTCCGCCCCCATCTCTGCGCTGAGCGACACCTCGAGTTTTCGAGGTCCGGAGACTTGGGCCGGAGTCTCCGGTCCCTAGGGGCCGGAGACTTTGACCTGGAAAAGTACCCGGAGGTTCCGGGCCAAAACTCCGGACGGAAAATGGCGAAAACACATTTTGGGCCGGAGTCTCCGGCCTTCCGAGTCCGGAGTCTCCGGCCCTGGAATAGGCAGAAACAACTGAAACCAAAACGATCATAACTTGAGCATCCGGACTCCGTTTTTGATGATCTTGGGCTCGTTGGAATCACGACAACGAGCACTACAAGTATATGCATAGAAACATCATAGTACAACAAGGGAAGATAAAACCAAATGATGGGAGGTTTGACCTCTCTTCAAAGACGAACCGGTAAAACCTCCAAACACCAAAAACTCAATAAGTGTTTCATGCAAAATCCGTTTTTGATGAGCTAGAGCTTATCATGGAAATAACCACAAGCTCTAGAACCTCACATGGATAAAAGCCAAATAAGAACCAAGAAAGATGATGCCAAGAATGCAAAGGTTTGAGCTCTCTCCGAACGATACGATTAAGTTACTCACTTGAGAGCCCCTCTTGATTGTACGGCTACCGATCCTATAACCCGGTCTCACAACTAACACTATGAGACCGGTAAGAAAGAAACCCTATCAAGAACATACCTTTTCCTTGCGCATTCCACTTGAGCTAGATTATGACCGTCTTGTCTTCCTCAAGTTGGAACACCTTTCTTGATCTTGATTGCTTGGTGAAGTCTTGCGAATTGCTCCCCCATAGACCACTATGGGAAAGACTCTCTTTAAGAATATCTTCACATATCCATGATCACAATATATGTGGCAAGCTTCAAGCATATGGTCTCTTCTAGATTCCATCTTGAACTTGCGCTTCGGCTTGATCAATTATCGAATCACTTCTTCTTTCTCCACAATGATGATGTCTTGAAGATTCGCATGAGAGCTCATTCAATATTATTCTTCAAGATACACTTGATATAGGCTCAACTCTCTTATGACCGACTTTAGATCACTCCTTGAATAACCCTTGGTCATCACAAAACCTTCTTTATTTCCATCTTCATACAACCTTGAAACCAACAAATGGTTCAAGCATTGTCTATGAACAAGTCCTACAAATATAACTCAATGCAACCATTAGTCCATAGGGATTGTCATTAATTACCAAAACCACACATGGGGGCTCCATGCTCTTTCAACGGGCCTCAGGGGTATTCAACTAACGGGGTCTATTAACTATACCCTTGTCACCTAGACAAAGTGATATACTACTCCTTGTGATTCTATTTATGGAATTTTGAAAGTTTATTGATGCACACAAACAAACTCAAGATAAGTGGCAGACAAGTGCAAGCAAAGTGCAAACATAAGACACTTTCAAATTTAAACAAAGCATTACTAAAAGTTTTTGTCTTCCCTCACTTTTGTACTAATTGAGTTTGGTGCAAAGTGACTACCTAAAAAATGGCTCCGTGACACGCCACGTGGGCAAACCCTGAAACTAGACACAAGGGAAAGAGAAACCTAAATCTACTTCTATACAAAGGAGGCCAGCATCCTAATCCATCTCTGCATCAAGCAGCGCGAGCGCTGGTGGCGAGAGGGATCGGATCCGACGGCTGAAGGCCGACTCTCAAGGGGGCGGTCTTTTTTATGGAGAAGAGGATATGGGAGGAGAGAGTTGGGGTGTCCTCTATCTTCTTCGATTGCGCTTATTATTAGCTGTAGACACAAGCTTCTAGATAAGCTTGGCACCCTTTAGACATATCTTAGACCTAGATATTCCTCTGATCTATAATAAATGTAGCTGATTTAGAATAAAGTTGTTACGGATCCGATGGAGTATAAAATTTTAGGCCAATTTTCTGTTAATAATCAATCAAGAAAATAAATAAATAAAAGGTTAATAATAATAAGGAAGAAAAAAAGGACGAAGAGAAGTTTATGACGGTGTGCGATCTCCGTTGTCCCCTTCCCCTGTCTAGCTCCATATATTTGTCGACTTGTTTTTCCTCCAACGCACCGCAGTCCACACGCGGGCGCAACGCAGCGAGCCCGTCGCGTTCTTCCTCCCCCAACCCTAACCTACACGTAGATCCCATCCAATCGCCCCGCCGCCGCGGCTAGCCTCGCCGACCCCTAGCCCCTCCGCCGCCCTCGGCGCGCGCGATCGGCGTCCCCCACCCCCGCGCTCGTGCGGGCTGAGAAGGGGCGGCGGCGGCGGCGGCGGAGGATCCCTCGCGACGGGGGCCATGGAGGCGCCAGGCACCGCCTCGGCGGAGGCGGCTGCGGCGGCTGCGGCCAAGCCGCTCACGCCCGAGGAGGAGGCGCTGCGGCGCAACACCGATTGCGTCTACTTCCTCGCCTCGCCCCTCACCTGCAAGAAGGTAATACCGCCGTGCCGATTGCTCTGTGTTCCCTTCAAGCTGGTTTGCTTTAGCGGGGTGGTGGCTTACGCGATTAGAGCTCGTAATTTTGTCCAGATGATATGGCTAGGTCAAGTTGCGTCCCTGTTCCTCAAGGGAAATTGCGGTGGTAGTATGCTGATAGATTTTCTTGGAAGGAGAAACTCAAGGAAGAAAACAAGCCAGCATGAATGCCCACAGCGATTTACTGTTATACACCTTATAGCTTTGGGCGCGAGTTGCTGGTTATTCAGGTTCCACGATGGTATGGCCAGGTCAAGATGTGTCCCTGTTAATTAGCAAAAATTGTGATGGTAGGCTTTATATTTAGTTGAAAGTGAAACTCCTGGGATGAAAACAAGGTAGCATGAATGTCCACAGATGTTGACTGTTGCGTTCATTATACGCCTTTTGGCTGTGGGGAGAAGGTGCCCACATGAATTTGTAATGTCTCTTCTCACCGGGCACGGGCAGGCTGAATTATATGACCAGTTGATTTTTCCTGGTCGTGTGCTTTCATGTCTGAAAATTTTGTTTGCTCCTATTCCTCTTTTTAGAAAAGGCAAAACATGTCGTTCCATAGCAGATGTCTAGATTACATCGGAACAGCTCATTCATGCTCTGCTGTTCCCTTCAAGCTGGTTTGCTTTCGCGGGGTGGTGGTTTACGCGATTAGAGCTCGTAATAATTTTGTCCAGATGATATGGCTAGGTCAAGTTGCGTCCCTGTTCCTCAAGGGAAATTGCGGTAGTATGCTGACATATTTTATCGTAAGGAGAAACTCCCAAGAAAGAAAACAAGAATGCCCACAGTGATTGAGTGTTTCGTTTGATTAATACACCTTACTTACAGCTTCGGGCACGAGTTGCTAGTTATTCAGGTTCCACGATTGTATGACCAGGTCATGATCTGTCCCTGTTAATTAACAAAAAATGTGATGGTAGGCTTATATTTTAATTGAAAGTGAAACTCATGGGATGAAAACAAGGTAGCATGAATGTCCACAAAGATTGACTGTTCTGTTCATTATACGCCTTTTAGCTGTAGGGAGAAGGTGCTGACATGAATTTGTAATGTCTCTTCTCACCGGGCAGGCTGAATTATATGACCAGTTGATTTTTCCTGGTCATATGCTTTCCTGTCTGAATTTTTTTTTGCTCCTATTCATCTTTTTAGAAAAGGAAAAACATGTCATTCCTAGCAGATGTCTAGGTTACATCAGAACAGCTCTCTAAACTAATTTTGCATGTAAAAGAGTAACTGCTTGCTGTTTCTCAACCTGTACTAACTATGTACTCCCTCCGTTCCAAAATATAAGATGTCTAGATGTCTTTTAGTGTGTAGGTTCACTCATTTTGCTTATAACCTACACACTAAAAGATGTCTAAATACGTAGTGTCAGAATAACGCTAAATCATCTTATATTTTGGAACGGAGGGACTAGTTGTGTTTATCTTTTTTAAGCTGTAGTATAAGATCTTTTCTAGAATATTATTTATAGTGGTACTACATTCAGTCTTGTACATTTGAAACATCATGAATTCTGGCATGTCTGCCACTGTTGGGTGTAGGTTTCTCGCTTTAGGGTGCTTAAGGTTGACTCTGTTTCGAAATATGGTTTTGATTGCCACTTTGCTTTTGGATTTACCTGTTAGGTTTCTGCACTTCGCTTTCTATAGTCTGTCTATATATATTTTAGTTCTTCATCTCATTCCCGTGCTACAGTACACAATATGTACCATGATTGATTATTTATAATTAATATTCATCATTTTCCAGTCAGAATATTTTACTGACCTTTATTCCTCTTTCAGGGAAATGAATGTGATTTTCGTCACAGTGAGGGTGCCCGGATGAACCCTAGAGACTGTTGGTACTGGTTAAATGGCAATTGCTTGAATCCAAAATGTTCATTTCGCCATCCGGTATACTCCTGTTTCCTTCATTTTCCTGCTTACGCACCATAAGATCTCTTGCATTTACTCTCAGGCTTCTTACAACGGTTCTGACATTTTATCAGCTGAAGTTGTTATCCGAAGCTAATTTCTGTTTCCACTATTTTGTTCAGCCAATTGATGGTATCTTTGGTGCTCCAACTCCTGGAATACCTGCCGTTTCTTCAAACTATGCTGCTTATAACTCGGGCAAGCAGATGGTCCCATGCTATTACTTCCAGAAAGGGAACTGCATAAAAGGTGACAAATGCCCTTTTTACCACCCGCAGTCCGCTGGTAATAATCCACCAGAGCAGGTGGTGAAGGCTTCTTCCTTTTCTTTGGAGCAGCCTCAGACCCAAAAGAATGACTTTTTGGGTACTAAGGAGTTTGCGCAGAAAAATCATATAACTCGGCAAGGTGGCCCAGTAATGGATGACAGGTCCAAAATGACAGTTAGTGGGCCTACATCAAATTCTGCCAAGACAGCTTCAGCTGCAATACCAGCTGAACTAGCTTCCAATGTAGCGAAGTCCTTGCCAATGTCAGAGAGGGTACAAAACAGTATGCCAGCAGTGAATAAAAGTTTCAGAACCTCTTCAGAAGAGGATCATCCTGAGATATATCAGAACAATCTTGCGGAAAGTGATCCTACACGAGACTGGAATCAAAGTTACCAAACACCTCAGGATGACCTGCCCCAGGACAGTAGAGATGCTGATGAATTCACGGGGGAGTCTCCTGATTTTGAAGTTCTTGTGGACAATGATGCAGATGGTGCTGCTTATTCACGTGATGATGAAGATTTTGGAAGAGAGATGTACCCAATAGAAGATTACGAATATGCTCCGGCTGATTATGAAATTCTGCCGCATCATGAAAGGGAGCTATTCAATGGAATGGGTGAGCAAGGCCCGATTAGGCAAATGTATGATGGCTACGAGAGGAAACGCCGCAGAACATCATCCGAGAGGAACATGGACAGGCCTTCCCATTCAGAAAGAAGGTCTCGACACAGAGAGACTGGTCCTGTTGAGATAGATGGATCAGATTTACGTCACCGGCTCCGCCGGAGAAAAATAAACGGGTCTTCAGTCATGAGCCCGGAACGCAGTGGAGAGCAGCGCCGGCGGAATGAACACTACAGGGAAAGGTCATATGATGGTCACCATACACACAGAGATCGCCATCAGGGCTCCCGAGGAAGCACACTAAGCTCCCGTCTGCAGGGCAGAATAAAACTTCCTGGAAGGTCATCACCTGATAGAGTTGATACTCGCTCTGAGACTGAGCGAGATAGAAGACAACTCCGCGACAGGCTGTCTCCAGTTAGGCATATGGATATTCAGGGTAGCAGGCACCGGGAGGCACTGCACCATCAGGAGAGGACCCGGCGGAGATCAAGTGAACGTGCTTCAAGTGGCAGGAATGCAGATGGCCAGCATTTGAGAAGGAATGCACCAGATTCACTCAACTTTGCCTCCCACAGGGACTTTGGGCCAGAGTCTAGGAAGGCGAACACAGAGTCTAGGAAGGCGAACCCAGAGTCTAGGAAGGCGAATGGAAGCGTCGAATCTGAAGCATCTCTTGATTTTGAAGGCCCAAAGCCTCTCAGCCTCATCTTACAGAGAAAAAGACAGGCAGCAGTCGGCAATGGCTTGGCTGCCCACAATGTGAAAGAAGATAAATTTGCGCAGGTCTTGCACAGGCAGCCTGAACCTCTGGTTGAAGCTGAGAAGGAAGACTATGACAATATAGCCAGCTCTGAAGAATACAAGAGTAGATCAGGCGATGAGGAATACAAAGAGGAAGGCCAGATCCCTCTGGATGGCCATGGGCAATCTTCCTCTCACAGTGACAAACCTGAGGCTGAAGATATTATTGAAGTGGATCTGGCAGGAACTCAGGAGGCCGATAACTATGAGCAGAGGGAGGGGGAGTCCGACTACGAGGCAACCGAAGGCCACAAATACAAGTTTGATGAAGAGAACGCATACCAAGATGACGAGGAGTTTGAAGATGACGACGACGACGACGATGATTTTGCCCGGAAAGTAGGGGTTGTCTTCTCTTGAGCTTCAATTCCTTTTCTTTGTTATGTCGCCTCAGGCCAAGCTGAAATGCTTGATTTTCGTAGTGATTCTCTTGGATAAAATTCTTGTGGCACTCCGGGTTTCTTTTCCAAGTTCATAGAGCTCCAAAAAAGGCCTGCTCTTTCTCGAGGCTGATAACTGATAAGTATAGGTCAGGTATTAAGCGGGGTAGATTTCAGAAACGAGAGTGTCTCTTTACGTGTAAAAAACAGCTGCACCTTGTCCAGCGTATCTGATGATCTATCGTGAAACTCATGTATTGTATTAATTCCATTACTAACATCAAACGTATTCAATTAATTTTTGTGCCTAAGATGGGTAATATAACCGCCATCTTGGATGGTATATTTTTCGTTAGAAAGGAAAAAAATTGTGCTCGCTTCTGTGTGATTCTTGATTATAAATTGTGTGGCATTGCAGCTCCTTTTCCCTGGGATGCATGATTGCATATGTTTGACTGCGAAATCAGTGGCATAGTTCTGTTTCATCAGTGCATATAACTTTGGCATCAGTTGCAGTATGGGAGCGCCTGCTATGTTTCGTCAAAATATCTTAATTTGCTGTAGTTTGTGATGAACACATCTGAAGAACTAGTTCTTTCACCATATCATTTCATTTCTTGGTCGATCAGTCATGTGGCTGATTGTTTATTTATCCTATTATCACTAAGTATTGCAGTTTGTAGTAACTAGTAAACTGAGTATGTCAATTCTCTCGATCAGAGTTTGGAGACAATATAGGTGATATTACGAAGAGCTGAGCTGTTTTTTAAATCAGCAGCTGTGAGATATCACAGCTCAGATTATCCAACCTCGCTAACAGCGAGACTGTTAGTATATTGCGTAAAATCTCAGAAGCTCACATGCTGCTGCCCTGGCAGATCTTCTCGATCACGCGCTTGCATGTTCATGTATTCCAAATGTACATATATGATTGTAGTATATCATAGTATATCTGAGATCTTATTATCCTGGCTCTTCAAGGGCAAGTAGTAGTTTTTTGCACGGTGTAACAAATTTTGGAGAAAATCATTTATCTGTCAAAAAAAATTACCTAGATTTTTTTAGCTAAATTTAAAGCAAGTTTGTCCAATAAGAAAAAATCATTACAGAAACTGGAAATAAAGTTGAAACAATACTAGGAAGAAACAAAATGAGAGCCAGGTGTTTGTTTTCTCTGGATCACTCTCTAGTGGCATATAGCGCTGCCGCTGCTCCCTTCAGCAGAGGCTTCCAGAGACCAGACTCCATACTTCGAGCTCGGCAAATTCCCAAACATCTCGCCTGCACGAGATCATCCAGCAACCATGGCCGCCAAGAGAGTGCTCCTGCTCTGCGGAGACTACATGGAGGACTACGAGGTCCGCTCCCCTCCCCTCCTCCCCCGCGCACCGCCGATCAATTCAAATCGATTCCCTTTCTAGTGCTTCGTTTCTTGCTATTCGCGCGTGTGTTCTGATTCCGGCTGGTTCATGGATGGGTCAGGCCATGGTCCCGTTCCAGGCGCTGCAGGCGTACGGGGTGTCCGTGGATGCCGCCTGCCCCGGCAAGAAGGCCGGCGACGCCTGCCGCACCGCCGTCCACCAGCCCACCGGCCACCAGGTGCGTGCTTGGATCTGTTCCCCTCCTCTGCTGCTTCGTAGTTAGTACTGTATGTTTCAGTGGATAGGGTTTGGCTGGGTTGCATAGTGGGGATAAACCGGGCAAATTAGAGTGGACAGGAATATCTCAAATGAAGAACTTAAGATTCCATGCTTGTGCTTACTGATGAGCTGGGTGGCTATTTTCTGATTGAACTGTATAGACTACTGACTAGGCATTGTTCTAAAAGGTCAAGATGCATTTCCTCTTAAATCTACCTGAACTTGTTGAACTCTGTCAGTGTTTTTTTTTTGTTAAAACAGTGTGATAGCAGTCGGAGGGTAAACTTAAACATTTCCATCTTGTCTATAAAATGGCGTAACACTGAATTAACGATTCTAAAAATTCTGGGCGTTCATCTAAATTTACGATTGTAAAATCGGTAAACTAATCTCTAGTAAAGAAAGAAAAATCTACTAAATTTATCTGAATTTGCTGATCTCTGTCAGTGGTTTCGTTAAAACAGAGTGCTAGCAGTCCGGCGGTAAACATAAACATTTCCATCTTGTCTATAAATGATATAAGGCTGAATTAGTAACTGGAAAAACATTTCTGGGCGTTTCTAGTGTACAGATGATTGGGAAGATCCTTTGCATTTTGGTACACATGTAGCTCTAGCTGTACAAAATGATTAACAGTGGGCTTGGATGCTCGCGTATCAGGTAGTTTGATGTCGCTTGTATGTGGTGTGGATATATACAACCAGCAATTGCACACTGCCACTATGGGTAATGGATTCTATGATTGATATGAGTTGTTGGGGTTTGCTGATTCTCTTGCAGCAATTTATTTTTATTTTAGTTCTAGTTGGCTTCCATAAATATGCAAATATGCTTGATTAGTGTGTAAACAAGGAACTTATCATATGAGTTAACGCTTAAACCAAATGAATCTTAGGATCTTTTGGCTTAGGTCAAGTTTAAATACTCATGCAAATATGGTTTACATAAGAGGATGGATTCAGTTTGAAAAATATATGACTTTTTTTAATAATGCTACAAAACCAACACAGTGCAATTAAATGTTTTCTTCCCATTCTACTCCCTGTTTTTCCCCAGATGGTATTGCTTCTGTATAAAACCTTGGCTTTAGAGGTCCTTGTAGTGTAGTGTTATTCTCCTAAGTTCTGCTTCTATGACATATCTAGTCTTGAATATGCAGGGAATCCTCAATTATTTTTTGTAGAGCAACATGGACCTCTGTCCCGGTTCCATTCATCCTAAAACCCTGTGATCAGGTTCTTTACAGTCGCAAAAGCGTTCAGATTTCTGGTGTTCAGAAAGTTATCAGCCTAACAGAAAGTAACAAAAACTTAATAAACAAGTGCTTTACAAAGGAGATTCAGTCCTTGTTTTATTTCAATTCTAAAATGCTTGGTTGCGGGTGAAGCGCCCTATTGCCATGTGCTGCCCTCCTCCCACTCAATCTCATCATCTTCCTCGACGTCTCCATCCTCACGTTTGCATTTCGCGCCCAACTGCCGCCCGAAATCAGCATCCGCATATTCGTCCTGCAGCGTCCTCTTCTTTATATCATCTTGGCATTCCAATTTCTCGCCCACTGTCGAAGATGCTGCGCTGCCACTGGTCCCTCCCATTTGTCTCTCTGTAAGATTCATGCCTGGTGTCACCATCCATACAGGAAAGGGCTTGAACTCTTCATCAGCACTCGTGCCAGGTTGGTCCGCACCACCAGAGTCCGGCTGCAGTATTTCAATGCCAAACTCTCTCTTTCCATAATATGGATTTTCAACTGCTGCTGCCGCCGCAGTAGCAGTAGCAGTTGCAATAGCGTTTGCTCTCTGCCATGACCGCAGGCTCATGAACTCGGGAGCAGGCAGGCCCTCCACCCTCTTGATCTGCGCCCGCAGCGGCTCCAGCTGCTCGTCCATCCTCCGCCGCATGTCAATCAGCTTCTCTCGGCGCTTGCGCTTGCGTGCTTTGCTGTCATCGTCGCCGGCAGCATCCTCCTCGGCGGCGGCGATCTTGTCGTCGTTCTGCTCGACCAGCTCGGCGCCGCAGTGCTCGCAGCTGAGGCCATCCATGGTCGCGAGGCGCAGCGCGTCAAAGGCCGAGTACCTCCTCCCGCAGCCAGGGCACGAGTACTGCTGGACCGTGTTCCTGCTGTCGGCCGACAGCTCGTCGTCGATCTTCTTCCTCATGCGGCGCATCCGGTACCTGAGGACGTCGCAGACCTGCGCGTAGTCCAGGCAGCAGTAGGACTTGACGTGCAGCTTCGGCTTCTCCTTCTCCTCGCCCTCCCCGGTGTTGGTGCTAGCGGCGGCGGCGGGTTTGGGCGCGTGCTCCTTGCGGTGGTCCGTGGCCACCATCATCTCCGCCTCGAGGAAGCGGAGGACGCGGCGGAGCGGCTTGGGCTGGAGCCTGAGCGAGGCGGCGAGATCGTCCTCGCGGACCCACTGGCCGTTCCGTCTGGTTAGGGCGTCCAGGATGACGACGGCCATGCCGGCCTGCCCATGCTGCTGGCCGCCGCTGCCGGTGGATGGTACCTCGTCGTCGTAGAATGCCCGCGCCGCTAGCCTCACCAGGCGGTTGAAAGGCTCCACGGAGGTCATGGCGGCGGCGGCAGGGAACTCTCGGATCTTGATTTTCCTAGCTAGGGCTTGGCCGGGAGATTTTATCGATCGGGGACGGGGATGGCCGTGTCCGACTCCGGGTTGGGGTTGGAAACGTACGTCGGTTCGTGCTATGGTCGGTCACGACGGAAAACCTTTTGGGCCTGTTGGGCCGTGGTGTTGGGCCACGACAGAGCCAGAGAACCAGCGACAGAAGAACCAGAGAAGCGACGGGACTACCGACTACGGGAGAGAGAGAACTTGCTGGCGGCGCGACCCGGAACTTGCTGGCGACGATCTGATCGACCACCAGACAGCAAGGGCAGCACGATCGATGGAGCCCGCGAGCAAGCGTTCGGTGGTCTCCACCGCCAGCAACTCCGCCGCGCTGTCGCCGGACGACGTGCTGTGGGAGATCCTGCTTCGCGTCCCGGCCAAGTCGCTCTGCCGCTTCCGCGCCGCCTGCCGGTCGTGGCGCTCCCTCCTCTCCGACCCGTCTTTCACCAAGGCGCACGCTGCCCTACGTCCAGGCCTGATCCTCGCCCTCGCCGGCAACAATGACGGCATTGACATGACGGACCTGTCCGGAAACGTCGTCCGACGGATGAGCATCAAAGACGTCGGCGTGCCGCACAGCGCGCACCCTGGCCCGTTCTACCTTTTGCTAGACGAGAACCGTGTCCGCGTGGTTGACCCGGACACCGGCGCCGCCTCCACCTTGCCCTTCGATGGTCTTCGGCGTCGCGTCGGATTCTCCTACGAAGGGTCCTATTCGCTCGGGCGGGTTGCCTCCACGGGGCAGCACAAGGTCCTCCGCGTCGTTTCCAGTTACAACTATCTGGCCAACCGGCGCATCGAGCAGCACTGCCACGTCTTCACCCTCGGAGACGATTGCTGGAGGCCAGTGGCGAGCGCCTTCTTGTGCGTCAAGTTTCTGATCGCCCTCGACCGCATTGTCGCTCACACCGTTGTCATCCAAGGTGTGGTCTACTTGCTGCTCAGAAAATACCCCAGCTCCGACATCTTCAGTGCTGATAACTTCATGATAGACAAAAACTATGTCTTGGCGTTCGACCTCGAAACCGAGGAGTGGAGGCCGCCGCCACTTGCAGGTCCTCCGGCAATCGACAACACCGATGGTGATTGCGAACTGAATTTAGCAAAGCTAAATGGCAACCTAGTCATGCTTCGTCAATCCCATGATTTCCATGACTACCCCATGGTAGAGATAGACCTGTGGTTCGCCATGGACCTGGAGAAAGGCGTTTGGGTCAAGGAGCACAGCATAAGACTGGAATTGCCAGTGGCGGAGCCTTGGATGTATGCACCAGACGTCCAGCTCTTGAGGGTATTGGACGACGGCAGGGTCGTTTTTTACTACTCTGGAAACTGCTCTTCTCAGAATTGGAATTGGTCAAAGCCAGATTGGAGAACACGGATTTATGATCCAAGAACCAACACTTATACAGATGTTCCTCAGCATGGAGTTAACTATATTGATGGGATGTACAGAGGAAGCATGCTGTGCTTGGAGAGTCAGTGAATGATGGGGTGTTGGACTGTACCACATCAAGTCTGTTGCAGAACTGCATCTCATGCTCCAATCAAGTCAGGGTAGAAAATTTAGTAGTAGTATCACTTGCACCTGCAACTAGTAGCAAAAACATCCTGAATTCCTTGTCTGTAGCTCTATATAGTCACCTTGTGTCTCTCAGATGGCCCACCTGTCAGAGCTGAGCAAGTATCATACAGCAGGTCTAGCATCACAATTTTTTCTTGAGGCAAATAGAATCACAATTACGGTTACTGGCTGGAAAGATTTATCTGAGGACCGCAGGAGGTTACTGATGACCTGGAAATACTTTTTAAAGTTACATCAACGAGTTCAAAATAAAAAGATACTGACGAAATTTGTTTAAAATGAGTAAAGCATGTAGCATTCGCGATAACTTTGCTCAAACCGATACTTTCTACTATTGCAACCTTTTGCTACGGTACAACTCTGATAATTGGCTGTTACTGAATTATATACCCGATACTTTCTACTATTGCGACCTTTTGCTATGGTACAACTCTGATAGTGGCTGTTACTGAATTATATACCCGATACTTTCTACTATTGCGACCTTTTGCTACGGTACAACTCTGATAATTGGCTGTTACTGAATTATATACCGGTCAGTAGCATAACTCAGGATGGGACACTGGTATCTCACCAACTCGTGTGTACCAATAAATCATAGGCCCTCATCAGCGAGGATACCATGTTTCTTTCTTTGATTAGAAGGATATTGTGTTTATGATGCATGAGGGAAGCCATGGAAGACCCGGAGATGGTCAAGTGGGGGTCCAGCAGTCCATGTTCCTACTCAAATTTCTAATTTTTTCTGAATTTTGAAGAAAAAATATACAACAGAACTGCCTCTGTAAGAAAGTTTGTGCTCCGTTGAAGCTTTTTGTCTCGGTCCACTCCTGCTGCAAAGCCAGTTGGAGATTTGTGGCGGTCCGCTCCTTCTACAAAGCCAGTTGGAGATTTGTGGCCGATGATTGATTAATTAAGCCATCTCCACGTCGTTACTCCTATTCTCATCACCAAAATAGAATGAAAAAACTCAAGTTGATTAAACAAAGTTAATTTAATCATAAGCCGTATTGCCACAGTGAAGTCTTTGTGGAGGCCGTCTTGCTTGTTTTTAGACCAAGCTGTTGGTAAATTGATGATTAGTAATTAATGTGGTTGTATGTACCTCTCATTGGTACTTATTATTGATGTCATGGTATTTTCTTATTTTTGACATAGATACTCATTCTGTCTTGTGGATACGCAGACATATGCTGAGTCGAAAGGTCATAACTTTGGACTTAATGCTTCATTCGATGAGGTTGATGCGGCTGAGTATGATGGGCTGGTAATTCCTGGAGGCCGTGCACCAGAATACCTTGCAATGGATGAGAAAGTGCTCGACCTTGTTAGAAAATTCTCTGACAGCAAGAAGCCTATTGCATCAGTTTGCCATGGACAGTTGATTCTGGCAGCAGCAGGAGTGGTCCGGAACCGTACATGCACCGCCTATCCTGCTGTTAAACCTGTTTTGATTGCAGCTGGGGCTAAGTGGGAAGAAGCAGATACTATGACAAAATGTGTCGCTGACGGTAATCTCGTCACGGCAGCGGCTTATGATGGTCATCCTGAATTCATCAGCCTGTTTGTGAAAGCACTTGGAGGTTCCGTGGCAGGCTCAAACAAAAGAATACTCTTCCTTTGTGGGGTATGCATATTGAAAACTTTGGGCTAGTCAATTTATTTCACATTCTTGGTTTATTTGTTCTCATTTTCCATAAGCTGTAACCATTTGAGTAAACCTTCTTTGTTTTAATCGCATTGTAAATAGGACTACATGGAGGATTACGAGGTCATGGTCCCATTCCAGTCTCTGCAAGCCCTTGGCTGCCATGTCGACGCTGTTTGCCCCGACAAGGCTGCCGGGGAAAAGTGCGCAACCGCCATCCACGACTTTGAAGGCGACCAGACTTACAGCGAGAAGCCTGGGCACGATTTCGCTCTGAACGCGTCTTTTGACAGCGTGGACGCTTCGAGCTACGACGCGCTCGTGATTCCCGGTGGACGTGCCCCCGAGTACCTTGCGCTGGACGATAGAGTCCTTAGCTTGGCCAAGGGGTTCATGGAAAGTGGGAAGCCGGTCGCGTCGATCTGTCATGGGCAGCAGATACTCTCTGCTGCTGGGGTTCTTCAGGTACGTGGTAACTGGTGTCCGTTTTGCTGTTCCTGGTGTGCATCAAATTTTACCCTTCCTGTCCTGGTTACAGCAAGTTCTGCTTTAAACAAAACGAAACAACTGTACTTGTTGATGGTACCTGATAAAATGAAGATGTAGAAGTTACCATAGGGAAAAATACAAATGGTTGTTCATATCGGCTTGATCCAAAGAAACTGATTTCATGCCGTTTTGTGCATGATACATATGCAGGGCAGGAAGTGCACCGCGTATCCCGCCGTGAAGCTGAACGTGGTGCTCGCGGGCGCTACGTGGCTGGAGCCGGACCCGATCCACCGCTGCTTCACCGACGGCAACCTGGTGACGGGCGCGGCATGGCCTGCTCACCCGGAGTTCGTCTCCCAGCTCATGGCCCTGCTCGGCGTCAAGGTCTCCTTCGCGTGAGAGCTTCCAGCCCGCGAGGTAGCGTTAATTAGCCCCGGCCTCCGGGCCTTTTCAGATCATACACACACCCAGATAGATACCGTACTGATGTCGTCTTCATCTCACTCCCTTGTCGTTTGAGTTTTGAGACATTGTGTCCACTCTGAACCTGTGCTGCCGCACCGTCTTCCGCCGTTGTCTGTGGTTGAAATAATAAAGCTAGACTGTTACTTAATCATCAGTACCTCCCGTCTTTTTTAGACTGCTACTGCAAAATTAGCCTGCTTACCGAGTTCTCTCATCTGGATGGAACACGGCCGGCGAGAACAGGCGCTTCCTCTGTTTAATCAGCATCTAGAGCTGAATTCGCGAAGGCGTCGGCATAGTTTAAACGCAGGTGACAAGGCAAATGATGTATGCTGACGAAGGTGGCGAAATTAGGTGACAGAGCCAGAGTGCGCGAGTCGGTTAGTCATGTTTTTAGGTCGACGACGAACACGTACGTCACCCGAACCTAGCGCAAAAATCGGCAACGATCGAAACGAGGTATAGCAAAACCGCTGCTGCCGCGGCAGCGCGCGCTTTTCCGGTCATTCCATTACCGGCTCGATTCATACGCCATGATGGAAAAGATCGTCACATCGGCGACCACTCGGCGACTGACGTGTACGTGTAGTATTAAGTAGTATATCCGAAACCGAAAAGGCTCTGCACCTTCGCTGAAGATCGCAGGCCAAAAGGATGGCGACGCCGAGCACTTTCTGGCGTGGCTGCCGATCGCTAGCTTTGGGCTTTTGGCATGGCCGCCGGCCGGCCGGTTCTCATCCAACGACCTCGCACTAGGTTTCCCTCTAAAGAAAGCTGTAAGAATCGATCACGCCTCTCCTACCTAATATTTTTCGCGCTGGACAGGGCGTGCTGCTAGGTACTAGTACATTTCTAAATCAGGAACATGTACATGCATGTTTTTTAGGGGCGAGTGGGCGTAGTTTTGTTCTACTACCTTCAACAATCTAAATCGATGGGATGTGATGGAAGCTATTTCGCGATAGGAAGATGACTGAACGATGCAGACACCAAGTGGCTGAAAATTACTTACAGAGTTTATCTCTCGCTCTGGATGGCAAGTGCACTGTGCACAAGCAGTAGATAGTGTTTCCCATTAGTGTTACACATGATTCCGAGAGTGGTGTTTTGGCTCTTTGATGCACATGCTTCCTTTATTTTGAAATATCAAAAAAATTCTAAGCAAAACATTGGGTGTACATGTTTATATACTACGTGCGTACAAAGTCGTTTCACAATAAGCCGACTTGTCGTGTGGCATGTGTAAACATCGGTTAAAGAATAAGCGATTTCATGAGACATTTTTTTTATCGCTTTTACGTAGTTCGTAAAAATATCGATTTTCTCAAATCTTTTCACACCTACACACAGATCATGGAGATGTACATGTAAAAAACTAGATTTTTTTTTTTTACAATTTGGAATGTGTGGTGAACGGAGTGTATATATGCACCCGAGAGCCGGATTGAATTTCCGCATGATTCCTTGTTTTTGTCTTATACTATCTCATTCTTTGTAATACATTTTAGTAATTGCGTGCATTCATTATCCAGAGACCGAAATGAATAGAACTTTACAATTTTCTAAAAAAGAGGGCTGTGATGGGATGGAAAAGACTAGGGGAGATCATGAAATCGATCATGACCTAAGCTTTGAATATCCTTGCGTTGTGATCAATCATGACCTAACGGTTCGAATATCCTGGCATTGTATATGAAGCTACACATGCATGCATGATGATGCATCACACATCAGCACATGCAGCAAATGGGGCACCGGTGCATATGCCATGAGAAGATGGTCCGGAATCCATGCACAGGGATCTCTATTTCTCTCATCAATCATGATACCTTTCTTTTTATAGCTACAATCAATCAGACCGTTCTATCATGTATGTGTTGTTTAGATCCACCGGCCATTGCATTATTGCTCGGTAGTATCATTTACCTGCTCAGTGACAATCAGAGCATTCTATATATCATATCACTATGGCAAAACCGCTTCATCGATGATAATGTGTTGGTCACATAAATAATCGAAGAATTTCACAAGAATGGAGTCGATGTAAAATTAAAATTTCCTGCAAAGTTGTCCACATATAGGAGAAAACCTCATGATTCTCAATCATGCGATCAAACAAGTTGTATAGGGAAAAAATTCAGAAGAATAAAATCATACATAATCTAAAAAAATCTTTGCATCCGAGTGGCTCCAAGAGTTGATACAATGAAATATCATTGGGTCTACCGTGTAATTAAATACCGACAGAGACACGAAAGGAGCTCACCATCAAAGGAAAAAAAAGGTAAAAGGAGCGGATCAAAACCATACAAAATTTATTTGGATCAAAGCGGCTCTGAGAATTTTTTTGAAAGAGGGCAAAAGATTTTCCCTATTCACTAGTTAAGAATTAGAGGTTGATACAAACCAGCTTAGCTCGGGATACAAAAGATCACTCTTGCGACATAATTGAACCCAAGTGCTTGGCACCCGCCATGCTTCAAAGAGCCGCCTCTCCCCTAATTTAAGATACAATAACATTGGGCATAGATATCTTACGAAAAACCCTCGCATTATGCTTTTTTCAAATTTCCCAAGAGGTTAACATTATGAGAGATTTCCTTCATGAGCTATTAACGAAGATGAAGCCAATCCGACCATTTCAAGGTCCGCCCAAGCGGCGGTGCCCACCTAATCAATCCCGGGCCAAGGAAGAATTGAGTTCCAAATCCTTACGGAGTATCGACACTTGAAGAGGAGGTGTGCGGCAAATTCGAGCTCTCTTCTACATAATTGCCAAACTCATCTTTGGAGGCGATCGGCCGTCGAAACCGATTTTGTAAGATGAGCCACATGAAAAGCTTGCACTTGGGAGGAGCCCTGCGAATTGGTACTACCAAATTAAATATTAGCCGGTCTATCTCATAAGTCCTAACAAACATGTAAAAGGAACTGCACAAATATGTATTGTCCCAGCATTACTAGAACAATAATGGCACTACCGCATGGCATGAGGGTGAAAGACTTTGCAAAAGTGAGCAGAGTCAGCATTTGCCCAGCCTCGGTTGCACCTACCCTATGAATGCGATGTAATTCGGTTACCCGCCATTTTATACTACGTACCAAACACCGTACGTCCAATCGTCCATATCCCAGGATGTTTCAACTTAGACACATATTGCCATATCTTTAGCCTTAGCATCAGACATACTCCCTCCGTTCGTAAATATAAGATGTTTTAGTTTTGTGAAATGAATGTATCTAGATATTTTTTAGTGTATAGATTCGTTTAAATTTATACACTAAAAAATGTCTAGATACATTAGCTTCACAAAGCTAAAACATCTTATATATTTCTAAACGGAGGGAGTATCTGCTATCCCTACGAAATACATCCGCCTCATCTCTAATCCTTTAGGAGCACACATCCTGATATTACACGCTCCTGATGATATCTTCATGGCTGAAAATTCATAGGCTATTTCTCCCTACACGTCCCTTGATCTAGTTTGTTGCCACTTCTTTCTTTCGTGGCCGAGGATTAGCCAGGGGACATATCTCAGTATCTCACCGTTCGCCATCTGTATTTGGTTTTTAGTCTACAAACTAAGTGAAGTATGCCAGTACGTCTGCGTGGTCCTTTTCGTTAGGAACGGACGAACAGTGAGGGGCTGGAGGATCTGCACGGATGGGACAGCTCTCCTAGTAGATCTCGAAGCCGAAATGAAATTAGGCAAATGAGCTCTGAACACTGCAAATGAAATTATACTTCACACTGGACGATACACGCACCTACAGGAGGACATTTATCTCGCCCCTGCGTCGCCTAACCCTAGGCGACACGGGGGGCTCCCCCGCCGCCGGCCACTCTCCCCTCTCCCCTCGTCCCCTCCCTCTCCGCCGCCGCCGGAGGACCCGTCGGGCAAAGCCCAGGCAGCGACGGTGGCGGCGGGGCTCTCTCCCTCGCGCGGTGGCTGCGGGCCGGCTCTGGCGGCGGCGGCGCGGTCCTCGGTGGTTGTCCGGCGGCAAGGCGTCGCGGGACCCGGCGTCGAGCGCGGCGTGACGTCGACGGGAGGCGCGCGTCCTCCCTGCGGCGGAGGCGCCCCTGGCGCTGCAACTCGACTCCATGCCCGCCCGGCCCATCTGGGCCCGTGCGGGCCGGCGGTTGGGCTGTGGCGGCGGGCAAGCGCGGTGGCGCCCTCGGCGCTGGTTGCTGGGCACCTCGGCGGTGCCAGCGGCCGGCCCCTGGCGCGTGGTGCCTGACTCTGTCGGCTGCTAGGCACCATGGTGGTGTCGGCAGTCGGCCAGGCGGCTGTGGACTGGATCCCTCCTTCCAGTCCCCGGCGGTGGGCGGTGGTCGACGTCTTCCTGTGCTTCGACGACGTCTGCGGCGAGCCTCTCGGCGGCGGTGGCCATTTGTCGTGTCCGGCGGCGCGGTTCAGACTTTGGGGTCGGCGTCAGGCCAGGAGAAATCCCGGCTTTTGCTGGTGACGGTGACACCCGCGGGTGCCGTCTTCCTCCTTGGAGGCGTTGCCATGGCCCTGATTGCTGTTCCTCACATTGAGCACCGGGGGAAACCCTAGATCCAAGCCGGATCGGGCGGCGGTGGCATCATGGTGCCGCTCCCTTCTTGAAGGCGTCGCCTTGGTTGCTCATGTAGTCCCTCGAACGGTGGTTGGAGTCGACGTTGGCACTTGCTCAGAGCATGAGCCTTCAGGGCGCAATGTACACCGTGGTGAAGCTCCTTCGCCGATGCCTCTCCGGACTCGTCGGGTCCTGCTGTCTACTCGCCGACTCCTCTAGGCGCTTATGAGTTTGCAGTACGTTGATCCGTTGGCTCCTGGTGTCGGGGTCGGCTTCCGGGATCTCCATCTTCGGGCGTGACGCGGTCCTTGGGTTCTGTGCCTTGTCGCTCACTATTCTTGGTGGGTGGCAGTGCAAGGCGAGTCTTCGTTGTCGTGTGTCTAGGGTTGGCGTTGTAAGCCGTGTATCGTGTGGTGTTGCGTTGAGTTGTAGCCATTCTTGGCGTTGTGCCGGCCGTCTAGGCCTTTCTTCTATACGATTAGTACACCTTCCAGGGTGTATTCTCGAAAAAAAAAATTATACTTCACATTTCTGCTAGCTGCATTCTCCTCTCCGGCGGCCTGAACCCTTCGGTAGCCAAGGTGCGACAAGCCGACAACCAGCGTAGTGTCCACCGGCGGGGATATTTTGCTGCTAGCTAGCTAAGCTGCCTTGATGACGATGAGGGGAATCCAGGCACGCACAGGACAGAAGAAACAGACAACGGATCCAGCTTTTCGATCAATCTCTTCTCTACCTTATAATTGGTGGTCTCGTCGCCCAACATGGCAAAGTGGCAATTTCACGTGCAACGTATATCTTACTGCTATGTATATCTGATCCATACATTTGTCACTCGTATGAATGTTTTTTCTGATAAACAACAAACTAGTATGGATGTATGTAGATATTTCTATGTCTAGATACATTTATGTAATGTGTCAGGAGGGAGTACAGTGCTGTAGTTAAAACTAGTCACAATGGGGAGTATCATACACTAGTATCATGCATATGATACTAGTTTATGATACCACTCCTATAATGCATAGTATCATAGTTCCATTATATTTATTGTTTTGTAGAATCTCAATGCAAATATGTGTACAAGATGTATTTGTCCTTAACTTTTTTAGATTGACGTGCTATGATACAGTATATCATGATATGATACCGCACTCACCTTTCGCCTCATTAATTATGGTGCCATATCAGCTTTTTACATGCATGTAGTGCATGATACTATCTATGATACTCCCATTGTGAGTAGTCTAAATGATCTTGGTGCTAGTATGTACGGATGCTAATACCTGGATGAAGGGCTTCTTTGGATCACAGGGTTCCAAAATACAAGTATTAAAAAACACATGAATTTGATAGGATTGCAGGTACAAAACCGAGGACTACAAAGCAGATTGAAACTGTAGGATTAGTCATTTGAATAGAACATATGGAAACGCGGGATGTTGAAATTCCTATGAAATTGAGGTGCAGGAATGCAATCCATAGGAATTTTGGAGGTGTTATTCATTTGATCCAAGGGCTAGCTTCCTTAGAACGAAAACCATATGGATTGGATCCCTTCAAAATGCCATTGAAAATCCTTCAATTAATCAGTAGGGACCCTTAAGCTTGAATGAAAGTATGAAAACAAGAGGCAGAGGTCCGATCGACTAGTTCTGAACAACCATCACATTGCTTCTAGAGTTAGTTAGGCTATCGACGGTAATCATGCATTGCCGGTGATCATCATGCATGGTGTGTCACGGCCGGATTGTCTTGCTAGTATTTGGTCGTGGCCATTCACACAAGATATGCGCCGAGGGGCAGACCAGCTAACACATCACTTAACTGATCCACCGAACCATAGCGTTGGCTGTTGGTAGACTTGAGGAAGCTAGGACGAGGCCTTCCCTCTCTTGGACTTGGAATATAGTCCCAGCTCATGGACTTTGCCGAGAAAAATCAAGCAGACAATGGAATATACCCTAGACCTAGAGGACACGTACGAATGATCCATCGATGTCCACAGTTGTACAGGACGGCGTGCATGTGCATCCCTTTTGGCTGTAGGTGTAGCTAGCTCCTGGTCTACTGGCGAAATTGGATGGCATGCTGTCCTCTGCTTTGCTTTTCCTAGCTTGGCACCCAACTGAAAATATCGGCGCTTCTGACTGGGACACAATCACACGGACATCACTTTGGTATCACCGTGAATATATGAAGGCTCATGGGACTTGTGATCATGGGCTCACCCGCTCATGGTCAATGACCTAAAGTCATTGAACACTATAATATAGGCACTCCCTCTGTTTTGCAATACAAGTCATTCTAGCAAACTAGTTTGCTTAATCCGGTTATATTATGGAACAAAGTGATACGCCTTAAGTTGATTCTACATGAAGAGTTAACTTAAAATGCTGCAAATCTGAACTTCAAATGACAGCTTACGAGGGCAATGAGGTAGAGTCGTAGTCTGGATCAAAGCTAAAAGTACTCTATTTTATAACGACGATATGGCTTTTATTGGCTCTGCCAAGAAAGCATAATAGTAAGGGGGTGTGTCTAGGGCTTTGAGAATTAGCTTAGTGCTCAGTAGAATGATATCATCACATCTCAGTTGTAACTCACTATTCTCACGAATCACGAAGCAATCTAACAGTCCAGATGTATGGTTCCTAATTGCAGTATCAGTTGCAACTAGGAAAATCTTAGTTGCAACTCAACTTACAACTCAATTGCACGAATCACAATGCAAATCTAATGGTTTAAGATGCTACTGAGCCCTAAGTTAGTTCTCAGTCTACTTAGAACTAGCAAAAACCGTAATAGTAAATCGAATAACTCAATTTTAGTAGTACTCCCTCCGTCTGCAAATATAGGATGTTTTAACTTTATATGAAGCTAATGTATCTAGAAATCTTTTAGTGTATAGATTCGAGTGAACCTATATACTAAAAGATGTCTAGATACATTCACTTCACAAAACTAAAACATCTTATATTTTCAAACAGAGAGAGTACAAAGCTACAAACCCAATAGAGATCCCTAGTTTACTTGAAAGACACATCAAGATCATTTAAAGCAAACATCTCTAGTTTCATTGTTCGCATCAAGATTGACTAGTTTTCGAAAAGTAATTATCTTATGATACAATGTTAAGCGTCATCTAAGCACGCACCGTGCCATCCCGGCAATAACCAAACTCCCCGGGCACGCACACGCAAAAAGACCAGCTCTATAAAATCGGCGCGCCATCCTCGCATCCGACCCGCACCGCACCAACTGAACCCGACCTCGTCACGACCAACTAGAACTAATCCAACCGTGCTCCCCCTGTCCCGCGCGCGCACGCACTCTCTCCTCCGCCTCACCTGAACCGTCCGGCTCCGGCGGCGTGGCTCCGCGGGCGGGACTCGCCGGCGACGGGCCGTTTTGGGCATGAGAGGGGCTCCCCACGCGGCGCACAGCGTCGGACTCTGTTGCGGCGGCGGCGGCGGAATGGACGGCCTCCTCGTCTTCGTCTTCCACCTCTCGCTTCCTATACGTGGCGCCCGCGACCACTCCTCTAATTGCTAGCCCCCGCCGGCGGCCCGGATCGGCCTCGCCACGTACGCAACACACACCCTCCGATCTCCCCCGGTAAACTCTGCTCCGATTCTGCTCGATTCGATCCTCCCTTCCGCCGCCGCCGTCGCCGTCGCCGTCGAGCTGGGCCTCGTTTGACCGCGTCAGAGGATGGACCAGCCGCCGAATGGCTTCGCCGCCGGAGGTGCGTGCCCGATCGCAAAGCCTTGCCCTTGTTTTGTTTTCTTCCTCACAAGACATCGTATTCATGCCTAATTTTTCCAATTTGGCATTACGTTGGGTGATGAGAAACTACTACTATAGCTTTCGTGAAAATAGCTATAATTGACCCCTTTCAGAAACTTCAATACAAAATAAACCGGATCTGGAAAAATTTCACAATCTGACCCTTTTTGCATGGCGCCATGGGGTACGGCGTCATGGTTATATTGCATGGCGCCATGGGGTACGGCGCCATGGTTCTGCATGGCGCCGAAAACTGTAACAAAGTCATGGCGTTATGCGACCATGGCGCCCTAGCATGCGGCGCCATGCAATATAACAATGGCGCCATGGGGTTGGGCGCCGTGCAAAAGGGTCAGATCGTGAATTTTTTACAGATTCGGTTCATTTTGTGTTGAAGTTTCAGAAAAGGGTCAGTTTCAGTCACTTTAACATAGTCACTTTAACATAGCTTTCCTCTCTGCATTAAATCTACTGCGTAGATTGTTTCAGGTGGCGTGTGGGTAATCATTAGTACTAGTAGTCACTGTACTGATTTTTAATGGTTTCAAGCGGCGTGTGGGTAAATTATTGGTACCAATTTGAGACTATGTTCATCCAGCGAAATGTTGCTGTCTGGACTGACGTCTCGATCATAGTTGACAGTGTGACAGTTTAAGTGACTTTTCCAAACGCTAAAAGGGCAAAAATCTATAGGACCAGAATCATTCTTTCGATTCATTTGATGTTGATAGGGGACCACCGCTCATGTCTGGGGCCATAATTAATTTTTTTAAAAATACAAATAAGGGTCTTTAGATGATTGATCAGCAAAGTTATTTTTATTTTTTTTAAACAAAGAGAGAGCTCATATACTAAATAAACAAGTAGGTATTTTTGGTGACCTCAACTGAATCACCTTAAGTTTAGACACAGAAAAGTGATGTCACTCCATGACAATCTAGAACAATGACTAGTACAAGCGAATCAATGAATTGTGATAGAAACAGAGGATATTGCATGTAAAGGGAGGGACTGTGATAGCAACTCTCAAGCGAATCTGTGAAAGGGATGTAGAAAAAACTGAGGCCGCTAAAACGCTGAAAAAAGTGCCTTTTTGTTCCGAAGGAAACAATATGGGAATAGCGCCCAGGGTCTATTTGATCCTTATTCTTGATTGCCTTCTTTTTTTTATAGAATATGCTGCTGCATCGGTTATTCCGTAATGCTGCGCATCGAATAATTCTAAGGGGTCGTTCAGGCGGATCTACTTCCGACATTACACTTTCTTGTTACTAATTAACTGGGCAGAATAAAGAGAATAAATCATTCATGGCATATTCCTGATAATGTTCTATCTCTCCCTAGAAGACAGTTCTTTTCAGGTAGCTTTTCATATGCTAGAAGAGGCAACTGTCTATGTCCAGTAGGCGATTTAACAAAAATAAAGTCAGTATAAACTAACACACATAAGTGGCTATTTTACTGTGTGATTATCCAGGACAGGAAGATGCTTGAGAAACGCCATATACTTAATACTATAATTTATGCTTATTTTCTTCATGATGATTCCAGGTCTTTTTGTTCAGCACATTGATGGGCAAAACGCATCTCCCCCGTCTGTAATTGTGATTGGTGGAGGGATTTCAGGCATTGCATCTGCTCGTGCACTGTCAAATGCTTCATTTAAGGTAAATTACCCCTGGTGGATGAGAAGATGAAATATTTCTTTTCCCAGTTCTGTACAGTGTACTGTTCAAAAGCAGTTAGTAAAACTAGTGTGTTAATGCACACCTACAGGTCACATTGTTAGAGTCACGGGACCGACTTGGTGGCCGTGTGCATACTGACTATTCTTTTGGCTGCCCAATTGACATGGGAGCATCTTGGTTAGTTGCATCCTAGAATTAATATTTAGTTGTGTTTTCGCCATCTTGCATTGAGTTTATACAGAGTGATCTCATGGCTTTATCATGTGATTCAGGTTGCATGGTGTATGCAATGAGAATTCTCTGGCGCCATTGATTAGGCTTCTTGGGCTTAGATTATACCGGACCAGTGGTGACAACTCTGTGCTTTATGACCATGATTTGGAGAGGTAGTTCATTATCCATAGTGGCATATGTGTATGTTCCTCCTTTAACTTGGTTGGCTTTCTTTCTCTTACATTTTTTCATTTTTATTAGCTACGCTCTCTTTGATAAGGATGGTCGCCAAGTCCCCCAGGAGATAGTAACCAAAGTCGGGGAAATATTTGAGCACATTCTTAAGGAGGTACTGTATCCATTTGCATTTACATATTGCCTGCTTATGGTTTCATTGAATCAGTTATAACCTTCTTGTGGATACTGCAGACGGTGAAAGTTAGAGATGAAAATGTAAACGACATGCCTCTTGTTCAAGCCATCTCAATTGTGCTTGACAGGAATCCACATCTAAGGTAAGTGGAAATGTGGAATGTAGCAGAGGATTTGTGTAGTTTGGAATGATGAAGTCTTAGTACAACTGTCAAATGATCAAAATATGTGCACTTATGTTTACAGGCTTGAGGGTTTGCAATATGAAGTATTGCAGTGGTGCATTTGTAGATTGGAAGCATGGTTTGCTACAGACGTGGATAATATATCTTTGCAAAATTGGGATCAGGTATGCAGTAGGATCTGCTTCAAGTACTCATATAACATATTACTCATATGTAACATATGCTCGTTTGTGGAGCCCCCACTTGCCAAGTCAGTAGAGAATTGCTGGCTGATATGAGCTGCAGGGGTGCTTATCCATGCCATGACACATGTCTAAGTGTACTGAGCTTTGCAAATTTACAGGAACATGTTCTTACTGGTGGACATGGGCTTATGGTGAATGGCTATGATCCGGTTATCAGAGCTCTCTCTCGAGATCTCGATATCCACCTGAACCACAGGTACGCACAACATATCCTTATGATGCAGTAATTCACATGGATAAATTGATAAGTCATTTCTGGGCCCAAATAGACAGCTTCTTATTTCCTCCTTTTGGTGATCAGGGTTACCAAAATCATCCAGCGGTATAACAAAGTGATTGTATGTGTCGAAGACGGGACAAGCTTTGTTGCAGATGCTGCTATAATAACTGTCCCTCTCGGTGTTCTCAAGGCAAACATCATCAAGTTTGAACCTGGGCTCCCAGACTGGAAACTGTCAGCAATCGCTGATCTTGGTGTTGGCCTTGAGAACAAGATAGCTCTCCGGTTCGACACAATATTTTGGCCCAATGTAGAAGTACTGGGTAGGGTCGCTCACACATCAAATGCATGCGGTTACTTTCTTAACCTTCACAAAGCCACAGGGCATCCAGTCCTTGTATGCATGGTGGCGGGCAGATTCGCTTATGAAATGGAGAAGCTGTCAGATGAAGAATCCGTTAACTTTGTCATGTCACAGCTCAGGAAAATGCTAACTGGGGCCTCTGAACCGGTAAAGCCTTAGATGCTTATTTTCATATTATCTACAGTTTTTCGCAAAAAAATATATATTATCTACAGTTTTCGCAAAAAAAATTTATCTACAGTTATTGGAGTACTATCAATTCTGTAAATTTCAGAATTTGCACAGTAGCCTGAAGGTTCTAACTGCTTTTCTGCTACATATCTCCAGGTTCAGTATTTGGTTTCACGATGGGGAACTGACCCGAATTCTCTCGGTTCCTACTCGTGTGACTTGGTCGGTAAACCAGCTGACTTGTACGAAAGATTCTGCGCTCCGGTGGGCAACCTGTTTTTCGCCGGGGAGGCCGCCTGCATCGACCACTCTGGGTCAGTGCATGGAGCATATTCATCAGGTATCGATGCTGCAGAGGACTGCCGAAGGCGCCTCTCGACGCAGCTCGGTATCTCCGATCTGTTCCAGGTCGGCAAGATTGCCATGAGGGAGGAGATGGCTGAAGTCATGGTCCCCCTCCAGATATCCAGGTTGTGAAAGAAGAACAATCCTGTCTATTTAGCACTGTGTTGTTCTGTTAACATTGTAGCTGATTTGTGCGTTGTATATGCTTCCAAAACCGTACAATCTCGCAGTTTGATCTTTGATGTATATCTAAATAACATGCAGACTTAATCCCTCTGATTTTATGAATATTTCTCTTTTCATCTATTATGTGCATTCTTGTTTTTCGATAGCATTTATCTAAAAAAAATATGTGCTTCCCCACATACATAACTTTAAGTTGTGTTTGGCGTTGTGATGGATTATTATATTTATACGCCCAACCAAATTTTGCATGTTTTAGTGTTAACCCCTCCCTTTGACTGTTGGCTAATTTCCTATAATCAATTAATTTATCCTCAATTTGCGGTTGCTGAATTGCATTGATCACATCACAACGCAATTTAACAACCCCAAATTGATCCTAACAAAGAGAACGTTGCGTACCATTGTTTCTTCTAGACTATCACATATCTATCCAATGGTGGAACTTTCTTAGGGCCACAAGGGGAATATCCCTCCCCTCCCACCCCTACCTTAGAGGAATCTTAAAAATATCCTTATTTCTCAGGCTTAAATATCAAAGATTGCTTAAAAGTTAAACACAAATGTTTTTCTTGGTCCCCTCAACGTTCTCCATCAAGCTCCACCACTCTATCAAAAAGGGAAGCTTGTGGTGCCAATCTTCACATATCTAGAATAATTCGTGATCATGTGGACCGAATCAAAAGGCACCAATTCCATGGTTACATCTAGTGAGACAACATGCGAATTTTATTTGATTCTGTAGCATCAAATATGGAAGAAAAATATCGCTTTACTCTTATAAGTATTGTAAAACCAAACAATCAACCTTCTCAACTTTAAGCCCAACGGTGTTTTGTATATCGATTTTGGTGTAGTGGTTTGCGACAATGGTGTTCAAATGGATGATAATGTGAGATGATTTGGATGGAGGCCGATAAGGTGGGGTGCTTGTGGTGGATACACAGTAGCATGGAGTTGGAGCAACGAATTAAAGTCGGCGATGGAGAAAACCATCTAACATCCTGTTTAGGCCCGTGCAGACCCTGGCCGAATATATAAAATTTCAAAATTTTAACAACTTTACAATGGAAAATTTGTTTTGAATTTTGGTTTTGTTAGAAAACAGGCGCTTGAGAGATCAGTCACCTATGTGACCGTCAGATCTGGTTGGAGATCCGTGTTTTTTTTGTTTTCCTTTTTCTTTTTTCCTTTTCTGTTTTTTAAATCTGAACATATTTGAAATTTAATCAAATTCGAATTTTCTTCACAATTCAAATTTTGTTCAGATTCAAAATTTATTCTAATCGAATTTTTTTCAGATTCAGAATTTTTTTCATATTCCAAATTTGTTCAAATTCAATTTTTTGTGCAGATTCAAAATTTGTTCAAATCCAATTTTTGTTCATATTCGAAAATTTTGTTCAGATTCAAAATTTGTTCAAATCAGTTTTGTTTAAAATTCAAATTTTATTCAGGAAAAAAGGATGACGTCAGGCGACTGATCTTGAGCCGCCCCCTTTGAATTTAAATATTAAATAATTAATTAAAAAGTATAGACTTCTACGTTAGAAGATTCAAGTTGTAGTCTTGCAGTTGGATAAACATGATGTAAAAGATGAAATTTTGCCTTTTGTATTAGGCGAATAAAGGTAGCGGCCACACGGCGATCGTTCATTAGCTTTCAGTTGCAAACACTATTCAAAGGTCTTATATCTACATCAATAGCACATCATGTGCACATGGTTTTTTTAAAAAAAATAGAGGCTAAGTTTGTCTCAATCTATTAATTAAGAAGGGGAGGATTGCTCGGTTAATTTATAAAAAACTGAGCGAAAACCAATACAAACACATCAAAGTGAACCACTCATAGAGCAAGAAACGCCAACACCCACCTAGGGACCCTGGCAAACTTTCCCAACACACAAAGCTACAACCCAGATAATTGAACAACACTATAGAGATCTCTATGAGAACACCTCAACAAAGGCACTAGGCAACACAAAGCCACATAATGACCCAAAACAACCCGAGAAACAGAAGAGTGTCCATCAACCATCAAGTAGCCGGAGACGTCTTTCCTATGGCGCCTCTCTTCTTGTCTTTACACTTGAGTGACTTCTCATTCTAAATATTAGTTTCTAAATATTAGTACGAGGACAATCACCCACCTTCTTTCTTTTGCTCTTGCCCTTGATTGTCGTCCCTGTTAGAAGATAAACAATCTCTCTTCCCAATCCAGGATAGCCGCCGAGAGCTCAAGGGCTTACGGTGCACCAAGTGCACTCAGTTTCGTTTCTACCTTCTTGAGGTCAAAATTTAAGGAGAAGATCATCATATCATAGAGGCATAGACACAATGTATCGTTCCACAAAAAAATAAATCCATATATATTCTAGACCTCTACCAACAAAATGGAACAAATGTTGTATTAAAAAACTATAATCTCAACTTAAATTCTAGGTGCATATGCTATCATGTATGTTCCTTAAAAGAATTCATAAACGTCGAATACCTCTATGATGTATATATATCCATAGACAGATGGACTGGTGCACCTCACACACCACAATCCCTGGTGCACCTAGCTACATATTACTACATACTTTCTTCGTTTCAAAATATAAGATATTTTAGTCTTTCTTTAACACTATGTATAGTGTGTACCTTGGAAGCAAAATAAGTGAACCTACACACTAAAAAACATCTAGCATATGTGTCAGAAAAAGGTTGAAATATTTTATATTTTAAAACGGTTTCCCGTAATAAGTATGTAAAGTGCATATCTTTACTTACAAACCAAACCAGAAAGAAAGAAGAGTACTCTCACGTGAACACATTACTACTAAAACCGGCGGATTACCTGGAATAGAAAGTTGTTGTGTACACTCCATTACACATGCCGCTCTACCACGCGAGGGAAACCTTGACACGATTAGCATGCCATTACGTTAAGTTCATCTGATTGAATAAGCTCATACACCCAATGACCCAATGCCTCTTCTCGTCGTCAAGCGATTTTTTGGTCATTTGATAAACTAATTTTGTATATTGCTTTTGATTTAGCATTTTACTATTATTTGACTATTTGATCACAACTTTATAATATTACAATTTTCATGTTACAATGAAGTGCACATCAGAAAAAGAAAAAGATAAATGTTCCAACAACAAGAACCCACACAATTCATGATCTTAAAAACATTGTTGTTATTATACATACAATCGAGAACTAACTATCTCTAAGTCGACATAAGAACAACGTTTGACATGTGGCCTTGGAAGTTATCATTACTTCCTCCGACTCATAATACTCTTTGCTAATGTAGATGTATCTAGACACATTTTAGTGATAGATATATCCGTATTAGCGAAGAGTAATATGGATCGGAGGGAGTATTAAAAAACTGTTTTCTACTATTCGCAAAAAAACCTGTTTTCTACATTTTTTTGATGAAGAACTGTTTTTTGACATGGCTGCTAAAAGTTATTTTAATGGAGAGTTGCTCAAAAGAATTTGCTAAGGAAAAACAAATATAAAAATATTTTTAATTAATATAGTGCCGAGAAAGTAGAAGGAGACTAGAAAACATACACCACCATAAGGTTGGTGCCATGATGGCCCACCTGCATATGCGTGGGATATTCCGAGAAAATATCCCACCTGCAACGCAAGCTTGCAAACCGAAAGAGCCAGCCGGCTTCGAGCCGCCAGCCCGTCCGTCCGTCTCCGTGTCGCGGCCGACTTCCTCTCCTCCTCCGTCCCTCCGTCCGTCTATATAATGCCGCACCCGCCTCCACCTCCCACCACGCAAACGCAATCCCAAATTTAGATCACGCCACACCTTACCGCCGCCGGAGAAGAAGAGGGAGCAAAGCTCATCCTTTTGCCTCCCGCCGGACCGATCGCATCGCCGTCGCGACGAGTAATCGTCGGTGGTGAGGGATCCACCTTCGCGTTGCCGGTTTGGAGCCAGACAGGGTTATGAGCTGCCTCACGTTCCGCCGCTCCAACGCCAGCCGCCTCCAGGACGGCCTCCTCGTCTTCGTCTTCTTCATCTCGATTCCCATACGTAATCTGAATAATCGTAGTAGTAGTAATTGTAGTAGTAGTAATCTCTTGTAAACGGCGTTCCTGCTCGCTGCCGCGCGTGCGCGGATTGAGGAGGGGCGTTCTTCCGCTTCTCTGTCTGCGTATTCTCCATCTTCTTCTCGCTCGACGACGGCCGCGGCAGCAGCGGCTATGGATCCCAACAGCTTCAAAACCGGAGGTACGCTGATCTCTGTATTTCTGTCCTGAAATTTCTGTGTTTCCTGTTAGATCTTACATAGAGGGATGGGGATTATGCGTGCTGAATGGGGATTTAGAACATGATTGCTGGATCTAATCAATTCAATTGCCGTCATAATTGAGGAAAAAAAATAGAATTTTGGTTGCTATGCTCATATATACTTTGCCCGCTTTGATCCGCTTGAATTGGCGCTGATTAGGAACAGTTCATGTGCGTTGATGTATTTTAGGCCTTCTGATTTAATTTAATCATTCAGTTGCGATTATAATTGAGGGAAAATTGTAATTTTGTTGCTGTGCTCATATTAGATTTTGCCCCTTTTGATCCCCTTGAATTGGGAAAATTTATGTGCATAAGTGCATTGATGTACTGTAGGCCTTTTGCTTCCAACAATTGAGAGGCGGTGCGCTTCACCGCCATCGGTCATCGTGATCGGCGGTGGCATCTCGGGGATTGCGGCAGCTCGTGTCCTCTCCAATTCCTCCTTTGAGGTGACTGTTCTCGAGTCGAGAGATCGTATCGGTGGCCGTGTTCACACCGACTACTCCTTCGGATGCCCCATTGATATGGGGGCCTCATGGTTAGTCCCACTTGGATTGATCAATGGAAAGTGTCATTTGTTGATTTTCGTGTTCAAAATCTGTTGCTAACTTTGTGCTGTTGTTGATGGAAAATTTCAGGCTACATGGAGTCAGTAATGAGAATTCTTTAGCACCATTGATCAGCCATCTTGGGCTGAGGTTACATCACACCAGCGGCGACAACTCTGTTCTGTATGACCATGATTTAGAAAGGTGATTTTAGCACTTGGAATTTACCTTTGGAATCCACATACTTAATTGCGTGTTCTTACATCTCACTGTGTTAATCTATTCCTTCACAGTTGTTCACTCTTTGATAAGAATGGCCTTGAAGTTCCAACAGAGACAGCTGCTAAAGTTGGCTTAGTATTTGAGAGAATTCTTAAGGAGGTAGATAGTTATAACTCTCATACTTTCTACTTTGCTCTTCTCTGTGTTCATTTCCAGCTAACTTTAATATACTCTGTAATCTATGTTGTGTTTCAGACCGTGAAGCTCCGTGATGAGCAGGAACATGACATGCCCCTGCAACAGGCTATCTCAATGGTGCTTGAGAGGCACCCTGATCTAAAGTATGTCTACTGTTATAACATGCTTCTATTGAATTATTCGTTTGATACAATACAAATCATAAATTGGTCGGTTGCAGCATAATAGCTTGACTGATATCGTTGCCAATATTCAGGCTAGAAGGACTCGACGATCGTGTCATGCAATGGTGTGTCTGCCGGCTGGAGGCATGGTTTGCTGCAGATACAGATGAAATATCTCTGAAGAACTGGGATCAGGTTAGCACACATCAGTTGACCCCATTAAGCATTTATCTATAACATCGTATAGTGACACACCACAAAAAAGAAGACCCACTAGTCATTTTGATCCTTTTCCTATCACTGAATTATCATCCTATGTGCAGGAACATGTTCTTACTGGTGGTCATGGTCTGATGGTTGACGGATACTATCCTGTAATTCAGGCTCTCGCTCAAGGTCTTGACATCCGTCTTAATCAGAGGTGTGTACTTTTTTTAAATTCCAAGCATGTATTATGCAAGGAATAGTTTCAGTATGCCTGTCACAAATGTTCTCTTAAAATCTCCTGTTATGATAGTGCCAAGTATTTAATATACTAAGTTAGACATGCTATTTGATTTAAACCATAGTCATTTTAAAACTTTCGTGTACCCTGCCTTCAGTCAAGTCACCATATTATTTTCCTTGCACTTGCTTTACTGCATTTGCTAGATAACTTTTGCTTACCCTGCTATTTCTATATATTCAGAGTAACCAAAATCGCCCGCCAGTACAACAGAGTGACGATCACCACCGAGGACGGCATGCAACACTCAGCCGACGCCTGCATCATTACGGTGCCGCTCGGCGTGCTCAAGGCGAACATAATCAAGTTTGAGCCTGAGCTGCCCTTCTGGAAGAGCTCCGCCATCGCGGACCTCGGCGTCGGCATAGAGAACAAGGTCGCGATGCATTTCGACAAGGCCTTCTGGCCCAACGTCCAGGTGCTGGGGATGGTCGGGCCGACCCCGAAGACATGCGGCTACTTCCTCAACCTCCACAAGGCCACCGGCAACCCGGTCCTTGTGTACATGGCCGCCGGCCGGTTCGCCCAGGAGGTGGAGAAGCTGTCGGACGTGGAGGCCGTGGCCCTCGTCATGGCTCACCTCAAGAAGATGATACCAGACGCCACTGAACCTGTAAGCTATTCTTCTGTCTGAAACATTTTTGTCAAATGCTGAAAATAGCGTGTCTGCATTTTGTGATGTTTGATCAGTTGAGCTAACCATTGGCATGATCTGGTGTGGTGTTGCAGACGCAGTACCTGGTGTCGCGGTGGGGTTCGGACCCTAACTCCATGGGCTCCTACTCGTGCGACCTGGTCGGGAAGCCGGCAGACGTGTGCGAGAGGTTCTCGGCGCCGGTGGACAACCTGCTGTACTTTGCTGGTGAGGCAGCTAGCGCGGAGCACTCGGGCGCGGTGCACGGCGCCTATTCGTCGGGCATGGACGCCGCCGAGGAGTGCAGGGGGCGGCTGCTGATGCGGAAGGGCGTGCCGGATCTCGTCCAGGTCGCCGCCGCCTGCGAGGAGATGGCCGATGTGGTCGCCCCGCTCCAGATTTGCCGGACTTAGATGATGAAGAAGAGATGCAGCCAAGCTTCGTTCTGCCATGCCCGATTGGTCTGATGACTGACAGAAAGAGTGCCAGTGTGCAATCGATCAGTCCGTGTCGGCAGAAATAGATTACTGATATGCTTAATTTTCTCGGGTTGCATTGAGTCAATAAATCGAGACCAGTGAGTGCGTTGTTGTATTCCTGGAATTATTTGGTGATTACTATCAAATTTATCATTCAAATTCAATAGAAGAGCTAGGATTGAATCTTGTGCGAATTATTTGGAACATGAATTATACTTCAGTAGTATTATCATTTTCTTAAAAAACTGTATGTGTATTGTGTGATCGTTTTGGGTTAGAAGCTTTGTTCTTCGTCTGTCTCCATTGCGATAGCAACTTGCTTGCAAAGGGTGGCAGACAAGTGCAGGGCGACGTGTCAAAGTTTATGATTCCGGATGACGCGGCTTTCGGCGTCGCTCGTAGATGACGTGGCCGCTGTGCCCACCGGTGCTTCCAGGTTGTCGCCGGTGAGGCTACGTCGACGGCGACGACGCAAGCGGTTTGGCGCCAGCAGAATCTGGACCTTCCTGCGAAACCACCATTCCATTTTCCAATTACCGCACGTGCTCCCACCTCTTAGACCTGGGCCCACATGGTGGCTCGGTGGGCCCATGCGGGCCCCACCACGTGTTAGCCCAAGTCGTCGTTGCCCCGAAGCAGCAGCTCGCCTGCTCCTCGTCCGTCTCGAAGTTGAACACGAAACAGGCGAGAGAGAGAGAAAAAAAATATCGGGCTGTTCGCTCGTCATCGCCCCTTGCCGCCGGCGAGAGAGATGTCGGCGATGTCTCGCGCGATCCGGGCCTGCGGCGGCGCCGCGTCCCGGCGGAGCCTCTCCGTGGCGGCGTCGAAGGAGGCGCCCGCGGTGGCGGCGGCGGCGGCGGTTGTGGCGGGGCGCAAGGCCGGGCGGGATCGGGGGGAGGACGGGAGCCGCGTGCAGTGGGTGTTCCTCGGGTGCCCCGGGGTCGGCAAGGGCACCTACGCCGGCCGGCTCTCGCGGCTCCTCGGCGTGCCCCACATCGCCACCGGCGACCTCGTCCGCGACGCCCTCGCCTCCCAGGACCCCCTCTCCAAGCAGGTACTACTCGCCCTCCGCCTCAATCTCCGTGTGGATTTCTTCTAGGCGATGCTTCGCAAATTTGCTTATCTCTGGAGGTCAATTGCGTGACATGATTTAGCAGCTAAAACTAATTTAGTTGATTTGCTCCCTGCATCCGGTGCCAATTTATTACTAGGAACCAAAAAAGCAGATATGTACAGTACAGAAAAGATGGTTTAAATTTCTGAGAGGAGACCAATCCAAGCCAGAGATTGCGCCCTTTCGGACACAGGCGCACAGCGCATCCAGTAGAACAAAACTGGCAACACGTTTATCACATGAAGCACCCGTCAGACACAGCATATCCTTGATCTAAAAAATACACAGCATATCCAATTGCATAACCTGGAAGGATCAGAGGTGCATGAACTGTTGAGCATTTGCTCAGCAGTCAGAACATTGCTTACTGACTGTTTTTGTGTCGGCAGTTCATTGGGATTGTAGCAAATAAGTCGAATTGATCAACTTTTGAAGTAAGTTCTGGGGACAAATACATTCGGTAAACAAAGCCAATAAAACCTCACAATCTTTGTGAAGTCTATAATACACCCCATTAGAAGGGCATTAAAAGTGATCATAAGGCCTAGTGCATGGATGTAGTTTTTACAGTCAGTGATTTTAGTTTGGTTATAGACCATGGAAACCTTTTATGATCACCTACTGTTGTGCCTCTCTACCTAGACTTTGCTGTATGTCTCCCATTTTCTTGATCATTATGTCTGCTTTGTTTCCAGCTTGCTGAAATTGTGAATCATGGAAAGCTGGTGTCTGACGAGATCATCATAAATCTGTTGTCAAAGAGACTCGAGGAGGGAGAAGAAAAGGGTGAATTGGGTTTCATACTTGATGGATTTCCAAGAACTATAAGACAAGCGGTGAGCTAGTTATTTGACCTGACTGTAAGTATGCAAGACATATACTTGCATCATCTCAGTTGGACTTTATCATTAATGGATGGAATCCTGGAAAATAGATTGTGCAGTTAGAACATTAGTATGGAACTTTCTAGTAATAATGTTATATATGGTACGGAGTAGTTCAGTTTTAGTAATGTTTGAGACCAACAAAAATCAACCAAGTCTTCAAAGTTATCTGCTGGTATTGCATAGCAGTTACCATAATAATTATATTTGTTTGATTTGTTAGGAAATACTGGAGGGAGTCACAGATATTGATTTGGTGATCAATCTCAAACTCCGAGAAGAAGCTCTGCTTGCAAAATGCATTGGTAGAAGGAAGTGCAGCCAGTGCGGAGGAAACTTCAATGTGGCCTCCATAGACATTGAGGGTGAGAATGGCGGGCCTCGAATGTATATGCCTCCACTACTACCTCCTCCACAGTGCGAATCAAAGTTAATTACCAGAGCAGATGATACAGAGGAGGTGGTAAAGGAGCGGTTGCGTGTTTACCATGATTTGGTACGTACCAGAAACCTATTCATATTTTCTGGGATCTGAACGATAGTTTTCACCAGTACGGTATGGATGAGGCTATGTTTATATGCGTAGGAGGTCAATTAGTGAATTTGCAGTACAAAATAAAGGATGCTTAGATTTGATCGTGTGAAACATCGACATAGATATGCTGGGTTTTTATATAAAAATATTCACTACTACTTAGCTAATTGGCACTTAATGTTCAGGTTTCTCAGCTAGTCTTATATGTATGTGTATTCTTTTTTATATTCAACGATGAGCACATATCATCTGCTAAACTTGAAACTACATTATGGAACTCGTACATAGCCCGCCCTCCCCCCCCCCTCCCTCCCTCCCTCCCTCCCTCCCTCTCTCTCTCTCTCTCTCTCTCTCTCTCTCTCTCTCTCTCTCTCTATTTGTATAGGTTTGGAATATTTCCTGATTATCCTTTCAAAGCAACCTTTTCATCTTGGCAGTGCGAACCAGTGGAGGACTTCTACAGAGCACGTGGTAAACTCTTGGAGTTCAATTTACCAGGAGGAATACCCGAATCGTGGCCGAAGCTACTGCAGGCTTTGAATATTGAAGACCCTGACAACAAAAGATCTGCAGCAGCATAATTTTTTGTGTTAGGGGCGCATATTATGTATTTGTTCCCCATGTCAAATGTAGTTGCCCGATAAGCATTCATAGCATCTCTACAAAGTAGTTCATTCGGGGCCATTATACTGCAGGCTATGAATATTGAAGACCCTGACAACAAAAGATCTGCAGCAGCATAATTTTTTGTGTTAGGGACGCGTATTTTTTTTTTCTGTGTCAAACGTAGTTACCTGATAAGCATTCGTAGCATCTCTACATAGTAGTTCATTCGGGGCCATTATTTGATCTGGCACTCAAATTTGTATAGTTGATTGGTCATCATGGATCGATACAAGTTCGATGAGCTTGCTAGCTGTATTCTTTAAATGCTTATGTCTCAAGGACAGATTGTAAATAACCGACATTTGAGTTTGTAGTCTGTTCATAAAGCACAGCTTGTGGACAGAAGCTACAGTGCAACCATTCTTATGACAACATTACATCAGGAAATAATTTTGTTCAGTGGCGGAGCTTCAAAGAAATGATTGGGCGGGCCAAGCTAGAGAATGTAAAAAAAGAAATCAAATTCTAAACTATACTGGTGATGCATGGATTAGTCAGTACTCATACCTCTTGTTCATATTGGTTTAGAACATACTTATATTTGTAACTAATACTCCTAGACAAAATAAACCATACATGGATATAGTTTAACCATCGGTGGTGCTGAACCTTTGAGTTGCTGACCTAGACTACTGAATTGCTAGAGTGACAACGAACTGAATTAGTGACTTTGAGGGGAATCGTTGGTTGCATAGCATTGCAGTTCTACTGGTGGCTCGACTTGCGTGTAGATATTTTAATTTTTGCTCCAAGGCTGGGCGGGCCACGGCCCGGTTTTACTTGCATGTAGCTCCGCCAGTGATTTTGTTGTATGGCTGAGTCTGAGAACGTGTTTACGTACTCGTTGAGCGTTTTGGTTTCTTTTATCGAGAATCTCATATTATAGATTTAGAAAGTTTTCTTTGACGTAGCTCCTTTGTTTAGCGTTGCATCCTGTTATGATCTGTTTAAAGAGTGAACCAGAGGAGGAATTCTGCAGAACACGGGGAAACTCTTGGGTGTTCAGTTTATCAGGAGGAATACCCGGCCGAAACTATTTCAAGACCTGAAAGCAAAATATCTGCAGCAACGATTTCCGTGTTTGTTTTATAGTATTACCTCGGATCGGAAATAATTATCTGTAGCCTCTGCCAAGCGTAGTTAAGTCTTACTCATAAGCATCCCTTTTGTCCATTTGGCGTCTCGATTATTTGACCTAGCAGGTTGATTGGTTGTTGATCATACTAGTTCGATCGGCGTGCTAGTTGTATTCTTGAACTTATACTCTTATAGCCTCTCTATTTGATAACTACACGAGCATTTTGGAGATATTTGTTGTATAAATACCCGAGCATTTTGGAGATACCGGTTTGTAGTCTGCAGACAAAATTCTCCCAGCGCAAGCATTCTTACATGTAACCACTTTTATGATTAATGTACCTATCAAGTTTCCTGGTTACTTTTCGGGAGTGCCTAGAGCTCAGCCGCCTGAGATTTAATTAAGTCTCAGTCGGCTGGCATCAGCTACTGATCTGCGCAAGTCTACGTTAATTTGCTCTGTCCCCGCTAATTTCCGTCAGCATTTTGCTTGTTCTGTAGGCGGAACTTGGCATGCGTGTATGTGTTTGTGCTTTGGTCCTCTCACGAATTTTTTTAGCTTCGGCTTCTAACCATGCATCAGCCCACGAACATGCAATAGGCTACGAAACGATGATAGTCAACAGCTCAAGGTGATTCTTTTTCTTTAAAAAATGAGTGAGGTCCATGCTTTTATTGCAGATCCACAAAGAAAAGAAAATAAAGCACCGAAATAAAATTTTTGCAGGTAAAAAGAAAAGAAAGCACCGAAATATTGTCCAAGGATTCAAGGAGATTCAATAATCCTCCCCCTCCCCCTCGCGTCGCCTCCTCTAAGGCGACCGGGGGGCGAAACCCTAACCCCCGCCGCCGCCGCCTCCCTCCCCTGATCTCCCCTCCCTCGCCGTCCCCTGAGGCTGCTGCCGGCGAAGGCCCGCTGCGCCGGTGATGGGGGCGGCGGGGATCTGCGCGCGGAGCTCTCCTGGCGCGGCTGCATGGAGGAAGGCGGCCACGCCGGGGGCTGGACTCTGCTAGGCCTGCTCGGCTGCCCTGCCTTCCCGTCCTCCTCTCCAGCGCGGCCTCGCCGGCGCTTGGAGGCTGTGGGCGGTGGCGGGGATGCCATCCGCGGCGGATCTAGCTGGGTCCGGGAACGCCGGGGCGGCGGCCCTGGCCGGAGAGGCGGCGTCAACCGCGCGGCCGGTGACGTTCGCGGGTGTTGTTGACCGGGGCTCTGGTCGCGCGGGCGGCAGGGCGACGGCGGAGTTGGCCGGGTGTGGTGGATTCGTCTGCCTGCTGCAAGATCCCGAAGGTCTGCTTTTCCTTGGCTCCCTCCTCCCTGCAGGATTCTTGCTGCTGGTGTTAGCCGGCATGGAAACCGGCTAGGGAGCCGGTGGGGAGTCTTTGGTCCGGGAGAAATCCTTGGTCTTCTGACCACAGCGGCGGCGACGCCACGGCGACGCCTGGGCGCCGTTTACCTTCTTGGAGGCGCCGCTGCGGACCTGTTCCCCACCCCTACCTTGACCCGGGTGAAAACCCAAAATCCTTTCGGATTGGACGGCGGCGGCGCTACCGGCGCCGCTCCCTTCTTGGAGGCGTCGTCTGGGGTCCGTGGTAGCCAGCGAGGGTTGCCTAACTGTGAAAAGTTAGTCTCTTCGAATTCAAAGGCTACTCGCATGCTTTCCCTCCTCTGCTCTGCGCCTCTTTGGCTGAAGCTGCTTGTTGCAATGGAGTGCTTGTCGCTGGGTGGTGCTCTGCATGGTCTGGTCTTCTCCGGTGGTATCTCGGGCAATACCTCCTCTTGTTCTAGGGTGAACATTTCCATGCCTGACGGTGCGGCGCCCTTCGATCCAGGGCGAGAGGGTAGGGACCCTCTTCGGCATGGGAGGAGGATGGTGTTTCTGTGTCACCTGAAGCTAATCATCTAGTGTTTCCTACCTTGTCGGTGTGCGTCTCCTGCGGTTGCTTGCTTCTGTCTTGGCGTCGAGCGAGAAGGTCTTCGTCTTCTTCAAGCGGAGCTTTTTCTTTCGATTTTGTTTGCTTGAGTTGTGCGTGGTGTTGTAAGCTGTTTTCAGCACCCTTGTACCGATGGCCGTATGGCTTTATTAATTTAAAGCTGGGCATTTTTGCCTTCTGTTTAAAAAAAAATATTGTCCAAGGACTATAGCATTTCTGCACATAGAACCATTCTCAGTTGTGCACAAGGTTATCAGTATCGGGATACTAGATAGTATCGTTTTCTTGTCAGCAGTATCGTATCATAGAATCGTATCGTAGTATCACGATACTATGAGATTTTTATTTTTAATAAAAAAAAATATATATATATATTACTAATATACATAAAAAATATATCTGAATTTAATTTTTAATTTGAATTTTAAGCATATTTTATATATTTCATAGAATATGAACATGTAAAATGATGCATATATAATATAAATATGGGCCCACCCATCTGGTACATAATACAATTATAAATAATTAGGAACCCACAAAACAAAAGACCGGGTTTAAGAAAAGAAAATGAATACACATAACTCGCTAGTTGACTGCTTTCTTGCATATACGAAGTTCTTTTTTAAACCCATCTCAACAAAACTAATGGAGGTTGTATTATTTATATACATAGTTAGCCTTGAGATTATAAAACCAATTTTAACTTGAGCTTGCCACAGCTTCGTGTCCTTATTTTTTACCATAGGTGTGGGATCGTATTGTATCGTTTTTGTATCGGGATACTAAAGATACCATGATACGTGTCGGAATACAAGTAAGATACCACCCAGATTAAGATACTATCACGGTACATATCTATTGGCCGTGGTAGTATCATAAAATCATAAGATACTAAGATACGTATCGGGATATTGACAACCATGGTTGTGCATCGTGTGTAGTATCTACTCTTTTTCCAGTAGCACGCCATAGCCTCCAGTTGCACATTACATGTAACCGAGCGTCTGCTTGCACACTAAGGCCATGTACAATGGGAGTGCTTAGAGAAGGTGCTTACCAAAATAAACCAAACATTTTACTAAGCACTGGTGCTTACCAAAATCATCCAAGTAGCTTCCAACCTGTATCTTTCGATTACTGTCATCAATATTTTTGAGAATTGACTTTATGGTATTGATCTCAAGTTTATAATGCTTATTAGGGTGGGAGCGTCTGCCGTTATATGGCCGCTTTAACTGCGTAGAAATGATAAAGTTTTTGATGATAAAATTTGTTCACTCTTGCAGGTCTTCCACAGTCCGTTTGTGGTCATCTCTTCAGCACATGGGGAATCGAAACCTATTTATGGAAGTCTATACATGATTGGAGGCGACGATGAGAGATACTTTTTTCCCATATGGGTGGTCGCATAATCTTCGGATTGGTCCACCATCAGCTACCTAGGCGTTATTACTGTTGCTCAAGATTGATATATATTTCACATTTTTGTTTTACCTTGAAACTATTGGACGGCTGTATGCATTCTAGTTATGCAGAGATCAGATGTATTGCTTAAACCTTTTAAATAATAAAACATCCATTATCAAAAAGGGGCTTTGGTTCCCGGCCACACTAGCTTTACCGAACCAAAGTTTGGCAAATGTGGCACCCATATTTTCGAAAGCCACAAAGTGTAGCTTAAGTTGGCAATAAATTCACTCAATGATGGGTAGGCTATATGAATAATAAAGTCGCAACTCTGAAGTGTGGCAAGATCCAAACATATATCAAATGATCAAACTTTAGCTTGGCAAAGTGTATCTAAGAATGAACCCCTAAAAAATCTCAACTGCAATATATGTGCAACTGGAAAATCATAGTTGCATGGAAAAAATATCAGTTGCAATTTATGTGTAATTGGAGAAATCTTGTTTGTAACCCATATGCAACTGGAAAATCTCATTTATCATAAAAGAGTTGAGGTCTGCCTTTTTTTCAAAAAAAAAATATTCTAGAGCTTAGATACGAAGAGCCTCTCCATCTCCTCGGCAAAGCGCGCCATGGCTAGACGCGGCAGCGCAACCGGCACGACAACCGCGTCCTCCCCATTTCGATCCGTAAAGGCCGTGAAGAAGCTCCCGCCGAAGAAAGGGTAGACCGGGCCGCCAAAGACCGGCTTGCCCCACCCGAAGTCCAAGCGGTGGAACCCGACACGCCGAAGGTCAGAGAGGACATACATGTTCGGACGAACCATCGACGGCCGGCCGCCCAGCACCAGTTCGTCGACCACGGAACGCACGTAGTCGGCGGTCACCACGACCTTCGCTTGCCGCACCAGCGCTACCGCGTCTTCCAGGGAGCCGCGCCGCAGCGCCGCAGCGTCAGCCAGCGCAATCGAAGCCACGGCAGCATTGCCGTAGTACCCCGAGGGCAGTCTCAGATCGGCAGTGGCTCTGATATTGGCGATGATTGTCAGCAACGCATCCTCGCCCGGCGGGACCTCGAGCGCCGCGGTGCGTGCACGCCATAGGAACGCCGCGAGCGCCTCGAAGGTCGTGACCGTCTCGCGGAGGAGAGGAGGGAGGTGTTTCTTGATCGCGGCTACCTCTGATGGGCCAAAGGTGAAAGATCGCGCGACCATGTCGCCGCCCACTGGCGGCGGCGCCTGTGCCGCCACCGCTGACTGCTTAACGTCAAACTTCCTGTGCGGAGACGACGACAAAGACAGGCTAGGCACCTCGAGGAGCTCGCGGGACCACGCGGGCGTTACGGTCGGCGCGGGAAGGCCTCCGGCGAGCTCGGCAACAGCGTTGATAAACTGGGCGATGCCGGCAGCGTCGCACATGGTATGGTTGTGGCGGATCGCGAACACAAAGCCACCGCAGAGCAGCCGGGTGACCTGGTAATTAGCGCAAGTTAATCTCCATCGATTACCCACATGCAAGAGACTATATATCAGGTAACACTGTACCTGGATGAGCATCAACGGTGTGTCGAGCATGCCGCTGGAGCCCTCCACTTCGACGAGCAGCTGTTCCATGTACGGGAACGGCGGCCTTAGCCCGGCCGCATGAAGCTCCGCCAGCCGAACATCGGCTTCGGCCTCCACGAACAGCACCCCCTCGCCCGTGCAGTCAACTACCAGCTTCCTCCCCTCCACTTCCCTCAGCCGCCCGGCCAGTGGGTAATAGTGTACCAGGGCCTCACCAAGGGCGCGTCGGATGACGCCGGCTGGATCACCCGGTGTGACGCCGTCCTTTCCGCCACGGTAAAAGAAGGCCAACGACATGTGCCTGCGCATAGTGTCCTGGTCGTCAATGTCGGACAGGCGCTTTGTCCCCCGGGGCGTCGGCGCCGCCGGCCCGACGATCTCCAGATCACGCCGGCGCACTACGAACACCGGCGTCCCCGTGTGCACGCTATTCTTCGCCGGCTCCGGCATTGCTAAGAGCAAGTTGGAGCTAACTATCGAGATTCGGGAGTTGTGGGTACTACATGTAATTAACCGGAGAGATCTACGTAGTACTACTACTAGACGATACACATGCACTACACACAGTATTATACATACCGTGGTAGTCGGCGGACACCTAGCTAGCTAGGTCGACTCTACTAAAAGTCAAAGATTCGAGGCATGACACACTGCTGGAACAAGCTGTAGAAAGTCTAAATGCTTCACTAACAAATTGTGGCTTTCCAGATGAATGCTGCGTTTGTCATTAGAGTAAACCGGGAGAACTGACAAGTTTAACACTCCCACATGGCCCATGATAGCCTACCATATGTAAAGCTCGATCGATCGACCTATCAACTAACATGGCTCGACGAATTTAAAACAACAATTATACAAACTGGCCAGCAGATAGCTACCCCGTCGATCCCCATTCGTTGACTTTACTTCACCTTGGACAAGTAATAACTTAGAGCAAGTATGTAAGCAGGCTATAAGGGCATCTCGAGCAGCTCGACTCAAATTAAACATAAAATATGTTCGTTTTACCGTTCGTTTGTGTAAAGAGGAGTATAGTTGTACTTTGTGTGCATAAGCGCACTGTGATCACTTGTATTGAGTCATCCCTAGTGTGGAAAATATTATATCCCTGTAATTGTGTGTTGTATTGATCTGACCCATATGGAGGTATATAAAGAGGTACAAGACTTAGGAGACAAGAAACCTAATAACTTGGTACACAAGAAAGTCTAGAGTCCTAGCCTAAGTCATATACGTATTACTTATTCTAACATTCCCCCTCAGTCGTAGCGGGAGTGAAGCGGATGATTGCGACTGGATTTGAAGTCTTGCGCTTTTGTCATCTTCTTCTCCATGTCATCATCAACTGCGTCTCTGATGGGGTCGGCACCATTGGTGCCTTCCGTGTCTCTCCTCTCTTCCCTCCCGCAGTCACAGCGGGAGTGGCGTTGACGCAAGTGACGATGCGAACGCTGTTGACTGGAGTTCTTAAGTTGCTGTAGACGGTGTTCTTGATGTCGATGTCGAGGTAGCCGATCATGATGTAGCCGTGGTCGAGGTTGTCGTGGTCGTTGTAGCCGTAGAGCCGAAGGCACAAAAAATTGCGGGTTTTTGGCGGCAGCGGCCGGGTTACTGCGGCGGCGGCGGGTTTTTAGGCTGCGGCGGCAGGGTTACTGCGGCGGCGGCGGGTTTTTAGGCGGCGGTGGCAGGTGTTCTGCGGCGGCGGCGGGGTTTTAGGCGGCGGCGGCAGGTATTCTGCGGCGGCGGCGGTTTTTTTAGGCGGCGGCGGCGGCAGCGGTCTTGTCGTAGGCGGCGGCGGCGATCGAAGATCACGGCGGCGGCGGTCTTGTCGTAGGCAGCGCCGGCAATCGAAGATCACGGCGGCGGCGGGTCTTGTCGTAGGCGGCGGCGGGGTATTTGTCGGCGGCGGCGAAAGACCACGTTGATGTAGACCTTGGCGATGTATATTGTTGACGATGTAGAACTCGACGAAAAACTTGCTTGTAGCTTGATATAGTCGTACAACTTGACGTTTATATTCGGATCGATGTAGTCCGACTTGATGTAGTGCAGATCTTGGTGTTGATGAAGTCTTTGCGCGGGGTGTGTATGCCTCCGGTGGGGAGATCGCGCTCCTGATCGGGCAACTCAATGAGTTCCGGCGTGCGTGGAGTCAGTAGATGTCCCATGCATTGCGTTGGTGTTCAGAATCGTGTGCATGCATGCTGGAGCTCAGGACGTCGCTTGCGCGCCTTGCTGCTGGTGCGGCCAGATGCGCTTTTTCCGTCCAGAGCCAGCCGCCGAGGATCAAACGACGCGCGCGTGAGCTGCTGCTTGGATGGTGTGGCGTCTCTGCAGCGGAAGACGCCAGGTCGATCGCATCTAGGCTGACGGCTCGGCTTGAACAGGCGTGGTGCAGGTCGGTGGATCAAAGCCGGGTGCTGCTCCTGCACATCGGCAGGGCTCGCATGCGAGCATCTGCTAGAGGCGCCGGCCGATTTTCGAGAGACCGGGCAAGCGCATGGGTGGCGTAGAGCGCTATGACGCCCGCCACTGCGTGATGTCGAGCGCCGTCGTAACCCCGATCTGCACTGGTTTTCGCCGGATTTGAGGGTCATGTATGAGAGATTTTATTTAGCTAAATTGGATCTAATCTATGAATTGGGAAATTTCGAAATCTGGATCTAATCTAAAGAACCAATCCGATCATTGATCGAGATCGGGTGCCGCGCCCTCGAGGAGAGATCTCCCCGGGGGCGGCGCGATGCGGAGGTGGTTTAAGAACCTAGGATCGGCGCAAAAATCATAAACCACATACTTATGGACGTCTAGGTCTTATCTAGACCATCCATCCATACCCTAAGATCCGTGCGCTGGCTTCTAAATATTGCATAAAACCCCCTCAGGTACTACAATTTGTAATCTGCCAGTCCCTACTTTTATACAGAAAAACCCTTCTATTATTACAGAATATGTTTTTCACATTCACATCTATATAATCTGGAACCAATTATGTTGAACAAATCTGACAGATCAATATAATCTAGAACCAATTATATTTCACGTTCATATCAACATAATCTGGATCCTACTTTTATGCACTGGAGTAGTTTGTTTCTTTTTATCAACATATTTTTTGAGCTGGTTTTATCAACATATTTACTAGTACATAATTATCTTTCCTTTTTAATGTACATGATTCGTTTCCTTTTGATGTACAAGATTTAGCCAAAATCATGGATCTATGTTCCCGTCCATGTATATATGAGAGAATCAATTCCAGATTGGGGAAAAAATAGAAACGGACTCCACGAACGGCACGCCGTAGTCGTGGTCGACCCGGACATCTGCGGCGCGCTTCGTCAGTTCGCCGGTCGTCGACCCGGACATCTGCGGCGCGCTTCGTCAGTTCGCCGGTCGTCGACCCGGACGCACGGCGCTGGATCGACTTGACGCGGTTCTGGTCGTCGTGGTCACCGCCGCCATCGAGCGGCACGCGCACCGCCCCGGCCGGGCACCCGCCGCCGCCGGTCAGCGCCCACACGAACGCGGCCTCCGGCGCGAAGGACGCCACGGAGACGGCCAGCGCCAACGCGCCCGCCCACACCGCCGTGTGTCGCGCCGCCGGCCCCCAGCACGGCGGCCACCAGCACCATGACCACCACCGCCGCCGCCGCTCCCCCGCCACCAGCAGCGCTCCTAGGAGCGGATGCATCAAGAACTCGAGATCTGTTGGATGCATCAAGAACTCGTATTGCCTTTGGGGTCGGTCGAGTTTGATCCGGCGAGATTTGTTGGAGGAGAGATACGAAGTGGCACATGGTGCTGTGGAGAAGACGCCAGATGAACAGCCTGCAAGATGTACCTGTCCACTTTGTGTCCCTATAGGAAGAGGAAGGTAGACAAGTGCAGGTAGTTTTGTGCAAAGTGTCCTGGCACGAATCTTGACGTGCTCGTGGCCGTTGGATAAGACCAAAGGGTCTAACCCTATGTGAAAAAACTGCGTTGGGATCGGCGTCGTGAGACAAATCGCTCTGATACCATTTGGAAAATATTGTATCCCTGTAATTGTGTGTTGTATTGATCTGACCTATATGGAGGTATATAAAGAGGTACAAGACTTAGGAGACAAGAAACCTAATAACTTGGTACACAAGAAAGTCTAGAGTCCTAGCCTAAGTCATATACGTATTACTTATTCTAACACCTAGTACTGTACAATGCTATTTATATAGAGTAAATGGAGGAGAAGGATAGAGACGCACGCACATACTCGTGCATGCTAACAGAATTAGTTAGCTGATCCTAACTAGAGTGAGGCACGTCGATCATGCCCTCCATGCGTGCATGGATAGCGACTAGAGGCCGTGTGAAAGAGTAGAAGTCTGGTACACGACTAATGAATCTTGGGCCCCCGCGTCGCTCCGTCTGGGCGACACGGGAGGCGGCTAACCTAGCTCCCCAAACCACCGCCCCTCCTCCTCCCTGCATCGCGCCGCCGCCGGAGTGACCTGCCGGGCAAGCCCGTGAGGCTCATGAGGACGGTGGCGGCGGGGCGATCTCCGAGCTGTGCGTCGTGAAGACGGCGTGCCGCGCCCTCGTCCTGCATCTGGGCGGCAAGGAGATCTGCATCAAGCCGGCCAGAGGCTCCTTCCATGCTCACTGTCCTCCAGGATTCTGCCCCTGCGTGGATCCGGCCCTGGCCAGGTCCGACCGGGGAGCTGCGGCTCGGGGACGATGCAGCGTGCTCATGCCCCTAGAGTTGGATGAGAGGGCTCATCCACTCCCCCCCACTGCCTGCTAGGTGCTTGGATCAACTCCCGGCGGAAAGGCTAGATCTTGCAGCTCGTTTCAAGACCCTGGTCTTGATCTGAGCTTTATTGCCCACGGGTGGTGCTGCTCCTATGGATTTGCTAGCCTGGTTGGGCTCCCAGTGGTGAAGGTGTCGATCTTCTTGTTTGTTCGTTGTGTTGGCGTGGGGGAGTTTGGAAGCCAGGGCGGCGGCCCTAGATGGAGAGGCGGAGTCGACCTGCGGCTGGTGACTTCCGTGGGTGCTGGCCGACGGTCTTGGCTGCGTGGGTGGCGAGGCGTCGGCGAGTTCTGTTTGTGGAGGGAGGGCGGTGTCATCGGTCCTCTCTCCATATCTGAAAGGGAGTCTCCTCCCTCCCTCTGGCTTGCTCCTCTTGCTGGATCTTGTAGCTGGTGCTTCACGTGCTATGGAGAAGGCTGTTGTTGGTGGGGTTGGTTTGGGACCGGGGGAAACCCTTGGCCGGCCGGTCCGGCCATGACGGCGGTGACGCCCTTTGGGCGCCTCTCTCCTCCCTTGAGGCGTTGTCAAGGTCCCTCCTCCCCACCCCCGTTCCATGCTCCCGGGTGAAAACCCAAAATCCTTGGATTGGGCGGCGGCGGTGCCATTGGTGTCGTTCTCCCTCTTGGGGGCGCTGCTTGAGGTTGCTGGCTCTACGGGTGAGAGAGTCATGGAGGGTAGGTGGCTGTCGGTGCAGAGTTCTGTGAGGTGGTGGTGGTGTTGTGGTCCGGCAAGTCCAATGTGTCCTTATGGGGTGCTCGCCACCGTGATGTGCTGCTATTCTTCGGCAGGGGCGGCGCCCTCGAACCTGGGCGGAAGGGGAAGTGTTCCCCTTCCCGGAGACAGTAGCATGGTGGCGATTGCCCATACTCTTCTTCCACAGTGGCAGCTTGGTCCTGCTCTTCTACAAGCTCCGGTCTCTGCACATCTTCGTCAACGATTGACCCCTTGCTTCCGGAAGGACACACCTGGTGGCAATCAGAGCTATATTTCCGTTTCTTTTTTGTGGTTGCTATGTGTGTTGCTTTGTAAGCTGATTTGATCAGCACCCTTGTACCATTCGAGCCGTTCGGGGCTTTATTAAGTTAAAGCAGGGCATGTGCCTACGTTCTAAAAAAACTAGAGGCCGTGTCGTCCTGGAGTCCAGGTCTTGTACCGTAACACCCCGCGGTATTAACGGGAGGGCTTTTGGATGGTGAGACTGGAGCAATATTCCACAAAGGCGGTAGAAGAAGCCTTTTTGTAAATATGTCTCCATATTTGGACGCAGTGGGAATGCGAAGAACACAAACTTCGCCAACTTGGATCTTGTCACGCACGAAATGTATGTCAATCTCGACGTGTTTTGTTCACCGATGTTGCACAGGGTTAACAGAAAAATAGACAACAGAAACGTTATTACAATACACAACGGTAGACCGGTCGACAGGCCAATACAGTTCCTACAAAAGATTACATATCTAGCAACTCTTTGCAACCACATGAGCAACTGTATGGTACTCTGCTTCAGCACTGGACCTGGACACTGCTAGTTGGCATTTGGAAGGCCAGGAAACTAGGAGGTGGCCAAGAAAAACACAAAAACTAGAAGAGGAACGACGAGTATCGGGGCAACCAGCCCAATCAGCGTCGGAGTAGGCAACTAAAGAAGATGTGGAAGGAGTGATGTGAGGTCCTAGATCTAGAGTGCCTTTGATATAGCGAATGATTCGCTTAACTAGGTTAAGATAAGAGGTTCGGGGAGCATGCTTGTTGTACAGTGCAGGATATCTTGGGGCGCATGAGTAAGATACTGAAGTGCTCCGGTGAGGCTACGATAATGTGTCGGATCGTCGATGAGATCACCATCGAAAAGAGAGAGTTTAGAGCTAGACTCAATGGGTGTTTTGATAGGATTACAGTCATGCATACCACCAGGATGTATGAGATCAAGAGCGTACTGTCGCTGCGACAGGTGAAGACCAGAAGAGGTGCGGTAACGGAAATACCTATAAAATGGCTAAGAGGTCTGAGGTCTGTCATCGAGAACTAATTACAAAGAATGGAAATGCGGCGATGAAGAAAGGCGTCGGACGAGGTAGTAAGAACAATATCATCGACATATAATAGAATATAAGCGACGCCGATGGAGGAGTGGAAAATAAATAAAGAAGTGTCAAAATTGGAGGAGATAAAACCGATGGATGTGATGAGCGTGGCAAATAGTGTTAACCAGGCACGTGGGGCCTGCTTTAATCCGTACAAAGATTTGCGAAGAAGACACACATGACTAGGAGAGCTAGGGTTTTCGAAACTGCGGGGCTGCTGGCAGTAAACGGTCTCGGAAAGATGCCCATGGAGAAAGGCGAGTTTAATGTCTAGTTGATGCAATGGGTTAGTTGGAAGAAACTGCTAGGGACAAGATGATGCAGATTGTGCTTGGCTTAACGACAAGTGAAAAGGTTTTGTCGTAGTCAATCCCGTGCTCTTGGCAAAAATTTCATAGGACCCATCGGGCTTTATACTGAGCAACAGAGTCATCGGCATGATACTTGTGGCGATACACCCACTTTCCGAAGACAACATTGGCACAGGATCCCATGTCGAGTTCTCGAGGAGAGCAGAAAATTCTGCACGCATGGCTTCAGACCAGTTTGGGTCAGCCAAAAACAAAACTATACACACTGTGGTAGTTACTCACCCCCTTAGATATCGACATCTGTCTAAACGTCGTTAGTATAGCCACTTGTTCTCTCCACCGCTCTCTATTCTCTCTCTTCCTTTTCCCCCAATCTCATCCCCTCGAGGCTTTGAGCAACCGCGTCCTCCAGCTTGCACGGTGGCCCTCGGGCCCTTTGCCCTGCTTCCCTGATGCGCTGTAGGTGACCAGGCCACGGCCACGGCTACTCCCCTGATGCCGACGAACGCGCTCGCAGCGTCCCCTCCATCGAAGGCCCCAAGGCCAGGTTCCACCCACGCTCCAGGAGAGAGGGGATACGACAGAACCGATGTCTGCCTGGGCGGGGAAGCAGAGGTCGTACGCGCCTCCACCGGCGCCTTCTCCTATTCAAGGTTGAACCAGGTCACACGCGGGCCCGCGCCGCTGGCTGGCTCCCCTGCATGCGCGCCCTCCTCCTGTGGTGGTCCGAAGCTATCCCAGCCGCAGAACGGCTCCCCTCCCCCCATCGTGGTGAGCTCCAGCAGAGAGAGGCAATGGGGTGGCCGCGCGGATCTTCTCCATGCTCGGTCCAGCGGAGAAAGGCAATGGGGTGGCCGCTTGGATCCCCTCCGAGCTCGGTCTAGCGGAGAGAGGCAGTGGTGATTGGGAGGTCCAAGGCCGCTCGTCGTCATCTCCCAGGCCAAGGGCCCTCGCCGTCGTGTCCCTGGCCTCCTCCCCTCCAGCAAATCGAGCCTCCGCGGCCTCCCCTCCAGCGAATTGAGCCCGTGTTGACCACGCTCACATCCCCAACCACTCCACCAGAATCCCCACATGCCCTGCCCCATGCGCCATGCGCCCGTGTTGTCGGCTCGGTGGAGAACAGAAGCAGGCCCGCGGCCACCATCTTCGGCGGCAGTGAGGACGGGGAAGCCGCGCCCAGGAGAAGAGAAGATGGCCGTGCCTGTGCCCGGTGGATGAAGGTTGTCGGGGCCGGCGTGATTTGGAGGTGGGCAGCCGCACGCAGAGATGGAAGGAGGATGGGGTTGCGCCGGAGGCCGGGCAGCCCGAGGCGTCGTGCTCTCGTGTGGGGATACCGTGGCGGCTTGATTCGCTGGAGGGGAGGCCGCGGCGGCTCGATTCGCTGGAGGGGAGGCCACCGAGATCACCCTGCCTCCACCGTGGATGCGGTCTGCCGCCTCCCCCTACTTCCACGTCTCACCTCCTTGGTAGCTGCCATGCCCGAATCGCCAGCCGGCCGCTAGTACAACGACCCTGCTCGCCCTGGCCGGCCGCTCCCTGCACAACACGCTCCCTCACCACCCATGCCGTCAAGGAGGAGGCGTCGCTGGGGATGCGGCTGCCGCCGGAGAGAAAGGAGGCCAGGCGGTATGGTTTATTGAGGAGATGTGGGGTGCGCGGTGACCAGCGAGGAAGGAGATGCGACAGGAGGCCGGGCGGTATGGTTTACTGAGAAAGGAGACCGTTAGTTGGCTGTTAGTCATGAGAAGAATCCAACGGTGCTGAAAAGCATCCAACAATGATGAACGAGTGAGTAGCTACCAAGGTGAGCACCAAATCTACTCTCCTGGATAGCTAAGGCAGATCGATAGTTACTAGGAATGGGCAAGACAAGTGGGTGCGATCGCGGACATGTTAAAGAGTCGTCGTGGCTTAACACAGGGACCGACCGAACACAAATCTTGGCTTAGTTGTTCGACCATAAGTGTGATGTTGGTATTCTTGAATGTGTAGCCTCTCGTGTCTGTAGACTGTGGAGCAGATTATAAATAGCCAAAAAAAATTTGGAAACGAAGCATGTTTTAGCCTTCTGCAGAGAAAGCTTCTTGAAACAATAACACTGGCAGATTCTTACGAAATCACTATACACGCAGGTTGCTGTTGCTGTGCTGTATGGCTGAGACCAGTACAGCTGCACTGTAGGAGATGGAGACACTAAATCTCGCACTGCTGACTGTATTATCCTCTTGCGTCATTTTCCATTTTCTTGCTTATCTTAAGAGAAATGTTAGGAACCGACCGAAAAAAAATCTTGAATTCGCAAGTAAGAAAGCACGCTAAATCTTAACATAGGGAAACCAACAAAAAAAAAGTGCTGCATTGAGTATTCGTAATATTTACGTTGAACTTGGTAGTGTAGACAGAACGGGGGTGTAGCTCATATGGTAGAGCGCTCGCTTCGCATGCGAGAGGCACGGGGTTCGATTCCCCGCACCTCCATTATTTTTCCTCACTCGTAAGATATGTTACAATTTTTTTAGAACGGTTTATTAAAGCAGATCGGAAATGGTCACTTCACTGGGCCTTTACTATTCTTCTTGGGCTTTCTCCTCTTCAAGGCCCTTGCTGTCCTTCTTTGAAACCCAGCGAATCTGCGAATGCGTGAGGCAAGTAATAGAGGGCCGCGCCACCGGCGTTACAACCCATCCGTTGACCACAAACAAACCCAAAACGCCGCTCTCATTTTCTGGTAAAAAACCAGAGATACGTTCTAGCTAGAAGAAACATAAACAGCTCCGTTTACTTTATGTCACGCACAAGGACAACGACACCAACATAGTAGGCATAGCCCACACTACGCCCGAAAGCCATAATTTGTGAAGAATGTTCTTGGCAGCGATCACTTAGTAGTACTAGCTAGGGTAGGGTTACTTCTAGCTTAGGGTGATCTTTCTATGTGGAAACTGATCATTCCTTCAATCCCGTCCTCTTTTTGTGCCGTTGATGATTCAAGAGAGGATGGAATTATGTAGACAAAAGGTACTTGTAGCAGTAGTACTCCCTCCGTTCATAATTGTTTTGCTTTTTTGGATTTTGTCAAAGTCAAACATTGTAAAGTTAGACCATATATTTTGAAAAAATATCAATATGTATAATATAGAATCTATAGAATTAGAAGCGTAATGAAGTACATTTTCAAATTATATGCGTTTGGTATTATGGATGTGGTATTTTTCCTATATTTTTGGCCAAACATAATAAAGTTTGACATTTTAAAAAACAGAACGCGAAGTAAAATAAAAACGGAGGGAGTATGTAACAATGCCACAAAAGAGGGAAAGTGCCACATCTACAAATGGAACCTGCGGAGGCGGCCCGCGCCTATGTGCAATTTCTCTTTCTTTGAGTTTGAAGTGTGACACTTGTGGGGGCTTTCTTGAGCAAAAGTCGATGACTAGACTTTAAAGAGTTTAGTGTTACATCATAGACTACATCTACTATTTTTTTCCTGAATTTATAAAATCTATAAATATGATTTTCTATTTTTAATAAAGTGAGCACTGTAGCTTGGGAGCAAAAAAGATACTTATTGTGCTTTTATTAAACTTATAACGTCGTGTTTTAGATGATACAAACTTTCATAGTTTATATCTGCATACCGAGGATCCATGTAAGCTGACACAAAACGCGTACAATGTTGGGTAAGGATATCCGTGGGCCTTGACCACCTTTTTCAACCTCGTTCTCACTAGTAGTGGAGCTAGAGTATTTAGAACCAGGATACATCGAGGGTGCACCAAGAGATAAATTTATTTTCTGGAGGTGCACACGTGGTGAAAAATGCAATTGAAGAAAGGAAACATTTTGTAACCGGTGTCCTGTGCACCCCCTTGGCTAAGGGTGGATCCGCCACTAGTTCTCACTGCCGTAAACAAATTTTAGTGGTCATGTCGCTTAATAATATACCATGGACGAAGTCACTATGTACACTAGTAGATAACGTCTATTATAAAGAATGTTTTTTCTCAATAACCACACCATCCAAATAAAGGTTGTGGCACCCACTCGAGAACAAGGATTTTGAACTTTTGATCAGTGTCTTGGAACCAATTGCCAAAAATATTTGCAACACTACGAGACAAATATAAGTTTGAAGCAACCTATGTGTCTAACCATGTAGCACATGAAAACTTGCATTAAGAAGATATATTGGCTTGTCCCATCACGAAGATTTAGGAAACAATACTTTGTAATCCCAAATTAACCGTGTTTTGTAAGATTTTTCATAATAAGGGATGACACCTCTATGAACGTACCACATAAAACTTCTGATCCTCGGAAGCACCTTTATTTTCACATTTACTTATTATTGTTCACTAACACGTGGAAATGTACTAGTGCCCGACATGGAATCTGAAAATAAATTTCTATTCACCATAGATTTCATTGAAAATCCTCATTTGCCTACGGTAATTGGACCAATGCCAACCTCTCTTGTAAGGCATTTAATGTCTTATCCATTGTAAGGATTTTAGCGGGGACCAGCCAAAACGCGAAATCTTTCAGTATGAGTTGCACAAGGTGAAGCGGCTGAAGTGGTCGGGAGGCCCTTCGTCAAGCTCTCCTCTGACGAGGAGGGGGGGTACGTTGCCGACGCGCTGCGTAGCACAAGGCCCTGATGAGAACTGTGCCGCCCGATAGTGCCTTTTTGTTGTTTGGGGTTTTAGATCTTGGTCGAATGATGAACTATGTAAATTAGACTATCTATGTATGTTTCGGATGCTGGAGATGTTGAACAATGGCGTGAATGCATCTTCGTTTTTTCAGTTTGCAGTATGATTTTTTTTTAAAAAAAACGAGAGCAGTATGATTTTATAGTATCTAGCTGTCAAGCTTTCATACCTTAAAACTAGTTTCGGTGTGGTGGAAACGAGTTTTACGATATGGGGACTTCATGGATCTTCTAGAGATGCTATAACCATGGAGTAGTAAGTTAAAACTTGCATTAAGTAAAGATGTTTGCTTGTCTCATTACGAGTACTACAAGAATACCCCGCGCTTTGCAGCGGGAATCTCTTTAAAACATTTACTACGTATAAGATAAATAATTTGTAGGAAGGATCACACCTCTACGAGGTACCACAAAAAGCTTATAATTCTCAGACGGACCTTTATTTCATACTCAGCATAGTATTTACTTATTGTTGTTATATGGCACGTGAAAAAGTACTAGCGTCCGACACATGTAATCTACAAAGAACTTTATCTTCCCCTCTAGATTCCGCTGGAACTCCTGGATCCCTTCCGGCAATTGAACCATTTCCAACCTCTCTCTTGGCAGTAACACTATGCTTTTTTAACTTCTCCACGCACACACAGAAAATATATGCATTGAACTTAACTACTCCCTCCGTCTTGGTGTATAAGTCTTACACGTATCCTTAGATCATCATTTTGACAAATATAATCTAAATTTTACAACATAAAAATTATACCATTAGTAAGTACAACGTCTGAAGTTTCCAATAATATATATTTTGTAGTATATGACTTATATTACGTTGGTCAAAATGATAATCTAGGAATATGTGCAGAACTTATACACCGGGACGAAGAGAGTAGTAGGTACTTAATATGCGACGATGGATGGATCTGGGTACTGTTTCGTCTACCTCTATCCTGCACATTCAGTCGAGCACAATCACTCATGGCCACAGCTATATATAGCTGGTCCATGTCTGCCCTAGGCAGGATGCGGGGTACTGCGTACTTACGTTAATCCGGTCAAAGTGCCTCGGTGGAATAGGATCAATGGCCATTGGCCCGGTGACAAACGGCGCGCCGACGATAATTACCGCTTTGCCAGATGCGTGGCCCTATTATCGCAGCATTTATACTAGAGTGATTAACAAGTGTGGTTGAATGTTGGACCAGCCCCAATATACCGCCGAGTGCAGTCCGACGGTTGACGATGAAACTTTTATTCAGCTCAACTTCCGGTGATTTACAGCGTACGATTACATGGGTATTAATACCCGGCAACACACGCAACGCAAACTGACTTGGAGTAGGATACCGCGTCCAACACGATACGATAAACCGTATCCAACACGACGCTACCCGGAGACAAATCCGGTTTACACTAGAACACTAGGAACCTACGTAGACTACGCGTAGACTACTCGGAGCACACGACGCCGTACTGGCGTCGGACGTGATTATTTCCAACAATCACCCCCCTAAGCACGATGTGCTCATCTTCACAGCTTGGACGCCGATCCTTCCTCGCATCTCCAAGAACTTCAGTCGACCCAAAGACTTAGTCAGAATATCGGCAAGCTGATCATCGGTGCAAACATAGTTGACTTTAATCTTGCTCTCGTCTACACACTCCCGTATGTAGTGATACTTCGTATCAATGTGCTTACTCCTGTCATGATGCACCGGATTCTTGCACAATGAGATTGCAGACTTGTTGTCAATATTGAGCACCACTCGTTCCTCTTTCTTGTTCATGAGGTCACCAAGTAGCCTCCTTAGCCACACGCCTTGACACGCCGCGGTCGCAGCTGCAATATACTCAGCTTCACAGGAAGACTGTGCCACTACTTTCTGCTTTTGTGATAGCCAACTTACCGGGCTTTCTCCAAAGAAATATGCCATGCCCGAGGTACTCTTACGGTCGTCAACATCTCCTGCCATGTCACTATCACTATAGCCAAGTATCTTCACCTTCCCCTTCTTCTTCAAATAGACAACACCAAAGTTTGTCGTCCCTTTGATGTACCTGAGTATATGTTTCACCGCCGCCCAATGCTCCGTTGTAGGTGCTTCCATGTAGCGACTCACAATGCCAACGGAATAGGCCAAGTCCGGTCTTGTGTTCACGAGATACCTCAAACTTCCGACCACACTCCTATACTCCGTTGCATCAACCGCGGGTGCTTTGCTTCTCTTGCTAAGTTTAAGCCGAGGTTCCATAGGAACTTGAGTTGGATTGCAATCTTCCATAGCACAACTCTGGAGTATCTTCTTTGCGTACGCCTCTTGGCATAATGTGATCTCACCCGGCTTTTGATGTACCTCTATTCCAAGGTAGTAGCTCAATAAGCCTAGATCACTCATCTTGAATAACTCTTTCATCTGTAGCTTGAACTTTGCAATCTCCTTCTCATCCGCTCCAGTTATCAACAAATCATCCACATAGATGCCAACTAGTAGATGATCCCTTCCGTGTCCTCGCTTATACATAGCATGCTCCAGTGGGCTCTTCTTGAATCCGAGAGACTTCAACGTTCGATCAAGCTTGATGTTCCATGCCCGAGGCGCCTGTCGGAGCCCATACAATGCCTTGTGTAGCTTCAAAACCTTGTGTTCTTCTCCCTTCTTGATGTATCCTGGTGGTTGTTTCACATAGACCTCTTCTTCTAACTCTCCGTTCAAAAACGTGGATTTCACATCCATATGGTGCAATTTCCATGATTCTTGAGCCGCGAGAGCCATAAGTAATCTCACCGATTCCATCCTTGCGACCGGAGCAAACACTTCTTTGGCTTCTTCCCCTTACCCGACTTCTTCGTCGAGTTGGAGTCTTCCTTTTTTCCACCGCTGCCAGATGCACCATCGCTCTTCTCTCTAGCGTCCATTGCCTGCCATTGGGCGCGCGTGAGCATGATATGCTCCTCCACTTTCGCGTCGCCGTAGGTGATCTTCATCCGCTCATCATGCGCCTTGAACCGTCCGACCAAATCATCCAACGTGACAGTCTTGAGATCAACGCACTGCTCGATCGCTGACACAACAGAGATGTACCGCGCCGGTGCGGCACGAAGGAAACGCCTAACCACCGAGATCTCCTCGAGCTTCTCGTCCAGTCCGCGAATCCCATTGACTATTGTGGCAACCCTCGAGGCGAAGGCGTCCAGTGTCTCATCTTCTCCCACCTCCAGGTTCTCGAACTTCTTCTGAAAAGTTTGCAGGGTCGCCTCGCGCACACGCGCGTGCCCAAGATTGAGGATCTTGAGCGTGTCCCACGCCTCCTTCGCAGATTTCTTCGAGATCAGGTGCTGCATCACGTCCATCGGCATCACCGAGCAGATGGCCGTAAGTGCCTGCCGGTCCTTGCGGTACTTCGACGCACCCTTCTTGTACTCGTCGCCGCCGGGATCGACAGCCTCCCAGAGCTCGTTGGACTCGAGCGCCCACTCCATCGTGGTCGCCCACACCGTGAAGTTTTCGCGGTTGTACCGCGGGTACGTCGTCGACACCGGCGCGGCCGCGGCCGCCCCGGAATTCTCGCCCGTCTCCTTCGCCATGACCTCCCGTTACTAGGAGATCCTCCACGAGGCTCTGATACCAATTGTTGGACCAGCCCCAATATACCGCCGAGTGCAGTCCGACGGTTGACGATGAAACTTTCCGGCGAAACTCTCGCACGCACCGCGCGTACAATCGATCGTCGATCTGTGCACGTATATGCAAAACAGCTAGCAAGCCAATGGATCGATTGATCAGGTTAGCCTTCAACACGTACGCACACACGAGACTCGATTTTAGCCAGAGGCCCGTCTCGGACCTTGCTCTTTTATTCAGCTCAACTTCCGGTGATTTACAGCGTACGATTACATGGGTATTAATACCCGGCAACACACGCAACGCAAACCGACTTGGAGTAGGATACCGCGTCCAACACGATACGGTAAACCGTATCCAACACGACGCTACCCGGAGACAAATCCGGTTTACACTAGAACACTAGGAACCTACGTAGACTACGCGTAGACTACTCGGAGCACACGACGCCGTACCGGCGTCGGACGTGATTATTTCCAACATTGAACACAGTTTAATTAACAAGTGTGGCATCGACCTCCTTTTTGGTGCAGAGTTTTGTGTCACCTTGCTTCCCATGGCCGGTCGTGGTGGCGAGGAGGGGAAGTGATGTGGCGTTTGAGCTGTCGCTCGTGGCTTCTCCTAGCCGGCCGTGGAGGTGAGGGGGAGAAGCACGGCGGCTGCCTCTTCTTGGTGAGGGAGGTGGTGGTTCGTTGGTTTTCTGCACCGGGAGATGCAGAGCCGCTCCTTTCTTCGTCTGACCACCGTGGTGGCGTGGCTAGGGAAGGGAGCTTCGTGTCTGCGCCTTGCTGGTGGGGATGACCTCAATAAAGGAGCTTCTATCCGATGGCTTATCGGCAGCAAGCTCCGTCATCCTGCCGGACTCTAAGGCTTTAGGGCAGCCGCTCATCCGCTGCTCAGGCTCTGATCGTCGGCACCTTCTGCTCTTCGCTCCAAGTGGTGCGTCCCTGGTGGTGGTCTCGCAGGCCGAGCTCAAAGCCTCGTCGTCGATCTGGAGGCGGAGGAAGATGAAGGACTTGATCGCGTTTCGCTTTCTTCTCCGGGCTTGCCTCTATAATGTTGCAGGTCCTTGGTTGTAGTTTTATTTTTTTATGTGGGCCTGTATGTAATTGTATCTCCAGTGGCGTAATGAAAGCAGCATTGTGTTGGGTGCTTTGCACCTGTCTTTCTTCCAAAAAAAAAGTATGTTTGCCGTTTGCTGCGTACCAAAGCTAGGCAAAATAAATAAAAGGTAGCCGGTGCAAGGTAGGGTAGATGGGGAAATGCAAGGAAACGGAGCAAAAAAATGAAAATGAAGTGAACGAGAAAAGCCAGTCAAGAACACGATGTTCTCAGTGTGAGATGCGAGGGTCGGGAGTCAAGCATGGCTGTGGCTCTGCCATGGCAGATCTCTCCACATGATGGATGAGGCGATGCGATGCGCGGCGCCTAGCCCAGCCCCCACTCAGATGGTCACATGGCAGTACTCGGCCACACAAAACGCCCCTGTTATCGTGCGTACGGTACCAGCGGCAGGCCGCTAACCACGCTTAACGCCACCCCAAAACCATGGAAAACACCATGGGAAAAACGGTGGAGAAGTGTGTGATAAACGAGACCAGAACCCGACCCCGTACCGTACCGCACGCAGCAAACGCCGTGCCCATGTAAATACCACCGCAGCGCAACGCAAACGCAGTTCGTCCCCAGCACCCACCCCGATGCCCCAAACCAGTCACACCCTGCAGCCTTAGCGTAGCTTGGTCCTCCTGTGGCGAGCTAGCTAGCCAGCCATGTCGGCGTCGTCGGACCCGTCGCCGTCGTCCTCGGCGGCGGCGTCCCCGCTGGGCTTCATGCGCCCGCACCAGCACCACCCGCACCCGCACCACCTGCACCTCTCCACCCCGCCTCCGGTCGTCCTGGCGCACGCGTACCCGCCCGCGGCGCCGCCCCCGTCGCCCGCGTCGGCGCCCAGGGACTACCGCAAGGGCAACTGGACGCTCCACGAGACGCTCATCCTCATCACCGCCAAGCGCCTCGACGACGACCGCCGCGCGGGGGCCGCCATGGCCGGCGCCACGGGGCAGTCCTCCCCGCTGACGCCGCGGTCCGCCGAGCAGCGGTGGAAGTGGGTGGAGAACTACTGCTGGATCAACGGCTGCCTCCGCAGCCAGAACCAGTGCAACGACAAGTGGGACAACCTCCTCCGCGACTACAAGAAGGTCCACGACCACGAGTGCCGCCGCGCCTCCTCCTCCACCTCCGCTGCCCCCGCCGCCCTCCCCGACGCCCCTGGTGCCGGCGTCGCTCCGCCGCCGCCCCAGCAGCAGCTGGTCCCGTCCTACTGGACCATGGAGCGGCACGACCGCAAGGAGCGCAACCTCCCCACCAACCTCGCCCCCGAGGTCTACGACGCGCTCGTCGACGTCCTCTCCCGCCGCGCCGCGCGCCGTGGCGGCAACACGATCGCGCCCACGGCCACGACTCCGCCCATGCTCGCCCTGCCACCGCCTCCTCCTCCACCCCCACCGCCACCACCACCCTCGCCGCCCAAGCCTCAGCCTCAGCCTCTGCTCCCGCAGCAGCAGCAGCATCGTCCGCACCATCACCCTCCGCCGCTTCTGCAGCTCCCACCGGCTGTGAGTCTACCGCCGGCGACGTCCGTTTCCGGTAATGCTCGGCGCCGCGCCTGTTCCTAACTTAATCCTGGCATCCGTTATAGCTAAACTATCCATGCATTAACCTACTGTTTCTTCACTGACACGCGGGCCCGCACGTTATGATTGGGCTGGCGGATACTCCACTTGCTGCGTTGAGTTGGCGTAATTATTTACCTCATGCGCCGTGGTGTGCGTTCGCTTTTTAACCTTTTTACTGCCTCCCGGCCGGTGGTACGGTAATAATGCTGGGTGGAGGCGCGGTCGTAAAGCTGCATGCAGTCCATGCATGGGGAGCAAAGCTGTACTGGAATCCAACTATCATCCGTTCAAAAAAATAAGAATCCAACTAGAGGCTTAGAAGCAAACAAAAAATAGGACACATTATTGTACAGGCATACACAGGAGTAGTATTGTATTGCTCTGTTTCTCTGTGATCTATACAACCTAGGCCTGATACTAGTACTGGTGCGATCAGCTTTGCTCTGAAACCCTGCATGCATCTCATTTGGTAAAAGAAAACAAAAGAGTTCTTGCAAATGCACAACCTCACTTTTAAAAGCCTGCTCGAGATCCATTTGGCAAAAGCCTGATTCGTTGGCGCAAGCATGCTAGAAAGCGACTTTGTTGCTTCGGTTTCCATATCGTGTGCACTTTGTTTTTTTGCTTTGCCATGCAGCTTTGTTTAGTTTTACTAATCCATTTGTACTAGCATAGTGTTAAGGCGTACAATGATGTCATGAAGCTAGTAATTAACTGGCGTGATCATGATCTTGTTACATGTGTATGTAGCCGAGGAGGATATGACGGGATCGTCGGAGTCCGGGTCGGACGGCGGCCAATCAGGAGATGCGGACGAGCCAGAGGCGAAGCGGCGCCGGCGCGGTGCGGAGCGGCTGGGGTCGAGCGTGGTGCGGAGCGCGACGGTGCTGGCGCGGACGCTGGTGGCGTGCGAGGACAAGCGGGAGCGTCGGCACCGGGAGGTGCTAGAGCTGGAAGAGCGGCGGCTGCGTCTCGAGGCGGAGCGCAACGAGGTGCGGCGCCAGGGCTTCGCCGGCCTCGTCGCCGCCGTCAACGGCCTCTCCGGCGCCATCCACGCGCTCGTCTCCTCCGATCACCATCACCACCACCGCAGCGGCGACCCCTCCGGCAGGTGATGGATCGATCCAGGATATGAGGCCAAGCCAGCACCAACCAGTCACCACACGATCGATCTACGCAGAAGGCAGAACTCAGCGTTGCATGTATGCATGGAAGATGTCAACTTTTTGCAAAGATTTGCAACCAGCTGATCGATGGGAACGATCTCGAGGGACCAGGATGTAGATAGGGCAATTGTTGGGCAGGAGATCGATTAGCAAGAACTTGTTCTGGGTGTGTTGGTACCATTATGATCGACTGAGCTAGTGAGCTGGAGTGGTGGTGCTGTAGCGTTTCTTGGGTTTTGGGTTTGTCGTGGACGGTGATGATTAGTGTTGCATGCTGCACGGAAGTTAGCCGTCACGTGATCTCCGACAGTGGGGCCCTCCCCTGCCTACGTCGAGGAGGTGCGCTAGCTTTTGCATGGAATGCCGGTCTTGCCCTTGTTGCACGATCCTACCATGCGTGGCACCTACTGGTATTGGATTGGATCTCTACATGTATGTATGATTGTTCAACGAGTGTACTCAATGCAACTACCTGCCGTGCTAGCTACTAGGTAGTAGTACTAGTGTACATACTACTGCCTAGCTAGGTCTCGACTTGACCTGTATATCTATCGTACCGTACCTACGTATCTTATGTCCACGCTCTGCTGTTTTCGATCTCTGTGTATACCCGCGAGAGTATGTCGTTTTTCATCGTACAGCATGAGTATCTAGCTGTTTCGTTAACAACAACGGCAATCTGTGCTAGTAGCACCCAAATTTACTAGAAACACATACATGAATAAATAAGGAACGGTTCAAGTATATCTACAAATATTACCGAAACACTGTTAAAGTACTTCTACAAGAGGGTTTATTGAAACTGTTTGGAAACATCAGGAACGTAACCGATATTTCTTGGTTTCAACTTTGTGACATCAAAAGAGAAAGACTAGGGAACAGGAGCTTCGAGCCGATAAGCAAGTGTAGATTATCTCTACCTTGACCGAAGGCCAATGCTTGCCATAATTGGGGGAGAAAGAGGGAAAAGCAGCCTCATTCGTGCAAAAATACGAATTCTAGCTCACCATGCACTAAAAGCAGAACTGGGCTTGACGAGTCGAGTGAAGCGCTGGTGAAATGACGATCCCAACTAACATTACAGTGAAAAAATTATGCATCCCACAAACTAAATAGTATTTTTTGGTTGAGCTTTGCCCTTCCACATGGCCGAAACGAACGAAAAAGATCAATTCACTGATCTAGGTTCAGAACTTGTGTTGAAATGGGACAGGAAAGGAAGCCCTTGCCAGGGGGTTTGCCCTTCCTTCGGCAGAAGTAGATTCATCGCCACCAGGAGCAGCCCCAAGGCCATAATTGTGCTTTTCTGTAACAAAGATGTTTGCATCGAATAGATTCCAAGGTTGGAATATATAAAAAGCATATCCAATCAAGACCCACATAGCTAAACGGAAATAATTCAACCTGTCGAAAAGAAATTTAGTTAAGCAAGTTCATCTATGTTTTACTTGGGGGAACACTTATAAGTCAATGGTGTTGTGTACTATCAATTATACCTATATGGAGGTGGTGGTTTGGCTCCCATGTGCATATGATCCTACTATAAAAAATGCATATAAAATAAATTTTGAAATGAAAACTGCATATAAAATTAATTTTCAAATGTCAAAAAGTTTGAAACAAATTTTCTCATGTACATACAGACATTTGTATGTTCGCACACAAGATTTAGAAAAAAGGAACATTTTATGTAGCCTATGTAAAAATGATAAAAAAAATGTCTTCGTGAATAGTCATGTTATAGCATTAAAAAAATTCTTTTTACACTAGACACAAAAAAGTTTGTGTTTTTCCCAAAACATTGTGTGTGAACATAGAACAGTTGGCTATACATGCGAATATTTTTCTCTGAATTTTTTGACATTTTTAAATGCGTTATCAAACAATGGGTTAATATGCACCCATGAGCAGAATTGGATTTCCGCCAATATTTTGCATACTATCAACTATCAACTTTCTTTGTATAATTACATATACAGAATTTTCCACACATTATGATTTAGTCCACGCCGAGGACATTCAAAAGCGACATGATCCATATGCCTGGGTCATTCAGGCAACAAACTCATAAGCCGCAGGTGACCCACCCGTTGAGGAATCGATTTTGTTTTCATCAATGCAACGCGCATGCATTTGGTTAGTTATCGGTAAAAATTAGAAATATGAGCATTTTACCATCCAAGTTAATTCAAAAAATATTACTATCTCTGTTCCAAAATGTAAGCCTTTCTAGAAAGCTATTTTTCTAAATAATAGTTTTTTATCATGAAAGTATTACCCTAAGTTTAGAGCACGTCATCACAAGGCATATTGGTAAGCACCTTCCTTTGCTACGCATGGGTTGTTCGTCCCCCATGGTCCCACCCCTGTTGAACATAGGTTATGTTACACGAAGGGGTCATGTACGAGACTATGAACAACACAGATCATTTAGGGACATAAATGATTCCGATCAAGCGGCCTCGCCGAAGCTCAAAAACGCGCTAATGCTTGCCAGAGCTTCCCATAATTCGGTATTGATAATTTCATATGGACATCTTATCTGATCACTTTTGTAACGTTTAAAATTTAAACTTCTCCGAATTATTTGGTCAGTGCCAACTTTTGCCAGTGGTGGGAAAATGCGGTTGCCAGCAACTCCTGTAGATGACGAAGGGGAAGGGAAGAAGCAATGACAAGTGAAGGGAAAATTTTGGTCAAAGTTGATGGTGTTTGCTTTCGCGAAAAGCAATGTGCACTATATGTTGGCAAGGAGAGAGTATATTTTTAGACGTCAATTCTAGATTCATTAATGTGCCAACCTGAAAAGCATACAGAAAGAAGGGTAGCTAATTTTGCTAAATTCAAATCGTCTGAGATATTTTTGTGTATAATCCAAGTCGATCTTAATTCGATTGATGGCTTGGAATGTTGAGAATCGCACAAAGAAAAGGGTAGTCAAGATTAGATCACACTCCAGAAATTCTAGAACCGGGCGACAGCGAGAGGACGTGCGACGAAAGGTACCATGCCATGCACGTAGTACGGTTGAAAACGTTGCAGCTAAGATTGTCGGTCGGTCGTGTGTCTGCGTAGCTGTCGTGCCCTAGCTCGGCCGTGGCAGCCGGGGCCTAGACGACGGAGCTATGCTATTCGTGCCACACGCGCGCTATTGAGCACGCATAGGTCTAAGCACGCAAAGCCTCCGGAGGCGTGAAGGCGGTGGGTCTGCATGTTTTGCTCGGCGTGCTGCGGCGCCATCGTCCCGGAATTCTCAGTAGCCCAGCGCGCGCGCTGCATGCACGCGCGCGCGGACCACGGAGGGCGATCCAGTTCAGTTCAAACTTCAATGGGCTGGAACCCCACAGGGAGGCACGCCGCCGACACGCCCGTGCATGCATGCACGTGTAGCGTCCTAGCCTTTAATTTCTCGCTTTTGCTAGAAATCAGGCGCATAAAATTTAATTAAACCTCAGACGCCTTATCATCTGTCCGGTCAAACCATTGAGATTCATGCTGAACCAGGGAAGAAGAAGGCCGACCTCATCGGAGACGGGGAAGACGCGGCTGGCCGCGGCGTCCCCGACGGAGGCAAGGACGAGACCTCATCGGAGACGGGACGGCGCGGCTGGCCGTGACGTCGCCGGTGGAGGTGAGGTCGAAAAACTTAGGGTGGGGGTGCGGTGATCGCCGGAGTTTGATGGCTGCCATAAGTGGGGAAGATCGCCGGAGCGGTGGTCGCGGGAGTTGAGGAAGCTCGCCGGAGCTACGGTGGCGGGGGCTGGGTCAGGTGACTGAGATTCAGTCGCCTCCAGCCCCCAGATGCACCCTTAATTTCTCAGATTACATGTATAAAGTACGTTTATTTTTAGCAACATGCATGTATAAACGAGCACACAAAATTACAACAGTTGAAATGCTAATTTCTATCTATATTATCGCTGACGTGTCAGATTTGAGTCAATTTCATGCTCTTTTCCGCTCACGTGTAGTTGTAGTTGATCCCCGCGCGGCCGCGCCCGCAGTGAAAAGGCGACGACGGAGACGGTTGTACGTTCAAGCTAGCCAGTAGTGCAGGACGGTGGGTGGCATGCATGCATGTACACGTACTTACGGATGTGACGGGAGTGCCCCCGCCGAACGACCGGAATCGCGGGTAGTGCCACTGTGCCACCGGCGGCAGGTGGTGGGCCGCCTGGTGCTGCTGCGGGAGAGATCCCCCTTGTGCGAGTGCGAGTACGGGTACGGCGTAGCGTGGGAGATGCATGGGTGGACCGCTTCGTTGTCGGCTTCCGCCCATCATATGCCAGCCCGACGGGACTCGTTTGCCAGAGCATCCGCAGGGGTAGTTTCGTCCTCACGGCTACGCTGCGCGAACCCTCCTTGTTTGGTTTCTGGTCGAGTTCCTCGTGCAAACCATGAACCGAGCCGAGGTGAAGCCGAAACACAGCACGTGGAAATGTGAAAGGAAAAGGTATATTTTAAACCTGAACTCGTACAGGTTCGGTAAAATGAATCTTAAACTTTAAATTATTATTGTTTGTATCCTGAACTTTGCAATCCCGGTTAAAATCGAACCCTAGACCTATTTTTCAGAGTAAAATTTATTTTTTATAAATTTCTACTCTTACTGACTATGGTGGCCCACATGTCATATTGTTTATTTCTAGCCTCTCCATTGGCAAAGAAGAGGTTAGCGCTGACCTGCGAGGCCAAATGTCAGCATGGGATTAAAAGGACAAAATATAGGGCTGCAGGGTTTCAAACCTAGGACCTCTGGGTAGATGACGTGGCTTGCAAGCCATTGTGATTAACGGGTGCTTTTGATTAAAGAAGGGGCTTTGCCCAAATGATATTACACAGAGAAGGTGGCCTCGTTGTGTAGCCGGAGGTAGGAGGAGGCCGGAGGTGAGCTTGGTGTGGTAACGAAGGATGCTGAGGGAGGAGAAGGGCTCCGCCCTGCCGCCAGAAAAGCACGAGGATTCAATCTTGTCGCACGCGGGGCAGCTGCCTGAATCTGGGTTGGGAAAAGAGATGGATTGGGGAAGGAGATGAATCTACCATGTGAGCCTTCCTTGTCAGTGAGATAATCGGTATTCCCGGACGAGTATATCTCAATCCCGGTGAGCCAAACGATTGGGATTGAATAGTTCAGGATACAAACAACAGAGATTTAAAGTTTAGGCTTTATTTCACCGAATATCTAGAGTTTAGGGTTAAAATTAGGCTTTTTCCAATGTGAAATGAGCAAACCGTACGTTCCGGTAGTATAGTAAAATGTGAAATGAGCCGCTACGGAAAGCGCGTGAAACATACATGATTTGCATGCTAGATTCAGCAAACAGCCTTGATTACCTAGTACGAGCCAAACCCCACCCCAATCATAACAGCTACTGTTCACGTCCTCGCTCCTCGTCCTCCCGGAAGAATATCGTGTCCACGTTAGACGTTAGCTAAGCATCTCCTAGCTTTTGTTTTATGACCTTAACCTGCTGCCCTACCGGATCTAATTAAGTAGACGTGCACTTGGACTAATGGATCTCAAGATACTAACAGAGATGCGACACGTGAGTAGCTTATCCTATCACGCCGTTTGGACGGACACTGTCCGGCGGCAATGAACGCTCACGTATGGGTGCATCCTCCTTTTCACTACTGGTCAGAACAGAAAAGGGACACTGACACTCTCAGCTCAGGGCCGTATAGTCAAAGCCCCCTTGACCGCAGATGGCAGAGATGCCATTTCATCGCCGATTCGCCGTCATTCCCAAAATACCCTTCCTTCTCCTCCTCCGTCCAACTACCCTAGCAAACTCCAGTGACTTTCACTCACTCTCATAAAATAAAACAACTCCAGATTCCAGTGATCTCTATTGCTTCTGCTGTACTCGACTGGACTGCCAGTAAGCTGCGGGCTGCCCGTATACTGCTGGTAAAATGGCCACTCGTATCCAACATGAGTGCATGTCACTTCGTGGTAAAAAATCTCATCTTTTGGCAAACACTAATACCTGGTCCCACGATAAACTATTTTGGAATCTAGGCCTATAATTCAGCGCCGTCAAACTTATGCAGGTCGACGCCAAAAAATATTGACACGATAGCAAGAATACTTGACACAATTTATTTTGAGTGGTTCGCCACCAATTCTTTCGCGCGCCCTCCCTTCGCACTCGCACACTATTCAGTGGCGCTAACCATACTTTGCCACCTACCTGCACAAGTTTGGCTTCATCTTGTGGACGCCAAACTCAAGGGTTAGATTTTAAAAAGTTTCGCCAGGGTCAGATGAGGCATCGATTTTTCCAAAAGGCCAGATTTGTCAAAAAAAATAACACTTGAATTTGTTCGGTCATATGCATGGTTGCAAATTTTCCTAGAAGAGTTTGTGTTCATTTCTTGTTGTAATGGCATCTCAAACAGGCCGCCCAAAACGAACATGAAATGTATTTTTTTTGACCCGTTTGAAGTGCGCGGCAGACATGACAGAGCCCCATGCCCGTCTCTTCTGAGCATGCCACCCAATGGCGGCATCTATTTGGTCCACGGCTAGCCATTTTCCTCTTTATTTTATTAATTTTACAGTTTTACAAATGATAGCTACATATCAATGAAAATGATATCAAATAAATTAGCACTAATTGGTATACAATTAAAGTCACGCCAACATACACCAAATTACCAAAAGGATCTCGAATGACACGTAGTTCATGAACAAACACATAAAATGAGATAAATATGGAGTGATCACTCGTCATGATCGTGGATCCGTTGGAGTGGGAGTGAGGGTCGGAGGTGGAGAAGGGGAGGACAGATATGACATGATCCGTTGGAACGCAAATCCTACCCGATTTTGAGTTGAAAATGAGTCGAAACAAATGTATCTGCTGCACTCCGATCGTATGCGCCATGCCACTAACCACTAGGCCACGACTTCTGTCCACGGGAACACAAACTGGCGGCCGTTTGGGATGAACTATTGAAGTTGCCCTAATAATTTTGAGAAAAATATTTGTACCTGAGATTAGTGCAAAGGCAGAAGTGACGGCCACGGACGCTAGCTAGGCACGTAGTACTACACATCTGGTGCGCGAATTGCCTAGAGATCCTAGATCCTAATGTAAAGTACGTAGGTCCTACACGTGGGTAGTACAACTACAAGAACACTGGCAGCTAGCTAGCTAGCTAGAGCTACTACACACAGCAACATCCGAGCTTAGCTTAGCATTGGATGCTAGCGAGCTCCACCCACTACCACCCGGCTCTGAGGAAAAGTGCGTGCAGTGGATCCGGCGCATGCAGTGGCAAGGCTGCGAAAAAACACGGCACGACTCTCCACGCACGCACTATGCTAGGTCACGCTGATCAGCCTGCAGCGAGGCGTTCAGCCAAAGAGCGTGTCATCCATAGTTGGGTCGGGTGTACTAACAATAGTTCTCCGTAAGACTGTAACAGCTCCCCTCTCCACGATAGTGTTGCACTAGAACCCAAACAACTATGAGCATCAGTAGATTGATGCAAGTCCAGGGCAGCTAGGCCTCCTCCCTGCCTACATACTAGGGACTAGGGAGTAGACGCAGATGGAATGCTCGGGGCACAGTCATGCATCGTGTTTGTTTCAGGCTCGAGTGAGGTGAAGTGAGTCATGAAAAAAAGAAGAGCTTCAACTGAATGAAATGACAGTACTACTACCAATGGGGTGATTAGAGTAGAGCTGCAAAGAAATAAGTTTAACCAACTGACTTAGACTTGGCTAAGCTTAGCTCATACTAAATTTTGTGTGATCTCATACTGAGTTGAGTTAAAAGGTTGAACTGTAAAAGTTGGTTCGTATCCAACTTGTAACGATGTTGAGATAGTTTCGAGCGAAGAAAAAAAATCAATGTTATTGCATATAAAATGAAAAATATACCATCCACAAACTTATAGAATGAATAATTCTTATCTACAATGTATAATATAATATATTTTTATATTTTTTAATATATAACAAATTACTATATGTGGTTAAAAAATCAAGCTGTTGAACTAAATCAAGGATTTGTTTACAAATGTGACCTAGCTTATAGAGGAATACCATTTTCTTTTTTAATTGTTAAAAATAGCCATCTCTAAAAGTTATTGTCAAAACTGGCCTAGCGGAAGGTGGAAAAAGCGACATGTGTCTTCCGCCATCCCACTTGGCGGTAAGTAAATCTTTCGCTATCCCAGTTGGCGGGAAGTCCCTTGTCTCTGAGCCGGCTATGGTTGTGATTGCGCCACGTGTCAACGCAGTAGACTTAGCGGAAAGTACTCTCCGCCATCTGGGTTGGCAGGAGGTGACACGTGTCGCTTTTTTCACCCTCCGCCAGGCCAGATTTGACAATAAAATTAAAGAGGATTTTTTTTAACAATCATGTTGGGTAGAGGATCGTATTTGTAAAAAAAAATCTAAATCAAGCGAGCTAGTGTTGGCTCAATATCAACTCAGTACTTAGATCATTTTTCTCGAGCAGATCTCAACTCAAGCTAAAAACGAGTTGATCTCGATCTGCTTACGAGAGTTCTTGGGATTTTTCCTGCAGCTTAGTAGGCGTGATCTCTCGGCCTGAAGAGTAATGGGTCGGTCAGCGACCAAGGTGCGGCGCGTCGGTCGGAGATCTCCCTCATCTAAAAGCTGGAGAGAGAGAAGTGAAGCCAGAGCTGCAATAATTCGTGTGGCAGTGGCAAGTGAGTGAGTGACACCGTCCAATGCCACCGCAGGCGAGGCAGAGCAGCAGAGCAGAGCAAATCATGAGCCCCAGACCCACCACCGTGCCAGTCAAAGCCGTGCCGGTCAAAACTCGGCCGTTCCCATCCCACCACCGTCCCCATATCACCACAGCACAGCCCCTACATGACGCAATCCGTGCAGCAGGCACGCGTGGCGGTACCGTGGGACGGATAATTGACGGAATCCAAGCCTGACTCATCATCATCTGTGAAAGTTCTCTCTTTTTCTCAAATCATATATGGGCAAGTTTTGGTTGTGAAAAAGTAGGAGACACCGATGCCAGCCTCTGTTATCTGATTGAGAACATCACTGCCTATTCTTCAGCTGATAATGAAATGGAAGCATGCTACAGCAAACTAAAACCGTAACAGCAAACTGATATCCCGCTCGTCTTCTTCCCAATCAAGTTATGCTACGGTGAACAGCACAACAAAAAAAACAGCAGTACTGAGCAGCTAGTATCACACTCCGTTTCAGCATTTGACAAGACCAAAAGGAAACCACGACGACAAGTACCAGACTCACTAGTGCTCAGTACCTCGGTACCGGACTACAGGTGATATGTGCATTCATTCAATACAACTAGCTCCTACAGGAAATTCTATAAACAAAACAGGACCGACACGACACAACATTTTTCACACTTCAGCTCGGGACATAGTAGATCTGTGTCGTCTGGCCCAACAAACCGGAAGAAAACGAAAAGCAAAAGGGGGCTATAAATTAAATCCAGGAACTAAGCCATGAAGGAATGCAACAGGATAGCTTGAGACGAAACGGGCCTAGTCCCACAACAGGTTGATCATCGAGTTGGCCAGCCCGGCCTCCTTGAAGGTCTGCTCGCTCCCGAACTCCAGGTTGTTGTTGGACGAGCCGGGGATGGGCTGCGCAAAGTGGAAAGCCCTCTTGTCGCCGTCCTCCACCTGAGGGGCGCAGAATGACCACAGGAGCTGCAGCAGGCAAGAGAAAAAAGGCATCATCAGGTTCAGGCAATCAAAGCCAAACTTGAGATTTTTCAAGTTAAATAAACTGATTTCAGCAAGGTGACCTTGATAGGATCTGTATGTAGAAAGTTCCGCTGGATCCTCCGGCCATCGGGTAGCCGGATCGCCACCCTGCAGAGAAGGCCCCTGCTTCCTTTGGGTTCTTCGGGGAGAGGAGGGTACTCGAGCTTCACACTCAAGCCCGGTTCGCTTTCTTCCTCAGGGTTAGACTTGTCGTCACTGGCATCTGATCCCCCGGCTCCTCTATTCTCCTCCAAGGAAGCCGCCACCGCCCGTGCTAGTTCTTCATCTTCATCCTCTACGGCTGATTTGCCTACAAAGAGAAACATTGTGTTAATGTGGTTCAGGTAGCCGCAAGATGCCATATGGTACAAACATGTCTATTGCAGACATCCAGATGCTTATAGAAGGCTGAAAATGGAAAAGAGACACAGTAGCTAAATATCCGTGTCCGACATAGAGATCAACTCGTTTGTTTCAATAAAAAAGAATAAACATCGACACAAAATAATCATATGAATTTGTGTGCTGTGATATTAGTATCTACGTCGAAAATCACAAGTTCATAGCAATTGTTCAGATACATAGATTTGTTTGTGTTATGGGTTGATTTTGCTAGCTGGTTTTTGTTACACATGCCACTGTTAAAAACTAATCACGGTCATTGCTGAATAGATGTCAAATTCGATAGAGCCTAACTGCAGTGACAAAAAAAGCACACCCCAACTTGTCATATGTATATAAGACCTAATGTCTACAAACTGAAATAACACCCTGTGGGAAGCTGGATGATGCCAAGGTAAGGAAAGAAAAACTAGCTCAGTTGGTGAAGCATCAGTGCCCGGGTAAGGAAAGAGAAGTGCACCTAGAAGGCACCTCGCATGTTCCCTCTGCTACTTTTTTAAGAACTGAACATCTGTCCAAAGGATTTGGAATTATCTTTTTTTTGGAAGCCATGTATTTAACACATGATATGTCACGAAAATACTATCCAACTGCGTTACTTTTATTTACATGTATGGTTAACACAGAAAATGTAAAGAGAGATGCAGAAGCTGGACCTCCAAGGATATGACTGTTTCTGCATCATGCAATTCAACAAAAAATGAATTCCTACTTTAAATGTTTTAAACAAAAACAAAATTTCTGAGCAGTGAGCAGTCAACAGTGCTGGTATGGAGCCAATTAAATCCACCAAGCAATACCTTGTCTGCCCATTGGAGTTTCCTGATCAACTTTTCTTGGGCGTTTTTGAGGTTGAGCAGCATGGTACTCCTTTGGACCTTTCTCCAGGTAAGACATCAAATCCTGTGTACAGAGCAATTGCAGAAAATAGTAAGGAATGCTCGGGTCATATCAGTATATCAGACCTAATATCTGAACATGAGATGTGAGACGAGATTACGAAAATACCTCCAGCAAACTGTCTGGGTAAACCATTCCATTCCAAGCACGCATTTTTTGCCCAGTGATGGGGTCAATAAGGAGAATGGCAGGAACAGAGGCCAAATGGTAGTATGTGCAGACCTTCCTCCCCTCACTGGTGTCTTGATAAACCTATGTGTAGCACAATACAGCATATCAACAAAAGAACTGAAAAGTGTTCACATAAAGAGTTGACATATAACTGGAACATTTTGTTGCCAATATAGTTGCTCCATATGTAAATATATGTCAATTTAGAATGTATGCAGTCGTCATCTTAATATTTTGGCCACTAATACACACAGGAAACATTGTGTGTGCTTCACTCCTACAAGAGTTATACGAATCTTGAAGCACTTGATTAAGTTGGTTTCAATTTTGGTTTGTTAGTATTTGTGCAATAAAGCATGTAGTGAAGCGTAGAAGCACCTCAATATGAATATATTTTGATTTATCAAAAGTGAATAAAATTAGATTTATCATCAAAGCACTGTCACCCCATTATACTTTACTGATTTTCTAGCATATAATTACAAATCTGGACAAGTTTGATGTCCCAAATGACATTTATTTAGGCATAGATGCAGATGAGATTATAACACATGTTTGATGAAATACAAATCTTGAGGTTTAGATCAAAGACTCAGACATGGAAGGAGATTGTAAGGAGGACTAACCTGCCAGAAAATGAAGTTTGACCGAATTGTTTGAGTAACCGCTTCATTTGCCCAAGTGTCTCGATTAAGCTTCAACAGAGAAAATCTCAACAGTCAAAACACTAACAAGGCATATGAAGGATCTACATAAGTCTGCATGAAGTTGAAAATAAGAAAGCTTACCATGTGAGAGCTGAACTCCTCTGTGGACTGCAAATTGATCAACAGCCACTTGTCTAGAGAAGAGGCCTCTAACTTTGCCTGCATTGATGAGATTCATTTAGTGTAAACATAGATAAATGTAGTTAAACAATGAAGTCTGTGAGTGTCAACCAAAAGACTAGTTCAAGTGTCGTTAAACACTAAAAAATAGTTCAAGTGCCTTTAAACAATGAATTTGAAACAACACTATCACAAACATCGATAGGCTTCCAGATTAACCTCATTTCAGAAACGACACTACGACAAACACATTCTAAAAATGTTGGACCTCATTTCAGATTGAAAAGAAGAGGCAATATTTCATTGAGTAATTAACCAAATTACCAGATATAACTAATTGTATAACAGTTAAGGGTTTGATCAGGCAAAAGTGTTAGAATTTTCAAATATTACACATACTGTACCATGATAACGGTTCATAGATCATTAATCTGAACATACATGATATGAAGCCCAAACAGTGTGCGGATGCAGTTTTACCAACATAGTGAAAACATGACCGTGGCCAACACAGATGACATTGTCAAACAGAGAAAATACAAATATAAGCCATGCAGCTGACCTTGTCAAATGGTCCATTGAACATCAACTCAAAAGGTGGGCGATATAAAGAAGCCAGATTGTCGCGAGAACTAGATGTAGCATTTTGTTCAGAATCCCAAGCAGATTTTCTTGCCTCCTCTTCAAAGTTACGAAATGCAACTGTTGCATTGGGGCGAGTTCTGAAAAGAAGCGACCAAAACATTATAAAATAATATTGCTTATGCAACACAGTAGTCAAGGCATCACAAGAGACTAGAAAAACCACATACATTCGATAATTTAAACCAGATAATTTCTTAAAGCATGCCAGTCAGTACGATTGAACTTGCATCATGCACACTTGCAAGTGGGGCTGTTCAATTCCTTACAGCACTAATTAAAGCTAACTATATGAAGAAGAAAAAACTTGTACTACCAATACTGCCACAAGCAGGTCAATAGCATAATTGCAGCTAGCCATAAATGAAATTTTTTATATGAGTAAAGGCCCCTGCATTTTTAATAAATACTTGGCATAAAGCATCAAGAATATTTGCGTGTGTCTCTATTTTATTAGCAGTAGCATACGAACTAGAGGGCATTTGGTCAGTATCTGAGGCACCTTTGGAATAATGGAGAATAGGGGCTGAAAACATAGATATTTGTCCAATACGCATGTGGAAGATATGAGGCAGATTACAAGGTGGCTCCGTGGTGCCCGCCTGCCAGGCATTGTAGCCTGCTGGATAAGCTCCACTGGATGCCGACAACTTTGGTCTCCAGAGAGCATGACAGCACTCAAATGCACAAGAACTAAGATTATGTTGGCAAATGAACAGACCCAAGTGTTAGATTCAACTTGATGGTGCGGCTTTAGTAAGGTAGGAGAATGGGTGGAGTGAGCAACACATAGAAGTAAATATGGCGGGACCTACTTTATCTTATTCTATAAGTCTCATAACCATGAGAATTGTATCCATATGAGCAATATCAATCTAGAAGTAAATATGACGTCATTACAGAATATGGGTGCTTATAATCGGCTATGTTTAGCAGCCGATGTATTTGTTAAGCGTTTGTAACCAATAAGTTCTAGTAGTGACACCATGCCAGTATTTGGCATGATGGCATCACATCCATTTGACATTGAGTGAGAGCATCTAAGTTGTAAACATGAGCAATATGTTTGTATCAGAAAAATTCAATGCTGAATCACCTGATAGTTCATTGGTCACGAACTATTGGAAATAGAGATCATTAATAGGCATAACAAGGGGGTCTGAGTAAACTAGCTGCAAAATTTTGGGTCTAAATATTAGGATAGCTAAAAGAGCAATATTAGCATGGTTCCATTAATGGTCATCAACTGCATGTACATTTTATTCTGTGAGAAACCAACAGAATACACTATTAGGACATTCGTGGGCAGTTCTAGTTTCAACTTTACCTTAAAAATTAAGTTTTTGCGGGAAAGGAAGGTGAACTTAAAGTAAATAGAACCTTAAGCTCCCTCAAAAATGGCAAACGAATAGTTCCAAATGTCAGATTCAACTTGATGGTCTGGCTTTAATATGGCATCACATACATTAGACATTAAGTGAGCATCTAAGTTGTAGCCATGAGCAATATGTTTGTATCAGCAAAAGCAACGGTGATTGAACACAAACTACTGGAAAGAGAGATCATTGATCACAAACAACTGCACACGGAAAATTCAATTGAATGTGAACTAAATTTGTGTGAGTGTATGATATTCATTAGACAGCAACCCAAGATACTATTACTAGGATATATGTGGGAAGCTCAATTTCCAACTTTACCGCAAAAATAAAATCTTTGGGGGGACAGAAAGATTAAAGCTTGAATTCAGGGGAAGCTTAAGCACCCTCAAACATGGTAAAAATCGAAACTTGGGCTGTGAAGTCAAGCACACGCCTCCCTATGACATATGTCCTGTTTAAACTAAGCACGTTAACGAGTAATCCACCTTTAACTTGTAGTAGTAAGGGCAACGCTCTAATGTGTCATGTTCGAGTGGATTTTCTGCTACGGATACACCCAATTCATCATGGAACAACGAAAGACGCAAACTTGAAACATCACACCACAGAGGAACTGCATGCAGAATCACTAGCTAATGATGAAGCCTCTCATGACTTACACGACCATCGGGGCGTCGCCGTAGAGAGTCTCCCGCCTGACAGGCAGCGGCGCGCGGACATCGTCCTCGTCCCCGAGCCCCTGCAGCATCCCATCTTCGAGCGCGGCCGCCGGAGGCGGATGGAATCTACAGATGAGACGCACAAGATAAGCACAGGCCATTCCACGGCACAGCTCGCCGTAGCCAGGATAAAACCCTAGAAATGGCGCGTACCTGAACCCCTCCTCCACCTCGCGGCGGCGGCTTCAGCTGACGCCGCGGCAGCCGGGTGCGCCGCGAGGGCCGCCTCCCCGTCGATGTAGAACAGCTGCAGCGCCTCCTCCAGATGCCAACTCGTCATCTGCGGGAACCGCCGCCACGGATCGCGTCAGGCCGGGAGATCGAAGCCGATCGGGAGCAGGGACGAGAGGGGAGGGGAGGGGCGGAGGCGCGAACCTGGAGGAACTGGGTGGCCGTGTTGGGCGTCTGGCCGGCGGCGATCTCGAGGAAGGAGGAGACGAGGGCGTCCTTCTCGGCGGCCGTCGGGGGGACGCCGGCCATGGCGGGCGGCGGGGTGGCGGGTCCGTGCTGTTGTCTGTGTTTGGTCGGCGAGTGTGTGTCGGGTGGGGTCTGGTGGGATTGGTGGGGGAGGAGTGGGAGCGAAGCGATGGGAAGTGGAAAGGAAACGTGCGGGGTGAGGAGGAAGAAGGTGAGCAGGTGGGGGTAGGGCCGGGCCGACTAGTATAGGAGTTGGTGGGGGAGAATGGCAAAGAATGCCCAGCTTGTTGTCCCGTGGGCCTCATTTGAGGTATAGTGCACATATAGACGAGTGCCTGGGCCGCACTTCCAGGTAATTTTAGGGTTCCATTCGAGGGAGGGTCCTTCACTAAAAAAGGAGAGAGTTATATTCTTAAGGCTAAAAAATGAGGGGAGTGTCCACCCTCAAAAATAAAATAAATGCGGGAGTGCCATAAATAAATATCAAGTAAACCTTTCTCTAAGACTAGAGCTCTTACACTCGTTATAGGAGGAACATAGTTGCACTAATCTTCCAAATTGTAAGCCGCGATTCAAGTTTAAGTTTGATTAATCATTAGATGGATGTTGTTTCCTCATTTGTGCTCTTGATTATTTTGTTGGAGATGGAGGAAACTTCAAAGGGAGGTCGAACTTCCACAGTGCCTTTTATTTTCACTAATTTAAATATTGTATTTTAGACATTCAAAAAATCTTAAGCTTAGAGGTAGTTAATGATGTTTACTACAATCGTGCTAAATATCAATGTGAATACTTTATATTTAAGGCTACACAAAAAATAATAGAAGTGTGGATCTAATTATCAATGCATCTTTTAAAACTACAAAATTTGTTAAACTTTGTCATCTTTATGTAGTCCATAATACAAAAAACACGGTTCGGGAGGACTCATGGCTAGGCCAAGACATCCCTATCTACTCACTATTTGTCTTTATATAATCGTGTGCGATACAAAATTATGAGCGGGTGCTACAGGAGGAAAGATGCGAAGTGTGGTTGAACTTGGTAGAATGTTTGAGGGGGTGGAGCTCACGGATGAGGCTGTTAGTTTTTCATGGCATTTAATGACATATTATATTTTCTCAATGAAATCTTTGTATGCTGATTATATGAATGGTTATACATGGTTTTTGAAAAATACTCGTGGAAATTAAAATTTACCGCTAAGAATTAGAATTGTTATGTGGTTTCTATATAAAAAAAGTTTATCATATAGAGGATAATTTGCAAAGAAAAAATGGACAAGATGTTAGTGGAGTCGATTGAGCACTTATTCATAAGATGTCACCTTGCAAAACTTTGGACGGTGGTCTTAATTTTAATATGACATCTCCAACTAATACCAACAGTATGTTTGGTAACTAATTCAATGGAATTGATAAATAAAACTAAAGTGTGGAGGTGTGTGGAGGTGTGTGCTTTACTTTGGGCAATATGAAATTGTCAAAATGATGTTATCTTTAACAAAGCTAGATGCGCTAATTTTTGCATGTTATGTATACACAAACCTACTTATTGGATCAACATGTGTCCTACCTTCTTCCTGAGGATCTGCGGGTGCATATGGATTTTGAATGCACTCACTTGATGGCGGTCGAGCTACCTTCATCCATGGTGGTGGGCAGCATTCTAATATGATACAAGATGCACATGGTGACTTTTTACTCTTTATTTCAATGTCGGATTTCATGTTGCCACTTTGAGTTACCCATGAACTTGTAAAACTTAAATTATGAAATCTGAGACTATGCAATAAAAGGTTGTGTGCATCACTTTGATGTAGAGGCAGGGGATATCCCCTTTTAGAAACATCTTTGACCCGTGGGGTTCTTTTTAAAACCTTATGTATATGTACATTCGCTCTTCCTCTTAATTCATCGACAACACTCCTTGCATTCCTTTAGCAAGACAAAGAAGCATATTTTGGATAAGTTAGTATTATGGTTTCACTTGATAGTCATTGAGCACTTTTTCTTGCAATCACTCACCTTAACTCCACTTATGTAGGAGTTTTGGGATAAAAATTCAATTATGAATGAATAGAGGAACTGAGGATGATGTCATGGGACGTTGAATCCTACATGAACTCAAAACTGTTATGTTGTTTTGTTACACCATAAGAAAATGCAAGATATTTTTTCTAAATAAATAGGTGTATGCTATTGTTTTCACAAAAACAAAGAAAAACTTCTTTGAAGTTGGACTCAATTGAATTTTTTTGAGTTACATGCAAGTTGGACCATAGAAAATATTCCATAGGAAAATTATTAATATTTCTAATCTTACAAACTAACAAGTTCATTAGAAAAGCACCTCGTAATTTGAATCTTCTATTTTTTTTATAAAATTCCTTTGAACAATAATGCATGACCAGGAGGGTATGTGAAGAAGTTGGAGGTCTCGATGCCTTCTTATGTTGTTTGAAATATTTGCAAATGATGGATTATGAGAACTTGCCAAAGGCAACTGATATGTCTCAAACGTATCTATAATTTTTGATGCTCCATGTTTATTTATACACCATTTGCTTTGTGTTTTGTTTACACTTTGTGGCGTTTTTATGCATTTTCCAGAACTAACCTATTAACAAGATGCCACAGTGCCAGTTCCCTGTATTCTGCTGTTTTGTGTTTCAGAAAAGTTACACAGGAAATATTCTTGGAATTAGACGAAATAAAAGCTGAAGTCCGTAATTACCTGATATGAAGACGGAGTCCAAAGGAGAGCAGGAGACGGACCAGGGACCGGTCACACCTGGTGGTGGCACGGGCCACACCTAGGCCGCGCCACCAGGGGGTGTGACCGCCTGGTCCACCTCCTGACATCGTCCTTCCGCCTATTTAATCCCCTCGATAGGAAAACCCTAAGGGCCCGAACTCTTTTCCAAAAAACATACTACAAGCCGCCGCTGTCATCGATGCGAGATCGGGAGGGTCCAGAAGCTCTTCCCGGCACCCTGCCGGAGAGGGGAATCACCACCAGAGGCCTTCTTCATCACCATGCCTGCCTCCGGAGTGATGTGAGAGTAGTCTACCTTGGACTATGGGTCCATAGCAGTAGCTAGATGGATGTCTTCTCCTTCATATGCTTCATGTTTAGATCTTGTGAGCTGTCTATCATGATCAAGATCATCGTTATGTAATTCTATATGTTGTGTTTGTTGGGATCCAATGAATATTGAGTACTATGTCAAGTTGATTTGTGATTTATCATCTCTATGTTGTTTATGATCTTGCATGCTCTCCGTTGCTAGTAGATATCTTGGCCGAGTAGATGCTAGTGACTCCAAGAGGGAGTATTTATGCTCGACAGTGGGTTCATGCCTCTAGTAATCTGGGAGAGTGACAATAACTTCTAAGGTTGTAGAAGTGTTGTTGCTACTAGGGAAAAAACAACAATCTTGTGTTCAAGGACATTTATATTGTTTACATTACACATCTTGCTTAAGGTGATAATCTGTTGCTTGTAACTTAATACCAACGGTTGTTCAGATGATATCCGGCGGGTGGATTATTAGTCATAGATGCAGTTGGATTTGGTCTATGTATTATGTTGTAATTCCCAAGTGAATCTAATAGTGATCCTCATGACATGTACATGCATTGCTTGCATTCTTTATTCTGTCAATTGCCCAACTGTAATTTGTTTACCCAACTTGTTATTTATCTTTATGGAGAGACACCTCTAGTGAACTGTGGACCCCGGTCCATTCTTTTACATTTATATTACTGTTTACTTTCTACAAGCATTATTTACTTTCTTGCAAACAAACATCTATTACCACACGATACGTTTAATCCTTTGTTTACAGCTGATACGTCTCCAACGTATCTATCATTTTTGATGCTCCATGCTTGTTTTTACACCATTTGTCTACTGTTTCGTTACACTTAGTGACACTTTTATGCATTTTCCAGAACTAACCTACTAACAAGTTGCCACAGTGCCAGTTCCCTGTTTTTTGCTATTTTTGTGTTTCAGAAGTGATACACAGGAAATATTCTCGGAATTGGACGAAACAAGTTCCTGAAGTCTTATTTTGTCCGAGAGCTTCCAGAGATCCGAAGAGAAGTAGGAGAGGGGCCACAGGCCGCCCTCACACCAGGCTGGCGCGGCCCAGGCCCTGGCCGCGCCGCCATGGTGTGAGGAGGCCTGGGGCCACTCCTGACATCGCCCCTTCGCCTATAAAGACCCCCCGACGGGAAAAACCTAAGGACCCGATCAATTTTCCAGAACACATCGCGATCCGCCGCCGCCGTCGACCCGAAGATCGGGAGGGTCCAGAAGCTCTTCCCGGCACCCTGCCGGAGAGGGGAATCGCCACCGGAGGTCTTCTTCATCGCCATGCTTGCCTCCGGAGCGATGAGTGAGTAGTTTACCTTGGACTATGGGTCCATAGCAGTAGCTAGATGGTTGTCTTCTCCACCATGTGCTCCATGTTTAGATCTCATGAGCTGCCCTACATGATTGAGATCACCGTTGTGTAATTATACATGTTTGGTTTGTTGGGATCCGATGAATATTGGTGTTATGATTGAGTTGCTATACTGAAATATATCTTATGTTATCTCTATGTTGTTTATGATCTTGCATGCTCTCCGTTGTTAGTAGCTATCTTGGCCGAGTAGTTGCTAGTGACTCCAAGAGGGGGTATTTATGCTCGATAGTGGGTTCATGCCTCTATTTAACCTGGGGGAGTGACAGAAACCTCTAAGGTTGTAGATGTGCTGTTGCTACTAGGGAGAAAACAACATTCATATGCTCAAGGGCATATGCTTTGTTTACATTACACACTTTGCTTAATGCAATTATCTGTTGTTCGCAACTTAATACTTGTGGAGTTCTCGTATTGATTCGCCACAAGTGGATTATTAGTCATAGATGCAGTTGGATGGCGGTCTATGTATTTTGTTGTAATGCCCAGAGTAAATCTCATAGTGATCTTCTTGACATATCACGTTTATCTTTATTCTATCAATTGCCCAACTGTGATTTGTTTACCCAGCATGTGTTATTTATCTTATGGAGAGACACCACTAGTGAACTGTGGACCCCGATCCTATTTCCATCATATTGCTATCACCTGTTTACTTTACTCGCACTGTTTACTTTACTCGCATAGATGTGCTGTTGCTGCTAGGGAGAAAACAACAATCTTTTGTTCAAGGACATTTGTATTGTTTACATTACACACTTTGCTTAAGGCGATAATCTGTTACTTACAACTTAATACCCAAGGGTTGTTTGGATGATATCCTGCGGGTGGATTATTAGTCATAGATGCAGTTGGATTACGGTCTATGTACTATGTTGTAATGCCCAAGTGAATCTTATAGTGATCTTCATGACATGTACATGCATTGTTATGCATTCTTTATTTTCTCAATTGCCCAACTGTAATTTGTTTACCCAGCATGTTATTTACCTTTATGGAGAGACACCTCTAGTGAATTGTGGACCCCAGTCCATTCTTTTACATTTATATTACCATCTACTGCAAGTATTGTTTACTTTCCGCAAGAATTATTTACTTTACCGCAAGCAAACATCTATTTCCACACCATACGTCTAATCCTTTGTTTATAGCAAACCGGTGAGATTGACAACCTCACCGTAAGTTGGGGCAAAGTTGTTTGGTTGTGTTGTGTGCAGGTTCCACGTTGCTGCTGGCGCCGACACCACGCGCAAGACTTTCTCCGGCGTTGCCAAAGTCAGCTAGCAACAACCTTCAGAAGTGGTTTCTTTCTCCTACTGGTCGATTAAACCTTGGTATCATAAATGAGGGAAAACTTACTGCTGTGCTCATCATACCTTCCTCTTGGGGTTTCCCAACTGGTCCTGTGAGAGACCTTTCTTGAGAACTACAGGTGCAGTTATTGATTCAAAAGAGAGGAATGTGAAGTTTCCATTCCCACACAGGAAGTGTATGGAGAACTTTCCAAGGAAGAAGGTGAATGTTCAGAAGTACAAGTGCCCTCATGACACTTGCCCATCTTGAACCAATAAGGTAAAAATCCTAGCTATATGGCTATAAAGAAAGCGCTTTACGGGAGGCAACCCGGTAGTATTTACTTTTTTCGGTTTTGTTTTCATTGCTCTTGTGAGAGAGTAATTTTATTTGAGTCTTCTTTTTGTGTCCTTGCTGTAGCAAGTCATACGTCTCAAACGTATCTATAATTTTTGATGCTCCATGCTTGTTTTTACACCATTTGCCTTGTGTTTCGTTACACTTCGTGGCGTTTTTATGCGATTTCTGGAACTAACCTATTGACAAGATGCCACAGAGCCAGTTCCCTGTTTTCTGCTATTTTTGTGTTTCAGAAAAGCTACACAGGAAATATTCTCGGAATTGGACAAAACAAGTTCCAGAAGTCTTATTTTTCCCGGAAGCTTCCCGAAGACCGAAGGAAAGAAGGAGTGGGGCCACCAGGGCCCCACACACAGGGGTGGCGCGGCCAGGACCCTAGCTGTGCGAGCCCCGTGTGAGGGCGCCTGGCTCCCCCTATGACGACGCCCCTTCGCCTATATAAAGCCTCGGGACGGAAAACCCTAGGGGAGTCGGCGATTTTTCCAGAACAGTTCCGCAGCTCCGCCGCCGTCGAAGCAAAATTTTGGGGGACAGAAGTCTCTGTTCCGGCACCCTGCCGGGACGGGGAAGTGCCCCCGGAGCCATCTCCATCGGTCTCCATCCCCGTCTCCGCCGTCTCCATCGACCTCACCGCCATCTCCATCAACCTTGCTGTCTCCTATGATGAGGAGGGAGTAGTTCATCCCCGGGGCTAAGGGCTCTACCGGTAGCTATGTGGTTCACCTCTCTCTCCCATGATGTGATCTTTATGTGATCGTGAGCTTTGTATCATGTTGAACAAGTAGATGTTATTATTCAGATATTATGTGTACTCTAGTGGTGTTATTAAAGTAATCTATTCCTCCTGCCATGGTGTAACGGTGACAGTGCGTGCATCATGGTGGTACTTGGTTTAGGCTATGATTGTGATCTCTTGTGGATTACGAGAATAATTATTGCTATGATAGTATTGAAGTGATATATTCCTCCTTTCATGGTGTAATGTTGACAGTGTGTGCACCGTGTTAGTACTTGGTTTATGTTGCAACAATATCTATCTTGAGTTGTGCTTTGATTTGGGTATCTCTATGAGTGGTGTTTGTCAAGTACTTGATGAACTTTAAGGGGTGCTTCTATAGCCACTACACAATGATTAGTGTTATTCAATAGGAGAGTAATTCAGAGTACCATAGTGGAGAGAAGTTATTTATTTGTTCAATCATGTTATATTGTTGGGAGTGTGTCCACTAGTGAAAGTATGATCCATAGGCCTTGTTTCCAAGCATTGCACACCGTTTACTTGCTATTTTGTTACTTGTTTGCTCGCAGCGATATTTATTTCACATCACGTTTGCTACTTATAATCATCTATACCACTTGTATTTCACTATCTCTTCGCCGAACTAGTGCACCTATACATCTGACAAGTGTATTGGGTGTGTTGGGGACACAAGAGACTTTCTGTATCGTAATTGCAGGGTTGCTTGAGAGGGGTAGCTTTGACCTCTTCCTCCCTGAGTTCGATAAACCTTGGGTGATCCACTTAAGGGAAACTTGCTGCTGTTCTACAAACCTCTGCACTTGGAGGCCCAACAAGTGTCTACAAGAATAGAAGTGCGTAGACATCAAGCTCTTTTCTGGCGCCGTTGCCGGGGAGGTAAGGTAAAAGGTACTCGCATCCTCCTGTGTGAGTGCTCGGAGTTATTTCCTTTAGATTCTGCAATTACATCTTTTTGTTTCTTGTTTTTATTTTCACTAATTAGGCTTAATGGAAAACAAAGAGTTCTTTAGTCTTTTTCCTGATTTTAGATTTGAAGAGAAAATTGAAAATCCTTTGGAGCTTATTTCGCATAGCAATGTTATTAGTACGAATGCTTTGAATACTGTTAATGCTAATGCTATAGAAAAGTCTAAGCTTGGGGAAGCTGGTTTTGTTAAGTATGATATTTTTAGTCCCCCAGCTTTAGTGGAGAAAGTTTGCTCTGATGATATTTTATCTCCCATATGTGATGTTTCTAATGATGCTTGTGCTCCTCATCCTTTTAAAATACCTACGAAGATTGTTGAACGTATTAGGGATAACTGCTATTTAGGAGATGGAACGGTCCATCCTGGTGATCATCTGCTCTTTATACATGAATTATGTGAGTTGTTCCAGTGTGCAGGTATTTCGATGAACCAAGTTAAGAAGAAGCTATTTTCTTTATCACTGAAAGGCAGAGCCGAGGAATGGTATCGGCTGCTTAAAGATGGTCCATCTGTTGGCTGGGAGGAAATTGTACCTCTCTTTTATTCTAAATTCTATCCTCCAAGTGAGATTCATAAAGATCGTAATCAGATATATAATTTTTGGCCTCATGAGGGAGAAAGCATTGCCCAAGCGTGGGGAAGATTGAAGTTACTAATGCATAAATGTCCTATTCATGATCTTCCCCGTAATATTGTTATTAATAATTTGTATGCAAGGCTTTCAGGATATTACAAGGACTATCTAGATGCATGCTTTGATGGGTCTTTCACAAGCAAGGATGTCGACACCAAGTGGGGTTTGCTTGAAACAATTCAAAACAATATTGAAGGTTGGGATAGCGACAAAGGTAAAGGATCAGGTATGAATTACGAGTTTGATTGCATTAAGTCTTTCGCTGAAACTGCTAATTTTCAAGAGCTTAGTGCTAAGTATGGTCTTGATCCTCAAATTATGGTTGATTGCTTTAAAGCCTTTGCTTCCCATATAAATGTTCCTAAAGGAAATGGGGACATGTATCATGAACCTTTTAAGGATACTTGCATAGAAAGTGATATTGTTATTGATGATTGCAATAAACATGCTCAAACTTCTAAAAGTACTATTTCTTATAAGCATGTTAATTTTTGTGGAATACATAGACCTTGTGAACAGAGTTACAACAAGGAAGATTATTGCATCACCCACGCAAATGAAGAAACCAGCATGTGGCTCAAGGATCTAGATGTGCTTGGTGAATGGGTTTGTGAGCTTTATCCTTTTCTTTGTGAATTTTGCGGTGAAAAGGGGCACTTTAATTTTCAATGCCCAATTAATCGAACGAGTACCGCAGATTTGTATTGTGATGATAAGATTACTTTCAATCAGTATGATGAGCTTACTTTGTTTTTGAATTGTGAAGAGATATCTAGAAAGATTGTTTTGGTAGACATGAATGATGTTGATCTTAATAGCACCCTTCGTGGTTGTCATCTCTATTGTGCTAAAGATTGCCTTGCAAATACTTACTTACAAGATCTTATTAAACATGATGTTTTGCCAAGCTATGATAGGACTAATAGATGTTTCGATCTTATTAATAGAGAGGAGGAATCCTCCAAAGTTTCTTCTGTTGTTTCTGTCAGCAAGCCAGATTATGTGGAGAAGATGCCTTTCCCTCCTAAAGAATATGTGGACAAGATGCCCTTCAAGTCTCTCCCTCCTAAAGGAGAGAGTAAGAAGAGTAAGAAGAAGAAGAAGAAGAAGAGGAGTAAGAGGCGAGAGGACACGGTATCTTCCCCTAAGCGTTATGATCCTGCTATAGATTATGATAATTCTGATTGGGATGATGTTCCTATGCCTGTTACCTATGTTAGTGATCATGATTGGGAAAAGCACTCTACTTTTGATATTGAAAATCTTTTTGGTACCAATTCTAAGGTTAATAATTGTTGTACCATTAGTGCTATCCATGTTCCTTCTTATGATGATATGTTTGATGAGTATGCTTTGCGACATAGTAGTTCTCTAGCTTGTGATGATGAGTATAATGTTTTCAGTTCACCTACTTTTGAGGATAAAATTAGTTATGATTACAATATGCCTCCTGTTTTTGATGATTATGGTGATGAGAATAATTATTCTATTGAATTTGCTCCTACTACTATTGTTCCTGTGGTGAGTATTAATTCTTTTATGCATGTGGCTCATAATAGAGATGCTTTATGTGATAGTTATATTGTTAAATCTATTCATGATGCTACTGAAAGTTATTATGAGAGAGGGAAACATGGTTTGATGGATCTCAACAATATTGAGTTCCCCTCTTTATGTTGCAATTCTTGAAGTTGTACTTGTTTTGCCTTCCTATGCTTTTTGTTTTGCGCTTTTATGACTTATCTCTTTACAAGACTATTTTTCATAGGAAGTGGTTTAGATTTAAATGTGTTCCATACTTGATTTTTGATGCTCTCTATTGCTTTAAGTTCCTATATGGCGCATTTGCCTCAAGCTCTTATATGGTGCCCACATGAGCATCTTTGCAAATTACTGCGCCTAGCTCAAAGGCGTTAAAGAAAAGCACTCTTGGGAGATAACCCAATGTTTTATTTTCAGTACTTTTTCTTTTATTTGAGTCTTGGAAGTCATTACTACTGTAATGACCGGTCCTTATCCTTTTTATTTCGTTGTTGTGCCAAGAGAAGCCTCTAATTTGAGTGAGGTAAGATTTGGGGATGATGCTGTCCTGAAACAGTTTTCGCTGCTGCACCGTAAAAATTCGTGAAAATTCTTTGTATATCTTTTGGACCTGCGATTTCTTATGCATATGTCCCAGGTTATATCCAAACTTTCATTAGTTGAACACTTTTTTATTTGAGCAACAGAAAACCCTCTAAAAATTCGACCTTTGTCAGCTGTTCTGTTTTGACAGATTTCTGCCAATATTTGTGTTTGCCGCTTCATCGCTTTCTTTTTGAGTTCTTTTGATAATGGAACTTTTGGGGAAGTTGCTACAGTAGTATATGCTATATATGTGGTGGTTTTGTGTTGAAATCTGAAGCAAAAAGGGTTGATTATATGTTATGCTTACACTAATGTTGCTAATAAATTTGTGTTTAGTTTTGTATGAAGGAAGTTTTCAAGTGTAGGGATCGGAGAGTGATGAGATGAGATGAAGAATGGACAAAAGCTCAAGCTTGGGGATGCCCATGCATCACCCCAAGAAATATCCAAGAAGTACAAGCGTCAAAGCTTGGGGATGCCCCCGAGGCACCCCTTCTTCATCGGCAAAAATCAGGTCACCTTTCAAAACACTATATTTTTATTGCTTCATGCACTATGTGTTTTTCTTGGAGCGTCAGTTGTTTTTGTTTTCAGTATTAGTTTAGTTTAGTTTGCTGCAATAAATGGTTAGATCACATCATGTTTCTTTTGGAGGAGATGAACTCGTTTTCATTTGCCAAGAACACTCAGTTTTTCACTCTTATCGTTCACCGAGTGTTCTTCTTTTTCTGCTACTGCTTTTGGTTTTCGTTTTCGCCTTGATTTGCGTTCAGACCTTGTCATATCTTTTCATCAAGGTGTATTTTTGCCTCTGATCTTTATTGGTTTTCATCAAAAGAGGTGTTTATAAAAAGTTCAAATGGTGTTGGAAAAGAGAAAAAGCTTTATGCAAAAAAGTGATACAAGAAGGAGCTTGTGTAGACTGCGGCTTAGGCTTTTTCATGTCATGCTTGATGTCTTTTTGATAGTATGCTTAGTGGTTTTGCTGTAGCATGACTTGTCTCAAATGACTGAGATTGCTTAATGAGCCTTTGAAAAAATCATGCGTTGTTTTAATTATTTGGAAGCATTATTTTGGTTTTCTCCTTTATGCTTTATTTGGGTTGACTTGGCGCATGCTCACACATGTTAGACTCTTACAAAATAAGTCACCTATAGCCTCTATGATCATTTAGTTTTTGACTTTTGATGCCATCTTATGCTTCTTTTAATGTTGCTTTGTCGCTTTGCATGATTATGGCCATTACTGCTCTCTTAGTTGGTCGCTCCCAGTCTTTTGCTAGCCCTCGCCTTGTACTGAGTATGAGCTCTACTCGTGCATCCAACTCCTAAAAGCCAAAGTTTTCCAAAGTGTCCACCATACATACCTACTAGAAATTTGCTATTCCAAGTAAATTTGACTTGCTTTTATTTTCTCTTCAAATTAAACTCTTACCAATGTTATGCGAAATTCGGTCAGTAAAGCTCTCACGAACCGGAAGGCACACTTTACTTTTTTCTGTTCTTAAAGATTTGACATTGTGGTCTCTTATGTTGAGTTGTTATGCTTGCAAGTTGTAAGTTGGATTCTAGCCCATCCATGCTGTCATGGGGCAAGCTTTCAACATTGCACTTCTTATTTGAGTTGATATCGTGATCTTTTGTTTATGGATGCCCGCGGTGTGAAATGAATTGGTAATCTTGTGGGGATCATGGAGTTCGTATATGTGTTAGGGAAACGCCGGGCCGCCAATCTAAGCCATGCATAATTCATGGTGGAAATTTGTAGCATACCCATGGTGAACATTCGACGACGCATCTCACAATAAAAAGCTAAACAAAAGGCAAATAAAAGAGATGTCGAGGTGTTCATTGTCTGCTTGTCCTGTCATTTTGGTGTGGGCTTGTTCCATGTCATCGGGCACGGAGGTACCCCATTGGCGGTTCTCAATGATACACATATACTTACAATGACAAGAGCCTCGCTTGGGACTCTAAGTAAAGTAGCATGAGGTTTGGGTACTTGTATTCACAGGACACGAGGTTTTCAACTTCTGATTTGTCAAGCATATGCATCATAATTGTTCTCGCATTAACTTTAACCATTCAAGATGCTTATGATGGGGGCAATGAGAGCTCAAAGCCGGTAAGTACCATAATTTTTGAAGGTTATAAAACTTGCAATCACTGTTTCCCTCTGCGAAGGGCCTTTCTTCTACTTTTATGTTGAGTCACCACCTTCTTTCTTTATGCACCATTAAGAGAGCATAGTTGTCATTCTTAGTGTGATATGCATTGTCCCAAAGTTCATTGATTGATTCATATTGTTGGTTTCACTTGTTCTTAAATTATTTGTATCTAGTCGCCCTCTTAAACTTGAAGGTGTCCTATGCATTTATGTTTTGCTCTCTTTGAAGGACAAGCTGAAAACCATTTGTATGTTTTCCTTATGATTTGAACACACGTTTGAATTTCATTGTTTCATTTTCATGACCTTTTGTTTGTGTTCATTTGCATGTTTACAACATGGTTGCTAAGTTTCTTATTGTCAAGATTATATCTTCATGCCCATATTTTAAGTTCTTATGATCCCAGCTCACAAATGCTTACATACTTGATCAAGATTGTGTAGGTGCATGTCACCTCAAAAATTATTCTTTTGTTATCACTTACCTACTCGAGGACGAGCAGGAGTTAAGCTTGGGGATGCTTGATACGTCTCAAACGTATCTATAATTTTTGATGCTCCATGCTTGTTTTTACACCATTTGCCTTGTGTTTCGTTACACTTCGTGGCGTTTTTATGCGATTTCTGGAACTAACCTATTGACAAGATGCCACAGTGCCAGTTCCCTGTTTTCTGCTGTTTTTGTGTTTCAGAAAAGCTACATAGGAAATATTCTTGGAATTGGACGAAACAAGTTCCAGAAGTCTTATTTTTCCCGGAAGCTTCCCGAAGACCGAAGGAGAGAAGGAGTGGGGCCACTAGGGCCCCACACACAGGGGTGGCGCGGCCAGGGCCCTGGCCGCGTGAGCCCCGTGTGAGGGCGCCTGGCTCCCCCTATGACGATGCCCCTTCGCCTATATAAAGCCTCAGGACGGAAAACCCTAGGGGAGTCGGCGATTTTTCCAGAACAGTTCCGCAGCTCCGCCGCCGTGGAAGCCAAATTTCGGGGGACAGAAGTCTCTGTTCCGGCACCCTGCCGAGACGGGGAAGTGCCCCCGGAGCCATCTCCATCGGTCTCCATCGCCGTCTCCGCCGTCTCCATCGACCTCACCGCCATCTCCATCAACCTTGCTGTCTCCTATGATGAGGAGGGAGTAGTTCATCCCCGGGGCTAAGGGCTCTACCAGTAGCTATGTGGTTCACCTCTCTCTCCCATGATGTGATCTTTATGTGATCGTGAGCTTTGTATCATGTTGAACAAGTAGATGTTATTATTCAGATATTATGTGTACTCTAGTGGTGTTATTAAAGTAATCTATTCCTCCTGCCATGGTGTAACGGTGACAGTGCGTGCATCATGGTGGTACTTGGTTTAGGCTATGATTGTGATCTCTTGTGGATTACGAGAATAATTATTGCTATGATAGTATTGAAGTGATATATTCCTCCTTTCATAGTGTAATGTTGACAGTGTGTGCACCGTGTTAGTACTTGGTTTATGTTGCAATAATATCTATCTTGAGTTGTGCTTTGATTTGGGTATCTCTATGAGTGGTGTTTGTCAAGTACTTGATGAACTTTAAGGGGTGCTTCCGTAGCCACTACACAATGATTAGTGTTATTCAATAGGAGAGTAATTCAGAGTACCATAGTGGAGAGAAGTTATTTATTTGTTCAATCATGTTATATTGTTGGGAGTGTGTCCACTAGTGAAAGTATGATCCCTAGGCCTTGTTTCCAAGCATTGCACACCGTTTACTTGCTATTTTGTTACTTGTTTGCTCGCAACGATATTTATTTCACATCACGTTTGCTACTTATAATCATCTATACCACTTGTATTTCACTATCTCTTCGCCGAACTAGTGCACCTATACATCTGACAAGTGTATTGGGTGTGTTGGGGACACAAGAGACTTTCTGTATCGTAATTGCAGGGTTGCTTGAGAGGGGTAGCTTTGACCTCTTCCTCCCTGAGTTCGATAAACCTTGGGTGATCCACTTAAGGGAAACTTGCTGCTGTTCTACAAACCTCTGCACTTGGAGGCCCAACAAGTGTCTACAAGAATAGAAGTGCGTAGACATCAGCAAGAAAGGTTTTTTTAGTATGTCTACTGTATCAAAAAATAAAGTGCCAAGTTTTACCCATCTTGGATGTTAAAAGATTGCAGTACTTATTTGGAGATGCTAAAATCTGCACAATACTTTTTAGTGCATGATTTTTCATATTTTTATTTAACTCCTATGGACCTGTGCTATTTATAAAAATTGAAAATTTTCACCCTCTACCTGAATAAAAATATAACAAAAATTCTTGAACTGTTTAAGGGGTGGAAAAATTCATCAAACTACTGCTATTTTTATTGACGGATTTTGTCTTTTGTTGTTTTGAGCATTTGTTTGAGTCTCAAGATGATTATTTTTGTGTCTTTTAATATTGAGTGAATTTTTATCAACTAAATAAACTCTCTGGACACCCTGCACCAAATTTTATTTGGGGTTTTCTTTGCGGCACTTATATTATCTTTGTGCCCTCTAATATCAGCCACTCAAGAAAAGAGGTTGGAAATAGTTGTGTGGTGAAGTTTTTTCACAGGGAAGGAATAATCATCGAGCAGTGAGTCATCTAAGTAATAGAGAACACCATAAGATCGGGGATGCCCCATGGCAACCCACTAGGCCTATCAACTCCTCGGTTTGCATTGCCATGTTTTTTGAGCATCACTTTACCGTTGCATAAACTTGGAGCGTATGCATCTAGTTTTTAGTTTTTCCTTTACATCTTTTGTTTTGAATAAATATAACACAACATGTAGGTTTACTTTATATTTATGAGAAAGCTACTTTAGAAATTTAGAGAAAAAGTTGGGAAGAAAAGGGAGGTAACAATACAAGTAATGCTTTATGTTCTATGGTTCATATGCTTTGATTGAATCATAATTTGCTAGTGCTGTATTTAGTGCCATTTCTTCTTTGAACATTGATGATAAACTTTGAGTTACTTAGTTCATTAATAAATGTGTAGCATTATGGACATTATGCATGCTTATGACTTTAATACCTTTCCAATGGCCAAGAAAAAGAAAAGAAAAGGCAAGCAAAAGACTTGTATATCCAAATACCTTGAGCCATAATTCTCCACGATTGAACTTCTGATTCCTCGCTCTTCGCCCCTGCCCCTCCACCCAAACCTCCTGATCCCCAGACCAACCGGCAACGGAACCCTGAACAGCAGGCGGAGGTATATATTAGGAACCCCGTCCAATGGAGCACCCTTAAATCTCCACCATACCTACCTACATAGCAAAAATGCTATTCCAAGTATAGTATATGTGCCATATCTTTGCATTCGAAATCATGTTCCTTTTTATAATGCAATTCGAAGCTCATGGGAAAGTAGCAGTCTCCGGTGGAGTTTATTTATGTAAGTTGCATGTTTGTCATTTTATTAGTTGGGGTTAAGTTAAACCATGCTATCATGTAACAAGACTTTCAACTTTAATTATGTTGTTGTCATACACCTTGGGTTATGCATATCTTTTCGATGTGAAATGAGTGGGAGTTATTATGTTAAAGATTTGAGTGTGCATATTTATTAGAGAAGAGCATTGGGCCGCTAACCGAAACCATGCCTAATCGTGGTAGAAATTTCAGCATGGACTTCCTCATTAGCTTGGAATTCTAAGCTGTCACCTAGAAATTATAGCACATGCATTCTTTTTATCCCTAGTGAGGTAGCCGTGGAAAGGTAAAAACCATAGCAGATCAATGAATACTGTTCACTATCCAATCACTACTACCTAGTTACTCCATCTAATACACACCATCCTCCTCTCGCGCTCTCGCATACATGTTGGATCAGAAAAAGTAGTAAAGAATGGGGTAATAATATGCATCTACTCATACATCAAGAACATAATAACATATCACATCTCATTCCTCTTCATGGCGGTGATGATGGTGTTGACGTCTGATACGTCTCCAACGTATCTATAATTTTTGATGCTCCATGCTTGTTATTACACCATTTGCCTAATGTTTCGTTACACTTCGTGGCACTTTTATGCATTTTCCGGAACTAACCTATTAACAAGTCGCCACAGTGCCAGTTCCCTGTTTTCTGCTGTTTTTGTGTTTCAGAAAAGTTACACAGGAAATATTCTCGGAATTGGACGAAACCAAAGCCAGTCGCCCAGAATTTCACCGAAGCTTCCAGAGATCCGAAGAGGAGACGAAGTGGGGCCACGAGGGCCCCACACAATAGGGCGGCGTGGCCCAGGGGTAGGCCGCGCCCCCTATGTGTGAGGGAGCCTTGGGCCACTCCTGACGATGCCCCTTCGCCTATAAAGACCCCCCCGATGGGAAAAACCTAAAGACCCGATCACTTTTCCAGAACACATCGCGATCCGCCGCCGCCATCGACCCGAAGATCGGGAGGGTCCAGAAGCTCTTCCCGGTACCCTACCAGAGAGGGGAATCGCCACCGGAGGTCTTCTTCATCGCCATGCTTGCCTCCGGCGCGATGAGTGAGTAGTCTACCTTGGACTATGGGTCCATAGCAGTAGCTAGATGGTTGTCCTCTCCACCATGTGCTTCATGTTTAGATCTCATGAGCTGCCTTACATGATTGAGATCACCGTTATGTAATTCTACATGTTTGGTTTGTTGGGATCCGATGAATATTGGTGTTATGCTTGAGTTGAAGTACTGAAATTTATCTTATGTTATCTCTATGTTGTTTATGATATTGCATGCTCTCCGTTGTTAGTAGCTATCTTGGCCGAGTAGTTGCTAGTGACTCCAAGAGGGGGTATTTATGCTCGATAGTGGGTTCATGCCTCTATTTAATCTGGGGGAGTGACAGAAACCTCTAAGGTTGTAGATGTGTTGTTGCTACTAGGAGGAAAACAACATTCATATGCTCGAGGGTATATGCTTTGTTTACATTACACACTTTGCTTAATGCAATTATCTGTTGTTCGCAACTTAATACTTGAGAGTTCTCGGATTGATTCGCCACAAGCGGATTATTAGTCATAGATGCAGTTGGATGGCGGTCTATGTATTTTGTTGTAATGCCCAGAGTAAATCTCATAGTGATCTTCTTGACATATCACATTTATCTTTATTCTATCAATTGCCCAACTGTGATTTGTTTACCCAGCATGTGTTATTTATCTTACGGAGAGACACCACTAGTGAACTGTGGACCCCGATCCTATTTCCATCATATTGCTATCACCTGTTTACTTTACTCGCACTATTTACTTTACTCGCATACTCTACTGTTTTCCACTCGATACGCTCATAACCTTTGTTTCAAGCAAACCGGTGAGATTGACAACTTCATCGCAAGTTGGGAACAAAGTACTTGGTTGTGTTGTGTGCAGGTTCCGCGTTGCAGCTAACAAGCAAAGCTTGGACGAGGCGCCATATATAAATTGTCCGAAGCTGTCGCAAACTAGCAAGCATCACCTTCAGTCGTAATTGTCTGCTCTTCTCCTGAATGATTAAACCTTGGTTTCTTAACTGAGGGAAAACAAGCTGCTATACTCATCACACCTTCCTCTTGGGGTTCCCAACTGGCCGGTTATTTACTTCATCAACTTGGCACCATCAAGCTTCTTTTCTGGCGCCGTTGCCGGGGAAGAGTGGAAGACTTCTGCGAGGGGAGTTTTCGCACGCACATCCTTTACTTTGTTATTGTTTTGCTTTACTTTATTTAATTTACCCTCATCGTTTTATATCAAAAACCCAAAAAAATTAGAATCCTTGGTAGTTGTTTTTACTTGTCTTACTTTATCATGCTTTCTATCAATGGTTGGTTTCTTAGAAACTAAATCTTTTTGGCAAGGTGGGTTCACGGAAGAGCAGCAAAATTATTATGAGGAACACCGCTTGTCACAAAAAGGGAAACACTTATGGGAACAAATCAATAGATTGTATATCATTGCTAGAAATGTGTGCTCTACTTATAATGTTACCTATTGCTTTGATGAATCTTGTTGCTGTAGGAGGTATAAACACCTCCCTTTTCAATGTGAGTACAATGATGATGTTACCATATCTTCTTATATTAATGGAAATTATGACTTTTATGATGTGGAACAAATTGAAGAATTTATTGCTTGGAAGGGTGCATCCGAACTTGCTTATTTGCTTCAAAATACTGATGATGCACCTTATAAATATGAGGTTTATGATATACTCACATTTTGCTTTGATAATTACAAGGAAGAAAATGGCTATATTCTTAAATATCTTAATAGATGCTCTCCAATGAAAGAGACTAATGCCTTGAAGGAGCCTATGGAAGAAGAAATTATTGAAACTGGAAGCTCATTGGATGAAAAAGAGGAGGAGAGTGATGACCAAGAGGAGGAAGAATGGAGCAACCCATGTCTACCTCCCAATAAGAGTAACTCTCTAACTAATACCTTATTTGATCGCCCTCCATGCTTAACAAAAGAGGGTAAGTGTGATATTTATATTGTTGAGTTTGTTCATGATGCTACTGAAAATTATTATGAGAGAGGAAAATATGGTTGTTGGAATTCTCATGTTACTAAAACACCTCTCTTTATATTGAAAGTTCCAAAGTTGCTCTTGTTTTATCTACCCATAATTGTTACTACGTGCTTCTTTGATTTATTTTCTTACAAGATTCCTATGCATAGGAAGTGCGTTAGACTTAAATGTGTTTTATATTTGCTCCTTGATGCTCTTTTTGGCTTCCATTTATATTTCTTATGTGAGCATCTTCTCAAATTACTGAGCCTAGCTCAAAGGCGTTAAAGAAAAGCACTCTTGGGAGATAACCCAATATTTTATTTTCAGTATTTTTTCCTTTTATTTGAGTCTTGGAAGTCATTACTACTGTAATGACCGCTCCTTATCTTGTTTATTTCGTTTTTGTGCCAAGATAAGCCTCTAATTTGAGTGAGGTAAAGATTTGGGGATGTTGCTGTCCTGAAAGTGTTTTCGGTGCTGCACCGTAAAAATTCGTATAAATTCTCTGTATATCTTTTGGACCTGCGATTTCTTGTGCATATGCCCCAGGTTATATCCAAACTTTCGTTAGTTGAACACTTTTTTATTTGAGCAACAGAAAACCCCTAAAAAATTCAGCCTTTGTCAGCTGTTCTATTTTGACAGATTTCTGCCAATATTTGTGTTTGCCGCTTTATCGCTTTCTTTTGAGTTCTTTTGATCACGGAACTTTTAGGGAAGTTGCTACAGTAGTATTTGCTATATATGTGGTGGTTTTGAGTTGAAACCTGAAGCAAAAAGAGGTTGATTATATGTTATGCTTACACTAATGTTGCTAATAGAATTGTGTTTAGTTTTGTATGAAGGAAGTTTTCAAGTGTAGGGATTGGAGAATGATGAGATGAGTTGAAGAATGGACAAAAGCTCAAGCTTGGGGATGCCCATGCATCACCCCAAGAAATATCCAAGAAGTACAAGCGTCAAAGCTTGGGGATGCCCCCGAGGCACCCCTTCTTCATCGGCGAAAATCAGGTCACCTTTCAAGACACTATATTTTTATTGCTTCATGCACTATGTGTTTTTCTTGGAGCGTCAGTTGTTTTAGTTTTCTTAGTTAGCTTAGTTTTGTTTGCTGCAATAAATGGTTGGACCCCAACAAATTTCCTTTGGAGGAGATGTACTCGTTTTCATTTGCAAAGAACACTCTGTTTTTCATTCTTACAATTTCACCGGGTGTTCTTCTTTTTCCGCTACTGCTTTTGGTTTTTGTTTTCGCCTTGATTTGTGTTCAGACCTTGTCATATCTTTTCATCAAGGTGTATTTTTGCCTCTGATATTTATTGGTTTTCATCAAAAGAGGTGTCTTTAAAAATTTCAAATGGTGTTGGAAAATAGAAAAAGCTTTGTGCAAAAAAGTGGTACAAGAAGGAGCTTGTGTAGACTGCGGCTTAGGCTTTTTCATGTCATGCTTGATGTCTTTTTGATGGTATGCTTAGTGGTTTTGCTATAGCATGACTTGTCTCAAATAACTGAGATTGCTTAATGAGCCTTTGAAAAAATCATGCGTTGTTTTTAATTTTTTGGAAGCATTATTTTGGTTTTCTCCTTGATGCTATATTTGGGTTGACTTGGCGCATGCTCACACATGTTAGACTCTTACAAAGTCGCCAATAGCCTCTATGATCATTTAGTTTTTGACTTTTGATGCCATCTTATGCTTCTTTTAATGTCGCTTTGTCGCTTTGCATGATTATGGCCATTATTGCTCTCTTAGTTGGTCGCTCCCAGTCTTTTGCTAGCCCTCGCCTTGTACTGAGTATGAGCTCTACTCGTGCATCCAACTCCTAAAAGCCAAAGTTTTCCAAAGTGTCCACCATACATACCTACTAGCAATTTGCTATTCCAAGTAAATTTGACTTGCTTTTATTTTCTCTTCAAATTAAACTCTTACCAGTGTTATGCGAAATTCGGTCAGTAAAGCTCTCACGAACCGGAAGGCACACTTTACTTTTTCCTGTTCTTAAAAGTTTGACATTGTGGTCTCTTATGTTGAGTTGTTATGCTTGCAAGTTGTAAGTTGGAGACTAGCCCAGCCATGCAGTCATGGGCAAGCTTTCAACATTGCACTTCTTATTTGAGTTGATATCGTGATCTTTTGTTTATGGATGCCCGCGGTGTGAAATGAATTGGGAATCTTATGGGGATCATGGAGTTTGTATATGTGTTAGGGAAACGCCGGGCCGCTAATCTAAGCCATGCATAATTCATGGTGGAAATTTGCAGCATACCCATGGTGAACATTCGACGACGCATCTCACAATAAAAAGCTAAACAAATGGCAAATAAAAGAGATGTCGAGGTGTTCATTGTCTGCTTGTCCTATCATTTTGATGTGGGCTTGTTCCATGTCATCGGGCACGGAGGTACCCCGTTGGCGGTTCTCAATGATATGCATATATTTACAATGACAAGAGCCTTGCTTGGGACTCTAAGTAAAGTAGCATGAGGTTTGGGTACTTGTATTCACGGGACACGAGGTTTTCAACTTATGATTTGTCAAGCATATGCATCATAATTGTTCTCGCATTAACTTTAACCATTCAAGATGCTTATGATGGGGGCAATGAGCGCTCAAAGCCGGTAAGTACCATAATTTTTGAAGGTTATAAAACTTGCAATCACTGCTTCCCTCTGCGAAGGGCCTTTCTTCTACTTTTATGTTGAGTCACCACCTTCTATCTTTATGCACCATTAAGAGAGCATAGTTGTCATTCTTAGTATAATGTGCATTGTCCCAAAGTTTTCATTGATTGATTCATATTGTTGGTTTCACTTGTTCTCAAATTATTTGTCTCTAGTCGCCCTCTTAAACTTGAAGGTGTCCTATGCATTTATGTTTTGCTCTCTTTGAAGGACAAGCTGAAAACCATTTGTATGTTTTTCCTTATGATTTGAACACACGTTTGACTTTCATTGTTTCATTTTCATGATCTTTTGTTTGTGTTCATTTGCATGTTTACAACATGGTTGCTAAGTTTCTATTGTCAAGATTATATCTTTCATGCCCATGTTTTAAGTTCTTATGATCCCAGCTCACAAATGCTTACATATATGATCAAGATTGTGTAGGTGCATGTCACCTCAAAAATTATTCTTTTGTTATCACTTACCTACTCGAGGACGAGCAGGAGTTAAGCTTGGGGATGCTTGATACGTCTCCAACGTATCTATAATTTTTGATGCTCCATGCTTGTTTTTACACCATTTGCCTACTGTTTCGTTACACTTAGTGGCACTTTTATGCATTTTCCGGAACTAACCTACTAACAAGCTGCCATAGTGCCAGTTCCCTGTTTTCTGCTGTTTTTGTGTTTCAGAAGTGATACACAGGAAATATTCTCGGAATTGGACGAAACAAGTTCCTGAAGTCTTATTTTGTCCGGGAGCTTCCAGAGATCCGAAGAGAAGTAGGAGAGGGGCCACAGGCCGCGCACACACCAGGCTGGCGCGGCCCAGGCCCTGGCCGCGCCGCCATGGTGTGAGGAGGCCTGGGGCCACTCCTGACATCGTCCCTTCGCCTATAAAGACCCCCCGACGGGAAAAACCTAAGGACCCGATCAATTTTCCAGAACACATCGCGATCCGCCGCCGCCGTCGACCCGAAGATCGGGAGGGTCCAGAAGCTCTTCTCGGCACCCTGCCGGAGAGGGGAATCGCCACCAGAGGTCTTCTTCATCGCCATGCTTGCCTCCGGAGCGATGAGTGAGTAGTTTACCTTGGACTATGGGTCCATAGCAGTAGCTAGATGGTTGTCTTCTCCACCATGTGCTCCATGTTTAGATCTCATGAGCTGCCCTACATGATTGAGATCACCGTTATGTAATTCTACATGTTTGGTTTGTTGGGATCCGATGAATATTGGTGTTATGATTGAGTTGCTATACTGAAATATATCTTATGTTATATCTATGTTGTTTATGATCTTGCATGCTCTCCGTTGTTAGTAGCTATCTTGGCCGAGTAGTTGCTAGTGACTCCAAGAGGTTCCGCGTTGCAGCTAGGAAGCAAAGCTTGGACGAGGCGCCATATATAAATTGTCCGAAGCTGTCGCAAACTAGCAAGCATCACCTTCAGTCGTAATTGTCTGTTCTTCTCCTGAACGATTAAACCTTGGTTTCTTAACTGAGGGAAAACAAGCTGCTATACTCATCACACCTTTCTCTTGGGGTTCCCAACTGGCCGGTTATTTACTTCATCAACTTGGCACCATCAACAGCAAACTGGTGAGATTAACAATGTCAGTGCAAGTTGGGGCAAAGTACTTTGGTTGTGTTGTGTGCAGGTTCCACGTTACTACTGGCGCCAAAGCTACGATCCAGATAGGCGTCATATACAAATTCTTTGGAGCAGTTGCCAAAGCCAGATAGCATCAACCTTCAGAAGTGGTTTTTTTCTCCTATTGGTCGATTAAACCTTGGTTTTATACTGAGGGAAAACTTGCCACTATGCTCATCATACCTTCCTCTTGGGGTTCCCAACTGGGCGGCTAGCACCGCTATCAAGCACTTTTTCTGGCGCCGTTGCCGGGGACAAAGAGGATTTCTGCAAGGGGAGTTTCTCGCTTCCAATCTTTTACTTTGTTTTTGTTTTGCTTACTTTTTTTACTTTATTTTTGTTTACATCTTTTTATCAAAAATAAAAAAAATTAGTTCCTTTGTTACTTTACTTTTAGTTCATTATGCTGTTCCCTAAGTACGTTCTAGAAGACCTATCAATAGGTAGTGGATCTATAATTGGGAAAGATAACATTGAAGAGTTCTTTAATCATGTCAGTAAGCACAAAGATGTTGAGGATAGATCTTTAGGCGAACTTCCTCCTAGTTATGAAGTTGCTGCTGCTTACTTAGTTCACATGTTGGAGGCTAGGTTGTTAACCTTAATCCCTTTATGCAGCAAATGTTTCTTAAGCTTCATGATATCGAATACTCTGAAAAGAAAGATTTTATTTTGGAGACTTTGCGTAAAGAATTTAGAGATGTTGTTATAGAAGCTAGGAAAATTTTGAGCGTTTTAATATGCTTGGCTCATGTGTAGATGTTGTTGGTACAAATAAGGAAGAAATCAAAGTACCAATACCTTTCAAACTCATAGGTATGCATGAAGCTTTGGAAAAGAATTTTGATTGGATTATTCCTGAAGTCCCTTTTGATGAAAGTAGTGAACCCAAGAGTGTTCATATTGGATCTTCTAAAACTCATTTGGATAAAATACAATTCCTTGTTGAAAAGACTTCTGCTATTGATCTTAATGCTCCTGCATTTGAAAATACTTGATTTGCACCTTTTGCGCCTAGCTCAAAGGCGTTAAAGAAAAGCACTCTTGGGAGATAACCCAATGTTTTCTTTTCAGTAATTTTTCTTTTTGTTGAGTCTTGGAAGTTATTACTACTGTAATGACCTCTCCTTATCATTTTTATTTCGTTTTTGTGCCAAGAAGAACCTCTAATTGGAGGAAGGTAAGATTTGGGGAAGTTGCTGTCCTGAAATAGATTTCTGCGATGTACCATAAAAATTCTCAAAACGTCTTTTTGATCAGCGACTTCTTGTGCACATGTCCCATATTATTGTCTAACTTTCATTAGTTTTGCACTTTTCGATTTGAGCAACAGAAGATTTTCAAAAAAATCGATCTTTACCAGCTATTCTGTTTTGACAGATTTCTGCCACTATTTATGTTTGCCTCTTGATCTCTTTCCTTTTTCGTTCTTTTGATCACAGAAATTTTGAGGAAGTTGCTACAGTAGCTTATGCTTTAATGGGTGTTATACTTGAGTTGAAACTGAGCCAAAGTGTGGATCTACTATCTTCCTTACACTAATGTTGCTAATAAGAATTGTGTGAAGTTTTGTATGAAGGGAGTTTTTAAGTGTAGGGAAAGGAGAATGATGATATGAAGTATGGACAAAAGCTCAAGCTTGGGGATGCCCATGTCACCCCAAGAAATATCCAAGAAGTACAAGCGTCAAAGCTTGGGGATGCCCCGAGGCACCCCTTCTTCATCAACAAATATCAGGTCATCTTTCAAGACACTATATTTTTATTGCTTCATATGCTATGTGTTTTTCTTGGAGCATCTTTATTTTCGCTTTTAGTTTTCTTTTGTTTTGTTTGCTGCAATAAATGGTTGGACCCCAACATGTTTGTTTTGGAGAATACACACTCCATTTTCATTGCCTAGGACACTCTAGTTTTCACTCTTATCGTTCAACGTGCGTTCTCTTTTTCTAGTACTGTGTTTAGCTTTCGTTTTTCACCTTGATTTTTGTTCAGAACTTGTTAGTTCTTTGTAGATAGGTGTGTTTAGACCTCTGGTCTATTTTTATTTTCATCTTTAAGAATTGTTTCAAAAAGGTTGATTGGTGTTGGAAAAGAGTAAAAAAGTTTCATGCTTATAGTGGTACAAATGGGAGCTTGTTTAGACTGTGGCTTAGACTTTTGCATGTCATGCTTGATGTTATTTTTATTATATGCTTAGTAGTTTTTTCTGTAGCATGACTTGTCTCAAATGACTAAGATTGCTTAATGTGCCTTTGAAAGAATCATGCATTGTTTTTATTATATGGGAGCATATTATTGTGGTATTCTCCTTTGATGCTTTATTTGGGTTGACTTGGCGCATGCTTACACCATGTTTGACTTTAACCAGTTGCCTCAAGCATCTATGATCATTTGGTTTTTGACTTTTGATACCACTTTATGATTTGGTTAATAATGTTTTATCGCTATGCATGATTATGGCCGTTATTGCTCTCTTAGTTGGTCGCTCCCAGTCTTTTGCTAGCCTTCATCTGTACTGAGAGGGAATACTTCTCGTGCATCCAACTCCCCAAAACCAAAGTTTTTCCAATGTGTCCACCATATCTACCTATTAGCAATTTGCTATTCCAAGTACATTCGTCTTGCTTTTATCTATCTTCCAAATTAAACTTTTTGTTATGTGAAAATTAGTTAGTAAAGCTCTCACAAACCTGATGACACATTTACTTTCTTGCACTTAATAAGCTTGACCATTGTGGCTCTCTTATGTTGATTATATGCTTGCAAGTTGTAAGTTGGGAGTTAGCTCAGCCATGCTGTCATGGGGCACACTTTCAAAATTGCACTTATTTCTATTTAAGTTGATATTATGATCATGGATGCTTATATGTGTGAAAGGAGTTGGAAACTTGTGGAGTTCATGGAGTTTGTATATGTGTTAGAGAAACGCCTGGGCCGCTAATCTAAACCATGCATCATTCATGGTGGAAATTTATAGCATAACTATAGTGGACATTTGACGATGCATCTCAAAATAAAAAGCTATACCCAATGGTTAAAAAAGAGATGTCGAGGTGTTCATTATCTGTTTGTCTTGTCATTTTGATGTGGGCTAGTTTCCATGTCATCGGGCAAGAGGTACCCCATTCGCGTTCTCAATAATACACATATACTTACAATGACAAGAACTTGCTTGGGACCTAAGTCGACTAGCATTGTTTAAGTACTCGTATTCATGGGACATGAGATTTTCAACTTATGATTTGTCAAGCATATGTCTCATATTTGTACTTGCATTAACCTTAACCACTCAAGATGCCTATGATGGGGGCAATGAGAGCTCAAAACTAGTAAGTACCATAATTTTTTGGAAGGTTTATAAAAACTTGCAATCACTGCTTCCCTCTGCGAAGGGCCTTTCTTTTACTTTTATGTTGAGTCTTCACCGTCTACCTTTATGCACCGTTTAAGAGAGCATAGTTGTCATTCTGAGTATAATGTGTATGGTCCCAAAACTTATTATTGATTGATTCATGATTATGGTTTTGCTTTATCTCAAATTACTTGTATCTAGTCGCCCTCTTAAACTTGAAGGTGTCCTATGCATTTATGTTTTGCTACTCCATGAGGGACAAGCTGAATACCACTTTGCTATGTTTTTCTATATGCTTGAACCAAACAAATGACTTTGAATGCATTATTACTCATGATCTTTGGTTTGAGTTACTTTTCATGTTATAACATGGTTGCTAAGTTCTATTGTCAAGATTATATCTTTTATGCCCATGTTTAGAGTACTTTGATCTCAGCACTCAATGCTTTATATCGTTTGATCAAGATTGTGTTGGTGCATGTCACCTCAAAAATTATTGTTTTGTTATCACTTACCTACTCGAGGATGAGCAGGAGTTAAGCTTGGGGATGCTTGATACGTCTCAAACGTACCTATAATTTTTTATGTTCCATGCTTGTTTATACACCATTTGCTTTGTGTTTTGTTTACACTTCGTGACGTTTTTATGCATTTTCTGGAACTAACCTATTAACAAGATGCCACAGTACCAGTTCCTGTTTTCTACTTTTTTTTTTGTTTAGAAAAGTTACACAGGAAATATTCTCGGAATTGGACGAAACAAAAGCTAAAGTCCCTAATTACCTGACACGAAGACGGAGTCCAAAGGAGGGCAGGAGACGGACCAGGGGCCGGCCACACCTGGTGGTGGTGCGGGCCACCCCTTGGCCGCGCCACCAGGGGGTGTGACCGCCTGGTCCACCTCCTGACATCGCCCTTCCGCCTATTTAATCCCCTCGACAGGAAAACCCTAAGGGCCCAAACTCTTTTCCAAAAACATATTGCAAGCCGCCGCCATCATCGACGCGCGATCGGGAGGGTCCAGAAGCTCTTCCCGGCACCCTGCCGGAGAGGGGAATCACCACCGGAGGCCTTCTTCATCACCATGCCTGCCTCCGGAGTGATGTGTGAGTAGTCTACATTGAACTATGGGTCCATAGCAGTAGCTAGATGGATGTCTTCTCCTTCATGTGCTTCATGTTTAGATCTTGTGAGCTGCATATCATGATCAAGATCATCGTTATGTAATTCTACATGTTGTGTTTGTTGGGTGATGGTGTATAAGTACAGCCCGTTGGGAACCCCAAGAGGAAGGTATGATGAGCACAGTAGCATGTCTTCCCTCAGTTGTGAAACCAAAAGGTTTATCGAACCAGTAGGAGAAAGCCAAACTTCAGAAGGTGATGCTTGCTAGCTTCGTGACACTCCGGACAATGGCGCCAGGAATATTGCTGGTGTGTCTTCACCTAGCAACAACGTGAAACCTGCACACAACACTACCAGGAACTTTGCTCCCAACTTACTATGAGGTTGTCAATCTCACCAGTTTGTTGTAAACAAAGGATTGAGCGTATCGAGTGGTAAAAGGATAATAGTATGCAAGAAAGTAAATAGTGCGAGTAAAGTAAAATGGTATAGCAATGTAAAGGAAATTGGACCGGGGTCCACAGTTCACTAGTGGTGTCTCTCCATAAGATAAATAATAACATGCTAGGTAAAGAAATTATGACAAAATACATAGACCGTAATCCAACTGCATCTATGACTAATAATCCACTCGCGGGGAGTCGTCCGAGTACCCCTTGAGTATTAAGTTGCGAACAACGGATAACTGCATTAAGCAAAGTGCGTAAAGTAAACAAAGCAAATGTCCTTGGACACAAGAATGTTATTTTCTCCCTAGTGGCAACAGCACATCTACAACCTTGGAGGTTTCTGTCACTCCCCCAGATTAAATAGAGGCATGAACCCAACTATCGAGCATAAATACTCTCTCTTGGAGTCACTAGCATCTACTCGGCCAAGATATCTACTAGCAACGGAAAGCATGCAAGATCATAAACAACATAGAGATAACATAAAGATATATAATTCAGCACATCAAATTGATATAGTACCAATACTCATCGGATCCCAATAAACACAACATGTATGATTATATAAAGATGGTCTTGATCATGTAGGGCAACTCACAAGATCTAAACATGAAGCACATGGCGGAGAAGACAACCATCTAGCTACTGCTATGGACCCGTAGTCCAAGGTAGACTACTCACAAATCACTCCGGAGGCGACTATGGTGGTGGAGAAGGCCTCCGGCAGGGTGCTGGGAAGAGCTCGTGGATCCTCCCGTTCTCGCTTCAACAACGGCGGAGGCTTGCAGTATGTTTCGAGGAAAAGCGATCTGTCCCTTAGGTTTTTCCCGTCGAGGGGACTTTATAGGCGAAAGGGCATCGTCAGGAGGTGGGCCACCTGGCCTCACCATGGGGTGGCGCGGCTAGGGGCTGGGCCACGCCCCCCTGTGGTGAGCCTGGCTCCTGGCTCCCCTCCATCTCATCTTCGGTCTTCGCGAAGCTTCGGTAAAAATAGGAGGTTTGGCTTTTTGTTTCGTCCAATTCCGAGAATATTTCATGTGTACCTTTTCTGAAACACAAAAACAGCAGAAAACAGGGAACTGGCACTGTGGCATCTTATTAATAGGTTAGTTCCAGAAAATGCATAAAAACGCCACGAAGTGTAACAAAACACAAAGCAAATGGTGTGTAAACAAGCATGGAGCATCAAAAATTATAGATACGTTTGAGACGTATCAAGCATCCCCAAGCTTAACTCATGCTCGTCCTTGAGTAGGTAAGTGATAACAAAAGAATAATTTTTGAGGTGACATGCACCATCATAATCTTGATCATCTATGTAAAGCATTGAGTGCTAGGATCAAAGAACTTAAAACATAGGCATAAAAGACATAATCTTGACAATAAAACTTAGCAACCATGTTATAACATGAAAAGAAACACAAACGAAAGATCATGAATAATGAAACATTGAAAGTCAAACGTGTGTTCAAATCATATGGAAAAACATAGTAAATGGTTTTCAGCTTGTCCTTCATAGAAAAGCAAAAGATAAATGCATATGACACCTTCAAGTTTAAGAGGGCGACTAGATACAAATAATTTAAGAACAAGTGAAACCATAATCATGAATCAATCAATGATAAACTTTGGGACTATGCACATTAAACTCAGAATGGCAATTATGCTCTCTTAGATGGTGCATAAAGGTAGAAGGTGGAGACTCAACATAAAAGTAAAACAAATGCCCTTCGCAGAGGGAAGCAGTGATTGCAAGTTTTATAAACCTTCAAAAATTATGGAACTTACTAGCTTTGAGCTCTTATTGCCCCCATCATAGGCATCTTGAATGGTTAAAGTTAATGCGAGAACAATTATGAGCATATGCTTGACAAATCATAAGTTGAAAACCTCATGTCCAGTGAAGTACGAATACCCAAACCTCATGCTACTTGACTTAGAGTCCCAAGCATGCTCTTGTCATTGTAAGTATACACGTATCATCGAGAACCGCCAACGGGGTATCTCCTTGCCCGATGACATGGAACAAGCTCACATCAAAATGACATAAAAAACAGACAATGAACACCTCGGCATCTCTTTTATTTACCATTGGTATAGCTTTTTATTTTGAGATGCATCGTCGAATGTCCACTATAGGCATGCTGTAAATTTCCACCATGAATGATGCATGGATTAGATTAGCGGCCCAGGCATTTCTCTAACACATATACAAACTCCATGATCCCGCAAGATTCCCAACTTATTTCACATCGCGAGTATCCATAAACAAAAGATCACGATATCAACTCAAATAAGAGAAAGTACAATGTTGAAAGCTTGCCCCTTGATGACATGATTTGGCTAATTTCCAACTTACAACTTGCAAGCATAACGTCAACATAAAAGAGCCACAATGTCAAAATTTTACAAGCGAGAAAAGTAAAGTGTGCCATCAGGTTCGTGAGAGCTTTACTGACTAATTTTCACATGACACCAAAAGAGTTTAATTCGAAGGATAGATAAAAGCAAGTCAAATGTACTTGGAATAGAAAATTGCTAATATGTATGTATGGTGGACACGTTGGAATAACTTGGTTTTTGGGAGTTGGATGCACGAGTAGAGCTCATACTCAGTACAAAATGAGGGCTATCAAAAGACTGGGAGCGACCAACTAAGAGAGCAAAAACGGCCATAATCATGCATAGCGACAAAACATCATTAAAAGAAGCATAAAATGGCATCACAAGCAAAAACCAAATGATCATAGAGGCTTATGGCGACTTTGTATGAGTCAAACATGTTGTAAGCATGCGCCAAGTCAACCCAAATAAAGCATCAAGGAGAAAACCAAATAAATGCTTCCATATAATAAAAACAACGCATGATTGTTTTCAAAGGCTCATTAAGCAATCTCAGTCATTTGAGACAAGTCATGCTACAATAAAACTACTAAGCATACTATCAAAACGACATCAATCATGGCATGCAAAAGTCTAAGCCGCAGTCTAAACAAGCTCCTTTTTGTACCACTTTTTTGCATGAAACTTTTTTCTCTTTTCCAACACTATTCAAACCTTTTTGAGACAACTCTTTTGATGAAAACCAACATAGACAAGTGGTCTAAATACACCTTGATGCAAAGATAAAACAATATCTGAACAAAAATCAAGATGAAAAACGAAAGCTAAATGCAGTTTTAGAAAAAGAGAACACTCGTTGAACGATAAGAGTGAAAACTAGAGTGTTCTTGGCCATGAAAAATGAAGTACATCTCCTCCAAAAGAAATTTGTTGGGGTCCAACCATTTATTTCAGCAAACAAGACAAAAGAAAACTGAAAGCGAAAATAAAGACGCTTCAAGAAAAACGCATAGAATATGAAGCAATAAAAATATAGTGTGTTGAAAGGTGACCTGATTTTTGTCGATGAAGAAGGGGTGCCTCGGGGGCATCCCCAAGCTTTGACGCTTGTACCTCTTGGATATTTCTTGGGGTGACATAGACATCCCCAAGCTTGAGCTTTTGTCCATACGTCATCTCATCTCATCATTCTCTAATCCCTACACTTGAAAACTTTCTTCATATAAAACTTCACACAATTCTATTAGCAACGTTAGCATAAACATAATAGTAAATCAACCCTTTTTGGTTCAGGTTTCAACTAAAAAACACCACATATAAAGCATATACTACTGTAGTAACTTCCTCAAAAGTTCCGTGATCAAAAGAACTCAAAAAGAAAGCGATCGTGAGGCAAACACAAATAATGACAGAAATCTGTCAAAACAGAACAACTGACAAAGGTCGAATTTTTCGAGGACCTTCTCTTGCTCAAATCGAAAAGTGCGAAACTAATGCAAGTTTGGATATAACCTGGGTCATATGCACAAGAAATTTCAGATCAAAAAGATATACTGAGAATTTTCACTAATTTTTATGGTGCAGCGCATAAATCTGTTTCAGGACAGCAACTTCCCCAAATCTTACCTCCCTCAAATTAGAGGTTCTTCTTGGCACAACAACAAAATAAAAATTATAAGGAGAGATCATTACAGTAGTAATAACTTCCAAGACTCAAATAAAATAAAAAGTACCGAAAATAAAATATTGGGTTATCTCCCAAGAGTGCTTTTCTTTAACGCCTTTGAGCTAGGCGCAGAAAGTGGAAATCAAGTAATATCAAGCGATGAAGCATCAAGTTCATAATTTGCTCTAAGAATAGAGTAAAAAAGTAATTTATTCTCCTTCTAGGGAAGTGTTCCATACCTTTCTTGAGTGGGAATTGATATTTGATGGTGCCTTCCTTCATATCAATGATGACACCTACAGTTCGAAAAAAGGTCTTCCCAAAATAATAGGACATGAAGCATTGCATTGAACATCCATTACAAGAAAATCAATGGGAACAAGGTTATGGTTAACCATAATAAGAACATCATTAATCCTTTCTAAAGGTTTCTTCTTAGCAACATCAGCAAGAGGAACATCAAAATAACACTTTTCAAGCAGTGGTAAACCAAGCATATCATAAATCTTTCTAGGCATAACAGAAATACTAGCACCTAGATCACATAAAGCATGACAATCAAAACCATTAACATGCATATCAATGATGGGCTCCCAACCATCTTCTAACTTCTTGGGAATAGAATCTTTTTGTTTCAACTTTTCCTCCCTAATTTTCATGAGAGCATTTGTAATATGATTTGTAAAAGCAACATTAATAGAACTAGCATTGGGACTCAAAGAAAGATTTTGTAAGAACAAAATAACTTCAGATATATTGCAGCCATCAACATCAAAATCATTAAAAGAAATAGAGCTATCATCTCCCATACCCCGAAAAATTTCAGCACTTTTTGTATAAAAAGTTTTTGCAGTTTTGGGCTTTTTTGCACAAGGAGTAGGAGTTTTCTCTACACCAATCAAAGTAAGAGGATTGCTAGTATTTGGAACAACATCATTAGAGGTAGTAATAGTACATACCTTCATCTCTCTAGCCATCTCATCTTCTCTTTCCCACCTGGCATGCAATTCTGCTAACATCCTAACATTTTCATCAATTCTAACTTGAATGGCATTAGTAGCAGCAAAAGTATTGATTTTCTTCACATTATTAGGCAACACTTTTAGTTTCAGAAGTTCAACATCAAGAGCAAGGCTATCAACTTTAGAAGAAAGAATATCAATTTTGCCCAACTTTTCCTCAACAGACTTGTTAAAAGCAGTTTGCTTACTGATGAAGTCCTTGAGCATGACTTCAAGCTCAGAGGGCGCACCCCTAGTGTTGTTGGAGGAATTACCATAAGAGTTACCATAACCATTACCATTGGTAGAAGGATACGGCCTATAATTGTTGCTAGAAAAATTGTTCTTATAAGCACTGTTGTTGAAATTATTATTTCTAATGAAGTTTACATCAACATGCTCTTCTTGAGCAACCAAAGAGGCCAAAGGAACATTATTAGGATCAACATGAGTTCTATCATTAGAAAGCATAAGCATAATACTCCCTCCGATCGGAAATAACTGTCGGGGACTTAGTACTAACTTTGTACTAAGCTAGTACAAAATTGCTGACAGTTATTTCTGATCGGAGGGTGTAGCATCAATCTTATCACTTACGGAAGAGGTTTCCTCAACAGAATTTACCTTCTTACCTTGTGGAGCTCTCTCGGTGTGCCACTCAGAATAATTTACCATCATGTTGTCAAGAAGCTTTGTTGCGGCGCCTAAGGTAAGGGACAGAAAAGTGCCTCCAGCAGCTGAATCCAATAGATTTCTTGAAGAGAGCTTCAGTCCTGCATAAAAAGTTTGGACAATCATCCAAGTAGTCAGTCCATGAGTGAGACAATTCTTTATCATAGATTTCATTCTTTCCCAAGCTTGAGCAATATGTTCATTATCAAACTGTCTAAACTTCATAATATCACTACGCAAAGCTATAATCTTAGCAGGAGGATAGTATTTTCCAATAAAAGCATCCTTACACTTATCCCAAGAATCAATACTATTTCTAGGCAAAGATAGCAACCAATCCTTAGCTCTTCCTCTTAAAGAGAAAGGAAACAACTTAAGCTTAATAATATTACCATCTACATCCTTATACTTTTGCATCTCACATAGCTCAACAAAATTGTTGAGATGAGCTGCAGCATCATCAGAACTGGCACCGGAAAATTGCTCTTTCATAACAAGATTCAATAAAGCAGGTTTGATCTCATAAAAATTTGCCTCAGGAGCAGGTGGCACAATAGGAGTGCAGATAAAATCATTGTTTTTGGTGCTAGTAAAATCACACAACTTGGTGTTCTCAGGAGTACCCATTCTAGCAAAATTAAAAGCAAGCAAGTAAAAGCAACTATAAAGCAACTATTTTTTTTGTATTTTTGATAAAACAATGCAAGCAAAAATAAAATAAAGAAAAACAAAAACAAAGTAAAAGATTGTGCGTGAGAGATTCCCCTTGCAGAAGTCTTCTTCCTCCTTGGCAACGGTGCCAGAAAACTGCTTGATGGCATGTAAGTACAGCCCGTTGGGAACCCCAAGATGAAGGTATAATGAGCACAGTAGCAAGTCTTCCCTCAGTTGTGAAACCAAGGTTTATCGAACCAGTAGGAGAAAGCCAAACTTAAGAAGGTGATGCTTGCTAGCTTCGTGACACTCCGGACAATGGCACCAGGAATATTGCTGGTGTGTCTTCACCTAGCAGCAACATGAAACCTGCACACAACACAACCAAGAACTTTGCTCCCAACTTACGACGAGGTTGTCAATCTCACCGGTTTGATGTAAACAAAGGATTGAGCGTATCGAGTGGTAAAAGGATAATAGTATGCAAGAAAGTAAATAGTGCGAGTAAAGTAAAACGGTATAGCAATGTAAAGGAAATTGGACCAGGGTCCATAGTTCACTAGTGGTGTCTCTCCATAAGATAAATAACAACATGCTGGGTAAACAAATTACAGTTGGGCAATTGATAGAATAAAGATAACGTACATATGTCATGAGGATCACTATGAGATTCACTCTGAGCATTACGACAAAATACATAGACCATAATCCAACTGCATCTATGACTAATAATCCACTCGCGGGGAGTCGTCCGAGTACCCCTTGAGTATTAAGTTGCGAACAACGGATAACTGCATTAAGCAAAGTGCGTAAAGTAAACAAAGCAAATGTCCCTGGACACAAGAATGTTGTTTTCTCCCTAGTGGCAACAACACATCTACAACCTTAGAGGTTTCTGTCACTCCCCCAGATTAAATAGAGGCATGAACCCAACTATCGAGCATAAATACTCCCTCTTGGAGTCACTAGCATCTACTCGGCCAAGATATCTACTAGCAACAGAAAGCATGCAAGATCATAAATAACATAGAGATAACATAAAGATATATAATTCAGCACATCAACTTGACATAGTACCAATACTCATCGGATCCCAACAAACACAACATGTATGATTACATAAAGATGATCTTGATCATGTAGGGCAGCTCACTAGATCTAAACATGAAGCACATGGTGGAGAAGACAACCATCTAGCTACTGCTATGGACCCGTAGTCCAAGGTAGACTACTCACACATCACTCCGGAGGCGACCATGGTGGTGGAGAAGGCCTCCGGCAGGGATTCCCCTCTCCGGCAGGGTGCCGAGAAGAGCTCCTGGATCCTCCTGATCTCGCTTCGACGACGGCAGCTTGCAATATGTTTCGAGGAAAAGTGGTTCGTCCCTTAGTTTTTTCCCGTCGAGGGAACTTTATAGGCAAAAGAGCATCGTCAGGAGGTGGGCCACCTGGCCTCACCATGGGGTGGCACGGCCAGGGGCTGGGCCGCGCCCCCCTGTGGTGAGCCTGGCTCCTGGCCCCCCTCCATCTCATCTTCGGTCTTCGTGAAGCTTCGGTAAAAATAGGAGGTTCGACTTTTGTTTCGTCCAATTTTGAGAATATTTTCTGTGTAACTTTTCTGAAACACAAAAATAGCAGAAAACAAGGAACTGGCACTGTGGCATCTTGTTAATAGGTTAGTTCCGGAAAATGCATAAAAATGCCACGAAGTGTAACAAAACACAAAGCAAATGGTGTGTAAACAAGCATAGAGCATAAAAAATTATAGATACGTTTGAGACATATCATTGGGATCCGATGAATATTGAGTACTATGTCAAGTTGATTTGTGATTTATCATCTCTATGTTGTTTATGATCTTGCATGCTCTCCGTTGCTAGTAGATATCTTGGCCGAGTAGATGCTAGTGACTCCAAGAGAGAGTATTTATGCTCGATAGTGGGTTCATGCCTCTAGTAATCTAGGAGAGTGACAATAACTTCTGAGGTTGTAGATGTGTTGTTGCTACTAGAGAGAAAACAACAATCTCGTGTTCAAGGACATTTGTATTGTTTACATTACACACCTTGCTTAAGGCGATAATCTGTTGCTTGCAACTTAATACCCAACAGTTGTTTGGATGATATTCGGCGGGTGGATTATTAGTCATAGATGCAGTTGGATTACGGTCTATGTATTATGTTGTAATGCCCAAGTGAATCTCATAGTGATCCTCATGACATGTACATGCATTGCTTGCATTCTTTATTCTGTCAATTGCCCAACTGTAATTTGTTTACCCAGCATGTTATTTATCTTTATGGAGAGACACCTCTAGTGAATGGTGGACCCCGGTCCATTCTTTTACATTCATATTACCGTTTACTTTCTATAAGCATTATTTACTTTCTTGCAAACAAACATCTATTACCACACGATACGTTTAATCCTTTGTTTACAGCAAACCGGTGAGATTGACAACCTCACTGCAAGTTGGGGCAAAGTACTTTGGTTGTGTTGCGTGCAGGTTCCACGTTGCTGCTGGCGCCAAAGCTACGCCCCAGATTGGCGCCATATACAAATTCTCTAGAGCAGTCGCCAAAGCCAGCTAGCATCAACCTTCAGAAGTAGTTTCTTTCTCCTACTGGTCGATTAAACCTTGGTTTCATACTGAGGCAAAACTTGTCGCTGTGCTCATCATACCATCCTTTTGGGGTTCCCAACTGGACGGCTAGCACTGCTATCAGCAACTACGAGCATGACAAATTACTGAGTTCCATCAGAAAGCAACGACCTCATTGGAGGAGAGAGACTAGTTGTCATACACGATTCGATTGATTTACATGGTGCCACACTTGTTCTGGTCTTGTACTTCTCTCAATTTTGTGGCCACATGATTACACTAAGCAATGTGCCACTTCGTTGGGACTCCAAGTGCAGAGTGTTGTAGCAAGAGTAAATTTTCCCCACAAGGGAACTCGGGGTTTATATCGAACTCTCGGGGAATAGTCGTAAAAGCTCTCTTCGTTCTCGTCATGCAACCTGCAAAACAATCTCCTTGTCTTGCGTCCCCAACTCCACCGAGTGGTTGCCAAGCACAAGGTGTTGAATGTAAGTAAAAATAAATAACAAATGCAATAAAATAAATAACAATGCAATAAAGTAAATGTAATGCGAGAAAGTAATCTAAAGATATAATGCAACTAAAACAATAAGATAAAGCTATTTTTGGGTTTTTTTGTATGATTGCAAGAAAGTAAATATGTTTTTGTATTTTCGAATTTAATTAAGGCTGAAATTAAAATGCAAGTAAAAGTGTTGTGGTGGCATTAAGCGCAAGATAGATGACCGAAACATCGACATGATTTTTATTATGTTAACTTGATAATATTCATATGGGCATCACGTCCAAAAATAAAGATGATGCAACCCATCTTACTTATACTCCACTAGAAAGGAATACACTTCAAGCAATCTAGTATTAAGAATTAACATAGTATAGCCTTAGGTACTTTGACATGATGTTGAACAACAAATATGCTACCACTTGGACATATTACGATAGAACAATATCTATAAATGTCGCTTAGAATTCTCAGAGTTCACTAAGAAATTATAACACATGCATTATTTTTATCCCTAGTGAGGTAACCATGGAATTGGTAAATACCATAGCAGATCATGAATTCTGTTCACAATTCACTAGTACTACCTAGTTACTCCATCTAATACACACCATCCCCCTCTCGCGCTCTCGCATATATGTTGGATCAGAACAAGTAATAAAGAACGGGGTAATAATATGCATCTACTCATACATCAATAATATAATAACATATCACATCTCATAGATCATCCAATAAAATAAGGATCCGCCACATAGGAATTACATAATATATGCCATAATCATGTTGAGCATCTCATATAGCATCTAAACAATCATAGCATAAGAGAGAAATAGAACAAGCTACTACCATAAACCCATAGTCCAGAGGTGGACTATTCCCTCTTCATGATGGTGGCGATGTTGGTGATGTCGGAGAGATTGGAGAAGCGACCGGGGGCGACTCCGGCAGCGTTTCCCCCTCCAATCTCCACTAGAACAGCCTCTGCTTCTCTGTTTCGTGTTTCTCCGCCGCCTGTCTTTATATACTCCCTTCGATCGGAAATAGGTGTTGGCAATTTTGTACTAGCTTAGTACAAAGTTTGTACTATATCCCGATAGTTATTTCCAATCGGAGGGAGTAGTAGTTTTTAGGTCAGGCCGATCAATCTGGAACGAAGATGGACAACATCGGAGGTCCAAGGCTCAAACGAGCAAGGGTGGTGCAGCCGGGGCCCATGCCACCTGTGCTCAAATGGGCCTCGTGGCCTCCCTTGTTGACTTCTTGTGCTCCAGAAGGTTCTCATAATAAAATATTAACGCTCAACAAATCTCAGGTCAAATTGAGTTTGGGAAGGTCCCTCAAACGTCAAAATACACAAAATATGGTTAGCCTGTTCTGCAGAGTTATAACCAAAATAAGGGGGTCGATGAAAAATCCCTATAAATCAATGCAAAATATGATTATAATAACTAATAACATCTTAATATGTTGGAATATGCATCCATAAACTACAAAGTTCATGCATGTATTTTGCATGCATCACCACACCGTGACCCTAATTCTTATATATGATTATAGTTTCCTCCAACTTAGGCATTGTTTATTTCTAGTGTATTTGAGAGTATTCAAGGAGATTAGAGGGGATTATCCCGAATCTAAAAAAACCTATTTTTTACAAAGCCGAATTTAGATGGATTAGACTCAAGGACCCCCCCCCCCCCCACACACACACACACAAACCTCCTTATTATTATCTATAGTCTAGATTAAAACCTATACATGGGTACTCTGTAGAGGTGAAAGAGTATTTAATATGATTGGATAAAAGAGAGAGATTCACCATATCTTCTTTGGTCCCCAAACCCTTGAAGGTGGAAATATGATATAAGTAAACAAGGCCTTAATAAAAAAAGCAAAGTTTTACGAAAAGTGTATGTAGAGTAGAAAAAAGTTGTCTCCTTTTCGCATCCAATTTTATGGAATACCCATTGTAGCATGATGTATGTATGTCGAAACGACTTTGTGGCGATATAGCGGAGACGTGGTGGCATGGTTCCACTCATGCATTAGTGTTTCAATTGTACTTATCAAGTTTGCATACGTAGTTGGTTCACCAGAAATTTGTAAATATATACTAAAAAAGTCCCGATAATCTCCCCCGCAAAAAGAATCCCCCTAACCTCAATAATATACTAGGATGCAACATTTTGGGTCTAGGTGCATGTCCTCCCTTTATTTTAAAATTTATTTTAAACACATTTTGAAATGCCAAAAATTTCAAAAACAATATGTCACACAGACATCTTTACAACCTATGTGGACATCAAGTGTTTCACTAAAAATCGATTTATTTATGTGGCCTATGTAAGAAAGACAAAATTTGTTGTCAAAATAAGGATTTGCATGTGACACTTTTTTTTGTCTTTTTGCAAATAGCACAAAATTGTCGATTCACAAAACTCTACTTGCGCACAAAGAATGTGGATATGTATGCAAAACATATGTTTTCGGATTTTTTTTCATGTTTAAGATATGTTTTTTAGATAAAGAGAGTATATGCACATGGGATCAAAAGTGAATTTCCGAATATTCTGTAACAATTTTCCTCCACTCTAAAGCAGCCACGTCGTCACAATTAGATTTAATTTGTTCGAATTACACATAGGTAACAGAGCATGTTTCTCCTAATCTCCTATTAGTCCATCTCAGCTTGTACACCCAAACTACCAAATATCTTTTCACTTAAAAGAAAAAACTACAGTAGGTACTACCGAGTACTATCATGTATTGCAGTTATGGTTAACTCGCTCTGAGTTTCGGATAATTCCATGTCTGACGTGTTCCTCCCAATGTTCACTCCAGGCTCATTTGGCTCTGGCAACGTGGCATTCTCGCTGGCCAGCATCATGACAACTGAAGACATGAGTGGCCTGTTCTTAGGCTGCACGTCGATACACATGAGAGCAATATGTATGCATCTCCGCACCTGATTATGATCACAGCTGCCGCCCATCGCCACCTTATCCTGTTATCCAGCAGTGCCGAGGTTTTGCCTTGCTTCCACATCATCCACGCCTGGAAAATGATTGCATATCAGCGACAATCAAAGATGGATCACCTGTGGGATTTAATTGTGCTGTTGTACTTACACAGCCGAGGAGGTTTAGACCAAGCTCCTCGTCGTAAAAGCCTCGATTCTTCTTGCCAGTGACGATCTCCAGCACCATGACCCCGAAGCTGTAGATATCGGATTTCATGGAGAACACGCCGTCCATGGCATACTCTGGAGACATGTAGCCGCTGATGACCACCATCGATCAATCTAACAAGTCAGCATAATGATCGACAACCCATAGATATAGGTAATAAATTAAAACAGAGTATACTCACTATGTCCTGATGACTTTCAAGGTGTATGCAGTAGTCTGATCACCCCCGAACATTCTTGCGATGCCAAAGTCTGAGATTTTAGGGGTCATGTTTCTGTCTAGTAGCACGTTGCTTGCCTTCATATCCCTATGGATGATCCTGAGCCTCGAATCCTCGTGGAGATAGAGCAGACCTCGTGCAATTCCTAGGATGATCTCAAAACGTGTGTTCCACTTTAGTAGCTTGCTCTTTTCTTCATCTGCATGATCAATACATGCATGGTCGATCGAGTGACCAGCTTGATATGCACAACTATAACTGCGGGATCAAATTTTAAGTAGTACTAGGACTAGGTGCTTCTGTAGAATGAACTGACCAAATATGAAGGTGTCCAGGCTGTTGTTGTGCATGAACTCGTAGACGAGCATTCTCTCATCGTCATCGATGCAGCAGCCTAGCAGCCTCACCAGGTTCCGGTGCTGAAGCTTGGCTATTAGTTTCACCTCGTTCTTGAATTCCTCTACCCCTTGTGCTGATCTCCTAGACAACCTCTTCACAGCTACTTGTTGCCCATCCTCAAGGTTTCCCTGCTCGATCATTTTAACTTATATAAGCACAACGGGGGCAGTCATATATATATACAAGTTGAGCTAGCTATGAACTATGATCATGGATCTTACCAAATAAACGAGGCCAAATCCACCTTCTCCAATCTTGCTTTTTTCAGCGAAGTTATCTGTGGCGGCCAGAATCGCTGCTAGATCGAACAGCCGAAGCTCAAGGTCTTCTTCGGTGCTCTCATCGAACCGTTGACGATGTTTCCTGACCCTTAAGGGAAGCACGTCCTCCGCCGTTTCAGCCAGCTGACGCTTCCTCCTCGCCTTGCTTCTCAAAAAGCAGAAGCAGCCAACAGCTCCTAGAAGTAGAAGCACGCCACTAATAGTTGCTACGGCGGGTACCACGATTGCAACAGTGGCTAGCTTAGCTGAAAATCAAGCAGCGGGGTGTGAATGTTTGGCAAATCAAAATTCGAAATGTGAGCTTACTTCAACATTGAGTGAGTGAGTGAGTGAGTTTAGAGCATGTCTAGCAGGCCCCTCAAAACGCTGGTACCCCGTATTATTCCGGCGGGATAGGGGGTGAGGGCGAAATGGACCGTCTAGCAGGCCCCGTATTTGGGCCGGCCCGTATCGGCAGAATACAGGGCCCGTCAAACCCACCCCGCCGCCCCCTACAAATAGAGGGTGAAGGTGCGAGTGGGGGTCCAACCCCTCACTCGCAACCCTAGCCCCGCCGTGCGCCGCCGCCAGCCATAACCACTCCGGCGAGCAATTTCCACGCGCACGTCGCCGCATTTGCACCGCCGCCAGCCATGAGCGCACAGCGTCGGAGCAGCCTCTCGCCCGCCGCTGGATCGAAGCCGGCCACGGTGGAGGAGGCGTGGCGCCGCCACTGCAAATTCTCCGCCACCGGGAGTCGGCGTGCGGCGTGCAAGTACGTCGGCTCCGAGTGGATGCCGCCGACGCTCCGGGACTTCGCGGAGGGCGGCCGCTACCACAAGGTCGACTCGCCGTTGAAGCCGATGAGCGGCGGCGATTTCGAGAAGTGGCGACGCGCGTGGGAGCAGGAGCGCGCGTGGAAGGCCGCATGGGAGGGGAGCTCCAGCGGCGGAGCGCCGCGAGCCGGCGACGAGGAAGAGGAGGCGGAGGAGGGAGAGGACCCCCTCTTCTTGGAGGCGGTGGCCGCGTCCAAGAAGGAGGCCGCCGACAAGGCTCGGGCGGGCGCGGAGGAGGCGGCGCGGGCCATCGCCACTGTCAAGGAGCTGATGGCTCGGGAGGCCGCCGCCACCACTCCGCTCATCATCCTCGACGACTAGGCTAGCATTGTAGAAGTCGCGATCCAGTAGGATCGCGCAATTTTGTATATCCACTATCTATGATCAATGTGAAGAACTATCTATGAATTCTCCCGGATTATGCATTTTTTAAAATACAGGGTGAAATAAGGGGTCTGTTAGACGGAATGGTTCATGCGTAGCATTTTTTTTTTGATACAGAGCCCTGTATTCGCTCGATACGGGGCGAGCAAATATACGGTCTGTTAGACATGCTCTTAGAGTTTAGACTAAAATGATTTGCTAACCTGCAGCATTTAAGGCATCTATCTCAGAGCGTGCGAGCCGGATGTACACATCCTGCATGACCGCGGGATTCTTCCTCATGTCAATCAGATCGCCGGCCCAGATGACGCAACCTCCGTTGAGTCCCCGGCTAACATCCGCCGCCGCGTACGCCCTGCAGCTGCAGTTACCAAGGCACATCTCCCTGCACTCGTCCAGAGTCATGCGGGCGTGTACCGTCGCATTGGTTGTCTCCGGCAGCTTCATCTGGTTCAGTTGGCAGAACCCATCTCCGTCCCCGCAGCTCAGGTTGGTCCTCCTGACGCAGCCGCCGGACCCGTCCCCGAGGCGCCATTGCTGCGTTGACCGCGGCTCGAACCCTGCAAGGCAGCTGCACTTGCCGACGAGGCTGCAGTACCCGAACGTCCCGCACTTGGAGTAGCCGTCGCACGAATCGGTCGGAAAGTGCCACGAGCAGCTCCAGGCGCCGTCAAGCCACGAGAACCGCTCCACCTGCCCCGTCGTGCCGTTCATGACGAACCGCGACAGCACCGACGGGTCACTGATGTAGTAGGTGTAGTACGTCTCCTCGGGGCTCCGCACCACCGTGGATATGAAGTCCTTGGACTTGAGGTCCGGCACGCCGGTGAGCACCGCGCCGTTCCACGGCCCGCTCGCGTACATCTTCGTCCTCGACGGGCTCCGGAAGACGTACAACTCGGGCAGTCCTCCCCTGACCAGCTTGAACGTGTAGCTCCCCGGCGAGGGGTCGGTGCTGCTGCTCCACGATGTGATGTTTCTGGTGATGCCCTTCTTGACGTCCACTCCGAGCTTCATCCCGGGGAGCAGCGTGTCCGTCGGGTAGTCGAAGCTCTCCCACGCCACGCTCCGACGACCACTTCCGTCGTTGCCGCTAACGGCGAATTTGCCGTTGTCGCAAAGCTGAGCGGTGGCGTTGGAGGTTATGCGTATGCTGGGCGCGTCGGAGGACCAGACGGTGGTGTTATCCCCGTCGAGGATCACCAGGCGGCCGTTGGCGGTGAGGCTGAGGACGGCGCCGTGGGATCTGACGACTGGGTTCTCGCGGTTGGCGACCCACACCACGGTCTGTCCCGGGACGTTGGCGTACCATATGCCGATGTAGGTTCTGCCGTCCGAGCTGCCGGCCGGGCTGAAGAAGCCTAGCCGGAACACCCCGCCAGGTGACTCCAGCGTCTGGTTGCCGGTGATGGACGTGGTCTCGTCGATTGTATCAGTGGCGACTGAGAGGGACAGAAAGGTGGAGGTGGCGACGAGGAGGAGGAGAGAGAGGAGCGCAGGCGCCTTCATCCCCTCTCTTCCTCTCGAGCTCTGTGGGTAGCTGCAGCCTGCGGGCAGACTTGTCTCTCAGTCTCAGGCTCTCAGCTCATGTCCGTCTGGCCTGTATGAACGCGCACCGCCGGTGGTTATCGATCGCCGGAGACCAGCTAGTGTGCCTCAGCGTGAGTAGTGGAAAAGCACGGTGGTTATAATAACCGGACTACTCCCTCCGTCTTTAAAAGAGTGTACTTCCAACTATTTTAGAGAGTTAAATTTTCAAACTTAAACTAAGTTTTTTTATAAAAAATATAACAATATTTCTCATATCAACTAGCTATATGATGAAAATATATTTCATTGTGAATCTAATGATACTAGTTTAGTGACATAAATATTGGTGTTTTTTATAAAAATTTGGTCAAAATTTCAAAAGTTTGACTCTCCAAAATTGTTGAAAGTACACTCTTTTAAGGAGAGAGAGTGTGTTATTTTACATGTTCATTATGTACAGTAGCAGAAAAAGTAGAAAGGTGAGCCGGAACAGCTGGTTTTCACGCGGACGCCGGTGCTCCACCAAGTCGCATGGTGGATCTGTGTCGATGTGCACACTCTGCACATGTTCGAGGAGTAGTTTATTTACGCCAGATCCGAATATTTCTATGCGCATGCGATGCTACTTTTGGTCGTGGATTAATTTATCACCACGCGGACAGTGGTCTCGGAGCCAGGACTATAAATACATGTATTTATATTAAGCGAAAAACGTCAATTTAGTAAGTTGCTCCTACTGTGCGCTTTCATCACGAACTTGTAAATCGTGAATTCTGGATCATGAAGTTCTACTGCACGAATGTTTTGGTCACTCCGTAATGATAGCATCTGTCTTTTTTTTGCAAATAGCTCCCTATATGTTTGTTTCTTCTAATTACTAGTTCTTTTTTTTGACGTGATTATTTTTCATTGGCTCAAAATTTCTTGATGGATTTTTATTTTTTTGGCCAATCTCACATTACCGTATTCTTCTTCTTCTGCAATCTCTCGCCTTAATCTTTGAGCCACTTCCCGCATCTCTCGACACCATAGCCTCCCCAGCCTGCCGACCGAAAGTCCCGACCCTATCCATGGGCCCATATCATAACCAGCCTGACGACCTCGTCCTTCCCAAATTGTGGTTTCCAGCACTACACATGAAGATGCGCGAGAGCGAGCTCCTCCAGCAGCGCTGGCAAGAAGGCCGGCCTCCCGAGCACGACCTCCTACAGATGAGGAGGCACACCTCTGCCTCTAACTAGTTGAAAATAAATCAAATCCCATTTAATAAAATCTGGATTGGAAACTTGTTGGCTTCTATCCTGTTAATTACTTGATCCGGGATTGATCCATGGGGAGCACTTTTTTTGGGAGTGAGGGAGGGAGAGATAAGGTTCTCAAAGGAGAAAAAACATAATTTATAGGGATCTTCACAAAAAAAAACTATCTGCCACATCACCAAACTAATGGTGGCCGTCACGGAGTGAGCAAAATGCTCATATGTGGTAACTTCGTGATCTAGAATTGACGATTTGCAAGTTTGTAACCAAACCGCACATCCGTGGCAACTTCATAGACCAAAGTGGGGGTTTTTCTCCTTATATTAATTATATATATTATTTAGTTATTTTTAAGCATAGTTACTTGACTACACAGCCAAGATGTGGCCCGACACGGCACACAGAACGCTCGCCAGTAACCATGACGTATATCCATTTTATATCCACGTACGATACGTTGGCTTCAAAACTTAATACTACCACGTTTGTATCTCTGTTTGTTAAAAGAATCTAAATATTATCACATTTATTTCATGTTTATCTGAATTTAAATATTACCAAGATATTGTAAATTTCTCAAATATTGAAGAATTAGATTATCCACTACCAGTTCCCACACTTAAGGCCTTGTTTACTTCTAGGGTATTTGAGGGGATGGGAGGGTATTAGTTCGTATCCCGGAATTTCCCCGATAGGTTATTTACTAGTCCGGGTTTTGAGGGGATAATTCCGGAATATCCCCACAAATCCCCCCCACTCTAGTATATTTTTGGCTAGATTAAAAACTCTCCATCATGGTAGAGTATTTTTGGGGAAGGGTATTTAAGGGGATTTGAGGGTATTGGGTGAACACCAAATCCCCACATATCCCCACATCTTTTGGGGGTGAAAATACCGGAGAAGTAAACAAGGCCTAAGCCAGAGATCCATGGAATCCTCCCTTTGTGACGGATCACTCACTGTGGGGTTTACATGTCAGTGGCAACACATCAGGGCATCATGTTACCGTACATCATACAAGGTGCTTCCACGATAATTTTTTTGAGAGGGGATTCCACGATAACTAACAAGCTAAGTACTAATGCTAATAAAATTAGCTAGATGTCCATGTGGTTGCTATAGAATAAAAAGATAACGATAATGAGTGCATTGATTGAATGTGGCATATTGATGTTGTTTTCGTGCAACATAAGACAAGGCTCCCTTAACCTGGATCAAGTTGTTTACGTTTAGATTTGCTTACCTATTTGTTGTAGACTTTCAATGTTTTCTCTTTGCTTATTCTGTAAAGCTGGCATCTCACCATGTGCATGTTTATTGTAACTCCTGATCGGTTGATGCCTTTTTTTATTCAAAGCCAGGCTCATTCGAGCCTTCCATCTAAAAACATGTGCTTCTCACTACTGGAACATATCATTGCCAAGTACTTATTCTTTCCGGGTGTCCTCTGTTTTTGAACTCAGCAAAGAGATGATTTGCCATGTACAAGTAAAGAAACACATCGGGACACGGTGCATGATAAGTCTTTGATGAGTGTCGGCACTCGGCAAATAATAAATACATGAAAAAATGGAAAATTACATCTGGTCAAAAATAGATACATGCCAAAGGCGGGCTTTGCGTCAGACACCCGGCAAAGCCATCAGCCACGTGGTTGTTGTGGCCATTGCTTCACCTAACAGCGTCAGGCTTTTTCGAGTGCCAACTAACTGGCACTTAGCAAAAAATCATTAGGTTTTGTCGTGCACTATGTTTTTCTAAATGTGAGGGAAACTTTCCGCCAGATCTTTGACGGGTGTCCTAGGTTTGACATCCGGCAAATCCACCATCAGATCTTTGTCGGGTGTTCTAGGTTGACACCCGACAAAGCCTTAGATCTTTGATAACTTGCAAGTGCATAGGATTATTGTAGCACAATTCAATAAGTATTGGGTTGTCGAATCCCGTGAGGATCTGAATGTAGGTTAAATATTGTTCAGATTAGAGTGTCAATTCTAATCACCTAAGCACAAACCTGAAACAAAAAATTAGTAGAAGAGGTTTAAAACTAAAAGTGATGGTGTACGAAGAACACAAAAGTAAAGATGCTGAAATTTAAAGAGAGCTTTGTTGTCGAGATCAAGCAGTGATTTAAACATAGGCATCGGGTGACCAACAAGACGTTCCATGGATGATATCATTCATATAATAATATTTACATTAATATAAAGTAGTGGCAACTTGCTCTAGACTGTTCGTATGTAGGCATGTGTTCCACATATAGTTGTATGTGCTTACAAAAGAACTTACACAATATTTTTTGTCCAACTCTCTCATTTCACCTAGGCTATAACAGAACTTAGGGTAATTAAGGAACAACCTTTCGAGACATCCAAAACAAAACAGTAACACTCCATGAACACATGAACTCCTCAAATTATAGTATCTCCCCCTTATTTTCCCTAGCTCTCACTTTAGGGTTTGCAGGTTCAACACTATAGCAGGTAATACAATGTGCATATAGATACCAAAAAAAAAATATGATGGAGCAATAAAATTTCAGCACTAAGATCATGTTACTCTGGCCCTAGTAACAAGCATTAGGCACAACTAAATTGCATTAATCATATCTCCAAGTCATACTCAAACAAGCCTTGATAAAAGTTAGCAAGTATTCATCATTACATATAAGATCTCATCCAATTCCCTTACACCCCACACCTACATCAGGTTTACTCACACATTGACATGGTGATGAAGATCTTGGTGAAGTGGTTGATGGAGAACAGCTGCTCTGAAGCAAAAGATGGTGGATGTGGCGGCCATGGGAGGTGGCGGCGCACCTTGAGGAGGGCGGCGGTGATGACACTAAGCAAGTGTGCCAATTCATTGAGACTCAAAGTGCAGAGTGTTCCAGCAAGAGAATCTTCCCCACAAGGGTGACTCGGGGTTTAATATCGAACTCTCGAGGAATAGTCGAAAAAGCTTCTACGGTACTCATTAAGCAACCTGCAAAACAATTTCCTTGTTTTGTATCCCCAACTCCACCGTGTGGTTGTCAAGCACAAGGTTTCGGTAGTAGAACAACAAAATAAAATAAATAACAAAAAGTAAGCTAAAACTACAAAATAAACTAATGTTGTAAAGTAAAGTTGTTTTTGGGGTTTTGTTGGTAACTGCAGAAGGTAAAAGTATTTTTTGTGATTTTAGGATTTAATAAAAGATAAAATTATAAAAGCAAGTAAAAGCAGCTGAAAGGTGATTTTAATGGTTTAAAATGGACCGGAGTTTATGGGTTCACTTGTCTACTCTCTCATAAAGTTGTGGTGGCATTAAGCATAAGATATATGGCCGAAATATTGATTAGATTTTACTATTTTCTTGATATGCATTTATATGAGCATCACATCCTAACATAAAGATGATACTACACATCTTACTTATACTCCACTAGAAAGGGATAACCTCTATGCAATCTAGTATTAAGAATTAACAGAGTACAACCTTAGGTATGTTGAATATAAAATATGCTACCATGCATAAACATATTACAATGGAGCGATGTCCATGAATGTAAGCAAGGATTCTCAGCTGTCACTAAGAATTATATCACATGCATTCTTTTTCTCCCTAGTGAAGTAACATAGGTATTGGTAAACACCATAGTAGCTATGAAATTGCTGTCACAATCCATTACTCTACTACCAAATTACTCCATCTAACACACACCATCACCCATACATGCTCTCATAAACAAGTTTGATCAGAACAAGTAATAAGAACGGGTGATGCATGCAAAATTCATGCATGAACTTTGTAGTTTATTATTGCATACTCCAACGTATTTAGATGTCACAATCATATTTTGTATTGATTTATGGGGATTTTCCATTGATCCCCTTATTTGGGTAATAACTCTGCAGAACAAGAAACACCTGTTTTGCGTATTTTTACGTTTCAAGGACCTTCCAGAACTCAAACGAAGCGAGAATTTTCTGGTGTCATTATTTTTCCTGGAGCAACAAAATGAGATGAGGAAGCACACGAGGGGCCCACGAGGCTCAAACGAGACCAGGTGGTGTGGCCCCCTAGCTAGGCCGTCCACCCAGGTCTGTTTGCCCCTCGAGGCTCTGATGCCGTTCGTCTTCGCCCCAGATTTATTATCTTGACCTAAAAAGTCCTAAATAAAGACCCCCAAGGCGTTCCCTCGAGGAGGCGGTGAAAACACATGAAACCACGAATCAGAGGCTGTACCTGCGAAGATTAGAGGGGGAAACGCTGCCGGAGCCATCCTTGGTCGCTTCTCCAACCTCTTCGACATCACCAACACGGCCACCATGTTTAAGAGGGAGTAGTCCATCTCTGGACTATGGGTTTGTGGCAGTAGCTTTCGATATGTATCTGTCTTGTGCTATGTTGATTACATGCCATATGAGCTGACTAACATGATTATGGCCATATTATGTAATTCCTGTATAGTGGATCCTTATTTTATTGGATCATCTATGAGATGTGAACCTTTATCTTGTTCTTGATGTATGAATATATGCATATTGTTACCCCGTTCTTATTAATTATTCTGATCAAACTTGTTGTGAGAGCATGTGTGGGGGATGATGTGTATTAGATGGAGTAACTTGGTAGTAGTAGTGGGATTGTGACAATAATTCCATAGCTACTATGGTGTTTACCAATTCCGTTGTTATCTCACTAGGGAGAAAAAGAATGCATGTGCTATAGTTCTTAGTGACGGCTTAGAATCCTTGCTTACATTCATGGACATCGATCCATTGTAATATGTTCATGCACGGTAGCACATTTTTTATTCACCATCATGTCAAAGTACCTAAGGCTATACTCTGTTAATTCTTAATACTAGATTGCATAAAGTTGATTCCTTTCTAGTAGAGTATAAGTAAGATGTGTAATATCATCTTTATGTTAGGACATGATGCCCATATGCATGCGTAGAAAAAAATATTATAAAATCTCGTCGATATTTCGGTCATCGTTCTTGTACTTAATGCCATCACAACTTTATGAGAGAGTAGCCAAGTGAACCCATCAGCCCCGGACCATTTTAAACCGTTAGAATCACCTTTTTGCTACTTTTACTCGCTTTTGCAATTCCATCTTTTATTAAATCCGAAAATACCAAAAAATATTTTTCCCTTCTGCAATTACCTACAAAACCCCAAAACAACTTTCTTTATAGCATTAGTTTATTTTATAGTTTTAGTACTTTCTACTCCCTCCGTTTATAAATATAAGATGTTTTAGGTTTGAGAAGCAAATGTATCTAGACTAGTTTTAATGTGTATATTCGAGTGAACCTACACACTAATAGATGTCTAGCTACATTTGCTTCACAAAGCTCAAACATCTTATATTTATAAACAGAGGGAGTATTATTTACTATTTTGTTATTTATTTTGTTTTGCTGTTCTATTACCGAAATTTTATGCTTGACAATCACACGGTGGAGTTGGGGACACAAGGCAAATACCTCGTTATGTAGGTTGCTTGACAAGGATGATAGAAGCTTTTTCGACTGTTCCTTGAGAGTTTGATATTAAACCCCGAGTCACCCTTGTGGGGAAGATTCTCTTGCTATAACACGCTGCACTTGGAGTCCCAACAAATTGACACACTTGCTTAGTATCATCAACGGGGAACAATATGCATCTACTCATACATCAAGAACATGATAAAGGTTCACATCTCATAGATCATCCAATAAAATAAGGATCCACCAAATAGAAATTACGTAATATAACCATAATCATGTTAGGCAGCTCATATGATATCTAATCAACATAGCACAAGAGAGAAATAGATCAAGCCACTGCCACAAACCCATAGTCCAGAGGTGGACTACTCCCTCTCACATGGTGGCGGTGTTGGTGATGTTGGAGTGGTTGGATAAGCGATCGGGGAAACAATACTAGCTCCGTTTGAGTTCTAAAAGGTCCCTAAAACTTAAAAAAATACACAAAACATGTATTTTCTGTTCTACAGAGTTATAACCCAAATAAGGAGGATCGATTGAAAATCCCCATAAATCAATGCAAATCGTGATTATAACATCTCATAACATGTAAATATGCTGGAATATGTGGCAATAAACTACAAAGTTTATGAATGAATTTTACATGCATCAGGCGGCCCCTTGCCCCCCCCCCCTTATTCCTTGGACTTGGTGCTGGTGTGGAGGAGCTTCTCCCTCTCCTTGGCGGCTGCCAAGAGGAGGAATTTTCGTGGCTATGTCTCTTCCCTCCAAAAATATGGTTTCCCATCAATATATAGTGTTGGAGACTTCACCGCGGTCATCGGATCTAACCCTTTTAATCCAAGGGATATTGACAACCTCTACATAGACTTTCTAAGAACCCAAAAGTCCATCGAGTTGTGGCTTGGCTAAATCCATCACATATGGCATAAGTTTGAGTCAATCATATTATCAACTTTTCAATTCCCAAAATTGCTTCAATAACCTTCAGAAAATTGGGATTAGAGGATGCATACAAAATCTGTTTTGCACTAATTTATGTTAATCAACATTAGGATAAAATTTCCAGAAACTTTCATTTTGAACACTAATACGTGCAATCCGTATCGTCATATTTGTTTCTTTTGAATTGCGATTTCTTTTATAATAGGATTAATCTTGAGTTATTTGATCACTTTTAGATGATTTACAGGGTTTTCCTCTAAAATCCCTTTGCATTGTTATTTAACTATGTAGGACAAAACCTCTGTTTGGCGTATTTTGGACTTTTAGGGACCTTAACGGAGTCAAATGGACCTAAATTTTTTGCTGAAGAAGTTTTCATCATAATAAGCACCGTGGGCAAAAAGGAGAGATGAGGGGCCGTGTGAGGACCAAGATAGGGCCCACCACGTGGCCCAACTTCCTGGCCACATGGTAGGGCCCACTTCTACCCTCGAGCGTCGCCACCTCGCCCCCTTTTTATGAGACCTACATACCGACGAAAAAGGGACGCCCTAATTTTTACGTATTTTTCTGAGGCGGCGGAGGCAATAGTCCTCTTCTTCTTTGGAAGTGGGCTGATCCTGCTGCTCCAAGGCCACCGCCACTGAGGTGGTTCGATACCGTCATTGCTGCCGGCACTCCCTTGGCGTGGGGAGAGGTGCCATATTCATCATCTACATCAACATCAACATCATCCCCTCCGAGATCGACGTCATCCCCTCAAAGTTTGTGTAGATCGAAACACTAGATCATCTTTGTTGAACCCTGTGCATGCTTGTACTTGAGGATTCAAGATTATTTTGTAGTGAAGTTATACTTTGAGATTGTGTTGTATTTATTATGCCATTGATCATGATCATCTTTCATCATCGTGAGTAGTTCTCTATGTTCCTGAGGGCTTAGGATGACTTAACTATGGTTTATATGTAATATGCATTTAGTAAGAGGTCAAGTTTTATGCTTTGATGTGGTTCTATGATGGTAGTATGTGAACGCCCACTGCATATTACTTCACCTTTATGGGCTCATATGGCTGCACCTTAGAGCAAGGACATGAGGATAAACTATGAGTGACAACAAGATAGTTTTGATCCATAAACGTGTTATAAGGGGGTTCTTGATTGGGGACCTTAGAGTTTAAGACAATGGTTGGACTTTTTAGTCTTAATATTTCTCTTGTTATTCATCATTAGGTGATCTTGAGATCAATCATTAGGGGTTTGTTTGCTCTTTTAACAGGCAGCACCTACTTTTGGCTCCGTCCAATGAGACTAGACTTGACACTTCATTCATCATATTGTCTTAGAAACCTGTCTGATAAGTTAATCTGGGCTGCCCTCAGGAACATTTGCTTCATATATGTGCACACTCAAGCTTCTCCTCTTGTGCATATAGGGTTGGGCTTTCCCAGAAAAGAACGGTTACTTGTTATCTTTATTTTCTTTTACTTACTTGTTTGCTCTCTTGCAGTTACACCAAAAACACTTTGCAGCTAATACTATTTTCGTGCCAGCTTTTGAACTAATTCCTTCAGATCCTCGTGGGTTCGATAACCTTTTATTTATTGAAAGGTGCTACAATTTAACCCCCTACACTTGTGGGTTACAAAAAATACTTTTCTGGCACCATTGTCGGGGAGCGTAGCACCTTTGGTAAGCAGTTGGTAAGGTTACTTGATAGTTTTTGTTTTGTTTGCCTCTTTGTTGCTTTTTTTTGTCAGCCATGTTATCCAACAAGAAGCACACAAAGGATGAGCTCGATAAATATTTTTACCTTCTCATGCACCCTAAAGAGAAGAAGAAACAAGAACCATTGTTTATTATTCCTGTTGCTGCGGTGAAAGTTGTTACAAAGGATCCATTTACAAGGGATGAGAGTCAAGCACCTTCTAATCATTTATACAAGCTAGAAGCAAGATTTTCCCTATTCAAATTATTGGGTATATCTCATGATGATGCCAAGAAGAAATTATTCTATATATGTTTGAAGGGCGATGCAAAACAATGGTTTCATTCATTAAATCACTCCGATGAGATTAGTTGAGAAGATCTAAAAAAGGCTTTTCATATGAATTATTATTCTCCATACAAAGCTTATTGTGATCGCTCTCATATTTATAAATTTTTGCCTCATCCTGGAGAAAGTATTTCTCAAGCTTGGAGGAGATTGAAGGGACTTCTTCTTAAGAATCCCAACCATAGATTTTCTCAAGGTATTATATTGATAAATTTTTATGTGAGGCTTGATAAGCCATATAAGGAGTTCTTGGATAATTTTTCCGATGGGAGTTTCACACATTGTACGGCTACAGAAGCATGTGAATTATTGGAGAAAATTTCTAAAAACACTGATAATTGGGATCTCGATAGAGGTAATGAGCCAACTTGACAATATGATTATTAATGTGTTGAAATATTCTCTATTTCAAAGCAATTCAAGGATATGATTGAAAGGTTTAACTTGGATCATCATGTTATTACTGAAGATGCTAAATCTTTTGCTGAATCTGTTGCTACCTAAGGAGGGATTTACTATGTATGAGCCTCCTAAAATTATTAAATCTACCCCTATGGTTCTTGAGCCTGTTAAATATGTGGTAGCTTTAGAAGCCTCCTTATTCAGCTAAGATAAAGGAAAATAAAAAGATATTAGACACTATTATGAGCAAAAGTGCAAAGAAGAGTTGCATATCTTATGAGCAAGTGCATGTACATCCTCATGTTTCTGCCATTAAAACTCTGAATCAAGAAGACCAATGTGATGTTTATTTATGCGAAGATGGAGTTATAAAAGGGAACACAAGTAAATGTGGTAAAGCTATTATCTCATGTGCCATTGAGACTTTTTATTATTATGAACTTTGTCATTTGGGAGCAAGCATGAGTCGGATTTCTAGCTTAGCATTGGTAATTCCAATCGTACTACCAGAAATACCAGCACCATAAGTCAACGTATTGGTTGGATTGTACCACTTGATAATGCTGCTACGTCGGTACAAGGCTCATACTATCAGTGCGTGGTTTCCTCACTGTGTTTAGTTTACACACAAATCAGACTGGCCGAACTAGCCGGCAGCGCCTGGGTGTCACACGCGCACGCAGCCGCCGTTCCATGGTCACGGTGAACTCCGGCCTCTCAGACAGATCAATACCGCCGTCGCCCGCCACAGCCGACCACTCGAACCCCCTGACAAGGTTCGCCACGAAGTACTCGAGGTGAAGCAGCGCGAGCGCCATGCCGGGGCAGATCCTCCGGCCGGCCCCGAACGGCATCATCCTGATCTCCCGGCTTCCTGTCAGGTCCACCCCGGCGCCCTCCCCGCCGTCCAGGAACCTCTCCGGCCTGAACTCCTCCGGCCGGCTCCACAACTCCTCGTCCAGCGACACATCCGCCACAGAGAAGTTCACCGACGTGGCCGCCGGCACGCGGAGCCCGTCCAGCGACGTGTCTTCGGACGCGGCGGCGGCGGCGTGCGACAGCAGGAAGTGCGCCGGCGGGTGCCGCCGCAGCCCCTCCAGGACCACCGCCTTCAGGTACGGCATCTTCGCTAGGTCCTCCTCGGCGACGGCCTCCTCCCTGCCGTCATCCGCGATCGCTCCGTCGATCTCGCCCCGGAGCCTCGCCTGGATCGCCGGCTGCCGGACGAGGTTCGCCATGATCCACTGCAGCGCGGTGACCGTGGTGTCGATGCTGGCGGTGAGGAATTCCGTGCAGAGGCTGACGATCTCCGCGTCCGTTAACGCGCGCTTGCCGCCTGCACACTCTCCCTCCTCCTTGGGGAGCCTGTGCGCGAGGAGCGTGTCCACGTAGCAGTACGCCAGGCTACTATTGTCGTCTTCGCCATTAGCCGTCACGCAGCTTGTTAGTTCTCTTCGTGCGCTGATCAGCGGCAAGAAGAGCTCCTCCTGCCTCCGCCGGATGGACAGCACCTTGCGCCACCGCCGCCGGAACAGCCGCGTGGTGAGCGCCGGGCAGAACGCGAAGACCTGGAAGCCGATGTACGACGAGAAGAGCTCCCGCTGCACGGCCTCGATCGCCCGCACGCGTCCCGCCGGCAGCCTCCGCCCGAAGCACATGTAGGTGAGCAGCGAGAACATGGCGAACTGGAGGCTCTCCACGACGGTGACCACCCCACCCTCGCTTCTCGACGACTCCGCCTCGAGGTCGGAGGCGAGGAGCGACAGCGCCCAGCGGCGCGCGGGCGCGAAGGTGCGCGCGACGCGGTGCGGGTGGAGGACGCCGGAGGCGAGGTTACGGCGGAGGGAGCGCCAGAGCGGGCCGTAGGGGGCCGAGCTGACCGTGTGCTGGGAGGAGGTGAGGACGACGAATGGCGCGATGGCGGGCGGGCGGCTGGCGAAGACCGGCCCGCGCTGGACGAGCGCGCGGTGGGCGACGCCCCGGCCGGAGACGAAGATGGCCGGGCGCGGGGAGGAAGCCGAGGGTGAGGATGGGACCGTGGCGGCGGTGCAGGTCGCGGATTGCTGGCTCGAGGCGGGAGCGCGCGCGCCAGAGCCACAGGAGCGGGCCGATGACCGGGACGGCCGGCGGCGACGGCGGAAGAGGGAGGCGGCTGGACGCGCCGGTTCTGGCCTTGGATGGCTTCGAGGCTGGCAGCAGGAGGAGAATGAGGAGGGTGAGGAGGACCGTGCAGGTGAGGAGCGGGGGCAGGAGGAGAAGGTACGCGACGGCTGCCTCCATTGTTGACAGTCGGCACCTCGGTTGATCGGTCGAGTCTGCCGCAGTGAGCTGCGAGCTACGGCTATCTATTTGTACCTGCCGATCGCTGTGTTTTGGCGCGAAGCCATTGCGGTGCCGATTGGTACGGCCGTGATCTCGCGAGCGGTGCACGGGGAAGAGACAAAGGGCGTCCGTTACGTTTGCAGCGGTGAGAGGGGCCAGGTGGTGGCGCCGGGTGAAGCGGCCCGGCCAGATGGAAGGCTCGGCGACGGTGCCGGCCGCCGATCAGTCGGCCTGGAGCTTTCTCTTCTGTGGTCTCCGTGCACCGAGACGTGGCCAAGCGAGCCCACGGGCGCTCTACGGGTAATCGCAATTGATTTTCTCCAGACAAGAAAGAAGCAACGGCAATTCATGAGGCAAGTTCAGTTACAGAGCGAGCACGTTCCAGTTGAGCACGATACAGGATCAGATCAGCTGACTATGTTTATCAACACGGAAGATGATAATCTGAATCTTACAGCCCATGGTAGAACCTTGAAGCTAGCAGAACGACTCTCAGAGTTTTATGGCCATCCATTCAATTGTACATACCCTATGAACTGGAAGATCACGTCAGACACCACAGTCCAACTCTAACAGTGTGCTGCATGAGCATTTACCAGGAGCAGCAGCCGTCATCTTTAGAACTGCTCGTCGTGCGACACCAGGTGCTTATATTTCTGCTCTACATTGGCCAGTCTTGCCGCCTCCACCAGACCCTTGGTGACCACCATCTTCAGAATCTCAGCGCCCTCTTTTACGGCCGAATCAATCTATGTCCACAGCAAAAGATGTAGAAGCATAAGAGTCCGTGTTGTCAGATTAGAAAATTATTTGTTGTGTTTCGACCAGTACGTAACGCTTAAGTGTTTCTTAGTAAGATATCTTCAGGATGTGGAGAACACTCCGGCAGCTAGTCAGACAATTTTCAGTTTGAACCACAGTATCTCTATGTCAATCTCGAACGGTCGTATTCATAACATAATCAAGTTGATTTGTCATAATAAGGCGTTTGCCATTTGCAGGAAGCATAATAGAAGTTTGCCAATGTTCAACAGACGATCAATATAGAAATTGCTAATATAAACAGCATAGCCAATGATGTTGTACTCGACTTTGTTTTTAAGGGGGTTGTGCTCGATACTGTTTGGCCGTACCAGTCGTAGTTTGAATGAAGAGCATGATCCACCAATAGAGCCCAAGGTGTTTCTAAATTAGGTTAATTAAGAACTAAACAACAACTCAAATGAACATAACATTAAACTACAATGACAGGTAAAAGTATTGGAGATATTTACCCGTTCACGGCCAGTCTTATTGAACTTCTGAAGCACAAACGCTTTGGGATCCATCTGACCAGGCGGACGACCAATTCCTACATGAGGCAAAATAAGATTTTGGTCCAGAAAAAGAGGAGGAAATCTGAATCCTGCAGCTGTTGAACCTACCAATCCTTAATCGACCAAATTCTCGGTTCTTTCGAAAATTGTAGATCACATTCTTCAACCTGATAAACTAACAAGGTAAATGTTCCATATCAAGATAAAACGAAGCCCTTGTCCACAGACATCAGAAGAGGTTGAATTAAAATTTAGGTGTGGCAGAACAAACAGGTACTACGCAGAATTAACTAATCTATGCACAATTACACATAAATACTATACAAAATATACAAATTTGGGTGTGGCAGAAGCCAGAGCTTGCCAGATGGCTGGCTCCGTCACTGCATCAGATGGACCTGAGGGAACTAATGGTGATCCCACACGCAAAAAACAAATTTATAGAGGGAGCACTCTATCGCACAGATTAAAGAGTGTAATGTTCAGAAGATTATTTTCGATAACTGACTGGGCTTCATAGCTATGTAAAACGACAAGTGGAAATACATAAAGAAACTAAAATGATCATGCTGACATGATAAATGAACAAAAAAGGTGTATGCAGAAATACAACAACAAACAAGGTACACAAGTACTAATTATCTACAGAACAGAACAGAAGTTCTGCCATCTTTGCTTCATCAAAAGCATGCGCCATATTATTTACCAGGTCACTGAGACAGGTCACCTAAGTGCATAGCAAACGATAAGATTAGAGGACCAAGACAAAGGTCTGACATCGTAAACTGATAAGTTACAGACCTGCCATATTTCTATTTCTGGATTTAAACAAAACAGAGGTACACAAATAAAAAGAATCACATGGCACACATAAACAGTAAGGTCTACCAACCCATTGTGACGCCCATATCCTCCCTTAGGTTGTAAACGGAGAACTCCGCATGGCAGGTCTGTGTCATCATATGCCTGAAACTCATAGAACAGAAGAGTCAGATCGCCATATAAGGTAGCACCACGGAAGATTAGAACATAAACGCTTACCACTAGGACACGGTGAAGTGGAAGTTTATAATAGGCAGCAAGTGGACCAGCCTGTAGTAAGGAAAAAAAGGAGAGCGCTGTAAGCATTTAACAAGCTGTCGCAATAAACAGTCAAACCAGTTAAAATGAATTGCATAACGAGAAAAAGTATAGCAAGGTGGAAATCAGATGATAAAATTGAAAATTCTTCGAAAAGTGTTACATACAGATTCACCGCTGAGATTTATATATGTTTGAGGCTTGGCAAGCAAAACAGGGATACCATCAATCATCCCTGCATCAATGGAAAGGACACAACCTTCAATTTAATTTAACTCCTTGCAGTTTCAAAACAGAGTATCCATTACTCAAAAGGTAAAGAGAAACATCCTTTGTGGGGGTATATGGATGGAGCCAAACCTTCACCAAATAGTGCTTTGAAGTGAAGTGTGGTCATGGATATGCCCTGAGACTGTGCAAATGCATCTATCATATCAAACCCAACCTGCAAGGCGAAACAATACAAGAGGATTCTGAGAATAAAGCCGAGCCACTGAATTCCAAATGAAAGATGAGAAAAAGAAATTACATTGTGTCTGGTGGATTGGTACTTCTCGCCGGGGTTACCCAGACCAACAAAGAGCCATGGTTGTATCACAGAGCCCGACGAAGATGGAGATAACGAGGAAGTGCGACCGGTAGAGATATAACGCTTAGAAAGGAACGGAACACATCTTATCCAAAGCTTTCCCCGCATGATTTACTCAATCACAGGCATCCAGCCATCAAAAAGTGCAAAACCAAATGGCAAAACCTGCAAAGAAAAAGAATCTGTTCTTTGAATGTCCACTGGAAACACTGCAACAAACAAGGGGCCATGCAGATACCGCACATAAGCCCTGCACATCAAACACTGTCTTATACATCATCTAATGGCTTCCACTGGTGATGCAGAAGCACATCTCAATAAGCACAATATAAAAATGGAACATAGCGCATAGACAGCAAAGTGATGCACGGTAGTTAGAGTAGAACAGATCTAATTCCCTAAGCGGGTAAATGCAAGTACCCAAAGCAGAAACAGGTCGAACAATCAGGAACAGAGCATGTCTATAGTCACCGGGTCTAGCTTAAGCATATATTTCATCAGAGAGCTGTAAGGCACATGATGCAGCGACATGTACTGGCCCGGCCACATCCTAATGCCCGCAATACCCAAAAAAAAACTAACCTGAACTCTACATCGTAGTTATAGCCTTATAAGATTCGTCAAGACCCAGGGCTCTGATACTAGTACCCGAGTCTAATTTTCCCAAATCCCAAGCCTCGGTTACATTTGAAGATTCAGCGTAAGCGAGGGGCAGAGTGAGAACGCTTACAAGTCGACCGCCGAGAGCGCAAACCCGGAGCCCCGAGACGGCGGCCAGGCAGAAACTTGCCACTCGCGGCGCAGCAAGGCCGAGCGTCCAGGGCGCGTGGTTCGTGCCGGAGCTGCCCGGCGAGGACGGCGGCGGCGCTAGTAAGCCGCGTTCTGAACACCGTCGCGAAGGAGCCGGGACGAGGGGAGCCGGCGGGCACCTAATCCTGGTCCAGTCGATCGCCACCGCGCGCTGTGGAGGGTGCGGAGTGGGCGCCGGGTTCCGGCGCCGTCGCGTCGCCTGAAAGGGTGTGCGGCGGCGCTGTTGGCTGTCCACCGGTATGGCCGATTGGGCTTGGGCTTGGGCTCGGCCTAGTGCTACGTATGCCCTGGTGCTGTGTTTGGGCCCAGCCAGACGTGATAGTGAGCTACTAGGACTGAATAAATAAGTTTTTTTTCTCAAGAAAACTGCGCTCGGAGTCGGAGATCGACCTTTGGCTCTGCAGCCTGTCCGACTCTAGTTCATGGCTCTGCCTTTCTTTGCCTATGCTGAGCTCGCCCCCTCGCGTTTCTAACTTGCTTCGGAGATTTCACCCCCATCTTCGTAAGAAATGATAGCATATACAAGTGGGATGGTTTCGTTTGTGCTCTCACCGGTGAAGACTCACAAAAAAAAACATAAAGGATGTAACATGATATGTCATCGAGTTGATGTCTTCAAAAAGTTGGGCGGGACTTTAAACAATATTGGGATAAAAGGGAAAAAAAACGCTAGAAGGAGGGCTCGAACCTCCGACCTTGTGGTTAACAGCCACACGCTCTGGCCAACTGAGCTATTCCAGCTTCATGTTTACGGAGAAATTATACCCTTAAAAATATGTTTCTAAATGGACTACAAAAGAGCACATACGTTTTTTTAGATGGTATACGTTTTCTTTCGTTAAACTTATCACGTGATTGTAATTTCAGTTCAGCGACACTCGTACTCCCTCTTGTGTACTTCGGGTTCTGGGTTTAGTCTAAGTCAATATTTTCAAACTTTGACCAAAAATATAAGAAAAAAAAATACCAATATTCACAATGTCAAATGCATATGACATAAAAATATACTTTATAACAATTTTAATACTAAATTTTTTATATTATAAATGTTGATATTTTTAAGTAAATATTTAGTCAAAGTTTACATGTAGAGAAGACGTGCAGATGCTTACTTTTTTTTGGTGCAGACATTGCTAATGGTGTGGCTTAGACATAGTGCGGTGGGGCCCAGTTGTCATTTGCGCTGATCGGGCTTAATTTCCTAGAAGTAGGAGAGGCTTCTTCTTCTTCCTTTCCCAAATGCATTGAACTAGTCTAGCTTTGCACAGGTCTACTCAGGGATCTCAGCTCACAACACATATCTTCTCCTCGCTCTCCCTACCGTGGGAGCTTCCAACTCGAGGGCTTCCATGCATTACACGCAACCTGCGCTCCATGAGGCTCCAAATAGAGACATGGTACGTTGGGAATAGCCAAGGGTTTAGGGTCGTGGTGCAAGTGGAACTAGGGTGCGCCACACGCAGGTCCAAGATATCAGCGGTCAACCATGATGTGGTGACCCAGCATACCACTGCATGTATAGTATGCAAGTTGTTGACATAACACCAATGAAACACCGTCTCACTAGTATTACATCGATCAGAGTGGTACAATAGAAACATCGCAGGTCTAAGGTAGGTGCATAGGATTACAATTTCATCATACAGAAGAGCTTCAAAACTTCCTCAACAGGTAGAGGTTTAGTCCTGGCGACTACAAACGAGAATAATACATTGAAGACTCAACTAGAGCTTCACTAATGCAGTTGGCTTGCTACAGAACTACCCTAGCTACTTAGGTTCTAGGATTAGGGAATTGGGTCCCTTCTATTCCTATTCTAGTTTTCCACCAAGCTTAGCGTAGTCGTTGACTCCACTGATAGTTCTGACATTGGTAGAAGGCTTCATCTTCATCTTCAGTGTCTTGAGGTTGCCTCCTTGTGTTGCCTCCAATCTAAGCAAGGGTTACGAGGGAGTGGGGTGAGTAACAAGCGTTACCCAGCAAGTTCATATAAGGAATAAGGTGTTTTATGCACTATCTACAGCCTTAGACCCAAGAGTCATTTGGCAATGCAAGTTTTTGTAAACATTTCTTCAAGAGGTTGCTTTTATTCAGAAGAACTATGTCCGTCAGCCTTCACAGGTTGATTAGAGCTTCGATGGGCTCCTTTCCTGCCGTGTTCGTAGCTCCTTCCCGGAATAGGGAGTATCCAGATACTTTTCGTACACTCTGCAGAGGTGGTCACTTGTACCCATAGGAGATCAACGCCTTGTTGCACAACCGAGCTGCAGGCTTCGTCCACACTTCCTTGGTGTGGGGCCCAGTCAATGATCTGAGCCAATCACTATTCATTCCCGCGACCTTGCATACCCACCCTTTTGCGGCTCCAACTTTGGTTCGCTACCCTCGCCGGTCTACACTTTGGTAGTTGCCGACCTCGGCATACTTGTCCTTCCGGACAATGAGTTACCCCCACCGGTTTGGTTACACGCTTTGGGTAACACCGGCCTCGGCACTCTACCCCCGTTGTTGCCGCAATCCATCATAGATCGCCAGAATCGTGAAATCATTAGGGGGATTCCACCCATCCCGAAGCTCCTCACAGGGAGATAACTGCTCCGAAACGGCGCGTCCGTTGATATGCATGAGGGAAAAGATACAGCTGACTCTTCCATCCCATTCCAGACCCTCTGGTTGACCGTATTTTACGGCACAAGAATCACTGGCGACATTGGTTATTAATCCTAGGTGAACATTCTAGTTACAGTGGGACCTCCACCATACTCTTACCATGGTCCCACTGCCCACCTTCCTAGGTCGACAACCACCATGGTTGCTAACCACTAGTCATATTCATTCAAGAAAAGCAGAACCTTTGCTTTTTAATGCAATCATAATAATAATATCACTGGTATATTTGCAAGTACTTTGTTAAAGATAAACAAGAGATATGAGCAAGAGTGAACTTGCCTTTCTGACCGCAAGATTATGCGAGTCAGGGTCTTCGATACGATAGAAATCCCAATTCTGAAATAGCAATCATCATCCGGTAGGGATGATGTTAGAAATCTATAGCATGATATGCATCAGATATTATATGCATCAATCTAAGCGTAACCTAACCCCGATGATTTGTTATCATTGAGTTATGGTGATTTATTTATGATGTGTTGCACATTTTAAATCACACCATAACATGGTTGTTAAGCATTTTAGGTTAGATCACTATCAGGTGCTATTAAAAGATTAAGACTTTAACAAGAGCTATTGTTTTAGGGCTTTATACTCATTCCTTGCTACAAGGGAATGATGGTTAATGGTGAAGACAGGGAAGTAACAGTTTTAAGTTGCATATTACAATTAGCAATCACTTGGTTGATCAAGGATATGCAAAGTCAAAGTAAGGTATACACATAGTTATATCTAAATAGTTCTAGGGTTGACAACAATCTTAATATAACTTAGGGTTTTAATTTATAACTAAAAGGAAATGGTTTGATGCTATTCTCTAGGTATCTCAAAAGAATAACTTTTGAAGAACATACTACTAGGTGAATTTAAGTACTATAGATAAGGTTTAGTGTTCTAGGGTTTACCATTGTTTTATAGTAATCTAGGAATAGTTAGTAAGTGGATCACATCAAGAAAACAAATTAAGGTTTATACAATACTGGAAGAGTTTAGTGAAGCCTGTTGTGATTAGCACTTAATTAGTTGGTTAGGGTTTGAAGCATAGCTTCAAATGGGGACCACTTGGAATTAAGTACTACAAATAATGTAATATGTATCTTAAGTGAACAATGTGCAATTTGTGTATTATAGTTGAAGATAGAGTCAAAACTCAAGTTGATGCTCAATTAAGAGTTATCCTAATTTCTTATCATTTAAGAAAATAGTTTTAGGATTTAAGTCAATTTTTAATGATTTAAAATTGACCTAGAAGTTTTATATTTAACTTTTATTGAAAAGTAGTTGAAATAACAATATTAGAGTTAAGAAATAACTCTGATATAGGTTTATGATTTTTTCCCAAATTTTACTATATTAAATTTGTTTTAGAAAAATCATTTTAGGGATTAAAATCCTAATAGTAAAGTTTTAGGATTAATATTTAATAATAACCAAATATTAATTGGAATAACAAGATTGAAGTAGTCAAATTTTTATTTGGTATTTGAAAACTTAGTTTGAATCATTATAATTGGATTTGAATTCAAAATTCAAATACTACTTAAACAAGTTTTCAAATTTAGTTCAAAATTATTTCACACAAGCATGTAAGATTATAATCTAAATAGATAGATAATATTTTTAGGATCATTTTGATATATCATTTGTATTTTTCTGATTTAAAATGAATTAGATATGAATTTGCAAAGTTTCAGCAATTTGCTAGAATTTGAATTTAACAGAGAATAACTTTTCTAACTGAGGGGGTATCTAGCCACAGAGACAGACAGGCGGGGTCACAGGTCAGGTCACCTGCCATGCAGGCATTGACCCGGCCAAATGTTGACTGGCCATAGGCTTGTCGTCGTGATGAAACAACATATGCTATGGGATGGCTTAAATGGGGGCCGAACTAGATGCTGGAGGATTCGGGTGAGGGGAACAAGCTAAGAAGCACGACAAAAAGGAACACACAATCTACCCAGGTTCGGGGCTCTCGTAAGGAGATAACACCCCTACTCCTGCTCTACTGGTTGTATATTTGGATCGATGGAGTGTACAACAATGGTGCTTCCAGGCTCTCTGTGAGAGGAGGAAGATGAACTATCAACTGAGAGAGTGAGAAGAGATCAACCCCTTGCTAGGGTTCCCTGTGCCACCTTATATAGGGGTAGCTAGGGTTACAATGGTCACTTGGACCAAGAGACATCAACTACCTCCCAAATAGGACATGCTGACGATGGCAGGAGTCCTTGACTTTCTCCCTGATTGCTCTCGATGTGACTCCACATCCCTATACGATGCACTTCCTGGACTGTGACCTCTCAACTGTGATGTCAAGGTCCGTACTTGGCACAGTGATGGTTGGTAGACCACCACTGTGCACCCTGTCATCATGATCTGCCTCCATGCTTGGATGTTTTCTTCCTTGATTGTAGGGATGTGACCTTGGTTGACCTCTGTATCCCGGATATAACCGTTGGCCATATCCTGGACCTATGTGCCGGACCAATGACCCAAGGTCGGGTAATCTGGCCTCCCCTGTTCCTGCATAATATAACAACTAAGTTAGGCCGGCATATCTATATATACGCCGGCATTCCTCATCTAGTATCCCGGCTATGCCGATATATTTGAACATCGGCCAGGATAGGCCTTATATGCCGGTCTGGCCGATACTCTTATATTCTGGCCAGACCCAACTTTGGTCAACCAACATAAAGTCAACCACACTCCTTATATATTTCTAGTCTCTTGACCCTACCGGGGGTCATCCCCCCGACACTAGTCCCCGAAGCTGTCGAGGTCCCCCAATCTCAACTGAGGGGCCTTGGCAGGTTCAACATACCATCTCTTTTCTTATATCCCGGCTCTTGGTTATACGCCGGCTATTAAATTATATGCCGGACCTCCGCGTATATACCGGCTCCTCTTCCTTCTCTAAAAGTTAATCCGGCCGGTCCCGAAGGTATTCCGGACGGGATTTGTTTCAAACATGGTTATGTCGGCATATAGCTGAAGCTTCCTCGAGAAGCCACGCCCGACAGTTTCCCTCGAAACTTGCAACTGCTCTGCCACTGCGAACGGTCACATCAAGTGACGGTTCACAGTGTGATTACTGTCTCCCATCATTGCCATAAATGTCCTAGTGGCACGGTTACGGGAACCGCCGCCCCACGATGTACGACCACATGGCGATGCCTGCCAAAACGGTCGGGGTAGTGGAGCACTACCACCGTGCCCACGACCATAGCCCCGCGGTATAAATAGGGGAGCGGGGGTAACTCTCGCTTTTTACCCCCACTCTTTCTTCTTCCTCTGCACCTTTTCCTCGAGCTCTCCCCCATCGGAGCAACCAAACAGAGAACTTGCACCGCCGTGGTCTTCCTTCACGCCGGCGCCGATTCTCACCATCGCTTGGCCTCTTCACCCTCGACGCCGCCGGTCCTGTTCCTCTCCCGGACACTACTGGGGGAGATTGGATCTTCATCTGCAAGCTCGTCGTCGTTCCATCGCTTCCGCACAAGCTCCGATGAGTTCTTCCCCCTTCTTTGTTCTTCTTCCTTCATGCTTCTCTGCAACTTCTCAGTGGTAACCTCATTGGCCTACATCTCCTGTAGTTATTTTACTTAGCCTCTGATTGACTCGCTCAGCATTGTGGTACACCTTCTCTGGAAGTTCATAGGTGTTCTTCCCGTAGGAATTTACCCTTGATTATTTCTGATTTAACTGTGCCGGTAGATCTTCTCTTTGTACTAACTTGCGTGAGATTGGTATGCCGGAGAGACTAACCTCCCCCTTTACTCTGCTCCTGATAGGACTAATATCACGGGACTCCGGCTCTCACGCCTTGTCCTGGCCACCAAGATGGCTTCATCCAGTATGACGGCCACCTCTGCGCCGGAGGAGGAAAACCCAGCCCAGGTACAAGGATGCTCCGGCTAGGAGGGGTCAGAGGTGACCCCGGTCGACATATCCTGGATCACCACAACAAGACGTGTCCCGGCCGGCATAGCATGCCGGCTACCTGCGGGAGAGATTGTGCCGACACCTGAGTCCGGCGAATGCGTCGTCTTCATCTCTCATTTTGAGCGAGGCTTCGGTCTGCCGGTGTCCAACTTCTTCCGGGACTTCCTGGATACCTACGACTTGCAGCCCCACCATCTGCCGGCGAATGCGGTGATGATTCTATTGGCCTTTGCTACCTTCTGCGAGGGCTTTGCCGGCATATAGCCCTTTACCTAGGCATGGACAAAATACTTCCAGCTGCACAAACAGGTCGTTCAAGAGCCCCGGAGCAGGGATGACCCGCCGAAAACTGCTCAAGAAAAGAAGGACCATCCCATGACCCAATGTGGCGTGGCCACCATAATGTCCCGGAAAGGTTCTGACTTCCCGAAGATAGAATTGCTTGAGTCCTATAAGAAATGGCAGAAGAGTTTCTTCTACGTGAGGAACACCACGGATGTCGATCTGCTCAACCTGCCGCCATATGTGGACGAGCCACCCTTTGAGATGAAGAATTGGACGTATAACCCGAAGAACACGGTGGGGCTGGTCAACGCCCTCCATCGGGTTAAGGGCGAGCTACGGGATGCCGGCCTGACGCCGCAGGACATTGTTGCTTGCTTCATTAGCCGGCGCGTCTCTCCTCTCCAGCGCCGGTCCCACAAGATTTGTCAGATGAGCGGGGCCATGGACCCCACTCGACATTCTACACATGAGCTAAGCCCGGCCGACATTCTGCGGCGGGTTAAAGACATCTGCAAGTCTTCACAAGTTACCTTTGCCTGGGGGCTCAAGCCATACAGCCGGGACCGCCCTGCCCCGACGGTAAACCTCTTTAGCCGATACTTCTGCTTTTCGCCCGACATATCAATGCTTAAGCCGACGTACTGTTGTTCGCCGATATTATAATGCTTGATCCGACATACTTCTATTGTCGAGATACCTCTTGTTTCTGATCAACTTGCTCTGCCCTATGCAGAAATTCAGCTTCCAGGATATGGAGAACTCTCGGATTAAGATTGCCGCAGACCGCACTGTTGCGGATGCAGAAGATCTGGATCATGAGGACAAACTGCCGAAGAACACCCGCGCCGCTTCTGCCGCGGGTAAGGCCTCCTCATCCTGGCATTCTACTCAAGACTGGAGTGAGGATGATTCTGACGACGATTGCCGGATGTTTATCTGCCCAACTCCTCTTGCTTATGCTCTTCCTGCCATGCCGTCCTCAGTTATCCCGGACGATGTCATTGTCGATGCCGCTCCTCTGAACCAGGGACCTCCTTCCACCGGCGGACGTGCCGGCCGGAAGCGAGGAGTGAAGCCCCAGCCTGAACCTGTTCAGCAAACAAAGAGGCAGAAGATCGGCGTGCCCCAGCCCAAAAGACAGATACCCATTGCCTCGGGATAAGTTTCTTCCCTTTATATTATTTCCGACATATTTCTCCTTTTGATTATTAACTTGGTGTTTTCTCTCTTTCAGGGCTCCGCTTGCGTCGGAACATGCCTCTAGCTCAAGTGCCAGCCCGAATGTTGATAAGCCGGCATCTCCTGCACGCCCCGACATACCTACTGCCAGCCATACCACTTCTCCGGCGCCGGCATCTTCGCCTGCGCCCGAAAAGGCCTCTTCCCCGGCGAAGGATGATCCTCCACCGGAATAAGACAACTCTGCCCCCGAAGTCCACATGGACTTGGGGGCTCAACAAGATACCTCTGACACCGGCGCGCTCGCAAGCGGCGCCGGAACTGCTGAAGATGTCGGCGCAGGCGACACGAGCGCTGGCATAGAGAAGGGAAAGGGTCCCGAAGTACCAGAAGTCCGGACTGACCCGGCACCAGTTTCTACAGGACAAGCTACACCGGCCGCGCCAAAACAACCAGCACCCAAAGCTCCAACTCCTGAACAGACTGCTGCCCCGGTGACAAGGGTATAGCTAATAGAGCCCGCTAGTTGAGTACCCCTGAGGCCCGTTAAGCTAGGCCCAATTGTAATGATAGTCGAGATACGAGTTCTTATCGTATGTCGATATTGTAATCTGTATCGGACCCTACCCGATCCTTGAGACCTGGCCACCTATATATAGGGGCCAGGAGGGGACGGTGTAGGCCAGATTGAAAGCAAGCCAGGTTGAACACCCAAGTTTACTTTCGATATACACCTATTTCGACTAACTTTACCTTTGAGTTCATCCGATGCACTATCTCCCCGATCCTAAGTCCTTCATCTAGGACATTTGTCGAGTTAACCCTCGTCAATTGGCGCCGACCATGGGGACCAGGGCGTTGGAATCATGAATTCGACGGCTTTTTCGCTTTTAGCCAACAGCAGGGCAGGAATCGACGAAAATCAAGAGATGGAGTTGACAATCAGAAGTCTAAGCATCTTCATCGGGCCTTCGGGTTTGACTTGCCTTTCAGATCCAGCGAAACCAGATCCGGCGGCAAGTGAGCCTGAAACAGCAGCAATGATGGAATATTCTGAAGGCTCTTCCAGCGAGGTAAACTCGCCGGTCAGCTTAGGAGAAGCACAAATCGCAGAAGGCAACGAAATTCGGGAAAAACTCGACATGGAAGTAAAAGCGTTTAAAACGCACAATAGTACAAGGGACTTCGCCGCTGGAAGTAGTGGCGTCTCCAAAAGAGTACACCAGTTATGCGTCATTATCACTGAAGCAGAAGAAGAAAACAATAACAAGGGAAACGAAGGGGTCGATAAGCAAGTCGACAAGATAAAGGAACGCAACAGAAAGGAGAAGGAGAATATTCACATCTCAGCCGGAGAGTGGAGGATCATCATGTCAGCTATCAATCATGGCACAGAAGTACCCGAAGGCTCAAGAAGAGAAGTTCTAATGGGATATCAGTACGCATTACACCAGCACAAGAAGAAACTGAGAGAGGAAAAAGACATGTTTTTTAGAAGTCAAGATAACAACAGTATGTCAAGGGAAGAGTATTGGGATGATTATAGTGATGATTCGGAGTACAGTAGGGAAAGGCATGGAGATCCAAAACACAACAGAGGGACAATGGCGCAGAGTAGAGAGGAAAGGTACTCGAGAAGTATTACTCCACAGCCAGAGGAGGAGGAAGAACATTTCGTGCAAGAAACACCGGAAGCAGCGCTGATAGCAGCACAGGCATACCTACTAACCACGCGGCCAGAACCCGGAGACCCGCGGGAAGACATGCACCAAGCCGCAATATGAAGCCTCGGGATAGTGGAAGACAAGATCAGGGGAAAAGGTCCACAGGCAAAGTCGACAAACTACAAGGAAAGGCGAAAGGAGAAGTTCAAGCACAAAATCACACGAGACGAATCTAGCGAGTCATCAGAAGAAGAAATGCGACAAAAAAGGAAGGAGGATGCAAGATATATAATAGCATAGGCTCGAGTAAATAAATCACGCCATGCCTAGAAAGAAGAAAACTATGAGGATGACGAAAAAGAGATGGGCGTGTTGTGCTTTACACGCAGGGTTCGCAAAACGCGGGTACCCAAAGGATTCAAGTTACCTCACGACCAGCAAAAATATGATGGGTCGCAAGAACCTACCTTATGGTTAGCAGATTACCTGCAGGCAGTACAGATATTAGGGGGAACAAAAGCGACAGTAATGCAAAGTTTGCAATTATACCTCACCGGCGCAGCACGGTCCTGGTTAAATACCCTACCTAATAAATCCATCGGAAGTTGGGGAGAACTCGAAAACCAATTCGTAAAAGATTTCCGCTCAACATATAAGCGCCCAGCGTCACTGGAGGAAGTCAAAGCGTGTGTGCAGAGGAAAGGCGAAACTCTACGTTCTTATATACAACGATGGAGTGTAATAAAAAACTCAGTAGAGGACGTCTCCGATGAAAGAGCAATAGATGCTTTTTCGGCTGGCCTTCGTCACTCAGACCTCATGGAAGAGATAGGAAGAACAAGGCCAACAACAGTAGCCGAGTTAATGGAAGAAGCCAACAGATTCGCTGATGGAGAGGGCACATATAACAACAAAAGAGGACATTCACCAGAAGTCGACAGAACAAGTAGACAGAGGAGACGACACCGCAGCAGGGATAACCAAGGAAGGCAAAATCAGGTAGCCGCGGGATACGAAGCAAGGGAAGAGGAAGGTTATGAAAATAGGAAGTTTCAAGCAAAAGGAGCAGAAAAACCAAGATACTCCGGCCCTTCGGCCGAAGACATGCTATATGGACCTTGTCGAATCCACTACGCGTATCTTGATGGAAAGAGAGTTTCAAACCACCAGATGAAGGATTGTAGAACTTTCCTGAGGTTACAAAGCGCCATGGGTTCAAGTCAAGGAAGATGGAAAGGAGAAAAATACACAAGTCAAGGATATCAAGTACAAAGGCTAGCAAGGCACTTAGAGTCGAAAGTTTACATATCGGCAATGATTCAACCGGTGCCCAAGTCAAAGAAAGAGCGAAAGAACATATCCAGGCAAGTAAACCTAGCAATATCATCGCCACCAGCCACTACGGAGTGCTTGCGGTGGTCAGATCAACCAATCGAGTTCAGCAGGGCAGACCACCCAAGGAAAGTTCCCAGGCCGGGCCACTCGCCAATGGTGTTAAAAGCGCAAACAGGAGGGTACGACATCGGGAGAGTGTTCATGGACACAGGAAGTGGCATAAACCTAATATATGCTAGAACCCTGAAGGCAATATGTATCTCGCTGTCAAGCCTGAAGCCAACAGATTGTTCTTTCCATGGAATAGTACCAGGAGCCGCAAATTACCCTCTAGGGAAAATAGAACTCGATGTCTGCTTCGGCAGTAGCAGCAACTATCGCAGGGAGAAATTGGAATTTGAAGTTATGGACTGGCCCTCACAGTACCACGCAATTCTAGGGCGCCCAGCATTTGCAAAGTTCATGGCAGTACCTCACTACGCGTATCTAACGCTAAAAATTCCAGGACCCAAAGGAACAATTACAGTACAAGGGAGCTTCGAAGTAGCCAACACTTGCGACAAAGAATTCAATAGAATGGCGCAAACTTTTGGCATGACAGCTGAATATGAGAGGCTGAAAGGAGAAACAGATCATAATGTGCTACCCGACGTTGGACGATCCCTGCCAGATCAGGCTTTCGACACAACTCAGGACTCGAAGAAAATCCAGGTCCACCCTACGGACCCGAACAAGACAACATCGATTACGGTAAACCTGGATCCCGCATAGGAAAGCGCGCTCGTCGAGTTCCTCCGTGAGCGCTGGGAAATCTTTGCCTGGTGTCTTTCAGACATGCCAGGGGTTCCCAGGGAACTCGTCGAGCACGCACTAAATGTAGATCCTAAAGCAAAGCCAGTCAAGCAACCATTGCGACGATTTGATGAACCCAAGAGGAAAGCGATAGCATCAGAGTTGCACAGGCTAGAAAACGTTGGATTTATCAGAGAAATAAAAACTTTGAGTTGGATATCCAATCCAGTCATCGTACCCAAGAAAAATACAGACATACAAAGAGTGTGTGTCGATTACACATCTCTCAATAAGCACTGTCCAAAGGATCCCTTCCCTCTACCCCGCATTGATCAGATAATTGATTCAACGGTAGGATGTGCAAGGCTTTCCTTTCTGGATGCATATTCTGGTTACAACCAGATCAAGTTGAAAAAAGAAGATGAAGAAAAGACAGCTTTCATTACACCATATGGGGTGTTCTGCTATCAAGTGATGCCTTTCGGCCTAAAAAACGCAGGAGCAACTTATCAACGGATGATGCAAAGCTGCCTTGGGAGCCAAATAGGATGCAACATCCAAGTCTATATTGACGATGTAGTCATTACAACAAGAAAGGAGGAATCCCTAATCAGCGACTTGGCAGAAACCTTCGGCAACCTAAGCAGGTACAAGCTTAAGCTTAACCCGACAAAGTGTTCCTTCGGCGTATCGGCAGGACAACTTTTAGGGTTCTTGGTGTCAGCACGGGGAATAGAGGCAAACCCAGAGAAGATCCAAGCAATTCTAACAATGGGGAAGCCCACGAAACTACACGACGTACAGAAACTTGCAGGACGCGTCGTGGCACTAAGTCGTTTCGTTGCTCGATTGGGAGAGAAAGCACTCCCTTTCTATGCACTCATGAAGAAATCAGATGATAAATTTGAATGGATAGAAGAAGCAGACGCAGCTTTCGCGCAGCTGAAAAAAGTGCTTTCCACGCCACCAGTGCTGGTCGTACCAAAAGAAAAAGAGCCACTGTTACTCTACATCGCCGCAACTCATCAGGTGGTGAGTACAGTACTGGTAGTCGAAAGAAGTGAAGAGGGCAAAGCGCACGGCGTTCAGAGAACGGTATATTTCATCAGTGAAGTACTTTCTCCGACAAAACAGAGGTACCCGCACTATCAAAAACTCGCATATAGTGTCTTTACAACAGCACAAAAATTGCGACAGTACTTTGCGGTGCACCCAATTATAGTGGTCAATGAAGCACCACTATCGAACATATTGAACAATCCTTCAGCAACAGGATGTGTCTCTTTATGGGGAATCGAGTTATCTCCCATGGACATCACATATGAAAAAAGAAAGGCGATCAAGTCGCAAATCTTGCCAGATTTCACAGCAGAGTGGTTGGAGTTGCAAAGCACGGGACCGCCAGATTTATCGAGTGTCTGGACAATGTACTTCGACGGTTCTAAGAGAGTCCAAGGCGCAGGCACAGGAGTAGTCTTGATATCACCACACGGTGACAAACTGAAGTACGTTTTAAGGATGAGTTTTCCGCATGCCTCTAATAATGAAGCAGAATATGAGGCTTTACTGCACGGAATGAAGATGGCCAAGGCGTGTGGAGCAACTCGTCTAAAAATATTCGGAGATTCAACCCTCGTCGTCCAACAAGTTATGAACAGATGTGACACAATTAATGATAACATGATGGCCTACAAGAACTTATATCACTATCTCGAAGGAACATTCGATGGGTGCGAAGTCTCGCACGTCAGCAGAAACAACAACGAAGAAGCTGACAATTTGGCAAATATCGGGTCACAGTGCCTGCCCGTGCCATCTGGAGTCTTCTGGGAAGAAATAGTGGAAATATCGATAAAAAGCGTCAAAAATTTGACTACTGCAGCAGGCTCGGGGGCTGGTTGATACGTCTCCAACGTATCTATAATTTTTGATGCTCCATGCTTGTTTTTACACCATTTGCCTACTATTTCGTTACACTTCGTGGCACTTTTATGCATTTTCCGGAACTAACCTACTAACAAGTCGCCACAGTGCCAGTTCCCTGTTTTCTGCTATTTTTGTGTTTCAGAAGTGCTACACAGGAAATATTCTCGGAATTGGACGAAACAAGTTCCTGAAGTCTTATTTTCCCCGGAAGCTTCCAGAGATCCGAAGAGGAGTTGGAGGGGGGCCACGAGGGCCCCACACACCAGGGCGGCGCGGCCCAGCCCCTGGCCGCACCCCCTATGTGTGAGGTCGCCTCGGGCCACCTCTGACGATGCCCTTTCGCCTATAAAGCCCCCCGACGGAAAAAACCTAAGTACCCGATCAATTTTCCAGAAACACATCGCGATCCGCCGCCGTCGTCGACCCGAGATCGGGAGGGTCCAGAAGCTCTTCCCGGCACCCTGCCGGAGAGGGGAATCGCCACTGGAGGTCTTCTTCATCGCCATGCTTGCCTCCGGAGCAATGAGTGAGTAGTCTACCTTGGACTATGGGTCCATAGCAGTAGCTAGATGGTTGTCTTCTCCACCATGTGCTTCATGTTTAGATCTCATGAGCTGCCATACATGATTGAGATCACCGTTATGTAATTCTACATGTTTGGTTTGTTCGGATCCGATGAATATTGGTGTTTATGATTAAGTTGTTGTACTGAATATTATCTTTTGTTATCTCTATGTTGTTTATGATCTTGCATGCTCTCCGTTGTTAGTAGCTATCTTGGCCGAGTAGTTGCTAGTGACTCCAAGAGGGGGTATTTATGCTCGATAGTGGATTCATGTCTCTATTTAACCTGGGGGAGTGACAGAAACCTCTAAGGTTGTAGATGTGCTGTTGCTACTAGGGAGAAAACAACATTCATATGCTCAAGGGCATATGCTTTGTTTACATTACACACTTTGCTTAATGCAATTATCTGTTGTTCGCAACTTAATACTCATGGGGTGTTCGGATGATATCCCCGGGAGTGGATTATTAGTCATAGATGCAGTTGGATGGTGGTCTATGTATTTTGTTGTAATGCCCAGAGTAAATCGCATAGTGATCTTCTTGACATATCACGTTTATCTTTATTCTATCAATTGCCCAACTGTAATTTGTTTACCCAACATGTGTTATTTATCTTATGGAGAGACACCACTAGTGAACTGTGGACCCCCGGTCCTATTTCCATCATATTGCTATCACCTGTTTACTTTACTCGCACTGTTTACTTTACTCGCATACTTTCACTGCTTTCCACTCGATACGCTCATACCCTTTGTTTCAAGCAAACCGGTGAGATTGACAACCTCATCGCAAGTTGGGAACAAAGTATTTGGTTGTGTTGTGTGCAGGTTCCACGTTGCTGCTAGCAAAGCAAAGCTTGGATGAGGCGCCATATATAAATTGTCTGAAGCTGTCGCTAAGCCAGTCTGCATCACCTTCAGTCGTTTGTCTCTCCTCTCCTGAACAATAAACCTTGGTTTCTTACTGAGGGAAAATCTTGCTGCTATATTCATCATACCTTCCTCTTGGGGTTTCCAACGGGCTGGTCATTTACCACGCATCAAGCTCTTTTTCTGGCGCCGTTGCCGGGGAGGAAGTAGAAGACTTCTGCGAGGGGAGTTTTTCGCACGCACATCCTTTACTTTGTTTTGAAGTTTTGCTTTACTTTATTTATTTTACTTGCATCGTTATATCAAAAACCCAAAAAAATTAGAATCCTTGATAGTTGTTTTTACTTGTCTACTTTTAGTTTGCTGAAATGGCTAATCCTGAAAACACCAAGTTGTGTGACTTTACTAGCACGAACAATAGTGATTTTATCTGCACTCCTATTGCGCCATCTGCTCCTGCTGCAAACTTTTATGAAATTAAGCCTGCTTTATTGAACCTTGTTATGAAAGAGCAATTTTCTGGTGCTAGTACTGAAGATGCTGCAGCTCATCTCAACAATTTTGTTGAGCTATGTGAGATGCAGAAATATAAGGATGTAGAAAGTGATATTATTAAGCTCAAGTTCTTTCCTTTTTTCTTTGAGAGGAAAAGCTAAAGATTGGTTGTTGTCTTTGACTAAGAATAGTATTGATTCATGGGCTAAGTGTAAGGATGCTTTTATTGGTAGATACTATCCTCCTGCTAAGATTATATCTCTGCATAGCAATATTATGAAGTTTAGTCAGTTTGATAATGAACATGTTGCTCAAGCTTGGGAAAGAATGAAATCTATGATAAAGAATTGCCCCACTCATGGACTGACTACTTGGATGATTATCCAAACTTTTTATGCAGGACTGAATTTTTCTTCAAGGAACCTACTTGATTCAGCTGCTAGAGGCACTTTTATGTCCCTTACCTTGGGCGCCGCAACAAAGCTACTTGACAACATGATGGTAAATTATTCCGAATGGCACACCGAGAGAGCTCCACAAGGTAAGAAGGTAAATTCTGTTGAGGAAACCTCTTCCTTGAGTGATAAGATTGATACCATTATGGCTATGCTTGCTAATGATAGGACTCATGTTGATCCTAATAATGTTCCTTTAGCCTCTTTGGTTGCTCAAGAAGAGCATGTTGATGTGAACTTCATTAGAAACAATAATTTTAACAACAATGCTTATAGGAACAATTTTGCTAGTAACAATTATAGGCCGTATCCTTCTAGTAATGGTTATGGTAACTCTTATGGTAACTCCTCCAACAACACTAGGGCCGCGCCCGCCGAGCTTGAGGTAATGCTCAAGGACTTCATGGTAAAACAAACTGCTTTTAACAAGTCTGTTGAGGAAAAGTTAGGCAAAATTGATATTCTTGCTTCTAAAGTTGATAGCCTTGCTCATGATGTTGAACTTCTGAAATTAAAAGTGTTGCCTAATGATGTGAAAGAGAACAATGTTTTTGCTACTGCTAATGCTATTCAAGTTGGAATAGATGAAAATCTTAGATTGTTAGCAGAATTGCATGCTAGATGGGAAAGAGAGGATGAAATTGCTAGGAATATGAAAGTTTGTACTATTACTACCTCTAATGATGTTGCTAAGAAGAAACCTTTGGGAAGGATTAATGATGTTCTTATTGTGGTTAACAATAACCTTGTTCCCGTTGATTTTCTCGTTATGGACGTTGAACGCCATGCTTCATGTCCTATTATTTTGGGAAGACCTTTTCTTCGAACTGTAACATCATTGATATGAGGAAAGGCACCATCAAATATCAATTTCCACTAAAGAAAGGTATGGAACACTTCCCTAGGAAAATAAAGAAATTACTTTTTGACTCTATTCTTAGAGCAAATTATGAGCTTGATGCTTCATCTCTTGATGTTACTTGATTCGCAATTTTCTGCGCCTAGCTCAAAGGCGTTAAAGAAAAGCACTCTTGGGAGATAACCCAATGTTTTATTTTCAGTACTTTTTCTTTTATTTGAGTCTTGGAAGTCATTACTACTATAATGACCTCTCCTTATCCTTTTTATTTTATTGTTGTGCCAAGAGAAGCCTCTAATTTGAGTGAGGAAAAGATTTGGGGATGTTGCTGTCCTGAAACTGTTTTCGGCGCTGCACCGTAAAAATTCGTATAAATTCTATGTATATATTTTGGACCTGCGAATTCTTGTGCATATGCCCCAGGTTATATCCAAACTTTCGTTAGTTGAACACTTTTTGATTTGAGCAACAGAAAACCCCTCAAAAATTCGACCTTTGTCAGCTGTTCTGTTTTGACAGATTTCTGCCACTATTCGTTTTTGCCGCTTTATCGCTTTCTTTTGAGTTCTTTTGATCACGGAACTTTTGGGGAAGTTGCTAAAGTAGTATATACTTAATATGTGGTGGTTTTGGGCTGAAACCTGAAGCAAAAGAGGTTGATTATATGCTATGATTACACTAATGTTGCTAATAGATTTGTGTTTAGTTTTGTATGAAGGAAGTTTTCAAGTGTAGGGATTAGAGAATGATGAGATGAGTTGAAGAATGGAAAAAATCTCAAGCTTGGGGATGCCCATGCATCACCCCAACAAATATCCAAGAATTACAAGCGTCAAAGCTTGGGGATGCCCCCGAGGCACCCCTTCTTCATCGGCAAAAATCAGGTCACCTTTCAAAACACTATATTTTTATTGCTTCATGCACTATGTGTTTTTCTTGGAGTGTCAGTTGTTTTAGTTTTCTTTACTAGTTTAGTTTTGTTTGCTGCAATAAATGGTTGGACCCCAACAAATTTCTTTTGGAGAAGTTGCCTTGCTTTTCATTTGCCAAGAACGCTCTAGTTTTCACTCTTATAAAAAACCGAGTGTTCTTCTTTTTCTGCTACTGCTTTTGGTTTTCATTTTTGCCTTGATTTGCGTTCAGACCTTGTCATATCTTTTCATCAAGGTGTATTTTTGCCTCTGATCCATTTTGGTTTTCATCAAAAGAGGTGTCTTAAAAAAATTCAAATGGTGTTGGAAAAGAGAAAAAGCTTTATGCAAAAAAGTGGTACAAGAAGGAGCTTGTGTAGACTGCGGCTTAGGCTTTTTCATGTCATGCTTGATGTCTTTTTGATAGTATGCTTAGTGGTTTTGTTGTAGCATGACTTGTCTCAAATAACTGGAGATTGCTTAATGAGCCTTTGAAAAAATCATGCGTTGTTTTTATTATTTGGAAGCATTATTTTGGTTTTCTCCTTGATGCTTTATTTGGGTTGACTTGGCGCATGCTCACACATGTTAGACTCATACAAAGTCACCAATAGCCTCTATGATCATTTAGTTTTTGACTTTTGATGCCATCGTATGCTTCTTTTAATGTCGCTTTGTCGCTTTGCATGATTATGGCCATTATTGCTCTCTTAGTTGGTCGCTCCCAGTCTTTTGCTAGCCCTCGCCTTGTACTGAGTATGAGCTCTACTCGTGCATCCAACTCCTAAAAACCAGGTTTTCCAAAGTGTCCACCATACATACCTATTAGCAATTTGCTATTCCAAGTAAATTTGACTTGCTTTTATTTACTCTTCAAATTAAACTCTTACCAGTGTTATGCAAAAATTGGTCAGTAAAGCTCTCACGAACCAGAAGGCACACTTTACTTTTTCCTGTTCTTAAAAATTTGACACGGTGGTATTTTATGTTGAGTTGTTATGCTTGCAAGTTGTAAGTTGGATACTAGCCCATCCATGCTGTCATGGGGCAAGCTTTCAACATTGCACTTCTTATTTGAGTTGATATCGTGATCTTTTGTTTATGGATGCCCGGGGTGTGAAATGAATTGGGAATCTTGTGGGGATCATGGAGTTTGTTTACGTGTTAGGGAAACGCCTGGGCCGCCAATCTAAGCCATGCATAATTCATGGTGGAAATTTGCAGCATACCCATGGTGGACATTCGACGACGCATCTCAAAATAAAAAGCTAGACAAATGGTAAATAAAAGAGATGTCGAGGTGTTCATTGTCTACTTGTCCTGTCATTTTGATGTGGGCTTGTTCCATATCATCGGGCACAGAGGTACCCCGTTGGTGGTTCTCGATGATACATATATACTTACAATGACAAGAGCCTTGCTTGGGACTCTAAGTTGAGTAGCATGAGGTTTGGGTACTCGTATTCACAGGACACGAGGTTTTTGACTTATGATTTGTCAAGCATATGCATCATAATTGTTCTCGCATTAACTCTAACCATTTAAGATGCTTATGATGGGGGCAATGAGAGCTCAAAGCCGGTAAGTAACATAATTTTTGAAAGTTATAAAACTTGCAATCACTGCTTCCCTCCGCGAAGGGCCTCTCTTTTACTTTTATGTTGAGTCACCACCTTCTATCTTTATGCACCATTAAGAGAGCATAGTTGTCATTCTTAGTATAATGTGCATTGTCCCAAAGTTTTCATTGATTGATTCATATTGTTGGTTTCACTTGTTCTCAAATTATTTGTATCTAGTCGCCCTCTTAAACTTGAAGGTGTCCTATGCATTTATGTTTTGCTCTCTATGAAGGACAAGCTGAAAACCATTTGTATGTTTTTCCTTATGATTTGAACACACGTTTGACTTTCATTGTTTCATTTTCATGATCTTTTGTTTGTGTTCATATTCATGTTATAACATGGTTGCTAAGTTTTTATTGTCAAGATTATATCTTTCATTCCCATGTTTTAAGTTCTTATGATCCCATCTCATAAATGCTTACATATATGATCAAGATTGTGTAGGTGCATGTCACCTCAAAAATTATTCTTTTGTTATCACTTACCTACTCAAGGACGAGCAGGAGTTAAGCTTGGGGATGCTTGATACGTCTCCAACGTATCTATAATTTTTGATGCTCCATGCTTGTTTTTACACCATTTGCCTACTGTTTCGTTACACTTCGTGGCACTTTTATGCATTTTCTGGAACTAACCTACTAACAAGTCGCCACAGTGCCAGTTCCCTGTTTTCTGCTGTTTTTGTGTTTCCGAAGTGCTACACAGTAAATATTCTTGGAATTGGACGAAACAAGTTCCTGAAGTCTTATTTTCCCCAGAAGCTTCCAGAGATCCGAAGAGGAGTTGGAGGGGGGCCACGAGGGCCCCACACACCAGGGCGGTGCGGCCCAGCCCCTGGCCGCGCCCCCTATGTGTGAGGTCGCCTCGGGCCACCTCTAACGATGCCCCTTCGCCTATAAAGACCCCCCGACGGAAAAAACCTAAGAACCCGATCAATTTTCTAGAAACACATCGCGATCCGCCACCGTCGTCAACCCGAGATCGGGAGGGTCTAGAAGCTCTTCCCAGCACCCTGCTGGAGAGGGGAATCGCCACCGGAGGTCTTCTTCATCGCCATGCTTACCTCCGGAGCGATGAGTGAGTAGTCTACCTTGGACTATGGGTCCATAGCAGTAGCTAGATGGTTGTCCTCTCCACCATGTGCTTCATGTTTAGATCTCATGAGCTGCCCTACATGATTGAGATCACCGTTATGTAATTCTACATGTTTGGTTTGTTGGGATCCGATGAATATTGGTGTTATGATTGAGTTGCTATACTGAAATATATCTTATGTTATCTCTATGTTGTTTATGATCTTGCATGCTCTCCGTTGTTAGTAGCTATCTTGGCCGAGTAGTTGCTAGTAACTCCAAGAGGGGGTATTTATGCTCGATAGTGGGTTCATGTCTCTATTTAACCTGGGGGAGTGACAGAAACCTCTAAGGTTGTAGATGTGCTGTTGCTACTAGGGAGAAAACAACATTCATATGCTCAAGGGCATATGCTTTGTTTACATTACACACTTTGCTTAATGCAATTATCTGTTGTTCGCAACTTAATACTCATGGGGTGTTCGGATGATATCCCCGGGAGTGGATTATTAGTCATAGATGCAGTTGGATGGCGGTCTATGTATTTTGTTGTAATGCCTAGAGTAAATCGCATAGTGATCTTCTTGACATATCACGTTTATCTTTATCCTATCAATTGCCCAACTGTAATTTGTTTACCCAGCATGTGTTATTTATCTTATGGAGAGACACTAGTGAACTGTGGACCCCGGTCCTATTTCCATCATATTGCTATCACATGTTTCCACTCGATACTTTACTCTCATACTTTCACTGCTTTCCACTCGATACGCTCATACCCTTTGTTTCAAGCAAACCGGTGAGATTGACAACCTCATCGCAAGTTGGGAACAAAGTATTTGGTTATGTTGTTTGCAGGTTCCATGTTGCTGCTAGCAAAGCAAAGCTTGGACGAGGCGCCATATATAAATTGTCCGAAGCTGTCGCTAAGCCAGTCTGCATCACCTTCAGTCGTTTGTCTCTCCTCTCCTGAACGATAAACCTTGGTTTCTTACTGAGGGAAAATCTTGCTGCTATATTCATCATACCTTCCTCTTGGGGTTCCCAACGGGCTGGTCATTTACCACGCATCACTGGTGCGAAAAGTGATGAGAGTGCACCAGAACCCGAAGAAGTCATGAGGATAGAAGAAGCCTGGATGCAGCCATATCTCGCATACATGGTAAATAATCAGTTGCCAGAAGATGCAGTGGAAGCCAAAAGAATAACTGGACGATCGAAAGCATTTGTCGTGTTGCAGGGGAAATTATACAAGAAGAGCATAACTGGCATTTTGCAGCGTTGCGTAACGCCTCAAGAAGGACAAGTAATATTAAAAGATATACACGCCGGAGTATGTGGCCATCATGCTAGCAGCAGGGCAATCGCTGCAAAAGCATTCCGAGCAGGATTCTATTGGCTAACAGCCATTGAAGACGCGAAAGATATAGTTCGGAAGTGTGAAGCATGTCAAAGATTCGCGTCTCGACCACACGCGCCGGCAGCAGAGTTACAACCAATACCATTGTCCTGGCCCTCTGCACAATGGGGCCTCGATATGGTAGGGAAGTTGCACAAGTCCTGGCCAAGAGGGCATGTTTACATGCTAGTGGCAGTCGACAAATTTACCAAGTGGGTGGAAGCGGCCCCGGTAACAACTCAAGATTTGACAGCAGCAATCAATTTCATTAAGTCAATAGTGTTTCGCTTCAGTGTACCATACAGCATCATCATGGACAACGGGACAAACTTCACTTCAAAGGAATTCAAGAGTTACTGTGAAGGTTTGGGAATCAAACTCAAGTTTGCATCCGTAGCACACCCGAAGACAAACGGGCAAGTCGAAAAAGCCAATGGCCTAATATGCAACGGGATAAAAAAGAGGCTCTTAGCACCTCTCGAGAAAGCCAAGAGCGCTTGGGTAGATGAACTATCCTCCGTTCTTTGGAGTTTAAGAACCACACCTAACGCAGCTACTCAAGAAACTCCTTTCTTCCTGGTCCACGGCGCAGAAGCCGTACTTCCAGTCGAGACTACACACGAAGCTCCAAGAGTGACGACATACGATGAAGTAACCTCAACAGAAGCGTTACAAGACGACGTCGATGCACTAGATGAAGCAAGAGATAAAGCACTGGAAAGGGCTACGCAGTATCAACAGAGCCTGTGGAACTACCATAGTAGTCGAGTTCGTCCGCGATCGTTTGTGGTGGGAGATTTAGTCTTACGACTCAAGCAGGACAACCACGGCAAGTTAGAGTCCCCTTGGGTGGGACCTTACATCGTCATAGAAGTAATACCAGGAGGAGCTTATCGACTACAAGACAAGAAAACAGGAAAAGACGAAAGCAACCCATGGAATGCGGAGCAGCTACGACGTTTCTATGCATAGAAGAAGTCTAGTAACATCAGTAACTTTGAGTTGACCCTCCGAACCCAGAATATGAGGCCATAGGTCGGGTTCCTTGGGTTAACTCAACAAATTGTACAAATATTTTACTTTTCCACTCGGGGGCTTCAACCCTCGGGTCGTACGAAAGAAAGTTTATCACAATATGGAGATCTTTAAAGATATACTACTAGGTTGTGCAACAACCCGATATTATTCAAGCAATATAATTGGTTCAAAAGAACCCGATAATATATAAAGCATACCTCGGAACAACGATTTGTTCCCATGGTCTATTAAAAGCATCAAAACCAAGTACGGTTGTTTATTACAGATAGCAGGGCAACAAGGCAACTCGAAAAGGAGATTACATAAGAAGACTCTAGTGGAAGTATACTTCAGCTTCGTACTCCTTCTGGCATTGAGTACCGTCGTAGATCTTCACGTCAAACTTAGACGTGCCCACGTGAACGTCGAAGGTCATGAAGAAACCTCGCTGGATGTCGTGATCATCCACAAACTGTGACCAGCCGCCCTTGAAGTACTGTTCACCAGCGCTGTCATACCAGACTTCCACCTCGTAGGGGGTTCCTCCCCCAGAATGTTCACGAAGAATTGCTTCGCGCAACTCACGCCCGTCCATGAACTTGGTGAACTTTAGCGGCAGCCGTTGGATTTCACGGCACTGCACGTCGGCAATACAGAAAAAGGAGTATATCTCGGCTGAGGAGAAGAAGTGTTACCAGGAGGTGCGCTTGGACCTGGGATAGCGCAAGGCACCTTTGGTTTATTCTTACTGCTGACCGGGCGGCCGGGACGCCGCTTCACTGGAACAGGCGATGAAGATCCTACAGCAACTGGTGTTGTCTTGTTCTTGCTGCCACGAGGACGGCCGCGATCACGCGGCGCCGTCGGAACGCCGAGGTTCAGACGGGACCCATCTGCATCAGCCATGGAGACAAGTTGGGAGAAAAGAAACCCTAGATGAAAAAGAAGATGATGCAGCGGAGGAGGAATCTGTTTAGGGTTTTGTACCCTCGCCAAAGGTGTTTTATTTATAAGCACACATTAACGGGCCTCCGTGAAAATAAGGCCCATAAAATATTTACAAAGGAGTTAAATTCTGCACATAGCAGACGATAATAACAAAGTAAAAAAGAATGTATCACAGAAAGTACAGGAAACCTCGCCTTGGGCTCGGGGGCTTACAACAGGAAGAAGAAGGAATAGAGGAAGTCAATTTGAGCCTATGATTGACTACAAGTGTCCAACCATAGCCTCGGGGGCTACTCCCATCGGGAGCGCTGAGCGCGCACCCGATAGAAAATAAAAGAATCAGCAATAAAGATGAAGAAAGCTACGATGGATACGGTACGAGCCGCTCAACATTTCGACAACCATGAAACTTTGACTACATAGTCGACAAAATATAGAGCGACTACTCCCATCGGGAGTTACTCGTGAGAAGTTAATATAATTCGAAATTCTTTGATATTCCATCAGTCAAACGAGACTGCGACATACGATTCTCGAGTTGCGTTATCGCAACGAAACTCGAATGCCATGATTTATCACGAAGGTAAGACCCCGGGATCCGTCCTGTGTGGCCTGGTATACGCACATGGATGCACTCTGCTGGTATGTATCCATATCTACGACGCGAAGAAAATCCTGGTGGACGCACTGGGTACCCTGAGAACCACTGGGACTCATTCTTTGTAAGTCCTAAATGCGGCAAAAGAATGGGTTTGACTGGTATCCCGAATTCAAGTCCAAGGGGATTGAATTTGAAGTAGGTGGCAAGTATCTGTTCCGGCAGTTAACTGACCTCTTGATCCGTCGGAGTTGTTAGGCTTGTTCATCAAAACCCCTTGCGAGATATTATCATGAAAATAAGTCGAAAGACCAAGTCAAAGATTTGAAGATATGAAGGAATCAAAGAACTGATCAAGTCGAAGGTTTAAAGATTAGAGATTCAACCCGAATCTGCAATTCTGGTAGAATCTCAGGGGCTACTCACAAGGGTATAGCTAATAGAGCCCGCTAGTTGAGTACCCCTGTGGCCCGTTAAGCTAGGCCCAATTGTAATGATAGTCGAGATACGAGTTCTTACCGTATGTCGATATTGTAATCTGTATCAGACCCTACCCGATCCTTGAGACCTGGCCACCTATATATAGGGGCCAGGAGGGGACGGTGTAGGCCAGATTGAAAGCAAGCCAGGTTGAACACCCAAGTTTACTTTCGATATACACCTATTTAGACTAACTTTACCTTCGAGTTCATCCGACGCCCTATCTCCCCGATCCTAAGTCCTTCATCTAGGACATTTGTCGAGTTAACCCTCGTCACCCGGCCAAGACCGGCACATTCAAGATGAAGCAGATCATCAAGACCGCGGCATCACCTACTACAACCGCGCCAGCATCTGCTAAGCCCGTGCCCTCCCGCTCTGCGATGACACTTCATTTTGGCAAGGCAGCGGCCCGGCCCAGCTTCTTCCAGACGCCAGAACTTGAGGGCCGCGTTTCTCTGCTGACAAAAAGTAACAAGAGTCTTGGATCCCTCAAGAAGTACTGCATGAAGTGGAATGATGCTGACTGCATGGACACCGCCAGCTCCAAGAAGAAGAAACTGGCCGGAGCTTCGGCCCCTGGCAATCCTGATGCTATACTGGCCTCCAAGCCCATTCCTATTGCCAGTGAGCTCCTCAGCATCCAGCAGAGGCTTCATCTTTTGGCCGACGCCACCAACATAAGTATTCTCCTTATATATCCCCAGTCCCCGAAAATGTCGGTTGTCCGGGATACGGATATCCGGGATTTTCAAATATTCTCTTCCACTTAGCTTTTTTCAAATCCAACTGTCCGACATATAAGCTCGATGCGAGCTTCAAATCCTAGTCACTGAGAGTGGGATAGGTGCGCAGCACCTGTGCCGGGTCTTCAAAAAATGAACACTTGGTAGAATCTTCAACTTAACTGATTATGCTAAATTTCTCTCATAATATTTCAAATCCCAACATTTTTGCAGCGCATGAACAACGCACGCGCCGACATGTATCATGACCTGGTCTGTGAGCACCAGAAATTATCCGACGAGCACAGCAAACTTCGTCTGAAACTGACCCAGAAAGGTAAACTCAGCCGACATACTATTATATGTCGGGTTACTTTCCTCTTTTTTACTTCACAATATACCTCTTGCTGACACATCTTGATGCGCCGACACATAACCTTTTACCGTCATTCTTCAGCTACTACTGAAGAACAAGTCACTGAGCTTCTTAAGAGGATAAAGGAGCTCACAGGTATGCTGGACTCTGCCAATCTTGAAATAAGCACTTTGTACTTCAAATCCTTCAATTTCTGTGATTGTTTTCTATTTTTGAATTCTTTCTTCTTCTTCTAACTTCAAATCTTTTTTAACTTCAAATCTTTGCAGATGAAAAGGCTGCACTGGAAGCACGCCACTAGGACTGTGTGTCCTCAGTGGATGTGGCCAAGCAGTTGGATGAAAGGGATGCTGCCCACAAAGCTGAGGTGGAGCAGTTGAAGAGCCGGATTACTGATCTCCTGGACGAAAAGGAGGAGAGGGATGGCCAACTTAAAAAGGTCCAGGGGCTGCTTGCCACCTCAGAAGCTGATGCCGTCGGGGCCAAACTTGAACTGCAGCATCTGAAGGAGCAGGCCACCAAGTGGGAAGTTGATATTGCCCGGCTCAACGTCGATCTCGCCAGTAAGCTTCAAATCCGACATATACTGATCTATTCCGGCATAACCTTTATGCCGACATACATTCCTGTTTCTAACGTCTTCTCCATCTTTCAGACATGTTCCCTGCTTCCGTCGAAGACGTCGAGAAGGCTCTGCAGGTGGATCGGGTGAACCGGAATGTTTCGGTTGACTCATCCAGCTGAGACATGTCTGAGCAGTTGATCGCTCTGGAAGCCCGCAAGAAGGCCATGACATCCTATACTGAAGATCTCTTCCTTGGCGCTCAGGAAGCACACTCCGCCCTCTGGCCGGGACAGAGAACGCCCACTGACCCTCTTGATCTTGGCAATGATCTGCAGCTCTCCAAAGTTCGCCTCAGGGAATGGCGGGACTCCAGCGCAAGGGTGGGAGCTGATGAAGCTCTCACTTACTTCCTCTCTTGGTACGAAAAGGTTGACTTGGCGACTCTGCGCTGTGTGCGCGAAGGATCTGCGTGGACCACAGATCCGGAGCTTATCCGGCGTTGCCAGGAGTTAGCCCACAGCTATGTGGACTTCGCCGACACTGAGGCCTTCGTCCGGGACATCCGCGAGCTGGAGAAGAAGGACGATGCTGAGGATGCTGAGGGCTCAGACTCCAGCCAAGATGAAGAAGAAGCTGAAGACGCCGACACTGAAGCTCTGGAGCAGGGTTCTGCCCCGGCCGGAGATGATGGCTCTATTCCCTCTGCTGGATCCGGCACTCCTGAGGCCGACATTTCTACTGCCATAGCTCCACCTGCCGGCGGCTCTGCCTCCACTCCTGCCCCTTGAACTTTGTAGCACCAAAAACTTTAAACTTTATTAGATCCCCGGTATGCCGGGTGCAGTTGTAAGATATACTTTATTTCCCTTTGGTTTGCTACCTGAACAAGTTTGAATTTGGTTTGCTTGTTTATGAATGCCGGATCATCTTTTGGCTAAGTCACTGAGTTTGTTTTCCTAACTCCACAACCTTGGCTACTTGTCTACCTTATTTGGCTTTTGACTTATGAGTCTCAAGGTTGCTTCATTAAACATACAGTACTTAAACTTTGAAACTTAGACTCCAAATCATCCGACACTTCAAATTTTTACTTTTGCAATAAAACAAATGTCGGTTCGCTTGCTTTATCTTTCCTTAGCCATTTTCCATGTGTAGACAATCTCTGGCATCTACTCTTGCTAGCCATGAAGCCAGGTTTTGGACAGCAGCTGAGTCGAAGAGCGGCCTTTGGTGCCGACACATTACTAGGCCGACATAGGAAACATTCAAATAATCATGTATGTTTCTCTTGCCTATGGTGAGTGATTCTCTTATCCCCATTAACTACACTTCTCTCCTCTCCTACTAGACCAACCTGGTGGTCTTGTGAAGCTTGTTCTTTGGGAATTCTGATAAACCTGCGTCATGTGGCATGCCTGCACCTCCTAGCTGCTTGACCTAGTTCCTAATTGGTCTAAGTAACCATTTGGTCTTGGTCTTACTGGTTTGATTCTTGTGGTTGTGCTGGTAGTGGTGAATCCTGCCCTGTTGCTCAACTCATGAGCAGGGTGGATTGTGTGGTGGTGTTACTGGTGTGATGGTGGTGTTGTTGGTGTGATGGTGGTGTTTCTTGGCCCTATCTAATGTATGAAATGGCCCAAATTCATTGGTGCCCTCATACCATGATTTTATGGTGTCAAGATGGATGCCAAGGGGTTCCTTTTATAGTGTTTTGATGTCCACCACAAGTTGACACCTCAAGTGGTGACTCTTGTTTTAATTTGGTGAGTAAGCTACTTGTTGTCAAGCTCTCATGCATGAGCATTACTTGGGGTTCAAGTAAAGGAAGATATTTTCATGTGGATAACTATCCTAAGATATTTTCAAGTGGATAACTATCCTGAGATATTTTCAAGTGGATAACTATCCCAAGATATTTTCAAGTGGATAACTATCCTGAGATATTTTCAAGTGGATAACTATCCCAAGTGGCATGATGATTATCCTCTAACAATCTTTATTTTGAATAGCCAAGTGGCATTTGGCACTAAATGGACTTGTGGCTGAATCAATTCATATTCTTATACATATTTGTAATTCATAATTGAATTGTTATTAATGGATAGTGTATTAATTATTTGGAAGTTTATCTTCCCAAGTTCATATTTGAAGTGATCATGTTATTGTGAATTATGCCTATTGTCATATCTTATTTGTTCCTATTATAAGTTGTGCTCAAAATATCCAAGGTTAGCAAAGGTCATGTTCAAACTTTGAATGATTTTATTTTATTTCACCAAGGCATGATCATAAGAGTTTCAAAATGATCATAGTTATCTTTATTCAAATAGTTTGAACTATTTAATGTAATGTAAATGAGTTTAGTTTTGTTATATCTCATATAGTTAATAAGTTATGATTTAAATAAGAATGTTTGGCTTTTATGCACTTTAGACCTTGTGGTTTACCAATTTTGGTAACAAGTTTAAAAGTGAATTATATAATACCCAGAAGTACTGGATAATTATTTAAGTAGTTAAACTCTATTGTAAAATCCTCTAATCAACTTGGTACTATGTTAAACTCCACTACCACTGAGTTTCTAATTTATACCCTAAGGTTCTATCTCAAGAGACAGGAATGATATTGGATTTGATATAGGCTTTCTCCTCTTGTCTTGGAAATAAATAGATTTAGATGGGAAAGATTATGATAATCAAGATATGAAAATAAAGTAGATTAAGAGTCAAGGTAAGACTTGTGTTGTCTTCCTTCAAGCTAGGAATGACTTCAATGATTTAGGTTTAAGAAATACCATGGTGATCATGGTAGAATTGGTTATAAGGTCCTAAAATGATGTGTTAACAAATTAATCCTACCTCACATTCATCTCCTTTGATTGTTGTTATTATCTCTACCCAAAACAAGGTTGTTAACAAAGGTCATGTTGAAGTTTATCGCACTTCAGTTGATGAGCTACTTCAATTCCATCAACTCAAGAGAAGCTTCAATCACTTTGACAAGTTTTATTTAAAAGCGCGAAAATTTCCCATATTTTCTATGCATGAATGCAATGCACACTTCTGTGTTCTCTCTATTTCTAGCCTCACATCCTCGGATGTTACACATGACCATGGGAAATCGTAGCAGAGCTATGTGTAAGCGGGGGGGGGCGTGCCCCCCTCCCCTCATGAGGACTTCCTATATGGTTGAAAACTATGAAAGCACTACTTTCGGGTTTGGAATACTCAAAACTTTGTTTTTGTATTTTAAACTCAAATTAAGTGAATAGGCAATAAATTGACACAATTGCCTTTGATGTAGGCTGCACTTGGCACAACAGCCAATTGGTTAAATTTGTACGCTATTGAAAAGAAGGGGCCGGTTTTCCCGCCAATGTTCAGCACACTGTCAACTGTGTTCACCATTATTTTGGGGACGCTGCTGCTAGGCGAATGCCTCATGGTTGAGGTCAAAATCTTGTTGAGGTCAGAGTAGGGTTTGAACTTTATAGTATATATTCGTTTAAGGAAACAAAGTTTAGGAAGCGAATTCTGAAATGTTGGAGTCATGGGTGTTCTGTTAGAAAACTTAGAGTTTCTTGCTGAGGGCTCCTTTATTTAATTTCATGCATATAACAATGAAGAGTGGTTATTGATTTTGGGAACATGTATATTTCCTGAATTTGGGCGTGATTTTTTTAGAAATATAGAAAGAACCCTTGAATTCATGGGCATTCAGCATGCAACAATTTTTTTGTTTTACTATAGTATGTTACTGTTAGTGCATTAATATAATCATTCATATAGCAACTGAACTAACTACTATGTTGCCGAATTGTATCTTTCCATTGATTTGCCCATAAAGTAGGTCTGGATTGGGAGAAATTTATGTGTTCAGTGAGAATTAGAATATGGATACCAACACACCATTCAATTTTTGTCGAATATGGATGCATTTTTAACTGCACTTGTTTGCCATTGTTCATATACTGGGTTGTGGTGAAGGATGCATACATAGTACAGCATGCGTAGTGCCCTTGTAGATATGATGAAGGATGTGTCAAGTAGTATGTAGATACTGAGTAGAGTTAAATTGTTCTGCCAAGTAATATGAGAATCTGAGTTGTGCAATATTGTCAGGTTATTTTCAAGTTCAGAGCTTTTTTTGCAGAAATTTCACCGATCTATTAATAATCATCAACAACAATACAAAGAGTCCTCAAAAGTAATAAAAACTAGATGATACCCCATGCGGTGCTGCGGGATATCAAGTCAATGAAAAACAATATGAAATAATAAATTATTACGACAAATATGATAGTCTAATATATAGCAAGCTTGCAGCACACACAACTTCATGCAGCCTCTCACCAACTGGATGTTTCCATGTGTTTCTTTTATGGTTCCATACAATCTCTTGTTACCATGACACACACGCATTCTCCTTTGCTTCTACTCCCAATGGTGTATGACCAATTAGCAATTGCAGAGAATATTCATTCCACTACTTATATACAAAAATTGATATAAACTAAAAAAATATGATGTATTGAAATTGCCATGGCTTTATCAGGAATACTGCAGCAGTAGCATCTATGATCAGAGCAATCTAAGAGGATGTAAATAGCAGATATAAGGATTAAAAGAAAGGATAATATGAGCACCACTCTAATCATAAGGAATAGCTTTAAATAATTATTATTTTAAACAACAACTTTAAATAATTAAGAAGCATCGTATTAGGACCAAGAGAGAAAAAAGGAAATGAAACAAACCTATGTCTTTGTGTGCTTAAGCAACTGGTGGCAAGGTTCAGTAGCATATGCCAGTCCGTGGTACCACTGGACGAAAATTGGATGTTGAGTTTCAACCACCGCGAACTTGAGAGATGCATGAATTAGATAGCAAAAGAGGTAGGAGTACCTAAAATGTTATCTTCAAGTCGTACTAAGTAATACCTAAAAATGCATAACATTATTTAGAAAAAGACAATCGGTAGTATTAGCAGAAGTACTTTTTTTATTCTGATATAGACTGGTTGGTCCAATAAAGTTTCTCCTTTTATTACGTGATCTCAATCTCTCAAATCCCCTCCCATTCCTACAAAGTAACCAGAGTGCACACGGAAACAAGGGGAAATGTGGGGATTAAGTAAAATGGGGGATTCACCAAATCCGCTCCCATCCCCAAACCTTAATGTTGCACTTATTTGGTTCAATTATCTGGATTTTACTGTGTTGGCCTAGATCTGTGGTGTGTGTTGTATCGGACCCTGTATGGTGTTGTTCCAACTAAATTACCTGGATTATGCGGGACTGTGGACTTTCCCATTGCTGCAATAGACATTTTTTGCAACAAGCCATCTCTACTTTTATCCAGTGATAAAAAAGTCGATCTGTCAATGGATTAAAACACCTTAGCTAGGTTCCATTTGTTTTTCTTGCGGATAAAAATATTTATCTTGCGTGTAAGAGCTGGTAAGTGGTAACAGTGTGACGTCGAGAGCGAGGGAGGCAGCTTTTTTAGACAACAAGCCATGCCTTTTACGAAAACCTCCCGATTCCATCAACTAGAAACAACAGGAGTGCAAATTACACCAAAATCTGACCCAAGGGAAGGAGGCAAACGGCACGAACTCCGCTAGGTCACAACACTGCACACAGCTAACTTTATAAGTACTATCTTTTCCCCAGCTCACCAACTCTTTCTAAAGCTTCGTCGGGTCTAGTCCATGCACCGCCGGTCTCCTCCCCTCGAGCTGGTTGGAAACTTGGAATGCTTCAGTTGACAGCTGCATAAACAGTTTGCTTCCCCAGTAAACATCATCCTCTCTGTTTTTACACCCTATGCTACATAATAACTGAGAACGGGAGAGTGACTCATATGAGAAGAACGCTAGCCTTTAATCATCTTCAACGCGACCTCCTTCGCCCTCTTTAAAGAAGAAAGCGCGTTTGTTACGTCGTTACTGCTTTGAGCGGATGCCATCTCACGTAGCACCCTGCGACATGCTTCCATCAACCCTTTGTAAGACTGTGCACAGACGAGACCCCCTTCTGTAGAGCTTTCACATAGTAGGTTCCCAGCTGGCTTGTCAGTTAGTCTCAGTAACTTTTTTTCCTCACGCTCACTCAGCTCTTCTTGCAGTTTGGCTGCCATGACCGAAGCCCTCTTGATACATCTTAATGGGAGCTGCAACCAGGATCAACACCAAGAAAACAAGAGGTGAGGAATAACTTTTAGTGTTTCACTTCAATATGTTTAGGTACACGCTACACTCACTGTTCAGACAGTGCAAAGTCAGACATGAAGAAGAAAATGCTAACTGGGAGTATATTTTAAAGCATAGCCGGCACATACAATGTCGTTGCAGAAATTAGTGAGTTATACATTCTGCTAAGACAATGGAAACACGAGGGCAAGTGAAACTATCCATTTTAACACGAGTGAGACAGTTAACCGCTGCAAAGATTCTAAAGGTAGTGAGGCATGCGGGCATCTCGTGCATGTAAACTCCATTATTCAGCTATAGAAAAGGTTGCAAGGAGAAAAAAACATAAGTTGAGTTATTTTCTTGCTTTCTAAAAACTAATTATATATAAAAGGAGTTGCCCCTATCATAAACTCTAGCCCAAACTCAAATTTTCTGTGACTCGTTAACTCTATATTACTAACTTATGGACTCTGTTACAAACTAGGCTCAGCCTAAACATGTGTCAAGAAAAAAAACTCAGCCTAAACTATATTGGAACTCTTGACACAAGTTGTTGACCTCAACCCGCATTCGGCTTAAACCTATTGTCAGATTAATTGTTTAAAACAATTTGCTATTGTTTAAAATTCTTCTTTACAGTTTGTGTTGAAGTCTCACGCAGGCTGCGGCGGAAGAGATGCGGCAAATGCAAATAGTAAAATCGATACCATTTGCGTTTGCCGCATCTGTTTGGCTGCAGCCCACACATCGCCCGTAAAACCCGTTTACCACGGCCTATATCCAGGTTTTAAAAGGCCGAAGTTTTAAGGAGTCTGCTAGAGATGCAACCATGCCTACTTTGATTTTTGCCATCCCCAGTACAACTCCCGCAACATAGTGAGTTGCAAAACAGAGGAAAACGACCCACTTGAGCACCAAAAGAACACCACTTGTGTTAGAAGTACCCATGATGATTGAAGTCCAAAAAGAACAAAAGGGCAGAAAAACCTGCATATGACTAACCTGTGCAAGCAGCGCGACATTAAGACCAAAGCTTCTGTCTGAAGCGCCAGCAGCAAGTTTATACAAGAAAGTAATTTCTCCGAGATCCTCTGCCTCTGTGCTAATCTCCATCTTTTCATCAGTTATTTCTAACAGCTTCCTTGTTGATAGATATGAAACGTGGTATGCCCCAACAGAACCTTCAAATTCTCTCTGAATATCAATAATTTTTGGGTAATGAGTGACAAAAATGACAATACATTTCTTCTCTTCAAGGAGATAGTGTAACGTAGCGTAAGCTATAGCAACACCGTCATGTGTGCTTGTTCCTCGACCAAGCTCATCAATGATAACTAGGGACCGAGATGAGCAGTTGTGCAATATGTTGGAAGCTTCATTCAACTCTTCATAGAATGTACTCGTTCCCTGTTGAATACTGTCAGATGCACCCATTCTAGTATAAATTCCATCGACCACATGCAGTCTTGCTGAAGAAGCTGGTACAAAGGAACCAACCTGATGAAACCAAAGCAATGAGTTCTAGAATTCACCTCGGAAAAAAGGTCTCGACAAAGGTAATCTGTAATGACTATAAACCATTACAGAAGTACATGACTCCTTGCCAGTGTTTTGTCAACAGCAAGTCCAACAACTAGGTAAACGTTATACATGCATCCACAATGTGTTTCCAAGGACAAGGTAGAATAAGGGTATGCCAGTATGGGAACTTATACCTGGGCCATAATGGTAATTAGTGCAACTTGGCGAATATAGCAACTTTTTCCTCCCATGTTTGGCCCTGTAACAATCTGGCAGTACTCCCCATCTGCTTGAAGGTCTGTATCATTTGGAACAAAATTCTCTCCAAGCATGGACTCTAAAACCTAAAATTCAACAGCATACCATACAATCACCATCATCGTCAAAGGGCAAAAGCTATAATGCGACCAACTCCAAACGCTTGATCTTGAAATTTAGAAATAGAATGGGCAGTGATCTAGAACTAACCGGATGACGGCCGTTTTTTATGTGAATCTGACTTGCTTCATTCTCAGTAACAAAATTAGGTTTTACATAATTCTGCAAAAACAAAGGAAAACAGATGATGAACGATGTCATCAAGGAAAAGGTGCATGTAAAAAGGTAAACATTGGTTAAGGATAGTCTATTACATTTTGTTTTGCAAGAGTGGCAAGAGAGTATAAGCAGTCCAGAGCTGCAAGAGATTCAACAGTTGCTTGAAACTGCGCATAATATTTGCTGAAATCCATAAGGAATGTATGCCATGTTGTCCTGCAGATAACAGCTAGCTCTTCCTTAGCCAGCAATAAATTGTTCAAGTTTTCCAAGATTTCAGGAGTGTGGTATCTGATAGTTTTTTTGGTGCTATTTACTTTCATCCAATTTGAAGGGACCCTTCTATCTACTGGTAGCTGCAGGCAGAAATAGGCAATATTAATAACCTGATGGAAAACGACAAGAAATATGCTTCCCACTTGAAACTAACAGTATCTGAAGGTAAATGGATTCAACTAATCGACTTAACTTCGATCAAATAGGTTGTTCCAGCTATGGTTTTGTACTCCAAGTTGTGCATGGCAAGTTGCTTCCGATATTCAACAATTAACAAATCCAGTTTTTGTTTGGCCATTTCAACAGTCACATGGCCCTTGGCAACCTATGTAAAGATATTTAAGTACAAGTAGGATGCATCAGAAAAGGTAAAGAATAAAACAAGTTTAACTCATTAACATCGAAGGATTTACCTCAGGGAACTGATCAACAGATGCAATAAATAGATTTAGCACATCTCCTTGATCGGCAGCGTCTTTGTTAAGACACGACAGAAGTTTCATAGCATTTGCAAGTACAATGGAAGATGAAGCTGTACTTATTAGCCTTCTCAGCAAAGAAGAGTGGACAGATCTATGCTGAGAGGATATCGTGTCAGTATCCTCAATAACAAGCTTCTTCAGCTGCTTTCCAGCTGTCAGAATAGCATGGATGACCCCAACAAACTGCGACGTGAAAGCATAGGCAGTTAGGCATCCATAAAAGACTAGCTAATTGTTGGGATAAATACCAAGAAATATAGAAATGGAAATTGTTTAGTTACAAACATCATGATTCTGTGGATATCGTATAAACTTGGCATGAATACTTTCATGATAAAACGGTACAAAAATCAGTAGTCTAGATGCTGAAAAGAGAAGGTGATAAAAGGGTCGGGTGAGCAGGTTATGGTTTATGCATAGAACACAAACACAGGACATGTTAAAAACTTTTTTTAAGTGACACATATATACACTGCCCAAAGAAAGTTACACATGTATTGAATCAGGTGACACAGAAGCAAAAGAGTCCAAAGAAGCATCGTTAAAACCGGTATAGAGCATCTCACCCAGCGCTTTATGCATAGAACACCAACACATGCAACTTTGAATGAGCAATCAAAATTAGGGTCATGAGTTCGGTCTAAAGCAATTTGAAGAAAGAAATGAACATATTTGACCTCTTTAGCTGTGGCTTTACAGTGAAAAATCCTTGTTATTCCTCTCTGAGAATCAAGTGATCTCCCCAGCATTGTTAAAACAGATGAAAGAATGGTGCTCAGGTCACTTCGCACATAAGCTGTGCAGCACCCATCCTCTTCAACATGTAGAATGCTGACTGAATCTTGCCGTGATCCCATCGATTCAGAGATTTCAGAAACCCCATCCTGACGAGCACTTATCAGATTTATATCACATAAGGGGTGAGTTAACTGCAAAAACACCACAAGATCAAGAAATACAGTAAGGATTTAGTTGACATAATGAGAAAGCTGTTTGGTACTCTGGTTTGTCACTACAATTTCTTTTGTTTAAGCGAAATGATACGTCATGGCAATAAGTCATGTCATGACCAGGTATAAAGCATCTTACCCAGTGTCTAAACAGTCTAGATCCAAAAGCTGTACATGTGTTGTTCATGGTTTGGAACAAAGACCCTTCAGTTGAACCATCTGAGCTGTTCTTCAATACCTGAAAGCATCCAGGTGTTACCACATATATCGCAATTAGAATGGCGGAGAATCTCAAGGCGTTTAAGTGGACTATACCTCAAGTTGTTGAAGTGTGTTTGCTGATAGAGACATTTCAGTGTTAGCACTAAATGGCCGGAATGAAGAACCAAAGCAGATTAACCTTTCCATTTCGAAACCCTTGAGATAGCGTACACTCAATGCCATTGCTTGTACAACTAGCTCTGGCATAGCCATGACGCCCTGCATAAAAAGATGGAACTTATTAAGCTAAATGATGGTCACCAAGCTACAATGTGGGGCGGCAGTTAATTACCTAAACTCCATTTGGAACAGTTACAGAGCTGACAGTACCTCGATCCCATGAAGATTGTTATCGATCCCATGAAGATTGTTGTCAGCTTCATTTATTACTATCATCTGTCTACTGTCTTCAATGGTCGGTGGATTGGCCTCCGACTTCTCAAACAGAGACATGAGTTCTGCTAAAGCGCCGCCCTCACCAAAACATGTGAGCGGGGTGCACTCGACCCGGACATTAGAGGCAGGTCCCGCATATGCCCTCATCAGCTGACAAAAGGTGGAGGAGCACATTAACTAGAGGATCTTACCCAAACTGCAACACACCAACAAGTATGGTAAAACTTGCCCAAAATTGCAGTAACTATAAATGTAGCAGAAAGAGCTAACCGCGGGAATAATTTGCTTGAAATCAAGTTTTTTTTACAACTTGCTTGAACTCCAGTTGGTATGAATAAACAAGCAATCATACTTTATGGTGGAACTAGAAACAGGTAAATGTGTAACTATTACAGCCAGCTATAATGACACAGGTGATTGTGTGTGGCCTTTCACAGCTTATCAAGCCACACAAGGAATAAACTTAACAGAGTTTCCATAAATATTCATCACAATCCCACGAACATAGAAAGAGTAAAATTACGGATTCCAAACTGATTTTTTTTTCCCAGAATCAACTATCAGTTAATGTTTCTTCAGTTATTATGTGCATTGTGAATTATAACTGTAATAGACCGACAATTTTGCACACCATTAAACAAGGGTTGAGCTGGAGAACAGATCAGAAAATACACTTATAGTTTAAAACCTGAAACGCATACCTTCTCGGTGGAGAATGACAGTGGGGTGCCGAGGATGACCTCAACGGGCGCCAAGCCAAGCAGCACGGCCTCAAGCCCGCTCCTGGAGGCGCCGTCGAAGAACTCACCGTGCACGACCTCGCCGGTGGACACCTCGACGGCCACCACCCCGACCTTCACCTCGAAGCCCTCCCTCCCGACGGCCTCCACCTCCCTGTCCACCACGCACACGAGGTACCTGCTCGCCTCCTCAGGCGCGCCGGCGCCCTCCATCTCCCCGGCCGCGGCCTCGATGGTGGCGCGCGTGTACACGGCCGACAGCTCTCGCGCGAACGGCGCGGCGGCCACGCCGCTCCCCTGAGCGGCCTTGATGGCGGCGGTCTCGGTCTGGCGGACGACGCCGACCCGGTGGCCGGCGTCGACGAGTCGGCGGGCGTGGAAGCCGAGGCGGAAGGCGGGCACGCTGGCGGTGAGGAAGCTGCGGTCCGGGTGCGCCACGATGCCGAGCACGGCGGCGGCCGCCGCGGCGTCCTCGCCGAAGAAGCGGAAGCGGTAGCCCACCTCGACCATGAGCAGGACGCCAGGGTGGCGCGCCTTGAGGTCCGCCACCTGCTGCTCCAGCGGGGTGTAGCCCCGGGTGGCGGCGGCGGTAGGGTTCGGGTCGGGGGTGGGCGGCGGGTCGAGGAGGCTGCGGTGGTGGGGCGGAGGAGCGGGGGAGGGTTTGGGCCTTTTGGCGGTGGATTTGGGGGAGCGGGAGAGGGCGCGCGCGCGCTTGGCGGGGGAGAAAGAGACGACGGTGGAGGCGGAGGGTTTAGGGGTAGGAGGAGGAGGTGTGGGCGGCGGGGGTTGGGCGGACTGCGGGGGCTTGGGGGAGAAGAAGCGGGAGAGCACCTGCTGCTTGGGCTGCTTGGCCATGGCGATGGCGGCGGGCGCGGGAAATGGGGGGCGGCAGCGCGGATGCGGCGAGGTTTTGAGGATGGAGCCGGAACCGTCGCCCTTCGGTCACTTGTCAGTTCAGACTCGAGCCGAGTTTAGCTTGACCGACAAAAAGATGTGCCATTTACACTCGACTTATTTTCTTTACACTGGTTTAGATGTTACAGCATTCAGCATAGTTATCATTTTATGGTGCTCTTCTCTTCTGGACAATCCAGATGAGAAGGGATTTGGCACCAATGCTCTCTCTATTTTCAGAGTTTTCAAATTTTAAAATCTCACATTTCTATGTTTTCAAAAAATTGAGCATTAAATACATAGATAGATATATATATATAAGAAGTGTATGCAAAAAAGTCTCATTAAAAAAATATTGTATTTTGAAAGATATAAAAAAGATAAATTTCTAATTGTAAAAAGTATTAAAATAGTAGTAAGATAGTACATCTTTTTGTTAGAAATTTGTCTTTTTTATATTTCCCAAAGTATAAAGTATTTTTAAATGGGACTTTTTTGTGTATGCTCCTCCTGTATATACCTTTTTATATATTTAATGCCATAATTTTTTAAGACATAGACATATGAGATTTTAAAATTTTCAAAAATTTGAAAGAAAAGGGTTCAGTGATGCCCATGTTCCAAAAATACTTTCTGAATCCAAATTCTAAATCCAACATCAAACAAGGATAAAAGAGTATAACTAAGGACGAGACTGAGCGTCCCTCGGAGAGGATCTCAGGCGCCGATCCTCCGCATCCAGAGGCCGCCACGTGTCCACCTAGACCCCTCTCAATCCCACTTTTGCTTCTATAAATGTACCAATGCAGCAGAAAATGGTTCGTTGTAGCAAAAAAATGTATGAATGGAGCAAAAACATTTCGCACTAAAATTCCAAAATTGCTTCCATGAAGCAAAAAAAAAAACCCCGCTTTTGCTTCATTGTAGCAAAAACGGTTCGAAGCAAAACATAGCGGATCTCGCCGGAGTTCTCGCCGAAGACATTGGAGCAAAAAAATTGTACTAATGTAGCATCGGAGCAATTTTTCCAGCGAAGTGATTTTGCCGGAGACGTCGGAGCAAATTTTTTGCACTAATGTAGCATCGGAGCAAAAATTCTGGTGAAGTCCTCCGACGACTATGACGGTGCAAATCCGCAGAGCGATTGTAGCAAAAAACTTATTCTAATAATGCAAAAACATAGACCAAAAGTAGCAACAAAAATATTCTATTATAGCATCGTGGAAAAAAAACTCTCACGAGGTTCTCCGACGAGACTTCGACGCAAAAATAGCAGAGCCGTTGTAGCAAAAGAAATATTCTAGAGATGCATTTTCACATCACAAATGAAAGTGATACGTCTCAAACCTATATATAATTTTTGATGCTCCATGCTTGTTTATACACCATTTGCTTTGTGTTTTGATTACACTTTGTGGCATTTTTATGTATTTTCTGGAACTAACCTATTAACAAGATGCCACAGTGCCAGTTCCTGTTTTCTGTATTTTTGTGTTTTCAGAAAAGTTACACAAGAAATATTCTCGGAATTGGACGAAACAAAAGCCGAAGTTCCTATTTTTCCTGATACGAGACGGAGTCCAAAGCAGAGACAGAGGGGGGCCAGAGGGCAGCCACACCATAGGGTGGGGCGAGCCACCCCCTGGCCGCGCCACCAGGTGGTGAGCCACCTGGCCCACCTCCTGACATCGCCCCTCCGCCTATATATTCTCCTCGATGAGAAAACCCTAAGGATCCGATCAATTTTCCACGAAACATACTGCAAGTCATCGCCGTCGTCGACGCGAGATTGGGAGGGTCCATAAGCTCTTCCTGGCACCCTGCCGGAGAGGGGAATCACCACCGGAGGCCTTCTTCATCACCATGCCTGCCTCCGGAGTGATGCGTGATTAGTCTACCTTGGACTATGGGTCCATAGCAGTAGCTAGATGGTTGTCTTCTCCTCCATGTGCTTCATGTTTAGATCTTGTGAGCTGCCTATCATGATCAAGATCATCGTTATGTAGTTCTACATGTTGTGTTTGTTGGGATCAGATGAATATTGAGTACTATGTCAAGTTGATTTGTGATTTATCATCTCTATGTTGTTTATGATCTTGCATGCTCTCTGTTGCTAGTAGATATCTTGGCCGAGTAGATGCTAGTAACTCCAAGAGGGAGTATTTATGCTCGATAGTGGGTTCATGCCTCTAGTAATCTGGAAGAGTGACAATAACTTCTAAGGTTGTAGATGTGTTGTTGCTACTAGGGAGAAAACAACAATCTTATATTCAAGGAGATTTGTATTGTTTACATTACACACTTTGTTTAAGGCGATAATCTGTTGCTTGCAACTTAATACCCAAAGGTTGCTCGGATGACATCCGGTGGGTGGATTATTAGTCATAGATACAGTTGGATTACGATCTATGTATTATGTTGTAATGCCTAAGTGAATCTCATAGTGATCCTCATGACATGTGCATGCTTTCTTTATTCTATCAATTGCCCAACTGTAATTTGTTTACCCAACATGTTATTTATCTTAATGGAGAGACACCTCTAGTAAACTGTGGACCCCAGTCCATTCTTTTACATTCATATTACCGTTTACTTTATTCAAGCAGTATTTACTTTCTTGCAAAAAAATATCTTTTACCACACGATACGCTTAATCCTTTGTTTTCAGCAAACCTGTGAGATTGATAACCTCACTGCAAGTTGGGGCAAAGTATCTTGGTTGTGTTGTGTGCAGGTTCTACGTTGCTGCTGGCGCCGAGTCAACCACGTGCCCGCACAAGTTTTCTGGCGCCGTTGCAAAGTCAGCTAGCAACAACCTTCGGGAATTCGTTCTTTCTCATACTGGTCGATTAAACTTTGGTTTCATAACTGAGGGAAAACTTACTGTTGTGCTCTTCACACCCTCCTCTTGGGGTTCCCAACTGGTTCGTCAACACCGACGCATCAACAAGTTTTCTGGCGCCGTTGCCGGGGAGAAAGAGGATTTCTGCAAGGGGAGTCTCTCACTTCCAATCTTTTTACTTTGTTATTGTTTTGCTTATTTTCTTTACTTTATTTTTGTTTGCATCTTTTTATCAAAAATACAAAAAAAATAGTTCCTTTTATATTTTGCTTGTCTGCTTTTATCTTGCTAGAATGAGTACCCCGGAGAACACTAAGTTGTGTGACTTTACTAGAACAAACAACAATGATTTCATCTGCACTCCTATTGCGCCACCTGCTCCTGATGCAACTTTTTATGAGATTAAGCCTGCTTTGTTAAATCTTGTTATGAAAGAGCAATTTTCTGGTGTTAGTACTGATGATGCTGCCGCTCACCTCAACAATTTTGTTGAGTTATGTGAGATGCAAAGGTATAAGGATGTAGATGGAGATATTATTAAGCTTAAATTGTTTCCTTTCTCTTTGAGAGGAAGAGCTAAAGATTGCTTGCTTTCTTTGCCTAGAAATAGTATTGATTCTTAGGTTAAGTGCAAAGATGTTTTTATTGGAAAATATTATCCTCCTGCTAAGATTATATCTTTGAGAAGTGACATTATGAAGTTTAAACAGTTTGATAATGAACATGTTGCTCAAGCTTGGGAAAGAATGAAATCTTTGATAAAGAATTATCCCACTCATGGACTGACTACTTGGATGATTATCCGAACCTTTTATGCAGGACTAAATTTTTCTTAAAGAAACCTCTTGGATTCAGCTGCTGGAGGTACCTTTATGTCCCTCACCGTGGGCGCCGCAGCAAAGCTTTTTTATAATATGATGGTAAATTATTCTGAATGGCACACCGAGAGAGCTCCACAAGGTAAGAAGGTAAATTCTGTTGAAGAAACCTCTTCCTTGAGTGATAAGATTGATACTATTATGTCTATGCTTGTAAATGGTAAAGCTCATATTGATCCTAATAATGTTCTTTTAGCCTCTTTGGTTGCTCAAGAAAAGCATGTGAATGTGAACTTCATTAGAAATAATAATTTTAGCAATAGTGCTTATAGGAATAATGTTGGTAGCAACAATTATAAGACGTATCCTTCTACTAATGGTAATGGTTATGGTAATTCTTATGGTAATTCCTACAGCAACAATAGGAGCGCGCCCTCTAATCTTGAAGTCATGCTTAAAGACTTCATTAGTAAACAAACTGCTTTTAACAAGTCTGTTGAGGAAAAGTTTGATAAAATTGATGCTCTTGTTTCTAAAGTTGATAGCCTTGATCTTGATGTTTAACTTCTGAAATTAAAGGTTTTGCCTCATGATGTTAAAGAAATCAAGACTTTGAATGTTATTCAGGTTAGAATTGATGATAATGTTAGGATATTAGCAAAATTGCATGCTAGGTGGAAAAGAGAAGATGAGATGGCTAGAAATATGAAGGTTTGTACTATTACCACCACTAGTGATGTTGTTTATAATGCTAGCAAGCCCCCTTCTTTTAATGGTAGAATGAATGGTGTAGAAAAAAAATCTCTACTCCTTGTGCGAAACTACATAAAACTGCTGGAACTTTTTCTAATAAAAGTGCTGAATTTTTTTGGAGTATGGTAGACAATAGTTCTACAACCTTTAATGATTTTGATGTTGATGGTTGCAATATCTCTAAAGTAATTTTGTTCTTGCAAAAGCTTGCTATGAGTCCTAATGCTAGTTCTATGGATTTGGCTTTTACAAAACATATTACTAATGCTCTCATGCAAATTAGAGAGGATAAGTTGAAACAAAAAGTTTCTATTCCTAAAAAGTTAGAAGATGGTTGGGAGCCCATCATTGAGGTAAATGTGAATGATTTTGATTGTAATGCTTTATGTGATCTTGGTGCAAGTATTTCTATTATGCCTAGAAAAATCTATGATATGCTTGGTTTACCATTGTTAGAAAATTATTATTTTGATATTCATCTTGCTGATGTTACTAAGAAGAAACCTTTGGGAAGGATTAATGATGTTATAATTATGGTTAACAATAACCTTGTTCCCATTGATTTCCTTGTTTTGGATATTGAATGCAATGTTTCTTGTCCTATTATTTTGGGAAGACCTTTTCTTAGAACTGTTGGTGCTATTATTGATATGAAAGAAGGCACCATTAAATATCAATTCCCACTCAAGAAAGGTATGGAAAAATTTCCTAGAAAGATAAAGAAGCTACTTTTTTATTCTATTATTCGAGCAAATTACGAACTTGATGCTTCTTCGCTCGAATATACTTGATTTCTACTTTTTTCGCCGAGCTCAAAGGCATTAAAGAAAAGCACTCTTGGGAGATAACCCAATGTTTTTCTTTTTAGTGCTTTTTATTTTTGTTGAGTCTTGGAAGTTATTACTACTGTAATGACCTTTCCTTATCATTTTTATTTCGTTTTTGTGCCAAGAAGAACCTCTAATTGGAGGAAGGTAAGATTTGGGGAAGTTGCTGTCCTGAAACAGATTTCTGTGTTGTACCGTAAAAATTCGTGAAAATTCCCAGAATGTTATTTTGATATGCGATTTCTTGTGCATATGACCCAGGTTATTACCAAACTTTCATTAGTTTTGCACTTTTCGATTTGAGCAATAGAAGATTTTCGAAAAAAATTGATCTTTACCTGTTGTTCTGTTTTGACAGATTTCTGCCACTATTTGCGTTTGCCTCTTGATCTCTTTTTTTAGTTCTTTTGATCACGGAACTTTGGGGAGAAGTTGCTACAATATCTTATGTTTTAATGGGTGGTGTTTTTGAGTTGAACCTGAACCAGAAATTGGATCTACTATCTTGCTTACACTAGTGTTGCTAATAAGAATTGTGTGAAGTTTTGTATGAAGGAAGTATTCAAGTGTAGGGAAAGGAGAATGATGAGATGAGATGAGGTATGGAAAAAAGCTCAAGCTTGGGGATTCCCATGTCACCCCAAGAAATATTCAAGAGGTACAAGCGTCAAAGCTTGGGGATGCCCGAGGCACCCCTTCTTCATCAACAAAAATATCAGGTCATCTTTCAAGACACTATATTTTTATTGCTTCATATGCTATGTGTTTTTCTTGGAGCGTCTTTATTTTCGCTTTCAGTTTTCTTTTGTTTTGTTTGCTGAAATAAATGGTTGGACCCAACATATTTCTTTTGGAGAAGACACACTCCATTTTCATTGCCAAGAACACTCTAGTTTTCACTCTTATCGTTCAAACAAGTGTTCTCTTTTTCTAGTACTGCGTTTAGCTTTTGTTTTTCGCCTTGATTTTTGTTCAGAACTTGTTAGTTCTTTGTAGCTAGGTGTGTTTAGACATCTGGTCTCTGTTGGTTTTCATCTTTAAGAGTTGTTTCAAAAAGGTTTTATTGGTGTTGGAAAAGAGAAAAAAGTATCATGGTTATAGTGGTACAAATGGGAGCTTGTTTAGACTGTGGCTTAGACTTTTGCATGTCATGCTTGATGTTATTTTGATTATATGCTTAGTGGTTATTGCTATAGCATGACTTGTCTCAAATGACTGAGATTGCTTAATGTGCCTTTGAAAGAATCATGCGTTGTTTTTATTATATGGAAGCATATTATTGTGGTATCCTCCTTTGATGCTTTATTTGGATTGACTTGGCGCATGCTTACACCATATTTTGACTACAAACCAGTCGCTCAAGCTTCTATGATCATTTGGTTTTTGACTTGTGATATCACTTTATGCTTTGGTTAATAATGTTTTGTCGCTATGCATGATTATGGCCGTTATTGCTCTCTTAGTTGGTCGCTCCCAGCCTTTTGCTAGCCTTCACTTGTACTGAGAGGGAATACTTCTCGTGCATCCAACTACCAAAAACCAAGTTTTTCCAACGTGTCCACCATATCTACCTATTAGCAATTTGCTATTCCAAGTATATTCGTCTCGCTTTTATCTATCTTCTAAATTAAATTTTTTGTTATGTGAAAATTAGTTAGTAAAGCTCTCACGAACTTGATGGCACATTTACTTTCTTGCACTTAATAAACTTGAACATTGTGGCTCTCTTATGTTTATTATATGCTTGCAAGTTGTAAGTTGGGAGTTAGCTCAACCATGCTGTCATGGGGCACGCTTTAAACATTGCACTTATTCCTATTTAGTTGATATCTTGATCTTTTGTTTATGGATGTTTATCTGTGTGAAAGGAGTTGGAAACTTGTTAAGTTCATGGAGTTTGTATACGTGTTAGAGAAATGCCTGGGCCGCTAATCTAAGCCATGCATCATTCATGGTGAAATTTATAGCATAACCATAGTGGACATTCGACGACGCATCTCAAAATAAAAAGCTATACCCAATGGTAAATAAAAGAGATGCCGAGGTGTCCATTGTCTGTTTGTCTTTTCATTTTGATGTGGGACAGTTTCCATGTCATCGGGCAGGAGGTACCCCGTTGGCGTTCTCAATGATACACGTATGCTTACAATGACAAGAACTTGCTTGGGACCTAAGTCGATTAGCATGGTTTAACTACTCGTATTCACTGGACATGAGATTTTCAACTTATGATTTGTCAAGCATATATCTCATATTTGTACTCGCATTAACCTTAACCACTCAAGATGCCAATGATAGGGGCAATGAGAGCTCAAAGCTAATAAATACCATAATTTTTGGGAGGTTTATAAAACATGCAATCCATGCTTCGCTCCGCGAAGGGCCTTTCTTTTACTTTTATGTTAAGTCTTCACCTTCTACCTTTATGCACTGTCTAAGAGAGCATAGTTATCATTCTGAGTATAATGTGCATAGTCCCGAAATTTATAATTGATTGATTCATGATTATTGTATTGATTGTTCTCAAATTATTTGTATCTAGTCACCCTCTTAAACTTGAAAGTGTCCTATGCATTTATGTTTTGCTACTCCATGAGGGACAAGTTGAATACCACTTTGCTATGTTTTTCTATATGCTCGAAACAAACACATTACTTTCAATGCATTATTATTCATGATCTTTTGTTTGTGTTACTTTTCATGTTACAACATGGTTGCTAAGTTCTATTATCAAGATTATGTCTTTTATTCCCATGTTTAGAGTACTTTGATCTCAGCACTCAATGCTTTACATCGTTGATCAAGATTGTTTTGGTGCATGTCACCTCAAAAATTATTGTTTCATTATCACTTACCTACTCGAGGATGAGCAGGAGTTAAGCTTGGGGATGCTTGATACGTCTCAAATGTATCTATAATTTTTGATGCTCCATGCTTGTCTATACACCATTTGCTTTGTGTTTTGATTACACTTCATTGCATTTTTATGCATTTTCTGGAACTAACCTATTAACAAGATGCCATAATGCCAGTTCATGTTTTCTGCTGTTTTTGTGTTTCAAAAAAGTTACACAGAAAATATTCTCGGAATTGGACGAAACAAAAGCCAAAGTTCCTATTTTTCCCGACATGAGACGAAGTCTAAAGCAGAGACGGAGGGGGACTAGAGGGCAGCCACACCATAGGGTGGCGCGAGCCACCCCCTGGCCATGCCACCAGGTGGTGAGGCCACCTGGCCCACCTCCTAACATCGCCCCTCCTCCTATATATTCTCCTCGACGAGAAAACCCTAAGGACCCGATCAATTTTCCATGAAACATACTGCAAGCCGCTGATACGTCTCAAACGTATCTATAATTTTTTATGCTCCATGCTTGTTCTTACTGAAAGATCATATCGAGCCCCATGTGTGGTTTTGGTAATTAATGACAATCCCTATGGACTAATGGTTGCATTGACTTGTCCATAGACAATGCTTGAACCATTTGTTGGAGTCAAGGTTGTAAGAAGAAGATTATGTGTTGACCAAGGTGTTATTCAAGGAGTGATCCAAAGATTGGTCTTAAGGGAGTTGAGCTTATGTCAAGTGTGTCTTGAAGAATAAGATTGAGTGAGCTCTCATGTATATCCTCAAGACACCATCATTATGGAGAAAGAAGAATTGATTCGAGGATTGATCAAGTCAAAGCGCAAGTTCAAGATGAGCAACTAGAAGAGAACATATGCTTGAAGCTTGCCATCTATATTGTGATCATGGATATGTGAAGATATGCTTAAATAGAGTCTCTTCCATAGTAGAGTATGGGGGAGCAATCCGCAAGACTTCACCAAGCAAGCTCAATCAAGAAAGGTGGTCCAACTTGAGAAGATCAAGATCATCATTATCCACATCAAGTGGAATGCTCAAGGCAAAGGTATGATAGTGTTAGGGTTTCTTTCTTACCGGTCTCATGGTGTTAGTTGTGAGACCGGGTTATAGGATCGGTAGCCGTACTATCAAGAGGGGCTCTCGATTGAGTAACTTAATCATATCGTTCGAAGAGAGCTCAAACCTTTGCATACTTGGCATCATCTTTCTTGGTTCTTATTTGGGTTTTATCCATGTGAGGTTCTAGAGCTTGTGATTATTTCCATGACAAGCTCTAGCTCATCAAAAACGGATTTCGCATGAAACTCTTATCGCATTTTTGTTGTTTGGAGGTTTTACCGGTTCATCTTTATAGCTTAGTCAAACCTTTTATCATTTGGTTTCATCCTACTTTGTTGGACTATGATGTTTCTATGGATGAAGTTGTAGAGCTTGTTGTGGTGATTCCAACGAGCCCAAGATCATCGAAAACGGAGTCCGGATGCAAAAGTTATGGAAGTTTTCATATTGATGTTTTCTTCCAGGCCGGATAATCCGGGCTGGATGGGGGGCGGATTATTTGAATAATCCGGCCCTCGAATTTTTGCTAAGGACTTTTGGGCGCGGCTCCCTGTAAGGGGGGTGGATTTTTGCCCCGGGGGCCGGATAATCCGGCCTAAAATCCTGCAACTGGTCATTTTTGGAAGGGGGTATAAATACCCCTTCTTCCTCCTTGGGCTGAGCACGAAATGGGCTTCTCTCTCCTCCATTGTTGACTTTGCAAGCTTGCCCTCCCTCCTCCATTCCTCCCATGATTCTTGCATATTTTTGAGGGAAAAGAGAGAGGAGATCTAGATCTATATTTCCACCAATCCATCTCTCCTCTAAGTGAGGGGAACATAGAGGATCTAGATCTTTGAGTTCTTTGTGGATTTCCTTTGTTCTTCCTCTCATATCTCTCCATAGCATTAGTTGCTTTGGTAGGATTTGAGTGAGAAGGATTTGAGCACTTTGTGTGCTCTTGCCATTGCATAAGTTGCATCGGTTTGAGTTCTCCCCGGAGATTCGAGTAAGTGAAAGTTTGTGAGCTTATTACTCTTGGGTTCTTGGAACCCTAGACGGCTTTGTGGCTTTGTGGTACCATTGTGGCTATTCTTGGGAGCCTCCAATTAAATTGTGGATGCGTGCCCCAAGCTTTGTGTAAAGGCCCGGTTCCGCCTTGAGGAACCCCTTAGTGGAAGAGTGAGCTAGGCCTTTGTGGCGCAAGCTCACACCAAAGAATATGGTGAGGCCTTTGTGGCGTTGGTTAGGCCTTTGTGGCGATACCACACCCCTCCAACGAGACATACTCCCTTTCAAGGGAGGAACTCGGGAATACATCATCGTCTCCACGTGCCTCGGTTATTTCTATACCCGAGCTCTTTACTTATGCACTTTACATTGTGATAGCCTTCGTGCTTGAAGTCATATATCTTGCTATCACCTTGTTACTTGTATTGCTTAGCATAAGTTGTTGGTGCACATAGGTGAGCCTAGTTTATTTAGGTCTTGTGTGCTTGACAAAATAAACGCTAGTTTAATTCCGCTTTTGTTCAAGCCATTTGTAAAATTTGATATCGCCTATTCACCCCCCCCCTCTAGGCGACATATATGTCCTTTCAATTGGTATCAGAGCCTGGTCTCTCATTTTAGGCTTCACCGCCTTGAGAGCAAAGATGTCGGCTAGGGGATTAGTGCACAATAACACTTCTATATTTGATGGCACAAATTATGATACTTGGAAAATTCACATGCTTAATTATTTTTGGGTCATGGACCCATCTATGGAGCGAATTGTAGATGCGGGTTTTTCTCCTCCAAAGGATACTCAAAATCTATCTTTAGAGGATGAGAAAAACTTGTATCTCAATGCTCAATCTACTCATGTGATTGTTAATGCTTTGAGCGATGTAGTTATGTTCTCTATCATGCCTTTTCGGAGCGCTCATGAGATATGGACAAAGCTTCAAGAAAAATATGATGTGTCCAATAGTATAGAGGATGATTGTATTCCTTCCACTTTTGGCCGCAATGAACTTTCATCCACTTCACCAAAGTGTGGCAAGACACAAGGTAATGATATGGTGAGTGGTGATGAAGCTTGCAATGGTGATAGTATGCTTACTTTTGATGATCCTTCATCTCTATGTCATTGCAATGCTTCATCTTTGGACTTAAACACTTGTAGCCCCATAAATGTTTTACATGCTTGTGTTGATAGTCCTTGCATACCATGTGTAAATTTCTTGAATAAATCTCATGATGATATGCTTGCTTTGTCTTGTTTCCATGATACAAATGCTTCTATTTCCTCTAGTATTTGTGATGCTAACCATATAGAGGAAACCGAAGAGTCTTTGGGCCAAGACAAGGTCTTGAATGGAGCTTAAAGTATCTCTTCATCTTCTTCTTCTCATGGTTCCCACATATGCCTTATGGCTAGGTCTTCAAATCATAATGATGTTGAGGACAATGGTGAGGATGAGGAAAATGAAGAAGACTATATTGAGTATTTAAACAAGAAGGGTAAGGTGGTCTTTGATGCTTTGCATAACCATAAAAATGTTTTGCCCAACTTCTTTAAAATCATGAGTTGTGCTATTGAGAGCACGAAACTCATTGAGATGAAGGAAGAACAAATTGATAAAATGTTTTCTCTTGAGCGTGGGTATGCCAATGATATCCATGATTTAAAAAATGCTCTAGAGGAAGAGCAAGAGCTTCGGGTTTCTCTTGAGGAGAAGCTTGAATCCATTGAGGAGTCATGTAATTAAATTATTTCTAAACTCACTAAGGAACGTGACCTCGCTCTTACCAAGTTGTCTTATCCTATTGGTAATGATAATGATGCATGTGCTAATAACTCTACTTCTTGTGAAGCATCTATTTTGAAGGAGAGTGTTGAGCTAAGGGCTCAACTTGAGTTACTAACTAGCAAGTATGGGAAATTGGAAGAAAGTCATGAAAAGCTATCTAGCTCTAATGAGGATCTTCTAGTGTCCCATGCTCGCCTAAAGTTAGCTCATGAGGCTATATCTATAAAGGTAACATCTTGTGAGCCTCATGTGGACACTAGCACTATTTCTCAAAATGCTATATTGACATGTACTAATCCTAGTAATTCATCCACTCATACTATTGCTACATCTAGTGATGAATTACCCTCCTTGCCTTGTTGCTCTAACAATGTAGCCTCTACTTCCACTAGTACTTGTGTTGTCACTAACCATGTAGAGGAAATCAAAGAGCTCAAGGCCCAAGTTACTTCGTTGAAGAAAGACTTGGAAAAACGTCATGAAGGGAAGTCCACACTCAATAAGATCTTGAGTGTGCAAAAATCTCCCAATGACAAGAGTGGACTTGGATTTATCTCTAACAACAAGAAGAAGTCCAAAATATACAAGAAGAAGAAGGGCCAAGAACAAGTCAAGAATTTGGCCAAGATTGTTTGCTTCAAGTGCAAAATTGAAGGGCACCATGTTAGATCTTGCCCTTTGAAGAAAAAGGCACTTAGTGAGAAGCAACAAGGGAATTAGCCTCAAGTTCAAGCCCTTGCTCAACCTCAAGTTGAAGAAAGGTCACTTCCCAACAAAAATCAAGCTAATGCTCCCCTTGTGGAGAAATCAAGTGAGAAGAAGGTGAAGAAAAGAACTTGCTATATATGCCATGAGAAGGGTCACCTATCTTCTTCATGCACTAGTGGTAACTCATCCAACCCTATCATAATTGAAGATGTTTATTCACTTTGCAAGGATAAGGTTGGCAATGTGTTTGCCAAATTTGTTGGTGCTCAAAGTGGTGTCAAGAAAAGAACCATTTGGGTTGCCAAACCTATTGTTTCTAACTTCTTAGGACCCAACTTGGTTGGGGACCAACAAGCCATTACTTGATCAATAGGTGTTGTTGGAGGGCATTGGAGACTTGGCTATATCATGAAGAATTAAGGGATCTTCATTAATTATATTTTCTCAAGTCAAGTCATTTTGATTATCTTATTTCTATCATATATCCAATGTTCCTCCTTGCGGTAACATGTATTCAACTTATCTACCTTGAAAGTTACTCGCCCCTTTGCATGTGTTGGGTTTTGTATCTTGCATGTGTTTGTATATGTTGTGCTTCCTACTTGCTTCATTTTGAGTAATCAAGTATGTGCATGTTGGTTTGCACACCATGTACGGTTGTTCTTGTTGAGCCTTTTGCATCTCGTTTTATCTTACTTGGCTCTTGTGAGAGATTATTGGACCATCCCATTTTGGGAGAGTGATATGCTTTGCACCTCACAATCCTAAAAATGTGTGTACATGAGGAATACCACTTAGTGTTGATATTTAAAGATTATCTAGTTTCTATGTGGTATGTCATTCTCATGAGAAATTCAAATTCTATAATGTCCATTAATCATCTTGTTGGATTTTATTTGCCTCTTGTGAAAAATAAATGTTTTATCACATTATGGGGGAGTAATATGCTTTGTGCATACTACAAACCAATATAATGTGTATATTTGAGGTTGTGTTACATAGTGTTGATATTGTAAATTATCTTGCTTCTATGTGGCATGTTTTCTCAAACAAGTTCCAATTTGCCAAATTATTTTATACCTCTTGTTCTTGGACAATTGGTACTATATCATGTGGCACATGTATATTGATCATCTTTACATTGGCTATTGCTTTTAATTGCCTTATCTCTAGCCAAAAATGTATTTGTTTTAGCTCTCATTGTCTTCCGTGACTTTTGTTATTCCATTTGATTTCGTTGAACTTATCTTGTGTTATTTCTATATAGGTAGATGTGATGATCCCACTTGTGTGCATTTTGTATTCAAACACAAAATCATAAATAATGCACTAATCTTGGGGGAGCTCTCATATATTTATTATAACACACTCTTTGTGCTTATTTCATTTGGTATTGGTTTTTGTTGGAAGACAAATCTTTTCTTTTTGGTACTTAGTGTGCCATCATAAAAAGTGTGGAGAGTTTGGTTTGTTTGTTTGAACCTTGCTCTCTTTGGGAGTTGGTGATCTCATTCCTTACTATTTATTCCTTACTCTTAAAATGAGATATGTCTTTAAGCATGTGTGTTTTAGTTATGCTTTATGCTCATTGGCTTTTGCTTGGTTCACTAGTTGAACTTTGGAGTCAATCTTGTGTTGATTTGATTCTTTGATATAATTTGGACAACCTTTTGTAGCTTCACAATTTTGTGTGCTCGCTTGTCCTTCTTGGTGGTTTGTCCAAATTGTATCTCCGTTGGCTCTTAAAAGTCTTGTGCATGCATATTTACTAAATGTATACTTTATGGCATGCTTTGTTTTCTTTGATCAAATATATAGGAGAAGCTCCATCAAATCCTAAATCGGCTAAGATGTGCATGAAATTCAATTTCATATATATATATGCACATATTTATGTGGAGTTTGTCCTATATGTTGTAGTCTCTAACTACTTTAGACCCAATGAGTTTGGGGACCATCTTGTACTTGAACTTTGTTTTAGGTACATGGAGATATATTGGTGCTTGTCTCAATAATAAGGATGAAGTGGTGACTAAATGATAATTTGAGGCAAGCTAGGATTATTGAAGAACTCCTATCTACTACATCCTACCTTTAATATCTTGGTTATAAGTATCTTTTTATGCATACTTTTCTAGCGTCCAACCTTGTGTAGGTTGTTTCTTGGCATGGATATCTTTATTTTAAAATCATGTGGTTCTTGCAAGGATTCTAATGAAACCTCTTTATTGCAAATGTGAGCAAGTTGAGATGAGGACATATTATTGGGAACATATAAAAATCATGCTCATGATTCTCCTATCCCATATATGTCATCTTAGAAATCTTTTTGCATATCAATTCCTCAATAAGCTCACATGTGCAATATTGATGAAATTGCAAATTTATTTCTTCCGTTTGGTATCCTTCATTTTGATACTTGTTATTTTTATCAAAGCATCACAACTATCTTCTTTCCCTTGTTGATATTTGCGATGTCTTTGACATGTTTGTGGTTGAAGTTCATCAATATACAATAAGATAAATTGAGCCTTTGGCCATGCTTTAAAAGCAAAAATCTCATTGGTATGTTGCATGACTTCATTTTGGATATCATGTTCTATTCTTAGTATCTATATTGTGTGTACATGTTTCTTTGTGATAATTATCTTTGTGATATTGTCTACTTAGAAACTTATACACATGAGAGATGATATCTCATTATTTGATATCTTATTTGAACCTTATGTGTTGGGCTGGAATGCTAAGCAATATCATTCATTGAAGACTATGTGGATGCTCTATTCTTATCCTTGTGTTAGTCTTATAATATTCTTTGTCATTCCTATCACACATTCCTTTGGTTGAGCCTTTTAATATATTGTCCCTTGCTTGTTGCTCAACCATTTGTTTGATGCAAGTGTAAGCTTAATTTCTTCTCTATGATCTTTTGCAAATGGTTGTGTTTTAAATGTTATTGAGGGAGTGAGGATTCCATGTTGTGCAAATTGTATTCAAATACAAACATTCCAATTTTTGCACGTACCTTGGGGAGCTTCCTCATTTCATTTAAAGCACCATTTTGCGATTAGCATAGTATTTGATTTCACTTGGTATCATTTTGTTTTGAATAATATTGAGGGAGTAATGATTCCACGTGTGTGCACCTTATACTTCAACTCAAATAGAATATTTTGTGCACACACCTTGGGAAGCTTCCTTGTATTATTTAGAGCACCTTTTCGATCTTATCATAATATCTTTATTCAATTTGTTCTTTGGATTGTTTGATTGCTCTCTTCATTTGTTGAAGTTTATCCATCGTGTTATCTTATTTTTTTTGCAATCTTTGATCCTCAATATAGTTTAGTTTCCTTCATATATTTGTCTTTGTATATGTGCATGTGTCTTCACTTATTTCTTTTGGATATGCACACCATTTTGGAGGAACTCACACTATATTGGCCTTCTAAGTTTTTCGCCCATTTTGGCAATGGATGCCAATGGGGGAGAAGTTTCGAGGGTTCAAAGGGAATTGGCTTTTATGCTTTGGTTTGTTCTTAAGCATTTGCCTTGCATGCTTTGCATGATTGAGTATATAGTGGAAACTCCACCAACAACCTTGGTTGGCAATATATGCAATGAAATCAAGATCATTCACACGTGCATAGATTGTGGGGGGAGTTTGCTCTATATATGGTGGTTTTACTAACATCACATACTTTTGTAGTATTTGATGTTAGTACAACCATTTTGGTTCTTTGAATTCATTATATAAACCCTCTCAAAGAGATTGTCATCAATTACCAAAATGGGGGAGATTGAAAGATCATATCGAGCCCCATGTTTGGTTTTGGTAATTAATGACAATCCCTATGGACTAATGGTTGCATTGAGTTATATGTGTAGGACTTGTCCATAGACAATGCTTGAACCATTTGTTGGAGTCAAGGTTGTAAGAAGAAGAATATGTGTTGACCAAGGTGTTATTCAAGGAGTGATCCAAAGATTGGTCTTAAGGGAGTTGAGCTTATGTCAAGTGTGTCTTGAAGAATAAGATTGAGTGAGCTCTCATGTATATCCTCAAGACACCATCATTATGGAGAAAGAAGAATTGATTCGAGGATTGATCAAGTCAAAGCGCAAGTTCAAGATGAGCAACTAGAAGAGAACATATGCTTAAAGCTTGCCATCTATATTGTGATCATGGATATATGAAGATATGCTTAAAGAGAGTCTCTTCCATAGTAGAGTACGGGGGAGCAATCCGCAAGACTTCACCAAGCAAGCTCAATCAAGAAAGGTGGTCCAACTTGATAAGATCAAGATCGTCATTATCCACCTCAAGTGGAATGCTCAAGGCAAAGGTATGATAGTGTTAGGGTTTCTTTCTTACCGGTCTCATGGTGTTAGTTGTGAGACCGGGTTATAGGATCGGTAGCCGTACTATCAAGAGGGGCTCTCAAGTGAGTAACTTAATCGTATCGTTCGGAGAGAGCTCAAACCTTTGCATACTTGGCATCATCTTTCTTGGTTCTTATTTGGGTTTTATCAATGTGAGGTTCTAGAGCTTGTGGTTATTTCCATGACAAGCTCTAGCTCATCAAAAACGGATTTCGCATGAAACTCTTATCGCGTTTTTGTTGTTTGGAGGTTTTACCGGTTCATCTTTATAGCTAAGTCAAACCTTTTATCATTTGGTTTCATCCTCCTTTGTTGGACTATGATGTTTCTATGGATAAAGTTGTAGAGCTTGTTGTGGTGATTCCAACGAGCCCAAGATCATCGTAAACGGAATCCGGATGCAAAAGTTATGGCAGTTTTCATATTGATGTTTTCTTTCAGGCCGGATAATCCGGGCTGGATGGGGGCGGATTATTTGAATAATCCGGCCCTCGAATTTTTGCTAAGGACTTTTGGGCGCGGCTCCCTATAAGGAGGGTGGATTTTTGCCCTGGGGGCCGGATAATTCGGCCTAAAATCCTGCAACGGTCATTTTTGGAAGGGGGGTATAAATACCCCTTCTTCCTCCTTGGGCTGAGCACAAAATGGGCTTCTCTCTCCTCCATTGTTGACTTTGCAAGCTTGCCCTCCCTCCTCCATTCCTCCCATGATTCTTGCATATTTTTGAGGGAAAAGAGAGAGGAGATCTAGATCTATATTTCCACCAATCCATCTCTCCTCTAAGTGAGGGGAACATAGAGGATCTAGATCTTGGAGTTCTTTATGGATTTCCTTTGTTCTTCCTCTCATATCTCTCCATAGCATTAGTTGCTTTGGTAGGATTTGAGTGAGAAGGATTTGAGCACTTTGTGTGCTCTTGCCATTGCATAAGTTGCATTGGTTTGAGTTCTCCCCGGAGATTCGAGTAAGTGAAAGTTTGTGAGCTTATTACTCTTGGGTTCTTGGAACCCTAGACGGCTTTGTGGCTTTGTGGTGCCATTGTGGCTATTCTTGGGAGCCTCCAATTAAGTTGTGGATGCGTGCCCCAAGCTTTGTGTAAAGGCCCGGTTCCGCCTTGAGGAACCCCTTAGTGGAAGAGTGAGCTAGGCCTTTGTGGCGTAAGCTCACACCGGAGAATAGGGTGAGGCCTTTGTGGCGTTGGTTAGGCCTTTGTGGCGATACCACACCCCTCCAACGAGACGTACTCCCTTTCAAGGGAGAAACTCGGGAATACATCAACGTCTCCGCGTGCCTCGGTTATTCCTATACCCGAGCTGTTTACTTATGCACTTTACATTGTGATAGCCTTCGTGCTTGAAGTCATATATCTTGCTATCACCTTGTTACTTGTATTGCTTAGCATAAGTTGTTGGTGCACATAGGTGAGCCTAGTTTATTTAGGTCTTGTGTGCTTGACAAAATAAACGCTAGTTTAATTCCGCTTTTGTTCAAGCCATTCATAAAATTTGATATCGCCTATTCACCCCCCCCTCTAGGCGACATCTGTGTCCTTTCACTTACACCATTTTCTTAGTGTTTTGTTACACTTCGTGGCACTTTTATGCATTTTCCAGAACTAACCTATTAACAAGATGCCACAGTGCCAGTTCCCTGTTTTCTGCTGTTTTTGTGTTTCAGAAAAGTTACATAGGAAATATTCTCGGAATTGGACGAAACAAAAGCCGAACCTCCTATTATTTAACGAAGCTTCCAGAAGACCGAAGAGGAGACAGAGGGGGGCCACAGGGCGGCCACACCACAGGGCGGTGCGGCCTGCCCCTGGCCTGCGCCCCCTGGTGGTGAGGGCACCCTGGCCCACCTCTGGCGCCGCCCCTTCGCCTATAAAGACCACCCGACGAGAAAAACCTAAAGACCCGATCAATTTTCCAGAAACACATCGCGATCTGCCGCCGTCGTCGACCTGAGATCGGGAGGGTCTAGAAGCTCTTCCCGGCACCCTGCCGGAGAGGGGGATCGCCACCGGAGGTCTTCTTCATCACCATGCTTGCCTGTGGCGCGATGAGTGAGTAGTCTACCTTGGACTATTGGTCCATAGCAGTAGCTAGATGGTTGACTTCTCCACCATGTGCTTCATGTTTAGATCTCATGAGCTGCCTTACATGATCGAGATCATCTTTGTGTAATTCTACATATTGTGTTTGTTGGGATCCGATGAATATTGGTGTTATGTTAAGTTGATGTGCTGAATATTATCTTATATTATCTCTATGTTGTTTATGATCTTGCATGCTCTCCGTTGTTAGTAGCTATCTTGGCCAAGTAGATACTAGTGACTCCAGGAGGGGGTATTTATGCTCGATAGTTGGGATCATGCCTCTATTTAATCTGGAGGAGTGACAGAAACCTCTAAGGTTGTATATGTGTTGTTGCCACTAGGGAGAAAACAACATTCTTGTGTCCAAGGACATTCATTTTGTTTACATTACACACTTTGCTTAATGCAGTTATCTATTGTTCGCAACTTAATACTCGTGGGGTGTTCGGACGATATCCCCGTGGGTAGATTATTAGTCATAGATGCAGTTGGATGGCGGTCTATGTATTTTGTTGTAATGCCCAAAGTAAACCTCATAGTGATCCTCGTGACATATGCATGTTATCTTTATTCTATCAATTGCCCAACTGTAATTTGTTACCCAACATGTTGTTATTTATCTTATGTAGAGACACCACTAGTGAACTGTGGACCCCAGTCCAATTTCCTTTACATTGTTACATCATTTACTATTACTCGCACTGTTTACTTTCTCGCATACTACTACTATTTTCCACTCAATACGCTCATACCTTTGTTTACAGCAAACCGGTGAGATTGACAACCTCATCATAAGTTGGGAGCAAAGTTCTTGGTTGTGTTGTGTGCAGGTTCCACGTTGTTGCTGGTGGAAAGCAAAGCACTGGACGAGGCGCCTTATAAATTGTCTGGAGATGTCGCGAAGCTAGCAGACATCACCTTCTGAAGTATTGGCTTTTTCCTACTAGATCGACAAACCTCGGTTTCTTACTGAGGGAAAACTTGCTACAGTGCTCATCATACCTTCCTCTTGGGGTTCCCAACTGGGTGGTCATCCTACCCGCATCAAGCTAATTTTCTGGCGCCGTTGCGAGGAGGAAAAAGAAGACTTCTGCAAGGGGAGTTTCGCACGCACATCCTTTACTTTGTTTTAGTTTTGCTTTACTTCATTTTTACTTGCATCGTTTTATCAAAAATACAAAAAATAGTTTCCTTTATAGTTGTTACTTTATTACTCTTAGTTCATTATATTGTTCCCTAAGTATGTTTTGGAGGACCTCTCAGTAGGTAGTGGTTCTATTATTGGGAAAAGTAACATTGAGGAGTTCTTTAATCATATTAGCATGCATAAAGATGTTGAGGATAAATCTTTGGCTGAGCTTGCTCCTAGTTATGAAGTTGCTTCTGCTTATTTAGTTCACATGTTGGAAGCTAGGTTTGCTAGCCTTAATCCTTTGGGTCTTCTATTTTCGTGCCCTCGGGTCCTTAGTTGTGCTCAGTTTTCCCCAGCTGCTTAGTTTTTCCTTAGTTTTGCCCAAGCCCTTGTCTGAAACCCTCACAAGGAGCTCGGATGGGAGGAATCCCGTTTAGTTGACTGTTGGTTGGTGCTGGCAAGTGGGGCCACTGTTGGTGCCCCGCAGTGGACACGTCTCCACTTATCCAGATCATCGTGGGACCCACAACTTGTCCATGTTAGCGCGCCAGACCCACAGCTTACCCAGGTGACCGTTGCAAAATGGGAGCCCGAGCCAGCCCCGCGCCCGTGCCTGTGCCATTGCTTTCCCTTTCTTTCCCCCACGCCCCATTGTTCTTCTTCTCCGCCAGCGGCAGCCCTTCTCCGGCAGGCGGGTGATGTCTAGTTTCTCTTCGACCTCCCGTTCTTCATGGCCGCAGTATGGACCCGTGCCTTTGACAAGATGCCCTGACTGCCCACGCCAGGAGCCTCTGAAGCGGTCGATCTGTAAGACGGACGACAACGGCAACCGTGGATGTGAGTTCCTTGCATGCGAGAGCTTGCCATATAGAGAGGGGGATAAGGTTAGATCTCGCTCCAATTGCTCTGTTTTCTCTCGATTTTCTTGTTATTCCCTCGAATTTGGGATTTAGGGTTCACGTTGTTGTTTTCAGATCCTGAAGAAATGCAGGTATTTCGAGTGGATCGATGTGTACGTTCAGAGGCTTAAATTGTAGGAATCAATTGGCGCTATTGGGGAGCGCAATTTGGGAGGGCGGGACTTGCTGTAGAGAATGCGGCGGAGAGAGGATCCGTTCCGATTATGCCTAATGCTCCCAATGCAGAACTGGTGGAAGTGAAGGGAGAACTGAAGAAAATGAACAAGCAGTTAAGGCAGCTGATCGAGTTAAAGAAGCAAGCTAATCTGATGGCTGGTTTTTTGTTGTTGTATAATTGCGATCGGATTCTTATCATTGCTCATCAGGCGCTAGAAGTTGTTACAAGGGATCCCTTGTTACAAATCCATTATTCAGTTACATGTACTTGTAGTTGTTTTCAAAGTTAGTGTGTGCATTCACCGAAATTACCAAAAAAATAAGTGTTAGGGAATATAGGAATTCTAAAGATAGTTGATAATTGTTAGAGGGGTGACAAATAATGCATTCACCGAAATCCCACAAATATGTATGACTCATGTTTATACCAAAATTATACCACTTTTGGGACGTTTCAAATAACCAAAACTATATCCCAAACTATATTCCCTAAAAGAAAAGGAATGCTAAAGAAAGTTGATAATTGCTAGAGGGGTGATAAAGAATCCATTCACCAAAATCCCCAAATATGCCAAATATGTATGTCTCATGTTTCTACCAAAATTATACCACTTTTGGGTCGTTTCAAATTACCAAAACTATATTCCCTAAAAGAAAAGGAATGATAAAGAAAGTTGATAATTGTTAGAGGGGTGATAAATAATCCATTCACCGAAATCCCCCAAATATGCCAAATATGTATGTCTCATGTTTCTACCAAAATTGTACCACTTTTGGGCCGTTTCAAATTACCAAAACTATATTCCCTAAAAGAAAAGGAATGCTAAAGAAAGTTGATAATTGTTAGAGGGGTGATAAATAATCCATTCACCGAAATCCCCCAAATATGCCAAATATGTATGTCTCATGTTTTTACCAAAATTATACCACTTTTGGGCCATTTCAAATTACCAAAACTATATTCCCTAAAAGAAAAGGAATGCTAAAGATAGTTGATAATTGTTAGAGGGGTGATAAATAATCCATTCACTGAAATCCCTCAAATATGTATGCCTCATGTTTATACCAAAATTATACCACTTTTGGGCCGTTTCAAATTACCAAAACTATATCCCAAACTATATTTCCTAAAAGAAAAGGAATGCTAAAGAGAGTTGATAATTGTTAGAGGGGTGACAAATAATGCATCACCAAAATCCGCAAATATGCATGTCTCTTGTTTACACCAAAATTATACCACTTTTTAGTTTAACATTTTTAGATCGTGGAAAATAATGCATAAATAGAGGGAATATAGTTACGTGGCAAACTCATTATTGCACATAAATAGAGGGGTGACACTGTCCACCGACAGAGAGAGAGGGGTGGCCACGAAGAGAGAGAGAGAGAGAGAGAGAGAGAGAGAGAGAGGGGTGGCCACGAAGAGACGGTGAGGGGTATACTGCCCGTTAGATCAGTGGATCAACGGTTGGTGGAGTCGATCCGTGTGATAACGGCTCAACCAATCAGGATAAGTTTGGGCTTCTGTGAGCATTTGTGACAGTACTTGAGGGCAAAACTGAGTAGTACTAAGAAACCAAGGACACGTAAATAGTAAATAGACTAAGGGATTCAAACAAAAGAATTACAAAATGAAAAATGCGTGTTTTGTACAATATAATTCATATTGAGCTACATCAAATTATTTGCAATTCAAATATACATGAGTGTGACAATTATGGCCTCATTTAGACAAACTATGTTTTGGGGAAGATATTTTGCAAAAGGGGTTTGAGTGGAAAACCATGCATCTTCATAGCTACTAGTGATTCTGAGAAGTGGCAATTTGTGGTAAAACTTGATTTATCTATGTTTGTTAAGGTTTCCTAGGTGGCAGGTTGCGTAGGAAGACTCCATGAGTAGGTGCCACTATGTTTTAATTTTTTTTGATTTTTTTGCGCATGAAATGACTCAATTAGCTATGTTAATCTCATTTGTTGACTCTCTGTTGACCAGCTACTTGAGGGTAAAACTGAGTATATTGCACTTGCCAGTCTAAGTACTCGAGGGGAAACTGAGTACAGATAAATTTTGTGTATAAGGCCCGAGGTTATAACTGAGTACACCAAATGTCCCAGGGTTAGCCTCGTGTTGCGGTGCACGCTGCAGCCGTGCATAGCAGACGCGTGTTGCGGTACACGCCACCTTCGTCTTTATAGAGACCCTCTTTCTCTCCCTCGACGCTCGCCCACTCTCTCACCGCCTCTCCTGTCCCATCATCTTCTCCACAACCGAAGAAAAACCCCGAAGAAAACCGCCGGCGATGGAGAAGAATGAGATGCCCATTGTCGGCGCTTCTGATGTAGCCGCCGGCGCATCAGCCACCGGCGCATCGGCCGCCGCCCCCGTCCAGGCCCCCGTCGCTGCTTCCAACGTAGCCGCCGGCGCATCAGCCGCCGGCGCATCGGCCGCCGTCCCCGTCCAGGCCCCCGTCGCTGCTTCCGACGTAGCCACCGGCGCATCAGCTGCCGGTGCATCGGCCGCCGCCCCCGTCCAGGCCCCCGTCGCTTGGGACCCGTACGAACCAGTGTCGTACATCGCGCCAGAGAACCCCTACGACACCAGCATCGTCGACGATGAGCCGGAGGTAACCCTTTGTTCCCTTGTTCTTATCCCATTTCAATCCTTTTGTGTTAGATCTAGAGTTATTAGGGTTCGTCTGTTTCTAGTTCAATCCTTTTATGTTAGATCTTGCGTTATTAGGGTTCGTCTGTTCCTAGTTCAATCCTTTTATGTTAGATCTTGCGTTATTAGGGTTCGTCTGTTCCTAGTTCTAGATCTTGCGTTATTAGGGTTTGTGATTTGCTTTTGTTTAAGATTCGGTTAACTTATGTGAGTAATCAATCTCATCCGATTAATTTATGCCGATGATGATGAATATTTGGGCACACATTGATTCAGGGTTTGGTCAGTGAACAATTGGTGTGTACAAATTTGTTGTGCATGATCTTTGGTTCACTGACTCAAATCCTGGATATAAGTGTGTCCAATGTAACTGAGGCTACCTCTTTTTTTCGTGCCCATATTATCATGCATGATCTTTTGTTCACTCTCTGTTCCATCATTGTTGCAATTGACTCCGTGTTTTTTACACGATCTTTGGTGCTACGTGACAGGTGCAGAGCAGCGACGTCGACAGCGACGACAACTCCTTCCACACCAAGACTCGCCACGTCCTCAGGAGGCTGCAGTCCGGCCATCATGATGGCCACTTTGCTCGAGGCGTTTACAGGTGCCCCTTCTGCAACAGGAAGCTCCGCGCCACCGACTTCAACTGCCTGGTGAACCATGCTGAATCCATTGGCAGATCCGGCGCTAGAGTTGGAATGACCGTGAACGTGCATGCGTTCATGGCCCAACACAAAGCAATTGGGATTCACCTGCGCAGCCTCCAAGCAGCTTAAATTCATGTAAAATGTAGCTTATGTTGGATCTATCGGTAGTACTGTTAGATCTGTCGTGAATATATCTATGCTATGTTGGCTGCTGTATGCAGCTTATCCTATATTTTCTCTAGATTTGTGCCCTAGATTTCCTATCTAATTGGGTAAAAATGAAGGCATAAAGAAATAAATGGCGTTAAAAAACAGAAGGAGAAGCTGCTCTAGATTTGCTACCAATTTGGGCAATCAAGAATGAATAAGATCGAGCGAGAGAGAGGAAAAATATGCATTGAAAACTGCTAATCTGGGCGAAAGAGACAGAAACCACTCGTGCCCACGTCTCGGACCCACACGGCTCCACATGCTACGGCCCCACACGCTACGGCCCCCGCTCCGCTCGTATGACCAAACACGATCTTGTCCTGTCCCATGCTGTCCCTTTCTACCAGCCCCACACGATGCGGCCCCACACGACACGGCCCCACTCGTCAGCACGGAACGGTCAACTCAACGGGATTCCTCCCGTCCGAGCTCCTGGTGAGGGTTTCAGACAAGGGCTTGGGAAAAACTGAGGAAAAACTAAGGAGCTGGGGAAAACTGAGTACAACTAAGGACCCGAGGGCACGAAAATAGAAGACCCTAATCCTTTTATGCAACACATGTTTTTTAAGCTTCATGATATTGAAGACTCCGAAAAGAAAGATTTTATCTTGGAGACTTTGCGTAGAGAATTTAGGGATGTTGTTATTGAAGCTAGGAAAGTTTTTAAGCGTTTTAATAAGCTTGGTTCGCATGTAGAGGTTGTTGATACAAATAGTGAAGAAACCCAAGTACCAATACCTAGCAAACTCTTGGGATTGCATGAGGCTTTTGAAAATAATTTTGATTGGATTTGTCCTGAAAATCTTTTTGATGAAAGTAGTGTACCAAAGCGTGATCACAAGGGATCCTCAAAAACTCATTTGGACACAATTCAATTTATTGTTGAAAAGACCTCTGCAATGGATCTTAATGCTTCTTTCGAAAATACTTGATTTGCACTTTCTGCGCCTAGCTCAAAGGCGTTAAAGAAAAGCACTCTTGGGAGATAACCCAATGTTTTACTTTTAGTTCTTTTTCTTTTATTTGAGTCTTGGAAGTTATTACTACTGTAATAACCGCTCCTTATCATTTTTATTTCGTTTTTGTGCCAAGAGAAACCTCTAATTTGAGTGAGGTAAGATTTGGGGATGTTGCTGTCCTGAAACAGATTTCGGTGCTGCACCGTAAAAATTTGTGAAAATTCTCAGAATATCTTTTTGACCTGCGATTTCTTGTGCATATGCCCCAGGTTATATCCAAACTTTCATTAGTTATACACTTTTTGATATGAGCAACAGAAAACCCTCGAAAAAATCGACCTTTGTCAGCTGTTCTGTTTTGACAGATTTCTGCCACTATTCGTGTTTGCCTCTCGATCGCTTTCTTTTTTAGTTCTTTTGATCACTGAACTTTTGAGGAAGTTGCTACAGTAGTATATACTTTATATGTGGTGTTTTTGAGTTGAAATCTGAACCAAAAAGGGGTTGATTCATTATTATGCTTACACTAATGTTGCTAATATAATTGTGTTGAGTTTTGTATAAATGAAGTTTTCAAGTGTAGGGATTGAAGAATGATGAGATGAGTTGAAGAATGGACAAAAGCTCAAGCTTGGGGATGCGCACGCACCCCAAGAAATATCCAAGAGGTACAAGCGTCAAAGCTTGGGAATGCCCCCGAGGCACCCCTTCTTCATCGGCAAAAATCAGGTCACCTTTCAACACACTATATTTTTATTGCTTCATGCACTATGTGTTTTTCTTGGAGCGTCTTGTCTTTAGTTTTCAGTTTTGTTTTGTTTTGTTTGCTGCAATAAATGGTTGTACCCCAACAAATTTCTTTTGGAGAAGTTGCCTTGCTTTTCATTTGCCAAGAACACTCTGTTTTTCACTCTTATCGTTCAACGAGTGTTCTCTTTTTCTAGAACTGCGTTTAGCTTTCATTTTTCGCCTTGATTTTTATTCAGATCTTGTTATATCTTTATATCAAGGTGTATTTTGACCGCTGGTCCATGTTGGTTTTCATCAAAAGAGTTGTTTCAAAAAGGTTTGAATGGTGTTGGAAAAGAGAAAAAAATTATGCAAAAAAGTGGTACAAAAAGAGCTTGTTTAGACCGCGGCTTAGACTTTTTCATGTCGTGCTTGATGTCGTTTTGATAGTATGCTTAGTGGTTTTGCTGTAGCATGACTTGTCTCAAATGACTGAGATTGCTTAATGAGCCTTTGAAAAAATCATGCGTTGTTTTTATTACTAGCAAGGTGGCCCTCGCAAATGCGCAACATCTTTATTGTATTAGGTATCTTGAAATCATAGAATTTTATAATTATTTTAAATATTATGGTAGGTAAAATATAATAGTAAAATATTTTGAATCATAGTATTAATTTATTGGGCAAGTATGTATTCTCAGATTTTCAAAATAATACCATGAGCATATATTTTAGATGGTAATCTACATTAAAATATAGGTAGTCTTATTTTAGTCTATGTACTGTTATTCTAGTCTAGCTCTTCCCCATAATTCATTCTCATATTTCCAAAAAAATACGGATGTCACATATATTTTAGATGGCTGTCGACATTGCAATATAGCTAGGTAGTGCTATTTTAATTTATATACTTTCACTTTGGTCTCTACTTCATTCTACTCTCTCACATACACTTTTTTTTATGTAACCATGACTATGCCGCCTCAGATGGTACATTCCGATATATTTATTACACTACGTGGCTTTTAAATTAAAACAATATGAGAATCTCTTCTATCGAACACTGCGGTGTTTCTATTTTCTATTCTATCTCCGACCAACATGTGGACATTTTTTGTGGTCCTATTCTTATCTTAGGTGGCAACATATTAATTGTATTTTGTATGAAAATCACATACATGTTTGGACTTTGAATTACCGTGCATCTAAATGTATATACATGTGAGAGGATACATTTGGTAATCATACATTGAAATAAGATTCAAAGCAGGTTTAGTCCAGGTACGTGAGCACCGTTATTGTGCCATCTTGCCATCCAAATACAGTTTCTTCTTTCCTTTTGGAATTCTGCAAGAAGTGCTCTTTTTTACTACCGTGACGTGATGCAGTGTTATCTGCAGGTGCTCGTGGGGGAGATGTACACCATATATGTGCTTATTGTAATTAAATCCGACCGGATGTTTATTTGCAAAAAAAGTCCGACCGGATGTTACAAAGAAAATCTTTTTCCTTAGCGACTATATAATTTTTTATAGCGTCAAATGTATAAAAAATTGTTACAGGTTGCGACGGTCGCTTTATGTAACGGTACAGTCTTTGGTTAATCATAGCCACAAATAGTATATCTAACTGTCTAATTTTAACGATATCAGCCAATGAGAGTAGAGTGTGATAGAGGGCGATTGAGGAAGAGATTAGGGGTTTAAAAATCTAACGATTTCAATTGCAAAGTGTTGTGTTTGACATGGACTCTGTCTAAAATCTAAAATCATATCCATTAATTATAGATCAATGTCCTATTTTTGCAAGCTATCGGTATGTATATCCCACATGTCTGAATCAATTGTCAAAATTAAAACGGTTGTGCGAGGAGTCAAATGTTTATGTTATGGTGCCGATGGCATTCATTGCGGTCCGCTACATCACGCCCAGCCTGGTGCACAGCTACGTACACAATGTCAAATGTGGCCCAATCGGACGTAAAAGGACACGGCGCATCTGGGATTCTACGTCCATCATACACGTCGTAGAAGCCCGGGAATCAATGGTTGTGATATATTTGAATTTTAATCAATAGATAAAGGAGATGCGTACCTATAGGTTGGCTATCCCACATGTCCGAATCAATTGTCAAAATTAAAAGGGTTGTGCTATTTATTTTTGTGATGACATCATTCATGATGTCATTGCATGCACTACAAACTTCCACCTAAAAGTTAAAACCGATCGGGATTGCATGCCACGTTTTTTTTTCATATAAGTCCAGCTTAGCCGTAAGTTTCCTTTTATGTAGTTACGTGTCAGACTATTTATATGTACATATTTACTGTTTTACGTAACATCTTATTTTCTTTTAATCTCAGCCATTAAAATTAAGATGAACAGAGTATATATTTTGGACTATGTGGCTTAACGTGGTGTCTCTATTTCACAGACCCCATATTATGCTTTTAGTATATAATAGATTTGGAAGCATTAATTTGGTTTTCTCCTTAATGCTTTATTTGGGTTGACTTGGCGCATGCTTACACATGTTTGACTCATACAAAGTCGCCATAAGCCTCTATGATCATTTAGTTTTTGACTTTTGATACCATCATATGCTTCTCTTAATGATGTTTTGTCGCTATGCATGATTATGGCCGTTATTGCTCTCTTAGTTGGTTGCTCCCAGTCTTTTGCTAGCCCTCATTTTGTACTAGAGTATGAGCTCTACTCATGCATCCAACTCCCAAAAACCAAGTTATTCCAATGTGTCCACCATACATACATATTAGCAATTTGCTATTTCAAAGTACATTTGACTTGCTTTTATCTATCCTTCAAATTAAACTCTTTTGGTGTTATGCAAAAATTGGTCAGTAAAGCTCTCACGAACCTGATGGCACACTTTACTTTTCTCGTTCTTAAAAATTTGACATTATGGCTCTCTTATGTTGAGTTGTTATGCTTGCAAGTTGTAAGTTAGAAATTAGCCAAACCATGCCGTCATGGGGTAAGCTTTCAACATTGCACTTCTTATTTGAGTTGATATCGTGATCTTTTGTTTATGGATACTCGCGATGTGAAATAAGTTGAGAATATTGCGGGATCATGGAGTTTGTATACGTGTTAGAGAAACGCCTGGGCCGCCAATCTAAGCCATGCATAATTCATGGTGGAAACTTACAGCATGCCCATAGTGAACATTCGATGACGCATCTCAAAATAAAAAGCTATACCAATCTTATATTTACTAATTGGAGGCACCATACGAGCCCCCACGTTAATCCTGGAGGAAACGCTAAAACCAACCGTGCGATCTAAATTTTGTGGCCACGATCTAATAACTGACCCGAAATAAATCTATCGCGTTTATCTATTCGAGTTTGCTGAGAGTCCAAGAGGTGCACAACCGGTATAGTCTACACGCATCCATCGTACGTCGGGAAAGTACAATCGGATCCAATGAACGCACTGGCGTCGTTGCCACAATCTATTGCCGCAGCCAAGTCCGCCGCCGTCCTCATCTCCACGCAGGGTCGCTGTTGTCTTACCACCTCTTAATCTTGGGAGCCTCCAGCGCCTCAATGGCGACGAGCTGCCGAGCTGCCGGCTCCAGACAGTGTACTTTCATCTTGCGTGCCTTGAGCACCTCTGACCTCAATGGCGGCGAGCTGTGGAGATGCCTGCTCTAGATATTGGATTTTCGTCTTAGGCGCCTCGAGTGCCTCAAAATCGGCGAGCCGCGGAGCTACCAGCTCGAGACAATGGACGGTAGTCACTGCAGGCATCTCAACCTATTACTCCAGTTCATGATTACACCTACAGTGAACGGATGCTTTTTTAGTTGAAAGGCGTTGCTAGGATTGGAGATGCGTCAGAAAGGAACGCATGATAGGCCGTCCCTTCCCATGTTCTCTATCTTCAACCTTCCAGGTTCCTCTATCAGACTGCCGTTCTTTTTTTTTCTGCACTCTAATCCAATCTTTGATTTATTTCCATCTTATGCAAACAGCGCTGATGCAAGAAGCTAAACTGGGACGTTCTACAATAAGAATAAAAGTGGTGCTCTGATCTGGTCATCCGTTCGCTACTCATAGTTGTGTTGATCTGGACCAGAACATCTCGAAATTTCTTCATGTAATCGATTCAATAGCTGACTCAGATAAAATCCTTGACCATGGACTTCATTAATACCCAGATTTCTCATTTGGAATTATCAACGCCTATAGCTATCCAGACATAATATTGCTACATTACATTTTTCTTTTGACTTGCAGCTAGCCGTTTGATTAGTGGTGTTTTTGACGTTGAGATTTCAGCTCCAACAGCAGAGGTGATGCAATTTGCATTTTATTTACAAAAACGTCTCTGATGGAGATTGACATCTGATCTCAAGGATGAAGATAAATATGTGTACATTCTCTTCTGCTTCAAGAATAATTCATGTGCTTTCTTCTTTTACTTCACATTTACGAATGTTCAGTCTGCTACGAAATTATGTGATCAGACTAAGGATTTTCAGTTTTTATGGCAACAGGTAAAAAGGTTTGTGCTACAAACACTACGACAGATTTGTGTATAGTTGAGAGCAAGGTATATCATGATGTTTTATTGCTTAAAGTCGACTGTTGTATATGCTCTATCCAAAGAACTTCGTTTCTTTAGTACTAGATATTTTCAATGTCTTCGTATTAAGCTAATACCACTTCGTTGGTGCAACCTACAGGCAAGATTAATTAGTAATATTCAAGTGCGAAGTTATGTTATACGATCGAAATTAAAGGAAAAAATGGTCTAGGGAATACATTTGTTGAATTGTTTTATTTCTATATTTTATATTTCTTTAGGAAATCATGTTTATTTTTGCTTATATCTTGGTACTAACTGATATTTGCAGTATTTGCATTACAGGTTCATCTCCCTATAGTATTTTTCTGGATAAGCTTTTTATTGGTCACCATGTACCTCGAGAATAAAATTATGAGTTTACTACAACTCCCATCCATAAAGCATGTAGGTTTACTAACGAATTATTTCTTCTTTCATAAAATTTAGGTAGACATCGACACAAACTGGTCAAATTAGGAGTGTGAGAAGAAGAGCATGTTCACTATTTTCAGGTGCGCTGTTTCTGTTTCCTACTATTCTTGATAAGACACAAAAAATGTCTCATTTTTTGACTCTACATTATGATACGGTTAATATTACTTAGACCGTCTGACCTGGCAAAACTAGATTGTCAAGAGAGCACGCTTAAACCATTGAACTAATTCATAAGATCTATATTGTATGCATGATCCATTTCTGTGCTGTCCATTTAACTTTTACCTTTTTCCATGGTATGAATCTTAATTAAAGGCTTGATAAGAAATAGATAATAATGTATACTCCCTCAGTTCCTTGATATAAGGCGTATAGTTCATGCACAAATATTAATGCATGGACTAAAAAGACAAATTCCATTGTTTTTAGACGTTAATACCTCTAGGCGATCAATGTGAGTCTAGAGGAAATATAGGGAAATCTTCAAATATTCTCTCTCCTAATTAAATTGACTCCTAAAGTAGCGTAATAAATCTCACAATCACACAATACACCTTATATTCTATAATTTTACACAAAAAACTATACACCATATATCAAGGAACGGATGAAGAATTATTCTATAGGACATAACATAAGATCAAACACAAAAACACTACACATTATATTATGCATGAACAAAAAAAAATCACTTGCCATGAAAAACGTTTCTACTACACTAGGTTATCTTCAGATTCAGATAATAGAATAAGCGCCTCTTGGAAAAAGTGTTGTTTGAAAGAACTATGAAATCACCAAATAAGTCATAGTACAACACATTTTCTTCCCAAACTTTTATAGACGCATCTACTTAGTTCAGGGATCTTTTTATTAGTAGAGAGGTAAAGAAGGACCAAGACATCATAAATATATAGATACGTCCTGAATATTCCACATAAATCCATGAAAAAAACAGGTAAATCTCAATATAATTAGATGGATTAAACATAACACTGGGAATATGGATTAGCTATGGCTTGCATCTACATGCAACATTGGGAGTTGCGAGAACTTCTATAGCTAGGGCAAGGAAAAGGAAGAAAATATTAGTATGACAAAATTCTCTTATATAAGAGGATAATGAAGATTAGAGATAACAATAATAGAAAATCATCACTAAATTAGATTCACAATCATCTAATCTAAGAAGTACTGGAACAAAAAATATTGCAAAGACCCTCAGGAATATTTTTCACTTTCACAACTTAGTAGCCCGTGCAGCTGCACGGGTTAATGACTAGTGGTAAATAAAAGAGATACCGAGGTGTTCATTGTCTGTTTGTCCTGTCATTTTGATGTGGGCTTGTTCCATGTCATCGGGCACGGAGGTACCCCGTTGGCGGTTCTCGATGATACGTGTATACTTACAATGACAAGAGCTTGCTTGGGACTCTAAGTCGAGTAGCATGAGGTTTGGGTATTTATACTTCATGGGACATGAGGTTTTCAATTTATGATTTGTCAAGCATATGCTTCATAATTGTACTCGCATTAACTTTAACCATTCAAGATGCCTATGATGGGGGAAATGAGAGCTCAAAGCTAGTAAGTACCATAATTTTTAAAGGTTTATAAAACTTGCAATCACTGCTTCCCTCTGCGAAGGGCCTTTCTTTTACTTTTATGTTGAGTCACCACCTTCTATCTTTATGCACCGTCTAAGAGAGCATAGTTGTCATTCTGAGTTTAATGTGCATGGTCCCAAAGTTTATCATTGATTGATTCATTATTTTGGTTTCACTTGTTCTTAAATTATTTGTATCTAGTCGCCCTCTTAAACTTGAAGGTGTCCTACGCATTTATGTTTTGCTCTCTCATGAAGGACAAGCTGAAAACCATTTGCTATATTTTTTCATATGATTTGAACACACGTTTGACTTTCATTGTTTCATTTTCATGATCTTTCGTTTGTGTTCTTTTTCATGTTATAACATGGTTGCTAAGTTTCTTCTATCAAGATTATGTCTTTCATGCCCATGTTTTAAGTTCTTTTAATCCCAGCACTCAATGCTTACATAGATGATCAGGATTGTGTTGGTGCATGTCACCTCAAAAATTATTCTTTTGTTATCACTTACCTACTCGAGGACGAGCAGGAGTTAAGCTTGGGGATGCTGATACGTCTCAAATGTATCTATAATTTTTGATACTCTATGCTTGTTCTTACACCATTTGCTTAGTGTTTTGTTACACTTCGTGGCACTTTTATGCATTTTCCGGAACTAACCTATTAACAAGATTCCACAGTGCCAGTTCCCTATTTTCTGCTGTTTTTGTGTTTCAGAAAAGTTACACAGGAAATATTCTCGGAATTGGACGAAACAAAAGCCGAACCTCCTATTATTTAACGAAGCTTCCAGAAGACCGAAGAGGAGACTGAGGGGGGGCACATGGCGGCCACACCACAGGGTGGCGCGGCCTGCCCCTGGCCCACGCCCCCTGGTGGTGAGGGCACCCTGGCCCACCTTTGGCGTCGCCCCTTCACCTATAAAGACCCCCGATGGGAAAAACCTAAAGACCCGATCAATTTTCCAGAAACACATCGCGATCCGCCGTCGTCGTCGACCCGAGATCGGGAGGGTCCAGAAGCTCTTCCCGGCACCCTGCTGGAGAGGGGAATCGCCACCGGAGGTCTTCTTCATCGCCATGCTTGCCTCCGGCGCGATGAGTGAGTAGTCTACCTTGGACTATGGGTCCATAGCAGTAGCTAGATGGTTGTCTTCTCCACCATGTGCTTCATGTTTAGATCTCGTGAGCTGCCTTACATGATCGAGATCATCTTTGTGTAATTCTACATGTTGTGTTTGTTGGGATCCGATGAATATTGGTGTTATGTTAAGTTGATGTGCTGAATATTATCCTATGTTATCTCTATGTTGTTTATGATCTTGCATGCTCTCCGTTGTTAGTAGCTATCTTGGCCAAGTAGATACTAGTGAGTTCAAGAGGGGGTATTTATGCTCGGTAGTTGGGTTCATGCCTCTATTTAATCTGGGGGAGTGACAGAAACCTCTAAGGTTGTAGATGTGTTGTTGCCACTAGGGATAAAACAACATTCTTGTGTCCAAGGACATTCATTTTGTTTACATTACACACTTTGCTTAATGCAGTTATCTGTTGTTCGCAACTTAATACTTGTGGGGTGTTCGGACAATATCCCCGTGGGTGGATTATTAGTCATAGATGCAGTTGGATAGCGGTCTATGTATTTTGTTGTAATGCCCAGAGTAAATCTCATAGTGATCCTCGTGACATATGCACGTTATCTTTATTCTATCAATTGCCCAACTGTAATTTGTTACCCAGCATGTTGTTATTTATCTTATGGAGAGACACCACTAGTGATCTGTGGACCCCGGTCCAATTTCCTTTACATTGTTACACCGTTTACTATTACTTGCACTGTTTACTTTCTTGCATACTACTGTTTTCCACTCGATATGCTCATACCTTTGTTTATAGCAAACCGGTGAGATTGACAACCTCATCGTAAGTTGGGAGCAAAGTTCTTGGTTGTGTTGTGTGCAGGTTCCACGTTGTTGCTGGTGCAAAGCAAAGCACTGGACGAGGCGCCTTATAAATTGTCCGGAGCTGTCGCGAAGCTAGCAGACATCACCTTCTGAAGTATTGGCTTTTTCCTACTGGATCGACAAACCTCGGTTTCTTACTGAGGGAAAACTTGCTACTGTGCTCATCATACCTTCCTCTTGGGGTTCCCAACTAGGTGGTCATCCTGCCTGCATCAGCCGCCACCATCGTCGACGCGAGATTGGGAGGGTCTAGAAGCTCTTCCCGGCACCCTGCCGGAGAGGGAAATCACCACCGGAGGCCTTCTTCATCACCATGCCTGCCTCTGGAGTGATGCGTGAGTAGTCTACCTTGGACTATGGGTCCATAGCAGTAGCTAGATGGTTGTCTTCTCCTCCATGTGCTTCATGTTTAGATCTTGTGAGCTGCCTATCATGATCAAGATCATCGTTATGTAATTCTACATGTTGTGTTTGTTGGGATCCGATGAATATTGAGTACTATGTCAAGTTGATTTGTGATTTATCATCTCTATGTTATTTATGATCTTGCGTTGTCGTGGGGATGACTTCCGGGGTAGGCCAAGGGCAGCGCTGTCTGCCGGCTGACGTCCCAGGAATCTCCACGGTGCTAAGTCAGGAAGACCGGCTCTGTCCAAAGGGCCGGCTGCGCCAGCAGCCGGCTGGCGACTCCACCGAGGAGAGCCAGAGCCGGCAAAGACGACAAGATTCCTCCAATAGCTGCTTCACAGAAAGGAGCCTGGACCCGACAAGATCGACAGGGGCGAGGGACGGGCGTGACGCCAGCCACGCCCGGGCTCAGCCAATCAGCGGGCAAGAGTCTTCCCCACGAAAGGATCCGAGGCGAAAGGGAGAGCATATGCCATCGAGATGCCGGTCCAAGGGGAAAAGGCACTTTATAAAGGTGCCATCGTTAGACAAGGAGTCAGAGGCCAGCGGATCACGCCAAGACCGCGGCCACGAAGGAGCCGGCAGCCGGGCTGCCAGCCACCTAACCTGTAACCAGACCCCTGCCTATATAAAGGGGTCTGGACCCTTAGACTAGGGAGATCCGATCCTTCTTCTTCCTCCCCTAGACCGAACAGCTCGAGGAGCGTTGTAACCACTGTCGAGATAATAAGAAACAAGGCAGGAAGTAGGGGTGTTACCTCCGGCGTGGGGGGCCCTAAACCTGGGTAACCGTGGTGTCTCAGTTGCACAATCCCGAGCCGGACCCATCGTCGCACACCGTTGAGCCCCTCCGTTAAGCCATCCCCATGGCTACTGTCTCTAAATTCCCACGACAGTTGGCGCCCACCGTGGAGCAACGTGCGGCGGCGACCGAAGTCAAGTTCCGGCTGGGATCCCCATCGACTCTCAGTGAGAAGGTCGCCTCCGGCCTTGTCTGGAGGTTCGGCACCCTCGACTGCGTCAGCGACAATCTGGCCTGCTTTAAGGACGGCTTCGGCGACAGTGGCTCTTTCCTCGATGTCGGTGGCCACCGCTTCTACGTCGCCAAGCCTTTCCCAGAGGAGGTAACTGATGTGCTTGACCCCCTCTGTGACGTAGGATTGGACTGCAGTGAAAGCAGCGACTTTTGCCCTATGGTCGAAGTGTTGGCCCTGGAGGAGGACGGTGGCGGCGACCTACCGCGCACCGCATGCCCGCCGCTCGAACGCCCACCTCCACCGAAGCAAGATCTTCAACCTCTAGAGCGGGACATCTTGGATACCACCATCATGGACCTGCACGCACCGCTCGACCTCACCGCCGATCCAGCCAAGCTCACTGAGGATCTGGAGCGGACACGCCGCACCCTCCTCCAAGAGGCAATCGGCGTTGAAGACACTCGTTGGCGCGTCCTCTCCACGCTCCACGAGTACAACACCGCACAAGGCTACACCCCAGCTGGAGACGGCCCCAGCCAGGCGGGACAAGTTCGTCAATGAGGCCGCGATCTGGGCGCGGAGCTGAACCAGGCGGCGCCCTCGGTGAAGTTACCTCCAGTCATCGCCAAGCCCACGTACAACACGCCCACAAAGAATCTTCATGCTGTGCGCTACATCACCTCCGAACTGGTCGGACTGCAAGGCAAGGTCCTGTGGGAGAAGCAAGCCCGGCTCCAGGAACTCCTGGACGCCGCCGATCTGCAGCAGCAGGCGATGGAGCCGAACGAAGAGGCGAGTGGCACACGACACGACAACCGTATCATCGTGGCTGGCCAAAACAAGTCACAAGCGCAGCAGGCTTCGTCACCCAATCATGGCCCGGCGGAGCACATCCAGAGCAACCGAGCTCCCAGCAAAAGCGGTGGAAACCATCGCACCCAGCACTCTGGTCACCACAGCCGGCAGCCCCGAGATCCGGCTGCGGTCACCAGCAAGCCGCGTAATCCCCCTCGGCCAGATGCAGCGGAGCCGGCACATGGCAAGTCTGCGGCGCAAGCAGCGCCGGCTCTAGGAGCCGGCCAAGGCGCCCAAGGTCATCAGCCGGCCCGCTCGCACGTGAGCCTGAGGATCGGAGAGCGCGTCGACCCGCCAAAGGACGACGCTCGCCACCGGCTCAATCAGTTGGCGGACTCCAAGTTCGACGAAGAGGAGTCTTCGGTGGGGCCGGTCTATTTCGGCCCCCGCATCCGCAACGAGCCTTTCCCGACTAAGTTCGCGCTCCCGCGTGACATGCCCAAGTACACCGGGGCAGTGAAGCTGGAGGACTGGCTGTCGAATTACGTCACCACCGTCGACATCGCGGGCGGCAACAAGAGGACAGCGGTGCGCTACGCGCTGCTCATGCTCACAGGGTCTGCTCGGACATGGCTCAATAGCCTGCTGGCTTTGCAGATCAACTCATGGCATGACTTCCAGGAAGCGTTCATCAAGAACTTCACCAGGACTTACAAGCGACCTCCCCGCCCATGGCAGCTGGCCCTCTGCAAGCAAGGCCCGAACGAGCCAGACCATGACTACCTCAGGATATGGTCAGAGCTGCACAACTCATGCGAAGGAGTGGGCGAGGAGCAGGCCATTGGCTACTTCACGGACGGATGCAGAGAAGGGACCTTGTTGAAGCATAAGCTCCACAGGACTGAGCCGAAGACAATGGCTAACTTCATGGCGATAGTAGACAAGTACGCTTCCGCCGACTCCGCCGCAAGGGTGCAGTACATCGACCTAGCGCCAGCCGGAGGCCAATCTCATCTGGCATCCGACCAGGGCGGACATCACAACCGTGATTGCCACGACAAGAGGAAGGATGAGCGTCATGACAACAAGTACGGCTCCAAGCAGGTGGCTGCTGTCCAAGGAAGCCCGGGGGCTACGGGTGGAAGTCAGAAACGCAAAGGAGACAAGTTCAGCAAGAACAAGTACACCATCGAGGTGATGCTAGATCAACCCTGCAAGTTTCACAGTGTCTTGGGCAAGCCGGCGGCACACACTACTCGCCAGTGCAGTTTCACCAGAGGCCTGGAGCAAGGCAGTCATCAACTGCCAGGCCCACCGCTAGGCCTACCAGCTGAAGCGCAAGGGAACAAGAACCAGCTGCCGGCTAAGGCTGCAGGGGACTATCCCGAGGAGGCCAATGTGGAGCAGTATCATGTGTTCACGACCCAGAAAGAGGACCCGAAAGATGAGCCTTGGTTCGGCGTCGAGGTGAATGCAGTCATGCCAGAGGGGCTGCAGTACATGAACTGGTCCGAGGCATCCATCACTTGGGGGCGCGAGGATCACCCGCCACTCATGCCTAGACCCGGGGGCTATGCGCTGGTCTTGAATCCAATTGTGTTCTCCGAGACACATACCTGTCGGTTCTCGCACGTGCTCATAGATGGAGGCAGCATCATCAACCTGCTCTACCGCACCTCAATGGAGAAGCTCGGGATCCCCGCAATCCAGCTGAAGCCCACCAAGCTCACCTTCCATGGGATCGTGTCGGGACACTCCTGCACGCCAATGGGGAAGATCCAGCTGGAGGTGATGTTTGGGGAGAAGGATAATTACCGTCGTGAGCCAATTTGGTTCGAGATGGTAGACCTTAACAGCCCATATCACGTGCTGCTCGGTCATCCCGCTTTGGCCAAATTCATGGCAGTCCCGCACTACGCCTACCTGAAGATGAAGCTTCCTGGCCCTCGAGGGGTGATTACCGTCACTGGGTGCTACAAGAAGACGATAGAATGCGCGAGAGCCAGCTCTAAACTTGCCGAGGCCTTGGTCATTGCTGAGGAAAAGCGTCAACTGCTTCAGCGGGTGGCGGCGACCTAGCCTGGTCGTCCGGCTCCGAGCCCGCCGGCTCCTCGCTTCAAGCCGGCAAGCGGCACCCAGGAAATTCCGCCCAAAGTAGACAAGGAGGCTGAAGCCCTCATCTTGGAGGTTGTCCATTCCTCGAGGTAGGAAGGTGTGCCTCACAGCCTCGCCCGAGAAAAGTCAAGATATTGATCGCTTAAGACCTTTGGTTCGCCAAGGCAAAAATCTTGTATCCCGAACAAGTGTCGATGAATAAAAGAAAGTTGGGCGGCATACGGCTGACCCCAGAAAAGAATGCTTCAAGTATCTTTTACCTTTCTAGCGCTATTCATGGGGCTGAAAGCCGGCTCCAAACGGGAGCCGGCTGCCCCGAACCGTCGAGCCTCTTGTCAGACAAACGAGTACTGCGTGCGGATCAGACCCCGAGCCTAACCTCCATCCCAGGCTCAAAATAAGCCTGCGGGGAACGGAGCCGGCAGTTTACCCACCTGGGAAAATCGCTAAGAGGAAACGCCCAAAACACGACGAATCGAGTCTCTTGTCAGACGAACGAGTACTGCGTGCGGATCGGACCCCGAGCCTAACCTCTGCCCCAGGCCCAGGATAGGCCGCGGGGGATGGAGCCGGCAGGTCACCCACCTAGGAAAGTCACCAAGAGATAAGACGCAAGGGCATCGAAGGCGTTATCGTTCACCTAAGAGCTGCGTGTATCGATCGATAGTCGCGCGTGGGCTAGACCAAACCGGATCTTTTATGTGCTGAAGTACTACTCCTCATCCCGCAGCGCGCTCCCACCCTAGACTGGCATTCGGCTGCCAGTCCAAGGGAGACCAACTGGCACCAGGCTGCCGGTTGGGGGTAGAAGGGCCGAAGGATGGGGAGAAAAAGGAAAAAGTTGGAAGAGATCAGGGTTAAATCCAGTTCACAAATGATTAGAGACCGATGCATAAAGAGCTTAGGATGAAACAGCTTCGGCGTACACAAGCGAAATGTCACTAGGCATGGCATTACTTCATTACACATACGAACGAGTGAAGAAAACTCTGGCTCAGTCAGGGGGCGATCGGCGAGCCAACCGGCTCCAACGGGGCAGCATCGCCAGTCCTAGCCGCCAGAACGAAGTCATCACCGCTGGGGGACGGAGGGATGGAGCTGTCAGCCAGATCCTCGGAGGCCTTCTGAGGCACCTTAGCGGAGATGGGCTCTTCGAAGTCCACACCATCCAGAGATTCGTCACTTTCCTCGGCATCAAAGAGCTCGCTGGTGACGGTGCACTCTGCAATGGCGCGGGCGCGCTGGCGAAGCCTGGCCTCGTCAAGGCCGACCAGTCCCCCCTCGCGAAGGTGCTCTAGTTGGTCTAGGTTAACACCTGAGTACCACGAGAGCACAAAGGACAAGGCTTGCACGGCACCGGCTCGGGCCACAGATTCCTTCCAGACGTCAACTTGGTTGGACACAAGCGGAACCCATTTGAGGAGTGTCTTGATGTCGCCAGGCACCGCCCGCCCAGGCCATAAAGCTTCGAATACAGAGACAATGGCTCGACGAAGATTGGTCCCCAGCTCAGCTACTAGCTGGAGTTGGCCTTTGACCAATGCCATTAGTTCTCCGGAGGTAAGCTCGGCCTTGGAGTCTTTGTCGCGGACGATCTTTTGCTCCGCCCGGTATTTCTCCAGCGCAGCCGTCGCGGCTTCGTCAGAATCGGGAAAGGTCCCTGCAAGAGCAATGAGTGAGTGAAGGAGCGGCCTAAAGGAGCGAAAGCTGGGGAGCAAAGAAGGAAGTGTACCATGAAGAGCGTCCTCCAGTCCCATGAGGCCAGAGTGGAGCTTGCGATCCCGAGCGCGCCAAAGGCTGATTTCGCGATCGTGCTGCTCACCATCAAGCTTTCGAAGAGATTCCAGCTCATCGATCTTGGCGTCGCGGCTCTTGACTTGGGCGCCCAGCGACGCACTAAGCTCATCCACCTCGCTCTCATATTTTGCGGCGAGGATTTCCCGCTCCTTGGCCAACCGTTGGTCAAACTCCAGCTGCAGCTTTGATTCCGCCTCTCGAGCTTTCGTCAGCTCCGCTCCAACTCCTGGGCTCTGGTGGCTTGGGACTGCAAACCTTGGAGCTCCTCCGCATGCATCTGCTTGAGCAGTTCAACTGCGTCGGCCAACATCGAGTTGGACACCCGGGACTCAAGCGAGGAGATGAGCGAGGCGGCACCTGAGAACAAAGATTTGAGGACAGGAAGGACGGCAGAAACATTTCGAGGCAGAAGGTCCTGAGTTTACCTGACAGTTTCTCCATCTCCGTCTTTAGGGCTTGGTACTGGGACTTGCCAGCACGGTATTTCGCTAGCAGTTTGTGGAAGATGCTGGCCCGGAGCTCATTCAAACCGTGCAGAAAACAGAAAGGCAATGTTTCTTAGTGAGATTCATTTTCAAGCCAGCTATCCTCACATCTACCTCGAAACTCGGGGGCTAGGGTGAAGGGAGAAGTTGGTCATAGAGCTACAGGCCCCGTGATACGTCCAAAACGTATCTACTTTCCCGAACACTTTTGCTGTTGTTTCTCCTCTAATTTGTGTGTTTTGAATGCAACTAACACGGACTAATGCTGTTTTCAGCAGAATTGCTCTGGTGTCTCGTTTTTGTGCAGAAATCCAACTTTCAGTAAAAATTCGGGAAAATATTGCAAAAATCCTATTTCACCAGAAGACCCACAGAGCCAGAAGACTAGACGGAGAGGGGCTGGGAGGCCACCACACAACTAGGGGGCGCGGCCCAGGCCTGGCCGCGCCCACCTGTTGTGTGACCACCTCGGCCATTGCCTCGACCCCTCCTTCCGCCTACATATACCCTTTGACCTGAAAGGAGCGGGGGTTCAGCGTTTTTCCCAGATAGACTTCCGTCCGCGCCGCCACCACCAAAAACCGCGATTTGGAACCAGAAACTCCGTTCTGGCACCCTGCCGGGACGGGGATTTGGAGGAGATCTTCATCACCATCATCACCGATGTCTCTCCATCAACCATCCATGACTCCCCCATCCATGTGTGAGTAATTCCCGCTGTATGCGAAGGGGATGGTAGGGATTGGATGAGATCATTCATGTAATTTGCTATGAGATTGTTAGGGCATAGTGCCTAGTATCTACCGTTAGTGCTTATGACATTGTTGCAACTTGTTGTGCTTAATGCTTGTCACTTTGGGCCCGAGTGCCATGATCTCAGATCTGAACTTGTTATTGTTTTATGATGATACTTGTTATTTATGATCTTACCTGCAAGTTGTTTACACATATCGTTGTCCGGAAGCCGAGGCCCCAAAGTGACAGAAATTGGGATAACCGGAGGGGATGGCTATGATGTGAGGATCACATGTGTTCACCGAGTGTTAATGCTTTGCTCCGGTACTTTATTAAAAGGAGTACCTTAATTACCAGTAGTTTCCCTTGAGGCCCTGCTGGAATAGGCTGGTAGGACAAAAGATGTCGTGCAAGTTTCTCATTGCGAGCATGTATGACTATATACGGAACACATGCCTATGATTATTTAGTACTAGGATGCTTTATCATTATTTATCTGCAATGCCCATGTCTCACTGATTTCATGAATTATCTTATCCATGCAACGCCCGTACATCCATCCCTATGCCTGCAGTATTTTAATCCTACTATTTACTATTGCTACTATTACCGCTTTTATTTTACTATTGCTATTACTGTTTCACTAATATCACCACTATAAAACTGTTGCTACTGATAAACCGCTGCGAGCAAGTCTGTTTCTAGGTGCAGCTGAATTGACAACTCATCTGTTAAGGCTTATAAATATTCTTTGGCTCCCCTTGTGTCGAATCAATAAATTTGGGTTTTACTTCCCTCAAAGACTGTTGCGATCCCCTATACTTGTGGGTCATCAAGACTATTTTCTGGCGCCGTTGCCGGGGATCATAGCTTTATTTGTAAGTTCACTTGGGATTCATATTGTTCGCTGCAATCCTTTCATCATGGGTAAACCTCATGATGGAAAAGTTCCTATATTGCCATCCATGTCGTGGGGATGACTAATGGGGCATGCTACGGGCCGAGCTATATGCCGGCTGGCATCCCAGGAGTCTCCACGACTTCAGCACGAGAAGACCGGCTCCGTCCGGAGGGCCGGCTGCGCCAGCGGCCGGCTGGTGATTCCACCGAGGAGAGCCGGAGCCGGGCGATGAAGACAAAAGCCCACCAACGGCTGTTTCGCCGAAAGTGGGCAGGCCCCGACAAGAGCGACATATGCCAAGGACGGGAGTGATGAGCGCCACGACCGGCCTTAGCCAATCAGCGATCAAAGACCCTTCCCCACGACGGGATCCGAGGCAAAAGGGAGGGGATATGCCTCCCAGATGCCGGTCCAGGGGAAAGGCGCTTTATAAAGCGCCTTTGTCAAAGCAGGGCCGGAGGATGACGCCAAGGACGCCGCCGCGGAGGAGCTGGCAGCCGGCCGAAACGCTACCTAACCTGTAACCAGGCCCTCGCCTATATAAGGGGGCCTGGACCCTTAGTCTAGAGAGATCCGATCTTCTTCTTCCTCCTCTAGCCGAACAGCTCGAGGAGCACTGTAATCGCTACTGTCTAGTCAATACGAAGCAGGCAGGAAGTAGAGGCTTTACCTCCACCCGGGAGGGCCCTGAACCTGGGTAAACCGAGGTGTCTCCGTTGGCACAATCCCGAGCCGGACCCATCGTCACCACCGTCGAGCCCCCTCGATAAGCCACCCCATGGCTACTGTCTCTAAATTCCCATGACAGTTGGCGCCCACCGTGGGGCAAAGCGCGGCGGCGAGCGGAGTCAAGTTCCGGCCGGGACCCTCATCGGCTCTCGGCGAGAAGGTCGCCTCCAGCCTTGTCTGGAGGTTCGGCACCTTCGACTGCGTCAGCGACAACTTGGCCCACTTCGAGAACGGCTTCGGCAACAGCGGCTCCTTCCTCGATGTCGGCAGCCACCGCTTCTACGTCGCCAAGCCCTTCCCGGAGGAGGTGACCAACGTCTCCGACCCTCTCTGCGACGGAGACTCGAGCTGCGGTGAAAGCAGCTGTCTTGGCGCCATGGTCGAGGTGATGGCCCTGGGAGAAGAGGAGGGTGGCGACTCCTTGCGCCCCGAGCGCCCGTCACCCGAACGCCTTCCTCCGCAGGAGCAGGATGCTCCGCTCCTAGAGCAGGACGCCCCGGAGGTCTCCGCGGTGGACCTGCGCGCACCCTTCGGCTGCGTCATCGACCCCGCCCGGGTCGCCGAGGCCCTGGAGCGGACGCGTCTCGTCCTCCTCGGCAAGGTGGCTGAGACGAGGCCAACCGGTGCCATGCGAGCACCACGCTCAGCGAGTTCTACAACGTGCATGGAGACGCACCGACCGAGCTCGCTCGTGATCTGCGGCGCAGCTTCGCCACTGCGGGCCCCGGCCAGATCCAGTGGTCGCCAGCGGCAAGCCGAGGCCGCGGAGGGCGCGGACAGGGCGGCCGTGCTCCGAGCGGCAACGCCCAAGGCCGCCGCGTCCAGCAAGGTGGTGGAGCAAGCAGGCCATGCCAGATCCCGATGCCAGTGCCAAGGCCGGAGTCCCAGACTCGCCCACCGGCGCTGCACATCCACCTGTGGCTTGACCACGTCGAGGCGTTCCCCAGAGGATCTGCTAGCTCAAAGCGAGTGGCTTCTGACCAAGGAGGCCCGGGGGCTTCCGGCGGCGGTCAGGGGCGCAAATAGGGCAAGTACACCCTCGATGCTGCACTTGACCAGCCGTGCAAGTTCCACACCTCCCCGGGCAGGGAAGCGACCCACTCCACGCGTCAGTTCCGGTTCATGAGAGAGCTGGAGCAGCGCGCTCGGCAGATCCCTGGAGCGTCGCAAGCGCAGCCGGCTGGAGGTCAGGAGGACCAACAACACGACCCGGCTGGAAGCGAGCCGGATCAAGATGATGACTTCCCGGCGGATGTTGAGCAATATCACATCTTTACTACCCCCGGCAAGGATAAAAGGAACGACCTTTGGCATGAGGCAGAGGTGAATGCTGTAATGCCCGCAGAACCCCAATTCATGCATTGGTCTGAGGCGGCCATCACCTGGGGGCGCGAGGACCATCCGCGGCTTATGCCCAGCCCCGGAGAATACGCTCTGGTTCTGGACCCTGTTGTGTGCTCCGATACGCACATGTGCCGGTTCTCCCGCGTGCTCATCGACAGCGGCAGCAGTATCAACCTGCTTTATCGAAGCTCTCTGGAGAAGTTGGGCATCCCGCTTGCTCAGCTGAAACCGAGCCGGCTCACCTTCCATGGCATCGTGCCTGGGCATTCTTGCACCCCTTTGGGCAAGGTGCAGCTAGAGGTTCTCTTCGGAAAGAAAGGAAACAGCCGCCGCGAGCCCATCTGGTTCAAGGTGGTGGACATCAGCAGTCCCTACCATACGCTGCTTGGCCGTCCAGCCTTGGCCAAGTTCATGGCGGTGCCGCATTATGCCTACCTAAAGATGAAGCTCCCAGGACCCAGAGGTGTGATCACAGTCTCGGGAAGCTTCAAGAAGTCCTTGGCCTACGCAAAGGAGAGCTCGCAGCTGGTAGAGGTGCTGGTCATCGCCGAGGAGAAGCGGCAGCTTCTACACCGCGTGGAGCTCGCCCAGCAAGATGTGCCGGTTTGCCAGTCGCCGGTGGAGCAGTTCAAGCCGGCCAACAACACCAAGAAGATCCCGCTGGACGAGAATGATCCCACCAAGTACGTCATCATCGGCACCGGCCTTTCTGCTAAATAGGAAAGCGAGCTCACCAGCTTCCTCCGTGAGAATCGGGACATCTTTGCATGGTCTCCAAAGGACATGCCAGGTGTGCCGAGGGAGCTGGCTGAGCACTTACTCAACGTCCGGCCGGATGCCAAGCCGGTCAAGCAACTGCTGCGGTGCTTTGCAGAAGAGAAAAGGAAGGCTATTGAAGAGGAGATAGCCCGGCTCCTTGCAGCCGGCTTTATCATGGAGGTATTTTACCCTGATTGGCTTGCGAACCCAGTCTTGGTTCTGAAGAAGAACAACACTTGGCGTATGTGTATCGACTACACCAGCCTCAACAAGGCTTGCCCCAAGGATCCATTTGCGCTACCACGCATCGACCAGGTAATCGATTCCATAGCCGGTTGCGACCTGCTGTCCTTCCTAGACGCCTATTCAGGCTATCACCAGATCCCGCTTTACCAGCCGGATCAGATCAAGACGTCGTTCATCACCCCATATGGAGCCTACTGCTACGTCACCATGCCATTCGGCCTGAAGAACGCTGGAGCCACTTACCAGCAAACCATGCAGCGATGTCTGCAAGGGCAGATTGGGAGGAACGTGCACGCTTATGTGGACGACGTGGTGGTGAAGACCAAGCAGAGCGGCACACTCCTGGACGATCTCAAGGAGACCTTCGCCAACCTGCGGCGCTATCGCATGAAGCTCAACCCGGAAAAGTGCACCTTCGGCATGCCGGCTGGACAGCTCCTAGGTTATATCGTCTCCCAGCGAGGGATCAAGGCTAACCCCTCGAAGATAAAAGCCATCGAGGCCCTAGAGCCGCCCACCCAGCTCAGAGACGTGCAGAAGTTTGCTGGATGCTTAGCCTCGCTCAGCCGGTTCGTCAGCCGGCTCGGGGAGAAGGCCATACCGCTGTACCAGCTGATGAAGAAGACGAACCACTTCGTTTGGTCCCAGCGCGCTGATGATGCCTTCAACGACCTCAAGCGAGCCTTGTCTACCGCGCCAATCTTGGCTGCGCCGGCTCCGCGAGAGCCAATGCTGCTCTACATCGCGGCTACTCTGTGAGTCATCAGCGTCGTGATCGTGGTGGAGCGCACCAAAGAAGGCAAGGAGCTGCCGGTTCAGCGCCCGGTGTACTACCTGAGTGAGGTGCTCACCCTCTCCAAGCAGAACTACCCGCACTACCAGAAGGTCGCGTACGGCGTGTACATGGCGGCCAAGAAGCTGAAGCACTACTTCGAGGAGCACCCTATCACGGTGGAGAGCACCACTCCGCTCTCGGAGATCATCGGGTGCAAGGACGCGTCAGGAAGAGTGGCCAAATGGGTGATTGAGCTCGCTGCTCATACCATTCAGTACAAGCCTAGGATGACGATCAAGTCGCAGATCATAGCGGATTTCTTCGCTGACTGGGGAGAGCACCAGTACCTGCCGCCGGCTCCGGACTCCACCCACTGGCGCATGCACTTCGATGGCTCCAAGATGCTCGGGGGCTTGGGAGCTGGCGTCGTCCTCACCTCTCCTAAGGGAGACAAGCTGCAGTACGTGCTGCAGATGCACTTCCATGCGTCGAACAATGTCGCCGAATACGAGGCCCTGGTACATGGGCTCAAGATGGCCAAGGAGATTGGCATCCGGAGGATCCTCTGCTTCGGAGACTCCGACCTGGTAATGCACCAGGTCTCGGGAGAGTGGGATGCCAAGGACACCAACATGGCCTCCTATCGCTTCTACGTGCAGCAGCTCAGCGGATTCTTCGAGGGCTGTGAGTTACACCACGTCCCCAGAGCAAGCAACGACGAGGCGGACCGGCTGTCCAAGATCGGCTCCACCAGGCAGGATATCCCAGCTGGGGTGTCGCTGGAGATCATCCGCAAGCCGTCCATCAAGCCTTTGCCGGAATCTATGTCCATCTACGTGCCTAGAGACCCCGCCCCGGCTCAGGTCCCACCACCAGACCCGGGGGCTGCCGCTTCGGGGCTGAAGGAGGCAGCCGGCCAGCCCAGCACGGCCGGCTCGACGAAAGACTCGGGGGCTACCGGCTCCATGCCGGCTCTCCCGGCCGGCCAATCGGACGAAGCCGGCACGACAACGGACCTGGGGGCTGCTGATCCCTTGGTCGCCAGTGTCTTCCACATACGGGAGATACCATCATGGGCGGAGCCATTCTCCAACTACCTCATCACTGGGGACTTGCCGCAAGATGAAGTGGAAGCTAGGCGAATTCAACGCCGCGCAGGGGCGTACACCATCATCAACAGTGAGTTGTGCAAGCGCAGCGTGTCAGGCATCTTCCAGAAGTGCATTGAGCCGGAAGAAGGGATAGAGCTGCTAAGAGAAGTACACCAAGGGGAATGCGGACATCACACATCTTCCAGAGCTTTGGTGGCCAAAGCCTTCCGCCATGGTTTCTACTGGCCAACGGCCAAGCAGAATGCGGAGCAACTAGTGAAACAGTGCAATGGCTGCCAGCGCTTCTCCAAGCACAGAAACACTCCAGCGGCAGCCCTCAAGACCATCCCGCTCACCTAGCCATTCGCAGTTTAGGGCCTAGACATGGTAGGGCCATTCAAGACCGCACCCGGGGGCTTGACGCATCTACTGGTTGCTGTGGACAAGTTCACCAAGTGGATCGAGGCCAAGCCAATCAAAAAACTTGACGGCTCGTCCACCATCAAGTTCTTCAACGAGATCATCACAAGATATGGAGTTCCCCACAGCATCATCACGGACAACGGGACGAACTTTGCGAAGGGAGTCTTTGCTGATTACTGTGGCAAGAAGGGCATCCGGCTGGACTTAGCGTCAGTAGCGCACCCGTAAACAAATGGGCAAGTGGAGAAGGCAAATGGGCTAATCCTGGCCGGCATCAAACCAAGGCTGGTCGAGCCTCTTGAGCGCTCAGCCGGCTGTTGGGTCGAAGAGCTACCCTCAGTGCTCTGGAGCCTGCGCACCACTCCAAACCGTTCTGTTGGCTTCACGCCTTTCTTCCTGGTCTATGGAGCGGAAGCGGTGTTGCCCACTGATATCGAATTCGATGCGCCCAGAGTTGTCCAGTACACGGAGAAGCAAGCAAAAGAAGCTCGTGAGGACGGCGTCGACCTCCTTGAGGAGGCACGAGAACAGGCTCTAGCCAGATCAGCGCTCTATCAGCAGCAGCTGCGACGATACCAGAGCCGGAAAATCCGTCCGCTCACGTTTCGCGAAGGAGATCTCGTACTCCGGCTGATCCAGAACACCAAAGGCATGCACAAGCTGTCCTCTCCTTGGGAGGGACTGTTCATTGTCAGCCGGGTGCTGGGCAATGGGGCTTACTACCTCATCAACGCATAAGAGCCCAGGAAGAACAAGGCAGATAACTCTGACAAGGAGACGGAGCGTCCCTGGAACGTCAGTCTCCTAAGACCATTCTTCTGCTAAGGCAAAAGCTTGTACCCCGAAAAACTTGTCAATGAATAAAGGATGACGGAGCGGCTAGTTACGGCCGGCTCCGAGGAAAACACTTCGTGTATGTTTTGCTTCCTGCGTTATTCACTTGATCGGCAGCCGGCTCCGGGCACCGAGCCACAGCCGGCAGCCCTAAAAAACGATCGATTCCTCATCAGCCGGACGAGTACTACGTATGAAGAAGGTCTCGAGCCCAACCTCCACCTTCCGGCTCCGCGCAGCCGGACAGGAAGGAGCCGGCAGGCCACATACGAAGGAAAGCCGCAGAGAGAAACCATAAACGATAGAAAACTACTCAACCAAGCGCGGGAGGCAGTGTTCATTAACCATGCGATGGTTTGCATGAATCAGGTGCCCAATAAACTAAAGTACTACTTCTCACCCCGCGGCACACTCCCACCCTAGGCTGGCATTCGGCTGCCGGCCCAAGGGAGACCAACCGGCACCAGGCTGCCGGTTGGGGGTAGAAGGGCCAAAGGGTGGGAAGATTAAGGAAAAAAGTTGAGGGAACCGGGCTAAGGCAAGCCAGCGAATGGTCGACAACCACAGTCTCTAGATGCTTGGGCTGAGTAGCCACGTCAAAGAGGTTCGAAGCTAGAGCTGCCTCGCTCGACGTCGGCACCATACACGAAAAAGTTAGTTTTGAGCCAGCTGTCAGTCCAGCTACCCCAAAACTCGGGGGCTAGGGGGAAAGGGAATTGGCCCTCAGAAGTAGGCCGGTTCCAGTACCTCGCCAGCTGTCCGCTCAGCTAACGCTGCGACATGATTAGCAAACGAGCAACAAAATCGAAACCTAACGACCGCAAAGAGATGGCTAGAGCCAGAAACTTGGAGATTTACTCCATCCGTGGCAAGGGACGTGCGAGGGCCCGGGAAGGGAGACGTGCCGGCTCCGGCCCCGCTCGAGTCGGCATAGGACTCAACTTCCACTCTAATCCCTCCGAGCCGGGGTGAGTTCACATTTCCTGGAGCCGGCCAGTAAAGGCATTGCTCCCTCTGCGCCGAAGCCGGACGACCTTCGCCAGAAGCGTTTGCGAAGTTAGTGGCTATCATAGCCCCTACCTACAGATTCGCGCAGCAACGGTTCCATCCAAGGAAGAATCCTAGCAGAGGAATCATCACAGCGCAATGATGTAAACAGAAGACATTTGCGCGATGGCAAATCACACAGTAAATAAAGAAGGACAAGCAAAGATTTGCAGGAAATCAAAAGAGTTCTTAAACATACGGTGGGCAATTACATAATATGGGCCACGCTAAGGGCCGAGATAGCAAAAGAACTCCCCCTCCTGAGTCCCCGGACCTCCGCTGACGATGCCATCGTCGAAGAGGGAGCTTCCAGGGCGCGTGCTAATCACGGCCAGGGGGAGTAGGCGCGGGCGCAGCCGGAGTCGTCGACGACGCAGACGCAGAGGATGGGCGACCCGAAGCGGTGGGTCAGAATGAGAGACCAGCCCCGCTTCAGGCCGTATTCGGTGAAGAACTTCGCCCAGCCCTCGGTGAGGTAGCTTTTCCCTTTCTCGTCGTGGAGGACCTCGATGAGGTACAGGGGCTGGCCGCCGCTACCGTCCTCCACCATGAAGCTCGTCGGGGGGTTCTTCCCCATCATGCCGATGAAGCTGGTGGGGAGCGGCAGATGCTCCTCGCACCCGGCCAGCAGGTGCACCACGGAGGTGGCGAACCCGTGCTTCGGGGTGTAGGAGAGCCGCTGCCTCGGCGGTGGATGCCGGGGCTTGCGTGCCTTGCCGGAGGCCGCGCGGGAAGAGCCACCGACGCTCTGGCCGGCGAGGCCCAGAGGGGCAGCCCCGAGCGCCATCGCGGCGCCGACGAGGGTGGCCGCTGCCTCCAGGGGAGTCCCGGTGAGACCGGCGACGGAGGTCGCGGCCGCGGGGACTGCGGCATTGGCGGCGGCTATGGCGATGGCCCCTCCGGGGGCCGCGACGATGGCGGTGGAGTGGTCGACCCCGAAGGGCTCTACGGCAGCCGCGGCCGCGAGCGCCTCTAGGGTTTTCTTGTTGCGGCTGCCTAGAGGGCGGCCGTGCCACCGCGGTACCGGTGGCGTCGCCGCCGGGTCCTTGACTTTGTTTTGGCTCCCGAGTGGGCGGCCGCGCTTGCGCCCGCCTGGCCCGCCGAGGGCCCTGGCCCCGGCTCCGCAGGAAGCCTCGAGCGACGACATTGAGGTCGCAGGGGGAGAAACGGAGACGACGGTTTGGCAAGGTGAAGGAGTGGAGATGCTCGGGAGTGGGGAAAACCCTCAAGAGCTCCGAGATTTAAAGGCTGGTGAGGCACGAAAAGCTGTGCCGGTTTAATGTGGATAAACCATACGCGTGGCGCTTCGATGGGACTTATCGCTGACGCAAGCCTCGTCTTGACACATGACGTCAACTGGAATCATTGCGGAGGCCAAAGAGTCAAAGTGACGGGACGGGACACTGGCCACTGGCGCGCTGCGCCGGCCGCAACGTGGGAGCAAGACCCGAAGCGGCACAAGTTCCAAGGGGGCAGCATGCTGGCTCGCAGCTGCTAGCTGGGTTGGGCCTGGAGCCGGTACGTCTCGAGACAGCCGGAGGAGTCCCGCGTGACTTGGCCTCGAAACCAGCAACCTCCAGACCAGACGAAAAATCCTGGGACTTCGACGAAAATGAGCAAGACTTCGGCGAGAAGAAGAACCCGCCGAAGCCCCATGCTAACCCATGAGACTTCACCAGTTTTGGGGGCTAGTGTTGTGGGGATGACTAATGGGGCATGCTACGGGCCAAGCTATATGCCGGCTGGCGTCCCAGGAGTCTCCACGACTTCAGCACGAGAAGACCGGCTCCGTCCGGAGGGCCGGCTGCGCCAGCGGCCGGTTGGCAATTCCACCGAGGAGAGCCGGAGCCGGGCGATGAAGACAAAAGCCCACCAACGGCTGTTTCGCCGAAAGTGGGCAGGCTCCGACAAGAGCGACAGAGGCCAAGGACGGGAGTGACGAGCGCCACGACCGGCCTCAGCCAATCAGCGATCAAAGACCCTTCCCCACGACGGGATCCGAGGCAAAAGGGAGGGGATATGCCTCCCAGATGCCGGTCCAGGGGAAAGGCGCTTTATAAAGCGCCTTTGTCAAAGCAGGGCCAGAGGATGACGCCAAGGACGCCGCCACGGAGGAGCCGGCAGCCGGCCGCAATGCTACCTAACCTGTAACCAGGCCCCCACCTATATAAGGGGGCCTGGACCCTTAGTCTAGAGAGATCTGATCTTCTTCTTCCTCCTCTAGCCGAACAGCTCGAGGAGCACTGTAATTGCTACTGTCTAGTCAATACGAAGCAGGCAGGAAGTAGGGGCTTTACCTCCACCTGGGAGGGCCCTGAACCTGGGTAAACCGAGGTGTCTCCGTTGGCACAATCCTGAGCCGGACCCATCGTCACCACCGTCGAGCCCCCTCGATAAGCCACTGATGCGTGGTTGATGACCAGCCCGTTGGGAACCCCAAGAGGAAGGTATGATGAATATAGCAGCAAGATTTTCCCTCAGTAAGAAACCAAGGTTTGTCAATCAGGAGAGGAGAGACAAACGACTGAAGGTGATGCGGACTGGCGTAGCGACAACTTCGGACAATTTATATATGGCGCCTCGTCCAAGCTTTGCTTTGCTAGCAGCAACGTGGAACCTGCACACAACACAACCAAATACTTTGTTCCCAACTTGCGATGAGGTTGTCAATCTCACCAGTTTGCTTGAAACAAAGGGTATGAGCGTATCGAGTGGAAAGCAGTGAAAGTATGCGAGTAAAGTAAACAGTGCGAGTAAAGTAAACAGGTGATAGCAATATGATGGAAATAGGACCGGGGTCCACAGTTCACTAGTGGTGTCTCTCCATAAGATAAATAACACATGCTGGGTAAACAAATTACAGTTGGGAAATTGAAAGAATAAAGATAAACGTGATATGTCAAGAAGATCACTATGCGATTTACTCTGGGCATTACAACAAAATACATAGACCGCCATCCAACTGCATCTATGACTAATAATCCACTCCCGGGGATATCATCCGAACACCCCATGAGTATTAAGTTGCGAGCAACAGATAATTGTATTAAGCAAAGTGTGTAATGTAAACAAAGCATATGCCCTTGAGCATATGAATGTTGTTTTCTCCCTAATAGCAACAGCACATCTACAACCTTAGAGGTTTCTGTCACTCCCCCAGGTTAAATAGAGACATGAACCCACTATCGAGCATAAATACCCCCTCTTGGAGTCACTAGCAACTACTCGGCCACGATAGCTACTAACAACGGAGAGCATGCAAGATCATAAACAACATAGAGATAAAATAAGATATATTTCAGTATAGCAACTCAATCATAACACCAATATTCATCGGATCCCAACAAACCAAACATGTAGAATTACATAACGGTGATCTCAATCATGTAGGGCAGCTCATGAGATCTAAACATGAAGCACATGGTGGAGGAGACAGCCATCTAGCTACTGTTATGGACCCATAGTCCAAGGTAGACTACTCACTCATCGCTCCGGAGGCAAGCATGGTGATGAAGAAGACCTCCGGTGGCGATTCCCCTCTCCGGCAGGGTGCCGGGAAGAGCTTCTGGACCCTCCCGATCTTCGGGTCGACGGCGGCGGCGGATCGCGATGTGTTCTGGAAAAGTGATTGGGTACTTAGGTTTTTTCCGTCGGGGGGTCTTTATAGGCGAACGGGCATCGTCAGAGGTGGCCCGAGGCACCCTCACACATAGGGGGCGCGGCCAAGGCCTGGGCCGCACCGCCCTGGTGTGTGGGGACCTCGTGGCCCCCCCTCCAACTCCTCTTCGGATCTCTGGAAGCTTTCGGGGAAAATAAGACTTCAAGAACTTGTTTTGTCTAATTCCGAGAATATTTCCTATGTAGCACTTCTGAAACACAAAAATAGCAGAAAACAGGGAACTGGCACTGTGGTGACTTGTTAGTAGGTTAGTTCCGGAAAATGCATAAAAGTGCCATGAAGTATAACGAAACAGTAGGCAAATGGTGTAAAAACAAGCATGGAGCATCAAAAATTATAGATACAATGGAGACGTATCAAGCATGCCCAAGCTTAACTCCTGCTCGTCCTCGAGTAGGTAAGTGATAACAAAGAATAATTTTTGAGGTGACATGCACCTACACAATCTTGATCATATATGTAAGCATTTGTGAGCTGGGATCATAAGAACTTAAAACATGGGCATGAAAGATATAATCTTGACAATACAAACTTAGCAACCATGTTATAACATGCAAATGAACACAAACAAAAGATCATGAAAATGAAACAATGAAAGTCAAACGTGTGTTCAAATCATAAGGAAACACATACAAATGGATTTCAGCTTGTCCTTCATAGAGAGCAAAACATAAATGCATAGGACACCTTCAAGTTTAAGAGGGCGACTAGATACAAATAATTTGAGAACAAGTGAAACCAACAATATGAATCAATCAATGAAAACTTTGGGACAATGCACATTATACTAAGAATGACAACTATGCTCTCTTAATGGTGCATAAAGATAGAAGGTGGTGACTCAACATAAAAGTAAAAGAAAGGCCCTTCGCGGAGGGAAGCAGTGTTTGCAAGTTTTATAGACCTTCAAAAATTATGTTACTTACCGGCTTTGAGCTCTCATTGCCCCCATCATAAGCATCTTGAATGGTTAAAGTTAATGCGAGAATAATTATGATGCATATTCTTGACAAATCATAAGTTGAAAACCTCGTGTCCCGTGAATACGAGTACCCACACCTCATGCTACTCAACTTAGAGTCCCAAGCAAGGCTCTTGTCATTGTAGGTATATGCGTATCATTGAGAACCGCCAACGGGGTACCTCCGTGCCCGATGACATGGAACAAGCCCACATCAAAATGACAGAACAAGCAGACAATGAACACCTCGACATCTCTTTTATTTGCCATTTGTTTAGCTTTTTATTTTGAGATGCGTCGTCAAATGTCCACTATGGGTATGCTGCAAATTTCCACCATGAATTATGCATGGCTTAGATTGGCGGCCCAGGCGTTTCCCTAACACATATACAAACTCCATGATCCCCGCAAGATTCCCAATTCATTTCACACCGCGGGCATCCATAAACAAAAGATCATGATATCAACTCAAATAAGAAGTGCAATGTTGAAAGCTTGCCCCATGACAGCATGGTTGGGCTAGTATCCAACTTACAACTTGCAAGCATAACAACTCAACATAAGAGACCACAATGTCAAATTTTTAAGAACAGGAAAAAGTAAAGTGTGCCTTCCGGTTCATGAGAGCTTTACTGACCAATTTTCGCATAACACTGGTAAGAGTTTAATTTGAAGAGTAAATAAAAGCAAGTCAAATTTACTTGGAATAGGAAATTGCTAAAAGGTATGTATGGTGGACACTTTGGAAAACTTGGTTTTTAGGAGTTGGATGAACGAGTAGAGCTCATACTCAGTACAAGGCGAGGGCTAGCAAAAGACTGGGAGCGACCAACTAAGAGAGCAATAATGGCCATAATCATGCAAAGCGACAAAGCGACATTTGAAAGAAGCATAAGATGGCATCAAAAGTCAAAAACTAAATGATCATAAAGGCTATTGGCGACTTTGTAAGAGTCTAACATGTGTGAGGATGCGCCAAGTCAACCCAAATAAAGCATCAAGGAGAAAACCAAAATAATGCTTCCAAACGATAAAAACAACGCATGATTTTTTCAAAGGCTCATTAAGCAATCTCAGTTATTTAAGAGAAGTCATGCTACAGCAAAACCACTAAGCATACTATCAAAAAGACATCAAGCATGACATGAAAAAGCCTAAGGTGCAGTCTACACAAGCTCCTTCGTGTACCACTTTTTTGCATAAAGCTTTTTCTCTTTTCCAACACCATTTGAAATTTTTAAAGACACCTCTTTTGATGAAAACCAATAAAGATCAGAGGCAAAAAAATACACCTTGATGAAAAGATATAAGAAGATCTGAACGCAAATCAAGGCGAAAACAAAAACCAAAAGCAGTAGCAGAAAAAGAAGAACACTCGGTTTTTGATAAGAATGAAAACTAGAGCGTTCTTGGCAAATGAAAAGCAAGGTAACTTCTCCAAAGGAAATTTGTTGGGGTCCAACCATTTATTACAGCAAACAAAACAAAACTAATAAAGAAAACTAAAACAACTGACGCTCCAAGAAAAACACATAGTGCATGAAGCAATAAAAATATAGTGTTTTGAAAGGTGACCTGATTTTTGCCGATGAAGAAGGGGTGCCTCGGGGGCATCCCCAAGCTTTGACGCTTGTACTTCTTGGATATTTCTTGGGGTGATGCATGGGCATCCCCAAGCTTGAGCTTTTGTCCATTCTTCAACTCATCTCATCATTCTCCAATCCCTACACTTGAAAACTTCCTTCATACAAAACTAAACACAAATCTATTAGCAACATTAGTGTAATCATAGCATATAATCAACCTCTTTTGCTTTAGGTTTCAACCCAAAACCACCACATATAAAGTATATATACTACTGTAGCAACTTCCCCAAAAGTTCCGTGATCATAAGAACTCAAAAGAAAGCGATAAAGCGGCAAACACAAATATTGGCAGAAAATCTGTCAAAACAGAACAGCTGACAAAGGTCGAATTTTTTAGGGGTTTTCTGTTGCTCAAATCAAAAAGTGTTCAACTAACGAAAGTTTGGATATAACCTGGGGCATATGCACAAGAAATCGTAGGTCCAAAAGATATACAGAGAATTTATACGAATTTTTACGGTGCAGCACCGAAAACAGTTTTAGGACAGCAACATCCCCAAATCTTTTCCTCACTCGAATTAGAGGCTTCTCTTGGCACAACAATGAAATAAACAGGATAAGGAGAGGTCATTACAGTAGTAATGACTTCCAAGACTCAAATAAAAGAAAAATTACTGAAAATAAAACATTGGGTTATCTCCCAAGAGTGCTTTTCGTTAACACCTTTGAGCTAGGCGCAGAAAGGTGCGAAGATGCTCACATAAGAAATATGAATGGAAGCCAAAAAGAGCATCAAGGAGCAAATATAAAACACATTTAAGTCTAACCCACTTCCTATGCATAGGAATCTTGTAAGAAAATAAATCAAAGAAGCACATAGTAACAAGTATGGGTAGATAAAACAAGAGCAACTTCGGAACTTTCAATATAAAGAGAGGTTTTTTAGTAACATGAGAATTCCAACAACCATATTTTCCTCTCTCATAATAATTTTTAGTAGCATCATGAACAAACTCAACAATATAAATATCACACTCACCCTCCTTTGTTAAGCATGGAGGGCGATCAAATAAGGTATTAGTTAAAGAGTTACTCTTATTGGGAGGTAGACATGGGTAACTCCATTCTTCCTCCTCTTGATCATCACTCTCCTCCTCTTTTTCATCCAATGAGCTTCCAGTTTCATCCATTTCTTCTTCCATAGGCTCCTTCAAGGCATTAGTCTCTTCCGTTGGAGAGCATCTATTAAGATATTTAAGAATATAGCCATTTTCTTCCTTGTAATTATCAAAACAAAATGTAAGTATATCATAAACCTCATATTTATATGGTGCATCATCAGTATTTTCAAGCAAATAAGCAAGTTCGAATGCACCCTTCCAAGCAATAAATTCTTCAATTTGTTCCACATCATAAAAGTCATAATTTCCATTAATATAAGAAGATATGGTAACATCATCATTATACTCACATTGAAAAGGGAGGTGTTTATACCTCCTACAACAACAAGATTCATCAAAGCAATAAGTAACATTATAAGTAGAGCACACATTTTTAGCAATGATATACAATCTATTGATTTGTGCAATGGCACCAGAAAAAGAGCTTGATGCGTGGTTGATGACCAGCCTGTTGGGAACCCCAAGAGGAAGGTATGATGAATATAGCAGCAAGATTTTCCCTCAGTAAGAAACCAAGGTTTGTCGATCAGGAGAGGAGAGACAAACGACTGAAGGTGATGCGGACTGGCGTAGTGACAGCTTCGGACAATTTATATATGGTGCCTCGTCCAAGCTTTGTTTTGCTAGCAGCAACGTGGAACCTGCACACAACACAACCAAATACTTTGTTCCCAACTTGCGACGAGGTTGTCAATCTCACCGGTTTGCTTGAAACAAAGGGTATGAGCGTATCGAGTGGAAAGCAGTGAAAGTATGCGAGTAAAGTAAACAGTGCGAGTAAAGTAAACATGTGATAGCAATATGATGGAAATAGGACCGGGGTCCATAGTTCACTAGTGGTGTCTCTCCATAAGATAAATAACACATGCTGGGTAAACAAATTACAGTTGGGCAATTGATAGAATAAAGATAAACGTGATATGTCAAGAAGATCACTATGCGATTTACTCTGGGCATTACAACAAAATACATAGACCGCCATCCAACTGCATCTATGACTAATAATCCACTCTCGGGGATATCATCCGAATACCCCATGAGTATTAAGTTGCGAACAACATATAATTGCATTAAGCAAAGTGTGTAATGTAAACAAAGCATATGCCCTTGAGCATATGAATGTTGTTTTCTCCCTAATAGCAACAGCACATCTATAACCTTAGAGGTTTCTGTCACTCCCCCAGGTTAAATAGAGACATGAACCCACTATCGAGCATAAATACTCCCTCTTGGAGTCACTAGCAACTACTCGGCCAAGATAGCTACTAACAACGGAGAGCATGCAAGATCATAAACAACATAGAGATAACATAAGATATATTTCAGTATAGCAACTCAATCATAACACCAATATTCATCGGATCCCAACAAACCAAACATGTAGAATTACATAACGGTGATCTCAATCATGTAGGGAAGCTCATGAGATCTAAACATGAAGCACATGGTGGAGGAGACAACCATCTAGCTACTGCTATGGACCCATAGTCCAAGGTAGACTACTCACTCATCGCTCCGGAGGCAAGCATGGCAATGAAGAAGACCTCCGGTGGTGATTCCCCTCTCCGGCAGGGTGCCGGGAAGAGCTTCTGGACCCTCCCGATCTTTGGGCCGACGGCGGCGGCGGATCGCGATGTGTTCTGGAAAAGTGATCGGGTACTTAGGTTTTTTCTGTCGGGGGTCTTTATAGGCGAAGGGGCATCGTCAGAGGTGGCCCGAGGCACCCTCACACATAGGGGGCGCGGCTAGGGCCTGGGCCGCGCCGCCCTAGTGTGTGGGGCCCTCGTGGCCCCCCTCCAACTCCTCTTCGGATCTCTGGAAGCTTCCGGGGAAAATAAGACTTTAGAAACTTGTTTCGTCCAATTCCGAGAATATTTCCTGTGTAACACAAAAATAGCAGAAAACAGGGAACTGGCACTGTGGCGACTTGTTAGTAGGTTAGTTCCGGAAAATGCATAAAAGTGCCACGAAGTGTAACGAAACAGTTGGCAAATGGTGTAAAAACAAGCATGGAGCATCAAAAATTATAGATACGTTGAAGACGTATCAGCCACCCCATGGCTACTGTCTCTAAATTCCTACGACAATCCACTACAAGAAGAGGTACGACTCTGAACACCTCTGTTGCTCTTGATTCACCATCTGTTATGAGTAAGTTGCTTACACCACTACATGCACACGCTACTGCTACTTCTTCTGCTAAGTTTGAAAATGCCACTAATAATTTAGATGATGCTTCTACCGTGCTTGATGAGAGTGGTTCACTAGGTTCCTTTTTAGATGCTACAATTGCTAGAGCTAAGATGGGAAACACCACTGTTACACCTGTTAGTTCACCTAAGTCTAGGGAATGCCCTACTGATGATCTTGATGACACTTATATTGAGCTTGACGATGATTTTATTGCTGAAGCTCAGGCTACTCGTGATGCTAAAGCTGTTAAGGAACTTCTAGCGAGACGTGCTGTTAGATATAAATTATCTCCTGATCCTAAGTTTGCTGCTTCTCCCATAAATATTAGAGATAAGGATTATAATTTCTCTTTAGATTTATCTTTCATATCTATTGTTGAGAAAGACCCTTTTTGTGGTACTGAAGGTGAAAGTGCTATGGCCCATATGAATGAGCTTTCTACTTTGAGTAATGTATTTTCTGATGATATTAAGCTGCGCACTTACTTTGTTGCTAAGATTTTCCCTTTTTCATTGAAAGGTGCAACTAAGACTTGGTTTAATAATTTGTCTCCTGGATCTCTTAATAGTCCTATTGCTTTGGTTAATGCTTTCTTTCAGAAATATTTTCCTGCTAGTGCTCAACATGCTGCTGTGCAGAAAATCTTTGACTTTGAACAGGGAAAAGGAGAGATATTGCCTGAATCTTGGGCAAGATTTTGCTCTTTAATTAGAGCATTGCCTAAGGAGCCATTGCCTAAAAATGAACTCCTTGATATATTTTATAATGGACTAACTGATGAATCTAAGACATATCTGGATAGTTGTGCTGGTTGTGTTTTCAGAGAAAGAACTCCGACTGAAGCTGAAGAACTAATGGTTAAAATAAGCCGGAATCATGATGATTGGACTCTAGTTGAGTCAACACCAACACCAGTGCCAACTACAGAGCCAACACCAAAGAAGAAAGGAATGATTGAATTAAATGATGAAGTTATGAGGAAAGCCAAGAAATCTCTTAAGGAGAAAGGTATTAAATCTGAAGATGTGAAGAATTTACCTCCTATAGAAGAATTATGTAAGCCAATCCCTCACTCATCTACTATTGAGGTACACTCTCTCCAACGCTTTGATGATAGAGATATTCCTTACTCTAAACTGCCTGATCAATGCTTAGATGAACTAGATAATTTTATTGTTAAGCAAGATAATTTTAATAGAATGGTGCAGAATCATTTGTTAGAAAATTCTAGAGCTATTAACAAGTTGCATGATATTGTGGAGAGAACCTCCAATGATGTGAAGATACTTGTTAAACATTTTCAAATGGTTCAGACTCAAATTGATCAGCTTACCAAGGTGCAAAAAGACTTGCTAGTTAATGCCGCAAGAGAAAAACAAGCGTGTGAAATACGCACAAGAGGAGGTGCTACCACTCAAGACCCCTTATATCGTGAAGGACATCCAAAGAGGATCGAGCAAGATTCTCAACGCACTTCAAGAGATGATATTCCTTCCAATAAGAAGAAAAAGAAGCATAAAACAGTTGCAGAATCCTCTGAAGCAGGTAAAGATCCTAATAGTGTTTCTATTTCTGATGCTGAAACTGAACCAGGAGATGCTTTCGATAAAGAAGAAGTTGAAGAGGAACCAGAAAAGCTTGCCAAGAATGCAAAGTACACCAAAGAAGATGTCATTGCCAACAAGCATGGTAATGAGAGAGAACCTTGGGTGCAGAAACCAATGCCTTTTCCTGGTAAGAAACATAAATCCAAGGAAGAAGAACACTACAACAGGTTTTGTGAATGGATGAGACCTTTATTTCTGCAAATTCCTTTGACTGATGCTATTAGAATGCCTCATTATGCAAAGTATATGAAAGATATTGTTACTAACAAAAGGAAGATTCCTAATGAGGAAATTTCCACTTTACTTGCTAATTATTCTTTTGATGGTAAAGTTCCAGAGAAGCTTGGAGATCCAGGTATACCAACTATTCCTTGCTCCATTAAAAATAACTATGTTAGAACTGCTTTATGTGATTTGGGAGCCGGAGTTAGTGTCATGCCTTTTTCTCTTTATAAGAGACTTGATCTAGAAAAATTGGTATCAACTGATATATCTTTGCAAATGGCTGATAAGTCTACTACTATTCCTATTGGTATATGTGAAAATGTTCCTGTTCAGATTGCTAACAGTTGTTTGATATTAACTGACTTTGTTGTGTTGGAAATGCCTAAAGATGATAATATGTCTATTATTCTTGGGAGACCTTTTCTAAACACTGCAGGTGCTGTTATTAATTGCAATCAAGGAAAAGTAACTTTTAATGTCAATGACAAAGAGTATACGGTTTATTTCCCCAAGAAGATTGATAGAAAGAATGCTCTAAATTCAATCAAGAATGTTGAGACCATCAGAGTTGGTCAGATTATTTGTTTAGAGCAAAAGCCCAAGGAAGAATATAAAATTGTCATAATTGGGACTATGCCTATCAAGGTCGAGGTAACATAAGCATAAAGTGAAATGCAAAGTTTTGCCTCATATAAAATTAGTTTGGTAACAAGACTTGATCAACCTTGTTAACAAAGTGATTTTATATGAATGAAACTTCATTTTCACCGCATTTACTCAACCTCACTCATTTTTACTTTCACCATTTTTGTTCCCTTTGTTAGTTACATGATTAGAATATCTTAGAGCTGCTGCATACTTGGTTTTGATTTGCTTGCAATCATCCCATTTTCATTTTCCCGAGTTTTATTCTATCATCATTTTTCTAAAAAATCCTCGAAAATAAAGTTTCTTGAAAAATTCTAGAAAAATCTTTTTAAATTTTTATGTCAAACATGGGGCAGAGAGGCACCTGGGAGACCTCATGGGGACCCACCATGCCACCTCACAACCAGGGGCGCGGCCCAAGCCTGGCCGCGCCCACCTGTTGTGTGGGGGGCCCCCTAGCCTCTCACTTATCTCTTCCTCCCCAGCTCTTTCTCTCTCCCAAAAAACAATGACACACCAGCTCAAACTCATGTTCTTGCTGCTCTCCATCTTGATTTTTCGATCTTCTTGCTCAGCCCATCATTGTTGCTGAGATTTAGAGCATTTGTTCTCCGGTATGTGACTCCTCCGATTGTCCAAGTAGAATTTTGTTTAGTGGAGTATTTCTTGAGTATTTTAGCTCTATAGGCTGCAGGTGAAATGAGTTTGCATGCTTGTTCTATTGCTTAGAAATGTTATTTTGATGCATGTTAGCCCTCTAGTAACTCCCTATAGTAGTTCCCTACATGTGTTTGTCTCAAAATCACTTTTTATGAGGTTTGTTAAAAATTTCAGAAATGGAGGAGAATGCATACCAACTCTTTCAACATGAACTAGAAGTGCATGAAGTTATGAGAATTCACCGTGAAGAGAGGGTCTTTCCCTCAATCTATCTATGCTCAGAGTTCATGAATGCTGCTGGAATCCTGTAGGACTTCCAAACTTTAGTCTCTAATGCAGGATTGGAACATTTTGTTGATGGTGAACCGCCCCAATTTGCTAAACTAACAATGTCTGTGGTGCAGGATTTCAAATTTAATTGGTCCACATCTAACCCCATGGTTCATTATAAAATTTACAATAAATCTGTGGACTTGCCCTTTGATGTTTTCTGTGTAGCCATTAGAGTACCACGGTGGGGATCGCGCGAAAAGATGAAGGAACGGCCTAGGCCATTGATGGACCTATATGGGGAGATTTGTCAAGGAAGAAGCTTCACAGGAGAGGAAGGTAAAATTCGAAATATTCATTTCCCATCTATTCGGTATTTTGCCTACTTTATTACCAAGTGTGTTCTTGCTAGGAAAGCTGCAAGTAAGTTATCCTGCTGTGATCTAGCTTTTATTGCTGCTGCTTTGAGAGATGATAGGACATATAATTTGGGTGCTTTGGTAGCTTTTCGTCTTGATGCTAACCGTGAGAAATGGGGAATGTGTGGAGGTCTTGTTGCTTCACGCTTATTAGCTTTGCATGGTGTAGTGCCTCATATTTTAGATCTGCAATTCCCCGTAGAGAAACTTGATCTTAATTCCATGCTGCATCATAAGTTTGTTTCTCCTCATTCCTGTTTGAATAACTTGACGTTTGAGATAACCTTCTTCAAGAAATCTACCTAGAAGGTAGTGAAGGCTGATGGATCAGTCTATTTGCCTGCACCTCTTTTGTTTAACCTTGATCGCAGGAATGGATGGTCACTCACAGAGGGTGAGCTCGATGCATACATGGAGGAGCACCCGCAGCCCGTGCACAATGAAGAGGCGACCGAGGAGTCGGTCCAGCCTTCTAACATTGCGGAGTTTCCATACCAGCAGCCTTATTATGATTATATACCATCTGCTTCATCTTTGCAAGGGCCAGGTTATGACTATGCCAATGATGACCCACCGGCATAGGGCATGTATTGGAGATGAAGTTGATCTCCACTTAGGCCAAAAGCCTAAGCTTGGGGGGAGGTACGCTGAGGATTCACTCATCTACATATCATATTTTGTCGGTACTATGTATATCCATGTTTCGCTTTCTTTTCTTTATTGTTCTCATTCTTATTTCTTCTTTCCAAAACACAAAAAGACCAAAAATATTTCTATTGTTTCTCTTTGTTTGACTTTTCAATTGCTAGCTTTGGTTTGCTTTACTTGCAATTTTTGGTTTGATATTTGAAAATCCAAAAATATTTTGCTTAAGTTGCTATTTCCTTCCGTTCTTGTTTTAAAAATCGAAAAACCCAAAAATATTTGTTGTTCTTCTTCGGTTTTGTAAAGTTTGTTGCAGAGTTCAGTCTTCTGTGACTCCATTGGAGCTTGGTATTCACTTCATATTATTCAAGCCACACAAGTGAAAGGCAATAATGACGACATATGACAATCCAAGATGTGGTAAGAGGCTGGTATGAACTCTATTTGTTTTCATTTTTGTACATATACTCATCTATGTGGACATGCTTAGTCGGTTCATGTAAGGTATATGTTATCTAATGGATGCTTCGTAGTTCTTGCTCTCATATGATTAGTTCCAATTTACTAATAGTTTGTAGCATGTCATGTAGACGCTTGCTTGCATTGTTTTATTCATAATATGGTATGTTATTGTGGTATCCACCTCTGAAAGTTTCATTTGAATCGACTTGGCACATGCTCAAGCATGCATATGACTGAATAAAAAGTCAATTAAGCCTCGATGATTTACTTTGCCTCAGAGTTCTTGTATCATTTTTATGCCTATGTTAATTTTGTTTTGTCGCAAGCATGATTATAACAGCTTTTGCTCTCTCGATTATCGCTTCCCAGTCGTTTGCTAGCCATCACTTGTACTGAGAGGGAATACTTCTTGTGCATCCAACTCCTAAAAACCAAGTCTACCAAAGAGTCCACTATAAATTCCTATGCATGGTATTTGTAAGCCATTCCAAGTAAATTTTCATGTGCTACCTTTCAAAACTTTCAACTACTTCTCATTTTGTGCCACTGTTTTTAGCTCATGGGGACGTAGTGGTCGGAATTGCTATCTTCCATATTAAATTGAGTACCCCTCAACTAGGCAGCTTCATCTGCTCGTCATTAATTTTGCAAGGGAGCTGGTCAGACCATTGTAATCTAATTCTAAAAAATAAAAAAAAGCACTCCTCCACGATATCTGAAAGTTGGTGGGCACCCGATGGAATCGGTTAGCCATGGTTTGAGAAAGGGAAAAAGGTGGGGAGGAGTGCCAAAGCTTTATAAAAGAGCACTAAATGTGCCAAATTTTCAAAGAACTCGGAACCGCTCTCACTTGTTTATTATGGAAGATAGCAAGTCCCCATTGCCAGTCGTTGACATGAAACAACCACCTCTCAAAATAATTTTTTATCTCTGTTTTACAAATGAAAAGCTCTAGCACATGCTAAATCACTACTTCCCTCTACGAAGGGCCTTTCTTTTACTTTGATGTTGAGTCTTCATCTTCTAACTTTAAGCACCTTCTTGAGAGCATAGATGTTATTCTTAGTGTAATGTGCTTGTCCCAGAACACGATTAATTGTGGTATAACTTTGATGCTTGTATCTTTGATGTTTTTACTTCTAGTCTTCCCTTGAACTTTAGAGGTGCCTCTGCATTTATGTTTTGCTCCAAAAATAAAGGCAAGCGGGATACCACTCTTTCATATCATTTATGAGCATTACAATCTTGTAACTTCTTATGTTTCATGTTACTTGTTATTAGTGCATTGGCACTCTTTCATAGCTTGCTTGACTATGAGGTAGCATTAGTTGCATATTTCTTATCATGAATTGCCTGAGTACTTGATCATATAGTTAGTATATATACGTCTTATGAAGCAAATGTGTTCGTGAAAGTTTCTTTTATCGCTCTCAGTTGTTAACTGAATTGCTTGAGGACAAGCAAATAGCTAAGCTTGAGGGGAGTTGATACGTCCAAAACGTATCTACTTTCCCGAACACTTTTGCTATTGTTTCTCCTCTAATTTGTGTGTTTTGAATGCAACTAACACGGACTAACGCTGTTTTCAGCAGAATTGCTCTGGTGTCTCGTTTTTGTATAGAAATCCAACTTTTAGTAAAAATTCGGGAAAATATTGCAAAAATCCTATTTCACCAGAAGACCCATGGAGCCAGAAGACAAGACGGAGAGGGGCTGGGAGGCCACCACACAACCAGGGGCGTGGCCCAGGCCTAGCCGCGCCCACCTCTTGTGTGACTGCCTCGGCCATCGCCTCGACCCCTCCTTCCGCCTACATATACCCTCTGACCTGAAAGGAGCGGGGGTTCGGCGTTTTTCCCAGATAGACTTCCGTCGTGCCGCCACCACCAGAAACTGTGATTCGGAACCAGAAACTCCATTCTGGCACCCTGCCGGGACGGGGATTTGGAGGAGATCTTCATCACCATCATCACCGACGTCTCTCCATCAACCATCCATGACTCCCCCATCCATGTGTGAGTAATTCCCGCTATAGGTGAAGGGATGGTAGGGATTGGATGAGATCATTCATGTAATTTGCTATGAGATTGTTAGGGCATAGTGCCTAGTATCTACTGTTAGTGCTTATGACATTGTTGCAACTTGTTGCGCTTAATGCTTGTCACTTTGGGCCCGAGTGCCATGATCTCAGATCTGAACTTGTTATTGTTTTATGATGATACTTGTTATTTATGATCTTACCTGCAAGTTGTTTACACATATCGTTTTCCGGAACCCGAGGCCCCAAAGTGACATAAATTGGGATAACCGGAGGGGATGGCTATGATGTGAGGATCACATGTGTTCACCGAGTGTTAATGCTTTGCTCCGGTACTTTATTAAAAGGAGTACCTTAATTACCAGTAGTTTCCCTTGAGGCCCTGCTGCAACAGGCTGGTAGGACAAAAGATGGCGTGCAAGTTTCTCATTGCAAGCACATACGACTATATACGGAACACATGCCTATGATTGTTTAGTACTAGGATGCTTTATCATTATTTATCTGCAATGCCCATGTCTCACTGATTTCATGAATTATCTTATCTATGCAACGCCCGTACATCCATCCCTATGCCTGCAGTATTTTAATCCTACTGTTTACTATTGCTACTATTACCGCTTTTATTTTACTATTGCTATTACTGTTTCACTACTATCACCACTATAAAACTGTTGCTACTGATAAACCGCTGCGAGCAAGTCTGTTTCTAGGTGCAGCTGAATTGACAACTCATATGTTAAGGCTTATAAATATTCTTTGGCTCCCCTTTTGTCGAATCAATAAATTTGGGTTTTACTTCCCTTGAAGACTGTTGCGGTCCCCTATACTTGTGGGTCATCACCCCGCTCCCCAGCCGGCAGAAGAAATCGAAGGCTGAGGACATATTACTCACGTCGATGGTCCGGTTTGCCTCAAGGAACTGGAAGTTCACATTCCTCAGCGACTCCCTAACGGCGGAAAGTTGCTTGCTCAGCTCTGCCAGGGTTAGGCTGTTGCTCTGGGCCTTAAGGGTTCCACTAGTCTCGGCGCTGGAGGCAGTATCCGCCCATTCCTTCTGAAGCTGGCTGGCGGAGCTTTGACTACCAACGCCAGACCCGGCCGCGGTAGTAGAGACCTTATCCCCGGAAGCATCCTCCGCTGCAGCTTTGGGAGTCTGGGAAGCTCCACTGCGGTCACTCCCCACCGCCCGAGCGGTGAGGAGTCCTTGAGGAGTTATGTTAGAGTCAGAGGCTGCTCCAAAGAGAAGGGGACCAGCGGCCGCGCCAATCCCCGTCCCAATTGTGGGTAAAATAGCCCGCGTGCTCGGCGTGGGCTCAGGGCTGGAGGAAGCCTGAGCAGCTGGCTCCGAGGGCTCTGGTGCCCCTGCGCACACTGGAGCCTCTTCCGTCGCTTTCACGGCGATCTCGCAGGCGTCTCCTTGACCAACCAGGTCAGAGGATGCATCAGCGGCGGCGAACTCCCCCGCCGCAGCCTCGCCGACGGCAGGGTGAGGCGTGACAACCTCCGTCAAGTCAGCCTCCCCAGCCTGCGTAAGCCCGGCCTCGGTCGTCACGGCCGGGCTGGTGACAACGCTCGCCGGTGCCTCTGGGCGGACAAGTTCCTCCGTTTTGCCACCACCCTCGCTAACCTCCAATTGCAGGGTGTGGCACTCCTCTTCGGTGCGACCCAGGTCACCACCGGCATCCACCCTGCGCGCCCTCTTGCTGCACGAGAGGTCGAGGGCTGGAGCTTCAACCTCCCCTGATGCCACCGTGGGAGGAGGCTTCAGAAGCAGGTCGATAGAAATGGGAGACCTGCAAAGAAAGTATCCCATGATCAAGCTGATCAGATACTCGAAAGTCAAAGGCGGGAAGGAGATCGGAGGTGGAAGACTCACCCGGCCACCGCGGTAGCTTGCCGCTTAACCATCCATTTTCCCTTGGGAGGAAGCAGGCTCTTCGCTGTCGGCTCTGTTTTCTTTCGCTTCACAGCCGGCTCGGGTGGAGCCGGCTGGCTTCTTCGCTTAGCGGCAGACGCTCTACCTCCGGTTCCTTCTGGAGTAGCCGGCTTCGTCGCGACCGGCTCCGGGGCAGCAATATGCAGCTCCAGAGAATCCGGCAAGTCCACGATTGGAGTGGCCTGAGCTCCAGTGGCGGCCGTGGCGGCTACATGAAGGGCTGTTACCCCAAGGGTGGCAGCCGGTCCTGGTTCATCATCATTGTCCTCGGACCAGTCTCTTAAGGAGGAGGGACCTGGGGACTTACTGGAGTGACTGAGGGGTTCGCCCGCATCTTCCAGCTCCTCGCTCCCATCATTGCCGTAGGTGGCGCTTGAGCCCTCGACAGCGGCATTAGAGCCGACATCCTCATCCTCCTTGGCGTCGTCCTAGACGACCTCATCGTCTGACTCCGCCCTGTCGGCGCCAAAGTCGGCTTGGCGCGTGGCCAGGTTCTCCGCAGCCTGCAGAGCAAACAAATTCTGCCCAAGTCGGACAAATGATGGTCAGGTTGTCAAACACCGCAAGGAAAGGGAAACAGAGTTTAAGTCTGACAAGCATACCTCTGCGACCGGGTTACCCCGGTCGTAAGGCCTCAGGCCCCATGCCCATGAGGCTGGAAGTTTAACGTCAGCGATTCTATTCGCTTTCTGTTCCACCTCAACTACCGTCAGCGCTCTGGAAGAATGATGGGTGGGATCCCTGGCGGATCCCAGGAAGCACATCTTGTGTGAGCGGCGCTGAAGGGGCGACACGCGGGCATCCAGGAAGGCAAGCAAGAGGTCAGATGGCTTCAGGCCGCCCTCCTTTTGTAGAGCGGTGATTCGCTGAAGGATCTTCACCATGTCCGGCGCGGGACGAGGGAGTGGAGCGCTCCAACTGTCTCGCTCACCAGGCCCATTTGCATCGAAGGGCGGTAGGTTGATATAGTCTGCCCCCTTCTTCAGGTTCTTCACATAGAAGAAGGAGCGCTACCATTTTTTGCAAGACTCCTTCCCCTTCAGTCCAGGGAAGTCTGCGATCTTGCGTGCATATAAGGAAGCCGCCCCGCACACCACTGGGATTGAATCCGCCGTCTGGGTCTTGAAGTAGATCAGCCGGCGGAACAGCTCAACGTTAGGCCAGATGCCTAAGTATGCCTCACAGAGGGCCGTGAATGCGGCCAGTACCATCATCGCATTTGCTCCGATATGGTGCGGCTGCAAATGGAAGTGATCCATGAACCACCGCAGGAAGTCGCTGGCGGGCAACGCGAAGCCCCTGGGAAAATGGTCGTAGAAGACCACCGTTTCCCCGGGCTGAGGAGCAGGCACTCGCTCGCCTCAAGCAGGGCGGCAGCCCACGAGATCCGCGGGCGGAAGCACTCGTCCCTGGTGCAACAGCTCGATCCACTTCTCCTTCACCCAGGAACCTTCCCAGGATCCCTTAGGCAAGTGGGACGGGGCGTCATCCCCATCCGAGGCCATCCCCTTCCCCTTCTGCCGAGACGCTTTGGGAGCCATCCGGGTGCGGATATGGATGAACGGAATGGCGGCGGAAGGAGCTGGGAACCCTAAATCTGTTGGGATGAAGCTCGAAGAGCAGGGGATTTCAGGGCGAGCGAGCGCTGAAGGAAGAGGAGAAGCGGGCGACCGATAACTCGCTTCAGGGACGGTCCCCGGTTTAAAAGAGGAAGGGTGGATCAGTTGCGCATCCCACTCATGATGAGCTGGCAACCGCTCCCTCCATCATGCGCCACGACCGCACAAGGACCGGGCAACCGTCACGGATGCCGCAAAAGATCAGGGGGCCAGAGCCGATTGGACGTGACGCTACGGCGCACGGACAAGTGGCGCCCTGGTCCAGACCCCGAGGGAGCAAGTCCCGAGGAGCCGGACACCAGCAGGCGGCCACATGGCGGCCGCCAGCCGGATTGGTCCTAGAGCTGACACGTCCCGAGACGGTCGGTGACACTCTACGGAGCTTGACCTCAAGATCGACGACCTCCAGGCCGGACGAAGAATCCTGGGACTTCGACAGAAGCGTGCTAACTTCGGCGAGGAATGGAACCCGCCGAAGCCCCATGCTAACCCATGAGACTTCACCAGTTTCGAGGGCTAGTGTCATGGGGATGACTTCCGGGGTAGGCCAAGGGCAGCGCTGTCTGCCGGCTGACGTCCCAGGAATCTCCACGGCGCTAAGTCAGGAAGACCGGCTCCGTCCAAAGGGCCGGCTGCGCCAGCAGCTGGCTGGCGACTCCACCGAGGAGAGCCAGAGCCGGCAAAGATGACAAGATTCCTCCAACGGCTGCTTCGCCGAAAGTAGCCTAGACCCGACAAGATCGACAGGGGCAAGGGACGGGCGTGACGCCAGCCACGCCCGGGCTCAGCCAATCAGCGGGCAAGAGCCTTCCCCATGAAAGGATCTGAGGCAAAAGGGAGAGCATATGCCATCGAGATGCCGGTCCAAGGGGAAAAGGCACTTTATAAAGGTGCCATCGTCAGACAAGGAGTCAGAGGCCAGCGGATCATGCCAAGACCGCGGCCACGGAGGAGCCGGCAGCCGGGCTGCCAGCCACGTAACCTATAACCAGACCCCTGCCTATATAAAGGGGTATGGACCCTTAGACTAGGGAGATCCGATCCTTCTTCTTCCTCCTCTAGACCGAACAGCTCGAGGAGCGTTGTAACCACTGTCGAGATAATAAGAAACAAGGCAGGAAGTAGGGGTGTTACCTCCGGCGTGGAGGGCCCTGAACCTAGGGTAACCATGGTGTCTCAGATGCACAATCCCGAGCCGGACCCATCGTCGCACACCGTCGAGCCCCTCTGTTAAGCCATCTCCATGGGTACTGTCTCTAAATTCCCACGACATGCGTGCTCTCCGTTGCTAGTAGATATCTTGGCCGAGTAGATGCTAGTAACTCCAAGAGAGAGTATTTATGCTCGATAGTGGGTTCATGCCTCTAGTAATCTGGGAGAGTGACAATAACTTCTAAGGTTGTAGATGTGTTGTTGCTACTAGGGAGAAAACAACAATCATGTGTTCAAGGACATTTGTATTGTTTACATTACACACTTTGTTTAAGGCGATAATCAGTTGCTTGCAACTTAAAACCCAACGGTTACTCGGATGACATCCGGCGGGTGGATTATTAGTCATAGATGCAGTTGGATTACGGTCTATGTATTATGTTGTAATGCCTCAGTGAATCTCATAGTGATCCTCATGATATGTGCATGCTTTCTTTATTCTATCAATTGCCCAACTGTAATTTGTTTACCCAGCATGTTATTTATCTTTATGGAGAGACACCTCTAGTGAACTGTGGACCCCAGTCCATTCTTTTACATTTATATTACTGTTTACTTTATTCAAGCATTATTTACTTTCTTGCAAACAAATATCTTTTACCACACGATACGCTTAATCCTTTGTTTTTAGCAAACCGGTGAGATTGACAACCTCACTGCAAGTTGAGGCAAAGTATCTTGGTTGTGTTATGTGCAGGTTCTACGTTACTGCTGGCGCCGAGTCAACCACGCGCCCACACAAGTTTTCTGGCGCCGTTGCAAAGTCAGCTAGCAACAACCTTCGGGAATTGGTTCTTTCTCCTACTGGTCGATTAAACTTTGGTTTCATAACTGAGGGAAACTTACTACTGTGCTCTTCACACCCTCCTCTTGGGGTTCCCAACTGGTTCGTCAACACCGACGCATCAGAAAGCAAAAATATAAAAACGGTGGTAGGAAAGACATATTCTCGTAAAAACTGGATGTATACTCGTAGACTGCATGCCATAGTTGTTTATCTAGAGAAAGGCGACGCCGCAGTAGTTGCTACAGCAGGCCAGTAGGCCAGGTTGGGAGGAGGTGGTGGGGGGCTAGTGATGCCATGGCAGGCCAACACCGCGAGCATCGGGTCCATAGCAGTAGCTAGATGGTTATCTCCTCCACCATGTGCTTCATATTTAGATCTTATGAGCTGCCCTACATGATCAGGATCATCTTTATGTAATCATACATGTTGTGTTTGTTGGGATCCGATGAGTATTGGTACTATGTTAAGTTGATGTGCTGAATTATATATCTTATGTTATCTCTATGTTGTTTATGATCTTGCATGCTTTTCGTTGCTAGTAGCTATCTTGGCCAAGTAGATGCTAGTAACTCCAAGAGGGAGTATCTATGCTCGATAGTTGGGTTCATGCCTCTATTTAATCTGGGGGAGTGACAGAAACCTCTAAGGTTGTAGATGTGCCATTGCCACTAGAGAGAAAACAACATTCTTGTGTCCAAGGATATTTGCTTTGTTTACATTACGCACTTTGCTTAATGCAATTATCTATTGTTCGCAACTTAATACTCAAGGGGTTCTCGGATGACTCCCCGCGAGTGGATTTTTAGTCATAGATGCAGTTGGATGCCGGTCTATGTATTTTGTTGTAATGCCCAGAGTGAATCTCATAGTGATCCTCATGACATATATACGTTATCTTTACTCTGTCAATTGCTCAACTGTAATTTGTTTACCTAGCATGTGTTATTTATCTTATGGAGAGACACCACTAGTGAGCTGTGGACCCCGGTCTAATTTCCTTTACATTGTTTTACCGTTTTACTATTACTCGCTCTATTTACTTTACTTGCATACTATTATCCTTTTACCACTCGATACGTTCAATCCTTTGTTCATAGCAAACCGGTGAGATTGACAACCTCATCGAAGTTGGGAGCAAAGTTCTTGGTTGTGTTGTGTGCAGGTTCCACGTTGCTGCTGGTGAAAAGCTACACGCCGACAAGCAGTTGTATCTGGCGCCCTTGTCCATAGTGTCGCGAAGCTAGCAAGCATCACCTTCTGAAGTTTGGCTTTCTCCTACTGGTTCGATCAACCTTGGTTTCACAAACTGAGGGAAACTTGCTACTGTGCTCCTCATACCTTCCTCTTGGGGTTTCCAACTGGGTGCCTTAACATCGCACCATCAAAGCATTTTTCTGGCGCCGTTGCCGGGGAGAAAGAAGACTTCTGCAAGGGAAGTCTCGCACGCACAATCTTTTACTTTGTTTTTGTTTTGCTTTATTTTATTTTTACTTGCATTATTTTATCAAAAATACAAAAAAATTAGCTTCCTTTATAGTTGTTACTTTATTACTCTTAGTTCATTATGTTGTTCCCTAAGTATGTTTTGGAGGACCTCTCAGTAGGTAGTGGTTCTATTATTGGGAAAGGTAACATCGAAGAGTTCTTTAATCATGTTAGTATGCATAAAGATGTTGAGGATAGATCTTTGGCTGAGTTTGCTCCTAGTTATCAAGTTGATGCTTCTTATTTAGTTCACATGTTGGAGGCTAGGTTTGTTAACCTTAATCCTTTTATGCAACAAATGATTCTTAAGCTTCATGATATCGAAGACTCCGAAAAGAAAGATTTTATTTTGGAGACTTTGCGTAGAGAATTTAGAGATGTTGCTATTGAAGCTAGGAAATTCTTTGAGCATTTTAATATGCTTGGCTCACATGTTAATGTTGTTGGTACAAACAATGAAGAAATCAAAGTACCAATACCTAGCAAATTCTTAGGATTGCATGAGGCTTTGGAAAATAATTTTGATTGGATTTGTCCTGAAAATCTTTTTAATGAAATGAGTGAACCAAAGCGTGATCACAAGGGGTCTTCAAAAACTTATTTGGATGCAATACAATTTCTTGTTGAAAAGACTTCTGCAATTGATCTTAATGCCACATTTGATAATACTTGATTTCCACATTTCTGCGCCTAGCTCAAAGGCGTTAAAGAAAAGCACTCTTGGGAGATAACCCATTGTTTTCTTTTCAGTACTTTTTATTTTATTTGAGTCTTGGAAGTTATTACTACTGTAATAACCGCTCCTTATCCTTTTTATTTCATTGTTGTGCCAAGGAGAACCTCTAATTTAAGGGAGGTAAGATTTGGGGAAGTTGCTATCCTGAAACAGATTTCGGTGCTGCACCGTAAAAATTCGTGAAAATTCTCAGAATATCTTTTTGACCTACGATTTCTTGTGCATATGGCCCAGGTTATATCCAAACTTTCATTAGTTTTGCACTTTTCGATTTGAGCAACAGAAGGTCCTCGGAAAAACCGACCTTTGTCAGCTGTTCTGTTTTGACAGATTTCTGCCACTATTTGTGTTTGCCTCTCGATCGCTTTCTTTTTGAGTTCTTTTGATCACGGAACTTTTGGAGAAGTTGCTACAGTAGTATATGCTTTATATGTGGTATTTTTGAGTTGAAACCTGAACCAAAAAGGGTTGATCTACTATTATGTTTATGCTAACGTTGCTAATAGAATTGTCTAAAGTTTTGTATGAAGGAAGTTTTCAAATGTAGGGATTGGAGAATGATGAGATGAGATGAAGAATGGACAAAAGCTCAAGCTTGGGGATGCCCATGTCACGCCAAGAAATATCCAAGAGGTACAAGCGTCAAAGCTTGGGGATGCCCTCGAGGCACCCCTTCATCATCGGCAAAAATCAGGTCACCTTTCAACACACTATATTTTTATTGCTTCATGCACTATGCGTTTTTCTTGGAGCGTCTTTACTTTTGCTTTCAGTTTTGTTTTGTTTTGTTTGCTGCAATAAATGGTTGGACCCCAACAAATTTCTCTTGGAGGAGATGTACTCGCTTTTCATTTGCCAAGAACATTCTATTTTTCACTCTTATCGTTCAACGAGTGTTCTCTTTTTCTAGAACCGCGTTTAGCTTTTGTTTTTCGCCTTGATTTTTGTTCAGATCTTGTTTTATCTTTGCATAAAGGTGTATTTGGACCTCTGGTCTATGTTGGTATTCATGAAAAGAGTTGTCTCAAAAATGTTTGAATGGTGTTGGAAAAGAGAAAAAGTTTCATGCAAAAAAAGTGGTACAAAAAGGAGCTTGTTTAGACTGCGGCTTAGACTTTTGCATGCCATGCTTGATGTTGTTTTGATAGTATGCTTAGTAATTTTTTGTTGTAGCATGACTTGTCTCAAATGACTGAGATTGCTTAATGAGCCTTTGAAAAAATCATGCGTTGTTTTTATTATGTGGAAGCATTTATTTGGTTTTCTCCTTGATGCTTTATTTGGGTTGACTTGGCGTATGCTTACAACATGTTTGACTCTAACAAGTCGCCATAAGCCTCTATGATCATTTAGTTTTTGACTTGTGATGCCATTTTATGCTTCTTTCAATAATGTTTTGTCGCTATGCATGATTATGGCCGTTATTGCTCTCTTAGTTGGTCGCTCCCAGCCTTTTGCTAGCCCTCGTTTTGTACTAAGTATGAGCTCTACTCGTGCATCCAACTCCTAAAAACCAAGTTATTTCAATGTGTCCATCATACATACCTATTAGCAATTTGCTATTCCAAAGTACATTTGACTTGCTTTTATCTATCCTTCAAATTAAACTTTTTTGGTGTTATGCGAAAATTAGTCAGTATAGCTCTCACGAACCTGATGGCACACTTTACTTTTCTCGCTTTTAAAATTTTGACATTGTGGCTCTCTTATGTTGATGTTATGCTTGCAAGTTGTAAGTTGGAAATTAGCCAAACCATGCTGTCATGGGGAAAGCTTTCAACATTGCACTTCTCTTATTTGAGTTGATATCGTGATCTTTTGTTTATGGATACTCGCGATGTGAAACAAGTTAAGAATCTTGTGGGATCATAGAGTTTGTATATGTGTTAGAGAAACACCTGGGCCGCTAATCTAAGCCATGCATTATTCATGGTGGAAATCTACAGCATGCCCATAGTGGACATTCGACGACACATCTCATAATAAAAAGCTATACCAATGGTAAATAAAAGAGATGCCAAGGTGTTCATTGTCTATTTGTCCTATCATTTTGATGTGGGCTTGTTCCATGTCATCGGGCAAGGAGGTACCCTGTTGGCGGTTCTCGATGATACGTGTATACTTACAATGACAAGAGCTTGCTTGGGACCCTAAGTCGAGTAGCATGAGGTTTGGGTATTCGTACTTCACGGGACATGAGGTTTTTAACTTATGATTTGTCAAGCATATGCTTATAATTGATCTCGCATTAACTTTAACCATTCAAGATGCCTATGATGGGGGCAATGAGAGCTCAAAGCTAGTAAGTACCATAATTTTTGAAGGTTTATAAAACTTGCAATCATTGCTTCCCTTTGCGAAGGGCCTTTCTTTTACTTTTATGTTGAGTCTCCACCTTCTACCTTTATGCACCGTCTAAGAGAGCATAGTTACCATCCTGAGTTTAATGTGCATTGTCCCAAAGTTATCATTGATTGATTCATAATTATGGTTTCACTTATTCTTAAATTATTTGTATCTAGTCTCCCTCTTAAACTTGAAGATGTCCTATGCATTTATGTTTTGCTATTCCATGAAGGACAAGCTGAAAACCATTTGCTATGTTTTTCCATATGATTTGAACACACGTTTGACTTTCATTTTTTCATTATTTCATGATCTTTCGTTTGTGTTTCTTTTCATGTTATAGCATGGTTGCTAAGTTTTTATTGTCAAGATTATGTCTTTTATGCCCATGTTTTAAGTTCTTTGATCCCAGCACTTAATGCTTTACATAGATAATCAAGATTGTGATGGTGCATGTCACCTCAAAAATTATTCTTTTGTTATCACTTACCTACTCGAGGACGAGCAGGAGTTAAGCTTGGGGATGCTTGATACGTCTCAAACGTATCTATAATTTTTGATGCTCCATGCTTGTTTATACACCATTTGCTTTGATTTTTGTTACACTTCGTGGCGTTTTTATGCATCTTCCAGAACTAACCTATTAACAAGATGCCACAGTGCCAGTTCCCTGTTTTTGCTATTTTTGTGTCTCAGAAAAGCTACACAGAAAATATTCTCGGAATTGGACGAAACAAAAGCCGAACCTCCTACTTTTACCGAAGCTTCACGAAGACCAAAGATGAGACGGAGGGGGGCCAGGAGCCAGGCTCACCACTGGGGGGCGCGGCCCAGCCCCTGGCCGTGCCACCCCATGGTGAGGCCAACTGGCCCTACCTCTGACGATGCCCTTTCGCCTATAAAGTCCCCTCGATGGGGAAAAACCTAAGGAACAGATCTCTTTTCCACGAAACATGCTGCAAGCCACCGTCATCGCCGTCGCGAGATCAGGAGGATCCAGGAGATCTTCCCGGCACCCTGCCGGAGGCCTTCTCCACCACCATGGTCGCCTCCGGAGTGATATGTGAGTAGTCTACCTTGGACTACGGGTCCATAGCAGTAGCTAGATGGTTGTCTCCTACACCTTGTGCTTCATGTTTAGATCTTGTGAGCTGCCCTACATAATCAGGATCATCTTTATGTAATCATATATGTTGTGTTTGTTGGGATCCGATGAATATTGGTACTATGTTAAGTTGATGTGCTAAATTATTTATCTTATGTTATCTCTATGTTGTTTATGATCTTGCATGCTTTCTGTTGCTAGTAGCTATCTTGGCCGAGTAGATGCTAGTAACTCTAAGAGGTAGTATTTATGCTCGATAGTTAGGTTTATGCCTCTATTTAATCTGGGGGAGTGACAGAAACCTCTAAGGTTGTAGATGTGCTGTTGCCACTAGGGAGAAAATAACATTCTTGTGTCCAAAGACATTTGCTTTGTTTACATTACGCACTTAGCTTAATGCAATTATCTGTTGTTCGCAACTTAATACTCAAGGGGTTCTCGGATGACTCCCCGCGAGTGGATTTTTAGTCATAGATGCAGTTGGATGGCGGTCTATGTATTTTGTCGTAATGCCCAGAGTGAATTTCATAGTGATCCTCATGATATATGTACGTTATCTTTACTCTATCAATTGACCAACTGTAATTTCTTTACCCAGCATATGTTATTTATCTTATGGAGAGACACCACTAGTGAATTATGGACCCCGGTCCAATTTCCTTTACATTGTTTTACCGTTTTACTATTACTCGCCCTGTTTACTTTACTTGCATACTATTATCCTTTTACCACTCGATACGCTCAATCCTTTGTTCACAGCAAACCGGTGAGATTGACAACCTCATCAAAGTTGGGAGCAAAGTTCTTGGTTGTGTTGTGTGCAGGTTTCACGTTGCTGCTGGTGAAAAGCTACACGCCGACAAGCAGTTGTATCTGGCGCCCTTGTCCGGAGTGTCGTGAAGCTAGCAAGCATCACCTTCCGAAGTTTGGCTTTCTCCTACTGGTTCGATCAACCTTGGTTTCACAAACTAAGAGAAACTTGCTGCGGTGCTCCTCATACCTTCCTCTTGGGGTTCTCAACTGGGTGCCTTAACATCGCACCATCAAGCATCACGCACTCAACCTCTCGTTTTGGAAGACCGAGCCCTCACCGGCCTTGTCGAGGATCTCAATGGAGTGTCAGCTACGCCCTCCTCGTTGAAACGTATCGGGCACACGGCGACGTGACATCCCTCCGGAGATTGAGGAAGCAGATCAGGCCTGTAGAACTCGCCGATCGATCGGCCAATTAGATCCATCCAGAGATCAAAGTATCTTTGTTAGCTCTCACACAACGAGCGATCGTGTATATGTAGGATGGGCGAGAGTCCGGAGCGGATCCCAGCTGACGAACGGCTGGATCGATTTGAAGTCCTACGAAACTTAACGGTCAACGAAAACATAAAAATGATTCAATGGCAGTGGTATGCGTAATATGAAATTTGGTGGGAGGGTAAATCAGTCTAAAAAAAGTGGTTGACGACGGAAATCTTACTGCTTTTATTATAAAAATTATTAATTATTATTATTAGGTAGATATAGATATTAGATATTAGATATAGAGGTGTAGAATATAGATTTTGAATTTACAGGAAAAAAGAGAAGAAATAATAGCTGGCCGAATTGGGCCGGCCAAGGCCGGCGTCAGCTCGTAACGGGCGCCTTAGGAACTTTCACCCCCACCTATTGTCTGCCCTAACGCTTTCACCCCCACCTTCCCCCACCCACCCGCGGCGGCGGCGGCGGCGGCGACCGCCGCTCTCCTCCCCACCCTTCGCCTTAACCGCTTTCACTCCGGTTTCTACCTTATGAAGGAATCTCACATTATTTTTGCAGTCGGTTTCGAAGAAGGAAGGGATCAATTTCGGTTCGTATTGGAAAACGGAGCTTTTTCTATATGTCTGCCCCTTGTGGAACTGTAGCATTAGCAGACCTCCTCCGTCTCAGTCTCCCCTTGAGGATCGGAGGAGGCTATAATAAATTCAGCCAATCTGTCGCCGATTCTCCGCACACGGGCGGACCGGCTGAGCATCAGTTCAAGAATAAATTTTGCTAACGTTTTCTTTATCGACGCAAGTTTCCGCCGTTGTTCTTTTCGAGATTGGATCACCATGAAGTCTAATAGGGGCCGTCGTCGCCACCGACGCGATGTAAGTCGTTGCTTGTGTTTTATTACTGTTATTTCCTTTGATGGATGCAAGTCAATTTATGAATCTATCACCGATGACCAAGTTTTCTCCCTTGCCTAAACGCAGTTGCAGAAAGCAGCTGTTATTGGGGACAAGCTAAGCGTACTGCCCAATGACAGGCTAAGCGTACTGCCCAGTGACAGGCTAAGCGTACTGCCCAGTGACAGGCTAAGCGAGCTGCCCAATGACTTGCTCCTCAACATCCTGGAGAGAATGGACACGCTCGACGCCCTGAGAACATGCATCGTCTCCAAGCAAATGCAGAAGCTCCCCACCATGCTCTCCCAGATCGCCGTTGTTATTGGCAAACGCGAATTGGTCCGAAAGAACGGCGTTGTGGCTGATTTGACTGACAAGATCCTGAGCAAGAGGTCTCCCGAAATCACCATTCGCAAGCTGAAGGTCAAATTAATATTGATTCCGAATGACTGCCGCTCTGTTTGCAGATCTGTTAGTCTCGCCATGGCGACCCAGAAACTGGATGCAGCTGAGTTTGAAATTATGACACCCAAGAATTCTTTTCATTGCAAGGATGCCGACCTCCTGAACTATGCTAAGGAGTTCAATATGTTCATTGCTGATTGTCCCGATGCATTTTCTGGTCTCACACGACTGCAACTGCAGAATCTGAGGTTTGGTGAATCAGACATCTCCACCATCCTTAGAACCTGCAAGCGGCTGGAGTCATTGTCTTTCTTCGAGTGTGACGCAGGGATTCAGTCTGTGCTGCATGTAGAACATGCTCGGCTCGTTGAGCTTGGTATTACCTATGGGCAATTCAAAACAGTGCAGCTCGACTGTGTACCAAACCTCCAACGGGTGACCTATATTTGGCTCCGTGATGGAAACCCCTTGGTTCTTGGTTTTGTCCCTCACCTTTCGAAACTAAGCCTCACTAATACACGTCTTTCAGACAAGACCATCATGTTAAGCCAGCTGCTTGCAAATGTCCAGACTCTACGCGATCTGTATCTGGATTTTCGAAGTGAAAAGGTATTCCAATCATCTATGTGTTGTTGTCACCGTTTATATGCAGTAGTAGTTAATCAAGTTGGTCTTTTCTATCACTGTAGGGTGCAATTCATGCACAGCTTGTACTCATTATTACTTTGATTTACATGATCCAGATTTGGGTTCAACCAGAATGCCGTTGGGTTCTCGCCCCTGTGCTCGCTGAACTACGCACGGTGAATCTTAACAATCTTCCCGAAGACACTGATTTCACTTGGATAATGTTCTTTCTTGAAGCTGCACCATGCCTGGAGGAACTTTGCATCACGGTATGGGATCACAAGTGTTGTAGGGAGTCGCAGAAAAGTTACTCCAAGAAAACAGATGTGAAGTCGGTGCAATCTTCTACTGGTTTCAAGCACAGGAATCTGGCCAAGCTAACCATATATGGCTTCCAGTCTGACAACAACTTCATGGCATGCATCAGGCGTGTCTTGAAGACTGCAGTAAACATACAAGATATTTCTCTGCATGATAGGAAGGTATGTAAGATCTGCGCTGTGAAGTTTCCTCATATCGAGGTCCGTCCTTCGAGTTATCCACAGACAGATGAGGAGAAGGATTTATTGAGGAAAAGCATCACCGAGGCATCGGTGATGATGGCTTCCCCTGCTGTGATTCACTTCCGGTCATAAGTTCTATATAAGTCAATAAATATTTCGTGGCATCACCACAATCTACTCTCCATGTGTTTTGAAGGAGTCCCAATCTACTCACTTCTGACTTCTGAGCTCATATGCTCCTACATGGTAGTCTGTGAAAACAAAATAAAATATAGCAAACAAAATAAAATATCTGATTTTTCACAATGAACGTGAATGTAAGTTCTAACTGCACATGAAATTTCGTAGAGGAAAGACACTTCGTGGTAGTCTGTGAAAGAAAAACAAAACTGAGTGCTCTAAAAAGCTTTTCTTTGAGCACCGTACTTTGTTTCTTTTGCACAGACCACCGCACCATCTTTTTGCAGTGAAGTTTCACATGGAGAACACATGTTCATGTTCATTGTAACATAATCAGTTTATTTATTTATTTTGGTTGCCTTTTCTTTGATTTTTCTACTACTAAGGCAGGAGCATATGAGCTTGGGCTCTCTTTTGAAATTTCCGCCTCGTGTGCTCTTTGCCCCCTGAACTGAAGCTCCTCTATGAAATGTACCTTGGTCTACTTCTTGTTGGAATAACTCTTTGAGTATTTGGTGAGAATGAAACAGATGTAATAAGTACCATCTATGATCATGTATTATTATTTTGTTAGTGCTCTTTTCTTTTGTGTTTTCTTACTGTTATTTTCTTTTGGTGTAAGTCAATCACAAATGACTAAATTTTTCCCCTGCCTAAGTGCAGTTGCAGAAAGCAGCTGTCAATGGGGACAGGCTAAATTTTGCCCCTGCCTAACTGCTCAATGACTTCCTCTTCAACATTCTGGAGAGGGTGAGTACACTTGATGCTATAAGAACCTGCCATCCTCTTGAAACAAATGTGGAAGCTGCCCATTATACTATCGCAGATCGTCTTTGACCTCAGCCTTCACGATCAGGTTCGAATGAATAGTGTCGTGGCTGATTTGATGGAGAAAATCCTTAGTACAAGGTCTCCACCGATCACCATCCTCAAGCTGAAGGTCACATTCTTATTTAGTCCTCTCTATCTCTCCATTGGCAAATATATTGCTTGTGCCATGGCAACCCAGAAACTGGATGCATCTGAGTTTGAAATCATGACGCCTAGGGATTTTAAACATTGCACCGAGGCCTATCTCCGGCTCTTCGTGATTGTCCAGATGCATTTGCTGGTCTCACGGGACTGCATCTGCAGAATATGAGATTTGGCGAGTTAGACATACCCAACATCCTTACCACTTACAAGCGGTTGTAGTTATTGTGTTTCTTAGAGTTCGACGCATGGATACGTTCTGTGCTGCATGTAGAACATGCTAGACTCCATGAGCTATTTGCAGCAACATCTCAAAATAATTTAGAAAAATGCAAAATATCATGAGAACTTTCAGTTTACAACCAAGAGATGGTACCATTATCCGTAACTCCAAATGATTTTTCACTTGCCAAATGTGTAACAGAGCAATCATTCAACTATAGTTGCCATGTAAATTTGTTAGTTTATGCTTCAAATAAATTATTTAAGTAAATGATCTAGCCTAACACTAGAAAGATTTTGGTGGGTGTACAAGTTGTTACAAAGGACCCCATGAGAAAAGGAAATAAAACATAGGTCCCTGGTAAATGCAGAAAAGACCTCACTGAAAGATGAAACAAAGCAATCTGGTCCTTCTCTTTCCCCACCGTCGAGCCGGAGATGGAGATCGAAGCTGCCGCCGTCGAGCCTGGAAGCGGGGACGAAACCACTTGACGCCGAGAAGACGATGAGCACGGTAGCTGATCTCGAATAGGGCCTCACAAGGGAGGTTAAACAAGCACCGGAATCCTTCACCGGCATCAGATAAGGCCAAAGCATGAGCCTAGGTTCCTTTTTTTTTCGGGAAGAAAGATCCACCGATCATAAATTCATAATCATCAGTAGTAGTTCAAAGAGAGCAAAGACTTAAACACTGCTTTGACTTTGACTCACCGGGTGGGCTATGCAACGAAAAGTGTGTGTCAGCTCAATGTAAATATGGAATCATTGCTCCACCTTTTACCGTAGAAGGTCGCTGTCAATATTTGAATTTAGATTTCGAAACTGTTAGACCCAAGATCGAAAACATTCTCACCAAAAGTCTAGAAAGATATTGACAGCGACCGAGTCAAACAGTTTCGAAATCCAAATCCAAATTGCTTCTCAACGAACACGAAATCTACATTTCCTTGGCGTGCTCGAAAAGCCCACTCCATAAATGCCTAAACCCCCACCCCACGGGACCGACATCCTCCGCCCACTCCGCACCGCACTCCCCGAGGCCGTCTCTCCTCCTCCACGGACCTCAAGCACGCCCGCCCGCCACCGCCGAGGTATTCCTCCTTCCTCCGACTCCCCCTCGCCAGCGCCCGCTCCAACGCACCGGCGTAGAGCTAGCCAGAACGGAGACGCCCCCGACTCCCCTCACCGGCGACGTACGGACCCGACCTCGCCCGTCCCATTCCGAGTTTAATTTCCTTCTAGGAGATGTTCCGGTAGGCGGCTAGGCGCTGGCCTGGCTTCGCGTGAGCGATCCACTCCGAGTCTCGCGTCGCGGTATTTTTTTTCGATTTGTGAAATGCCGGATAAATGTTTCGATTCCGGGGGGCGAATCGCGGGGTGGTTTCGATTCCGAGGTTGGGGGTCGCGCGGAGGAGCGCGATGGGTCCCGGATGGCTTCCAGAACGCTCGCGCTCGGGTTCGTCGCCCCCGCGTCTCCGCTACTTCTCGAGTCGAGCGCGCCGCGATTCGAGGGTTTTTCTCAAGGTTTTTGGCGGGTTTTGGTCTCTGCGGGGGCTGCTTCGGCCGGGATTTCGCGTGCGGATTTCTAGGGTTACGCTGTTGATCCGAGCGGGGGAACTCGAATTGGGCCAATGCTGCTGGGTTGGGGGTTTCTCCCGGCGCTGGTACGGATGGGGATGTGAGACGCGTCGTCGGGCTTCCTGTCGTTCTGGCCTTTCCCGTGTAGTTTTGGGTCAAGTTCGAGGATTATCGAGTTGGAGTTGGAGGTTCTGCCATTTCGCACGAGTTCCTCCTTGTTTTTGGTCATTTTAGGCTTTCCGGTCGAACAGCACCAGCGCGCTCAATGTTAGATTTGGGGGAAGACCGTTGCCTTGGGTACTTCCAACTGCCCATCTATTTTTGTGGCAATATATCTGGAATTTCCGCTCTACTTTTTGTCTTAGTGCGTCCGAATCATCCAGGGCTGGCCACTTATAGCGCGATAGCTGCTGTTTTGGCAAGGGTGGTCAGGTCCAAGTATAGTGTGACCCCCCCCCCCCCCCCCCCTTAGAGGCTTTGTTCAGAAATCATAGTATGTTGTATCTATGCAGTATTTTCTTAATTTGCCGAGTGGGTTAAAGATATAGTGCTGTTTTCATGCTTTTGTTTATAACTTCAGATATGCTGGTCGGTGTAAGACATCATAGCAGCATCTAATGTTGTGTTCTGCCCCTGTGCGATGATCGATCAATTTACTTTATTACTTTCCTTAGTACGCAATTGTTGAATTTGCTATTGAAGTCTATTTGAGCTGGAGCAAGTAGTATTCATCATCAGTGTTGTACATGAGAGAAGTAATTCACAGATCTTACTGGGTAAACATATGTAGGTGGCTTGCGTTACATCAGAATTTATGCAATGTACATAGTCCATCTCATTTTTAGACAGTTAGCAGCCTCAGTCGGCAATTCCCCAAAACTTTTGTTACAAGCAGCATGTGGGTGCATTATCAGTGCTGGTCCCTTTTTGTAATGGCGTTGTTGGATAGATAGAGGGATACATTTATCTTAATGCTGGTATACGTTTTAACGACACGGTAGTTTATTTATATGTCTGAAGTAAGAAAGATCGAGTGCATATTTCCTTGTAACTGCTTGATTCTCTCGGAACATTTGACATACGAAGCGACCTGTCCAATCTCTCAAACCATTCGACAAGTGATTGTCCTGTTATAGTTTGCGTAGACCCATTATCCTTCAATATTGAATTTAGGATTGCATACAGTATGGATGTTTCGTTACAATTTATCAGTTGTGCTATGACCTACCAACCATCCACAAGTAGCGTAAACATTTCTTGTAGTAGTAATTGTGGTTTTTGATGTTATAGTTCCTGGAGTTTGTGCATTTCTGCTGGTGTTGGCATTTCAATTTTGGACATGAACGACCTTTTGCAGCATATACAACTTTATAAATATTTGTGTAAACTTACATAGTGGAATTGATCACACTTTTCAGTTTTTTCCCAAGTCACTTGGATTTAGGACATCTTGACTTTGTCCTTATGCAATACAGATTGGTTTTGGAGTTTGTTGTTTAGTTATTCTGCATCTGACTGATCTTAATATGTGCTCTGTTTTATGGGATCATGTCTTCTAACTAGCTTCCTCTTGTCTTCAGATGTATGCCCGAGAGGGCGTTGATGTGTATGGGAGGAGGGCCCCTATCCCTGTGGTGCCTCAGCCGCCTGTAGCATCTCCCGCTACTAAGAGCAACAAGCCGTCACGGACCTTTCTACGGAAAAAGTGCAACCATAACCACCGCGCAGGAAAAAAGGAAAGTAAGTTATCATTGTCTTATCACTTGATTGATCTAGCGAAGTCTTCAGCTATATTAGTTAATGTGATGCGTAAATCAGTAGCTAAAAGTAAAGTGCCAAACTTCCCTGAGGACTAAATATCATTGCATGCATTGTTAGAGGAAGACCCCAGTTCCTAATTAAGTAAATTTAACTTTCCAGGGAAGCTTAAGCCATTTGTTGGCCAGAACACTGTGAATCCCCAGGGCACCCAGGACGCCGAGCAGAAACCCCAGGAAGCTGAGCAGCAGCCCCAAGACGCCGAGCAGCAGCTCCAGGATGAGCACCAGCAGGACGGACACGGTGTTGAGGATGATGAGCTTGGTTACTTTGATGAGTATAGTGCTGACCTCGAGAGTGGTATGTGATATATATATGCAAACTTTTCGTCTGTCCATTTAAATTCAATTTTTCTTCAAGTTGAATTCTCATACCTTTCATCTTTTATCTTTTACAGGCATACTTGGGGAAACTCTGTAAGAATTATAGTTTTCAAGTTAAATTACACAGATTGGTAGCTATAACTGTCAGTTCATTAATAATATCTGTATTTTCTGTGTTAGGGATTCTGATGTTGTTAAGGAACAGAACTAGTAATGATGATGAAGAAAGAGCTTAATACTTCCAATCTTCGTAAGCAAACTTTTTTGAATATTCAGTTCATCTCAAACTGCAAATTTTTGTTAATGAAGGCCAGACTCACATAAATTCTCTTTAACTCTGTAGGTTCTCATCGTGGTGGAGCTAAGTGCTGATTAGTTTCCAAAGGCTGCCGTGGAACTCTTAGTAAATTTTGATCTTGCTTTTGTTTAGTATTGATGTCCGAATGACGATGAGACTGCACAGCACATTCTTACAGTTGCGCTTGTTTTGTGTGGATGTTTGAACGGACAACCCTTTTTGCCTACTAGCTGAACATGTTCAGGAATGTTATTGGTGCCATTTTATAATCTTTAATATAATCTTTAATTAACTGGTTGGCACCGTTATAGTATCGTCTGCACAGCAAGGTTCTTGCCGTGTCCGTGAGCGAATGAGGCTGCCGGACGCTAGTTCCACGTCTTTGGTCACACATACGTATGTATACGTTCGTCAATGTCTGGCAGCAGGCTAGTTGTAGGCTAACATATATTCGGGATTTATCTTCGCATTGTTGTACAATACAAGCGTGATGTATTCAGTGTGGACGCGAGGCTATGGATTGATCGACGTTACCGAGTAATTTGAGTTCTTATTGGCCCTTTTCTACACCGCGACCTCAAGTAGTCCTTAATGGCGTCCTGGGTAATCCCATAAATCATGGGCGTGGGTTGCGGCAAGGAGACCCGCTGACGAGGGTTAACTCGACAAATGTCCTAGACGAAGGACTTAGGATCGGGGAGATAGGGCGTCGGATGAACTCGAAGGTAAAGTTAGTCGAAATAGGTATGTGTCGAAAGTAAACTTGAGTGTTTAACCTGGCTTGCTTTCCATCTGACCTACACCGTCCCCTCCTGGCCCCTTTATATAGGCGGCCAGGTCTCGAGGATCGGGTAGGGTCCGATACAGATTACAATATCGACATACGGTAGGAACTCGTACTCGACTATCATTACAATTGGGCCTAGCTATACGGGCCTTAGGGGTACTCAACTAACGGGCTCTATTAACTATACCCTTGTCAGTAGCCCCTGAGATTCTACCAGAATTGTAGATTCGGGTCGAATCTCTAATCTTTAAATCTTCAACTTGATCAATTCTTCGACTTCTTCTCATCTTCAAATCTTCGACTTGGTCTTTCGACTTATTTTCATGATATTCTTTCGCAAGGGGTTTTGATGAACAAGCCTGACAACTCTGACGGATCAAGAGGTCAGTTAACTGCCGGAACAGATACTTGTCACATACTTCAAATTCAATCCCCTTGGACTTGAATTCGGGATACCGGTCAAACCCACTCTTTTGCCGCATTTAGGACTTACAAAGAATAGATCCCAGTGATTCTCAGGGTACCCAGTGCGTCCACCAGGATTTTCTTCGCGTCGTAGACACGGATACATACCAGCAGAGCGCATCCATGTGCGTATACCAGGCCACACAGGACGGATCCCGGGGTCTTACCTTCGTGACAAGTCACGGCATTCGAGTCGCGTTGCGATAACGCAACTCGAGAATCTCATGTCGCAGTCACATTTTTGACTGAAAATATTCGGGTTCCTACAACCATAAAACTCGCTCCCGATGGGAGTAACACTCCCGCACTTCTCCAACTCTAATGCTTTACCAAGAAATATCGTCGGGTGCGCGCTCAGCGTTCCCGATGGGAGTAGCCCCCGAGGCTATAGTTGAAAAAGACTTTTTCGAGTATAGGCTCAAAATATAGTGTAGTCCATCATACTTCAACTCGAGATACTTCAACTTCGAGATACTTTAAGAACATCTTGTCGTCGAATACTAGTCCACCACTTCAGAGATAAGTTGTATTCACCATTCTTGAAAATAGTAGCCTCCACGGCTATAATCGAAACTCCTTCGTATACAGTCTTGTGCACCTATTTTGCACTTGTCGGCGCCATCTTTCTTCTTTCTTATATTATTTTCTTTATGACATCAATGAGTATGTCACTCTGTACCATTGCGAACCGTTGCGTGGGCAGTACTGTAAATTTCTTAATTTTTGACCGTTAGTGGGCTTACCGTTTCCGATCTTTGCGCCACGTCTCAGCCCACGATCCTTCTCTCAGAAGATATATAAGGGGGATCGTGGGGAATTTTACTGTTTACCAGCTCTTTCTCTCCGCCACCGCCGCCATTGTCGATCTTGCCTCCTTCTCCTTTCGTGCATAGCCCCCAGGCACAGATTTGATAGATGCGCGTGAAGCACCTAGCGAGCAAGAACGCCATGGCCAAGGGAAAATCGAACGCCGCGACCAGCTGGGTGACCTCTGCCATCACGAAGAGGGAGGTGGAGAAGGCCCGGACGGACGGCCTCATCTCCGCCCAAGATTCGATCAAGTTTCCAAGCATGGAGCGGATCCCGGAGCCCCTGAGTGGTTATCGGGTAATGTTCCTCGCTTTCCTCCTCCGTGGTCTTTCTCTTCCTGCCCACGAGTTCCTTCGTGGGCTTCTCTTTGTTTACGGTGTGCAGCTTCACCAGCTCACACCTAACTCTCTTCTGCACATTGCGTGTTTCGTGACTCTTTGCGAGTCATTCTTGGGCATTGAGCCCCACTTTCTTCTCTGGAGGTCAATCTTTCGGCTCCGCCCAAATGTTGCTTTGGCTAGAAAACCTGAACTGGGCGGAGCCGTCGTTTCTGTGCGCCCTGAAGCACAATACCTTGAATTCTCTATGGCCGCATCTGTCCAAGGGTGGAGGACAAAGTGGTTCTATATCAAGGACCGCAAATCCTCTCCTGAAGATGAATACGGCCTACCTCCTTTTGATGCTTCCCAGGAGGTAAAGAAATTGGCGTCGTGGGATACGCTCCCCTCAGATGCGGAAGTAGAACAAATTCTTCCTCTTCTGTCTCGCATCAAGGCTTTAAAAGGAGGTCAATGAGGCGCTTTGTCGGGTATTCAACTCATGGCGTTTTTTATTCAACGTCGAGTTCAACCCCTACAACACTGCCTTACCAAACTTTGGAGTTACTCCGGCTTGGAAGATCCTACCCGCGTCTCTGAAGATCTGATATTGAAAGAAGATGTCGACAAGCGAGTCAGGAGTCTCACCAAGCTCACCAAGGAACATGCAGTTGCTGATTTGACCGCTGATTTCTTCGACTCCGTGCACCCTCTTCCTGAGGTATATATATGCTTACTTCTTGACTCCCTGTTGTCGATTTTCATGTTTCTCAAACTATGTTTTCCTTTTCCTTATTTACTCTAATAACGCGTTCGCATGCAGGGGCACCAATTTCTCCTCTCGCGCCCCCCTCTTCCGGAGGCAGGGCCCCTTCCGGCTGATCTGGCCATGTCTGTATCTGAAGCCCCCGAGGCTGATGATAATCAGGACGGAGATGATGCCGAAGAATCAGAAGAGGATACTAGTTCATCGACATCTTCTCCTGTGCAGCTTGAAGATACTAGCTTGGATAAGAAAAGGAAACGAGTCGACGAATTTGCTTCTTCGAGTTCCTCTTTGCAACAAGCGGTTGCGGATAAATCTCCTGTTTTGACAGAAGATATGGAATTCTTCGACCTCCTGGCATCGTAAGTGCTTTATTTGAGTTCTCCACTTGCACCATTCTTGTCTTGTTTCTGTAGTATGGCATATAACGTATTTTCTTCTTTATAGAGATGACGAAGAGCCGCCAAAAGATGATACAACTGCTCCTTCGATGTCGCCGGTGACCGCTGCCGAGCCCACTGAGCCAGTTCCCGCATCGAGGGTCACCCGAGCTTCTGTCAAGAAGGTTCCGGACACTCGAAGCAACAAACGCTCAAAGAAGGCCAAAGAACTCGACGTTTCCCTTGAGGCCCATGCGTCGGCGGGTTCTCCCGACGATGTGAGCAACTTCTTTTGCTTTTCCTTTTCTTGTCTTTCCTTTGCATATACTTGTGCTCTTACACGCCCTTTCTCTTAGGCATTATTGAAGATATTTGTCGCCTTAGGCACGGAATGTGCTGGGTACCTGAGGGTTGCGAAAGCTTCCGAAGGTACACTTTTGACGTCCAGTCACAACTTTTTCCTTGTACTTGTCCTTTGCTATTTAGCTGACACGCTTGCATCTTCTTCTGTAGCTGCTCTGGCAACGGCCAACGCTCGAATTGCGTCGCTGGAGGCGGAGCTCCGTGCTTCACATAAAGCTTATGATGCTGCGGCCACTGCTAAAGCAAACGCTGAGAAGTCGCAGAAATCTGCGCTTGGTAAGGCGAAGAAAGCTGAAAAAGCTTTAGCTGATGCCAACAAGGATCATGCCCAGCGAGAGCAAGCCGTGGCAGAGCGTCTTCACACAATGTCTACTGCTGCTGAAAGTGAGTGTTTCGCCTTGTCTTCTATTTTCGACTTCTGTTGCACTGTTGTACTTGCTGACATTTTCCTCTTCCTTTTCTCTTCTATCTGCTTTGTGTCTTGCAGGATTTACCGGGGTATCTCCGTCGTCCCTGCAACCGGACGATGATCCTCTGATGACCGCGGTTAACCTACTCGAGGAAAACTGGATATCTATCCAGGAGACTTTTGAGTTAGTTAACCGCGTTCTATCACGACTGTTTGTCGGGTTGTGGCCGAAGAAAAGGGCAGCAGTCCCGAAGGACAACTTGAGTAATCTTGCCAAGTCCTTCGATACAACTGAAGACCCCACCCTCCAGCTGAAAGGGCTTTCTATTAAGCGTGGCGCCGAGGGTGCTATTGCACTTTCTCTTGCGCACGGTACAGACTTTGACTGGGAGAGGGTGAGCTCTCCCCATGGCCGCACCTGCGATGAGATGAAGGCTTTTTTCGAGAAGGCGAAGAAGTTGGCGCCTGCACTGGTGACAATTATTTCCCCTTCGGCATCCTCTGCGGCATCTGCTGCACCACCTCCAACGGCGGAAGATCCAGTGCCGCCGTCGACTTCTGGCGAGGAATTTGCCGTGCCCTCTTCTGCCACGGAGCAAAATGCTGAGGTGGCGTAGACTCGGCTTCTTTGTAGCTTTTAGTTTTCTCCTTTTGAATGTAAAAAACTTTAGTTGCGTGCAACCCAAGAACCTTAGTCATAGGGTTGTGCTCTTATGTAAATATATCTTCTTATGAATTCCTGTGCTGCCTTTCTGAAATGTTTCTTCTTCCTTTTCTTTGGCTTTCAGTTGATGCATATCGATGACCCTTTGACTTGCGGGCCTGCTCCTTTCTCTGCCAGTACATTCAACTCGAGGATTCCGTCGCCTCGATGCGATCAATGCGCATAATATTCTACAAGGATTTCTGATCTTGAGGTTCGCTTGACTTCAGCCAAACGCCAAGCTCAGATGGCGTTTGATAAAGCTAGCAAAACTTCTATCCTCACGAAGCAGGTATCAACTCTTGGTGATGAAGTGTCCAGCTTGACAGCAAAGATTTTGCATCACGAAGAATGCAATTCTTTTATTCTTGGTATCATCGAATCCGCCTGTGAAATGTTGCGATGTAAGTTTCCTCTCGACTTTTCCCTTTTGCTCCACTGCTACTTTTATGATATCCTTTGCCCTTGTAGGCACTTGCTTGGATTTTGCTGCTGAAGATCGTCGGGTTGCCGAGCGAAGTGCGGCTCTAGAAAAAATGTCCGCAGGTGTTGAAAATTTATGGTCTGATCCTCAACGCCGGAGTGCTGTTGTATTGCTTTAGGACCGCGCTCAGCACATTGGCGAGGCAGTAGATGGCTGTAGGAGAGCTCTCGTAACTATGCACTCGGTCATGCTTCCTCGCAATCCTCTGCCTGCTACTTTCCCATTGCTTCTTGATGTTTTTAGATCCAGCCAGCGAATCCATCGGTTGATAGAACTGAACTTAGTGGTAGGTGCCAATTTTGCTCTTGGGTGGATACGCAAGTGGCAGCCAAGACTCAATTATAGTTCTATGTCGCTGAGCTATCCTCCGGGTGGGGCAAGCCTTCGAGTACACTTAGAGAGTACCTTGCAGCCTGCCCGACGAATTATAGCCAGGCTGTTGCAAGAAGACTCCGCGTTTTTCCGCGAGTTTCACTACTTAGACCCTTTAGGTGTAGATGATTCTGACAACCCGATGTTGTAAGACGTATGTGGAACGCGAGAGTTTCTTTATTTCGCGACTGTATGTCTGAAACTTATTCTCAGAGCGTTTTTTGTATGAGTCGTGCGTTCGCCGCATTTTCCCTTTGAAAGACTCGTAAACTCGAATATGAGGAACGTTTTGTCTTTATTATATCTGTAATGTAAGATACATGGGGTAACCCAATAGATCCGTCCTATGACCTGTGTTCTGGATCTAGAGGGCATTGCCCCTGGTATAACTCGTGGCTTTTACAGCCTTATTCTTCTACTCTATTTTATTGTCCTTTGATGCTTATGCCGTCATAGCTTTCTCTTCTTCTCCTGTATTTTTGTCCTGTCCTGATGCTCCTACTCGTGGTTTCTTCATCTCGGGCTCCGCAACATGTCCTTCGAGTGGCTTGACGCCCTCTGTAGTCGTGCTTTTCGCCTTCTCTGCGTAGTTGGCTATCATGCCGAAGTTTTGCGCCATCTTGTGGAACTCCCTGTCGCAGAGATCTGAAACTTCAAAACTTCCTTTCACTGTAATTATTCCTCTTGGTCCTGGCATTTTAAGTACCAAATATGTATAGTGAGGCACTGCCATGAATCACGAAAACGCGGGTCGTCCGAGGATCGCGTGATATTGAGATGGCCAGTCCATGACTTCGAAGTCGAGCTTTTCTCTTCTGTAGTTTTGTCGGTTGCCGAAGAAAACATTGAGTGCTATTCGACCCAGTGGGTAATTGGCACTTCCTGGCACGATCCCGTGGAAGGAACAATCTGTTGGTTTCAGGAACTCTAGTGATATATGCATTGCTCGGAGTGTTTTTGCGTATATCAGGTTAATTCCACTCCCTGCGTCCATGAATATTCTGTCAACATCATACGCGCCGATTTGAGCTTTGAGTACCAAAGGCGCGTTTCCCGGCCGAGGTACTGTTATAGGGTGGTCTTCTCTGTTGAACTCGATTGGTTGTTCTGACCAGTGCAGATACTCCGTTGTGGCTGGAGGTGAGATGACTGCTAGGTTGACTTGTCGAGTTATACTCTTCTCTTTTTTGTTCGACTTGGGCACAGGTTGTATCATTGCTGTGATGTGTCCTTTTGATGGAACGTACCCTTCGTCGTCGTCGTGTCCCTGGTTTTGCTGGTCTTGTCCTTGAGGAGCTCCTCCTTGCTGTTTTGCTGGAGGATTGTTGCTTCCTTCAAATCCTTGTCGCCTTGCTTCGGTTTGCTTGTTTAGCGCTGCCTCTTGTAGTTTTAAGAATGTTATACAATCTTTCATTGCGTGTCTTGATACTCGCTTCCCATCGACGAAGGCTGAGTGTATATGACAAGGTCCGTTGAGCATATCTTCTGCCGACGGGTTGTACTCTCTGGGTTCTCTTGCGAGAAACTTTTTGTAGTCCTCTTTTCCATAACTTCGATATCCCGAGCTTCTGCGATCACTTCCTTGATAGCTGTTGTCTTTGTATCCTGCGGCGACTTGGCTATGGGAGCCGTAGTTGTCGTAATTTCGGGACCGTCTCCTTTGACTTCCATATCTATTTCTTCTATCGTCTTCTGGGGATCGCGTTCGCTTGTTGTTGTTGTTGCATGCGTCTTCTCCATCTGCGAATCTGTTTGCTACGTCCATGAGGTCTGACACTGTTTTTGGCTTGATTCTACCCATCTCTTCGACTAGGTCTCTTCGCCTTAATCCAATGATGAATGCATCTATTGCTCTTTCGTCTGAAACTTCGACTGCCGAATTTTTGATAAGGCTCCATCTTTGGATGTATGCCCGTAGTGTTTCATCGCGTTGTTGCACGCACGCTTTGACTTCTTCTATTGATGCTGGCCGCTTGTATGTCGACCTGAAGTTGCCTGTAAATTGCTTTGTGAGGTCTTCCCAGCTTCCAATAGTTTCTTTCTCTAGTTTGCTCAACCATGACCTTGCTGCTCCGGTGAGGTGTAGTTGCAAACTTTGCATTGCTGTTTCTTTGGTTCCTCCTAATATTTGTACTGCTTGTAGATAATCTGATAGCCATGATTGTGGTTCCTGTGATCCGTCGTACTTTTGCTGATCATGAGGTAACTTGAATCCCTTAGGAACTGGAGTGGTGCGAACCCTGCGGGTAAAGCACGATGCCCCCATCTCTTTTTCGTCGTCTTCATAGTCGCGTCTTTCATTTGGGGATCGCGATCTTCGGGTTCCACCATGCTGTTTGGGTGATAGCGATCGAGATCGTTGCTTGCTGCTTCTGCGCCGAGGACTGTTGTGACGGCGAGGTGACCTTGCTTTGTGCACTTCCTTGTGGTGACATGCTTCTTCTCCTTTTGCTGATAGCTTGTGGCCCACCATGTTGAGTCCGTTCAATGCTGCCCTATGCATATGCTCTCTGGGATCTCCTGGACTTGGTCGAGTTGTGAGCAGATATGCTTGCGCTGCTACTAGTGCTGCTTCAGGGGTTTTTGGTAAGATGTTCCCCTGCTCGTCGACCGATAGGAAGGACGAGTCAAGGTTTTTGGAGATACTTTGCCTGTCGGAATACTCGAGGTTGTCGTACCTTGAACCGTGTCGACGATTTTCCTTGCGTTACTATATGATGCGTCGCTTCGCGCTTTACGAGCAGCGTCGCTAGCTGCGATGGCTGATTCCTTCCTTTTTTGGATCTCTATTTTCTCCTTTGCTAGTTGCTTCGCCTGCTGTCTTAGGGCATAATGATACCCCAAAAGCATGTCTTTGCTGGAGTTTGATGGTATTGGCGTGCCGTGCTCTACGGCTTCTCTTATTATCCTCCATTCGTCGATTGATAGTCGAATTTTTTCCCTGGCTGTGAGGGATTCTGCTGTTTGCCCTTCTACTAGGTGGTTTGCTCCTCTGTCGATATTTGTTGGGTTTAGCACTGGGTTGTTGTTTTCATCGAATTCTTCTGAGTTGTCTCCCACAATGGCGAGCACCTGGCATTGTTTGCCGATGCTACTGTTGAAGCTTGAGAAGGTCGAGTCGTCATCTTCAGAAAGCTCTACCCCTGTCTTCCATGTGTCTGTTAATTTATCTGAGATATCGTCGAGGCAGATTATGAGATCGTCGAGTTGGACTCTTGCGTCGAGGTTTTCCTTTGCTTTGTTGTGCGCCTGGCATGCTCTTTCTTGTGAGTTGAAATTTTCCCGAATTTTGTCGCCTTCTGCGATTGGTGCTTTTTCGAAGTTGACCGGCGAGTTTACCAAATCATAAGGAAAAACATACAAATGGTTTTCAGCTTGTCCTTCAAAGAGAGCAAAACATAAATGCATAGGACACCTCAAAGTTTAAGAGGGCGACTAGATACAAATAATTTAAGAACAAGTGAAACCAACAATATGAGTCAATCAATGAACTTTGGGACAATGCATATCACACTAAGAATGACAACTATGCTCTCTTAATGGTGCATAAAGAAAGAAGGTGGTGACTCAACATAAAAGTAAAAGAAAGGCCCTTCGCAGAGGGAAGCAGTGATTGCAAGTTTTATAACCTTCAAAAATTATGGTACTTACCGGCTTTGAGCTCTCATTGCCCCCATCATAAGCATCTTGAATGGTTAAAGTTAATGCGAGAACAGTTATGATGCATATGCTTGACAAATCATAAGTTGAAAACCTCGTGTCCCGTGAATACGAGTACCCAAACCATGCTAATTTACTTAGAGTCCCAAACAAGGCTCTTGTCATTGTAAGTATATGCATATCATTGAGAACCGCCAATGGGGTACCTCCGTGCCCGATGACATGGAACAAGCCCACACCAAAATGACAGGACAAGCAGACAATGAACACCTCGACATCTCTTTTATTTGCTATATTGTTTAGCTTTTTATTGTGAGATGCGTCGTCGAATGTTCACCATGGGCATGCTGCAAATTTCCACCATGAATTATGCATGGCTTAGATTGGCGGCCCGGCGTTTCCCTAACACATATAAAAACTCCATGATCCTCACAAGATTCCCAATTCATTTCACACAGCGGGCATCCATAAACAAAAGATCACGATATCAACTCAAAAAGAAGTGCAATGTTGAAAGCTTGCCCCATGACAGCATGGCTGGGCTAGAATCCAACTTACAACTTGCAAGCATAACAACTCAGCATAAAAGACCACAATGTCAAATTTTTAAGAACAGGAAAAAGTAAAGTGTGCCTTCCGGTTCGTGAGAGCTTTACTGACCGAATTTCGCATAACACTGGTAAGAGTTTAATTTGAAGAGAATATAAAAGCAAGTCAAATTTACTTGGAATAGCAAATTGCTAGTAGGTATGTATGGTGGACACTTTGGAAAACTTTGGCTTTTAGGAGTTGGATGCACGAGTAGAGCTCATACTCAGTACAAGGCGAGGGCTAGCAAAAGACTGGGAGCGACCAACTAAGAGAGCAGTAATGGCCATAATCATGCAAAGCGACAAAGCGACATTAAAAGAAGCATACGATGGCATCAAAAGTCAAAAACTAAATGATCATGAAGGCAAATGGCGACTTTGTAAGAGTCTAACATGTGTGAGCATGCGCCAAGTCAACCCAAATAAAGCATCAAGGAGAAAACCAAAATAATGCTTCCATACAATAAAAACAACGCATGATTTTTCAAAGGCTCATTAAGCAATCTCAGTTATTTGAGACAATTCATGCTACAGCAAAACCACTAAGCATACTATCAAAAAGACATCAAGCATGACATGAAAAAGCCTAAGCCGCAGTCTACACAAGCTCCTTCTTGTACCACTATTTTGCACAAAGCTTTTTCTCTTTTCCAACACCATTTGAAATTTTTATAAACACCTCTTTTGATGAAAACCAATGAAGACCAGAGGCAAAAATACACCTTGATGAAAAGATATGACAAGATCTGAACACACATCAAGGCGAAAACGAAAACCAAAAGCAGTAGCGGAAAAAGATGAACGCTCGATTTTTAATAAGAGTGAAAACTAGAGCGTTCTTTGCAAATGAAAACGAGTACATCTCCTCCAAAGGGAAATTTGTTGGGATCCAACCATTTATTGCAGCAAACAAACAAACTAAACTAAGAAAACTAAAACAACTGACGCTCCAAGAAAAACACATAGTGCATGAAGCAATAAAAATATAGTGTTTTGAAAGGTGACCTGATTTTTGCCGATGAAGAAGGGGTGCCTCGGGGGCATCCCCAAGCTTTGACGCTTGTACTTCTTGGATATTTCTTGGGGTGATGCATGGGCATCCCCAAGCTTGAGCTTTTGTCCATTCTTCAACTCATCTCATCATTCTCCAATCCCTACACTTGAAAACTTCCTTCATACAAAACTAAACACAATTCTATTAGCAACATTAGTGTAAGCATAAAATATATTCAACCTCTTTTAGCTTCAGGTTTCAACTCAAAACCACCACATATAAAGTATATACTACTGTAGCAACTTCCACAAGAGTTCCATGATAAAAAAGAACTCAAAAGAAAGCGATAAAGTGGCAAAAACAAATATTGGCAGAAATCTGTCAAAACTGAACAGCTGACAATGGACGAATTTTTGAGGGATTTTATGTTGCTCAAATCAAAAAGTGTTCAACTAAGAAAAGTTTGGATATAACCTGGGTCATATGCACAAGAAATCGCAGGTCCAAAAGATATACAGATAATTTTCACGAATTTTTACGGTGCAGCACCGAAAACAGTTTCAGGACAGCAATAACCCCAAATCTTTACCTCGCTCAAATTAGAGGCTTCTCTTGGCACAAAAACGAAATAAACAAGATAAGGAGCGGTCATTACAGTAGTAATGACTTCCAAGACTCAAATAAAAGAAAAAGTACTGAAAAGAAAACATTGGGTTATCTCCCAAGAGTGCTTTTCTTTAACGCCTTTGAGCTAGGCGCAGAAAATTGCGAATCAAGTATTATCAGCAGAAGCATTAAGATCAACAGCAGAGGTCTTATCAATAAGGCATTGTATTTCATCCACATAAGTTTTTGAAGACCCTTTGTGATCATGCTTTGGTACACTATTCTCATCAAAAAGATTTTCAGGACAAATCTAGGCAAAATTGTTTTCGAAAGCATCATTCAATCCCAAAAGCTTGCAAGGTATAGGTATCTCGGCCCCGTCATTAGTATCAATAACCTTTATAGGTGAACCGAGTTTATTAAAACGTTTAAGGACCTTCCTAGCTTCAACAACGACATCCTTAAATTCTAGGCGCAAAGTTTCCAAGATAAAAGCCTTCTTTTCGGGATCCTCAATTTCATGAAGCTTAAGGAACATGTATTGCATAAAAGGATTAAGACTAGCAAACCTAGTTTCCAACATGTCAATTAAATAAATAGAAGCAACTTCAATACTAGGAGCAAGCTCAACCCAAGACTTTTCCTCATCTTCATCGTGCATACTAATGTGATTAAAGAACTCCTCAATGTTACTTTTGCCAATAATCGAACCACTCCCTACAGAGAGGTCCTCCAGAACGAACTCAGGGAACAACATGATAAACTAAAGTAAAGAAATAACAACTACCAAGGATTCTAATTTTTTTGGGTTTTTGATATAAAAAGCAGTGCAGGTAAAATAAATAAAGTAAAGCAAAACAAATAACAAAGTAAAGAATGTGTGTGCGAAGAACTCCCCTCGCAGAAGTCTTCTCTCTTCCCCGGCAACGGCGCCAGAAAAGAAGCTGCTACTCGTGTGATGGCGCCAGAAAAGACTGTGGCGTTTAGTTGACGTGGGAGCAGTAAGTCCTTGTGCGTGGTGATGACCAGCTCGTTGGGAACCCCAAGAGGAAGGTATGATGAGTGTAGCGGCTAGTTTTCCCTCAGTTAAGAAACCAAGGTTTATCGATCAGGAGAAGAGAGACGATGACGACTGAAGGTGTTTGTGGAACCTGCACACACACAAACAAATACTTTGTCCCCAACTTGCGATGAGGTTGTCAATCTCACCGGTTTGCTTGAAACAAAGGTTATGAGTGTATCGAGTGGAAAACAGTAGTAATATGCGAGTAAAGTAAACAGTGCGGGAAAAGTAAACAGGTGATTGCAATATGATTAAAATAGGACCGGGGTCCACAGTTCACTAGTGGTGTCTCTCCATAGATAAAATAACATGCTAGGGTAAACAAATTACAGTTGGACAATTGATAGAATAAAGATAACGTGATATGTCAAGAAGATCACTATGAGATTCACTCTGGGCATTACAACAAAATACATAGACCGCCATCCAACTGCATCTATGACTAATAATCCACCCCCGGGGATATCATCCGAACACCCTAGAAGTATTAAGTTGCGAACAACAGATAATTGCATTAAGCAAAGTGTGTAATGTAAACAAAGCATATGCCCTTGAGCATATGAATGTTGTTTTCTCCCTAGTAGCAACAACACATCTACCACCTTAGAGGTTTCTGTCACTCCCCCAGGTGAAATAGAGACATGAACCCACTATCGAGCATAAATACCCCCTCTTGGAGTCACTATCAACTACTCGGCCAAGATAGCTACTAACAACGGAGAGCATGCAAGATCATAAACAACATAGAGATAACAAAAGATATAATTCAGTACAGCAACTTAATCATAAACACCAATATTCATCGGATCCCAACAAACCAACATCATAGAATTACATAACGGTGATCTCAATCATGTAAGGCAGCTCATGAGATCTAAACATGAAGCACATGGTGGAGAAGACAACCAGCTAGCTACTGCTATGGACCCATAGTCCAAGGTAGACTACTCACTCATCGCTCCGGAGGCAAGCATGGCGATGAAGAAGACCTCCGGTGGCGATTCCCCTCTCCGGCAGGGTGCCGGGAAGAGCTTCTAGACCCTCCCGATCTTCGGGTCGACGGCGGCGGCGGATCGCGATGTATTCTGGAAAACTGATCGGGCCCTTAGGTTTTTCTCATCAGGGGGTATATATAGGCGAAGGGACGATGTCAGAGGAGGGACCACGCCCCCTCACACGGGGCTGGCGCGGCCAGGGGGGTGGCCGCGCCGCCCCTGTGTCTGGGGCCCACGTGGCCCCACTCCGTCAGGTCTTCGGATGTCTGGAAGCTTCCCCGTGAAATATGACTTCAGGAACTTGTTTCGTCCAATTCCGAGAATATTTCCTGTGTATCACTTCTGAAACACAAAAACAGCAGAAAACAGGAAACTGGCACTGTGGCACTTCGTTAATAGGTTAGTTCCGGAAAATGTATAAAAATGCCACTAAGTGTAACGAAACAATATACAAATGGTGTAAAAACAAGCATGGAGCATCAAAAATTATAGATACGTTTGAGACGTATCAACCACCCTTGACATCCCGATTGAGCCACTTTTGGCAATCCAAAAAATCATTCGGCGGGCACCGAAAGGGCCTCCAGCGGAAAGTGTATGGTAAATTGAACGACGGTTTGTAGACCTACCTCGATTGGTGGTCTTGGCATTCTCAACTTGAATTTATTTTTGAGAGGTCTTCGCGTAAGATGGCCATGGCTTGAGTGGACGGCACCGGAAAGACCATGGGTTGGGTTTGAAAATCCTTGCAATGAAGATGACATGGAGTTTTTCTATGTTATGACTAACGTTACCATCGGGAACAGTCATAGAGCACGTTTTTTAGATGCTCCTTGGGCATATGTGCTTTCCCCCAAATCTATTGCTCCTTCCATATACTCTATCTCCAAGAAGAAAGGCTGGTCCGTCCGGAATGCTACAACCAATGCATGGATCATGCAAATTGACACTTCCAATGGCCTCTCCGTGCAACACCTCCAAGAGTTTTTTAACCTATGGGAAATCGTCTCGCATACACATCTTGTTGAAGACACACCGATTGGAAGCTTACCTCTAACGGTGAATACTCTTGCTCTACGGCTTATAATGCACAATTCGTTGGTACTATCCTATCTCCTATGGGCTCTTTGGTTTGGAAGAATTGGGCTCCACCAAAGTGCAATTTTTTGCTTGGCTAATCATTCAAAATAGGGCGTGGACATCAGACTGTCTACAAAAGAGGGGGTGGCCAAGTGAAGCAATTTGTCCACTTCGTATGTGTGCGAATGAAACGGCGTCTCACCTTCTTTTCAAGTGCCGCTACTACTCCATCCACATATGGAACATGATCCAAGATTGGCTAGGACTTCAAAACTTTAATACCTCGGCATGGCTTCCTTTCGATGATATTAAGCCTTGGTAGTGTAGCGTGGTCCTTACCGCTTGACAAGGGTACGACCCCTCGGGTCTTCATTATTGGCATACCTGCTGCAGCCCAAGAATAAGATGGCTACTCGAAGCCATGAAGCCCAAGACTAGTTAGTGTTAGCATTTACCTGTAACCAACTTGGACCAGATCCCGAGACCTAGCCCTCCATATAAGGGCGAGAAGGGGCGGCCAGGAAAGGGCGATCTATCTCTGATCTTGCACAGATTCTATCTCCTCCACGCGTATAGGCTAGCACACGCCTCTTCTTCCACCTCAGCCAGATCTCATCTGCACCACCATTTTAACAGCTCCAACTATACCGGCAATAAAAGATCAGACAAGTAGGATGTAGGGTATTACCCTTTGGGGCTTGAACCTGGGTAAATATTGTGCCTCCTATTTCTGTCTGAAACCGTTGAATCCGCCAACGCCCACTCTCTCCTCTCATAAATCGAAAGCCCTCAAGCATGGGCATTGCTGAGTCAGAACCTCGTCACCGCTCATGGAAGAAGAAAGGGTGTGGCGTCGCTCTTTATGCTCATATCGTGGGAGCTTTGGAATGAGAGGAACACAAGGATATTCAAGAAGAAAAGCACATTGCCAAGCATTGTTCTCGCAAAGATCAAGATTGAAGCGAGGTCATGGGTTTTGGCGGGTGCAAAGAAGTTGGATTTTATTTTGCCGGGAGATTAATTCCTTAGCTTGTGTGTGTGTGGTTGTAAAAACACTTGAAACCCTCTCTCATATTCAATGAATTAAGGAAAGTATGTTGCCTTTCCTTCATTTTTTTGCTGGTTCACATGACAACAGAAGACATTGTCCTGAAGTTCCGATATGGCGATTCACTAGAATTAATTTGAGGGGAATAACTCCACGCAAAGTCCTCTAGCATAAGATCTTAACTTTGTCCAGGTACCTTAAGTTACACGAACATTTCCAAGATAGGATTCTGAATTGACGTATTCAGGTGAAGTTGATTGCCTGATTGCCCTCCAAAGTGATGTCTCCATTCTAGATGGTATGCCAATCCCACCGAAAGAGCTAGTATAGTTTTAGAATATAAAATCTTCAAAAGCACCATAATTCAAGGGATTTCCAATATTCTAAGAGCATCAATAATTTAGAAAATTGAGTTTATAAGAGCTCATCCCACATATCAGTATGTGGATTAGTAAGTTGGTTCACCTTGGTTGTTATAATATATATATCCTAGCCCTTTTCATCAGTTTGGATTTTTGGATTAGTTGGCTAGTGCATCAATCTAATATGGTATTAGAGTCAGGAGATCTTAAGTTTAAACCTCGGTTATCGCATTATTTAATCTGAAAATAGTTGCCGCCTCCCGTCTATCCCACGTCTAGTGTCTTTCTGTTTGTCCAGCCTAGACGTGATGAAGAGCGTTATAATATATATCCTAGCCCTTTCCATCAGTTTGAATTTTTAAATTAGTTGGCTAGTGCATCAATCTAATAGTGTAGATGGTAGATCCCCCCTTGGTGCAATGGCCTTAGGGTCAGGGCTAGATGGAATCGAGCGGTCAGACCAAATATTGACATTATCTACGTCTCATATTCTCCAAATACACCTATGTTGGAAAGTTTGAATACCCGCAAAAGTACTCTGCCATGTGAACATGGAACCTCCTTTCAAACCGGCTTGCAATATACGACAGTTAGGATAATACGTCGCCTTTAAATTTTTTGTAGTAGTATAATTTTTATGCCCCACGTATATAGTTGTGATGCTACTAGGACAATATCTTCCGTTCCATTCCACATGTAAGTTCTCCTGTTAAATCTTTTTGGTGATACGTGTTTCCAGAATGACATGCACGGACAAATATTAGTTACACATAAGAGCAATGTTCTTTTGTCAATGGTAAAATACACCACATCGGTAAACTAATCTCTAAATACCATGGTATCATAAATTATTTTGGTCAACTATGCGCGTCTTACCACATTGCCTTCCCCATACGAGGGAACAACGTGCACGAAGAAGCAACACCGTGCCTTTGCGTGAAGAGTACCAAACAAATGTAAGAGGTGAGAGAAGTTTAGTATTCCCACAAATATTTTGCTCCAAGATTCCTATAAAATTTAGCAATCCATTCAATGACATGTGGAGACTAGGGTAGCTGCATGGACTAGCAAGAATCTAGAGATGGTTGTGGTTCAGTTGTCAATGGAACAAAATAAATATAGGGATCACATTTTAGAAGTTTTAGAAATTGGAGAGAGACTTTACAGATGAGCAAGGTTTTTTCCTTAAATCGCTAAAGTGCAATTTTTAGGTATTGGAGGCCAAGAAGGAATGCTGTTGGAGAATTGTCAAGAAGAAAAGGAATGCTGTTGGAGATGGACTGGTGCCACGTGTAAATCGACGAACAACAAACAACAGGCCACTCGAGGTCACCACTCTCGCTCCCCCAATGGCGCCGTCTCCCATCTCAGGCGAGATCCGGCGGCCGGCAATGAAGCGCCCGGCCCTCCTCGCCGCCGCCGCCCTCCTCCTCCTCTCCATCGCCTCCCTCCTCCTCCTCAGGCCCTCCTCCCCGCCGCCCCTCTTCTCCGCGCAGACCTCCGACGGCCGCCGCCGCCTCAGCGTCTACCTCGCCGACCTCCCCGCGCGCTCAACCACGGCCTGCTCGACCTCTACTGGTCGCTCCCGGCCCCCGACTCCCGCATCCCGGCCTCCTCCGACCCGGACCACCCGCCGCCGCGCGGTCACCCGCCCTACCCGCCAGCCCCCTCATCAGACAGTACAGCGCCGAGTACTGGCTCCTCGACTCCCTCCTCCGCAATACCGCGTCCGCCTCCGCGGTGGTGAGGGTCGTCGCGGACTGGAGGGAGGCCGACGTCGTCTTCGTGCCCTTCTTCGCCACGCTCTCCGCGGAGATGGAGCTCGGGTGGGGCGCCACCAAGGGCGCCTTCCGCAGGAAGGAGGGGAACGCCGACTACCGACGCCAGCGGGAGGTCGTTGACCGCGTCACCGCCCACCCTGCGTGGCGCCGGTCCGGAGGCCGCGACCACGTCTTCGTCTTGACAGGTAATTCGGTTAGGGGATTGTGGGTTTCCAAGTATCCGTTCAGTGTGATGCACGCTGTTCAATAACCATCATCCGTTGCTGCTGTCAACAATTGTGTATATTTCTCCTGTTTAGAGCTACGTGACTTTTACATTGTTCTTGTTGATGTTGTTTACTGTACTCAACACCAATTCTCAACAAGACGGATTTTCAGAAGACTCCTTCAGATTTGTCTGAATCAAACGAATACAGTTCCATAATCGACTGAAGATCCACTTAATTTTGCACAATTTGACCCTGTTGATCAGTAAATGGCAAAGCGGATAATTCTGCCGCTATACTCTCAAATGATTTTTTTAAGGAACTTACAAATGATATTTTGCAGGGTTATCTAATCAACTCTGAAACTGTGAGCACATGAAACCTCCAAATGATCTTTGTCAAAAAAATTAGTTGTTCGTCAGAAGGGGTTTCACTCTAGATCCTCAGTGTGCTCATGAATTGTGTTTGTTGACACCTAGCTGACTAGAGATCCTTATAATGCACTGACCCACAAATTAGAAATAGTTTTTGGGTACTTTTATTGAGGTCAACATGGCTGTTTAAGTTTCCTGGTTTCTTAATAGTGTTCTCAGCCAAGGAAACGACTTAACTTGAATGTCACCAGTTAAGATACTTATTGCGGATCATGCAAGTGTGTGTAGGAGATACTGTACTTTTATGCAAGTGAGCATAAGTGTTTGGTGTATTTTTTTTGTGGGAGAAGTGTTTGGTGTATTGATTATGGCTTGGTAAAGATTGATTTTGTGTAGCAGCTTATTTTTCTTTTGGATGCTCAGGTCATGTTAAATACTGAGGCATTCTTTGACAGACCCTATGGCAATGTGGCATGTCCGGGCAGAGATTGCTCCAGCAATTCTATTGGTGGTTGATTTTGGCGGCTGGTACAAACTCGATTCAAAATCTGCAGGCAGCAACTCTTCTAATATGATACAGCACACTCAGGTGTCATTGCTGAAAGATGTCATTGTACCTTACACACACTTGCTCCCTACCTTGCACCTGTCAGAAAATACGGATCGCCCCACTCTTCTCTACTTCAAGGGAGCCAAGCACAGGCATCGGGTTTGTACTATCTTTATTATACAATCAAGTACCTGATGTGTTCAGTATATTTAGAAAGGATTATCTGCAATCTGGATTCTGTTTTGCACCTGACTATTCACTTGTATTTCATCATCATATTCATAAAAATATGAAAACATGGATATACAGGATTACTTCTTATGACTGTTTTCTATTCATTTTATTTCTTTATCGGCTTTAATTTTCTGTACTGTTTATCCCCTATGTTTTACCTGAAGCTAACACTTGAAATAATTAAAATAAACCTGCTATAAATGGTATATCCTGCTTAAAAAATCTTCTAGATCTCTGTTACATGTTAGGCTAGCTTTTTTAAACATAAATGTGTGGCTGTCTTTGTGTGTATATTTATCCCAGAAAGTATCATTTGAAGCATTGTGCTTTTCACAGGACTTCGTCGCTTATACAGTGCACAGTAGTTTCATATATGCCTTTATTGCTTTCTACGAATTGGTAGTGACAACTTAAAAGTTAAAACACATGATTGAGCAGTAACCCTAAATTTTCACCATGATTTCCAATAACTTCAGCATAGCAAATGGATGCTCATGCTGCGTGCCAAATATGAGTACTAATTCGAACCAATTATCCGACTAATCTATTTATTTATTTTCAGGGCGGTTTGGTGCGTGAAAAATTATGGGACCTGATGGTTAATGAGCATGGTGTTGTCATGGAAGAAGGTTTCCCTAATGCCACTGGGCGTGAACAGTCAATAAAAGGCATGCGTTCATCGGAGTTTTGCTTGCACCCAGCCGGTGACACCCCAAGTTCATGTCGCTTATTTGATGCTGTTGCCAGTCTATGCATACCAGTCATTGTAAGCGATGACATCGAGCTTCCTTTCGAAGGGATGATAGACTACACAGAATTCTCCATTTTTGTGTCAGTCAGTAACGCAATGAGAACGAAATGGCTAACAAACTACCTGAGGAATATCCCCAAGCGGCAGAAGGATGAATTCCGACGAAACCTGGCTCAAGTTCAGCATATCTTTGAGTACGAAAACAGTCATCATAGAGAAGACGGTGCTGTGAATTACATATGGAAGAAAATTCATCAGAAGTTGCCAATGATTCAAGAAGCGGTTACCCGGGAGAAGCGGAAACCTGAAGGAGCATCAATCCCACTTCGGTGCCATTGTACATGACCACCTCTCTTCTATGTCCACTACAAGGCGACTCTGATTTTATTTGTTGGTAGTTGCAAATGTAACCGTAGGCGGATAACCTTTTTTTTTCCGCACTATTCAGGAATGGTTTTCCAGATTGCTTGATTGTTGTTGTATGAGGTTAGTTTTGTTCACTGAAGATATTGTCCATTAGAAAGGAATTGAGAACTCCTGACATTTTTTAGAAGAGAGAAAACTGAATATGGATTTATGTGTAATGGTATAAAATGTTAAAAATGAATGTTAGGCAGACATGCTGTCCCTCAAACTTATTTTGCGCTTGAAAGTGTAAGGAGATGATAAAACTTCTTATGCCAGTACAGGAGGAGCTCAAAATATCTTGTTTAGATTCAAGTTGCAGCGTTGCCAAACAATAAAAAGGCCACAAACATGGTGGCAAAAGGGACAGATATATTGTCGTCTACAACATCATTTACAGGAATACACTCCACCACGGTAGCTGCCAACGCAACAAGGACCAGTTTACCAAGCTCCTGATCCCAGCTGATATGGATGTAACCAAGCCCTGAGAAGTAGAATAGCATCCTGCAACAATGAACCAGATGGAATACGTCAATAGTGCATAAATTTGTCAAGACAACAGGATTACGTAAATCTGTCAAGACAACAGGAGTGCGTCGCAAGAACCCTACAGAGCGGATAGCAGGGTCCCAGAAATGAACATCGCGACGCTCCCGGCCCAGCTCTTCTTCTTGTTGAACGGCAGTTTCAGTGAGCCGAACCTTCTTCCAACAATGTCAGCAAAGCCTGCAAAGCCATGATCCAAGCAGGTGCAGAAACTGAGCACAACGATCAAGTACAATGGTGTTCTATATAACCTGTAACGTGCCTGATTGAAGAAACTTCCATCTTACCATCACCGCCGCTCATCATCGACAAGGAGACGATCCCGACTGGGGAGTCACGCCAGAAGACTAGAACAATGATCAGCAGCACGATGACATAGTAGAGAGGACCTCTCAGCAATTCCCTGCCCAGCAACCATAGATTGCATATCAAGGAGGTGCCGTCTTAAAGAAGAAAGAAGGATCACAACCAAGCATCGTTGCTGGCACATCGGGATTACTCTCGTTTTCCTTCACGGGTCACTGATTTTACTAGAGCTTCGTCGGAGTAGAAACCGAGTCCGTAGGTCAGAAGCCTTACGCAGTTCAAGAATGGGACTACTGCAGCGAAGAACCGTGCTCCGGTCGAATTACTGCAAACAGAGCATATCTATCTTAAGATCTCTAGTCTGACTTGAAGATCGTAAGAGGGGAAACAGTTGGAGGGAGGACCTGAATAGTGGCCATGAAGACATGAAGAGAACCCCGGATAGCACATGGACAATCTTTCTGCTCAAGTTCTGCCTTTGATGGTGACAGGTACCAGAAGTTAGCAAGCAGAAACCAAAACGAGGTATAACTATCAACAGCACGATACTACCCTGTTTTTAAAACTACAAGTGGTTGTACTAGGGCAGGAAGCTCGATTTGGGCTTGTAGCTGAATCAAGTTCAGTATACGCATAGGGTCTTCCTAGTTATCGAAGTTAATTAAGTTTGCTAAGCACATCTCATCCCCATTCTATTGCACATAGGGCAGCACCTCTTTCCGCTACAGAATCAATGCGGGAGGTAAATGCGAATGCACGAGACCTGTTCGATGAGGCGCCGCTCGGTGAGCGCGTCGAATGCGCGCACGAGGGAGTAGGCCCCGGCGGTGACGAGCAGCGTGGCGCCGCCATCCCGCAGCAGCATCGGCGTCTGCGCCGAGGCCGCGAGCGCTCCCGCCACGGCCGGGACGCCGGCGACGAGCCACCGCGTCCGCCGCCCCGTCCGCGCCGGTGCCACGGCGAGGTCGGAGGCGGATTGGGGCCGCGAGAGCAGCAGGGAGGTCGGGGAGGAGGGGAAAGCGAGCGCGCCTCCTGGCCGCGGCGCCGCCGCCGCCGATACCACCATGAACTTGAGCTGGAGAGTGTGAGACGAAGCGGGAGGCAACAACGTGGAGCAAATAGTCCACGTGTACAGTACGGTGGGTAATAATGGTTGGTTGGATCTTGGATCTTGGATAGTTCTGTGTTCGGGGCCCATGTGTATCCAGCGACCCCCGGCCGCCGCTGCGGATAGTACTGGGCCCACCTCTAGGGGCTGAGTCGCTGACCTGGTGGGCCAAACGACACGAGGTGACAATGGTACCAACGAGCAACGCCGGTATTGTACACGGGACAACAAAGGCTATGACACTGTTGTTGAATGCACGACTGCCGGAAAATTCTCAAGCGAACATTTGAATCAACTGAGTTGCTGAATGCACGATTGCGGGAAAATTCTTAGAAGACCTGGTTTGAAACACAACGAGGCAACATAAACTCAAAACGGAGCTCGGGCTTTAGGGCATCTCCAACGGGCCGATCCATTTTCGTGTTCGAATCTGTCCGATTTGGTCATTTGGGTCGGCCCACGGACACTAAAATACCGGACGTCCGTTTGGGTGCAAGGGTGTTCCCAGCGGGTATCCCGACCCAAACAAAAATATCCCAAACGTAAGCTGGCCCGATTTCCTCTCTCCATCTCGTCGCCGTGACAGCATCAGAGTCCCGCCGGAGCTTAGGAGGGCGGCACCGGATCTCGAGAGGGCGGGGCCGGAGCTCTACGGGTGGCGCCGGAGCTCGGGAAGGCGGCTGCGGAGCTCAGGCGGGGGCGGGATCTGGCGGGCAAGTTCCAGCGGGGGGCCGGGAGGAGGAGCTCCGGCAGGGCGGTCAGCGGCGGGAGGAGCAGCTCCGGCGGCCGGCGATGGGATCTGGTACACCTCGACTGGGGGCGGGAGGAGGAGCTCCGGCGGGGCTGGCGGGCGGAAGCACGCCCACGGCGGGCGGCGGCGGCCGATAGCGAGCGGCAGCGAAAGCACGCCGACGGCGAGCTCGCTCGGGGAGCGCCGGTGAGATGCTCTGGGAGAGAAAGGAGAAGGAGAGAGAGAGAGGTGGGTGAATTTTTGACTGACAAGTGCGCCACATCGAACACACAGCCGGACGCGCGGATGGGCCGAGCTGTCTGGGACGACCCAAACTCGCCCCAAATATTGTCTCAAAATAGGTCGAGTGCGGACTGTTTGTTTGTTTGGGTAGCCCCGCTGGGAGCTGTTTTACCTATTTTTTATCTGTACGGACAAGTTCGGACCACGGGTGGTCGAATGGGTAGCCCCGCTGGAGATACCCTTAGGCCCCGTTTGGTTGGGCGTTTTTTATTCAAACCGGCTGTATATGCTACGGGCCGTAATAATCTTCCCAACGAGCGCTTGGTTCGCCTGATTTCTCGTCGCTTCATATTTTTCGTCGCCCTGTTGCATGCATGCAGCGTCCGGAAATATTTACGGACCTAAGGAGGCTCTGCTAAAAATATGGGGATACAACAATTAGGCCTTGTTTACTTCTAGGGTATTTGAGGGGATGGGAGGGGATTATTTCATATCCCGGAATTTCCCCAATAGGTTGTTTACTAGTCCGGGTTTTGAGAGGATAATCCCAGGATATCCCACAAATCCCCTCCACTCTAGTGTATTTTTGGCTAAATTAAAAAACTCTCCAGGCCTTGTTTACTTCTAGGGTATTTGAGGGGATGGAAGGGGATTATTTCGTATCCCGGAATTTCCCCGATAGGTTGTTTATTAGTCCGGGTTTTGAAGGGATAATTCCAGGATATCCCCACAAATCCCCTCCACTCTAGTGTATTTTTGGCTAGATTAAAAACTCTCCATCATGGTAGAGTATTTTTGGGGAAGAGTATTTGAGGGGATTTGAGAGTATTGGGTGAACACCAAATCCCCACATATCCCCATATCTTTCGGGGGTGAAAATACTGGAGAAGTAAACAAGGCCCCATCATGGTAGAGTATTTTTGGGGAAGAGTATTTGAGGGGATTTAAGAGTATTGGGTGAACACCAAATCCCCACATATCCCCATATCTTTCGGGGATGAAAATACCGGAGAAATAAACAAGGCCTTATGGGGAGGAAATGATTCGGAGCACGAAAACAAAAAGGTATTCCAAGCGAGGCCTTAGGGGTCCTCTTTTACGGAGTTTCCAGTTCATTACTACAAAATCTCAATTTATTACTTTCTTTGAGCCCAAAATATGAAATATCTAGCTTTAAAAATTTACACACTAATAGAATATACCATTGTCTATGTCCTAGTTTTTTTTTTGAAATGTTTAAATTCAAAATTCAGCCTCCATGAAGCCAACTCCAAATGACCGCTCTCGACGAGGCAACGACCATACCTATGTTCATGGGCATGGTCACCGAGAAAGCCATGAATAATTAAACTACTGAAGTAAACAATGATCACACACATAGAATAGCATCCAAGCTGCGATAATTTGACTGCATTGCTAATTTGAACATCTACAAAGGATAATTAGTTGCTAAATGATAATCACTCTTCTTAACTTCCAACTAGCTCTTCTAATTATTTTTTATCTTTCTTTCTTATTGAGGATATATAGTTTTTTAGTATTTAGAATATTCTTATGTAGGAGGTGCTCCCATGGAGGTTGCTCAACCGTAGAGCTCCCATGGGGTGCTCATGTGAACGTGATCAAAATTGACCGCAATTTGATCAAACGTTGCCGGTTGTCGTTTGGAATCGGGATGCCTTGCCGAAAATTTGCCGGATTGCAGCGAGTTCCACTTTAGTGATGGTTGCTCTGAAATTTCCCTTCCGCCAACAACCGTGTGGCTTTAGAGTTAACCGTAAAAATCTACTCCAAAACTCGGAACATGGGATACGACCCCCTAGTTTTACAGGTCAGCGCAAATTTATTTTGTGGTTTGGACCGATTTGCGGTATCAGATCCATATTTTTTTTTTGCCGAAAACAATAAAATGGGATCATTTTTTGTTGTTTTGTCTCTTTTGATGGATCTGTTGGGTGCTTTCACACCTCAAAATATATGCAAAATAATAAGATGTGAACTTTTTGCTTGTATCACCTTGACGTGAATGTTTGAAATTAATAAAAAGCATCCTTGGTTGGGAAATTAATCCGCAAAAATAGCCATGCACTCTTTGCTTGTTCCACCTTGATGTACAAGTATGAATTTAATTTAAAAAAATCGTTTGTCATAAAAAGAAGCTGGAAAACTTCCTTTCATTGATCATTTGCAGCAATCGTAGAATCCTTGACAAATGACACAAAGATTTGGCCTTAACCTTTGACATTATCTCTCTTTCGGCCCATGACTCCAACGAGTCCAACGTCTGTCTGATCTGCGTTGAAATCAACAGTATGCCAAAGTTGCTACTGGTGAGCGTCTCCGCCGTGTTTTGATTGAAACTTTGAAATCGAATCGAGTTGCACCACATTCCCTCCCCACACTAGGACGGAGACACAACAAAAGGCTTGGACTTTTTTTAAGTTGTTGACGCAAATCAGCGCCACACCAGGAATGTGACAACCAGGCAGACAACGTGGCAACAGGGCAACACCTTACTGGCTCAAAAAACGACTATGCACGAATTGAAAAATAGTTGACCGTAAATTAGACAGTCCCTTTTTTTAATAAGTGTTAAATGTACAAGAGATATGTACAAAGCAAAAAGAAGAGCTAAAACTATGCTACATTAGACGAAGCTATCTAAGTATCTATCCATTGGGGGAAGTTGCTGTAAGCTTTTCTTTCGGCTCTGAACTTTAACCACTTGAGCTTATCTTTGAGTGAAAAGGCTAGGCCTTTTGTTCTTGAATATAAATCCATTTCTGGTATTCCAGATTGCCCAGACAGTAAGGATGATGATCTCCATGAAGAAAGGCTGTTGGATACCTTGCTTAATAGCATCAATTCACTCCAGATGTGAGCTAGTGCAACTGATATTCAAGGTCGGGCAGATGTATTTCCAGCATAATTTGGCAAATTTGCAGTGGAAGAAGAGATGGTCTCTTGTTTCCAATGCCTGATTGATCAGCGACATCACATAAGATATCCTCAACTTGCTTGCACCTCTGCTGGTAATTTGTCTAATTTCATCCAAAGCCTTTCAGTAAACAGTTGAACTGAACAATTCAGCCAAAGCTGCTGTTATCCACCAAAAACTTTGCATCGTTACTTGGCGGATAAGTGAGGACTCAAGTAAATAGTTGAACTCAACAATTCAGCGGAAGCTATTGTTAGCGCCTATCAAATATCTTTTTCAAAATCAAAGAAACGTTGTTCAAACTGACCGAGGCTCCCCTAAAAAAAAACTGACAGAGACAGAAATCACAGTTTATTTACAATAAGATCAGGTCGTAGACCCAAATTTGCAAAGATATCGACTACACCAATAGAGTATCCATGTAGCTTATCACAAGCAGGTCCATCTCAAGTGATCATCTTGTAGGTGTCTTGGCAAATAGGAAAGAGCACGGCTGTTGGGTCTTGAACTTGGGTTGGGTCATAATGCCACTCTTAGTCTTCTTCCAGCAAAACTTCATCCGGATGCATCGCCAAGAACGTCTTCACATTTGGGTCATCACTTCCCTGCACATACCGATACACACCAGCAACGGTTTACGACCAATCAAGTAACCAACACCGTGTTAATATTAGTGCAAACAGTAAACCGTAATGCCAAAGATATGCCATTACCGTGAACAAACGTCTCAGCTCCTTCTTCTTGGCCTCCACCTGCAAAAGAGGGTGCATTTCACACATCTGGTTAGCAACGAAGACTCAAAAGTCTTAAGAGGATCGACGGGAAATAGATCATTGTATCCTACGTCGTCGTCAGAGTCGCTCCACTCTGCGTGACATCCTCCGAATGGCGAGCGCACGTCCAAGTGGCCACCGATGTATTCATCTACACCGTTGGGGTGCTTCATGTTGACACTTCCATTGTTGGTGCAACCATAGCAGAGACCTTCATCGACAAAAAATAAAGTTGTGGGCAGAGTAAGTAACCAACCAGGCATCAACATATATAATAACTGTTGACTAAGCTAACTGAAGGCTGTACATAAGCTCATGTTAGTGCCGCCCACAAAAATGTACTTTGTGACAACACTTGATCCAAGGGAAGGGTACAACATACCATTTTTGGTAAGATTAACGATGCAGAAGCAACTGACCAATAATTCTTCTTGTTTTCCTTGTCGCACACATTTGACTTCCGCAAAGAATAGATTGTCGTCCTTGCCACAGTTGCGATCATCTGCTACTTTAGTCATGGTGAAATTGAGATGACAGAACCAAGTACGCTTCTCACAAAATTTTTGGAAGTGCACAACATCTTTGAGTTCATATGCACGATCCTATAATAAGAAACATGGGTCAGATCACGAATCCTTACATGTATAAAACAGTTATATAGGGCAATCCTGGTAGCAGGAGAGAGAAAGAGAGCAAACCCCAAAAAGCTTGTGACCGTCATTATGCTTGTCCACCAAAGCTTGTACCATTCGGCGCACTTGACTACCAGTTTCCTCGGTTGCAAGCGATTTTGAACGCTTCTTCCTTCTGCCATCAGGCCAGAAAAGAGCTTTTTCTATAGCCATCTCAACTGAAGGAACCCCACCTTGATTCATTAACCTAATTTAGATCAGAGCATAGTATATGGTTAGTAGCTTGTATTCTCTGAGTAGAAAATACAGAGTTATACTAAGGGATATATATAGAATACAATGAACTAGCTTGCATAGAAGGTTGCTAAACATGCTAAGTAGGGCTACAACGAACTAGCTTGCGTAGAAGGTTGCTGAAACACGCTAGTAGTCAACAAAAACAGAACAAAACTGGACTGTTTACATGCTTGTTATGGGTCCATAACTCTTAGAGAAAACTACCCATCTTTGGTTTCAGATTGCACACTTTTGTGATCAGTGAATAGAGCTTAATTTTCTGGCTATCACCATTAACGGAAACAGACCCATGAAGGGCCAAGTGCTAATCAATTGACTACCTCTTGGATACAGGAACCCTACAATAAGTGAGTGCCAGATCTTTATTGACAAAATCACTGCAAAGCTCAAGCCCTGGCGTGGCAAGCTAATGACAAGAGCTGGCCGTCTAACTCTGGTGAACAGTGTTCTCACAGCATGACCTATTTCCTATCTGTGTTTGACCCTCCGAAGTGGTTAATTAAAAAGATTGACAGAATTAGGCGCAGTTTCTTATGGTGTGGGGAGGAAAATGCCTCTGGAGGAAAATGTTTGGTCAACTGGAAAACTGTTGTGCTCTCCCAAATCTCTGGGGGGACTCGGAGTTAAAGATCTAAACCTTTTTGGCAAAGCATTAAGGCTGCGATGGGCTTCTAAATTGGACTGATGAAGATAGGCCTTGGCATGGGCTGCCTTTGCCTCTAAAGAATGATGACCTGCTGCTGTTTCATACTTGCACTTCCATCGCAATTGGAAACGGAGCAAAAACTCTGTTCTGGAAAGATGCGTGGATCAATGGATCCCCCTTCTGCACTGCTTTCCCAGAGATGTTCAAACTGGCCAGAAGGAAGCATATAACTGTCAAGGATGCCATGGACAGAGGACGCTGGATGAAAGGTTTGCAAAGGCTTAGCTCCCCGGCGCAAATTGATCATTTTGCTGAGCTCTGGCATCTGATCACTATGGTGCGGCTAACTGAACAAGAAGATGTCATCTCTTGGACAAAGTCTTCTGACAATTGCTACTCTGCCGCATCTCACTCCGAAGCCCATGCTTGCGGCGATCTGGGACACCAGGGTTGAAGGCAAGGTCAGATTTTTCCTGTGGCTCTTGCTCCAGAACAGGCTATGGACGGGGGAGCGTTTACAAGCAAGAGGATGGCCACACAATGATCGATGCGCCCTTTGCAATGCAAGCTCGGAGAATGCAAACCACCTGATGTTGACGTGCCCCTTTGCTAAGAGTTTGTGGCAGATGGTTACCCAATCCCACGGAACTGTTGCAAACATTGCCCACAGATCGACTACGCTCTCTGGGTGGTGGAAGAAGATCGCTAGGTTCAGAAAGAGCAAAACAAAGAAAGAAATCACAACACTTTCGGTTTACGTGCTTTGGCACCTTTGGAAGGAGAGAAACAGAAGGATTTTCGAAAACAAAATTTGCACACCTGAAGGGCTTCTGGTGCAAATTAAAGCTGATGTTGCAAACGTTGGTCTTGCCTTCACTTTATAGGGCTTTCTGTCTTTTCTCTTTTTTGTTTTTGTAATCTCTCTGGGCATTTCCATGCCTTGTACAGTTTTCCCTCTACTTAATGCAAAAGGAGAGCTCCTCCTCGTTACGTCAAAAAATAAATAAATCAATTGTACAAATTAATGTCCGCATAAAAATATAAAAAATGGTACTTTGTTAGTTTCTGCTATTTTTATGATGTATGCACAATTCCAGCAGGTTTCTCACCAATACAGTTTCAAAGATGTTCCATAGACTTGATGTAGCGTCAAAAGAGGAATATGCAAAATACTGTAGGCTGGTGTCTTCTAAATCTAACTTTAACAGGTTATCCACAATCTAACTTAAGAGAGTCATTTGTTCTTACTTTCCTTATTCATGTGCTTATCTTTTGTGGCCTACAAGGCTACATGAGAGAAGCATGTGGCTAATTAAGTAAAATAGTATGAATACAATCAATTGCAGGTGTGCGAACACACTGAACAGGTAGAAAGACATGATGAAAATCTATCCAGAACAGAGTCGAGGAGCTTTACAGTGCTGGATCCCGGCGCTCGTGGAAAAAGCGATCCATGGCGCTCTCGGCTTCCTCTAAGCTCTGGAATGGCCCGCCGGTGTAAGGATATGTGTGGAAAGATTCCCCGCATTCGACCCTGATGTAATACATGTATCCCCAGTCATTGCGTACTCGTTCCCAAACGCGTGACCCTGATGGCGGCAAAGCAGCCATAACGGTGTCCTGATCCGACTGAAGAGAGGAGGAAGAAGAAGAACTGGCCGTGCCGCCTGAGGATTTCTCCTCCAATTTCGTGGCGCTGAGGGACTCCTTCAGGGACGACACGTCTGCAGGTTCCGGTGGCTTTTGCGGCGCAGATGCTGGCCACTGAGGCACGTGCTCCACCACATACCTGAACTGGAATATGCCATCGCTGGACAAGCAATCAAAAAAATTATTGATCGATCAGTAAAGTAGCACATCGATTCTCGTGATCCATCAGTGAGGTATAAGTCGATTTTAGCTAGCTCACCCCCCGAAATAGAGGATCGGTGTCATACGTACGTTGAAGGCGGCGGCGGAACAAGGGGTTTCCTCCGGCGATGCCAGGAGAGGTAGAGGTCGTCGTAGCGTGCACGAACTGCGTGTTCGAGATCTCGGAAGTCTCGGAACGGCGCACCAGTGACGGGAATATGCCTGGGGCGGTAGTTCCCCTCCCTGTTGATACGGACGTGAATCGTGATCGGATGGAAGCCACCTGAGGGACTGCGCCGGGGAAGGGACTCCGGAGGAATCTGCTTGGTCGCCATGGGAGCGGTCGGCGGAATCGGGACGGCGGGTGGAAAACAAGGCTGCTTGGTCGCCATGGGAGCGGTCGGCTTAATCGGGACGACGGGTGGGAATTAGGGTTTGGCGATTTCCTCCCCTTTGTTTTTTAAGAGTATAACCACATGTTTCATTAATTAAAGGTGAGTGCTGACAATCCCGGGCCAGCCTCCTATTCCATGTGTTGATACGTGTCCTATTCAAGATTTTGGTTCCCGAATGGGAAAAAAACCCGAGGGGGCTCGGGATTGCCGGTTACCGCGGTAACCGACAAATCCCGACGGGATCCCGAGGTTGTTTGAAAAGCAAAAATTGAATTCAAATTTTGGGAGAATTTGAAAATTCGGTAACCGGGTCGGTAACCGGATCGGTAACCGGGCGGTAACCAAAAAAATCCCAGTAAAACGCCCAAATGACAGGAAACTCATCATTAATTCCAAAAAATAAAATTTTAACAGCATTTCCTCTGTTTATATAGCATCTAGACAGTTTACATAGCACATTAGCATTGCATATATCACAGTTAACAAAAAAATGCATAAGGACACTCATAGACCACATAAAATTCATTGTCCACTACAAAGGAAGTCCAAATTACAGTTCACATTACAGTTCATATTACAGTCCATATTACAGTCTGTATGACAGTCCCTGAACAAAAGTGCATTACTAAAGAACCCATGATAGCATTGGCAAATCCAATTCCAGCTAGATGTTGCTTGAACCGGGTTGCACCCCCACCATTTCGAACAAGTTGGCAATAACCACATTCCCATGCAGCACCCTCCAATCCTTTCCCATGGCACCATATATTACTGGCATCATTTGGTTTACCTAAAGTCCAAAAAATTAAAACATGTGTAAGTACGCTGGCTGCATATAATATTCTAAGTTTCTAACTAGAACATGAACTTGGACAAACTATACAAAATATATGCCACAAACTTCTACCTAGAATATGAACTTGGACAAGTATACAAAATATAAGCCACAAAATATACATAACTAAATACAAAAACTTTATCTAAAGTTCTAAACTATGATCAAGATGTCATTCACTATATAGCAAGTTAATTTCCAAGTTCCAATTGCTACTAACAACGAAAATTAGGGCAGGGAAGTGCTCAAGAACATAGAAATTTACCATGTTTCGGATTTTCCATCGGTAGAGGGACCTCTGGGCCTCTGCTTATGCCACCCTGACCAGCTTCGCCGGTGACAAAGCCGCTTGCACTGCTCATCGCCGGAGTTCTTGCCTTCCATACAGGGATGGATGCTTCTGCTCTATGGCTGACAGGGGGGAGCACACTGCCGCGACCTCGCCCTCTACCTGGAAGATTGCTGCCACCATCATCTTCTCCTATACCCCTGCCTCTTCCCCTACCGACGGCAGCCTTGCCGGCGACGGCGCCGACCACATCTTGCACGCCGGATCCCAGCGGGGGGCGCCCCTTTTCACTGCCGGGCATGCTGGGAGGATGGAGGTAGAGGAAGGATGGAGGAGGTCACCGCAGCCGTAGTCCGCCAGCCCAGCCGCCGCCAGGGTCGCCGCCAGGGTCGCCGCTAGTCCAGCCGCCGCCAGCGTCGCTAGGTTTAGGAGGGGTGCGGGGTGTGGTCGATTGCTGGCTTCGTGCTAGCACGCGATGGCATTACATGGACTGGGCAGAGGCGTCTTTGGGCCGCCCGAATTTCAAAAAAGGCCGAAATTATTTGCTCGGAAAGGCCTTTTCCCGTGGGGGCTCGGGAAGCTCGGTAACCGACCGGTAACCGAAAATCCCGCCCGGTAACCAAATCCTTGGTCCTATTTAGACTTTCAATCCCACAGTTTGCTGCAATGGAGTAAAAATGTATCGCTCGGAGCAAAATATTTATGTAATTGTAGCAAAAATAGTTTTCACATAAATCCCTCAAATGCATCTATGAAGCAAAAAACCTCATTTTTGCTTCATTGTAGCAAAAATGGTTCGACCGCAACACAGATAGAACTCGCTGCAGAAACCTCGTCGGAGACCTCGTAGCAAAAATATTTGGCTAGTGTAGCAAAAAAGTTAGGCCACGGTAGCAAAATCCGACCACATCGTGGAGATCGATGGAGACCTCACCGGAGACCTAAAAAATTATGCTATTGTAGCAAGGCCTCAGTACGATTGTAACATAATAATGCTTCCAATGATGCATATCCATAAGTATGCAGCAGAAAAAAATCATATGATGCTAATCCACAAAATCCCATGTAGCGGAAAATTACTTGTTATGATACAAATCCAAATAAGTATTGTAGCGAAAAATCTCCCCAATAATGCAACTTCACGTGACGAGGGTTGTTGGTAGCACACCCAAGAGCATCGATCGTCACTTGTCACCAACCTGCCAGCATCGTGGTTGCCGCACGAGAGGGAAGCGGAGTTGAGGCAAAGGAACAACTCCCCCTTCTTCCCCACCGACGACCGCCTCTTCTGCATCGACCGGGACCTTAGCGGGGTCGCGCGTGCTCGGTGACAAGGCAAGCGAGGTTGGTGGCGCCGCCGTCCCAACAGCCATGGTCGCACCTGGCGACGGCGGCAGTCGATGAGGAGGCGAGGATGTTGTCGGCGTTGAGGAATGGAGGCCGATCCAGGGGGCACTCAGGATGGAGCAGTGGGGCGGCGGTGTAATCATAGGAGAGGCATGGTGGCGACGCTCGGTATGGAGCAGCAGGGCGGCGGCGGAATGGCAGCCATGCTCGGAATGGAGCAACGGGGTGGCAGTGGGACGGCATCGTAGTCCCAGGAGAGGAACGACGGCGGCACTGAGGATGGAGCAGCAGGGCTATGGCAGTCTAGGCTAGGCTGTTGATGCGGGGAATGGGAAAAAATTTAGAAGAGAAAAGAGACAAGGAAAGAGAGAGGAAGGAGAGAGGACGGTGGAAGCGAGACGTCATGTGGGCCCATCAGACATGCAGCGCGTCAGGAACCGGAGACCGCGTTTGTTCCCAGCCTCCGGCTGTTTTAAATCATTTTCCTTAATTAAATATCAAGTTACATGAAACAACATGTGTGGAAACTAAAAGATAAATCAAGATCAAATAATTATCCTGAATACTTTGTAGAAAAAAAAGTAAGAGATTGAGAAATATAAATCGATCTCACGCCTCATGTTATGTTATTATAATTGTAATTAAGTTAATAGCAGTTGTACTAATATGTCAATTATTGTATACTTGGTTCTGATCAAACTTACAAGCCAGGATGTGTAAGTGTGTTGGATGGAGTAATCCGGTGGTTTGCATGAGACACTAGAAGAAAAATGTCCATCTACCATGGTCGAAAATTATGGTAAAATGGTCGTCTTTCGTGGTTAATGACTCTTTAACCCCGATTTGCCTACCATGGTCTATCGACCGCTATAGATCTTTCTGCCATGTTTTTCGATATCCGTGGTAGAAGAGTGTCTTCTACCACAAAAATTTGTACCGTTGTAGATGGGATCCGCCCGACCTTCAAAATACTGATATCATCCGAAGTGACACGTGGCAACCACCGTTTACTAGCCGGTTACACCGTCATAATTTCAACTACGGCCGTAAATCCGTGGCAGATGATAGGCCCACACAAGGCCTGCTAAATTTTGGGCGAGCCGGCCCACTAAGTTTAGCAGGCTGGCCCATTCTAGTTAGCAGGCTAGTTCGTCATGTTTAGCGGGCTGGCCCATTCTAGTCAGCAGGCCAGCCCGCCATGTTTAGTAGGCTAGCCCATTCTAGTTACAAGGCTGGCCCATTCTTGTTAGCAGGCCGACCCGCCAGGTTTAGCAGGCTGGCCCGCTATGTTTAGTAGGTTGGCCCATACATCTTACCAGGTCGGCCTGTTAAAATAAGCAGGCTGACCCAGACATCTTGCCAGGCTGGCCCATTAATGATAGCAGGCCGGCCCATACATTTTACCAAACTGGCCCGTCAAGTTAGTGGGCCGACCCATTCAAGTTAGCGGGTCGGCCCATTCAAGTTACCAGGCCGTTTCGTTCTAGTTAGCAGGCCAGCCCATATATCTTACTAGGCCATCCAGTTTCGTTAGCAGGCCGGCCAGCTTATGCTGGCCCATGTTTGTAGCGGGCCAGCCCATTGTTAGCCCATTTGGTGGCCCAAGATTCAAAATCTCGTTGCTGGCCCATTAATGTTAGCAGGCCGGTTTACGTAAGCATAAAGCATATTAAACATACCGGTTCAGCCCAGTGAAGACCATAAATATTGATGGGCTACCATAATATGCTGGCAGACCGGGCCATAAAAGACTAATATAAGACGGGCCTGGCCAGAAGCCCAATAAGCTAACAGGGCCGGCCGTTTAGGCTAGATCATGGGGTCTGCATAATGATGACGCAAGCTTTCAGGAAGATGGATATAATTAACCTAACTATTACATGAAAATTTGAGATTATCAAAAAACAAGACAGTTTGCAGGGCATATTTTGTGTGAGAATACAAAGTAGTACAGACAACTTAAGACAGTTGCTTCTTAAGAGCTCCCAGATAAAGACCTGGCTACAGCTTTATCAAGCTCACGTCTATATATAGCAATAGATTTGATCGAATCCTCCGTTCTCTTCCTCAGCATATCAGCAACTGACCTAAGAGCAGCTACACCTGTATAGGTTGTTCTGGGTGTACTGGTAAGTTTGTTTGCTTCAGTTGTGCCCTCCGGGAGGTCAGGACTTCTAGGGGTCCTCACTTCTGAGGAAGTCTGAAAATATTGCAGAAAAAATTACAGTAATAAACTCTGAAACGTGAGGTACATATCAGATAACACAGTAATAAATTACAGCATATGTATGGTAAAAAAGTAGCTCGTACAGACTATGCACAGACTTACAGCAGCTTGTACAGACTCACAACACATCCCTTTCTTGCGGGCGCGACTCCGTGTCAACATGCCTGTCACACCAGAATCCAGTAGCTGGATTTTGGGTCGTTCTACTCCATTGTCCGTCCTCTGAATTTTTGTGGGTCGTTCTACTCCATTGTCCGTCCTCTGAATTTTTGTGTTTAAAATCAAGTTAGCTGTTTGGAAGGGGGAAAAGTAGTTGAACTAGCAAAAATATTACATTAACAATTAATATTGGAAGGTTATGGTAAAGTAAGTTTCACAACCAACAGTGGTAGAGGGTACCATCCATATAGGTTAGCTATAGAATAAGTAGCTTTTCATAATTACAATGACCTCAGATTGCATGGCGTCCGGTTGTTAGTGTTGGTGGCTCTAAGAGTTTAGATGATCCAGGCCATCGCAGGTATACAATAACATGGGTAGCTTACTGCAGCATGAAGACTACAAGTGCACATGATTATACATAAAAAAGTAGTTTGACAACAGCATGCAGAAAAAATAGCGAGCAACTAATGTTGTAGCATCCTGCTCGGCCACGATCGCCGCGCGCGACTCCGCCGCCGCAACAGCGATGCGCAGCTTGCCCTGCAGCGTGGCGATCTGGGCGATCAGGGTTGCCTGATGCTGCAGAGTGGCATCAAGCGGTCGTTGGACCGCATCGACTCGAGCTTTGACTCCTGCCTCCTGGTTGCGCAGTGCCTCGCGCAGCCCGAAGTTCGTTGAGGAAAGCTCATTGAGGTGCTCCTCGTACGACCGGACCCTGTCTTCTAGATCAGAGATCTGGGCCAGGAGTTCGCTCTCCCGGTCCTGATGCTCTTGCTCCAGCTCAGCCATGGTGGCGTCAGGGGCCGCCGCCTCATTGCCGGGCCTTGCCCGGGCGATTTGATGCACATCCGGCCCCAGATGTGCAGAGTCAAGCTCCCACCGTGGCATCCCCAGGCTTGTTCCTATGGGATCCGTGATAGGAGGGGACGTGCGACTGGGGGCTGCCAAGGCGATGGCACCTGAGGGCACGGCAACAGCCTGCCCAGGAGTAACCTCTTGCCTACTCCCCCTGGAGGCTCCATCGGCTTCCTTTTCTGCAACAGCACTTGGACAAAGTCTGTCGGGGCTACGGCAGGAGCTGGGGCGTGGGAAGGAATAACTGGAGCAACAGAGCCCAGAGCACTTGCTGCTCCCGGGTCGATGCTCTGCCTAGTCCTGCCCACTGGCTCCGATGTCCTGGTTGCCAGCAAGGACACAACAGCTACAGACCCAAGAGAAAAGAATCAGTTGCCCGAAGAGGCGACAAGAGAAGGAACTGGCAAAAAGTGGGCTAAAAAGAAAAAGAGTTGGCAAAGTTGGGCAAAAGGTGTGCACCTGTTGGCGTGATGGTGGTGGTTGCAGGGAACCTTCCCGGAAGGTCTCCGACAACCCGGCCGGACACAACACCTGCACACAGAGCAGATGGCAAGCTTTAGCCCCAGAAGGGCAATCACAGCAAGGGATGTGGGAATAAACTGAGGGGAAAGTGAGTTACCCGTTGCGGGGAGCCCCGGCTCCACGCCGAGGGCTCCGTGAAGTCTCTTGCTGGTGGGCTCACTAAGAGCTAGGGCATCTTCCCGGGCCCTCTTGGCAGAAGGCTCCGGGGAGGGGTCCGTGCTGCATGAAATCAAAGAAGCATTATGACTTCGCAAGGCCCGATAAAGAGAAAGCTAAGATGCAAGCCCGGGGAGCTTACCGAAGTGGATCTAGGAGGCAGCCCCACTCCAGGTCGTCCTAGCCTGCAGTATTTGTGGACGGGCCACTCGCGGGAACGGCGCTAGATGTGCTGGCCCCTGCGGAGGAGCTCATCCCCGGTGCTGAGGCCCGGGGGCTGACCGGGTGCGATGGCCTTAGGCACCACCGAGGAAGGTGAACCAAGGCGTCAGGCCCTTCGCCCTCCTCGATGTCCTCTTGGGCCAAGAGAAGGCGATTGACCAGACGACTTCTCTGCAACGTGGTGAGTTCTTCGTTTGCCCCTCTGGCGGCTACCTCCGGTGCCGCGGGAGATGCAACGAGACCCCACTCATCGCAGAGGGGCACGGACGCAATCATGGCGGCACGCTCTTCGGCCTCCAGCCGGATGAGCGCACGGATTCGCTGAGGTCTCAACAATTCCGTCTGGTTGCCGCCAGTCAGAAAGTTGGAGACCCTCAGGATCTCGACCTCAGAGGGGCTGTCACGATGCAACCTCGTCGGGTGATTCCGAGAAAGCACCTCCCAATGAGGGCAGGAGCGCCGCTGCAGTGGCATGATATTGTGGCGAACGAAAGAGTTCACCACGTGGTGGGCAGCGAGGTGGTTGTCGTGGAGGTTCTGGATCCTCTCTACTGCGGCCTCCAGGCCGGCCATGCTCGCCGGGGAAGCCGAGATGGAGAGGGCTTATGGGAAGCCCGTTGGCTCAGCATAAGCCACGAGGTCATCTTCCTCACTGAATCTCATGAAGCACCAGCTCGCCCGCCACTCCTCCCGTTCTCTGTTCGGCATGGGGATGAAACGCGTCACCATGCTCGGGCAAAGATGGAAGGAGAGGCAGTCGAAAATGGCACCGCCAGCATCCAGGCGTGCCTCGAAGAAGACACGGAAGAGCGCAACCGAAGGGCACACCCCCACAAACGCCTCACAAAGGTATTGGAAGATGACCAACGTGAGAAGGGCGTTGGGGTGAAGGTGCGCCAACACCACTTCGTACATGGACAGCGCGACGTGGAGGAAGAGCGACATTGGCGGAACCATCCCCACCACTAGAAAGCAGAAAACACCCTTGCGTCCCTCGCCTCATGACCGACGGCTTCGCTGGCATGGGCGAGGATGGTCGGGCCTCGCTCGTTCGAATCATCCGCCACATATCCAGCAAGCTGCTCGATCCCTTGTCCTCCGCCTTGCGCCCTGACAGGAAGGAAAGGGTCTCGGGAGTGGGAGCCCTCGATGCCCCCTTCTTGGACTTAGACTTCTTGGGGGCCATGGCGTAGCAAGAGGCGAGGGGCAAGGGAACACCGGAGAAGTGCGACAGAGGAGGAAGGTGAAGGAGAGATGCGTCGGCAGCAAACAGACTAAGACCGCTGCTCAAAACCCTTTATAGGGCATGAGCGCGGGCCCACCGTCCATTTCGCTCCCGCATTAACCCCTCGCTCCTTCCCCACGCACAGCCCGCGTGGCAACTGCCCCATTACGCCGTGCATTTTTTGCCATGAGCGAGAATTGAGGCGCCATGGGAGAGCACCAGAGTCAATGCACGACCCTTCGGGTCTGTGTTCTGGCGTCGTGACTGGTCTAGCAGCATGACATGTCACGTCAAGCGTGACCGATCGTGTCGCAGGGCCTGCGCTCTTTTGTTTGGCCGCACCCAGGCAATAGGTGGCAGCGTTGTCGGGGCACGGCTGGGGGCTACTGTCGGTACTCTAGGACAGGGGGTCCCAGCACCTATCGCTTAGCCCGCTCCACGAGGAGAAATGATAAGGACCTGCCGAGCCGCGACCGTGCCAAGGCACTGCCGGCCGGTCGGCCACCGCTTCCCAACGGCGAAGAGACATCCGCAAGCCCACTTGCGGGAAGAAGACGAAGACAGCCGCTGTCCGGGCTACAAATAGCTTAGGCCGTGGCACTCATCTCTCACGGGAGGTGGGAGAAAGCCAGTGGAGAACCACACAGAGTCGGGGCGCCAATGCCATGGTGAAGGCAAGAGTTGTTCCTGCGACAGAGCTTCTCGAAGATGTTGTGAGGGATCCTTGACCGACATCTTTGGGAGCTCTGCCATGGCAGCACCTCTTCTCCCTTAGCCATTTCCTGGAAGGATTCCAGGGATGATGCCTACGGCAGAACCCCCGGCAAGCTGTGCCCACGGCAAGGCGTTGCCAGGCACTCGGCATTGCCTTTTCCCTCTCTAGGGAGAAAGAAGTGAAGGCCTCTCCCCCTTGCAGGAAGGGAAGCTTGCAAGAGAAGGTTTCTCTCCTAGGCGAGAGAAAGTGGCGTATGAGAGAAGGCTTGTGACCTGTCCCGCAGGACAAGGCCTCAGGGTGCATGGCAAGAGGATCCTACTAGGATCTTCGTGTCACCCCCCGAAGATGCGCATGGGACACGCGCGGCGGAAGCCCTCTGTGGCGGACTTGCAGAAGACATCATTACCACGCCAAGGGCGGTAATGATGGACTAGACCGGTTGGTCAAGTCCCATCGGCACAGCGCACCAGACGGGGCGAGAAGATAGCTCGAAGCCTAGCCCTGCAGGGCTACGCCACCGCTTAGAGCCGTGTGACATCTATCACACATGCGTACTGGCCACTGTGGTAACCCCTTAAGTATAAAAGGAGGGCCAGGCCATGGTAGAGAGGGGTGCTCCAAGGAGAAGAGAGGAGACGAGTCCTTAGAAGAAAAGATAGGTGGTAGAACAATAGAGAAGCTAGTCTTCAGAGAGAAGAGCGTAGAGACCTACAAGATCTACATCTTGTGAGCCTCGGAGAGAGGATCTGAGAGAGTTAATCTCCCAGATCATAAGATCCGTCTCTCAGTTTTTGAGAGATTGAGTAGAGTAGGAGTAGAGAGCTTTCTTCAGAGGACGGACGCCTTCAGGCTCCACCTCTGACCCCCCTTTGTACACCCACCGATGACATCTTCTTCAATGAGCTCAGACATGCTGGATGTGGGGTTTTACGTGAGATCCCCTCTCGCGGCCTGAACCAGGGTAAATAGCCGTGTGTTCTTATGTTTGCTCTGTGGAAGGGACGAGGACTTCTTACCCGTGCACTTACCAAACAATCTAGGGGGTGTCACCCCCGGTGTCTGCGAATGCACTGATACGTCTCAAACGTATCTATAATTTTTGATGCTCCATGCTTGTTTATACACCATTTGCTTTGTGTTTTGTTACACTTCATGGCATTTTTATGCATTTTTCGGAACTAACCTACTAACGAGACGCCACAGTGCCAGTTCCCAGTTTTCTGCGGTTTTTGTGTTTCAGAAAAGCTACGCAGTAAATATTCTCGGAATAGGACAAAACAAAAGCCGAACCTCCTATTTTTCCAAACATGAGTCAAAGTCCGAAGATGAGACGGCGGGGGGCCAGTGGCTGGCCACACCCTAGGGCGGCGCGGCCTAGCCCTGGCCCGCGCCACCAGGGGGTGAGGCCGCCTGGTCCACCTCCTGACGCCGCCCTTCCACCTATATATTCCCCTCGATGGGAAAAACCTAAACCCGATCAATTTTCCTCGAAACATACTGCAAGCCACCACCGTCATCGACGCGAGATCGGGAGGGTCCAGAAGCTCTTCCCGGCACCCTGCTGGAGAGGGGAATCACCGCCGGAGGCCTTCTTCCTCACCATGGTCGCCTCTGGAGTGATGTGTGAGTAGTCTACCTTGGACTACGGGTCTATAGCAGTAGCTAGATGGTCGTCTTCTCTAGCATGTGCTTTATGTTTAGATCTTGTGAGCTGCCTATCAAGATCAAGATCATCTTTGTGTAATTCTACATGTTGTGTTTGTTGGGATCCGATGGATATTGATACTATGTCAAGTTGATGTGCTGAATTGTTATCTTTATGTTATCTCTATGTTATTTATGATCTTGCATGCTCTCCGTTGCTAGTAGATACCTTGGCCGAGTAGATGCTAGTGACTCCAAGAGGGGGTATTTATGCTCGATAGTGGGTTCATGCCTCTAGTAATTTGGGGGAGTGATAGAAACCTCTAAGGTTGTAGATGTGCTGTTGCCACTAGGGAGAAAACAACATTCTTGTGTTCAAGGACATTTGCATTGTTTACATTACGCACTTTGTTTAATGCAGTTATCTGTTGTTCGCAACTTAATACCCAACGGTTGCTCAGATGACATCCGGTGGGTGGATTATTAGTCATAGATGCAGTTGGATTACAATCTATGTATTTTGTCGTAATGCCCAGAGTGAATCTTATAGTGATCCTCATGACATATGTATGCTAGCTTTATTCTATCAATTGCCCAACTGTAATTTGTTTACCCAACATGTCGTTATTTATCTTATGGAGAGACACCACTAGTGAACTATGGACCCCGGTCCAATTCCTTTACATTTCTATTACTGTTTTACATTTACTTGCTTTATTTACATTTTTGCAAACTATTACCTTTTACCACTCGATACGCTTAATCCTTTGTTTACAGCAAACCGGTGAGATTGACAACCTCACTGTTAGTTGGGACAAAGTACTTGGTTGTGTTGTGTGCAGGTTCCACGTTGTTGCTGATGAAAAGCTACACGCCGACAAGCTCTCTGGCGCCATTGTCCGGAGTATTGCAAAGCTAGCGGGCATCAACCTTCGGAAGTTTGGTTCTTTCTCCTACTGGTTCGATAAACCTTGTTTTCACAACTGAGGGAAACTTGCTGTTGTGCTCATCATAACCTTACTCTTGGGATTTTCCAACAAGTTTTGTGGTGTCAACTACACCCTAGCGAAACAACAATCATGCACCCGCGATAGTGAGGATGTAGATCAAGGCCTCCTCCTTCGATTCCCTGAAGATCAAGGACTTTGAGTGGGTGAGGGAGGAGTTCTTGTAAGCTTGGTGGCTCCAACAATGGTGGTTTTCTTTGTCTAGCTCGAGAAGCCTTTGAGTAAGAAGGAGGGGGTATTTATACCCCCTCCCAAATCTGACCGTTGCCTGCTCCAGAAGGTCCAGCTAAAGTCGGACTTAACTATGGCTAAAGCCGGTGTACATGCCAACTAAAGCCGGACTGAAAATGGGGCCCGGCTATTCTGGCCAGAATAGCCGAACAAATGTCCGTTCCACGCCAGAGAGGCATCCACGCCTGGGAATGCCCTCGAGCCAGGGACACCGGCTAAAGCCGCCCCCCAAGCCGGCTAAAGCCGGTCTGGCCCTATGAAAACTGGCAGCCTTCTTCCTAGACTTCGATCAACTCCACCATGATTCTTACCCCTTTTAGCAATAATAATATAAGTGCAATGCAATATAAAAGGAGTGTTCCAATATCTTGTGCCTGTAAATAAACACCTGCAAAGATCAAAACACAAGATTAATAGATAATGTATTGTTATCAAACACCAAAATCACATTAGGCGGGGAATGCTCCTTCAATGGTTTCCTTACATGATTAGACTCGCCAAACTATAATTGTGTAGTCATCTTAGTATGTTCCCTAGATACTATGTCATCGCCAGACCAAGTAAATGTTTATTCAAATTTCAAGCTCTTATTGAGTTCACCATATATGGCTTAGCTATTCAAGTTGGTTGGTTCATTAGAAAACTTGAGGCCAACGGAGTTAAAAACGAAAGCTTTCTTGTTTACCCTTTTTTCTAAATAGTGATCTTTCTCCTATGTGATATAATCACTGAAGAGACATGAATTTAGATAGGTATTTCAGTGTACATTGTGTGCGCTGCAGTTCCTACAGTAGTTGGTAATTTCAGAATAATCATGTTTTGAATGAGTCCATTAGGCCAGACGGTGGAGCGGGACATATTTGTGTGAGTTATGAATGCTTCTATGTGTTTGCCCCTATTTCATACAAACAAATGCTTGGTTATACATATCAAGAAGAAGAAAGACCGTCTAGGTAAACATATAGCCAAACCTAGGTGTTATTGCAACTCATCAAAGTACCTCTTGGGAGCTCATATTCTTTGTTTTATTTACAGGTGTGGAATAATTTTTCTTATATTTGAAGTTATATTCAGGTAAATTAGAGGAACCTCATGGTGCTAATATTTGTTTAGTTGAAATGGGAAGGCTAGTAATAACTTAGTGTATATTAATGTCCTATTTCAATGAATATGCTTATCTGCTTTAATAATTTAAACTCAATAATTTCGACTAATGCCAAGGAGGTAGGGTGTTAAGCATGTAAGTTGTATCAAGAATCAAGCTACTGACAACTTTTTTCCTTCAATGCGTCTTCTGGCGACACATGGCCTTAATCAGGGCATGCAAAAGCTGCACCCATTGGGCCTTTCACTGAATATAATTATAACCTTGGTTTAGTGTTGAAGATGTAGTGCGACAAGATCAGGATTTGTGTAAGTGTAATGTGTGCATACGATCCAGTTCTCGGTCATTGTTATATATGTTGTTTGTCAATCATTTCCATGACTGAATTCGTCCAAGCACTAAGCTCATAAAAATGGGGAGCACTGCTTTGTCTGGGTGCTGTTGCGATTTTTGGGCCCACCTATTTGTGCCAACTGCCCAACTCGCGTGCACTCTCTCTCTTGAAACAGGCTTTCGCCCCGCTATATTAATATAGCAACCACAAGATACAACCAACAAGAGTCTCGAATGGAAAGAAAATGCTGGGGCAACAACAAAAACATGCCCAAAGTAGAAAATGGAAACAAGGGCGGATCGACTGAACGATGCTAACCCCCAACCGTTGCGCCTCCAAATATGATCCACCCCACTCCTTGCACCGAATTGTCAAGTACCAAGCAACACCTTCAAGAAGGAGATTAAGCGAGACGCTACTGCCCGGACCAGCTGGTCCTAGGGTTTCCCCCGACATACAAGGGGAAGTGGATATAGGGTAGCCACGATGACCTCTAGGAAGGAATGGTGTCACCCGAAGGTGGCACCGCGTCTGTGTCGGTCGAGCCGACAAGGATTTCTTCCAAAAAAAAACCCCATCGACAACTCCCGGGCAATCCGATGCAAAGGAGTCCGTGAGGTCAAAGCATCGACACCACGAAACTCGACACCCACCAGCATGCGCCACCACGGTCAAGAAGCCACCACTATCATCGTCTAATCAAAGAAACCATCACGACGCCTAAGAAGAATGCGAAAGGGAGCTTGAGTTGGGGCCGGTAGTAACATGGCCGAGCGCAAGGGAACAACCTCCATCACCAAAGACGGTAGTCGACCGGACGCGGTGGCAGCACACTAGTCCTAGTTAGGTCCGGCCAGGCCCAGCAGGCCAGGCTCACATCGGGCCCGTAAATCCTACCGCCATGCTACAACAAGCCGGCCACCGTCCTCGCCATCCTAGTATCAAACTCATGTTGCCACCATCTCCAGGAAGCGCCACCATCGCGGCTAGGACAACCAGCGATAATCCCAGATGAGGCCCAAAGGGCCTAGATCTGGGGCTCGCGGCCGCCGTCTAGCCTCTTCCTGTGCTGCCCCGCCGCAAACCTGCACCACCGCGCCATCGCTCCTTGGATCCGCGCTGCGCCCTTGCATCCCGAGCCGCACCCACTATCGTCAAAACGCCGCATGCGCTCCCCCACTAGAAGGTAAAAGGAGCATGCCCGCCGCCATCAGCACCTCGCGGGCCTAGCACGGCGGCCACTGCTGCGTCCAAGTTGACGTGGAAGCAGACTATCCTTGTGCGTGGTGGATAACCAGCCCGTTGGGAACCCCAAGAGGAAGGTATGATGAATATAGCAGCTAGTCTTCCCTCAGTTAAGAAACCAAGGTTTATCGATCAGGAGAGGAGAGACAAACGACTGAAGGTGATGCGGAACCTGCACACACACAAATAAATACTTTGTTCCCAACTTGCGATGAGGTTGTCAATCTCACCGGTTTGCTTGAAACAAAGGTTATGAGCGTATCGAGTGGAAAACAATATAGTATGCGAGTAAAGTAAACAGTGCGAGTAAAGTAAACAGTGCGAGTAAAGTAAACAGGTGATAGCAATATGATGGAAATAGGATCGGAGTCCACAGTTCACTAGTGGTGTCTCTCCATAGATAAAATAACACATGCTGGGTAAACAAATTACAGTTGGGCAATTGATAGAATAAAGATAAACGTGATATGTCAAGAAGATCACTATGAGATTTACTCTGGGCATTACAACAAAATACATAGACCGCCATCCAACTGCATCTATGACCAATAATCCACTTGTGGCGAATCAATCCGAGAACTCCACAAGTATTAAGTTGCGAACAACAGATAATTGCATTAAGCAAAGTGTGTAATGTAAACAAAGCATATGCCCTTGAGCATATGAATGTTGTTTTCTCCCTAGTAGCAACAGCACATCTACCACCTTAGAGGTTTCTGTCACTCCCCCAGGTGAAATAGAGGCATGAACCCACTATCGAGCATAAATACCCCCTCTTGGAGTCACTAGCAACTACTCGGCCAAGATAGCTACTAACAACGGAGAGCATGCAAGATCATAAACAACATAGAGATAACAAAAGATATAATTCAGTACAACAACTTAATCATAAACACCAATATTCATCGGATCCCAACAAACCAAACATGTGGAATTACATAACGGTGATCTCAATCATGTAGGGCAGCTCATGAGATCTAAACATGAAGCACATGGTGGAGAAGACAACCATCTAGCTACTGCTATGGACCCATAGTCCAAGGTAGACTACTCACTCATCGCTCCGAAGGCAAGCATGGCGATGAAGAAGACCTCCGGTGGCGATTCCCCTCTCCGGCAGGGTGCTGGGAAGAGCTTCTGGACCCTCCTGATCTTCGGGTCGACGGTGGCGGCGGATCGCGATGTGTTCTGGAAATCTGATCGGGGTACTTAGGTTTTTTCCGTCGGGGGGTCTTTATAGGCGAAGGGGCGTCGTCAGAGGAGGAGCCAGGCGCCCTCACGCGGGGCCCGCGCGGCCAGGGGGCTGGCCGCGCCACCCCTGCGTGTGGGGCCCTGGTGGCCCCCCTCCTACTCTCCTTCGGATCTCTGGAAGCTTCCGGGTAAAATAAGACTTCAGGAACTTGTTTCGTCCAATTCCAAGAATATTTCCTGTGTATCACTTCTGAAACACAAAAACAGCAGAAAATAGGAAACTGGCACTGTGGCAACTCGTTAATAGGTTAGTTCCGGAAAATGCATAAAAGTGCCACTAAGTGTAACGAAACAATAGGCAAATGGTGTAAAAACAAGCATGTAGCATCGAAAATTATAGATACGTTGGAGACGTATCAAGCATCCCCAAGCTTAACTCCTGCTCGTCCTCGAGTAGGTAAGTGATAACAAAAGAATAATTTTTGAGGTGACATGCACCTACACAATCTTGATCATATATGTAAGCATTTGTGAGCTGGGATCATAAGAACTTAAAACATGGGCATGAAGATATAATCATGACAATAAGAAACTTAGCAACCATGTTGTAATCATGCAAATGAACACAAACAAAAGATCATGAAAATGAAACAATGAAAGTCAAACGTGTGTTCAAATCATAAGGAAAAACATACAAATGGTTTTCAGCTTGTCCTTCAAAGAGAGCAAAACATAAATGCATAGGACACCTTCAAGTTTAAGAGGGCGACTAGATACAAATAATTTAAGAACAACTGAAACCAGCAATATGAATCAATCAATGAACCTTGGGACAATGCATATTATACTAAGAATGACAACTATGCTCTCTTAATGGTGCATAAAGAAAGAAGGTGGTGACTCAACATAAAAGTAGAAGAAAGGCCCTTCACAGAGGGAAGCAGTGATTAAACATGTGCTAGAGCTTTTCATTTGTAAAATAGAGAGATAAAAATTGGTTTTGAGAGGTGGTTGTCTTTGTCAACGACCGGCAATGGGGTTCTTACTATCTTCCATACAAAAATGAAGCAAGTTTTTGAGAGAGAGTTTGGCACTTTTGTGCTCTTTTATAAAGCTTGGCACTCCTCCCCACCTTTTTTTTCCTTTCACAAACCATGGCTAACCGATTCCATCGGGTGCCCACCAACATTCACTTTCCATGGAGGAGTGCCTTTTTTTCTCTTTTTTTTTCTTTTTTTTGGAATAAGCAATATGGAAGATAGCAAATCCGACCACTACGTCCCCATGAGCTAAAAACAGTGGCACAAAACAAGAAGTAGTTGAAAGTTTTTGAAAGGTAGCACATGAAAATTTACTTTGGAATGGCTTACAAATACCATGCATAGGAGTTTATAGTAGACACAATGGCAAACTTTGGCTTTTAGGAGTTGGATGCATGAGTAGAGCTCATACTCAGTACAAGGCGAGGGCTAGCAAAAGACTGGGAGCGACCAACTAAGAGAGCAGTAATGGCCATAATCATGCAAAGCAACAAAGCGACATTAAAAGAAGCATAAGATGGCATCAAAAGTCAAAAACTAAATGATCATGAAGGCTATTGGCGACTTTGTAAGAGTCTAACATGTGTGAGCATGCACCAAGTCAACCCAAATAAAGCATCAAGGAGAAAACCAAAATAATGCTTCCATACAATAAAAATAACGCATGATTTTTTCAAAGGCTCATTAAGCAATCTCAGTTATTTGAGATAAGCCATGCTACAACAAAACCACTAAGCATACTATAAAAAAGACATCAAGCATGACATGAAAAAGCCTAAGCCGCAGTCTACACAAGCTCCTTCTTGTACCACTATTTTGCACAAAGCTTTTTCTCTTTTCTAACACCATTTGAAATTTTTAAAGACACCTCTTTTGATGAAAACCAATAAAGATCAGAGGCAAAAATACACCTTGATGAAAAGATATGACAAGGTCTGAACGCGAATCAAGGCAAAAAACGAAAACCAAAAGCAGTAGCAGAAAAAGAAGAACGCTCGATTTTTAATAAGAGTGAAAACTAGAGCGTTCTTTGCAAATGAAAACGAGTACATCTCCTCCAAAGAAAATTTGTTGGGGTCCAACCATTTATTGCAGCAAACAAACAAACTAAACCAACTAAGAAAACTAAAACAACTGATGCTCCAAGAAAAACGCATAGTGCATGAAGCAATAAAAATATAGTGTTTTGAAAGGTGACCTGATTTTTGCCGATGAAGAAGGGGTGCCTCGGGGGCATCCCCAAGCTTTGACGCTTGTACTTCTTGGATATTTCTTGGGGTGATGCATGGGCATCCCCAAGCTTGAGCTTTTGTCCATTCTTCAACTCATCTCATCATTCTCCAATCCCTACACTTGAAAACTTCCTTCATACAAAACTAAACACAATTCTATTAGCAACATTAGTGCAAGCATAACATATAATCAACCTCTTTTTGCTTCAGGTTTCAACTCAAAACCACCACATATATAGCAAATACTACTGTAGCAACATCCCCAAAAGTTCCGTGCTCAAAAGAACTCAAAAGAAAGCGATAAAGTGGCAAACACAAATATTGGCAGAAATCTATCAAAACTGAACAGCTGACAAAGGTCGAATTTTTGAGGGGTTTTCTGTTGCTCAAATTAAAAAGTGTTCAACTAGTAAAAGTTTGGATATAACCTGGGGCATATGCACAAGAAATTTCAGGTCCAAAAGATATACAGAGAATTTATACGAATTTTTACGGTGCAGCACCGAAAACAGTTTCAGGACAGCAACATCCCCAAATCTTTACCTCACTCAAATTAGAGGCTTCTCTTCGCACAAAAACGAAATAAACAAGATAAGGAGCGGTCATTACAGTAGTAATGACTTCCAAGACTCAAATAAAAGAAAAAGTACTGAAAATAAAACATTGGGTTATCTCCCAAGAGTGCTTTTCTTTAACGCCTTTGAGCTAGGCGCAGAAAATTGCGAATCAAGTAATATCAAGTGATGAAGTGCTAGAATCAGCACGTGCCTTACGTCTTCCTTTCTTACCTTTGCTCTTGACTCTAGGAAAGACATGGTTATTACAAGGTGGAGAGATAAATCTTATATTGCCTTTTCCCACATTGATGACGGCGCCCAGGAGCTTTAGAATGGATCTTCCAAGTGTGATTTGTCCTTTTCCTACACATTCAATAACAAGATAATCAGTAGATATCATTCTTCCTAGGACTTTTGTAAAAACTCCTTCAGCTATTCCAAGGGGAAATATAGTGGCATTGTTAGTAAGAGAAATTCCTTCTCCTCCCTCAGAAAGCTTTCAAAGGCTCAAAGATTCATAAACATCCTTTGGCATGAGACAAAATTCAGACATAATATCACAACGAACATGAAAAGTTTCACCGCTAATGGTGATTTTTATCGTAGGATACCAACTCGAAGGTTCAGTATTTGTTGGCACATAATCAAAATGCTGGCGCAAAGTATTGTAGCAAGAATTCAAACTAGCAGTGCGAGTCTCAAGAGTATTAAGTCTATTAAAAATGCACACAAGAGAGGAATCAAAATAGGTTGGCAGGCTATAAATTGTAATCAACTTTTTTATAATGTTGAAGGCTTGATCTCCATCGCAATGAAGGAAATCTCCCTCTGCAATAGCATCCAAAGCATATCTATAACGAAGAGAAAGTCCAAAGTAAAAGCTACTAAGAAGCAAACTCAAAGTCATTTTAGGTTCAGTTTTTTCATGCCAATCATAAATTCTAGACCAAGCTTCTTTAAAGCTTTCCTCATCTTTCTGCTTAAAAGTAAAAATCATGTCCTCGGGCGACATAGTAGTAGCAACTGAACTAGACATAATAAACTAAAAGTAAAGAAATAGCAACTACCAAGGATTCTAATTTTTTTTGGGTTTTTGATATAAAGCAATGCAGGTAAAATAAATAAAGTAAAGCAAAACAATAAAACAAAGTAAAGGATGTGTGTGCGAAAAACTCCCCTCGCAGAAGTCTTCTCTTCCTCCCCGGCAACGGCGCCAGAAAAGAAGCTGCTGCGTCCAAGTTGACGTGGAAGCAGACTATCCTTGTGCGTGGTGGATAACCAGCCCGTTGGGAACCCCAAGAGGAAGGTATGATGAATATAGCAGCTAGTCTTCCCTCAGTTAAGAAACCAAGGTTTATCGATCAGGAGAGGAGAGACAAACGACTGAAGGTGATGCAGAACCTGCACACACACAAACAAATACTTTGTTCCCAACTTGCGATGAGGTTGTCAATCTCACCGGTTTGCTTGAAACAAAGGTTATGAGCGTATCGAGTGGAAAACAATATAGTATGCGAGTAAAGTAAACAGTGCGAGTAAAGTAAACAGTGCGAGTAAAGTAAACAGGTGATAGCAATATGATGGAAATAGGACCGGGGTCCACAGTTCACTAGTGGTGTCTCTCCATAGATAAAATAACACATGCTGGGTAAACAAATTACAGTTGGGCAATTGATAGAATAAAGATAAACGAGATATGTCAAGAAGATCACTATGAGATTTACTCTGGGCATTACAACAAAATACATAGACCGCCATCCAACTGCATCTATGACTAATAATCCACTTGTGGCGAATCAATCCGAGAACTCCACAAGTATTAAGTTGCGAACAACAGATAATTGCATTAAGCAAAGTGTGTAATGTAAACAAAGCATATGCCCTTGAGCATATGAATGTTGTTTTCTCCCTAGTAGCAACAGCACATCTACCACCTTAGAGGTTTCTGTCACTCCCCCAGGTGAAATAGAGGCATGAACCCACTATCGAGCATAAATACCCCCTCTTGGAGTCACTAGCAACTACTCGACCAAGATAGCTACTAACAACGGAGAGCATGCAAGATCATAAACAACATAGAGATAACAAAAGATATAATTCAGTACAACAACTTAATCATAAAGACCAATATTCATCGGATCCCAACAAACCAAACATGTAGAATTACATAACGGTGATCTCAATCATGTAGGGCAGCTCATGAGATCTAAACATGAAGCACATGGTGGAGAAGACAACCATCTAGCTACTGCTATGGACCCATAGTCCAAGGTAGACTACTCACTCATCGCTCCGGAGGCAAGCATGGCGATGAAGAAGACCTCCGGTGGTGATTCCCCTCTCCGGCAGGGTGCCGGGAAGAGCTTCTGGACCCTCCCGATCTTCGGGTCGACGGTGGCGGCGGATCGCGATGTGTTCTGGAAATCTAATCGGGGTACTTAGGTTTTTTCCGTCGGGGGGTCTTTATAGGCGAAGGGGCGTCGTCACAGGAGGAGCCAGGCGCCCTCACGTGGGGCCTGCGCGGCCAGGGGCCTGGCCGCGCCACCCCTGCGTGTGGGGCCCTGGTGGCCCCCCTCCTACTCTCCTTCGGATCTCTGGAAGCTTCCGGGTAAAATAAGACTTCAGGAACTTGTTTCGTCCAATTCCGAGAATATTTCATGTGTATCACTTCTGAAACACAAAAACAGCAGAAAACAGGAAACTGGCACTGTGGCAACTCGTTAATAGGTTAGTTCCGGAAAATGCATAAAAGTGCCACTAAGTGTAACGAAACAATAGGCAAATGGTGTAAAAACAAGCATGGAGCATCAAAAATTATAGATACGTTGGAGGCGTATCAGCCACTACCGGTGACGGTGGGGAGAGGGAGGTGAAGAGGGGGAACTTGGGAGACGGTCACCCGCGCGGGGGTGACGCACGTCGCGAGAGGGAAGGGTTTTTTCACGACAGGCGGAGTACCCCTCGATTGTATGAGGTTAAGTTTTCATGTGTGATTGTTCATCAGTGAAGATGGACTTCGTCATGTCTGTTTTGTGCCTGGATTGTCGGTTGTGGGGTGATTTCGTATGTATGTTTAAACCTGTGTATCCAGATACTATTTGCTGGCATGCAGCAAGTACATGCATTTTTTGTGGAATATGAAAACTCAAGAAGCTCCCCCGAGTGCCTTTATATATTTAATCTATGTATGGAGATATTGTTTTTTCCATTACACTATTTCATCTTAAGCAATTAAAGCTCCTAAACAATAAGGATGTAATTCTGTCGACTCTCAGTTACAGCTAAAATACATGGCCACTGGCTAGTAATTTAGGGTATTTGTTAAAAGTATAAACAAGCAATGAAAACAACCTCCAGTATCTTGGGATAAATATATACAAGTAGAAATAAATGAAAGAATATTCTATATCATGTTTGTATATCTTCTGCCATTTTGTTTGTTAAGGTTTATATTAGCAATTTGGCATCCACCCTATATGTTCGTAGGGTATCAAATTCGGCAAGGCACACGCTGTGGACGGCTTAGAGCATCTCCACTGGCAGCCTCAAGTCGACTCCTAAAATGTCGCTGGCACATTTTTTAGGCTCGGGGCCGAAAATGCGCCACACCGCGGCCCCAAAAGCCTACCGGCGCGGGTGCGAGCCCAATAAATAAGCCGACGCTCCCGTGCCGGCCCTGCGCGGCAAGATTCTAACGGGTCACCGGCAGCTCACGACAGCTCCAATCGTTTAGGTCCCCTTGCCAGTGACACCAGGCTCTTCCCGCCGCTTTTTGTGTTTTCCCGCCGTTTCCTTCCCATCGCTTTCATCCCATCGCTTTTTACCGCCAGCCTTTCCCGCCAGGGGAGCAACTATAAAAACAGGGGCCTTCGACGGAAGCGGGACATCATAAAATGGTTGACCACCGGGCGACATGGGTTAGGTTGAGGGAGGTGGCACGGGAGAGGTTCCCCAATGATGAGTTGGCGGCCGAGATCGCGGCGAGGGAGGCCTTTGACACCGACGAGACAGCCGCATATGCCTCCAACCTAGACGTGCAAGTGGAGGCGTAGGGCGTCCTCGACACGGCGCGCACCACCTCGCGTCTCCGGGACGAGCTTCGGCGGCAACAGCAACAAGGAGGAGTACGTCCATCTCGACGACGACAACCTCGAAGACGACCTCGACACCGACGACCTTGTCTACCTCGAGCTTCCCACCGACGAAGAAGCCACGGAGGCCACTGCCGAGTGGCGTTGTACGAGACGCAGCGTCGTGATGAGTTTGCCCGTCGTATCATGGCACTCGAGAGGAGGGTGGCGGCAGATAGGCTGGCCACGGCGTAGCAAAGGGCGTGCCACTCAGCTCACTGCTGCAACATCGCGGCAGCGTGGAAGGCGAGGGAAGTGGCGGAACAGCGCCAGGAAGAGGAGCGGGTGAGGGCAGCGGCGTTGGCGAGGGCGTGTGAGCACCAGTACCCCCTCTCCTCCTTTGCGGAATGCCGCTGCCACCAGGTTTGTGAGGACCGCCTCCACCGTCGCTTGGAGACAGACAACCATGGTGGCTCTGCCCCGGCCACGGACGACGCTGGTGGCTCCGGCGCTGCTGGCTTCGGCACAGGCAGCTCCGGCGCTTACTACTACTAGTAGGTAGTAGAAGTAGAATTTCAAGCGGTCTATATTCCGCTTGAATACCAGTTTGGGGTGCTTTGGCTCCGAGCTCAAATATGTAAATATGTCTAATTTTAATGAAATCTAGCAAGTTCAATGAAATCTAGCAAATTCAAAATACAATTTCTTTTGGAGCCGGTACTTGGGGGGAGCGGTGTGGGAGCCCGGCCCAATTTTAAGGCAGAGTTTGCCGGCGCTCCGAAAACGGTCCAGCCAATGTTGGCTATAAATTTGATAGCACCAGTGGAGACGCTCTTAGAGAAAGTTGTATCGGTGATGTGTCAATTCAGCATTATTGAGACGTGGACCGTCGGCTTTGTTGTCAGAGTACGTCGAGGCAGCAGCAGGACTATCGCCTTTGCTGCACTAGATTTGTGCTATATAAGTTACAATGCATGTAACTAAAACTAAACGGGAGTGATGTTTTGGCTCTTGAGAGCATATGCTCCTATATTTTGAGATATATATTTGACATATTTTAAAACTTTTGAAAAATAAAAATAAAAATTTGTACGTTAATCTTCACGTGCTACATGACCACAAAGTCGTTGCATGAAAAATCGACGTGTCATGTGGCGTGTGTAAAAAATATAAATTTTGGTGCTAAAAATAAGACATTTCATATGACAATTTTTGTTTTTTTACATAGACCACAAAACGTATCGGTTTTCTGTAAAACTTTGCAAACACGCGTAGATCGTGAATATGTAAATAAAAATTATTAGTCATTTTTTGTTATTTTTAAATATGTTTTTTTTAGTTAGAAGGAGCATATGTATCCGGAAGCTGAATTAAATTTCCGGTAGCTAAAAAAAATATAGTGACACCTAGTTTTTTCGTAGGGTCGAAAAATGGTGTGCGTGAACCAAACAAAATGAGAAACAAGGACCAATGCAATGTCCACGTGGCTATGTCTCCCAAGACCATGCGATAGAAAGCGTAAAAATTGCATGGTAAGGCAACCAATCACGCCTTAGAAGATAATCTACATCAGTTTTGCACATCAATTTCTCTCACGTTATACTATACTAGAACCTGAGGCGCGCCTTACCGCGCTGTTCCTTATCTTTACTATTTCTTTACTATTAAATGGGAGTTTGTGATGGTAGATCGTCTCAAACATGTTTGATAGCAAATATTGGAGCAATCCTGACCATTCAATCGCCATCACAAACGCCATCGACTGAACCATGCAATAAATATTCAATTGCCAGCCTTAATCACGGAAATAAATTAAAAGTGGAAATCAATCTGCCAAACACCAATCACGGAAATTAATAGTATGGAGTATACATGGAAAGCATTCAGGAAGAGCAAGATGAACGGGCGCGGCTCCTCAACCATTATGTTACTACTACTGTATGTCTATACTTTGTACTCTGTATGCGTACAGTTGTTCACAAAATCAGCCGTCAATTATAATCAAACGAGTCTCCTCTCTTTCCTCGCTGCACACAAAATTACCTTGGGGCTAATACGTGAGAACTCTACTGACGCCAACAAGCAGAGCACGATCATCTCGTCCAGATCGAGGATCAATTAGGCGAAGTAGCTGCACGACACTATCTTTGTTGCGAATGACTACACGACACTGCCAATCTCCAATATGTACGTACGCCTCGCCGCCGGCGGAGACGCGGCATCCTTCCTCCTCCAAGTGACACGCATCTTTAGTACGTTGGGACGCCTCGTCGGCAGCAGCGACACAGCACCTTCCAGATCTACGTTGCCGTCACTGTCCGTTCCTTTGCCCACCTCTCTCTCATCCTGTCCAATATAATGTAGTCTTGTGATCATGTCAGACAGTTCAGGCTGGTTAGCCGGCGATTCAATCTAATTAGTTTGTGTTCTTGTGACCAAGTACTTGGGCGGCCATCCAGAAACGCCGGCCTCCTCGCCGTTGATGCTGCCGGTACGAGCCTTGCAGCTTGCAAGACCAGCAATCAATACTACTGTTGCAGTGCTGCCTCTGTAAGTATATGTCTGCATGGAGGAAAAGCGAGGAGCCCGTTCTATTGAATTTGATGGCTGATTTTCTGAAGTATTGTACGTATACAGTAGTGGCGAGGCAAGGGCGAAAGAAGAGATCGCATAGGTTGTGCCGTATAGGCATGCAGCGACTATCCCGTAAGAGCGCATGCCGCATGGTGGCTGCAGGACCCACCACTGGCCTGGAGGTCGCTGCCGTCCTCCCCTCTTGTCTCTTGTCCCTCACCGTCGACCTGGCCCTCACACCTACCTCCTAGGCGCGCGCGGATGGACGCGGTGGAGAAATGACACGACGACGCGGGATGGTGTTGGCGTGTTTCCCTGGCTGCGATGGTGAGTCCGCTGGTTTGGCTGCTCGCCTGGCCACGGCGGAGGTGGTCCCTGAAGCTCTGCTCCAAGCGGTGTGGATGGGCGGCTCGACTTTGCATTGGCGCGTGTTCCTTCCATCCTTGTACAATGGTGTCCGCGCGTGTTCCGGTCCCGCTTCGGACTACCTCCCGTGCAGCTCGTCATGGTAAGAAGATGCACACGACGAGAGATGGAACATTAGGTCAGCGGTTGGCCGGTAGAACAAGATGCGCATACCAGCCAATCAGCCGCTGGCTTCAGCTAGCATATACACTGGACGCACGCCGGCAAGCAAGCAGTTGGATGGTTTCACTGCTAGCTCATATTGTTTGCTGCTAGCAGTTGGTGGAGTATACTCTACAACAACGTTTCCCACCACCTGCAAATATGACATATCGGCTTGATAAATCTTCCTTGCTAGCTTCTGCTATGTGTTGAGTTGTGCCGTACCGCACTTTATGTTCATGTGTAGTTTACATAATCATAATTTGTCACTTTTCAGATGTCACTGTGTGGATTTTGTCGATGTGCTTTTCTCCAAAGTTTAGGCTATACAACTCATCAATGTTGTTATACGGACCGGTGTAGGTAATTTGAAATGTGTCTCCTGATTAGAATGTTTTATGAGCGGTGGCAATCGTCCACCAAGGAATGTATCAGTCCAAGGAAACAAATGACAGAATATAAATGAGATAGCTAGAAGGGTTCATCCGATGCAAACAGAATGGGCAAATCAGGAAAACAGAGTTTCTCCCATGAAACTTGTGCCTTCTAATCTTTGTTGTTGACAGACTACAAATTAGCTGATATAAATGTTGATGGTGGTCTAAACATCTAATCTAGGGATGGTGGAGCATGTTTGATGATAGGCGTGATAATGAAGTCGGCAAGGGAGGTCAATAACAGCAAGCATGGTGGCAAGAAAGGTTTGCACTGAGAGTCCAAGAGAAGCAGTGTTGTCCTAATAGAAAATAGAAGAGACGTTGCACTAGGGCGTGCTGGTGTGAGGGACAAACTTGACATTCAAAAATTCGCATAAAGATGATCATGGTCTGTATATCTTAAAATTTTAAAAAACCGTAGCAACGCACGGGCATTCAACTAGTCTATTATTATTTTTATCTGAATCACAGTAAAACTAAACGGGAGTGATGTTTTGGCTCTTGGGAGCATATGCTCCTATATTTTGAGATACATATTTGACATATTTTAAAACTTTTGAAAAACTAAAACAAAAATGTGCACGTTCATCTTCACATGCTATATGACCACAAAGTCGTTGCATAAAAATCGACGTGTCATGTGGCGTGTGTAAAAAACATAAATTTTGGTGCTAAAAATAAGACATTTCACATGACAATTTTTTTTTTACATAGACCACAAAACGTATCAATTTTCTGTAAAACTTTGCAAACACGCGTAGATTGTGAATATGTAAATAACAATTATTAATCATTTTTTTGTTATTTCTAAATATGTTTTTTAGTTAGAAGGAGCATATGTATCCGGAAGCCGAATTAAATTTCCGGTAGCTAAAAAAATATATAGTGACACCTAGTATTTTTGTAGGGTCGAAAAATGGTGTGCATGAACCAAACGAAATGAGAAACAAGGACCAATGCAATGTCCACGTGGCTATGTTTCCCAAGACCATGCGATAGAAAGCGTAACAATTGCATGATAAGGCAACCAATCACGCCTTAGAAGATAATCTACATCAGTTTTGCACATCAATTTCTCTCACGTTATACTATACTAGAACCTAGAATCTGAGGCTCGCCTTGCCGCGCTGTTCCTTATCTATTATTATTTTTATCTAAATCACAGTACTATCTTTATCATGCATGCAACATCATATTGGATAAAAATATAATAGCTAGCCAACCGAATCAACACAATTTTTTGACCAACCACAATATTTCGGGTGTATGGTAGATACACGGAAGAAAACAAATGATTCGATGGGCTTCATCATGTTTTGAAGGTACTTCTGGATGGTTAGCTCATGTAGTGAAATGTTGCTTGAGACAGGTCGCAAAATCTCATGTTTTCAATTATTCATCTCGTCTTAGTACTACCTCCTGTTGATTTTTCTTTCTCCTGCTTAAAATTGGTGATGGAAAATGATCACATCAGCAAAAGTTATTTGTAGCAACAACTATCTTTGCTTGAGTTATCATCTTATCTTTTTTACCTTTCCCTTTGGTTGTTTGAAACTGTTGCCATTTGTTCATCGTGTGCAAAATCTAGTTGCTGAAAGCAAATATTTGACTTGAAAGCATCTTCTTCTTGAATTTCTCTAGTTTTCTGCAGATACAAAGGCAAATAGAAAAACATGCTTAAACAAAAGGACACGGTCAGAAGGGTTATATATCTAGAAGCAGAAGTCATGCACTGAGCCGCTAATTAAAACATAATAATTCACTCACCACATATTTAGGATAGCCTAAATCGAGCTTAAGTTCACTGGGTTAGCTAGGAATCTGATAAGTTACACGTTGTTGCATCTTTTCGAAATTTCCTTTTATTGCAATTTCACTTGCGTCAACTTGTGTCAAAGTATAAAACAGCTCTATAACTTAAAAACATTAAAAGCTTGCACACACTTAAATTGATAAAATCAAATGTCTCTTCCACAACTGAAAGGGCTAGTGCATAATTCCCTAGAACAAATAAAACAAGCCTAAACAATGAACAAACACCATGGCACATGTAACCAAAATATAAGTCATTTGAACCTTTTATTATCATAGTTTTAAATTAGCAACTTCAACTAGAATGAATATAACCAACGTGAACATCTACAAAATCTAGTTGCTACAATAAGTTTATAACTCCTTAAAAAATAGCTCGTGACAACACCACTACTAACAAAGACAATGAAACTCCGCAAAATGAGCCAACAATGAAAGAAATTGACGGGGAATATAAATATATTACGAAATCCTCATCCTTGGTCATCATGCTTTCATTAGGAGCGCGCACTTTTTGCAATGCGAGTAAAGTCAATCGGTGCACTTTCTTTAGTTGTTTTTTATTCTTGCTGGGTCCAAGAATGTAAATCACTCAATCACATTGTATATCATAAGTCCCTGGATGACTTAACAATATTAATGTTATTGTATATAAGAAGAGATAATAAAAGAAAGGAATGTTAATGAAATCTGTCATGACTATTGAGATATGGAGATTATTTAGATAAGCTTGCTCTGGTCAAAATGTAATGCCACCTGCAGAGAGACTTCCAAAAGTGATATCAGAGCATATGTTGCTTCAGGGAACCAAAACGCCAACAACCTCTTGTGCCAGAGTACCATCCTTGCGAAGAACAGATACTTGGCAGATACAACATGAGATGAAAAACATTCCAAAAGAAATCAAATCTTGTCAACTGATTCTCCAAAAATTTCCACTGAAGAAGATTTACATTAACCATAACATCAAGTACTAATCTGGTTCAGAAAGCACTCATTTGCTCAAGAAAACAATAATTCAAACAGCTAGTGCTACTTCAGGCTTATGCCAAACTAAAAATACCGAGCTAGTACTTTGAGATGCAAAGGATAGAGCAAGGAAGGAGTCCCAGCTCATTCACAACAACATGGAAAAAGAAACCAGGAAGGAGAAGGCCTAGACGATGTATAATGTTAATTAAGCAGTAGTTCACCAGCTAGCTAGTACTCTATTCACATCAAAATATCTTCTCATATGCAGTGCATCTACCCCTAATCAGCAACAAGTGAGCAGCAGGTCAACAACAACCAGAGCATATCAGAAGCAGCAGTGCAACAATAGCACAAAGCAACAGTAGGCGGCACAAGAAGAAAGAAGAGGGAGGGAGGTAAGGAAGGAAGAGATGAGGAATAGAGGGAGGAGATGAGAGGAAAGGTCAAGGTACCTTGCTTGCCGACCGGAGAAGAGCAGCAGCGACAGCGACCAGTCCAGGTGGCGGTGCTCCTGAGTAGAGACGGCGCTCCCACGGTGGTGAGTACTGGAGGATGGAGGCGCTGCAGTGTTTGGAGGCAGATGCGCACTGCCACACCTTGTGTAGTCGTGGGCAGTACACTCCCACACCGCGAGACCTGGCCGCTTTGGGGCTCCCCGTCGGCTTCATGTCGTTAATGTGGCAAGGGAGGTCGACTCTGTGTTCGATCACCACGCGGCCGCAGAGGGCCATGCTTTGTCCTCCGTGCGCTCAGCGGGGACTTCTTCCTCAGCATCTAACCTCAAAGGAAGCACTGGATCCAGCTTCGCAAGATCTTCGCACTGATCCAAGCTGCTTGGCACTCTACACTCAAGGCCAATTCCATCAATTTTTCACGCATGCAAAGCTTGCAGCCCCGCAGGCGACACGTGCCTCAGCGCTGTCACCGTGAACAACACCAGCCTCTGATAGTGGGTCCCAAAGGGTGGAAACACGTGAATCAACCACGTCGCGGCATTTGCTTCGCTACTACTTATTGTAGAAGATGACACACCTAGATGCGATGCTATTTACTCTCATATTTGATGCAACTTTTTCTTCATTAGACAAAAGATATGCATGCATTGGGAATGCTATTTTTTATAGAGTATGAGTAAAGAGCGTGTTTTCTAAATTTAACTTTGACCAAAAGTTAGTCTAAATATTAGGACTATTTGATCGAAAATTGATGGATATAGTAAAATTTTCTTTTCTAATGGAAGCCAACGATAAATATTTTGTGCAACATAATCAAGATACAGTTGCTCGATTTTATTCAAAGATAACAACCTTGAAAAATGTGTCTTAACCATATACTTATTATGAGACAAGACAAGTCAACTAACCGTATTAATTACATGGTACACCAGGAGTTATTGCTTGGACGATGAATACAGTAGGTAATCTCATGGTACAAGACGAGTAGACTTTTCTGTGTGAGCATGACCATCATCTCGTGCCATTTGTTTCTCTTGGTCCATCCAGCAAGCGACAACTTCTCTATTGCTTCACTATATATGGAATCATGGGGCACACAAAGACGTCTACTGTCTTCATTTTTTTTCTATTACAGCTCATATATAGGTGTGTGTCGCATTCGATTTGATCGTCTCTTCTCATTTGTTTCTCCCAATCCCCATATCCACCAGCCAACAACGTCTCTGTAGAGAGATTATGAGAGATTGCATAGCTCAACAAAATTGTTAAGGTGAGCAGCAGCATCATCAATACTAATACCAAGAAATTGCTCTTTCGTAACAAGATTTAACAAAGCAGGTTTAATTTTATAAAAATTTGCCTCAGGAGCAGGTGGCGCAATAGGAGTGCATATGAAATTATTGTTATTTGTGCTAGTGAAATCGCACAACTTGGCGTTCTCAGGAGTACTCATTTTAGCAAAATAAAAATAGACAAGCAAAAATAACAACTATAAAAGAAACTATTTTTTTGTATTTTTGATAAAAAGAAGCAAACAAAATAAAGTAAAGAAACTAAGCAAAATAATAACAAAGTAAAAATATTGGAAGTGAGAGACCCCCCTTGCAAAAATCCTCTTTATCCCCGGCAACGGCGCCAGAAAACTTGTTGATGGTGCGGTGTTGACGGACCAGTTGGGAACCCCAAGAGGAAGGTGTGATGAGCACAACAGTAAGTTTTCCCTCAGTTATGAAACCAAAGTTTAATCAACCAGTAAAGAAACCACTTCTAAAGGTTGTTGCTAACTGACTTTTGGCAGGGCGCACTACCGACGTCAGCAGCAATGTGGAACCTGCACACAACACAACCAAGATACTTTGCCGCAACTTGCAGTGAGGTTGTCAGTCTCACTGGTTTGCTGAAAACAAAGGATTAAACGTGTCATGTGGAAAAAGATGTTTGTTTGCAATAAGTAAATAATGCTCGCGGAAAGTAAATGGTGCTTGTAGTAGAAGGTAATATATATGTAAAAGAATGGACCGAGGTCCATAATTCACTAGAGGTGTTTCTCCATAAAGATAAATAACATGCTGGGTAAAGAAATTACAGTTGGGCAATTGATAAAATAAAGAATGCATAACAGTGCATGTACATGTCATGAAGATCACTATGAGATTCACTTGGGCATTACAACATAATACATAGACCGTAATCCAACTGCATCTATGACTAATAATCCACCCGCAGGATATCATCCGAATAACCCTTGGGTATTAAGTTGCAAGCAACAGATTATCGCCTTAAGCAAAGTGTGTAATATAAACAATACAAATGTCCTTGAACAAAAGATTGTTGTTTTCTTCCTAGTAGCAACAGCACATCTACAATCTTAGAAGTTATTATCACTCTCCCAGATTACTAGAGGCATGTACCCACTATCGAGCATAAATACTCCCTCTTGGAGTCACTAGCATCTACTCGGCCACGATATCTACTAGCAACGAAGAGCATACAAGATCATAAATAACATAGATATGATAAATCAACAATGAACTTGACATAGTACTCAATATTCATCGGATCCCAACAAACACAACATATAGAATTATATAACGATGATCTTGATCATGATAGGCAGCTCACAAGATCTAGACATGAAGCATATGAAGGAGAAGATAACCATCTAGCTACTGCTATGGACCCATAGTCCAAGGTAGACTACTCACGCATCACTTCGGAGGCAGGCATGGTGATGAAGAAGGCCTCCGGTGATGATTCTCCTCTCCGGCAGGGTGCCGGGAAGAGCTTCTGGACCCTCCCGATCTCGGGTCGATGATGGCGGCGGCTTGCAGTATGTTTCGTGGAAAAGTATTCGGGCTTTAGAGTTTTCCCGACGAAGGAAATTTATAGGCGGAAGGGCGATGTCAGAGGGTGGACCAGGGGCCCACACCACCTGGTGGTGCGGCCAGGGGTGGCCCATGCCACCCTATGGTGCGGCAGCCTCCTGGTCCGGCTCCGTCTCTCCTCTGGACTCTGTCTTCCTTTCAGGTAAATAGGAACTTCAGCTTTTGTTTCGTCCAATTCTGAGAATATTTCCTGTGTAACTTTTCTGAAACACAAAAATAGCAGAAAACAGGAACTGGCATTGTGGCATCTTGTTAATAGATTAGTTCCAGAAAATAAATAAAAATGCCACGAAGTGTAAACAAAACACAAAGCAATTGGTGTAAAACAAGCATGGAGCATCAAAAATTATAGATACGTTTGTGACATATCAACGACATGCTTCACAAGAGTGAGACTCTGCTTTATTACAAGAAAAAGAAAATCCTTGCATTATTTGACGAAGGGCGGTGGAGCTAGGATGGACAAGGCGCGCGTGCCAAAAGTTGACACCGGTGGAGAGAGCGAGGTGGCTGGTGGCGGTGGATGTAGGCTAGACGGGGTACAGTGCATCGCCGGGGCTGTCACATCGGTGGAGGAGCATACGGGTATGACCATCCTTCACAGAAAAACCGACATTATCAAATTCCACAGTCACAGATTTATCACGAGCAAGACGTTTAACAGAGACTAAATTTTGAACGAGAGCAGGAGAGACAATGACATTATGGAGAGAGAGTGGGCGAGAGTTAGATGGAAAAGTGGTAGAACCGGTATAGGTGATAGGAAGTGTATGACCATTACCGACGATGATACTAGAGGAAGTGGTGATGGGAGAGGAAGCGGAGAGATTACCGGTGTAGGGTGTCATGTGGGAGGAGGCACCGCTGTCCATGAACTAGAAGTCACCGGTGAAGGGTTTCGCAGCATAGTAAATCAAAAAATTCCTACGGATGCGAACAAGAAAGCCAAGATATAATCTAGGAGATGTAATCAACGAGAGAGGTAGATGAGATCTTCATACCCTTGAAGAAATTGCACAGCGGAAACGTTCAACAGAACGTGGATGATGTAGTCGTACTAGCCGTCTCTTCCCCGCGATCCGATCCGATCCAACGCCGCAAGTGGCGGCGCCTCCGAGAGATGCATATGTACGGTGCAGCGACGTCTCCTCCTTCCTTGGTCCCGTAAGTATGGTGGAGAGATAGATTGGATCTGCAGCACGACGGCGTGGTGCTTATGGTAGCGAGAGAGAGAGATTGGAGGGCAGCAGTTGGCCGGCGGCTAGGGTTGGGTGTTGGGGAGTCTGCACCGCAGCCCTCCCTTATATAGGAGGCTGGGCGGCCAGCTTGGCCCCTCCTCCAAGCCCTAGGGCCGGCGGCCAAGGGATGGAGTGGGGGGCAAGTCTTCCCCCTTCCCTCTAGAACTTTCCCCTAGGGTTTCCCCTTTGGGCTGGCCGGCTGGGCCTTAGGGGCTTGGTGCGCCTGGCCCAAAGTGGCCAGGACACTTCTCCTTAGGCCCATGCAGGCCTCCGTTAAGTGGGCCCACATTGGCCCCACTCTGGAACCTTCTAGAACCTTCTGGTACAATACCGATAAACTCCGAAACGATTCTGGAATCCAAAAACTGCTTTCCTTTATATGAATCTTATTCTCCGGACCATTCCGGAACCTCTCGTGATGTCCTGGATCTCATTCGAGACTCCGAACAAAAAACTCATTAACCAATTATCCATTCTATCCTAGCATCGATGCACGTTAAGTGTGTGACCCTACGGGTTCGAGAATATGCAGACATGATCTTCTATCAATAATCAACAGCGGGATATGGAAACCCATGTTGACTCCCACATATTCATCGATGATCATATCAGATGAACCACGATGCCAGGATTCAATTAATCACGTATATGTATTCCCTTCGTCTCGCGATATTTTACTTGCCCGAGATTCGATCGCCGGTATCGACATACCTAGTTCAATCTCATTCACAGCAAGTACTTTACTCGTTCCATAATCTGATATCACTTCGTGATTAACTCCTTAACCACATACTTGTAAGCGTTGTTGATATCGATTACCGAGTGGGCCCAAAGTATATCTCTCCGACTCGGGAGGGATAAATTCCATCTCAATACATACAACCCAACAAGTACTTTCCGATCACCTGAGAGACACCTTTATAATCACCCTTTCATAGAATGACGTTTGATGACCTCAAAGCTTTCTTCCGATACCAGGGAGTTGTATTATCTCATGGTCTAAGGAATACAATACTTGACATAGAAAAAAGCTTCGCAAAGATGAACACAATGACACGATCTAATTGCCCTGCTTTATTTGGGTCTGTCCATCACATCATTCTCCTAATGACATGACCTCATTATTAATCGACAACTCATGTCTATGGTTAGGAAACCTTAACCATCATTAATCAATGAGCTAGTCTAGTAGAGGCGTACTAGGGACACAGTGTTGTTCATAAACCACACAAGTATTAATGTTTCTGCTTAATACAATTATAGCATGGAGTATAAACATTATCATGAACAAGAAATATGATAATAACAATATTATTATTGCCTCTAGGGCATATTTCCTTCAACCGGTGCCACCAGTCGCGCCAGTGGGGGCGGAGTGAAGGGCGTGCAACATCGCGGGGTCGACCTGCGGCGATGGGGGCGCGCTGTTGTAGCCGGGTGGGGCGGTGTAGATCGGAGGCGCGCCAGGTGGGGGCGCCGCGAAGAACGCCTGGTGGGTTGCTGGTCGGGGCCCCAGGACGCCGGGGTATGGGGCCCGGGGCACCGGCATGGTGTAGGCGTGGACGACTCCGGTCCAGGGATGTTGGCCCGTGGTCCAGGGCGGCGGAGGCGTGGACTGCTGGGAAGGAGGCAGGGTGCCGTTGCTGGCAGCCGTTGCCGCCACGACCGTGCCGACGCTGGCGGCCGCCGTTCCCGCCGTGGCAGGGAGGAGCGGGCGCATGAGGAGCCCCTCCCCCCCCCCCCGCCGTTGGGGAGGACGCTTTGTCCGCTGGCCCAAAGGGCGGTGGGCGGCTGCTGGGATGGGTAGTAGGGAGCCGTGGCGTGGTGTGGAAGACCCGTTGGCGAGGGCGCGGGTGCACCGGGGGAGGATCCAGCGACGAAGGTGGTGTGAGCCGCATGAGCCCGGAGGTGTTTCAGCCGCTGCTCCTCGTTGCGAAGGTAGGCCACAACCTGCTCGTAGGTCGGCGTGGTGAGCAGCATGAGGTTGGAGGCAGCGTGGCTGAGATCCTCGCGTAAGCCGGCCGTGAGCGTGGAGAGGAGGAGGGCGTCGGTGATCGGAAACTCCAAATTGCGGAGCTTATCAGAGAGGGTGTTGAGGCGCAGGCAGAAGGCGTCGAGGGAGAGGTCGTTCTGGTGGAGGCCGAAGAACTCTTGCTGGAGGAAGGTGATGCGCTGGATCTTGTTGTCGGTGAAGAGGCCGGTGATCTTCTTCCACACGTCGCACACGGTGTCGTCATCACGAACAACGGTGTGAAAGATGTCGGTGGAGACGGTCTGGAAGAACCATCGGATGATGGTGGCATCGATGGTGCTCTAGTCAGGGTCGTGCGGCATGGCGAGGAGGTCGACGGTGCCGTCGATGTGGTCAAGGAGATCGTACTCGCAGAAGAGGAGGCTGAAGTACATCTTCCACGCGAAGAAGTTGGCCGCGGTATGGGAGAGCTTGATCGGCACGCGCTCGAGGACGGGGACGTCGCGGATGACGGCGACGGAGGGGCCGGCAAAGGGGTTGGAGCTCCCAGATTGCGAGGAGTTGAAAGGATTGGAGGGGCCGGAGCTAGAGAAGTCGGCCATGGCGAGCGGAAGCGAGGGCCGCGGTGGCGCCAAGGGGAGGCGGCGCGGCTAGGGTTTGGGAAGAGCCGACGGCGGTGGTGCCAAGGAGGGGCGGCGGCGGCTCGGCTGGTGCTACGGTTAGGATCTGTATTTAGGCTGATACCATGTAGAGATATTAAGGGAGATTGCACAGCTCCAATAGGGCCGACTGTCACATATATATAGGAGGCATACATATTGCAAGCCTTGGTGTATGATACGTCCATTTTGCATCACTATTTTATATCATAATTTACTGTTATTCATTGATATATTTCTTATTTAGAGTTGATACTTATGTTGTTTCTTCTATTTTTGCATGTTTGATGATTATTGGAGAATTCACTGCCGGAGTCAGAATTCTGCTGGAAAAAGGACCGTCAAGATACAATATTTCTGAAGACCAGCAAGTCCAGAAAAATACCCAGAAATTCATATTTCGCCGGAATACGGAAGTAGCCAAAAGGAGAGGGCAAGGTGAACCACCAGGGGCCCACACCACCTGGTGGCGCGGGCCAGCCCTAGGCCGTGCCGCCTGGTGGTGTGGCCACTCTGGCCCACCTCTGCCATTGCCCCTTCGCGTATATCGTCACCTTGAAAACCTAAGACCAAGGGGGAATCGCAGATAGACTCCGCCGCCTCTGCGGGACGGAAAACACAGATAGAGAGAAAGTTCTCCGGCAGGCAGAAATCTGCCGCCGCTATCTGTGGCTAAATATTGTGCCAGAAGATCTAGGTCTACCTGTAAACGCTTTTAGATCATGTTTAATAAAGTGGTCGTACCCTCAAAAAAACATATAATATGTAATCGGGTGCGCCCTAAAATATCCCTTGATTTTCGTTGTAAGCGAAGCAAGGCAATTCTTCATATGTCCCTCAGACTGTCGTTTTCAAGTTAGTGGAAAACAGGCAATGGTATAACTTCACTTCACATCCGGGAAGGTCAGAAGGTGACAGGCGGTGAGACCGCCCGCCCTGCTTGTATAAATACATGTGCACATACATGAACATATTCCTCATAGGACAAACACATGAACAAGAGTAAATTGAAAGGAACAATACAATGGAGGCCAACTTAGTACAAGCCGTGGTTGTTCTCCTCACTGTGTTGTTAATCTCGAGGCAATGCGGCAGGGCACTGTGGTATGTCACCTGGAGGCCGTATGCCGTTGGCCGGTGGTTCAGGCAACAAGGGATCCAAGGACCACCTTACAGATTGCTGGTTGGGTCCCTGCCGGAGATTAGGCGACTATTGATTTCCGGGAGAGCAAATGCTCTCGATGCCGGCTGCCACAACTACGCCTCTCTAGTACACCCCTACTTCGATAAATGGGCTTCCGAATACGGTAAGCGAATGATTTTAGAAACATGTTCTTCCTGGAAAACTGATTACGTACTCCATTCCTTATAGGAAAAACATTCCTATACTGGTTGGGACCAATCCCGTCCATCTGTTCTACCGACATGGAGCTAGTCAAGCAAGTTCTAGGCGACAGGACGCACTTGTTTCAAAAAGACTACTTGAATCCTAAGTTTGAAATCATCCTGGGCAAAGGGCTCATATTTCTAAATGGAGACGACTGGAAGCGGCACCGCAAAGTGGTTCACCCATTTTTCAACCACGAGAAGCTCGTGGTTAGTTTGCTATCTTACATACTACAATTTCCAGTCATACCCGCCATACGTTACCAATTTGTCCCACTTAACAAGTTATTACAAACGCTAAATGTTAAACGCTGGATGACCGGGCAGCTCCATTTTGAAAAGAAAAAAATGTTAAATGCTGGTGGACGAAATGGAAAAGAAACAGTTTTGCATCAATTACTGGGACACTGGTCCGGAGTATAAGGCACTGTCATGTGAACCAGTCTTATAACTAATGTGTATAATAGTTAGCTATAAACGTGTACTACTTTATGGTTTTATTAGCCACTTAACATTCTCACAAACTGTCTAGAAACACATGCAGCAACTTGCATTATTGGAAAAAAGGCCTTTAGTCTCGGTTTGTAAAGGCCTTTAGTCCCGGTTGCATCAACCGGGACTAAGAAAGCGGGACTAAAGCCTCCACCCTTTAGTCCCGGTTGGTTACGAACTGGGACCAAAGGACCTCCACGTAGCTCGGGTCATGTGCTGGGTCCTTTTAGAATTTATGGTAGAAATTTCAAAAAAAAAATTGAATTTATTTTTTAGAATTTCTCTATTTTTGAATATTTGAATTGTTTGACAATTATCACCCTAATACTTGTGGTCCTTTAGTCACCTCTATTTGACTTCTCCATTCCTTCCGTACTAGCTTCCAAGACTGCACTCGTGACTTCTTGATAATGCTATGCTACCAATTCTATTAACCCATACACTTTGGTAACATATGATTTTACTTTTTTGAATTCTAAATAATTCACAAAATAAGCAACAATGATTAAGTAATAATAAGCATCAGTGAATTCCAAATAATCTTTATGCATAATTTAATTATTAATTTTTAAACTCAAAATATTCAAAAAAAACAAAAAACTTAAAAATCCAAAATTCCTAAATTAATTAAAAAACTTCAAAATAACTAAAAAGTAGAAGAAAAAAATTCCAAGTAATCGTGTATCGTATCATGTATCGTGTCATGTATCATGTATCGTGTCGTGTATCATGTATCGTGTCATGTATCATGTCGTATATCATGTATCGTGTCGTGTATCATGTATCGTGTATCATGTCATGTATCATGTATCATGTCATGTATCATGTATCGTGTCATGTATCATGTATCATGTATCGTGTCATCTACCGTGTATCGTGTCTACTGCAGAGAGTTACATTTTTCCAAAATGCTACTGCATTCAAAACACTCAATAACAGGAGAATAACAATAGAAGATTCAATATATAGCACGAGAAGATTCACAGTACAATAATAATAGAAGCCTCACACACCAAACCACACCACACCATCTACTCATCCACCATAATGTTGAGACGATCAACATGGCTATTGTAGCCATGTAGCTTCCAGTGCCTCCTAGCAATCTCGAAGCCCAGGCGAGCGTCTAGAGCGGCATACATCACTTGCTCGAAGCTCAATGGAACGTTGCCCCAACCAAATATTAGTTCTTCTTCTTCCTCGTCGTCCTTCTTCTTGTCCTTCTTCTTGTCCTTCTTCTTCCTCTTCTTCTTCTCAAGATTTGTCCCAATAGTAGCATTGGACAGATCATAGAGACTCAGAATTGGATTATTGGTGGGGTTCGGGATAATCTTTTAGAGATCGTACACAGACGGAATTTCAATTCCATAGTATCTCAGCATGCGCACATCATTGTGGATAGCCGCGCCACAGAATCTGATGGTGTTGTCCTTCAAGAATTCATTGAATAGTTGCGGCACGCCATTGGCCTGATATATTTGGAAGAACAAAACCTCGGACGCCACCGAGAGTTGAAGGACAGCGGCACACTGATTTTGCCTACCCTCGTGAGGGTTGCTGAACTCGCATTCCAGGCCCACACACTTGATCGGTGCGGCGTCCAGGAACTGCTGCTTGATGGCACGGATCCACTTCTCCACCCTTGATGCACGGAGAGTTTTCGTGACCGTGAAATGCATCCCTTCGGTGGTAAGATTGTACACCCAAGATCGAGGTACTCGTGTCGGCTTCATTGGAATGAGAGGGAGAGAGAGAGAGGAGTAGGCTTTGGGAGAGGGATTAGAGGAGAAGATGTGCTTATGGATGTGAAGATATGCATCTTATATAGTAGAGGGAGGTGAAGATCAAGGGCGCCGGCGGTGTGGTCAAGGGCGTCGGTGGTGTGAACAATTTTTGAAGCGACTAGTGCCGGCGATGCAACTTCCGAAGCGATCAATTTAATGGCGATGATCAAACTTCCACATCGACGATGAACCGGAGCGGGAACTGAATGGTTTGTTTGAACAGGCCTTTAGTCCTGGTTGGTGACACGAACTGGGACTAAAGGGTAGGCTTTAGTCCTGGTTGGAGCCACCAACCGGGGCTAAAGGTCCCTACCCTTTAGTCCCGGTTGGTGGCGCAAATCGGGACTAAAGGGCACAACTGAACCGGGACTAATGCTCACTGGCCCACATTTTCAATTGAACCGGGACTAATGTGACCATTAGTCGCGGACCGAATTGTTTAGGGACTAAAGGGACGAATGGAAGTCCTTTTTTCTAGTAGTGTTGCTCTTACATCCAACACATTTTCTCTCTCCTCTTCACTCTCATCTAACTCACCATAAATATAATAATTAAATTCTTATAGCCTACTGGTATTTGCTCTAAGAGTACTCATAGTGAAACTAACTTAGGTGGTAACATGCATATGCCAAATAAACAAAATTAGTGATATGGCAAATAATGAAGAGAGAGACAAATAGAGTACTAGTAATATACACTAATAACATAAAGTAGTATAAGACTAGTAATATAGACAAATAGAGTACTAGTAATTTAAAACAATATCATAGAGTATCATGTGTATAATACTAGCGTATAATACTTTTTATTACGATCAGCTTCCAAAAGAAATCTCACGGTGGTTTACGTGTTTATGTACAGTCCATGTCAGCAATGGTATCGGAATGCGCACAACAGATGATGGAACGGTGGCTCATTAAAATAAAAAACAGCAACGGCCACCAAACTGAGACAGACCTGCACTGCGACTTCGACGAGCTAACAACAACAGTTATTGCAAGGGTAATCTATGGAGAGAACTACGAGGATGTTTGCAAGGATATGCCTCAACTGCTACGGGAGGTCCGAGCGCTGACATTATCTTCCTTTCTTGATCCTCCGATACCATGGTTCAGGTATATGTTCATTAACGTTATTAAACTTATAAGATTATTAACTGTAGGAGTAACTTAATAGTAACATAGAGAATTTTGGAAATTCCATTCAGGATAAGAGAGCATATGCTTCCACCATCGGAAAAAACATTTTTAAAATATTAAAAAAATAAAAAAATTAGCATGTATGTCTCGACATTGTAGGTGCACGTGATAAGTTTTGCGGAAAACTAATATTTTTTATATCTTATGTAAAAAGATAAAAAATATCTCGTGCAATACCGATTTTAGCACCAAAATTTCTTATTTTCTTATGAAACAACTTTGTAATGAGAACATAGAATATCAAGTTCTACGCGCAAAATTTTCGTTAGATCTTTTTTTATATTTTAAACATTGTTTAAAACATATTTTTAAAACCAGGAGCATTTGCTCCCAGGTGCCAAAACGCTGCCCCAGAGAATTTTATTTACAAATAATACAAATTCTAAAATAATATAGAAAATCAAAAATTTCCAAAAAAGTACATTGTTGTCTTATCCTTAGACGATGAGATCTAATCGTCTTGTGCTTGGACGATAATTGTGACGCCATGCTGCAATCGTCCTCTCCATGAACAATTAGTGGAAATTGTCCATGCCTTGGACGAGTAGTGTCGGTCGTCGTTCATGTTAGCGTCTACTTGGTTCAGTTTAGCGCTTAGCCTTATTCTAGATGTTCATGCGCACACAACTCAACAATAAGAAGAGAGCCCAGTTCACCCAAAAAGCCTGGACTGAAAAAAGAAAGGAATCTCTCCCTTATATGTTAGGCAGGGGTGGAGCTAGAGGAAATTTTTCCCTGATGCATACTTAAACTTGGAGCCTTTGCTTGTCAAATTTATACGTCCCTAATGCACATTATTCAGCCTAACCTGATGCATTGTCACTCTTTTAGCTCACAAGTAGAAGTAAAAAATCTTTTACCCTGATGCATGTGCATCAGGGTTGGCAAATAGAGCTCCGCCCCCGATGTTAGGTGTGGCCTCTTTCCATAGATGAGGTAGGACTAAACTCAAGAAGCCTCACTAGTCAACCAGCAGCCCTGACATCCCATCCCCTAGGAAGTCCCCTAGGTGGCATGGCGATGCTTGGCTCTGATACCAGATATTAGCGTCCACTTGGCCTAGCCCAGCATTTAGCCTACGTTCTAAACGTTTATGCGTATACATTTCAACAATAAAAAGTGAGTCCACTCCATACTAAAAGCCCAAATTGAAAGGAAGAAGAATCTCTCTCCTATATGTTAGATGTGTCCTCCTTCTATAGACGAGGTGGGACTAAACTCAAGTAGCCTCACTAGTCAACAACAGCCTTGATAGTTCCCATGAAGGACATGTGGGGATGGGTATGGACGGTTTGTGAAAATCATTCTGGACATGGCCTATGCGAGCTCGACTGGGGCATCCATGACGGAGACGGTCTCAGAGGGATGTTGAATATAACATACATCCCGGGAAGGAAACACACTAGACGGTGAATGGGACGAAGAGCTCGCCGGGAGGTTGTGGGCATGCTCGGAGAGCACGGAGGAGGCCGGAAGGAGGCGAATTTGCCGACGACGTGCTTGGCCGGAGTTGGGGAATTCCTTTCCTCCCAATAGGCACGTCCAAGCAAAAGGCTATGCCGAGAGGCGTCGCACGCATTGTACACGGCCAACAGTTCGCCGCAAGTGAAGCCCCCTATAGCGCAGAATAATTACTGGAGGTCGGCCTGATCGCTATTGAGGCGGCTGCCGCCCACGTCTCGCCAGGATGCAACAACGACGGGTAGGAAGAGAGCATCGGCGTTGTGGGGCAGGGGAATCGCTCCGGCGTTCCCCAAAGGCGGCGGTGCACTATGGCGTGCTACAGAGTGGCGTGTGGACCTATCATCGAGGTCATTGACGATACAGTCCTACTGGCCATTTTGTTAACGATAAGATCCTATCATCCATGCCATCAACGATAAGTATGTGTTGTCTACAAGCTAGACGACAGAGTATTGTTTTTGGAAAACTTTTATTTTGTAAATTATTTCTAAAATTTGCATATAAAAAAATAATATTAAAAAAATATTACATAAAACGACATATATGCTAACTAGGTAATTTGATAACAGATCATGTCATTAAATAAGGAGAGATGCCTGTGGCAACTAGCTACAATTATTTTTTTATTACTATATGCATTATAAAGGTAGTAACATATGCATATTACTAGTTTAATTACTTGTACTATGACTAGTTTAAGATAGAATTAATCTCATACAATTTATAGAAAATTACAATTGGCCTCTAAATTGGTAGGTGACACATCTAGGGAACCTAAAAGACATAAAAAGACGCGTTGAATAATATGTGTAGAGCTCGTGCCTAAGGCCTTTCACAATGGAGGTTTCTTAGCGCAGTATCCTAGGCATTTTGCTTATGTGGCACTATATTAAATAAGGAAAGAGAGGGGTGTTGTATCTTAGCTAAGATACAACCTTTGCACACAACCATAGGCAGAAAATATTGTTAGCCCAATCAAATGCATGCATGAGTCCCAAATCATTAAATTTAGATACAACCCTTAATATACAATGCATTGGAGAGGTTGTTTCTTCAAATATACCATTACCTAGGATATCGCGCTAAGAAACAATGCATTGGAGAAGGCCTAAGATGATGAAGGGCCTATCCATAGACTACGGTGCCATCGAGGTAGGATAAAAGTATCACTCATGATTGCTCTAATCGTGTACAAATTTGATAAATAGATTTTTGTTCTCCATGCGCTAAAATGACCACAAATAAAGAATGTGTCGATAGATAACCTGCATGAGTAGAAAGCTTGGGAATTTAAATGCTAAGAGTTAGACCATGATGCCCCATCGCCGCCGTTGGTGCTGCAGCGGTGGCAGTGTCTTTTTCCATCTATGTTGGAGGGAAGGGGAGGGCATCGTCTTAAGGCTTCTCGGGCGGCCAGGGGCATCACAGGTGGTGGAAGATGGCGTGCCCTAGTGGCCAGGGCCTGGTGCAAGTCGGAGAGGCAAGGTAGCGGGGGGTCCTGTACCCCGCTCAAAGCGGCGCAGGGGGATCCCACCGCATCAAGGAGTTAATCATGGGACGGGCCCATCGACCAGATGACCACCTCCATCTTCTTCCTGGAGCGGGGCTAGCATCTTCTTCTTCGTGACTTCTTGGACCAGGTGCCCCCACCGTCGTCACCGGCCGACCGCCTGCTGCCGCCACCCGCGGCCGGCGGTGCGCGCGCGCGCCGCCTCGCCGCCCTCCTCGATCCCACCCCCACCATCGGTCCGCCGCCGCCGTCGCCCCCGACCTCCCTCTAAAGCTCCCAATGTCCAACTCCGCCGAACTTTACCGGGAAGAAACCCTAAGAGCTTGACGTCGGTGAGCCCCCGCACCCCACCCCCACCCTAAACCCTAAGTTTGCTTCCTCACCTCCGCCGGCGACGCCGCGGCGAGCCGCGCCGTCCCCGTCTCCGATGAGGACTGCCCTTACCTCCATCTCCGGCGAGCACCTTGCACCTCCACCCCACGTTCTTTGGCCCGCTGCACACCCACCTCCATCGCCGGCGCCGAGGGAGACGACACCACCCGCACCCTCACTCTTGCCTCCTCGCTAAAGGGGCCTGGCCCACCACAGCTCGTACGCCAGGAGGGGTGTGCGGTGCAAGCACGAAACCCCGCATTAAGCGGGGTATAGGATTTCCCCAAGGTAGCGGCGAGCGGCACGACGCTCGCGTGGCGTTCAGGCTTCGGCTTAGGCAGCGGGTCCAATCTGGGTATAACGGCCTGATCTGGGCCTTCCATCCTTTCCAGGTGGTTGGCGCGGGTGTGCTATGCTGCGACTGCCGTCTGCTCCGCTGATTTGACCGGCCTCGTGGAGGCTTGCTAGTTTTACTTGAATAAGGAGGCGGTCCGAGGTTTCTTCTTACGCAAAATCCTCCATGAACTGGCCATTGACAAGTTACGGAATTCTGAGCCGGAGATGTCCATTGGGCACATGACGCCTTCAGTTCACTGTATCAGATGAGATCCGGTTGCGTGTGGTCTTAATATGAGCCTATGCGGCTTCGTGAGGACGTAGCGAAAAGCTCCCTTGTCTGCTGACATCACGGGAGATGTTGGTATTTCAATATCCAGGGGTGTTGATAGGGTTAGAGATTTTCCTGGCATCTAAGTTTTGAGGACTAGTAATGGTGGACCGAGTCTTCGAGGCGATAAAGATTTTGCTTGGTGTTTTGGTACTTGCAGAAGCCTCGGCAAGTGGGACGATAGCACTGGAGGAGTATGGAGTCTTATCTTACGAAGACCTAATGCCTGGCCTTAATTGGTTTTACGTGGCAATGTCCTTAAAGGCATTGTTTTGAGATCGCAGATTTTTTTTAGGGTGTAAACCTAAATCTTTAATCGGACGACGCCGATGCTTGTGCACGGTTTCTTTCCTGAATCTGACCCAGATCTGGTTCGCATCATCTGTGCCATGCGTGCTGCCAGGCGCAACCATTGCCTCATGCCTTCACCTTCAGCGTCCACCGCCGCTACTGCCACTAGCCAAGTCGCGCCGCCAGGTCAGGGTTGAGCCCACACGCCGCCCGCAGCCGCTGAGAGCACCGCCTCCTCCACCATGGGCATGCCAGCACCCTGCGAAGCCACCATGCCGCGCCGCCGCTCCCCTTGCCAGTGCGCCGCCCTCACCGGCCTCATCGGCCCGCACCGAGCCCTTTGCATGAGGGGGGGGAAGAGGCTCCGCCGGTGCCAGGGCTTTGGCCGGCGACGCAATCTGGTGGCAACGAGGAGGGAGAGGCGCGGAGAAGAGGGCCTGGGTGGCTGGCGGCTAGCGTTCCCTCCCCGTCTCCCATGTGAGCGTGTAAGGGAGACGAGTCGGGTTCTACAATTTCATTTCAGGAGATTTCGCCAAACTCCATCCTCACTAAGATGCTTAAGCAGTCATTTACCAAGTGGAGCTGGATTATTAACGTATTTTTGTTTTTGGTATAGTCAAGTAAAACAGTCAGTCACACAGTCAAAAAAAAAAAGTAAAACAGTCATTTTACAGTTAATTGAATTGTTCTATTTAGGTACATTCCAACACGTCGCAATCGCCGGTCGCAGCAACTTGACAAGTTGATAACGAGTATTATGACGCGGCTTATACATGAACGACTTGTTCAAAAGGAATCTGGGGCTGGCTATGGAGATGACTTCCTAGGGTTAACCGTGAGGGCATGGTCCGACTCGGGGACCCTGCAGAGCATCGATGAGATCATCGGTGAGTGCAAGACTTTCTCCGCCGCAGGGCAGGACACAAGCGCAAATCTCCTCACCTGGGCGATGTTCCTGCTGAGTAGCTACCCCATGTGGCAGGAGAAGGTTAGAGAGGAGGTTCTACGAGAATGCCCAAATACCAGCGAGGTACACAGCGTTGATTCCCACGGCAAACTGAAGCTGGTAATCTCCTAGGTGTACCTTTAGTTTCTGAGTAATATCTCCAACATTGTGATAGTACTAACATTGTGTCACTGTCTACGCATAACCCATCGCAGCTTAACATGACCCTCCTTGAGACATTGAGGCTATACAACCCCGTGCCGTTCTTGCTGAGGAACACAGCCAAAGACACCATTCTCGCAGACATCCGAGTGCCCAAGGGAACAGCAATTACCATTCCCATAGCAATGTTGCACCGGGACAAGGATGTCTGGGGCGCTGACGCCAACGAATTTAACCCAATGAGATTTGAGAATGTTTCCTCGGGCGCCGCCAACGCACTGCTCAGCTTCTCATCTGGCCCCAGGGCATGCATCGGACAGAACTTTGCTATGATTGAGGCGCAGACTGTGATGGTTATGGTCCTAAAACATTTCACGTTCTCACTGTCCTCCAACGTACGTACACAAACCCACAAATAATCTCACGTTGGCCCCCAGGTATGGGCTCCCTGTCATCCTGAGGACACTGCATGACGGAGGAAAGGACCGCACATAAACGGTTATATAGATTAATACTGTATTTCAGAAAATACTAGCCGGATACCCGTGTGTTGCCACGGTATTTCTATTTATTTATTTTATGTAAATGTGACTCAAGTGTAATTTGATGTGTAAAAATGTGTATATCTAAAGTTCAAACATTGCTATGGAACAATAATGCAACATGCATTTTAAAATTTATCATCCTATTTTTATGAATAAATTTATATCTTCCTTGTCAGGTTACCAAAAAAATTCATTTTATTCTAATGTTTTCTTTCTACTACATCAGCATCGCACGAAGAGGACAAAATGTTGCTTGGCTTTGTCCTTGCTCGTTTGAGCGACCCAACTTTTTTCCCATCCCTCCATTTTTTTTGCTCTAATATCGTGTACTTTTTTCTCTTTATTTGATGGGTCTCTAATATTGTTGAATAGCATGTGGCAAAAAGCCAAAATGACAGCATTCATCTTCTCACCACAATGGCTGATAAAATATGGTATAATTTTGATTACAACTTGAAACACCCAGATTGTAGTTTAATCTCGTGTAACCATTGCTATAATTTTCTATCTAAACGAAAAAATTGTAAGAAACAATCTGCAATGTATTATTATGTAATGAACTTGTGATAATAAGAGGATTGGCTATGTCCGTCAGAAACTCAATTGAGCAAGTGGTACACTGACAATTATTCCCATCTTCAAGTTAAATTCATCTAACTTGTCAATTACCAATTCAGTACAACACATGTAACTTACATCATCTCATAATTCCACTGCCTGTCAATCGTTGGAGCTAAGCATCATAATTTCTTCAACACAAAAGTTGTTTAGATTGCCAATTACCAATTCAGTACATTCCACTGCATGTCACTCTTCGCGGGTAAGACATCATAGTTGTTATATATTTTCTTATTTTGATGTACTGCTTATAACATAGCGCCTCTAGTTTTCTCTAGAGATACAACATATCTTTGTCATGTTCTTTCACCAACCATACTGACAAAAGAAAATTCAGAAACTAAATCAAGGCCGGAAGAGAACTCTGCATCAGTGGCGACCAAGATGTATAGTATAATTCTCCACCTCTGCTCAGTCTTCTTTTCCTCCCAGCTAGTACGGTTATATGATTTGTGTCTATCGTTTGTCCAGGCAGTATACTACGCCGCGAGCATTGGCTCCTTCCATCCGTCGAACGGGATGGACAGGCTATAACCATTGCGGCAGCAGAGAAAGCAGAGAGTCTGCATGTCATCCTCTTCTCTTCCTAGCACGCGGCCACATCCCCGCCTTCCTCCTCCTTGCCCGCCTCCTCCAAGATCGTCCGAGGCTGACCCCGGGCACGCGCGGCTGCATCCCCGCCTTCCTCCTCCTTGTCCGCCTCGTTGAGGCTGACCCGGGCTAGATGGGTGGCGCGGAGGACCTCCTTCTCGGAGGCGGACGCGGGGCAAAGGGGCGTGGTGGAGGTCCCTCTGCCTGCCGGCAGATCGACCAAGGGCACAGCGGCATAGGCACTGGCGGACCGTGACAGCCCAACAAGACCGGGCCGCTCCATTAAAATGGGCCTACATTTGTATGTAAATCTTAAATTTAACAAGCTAAATACACTGTTTTTGTCTTGGGGAGACCGGGCCGCGGCCCGGTATGGTCCCCAAGACGGTCCGCCAGTGCGCACAGGGGACCGAGGATCTCCTGCTCCTCCTGCCCGGCGGCGCACGCGAGACACAAAAGGAGAAGGGGACAGAGAAGAGACCGCGGATGGTTTTTTCTTGGCCGGTCTTTTTCCTTTGCATGGTCGACTGGTTTTCAGGACAATGCGGGATGGACGACGTACGACGTGTGTTCGGTTTTGATCTGTTTTTTGGACGCACGAAACGGTTTTTTACGTACCGTACCATCACATTCTCTAATTTTCCTGAATTTTAAAAATATACATCAAACAAGACGCTATGTGTTTCCATTCTTACAACATAATTACCAATTCTCTCCAACTTTATTTTCATGGCACTTTTTTAGTGACGTGGGCAAACCTATGAAAACGGTATGACATGCCACCACTACAAGCTACTCTTATGTTTCAAAAAAAAAAACATATGAGGTGATGAATGCAATCATACCGTCAACCCTCGTTAGCATGCTCCTAGCTGACATTTATTTTATAGTTTGGTTAGTGACATGGGTGGCGGCAGATGGGATGTGATTATTGAAAATAGAGCATATCATTTGAAGAGATTAGCAAGACACAACTATAAGATTGAAGCGCATGTCCGATATCCAGCGCTAGCGTGGTCAAGGATGTGGCGAGTTCGGCCGACTACCAATCTCTTGCAATGCTATTTTCCAAAAGCAGATAATATTTATTTACACTAAAATTGGTGAAGTTCTGCACCGGACACGTGCTATCATTATCCTTTCTCCTACCGTTTGACCACGGCCTATCTCTCCTATGTTTTTTGGAAATAGAGTTGAAGCAAAACTACAGCATAACGATTACATTTAGGCGAAGGATAAGAATTAAGTACCTCACTATACTTCTGTACAAGAGGCATCATATTCTTCTAATGTAGTACTCCCTCAGCCTCTAAAAGGATGTCGCAAGTTTAGCTAAATTTGAATGTATCTATATACTAAACAATGTTAAGATATATCAAAATTTAGACAAACTTACGGCATCATTTAATGGACGGAGGGACTATTTATCTTTGTAATCATTGTCTACAGTGATATCATATAGAGATTGAGGTCGCTGCAATAGTTCATGCATGCCATATTAATTGTCTAGTACACCGAATGTGGAAAAACACATAAATTATTTTCTTGAATAGTGCACATGTTCGGGCACTTACAAGACAATAATACTTTGCGCAGGAGTTGTGAAATCGTTGGCGCGAAATATAGGAAGACCATATCCAGGTTCGGAGTTAACTGCAAATTTAAGAACCCGCATGGATGTATAGATATCTTCGATGTTGTCATTTCGACATGTCCGCTTCAACCCCTCTTTCACCTCCGAAAAAGCTAAGTTGGCTTGACGAGCGTAGATGAGGAAGCGGGAGCAATAAAACCAAGAATATCTTTCTTTTCTTTTCAAATACTCTTACTCTCTTCCTCCCGTTACATCTTGGTTTATTGCTGCATTGGAATTAGAGTTGGCAAACAATCCAATCGATCGGTACTTAACCCGCCTTCTCTTTGCAGATCGAACACGTTGGTAACATGCACTAAATTCTGGCGTAGCAGGCCTCCCTTTCTTTGGGAGGCCCGCGCGACGGTCTATTAGCTCAGTGGTAGAGCGCGCCCCTGATAACTGTGTCGCTGTGCCTGGGCTGTGAGGGATCTCAGCCACATGGATAGTTCAATGTGCTCACTCTCCTCTTCAGGAGGCTAAGCCGTGAGTGGTTGTTTTCTTGTACTGGAAAATGGTTCACCGAAAACAATACGATGGGTCCTAAAGTTATTTCTTCACTGTACACAGAGGAATGAATTGAGGATGAGAGTTCTTTTTGCTTGCTTCGGAGTGTGTGTATAGGAGAAAGACTGACTTCAATAGTTTAATATGGGCAAGCCGTCACGCCGGGCAAGAGTTCTAATCTTTATTCTTATTGATGGATTCCTAGAAAATCAAATGGATAATAACCAGTTAGCATCTCTGATACAGGGTTACTTTGAGGGACTGTTCTCCTCAGAAGTCCTAGCTCCCGACCCTGAGCTACTGGGGAAAGTAAATAGGCGAGTAACTGACGAAATGAACGCAAGCCTCTTGGCTCCGTTCACGGCAGATGAAGTAAAGGCAGCACTCTGAATTCAATCGAGAGTTAGGTACAGTAATCTTCAGATATGACAATACCTCCCCCAAAGCATTGCACTTATTTTGGTATCAATCTATTAGGAATAGGTTTACATAGTTATGGTTCGTTTATATTAACACCTAACTGATTACATAAAATAAAGCCTTCATTTCCTGAAGGTTTTTACTTTTCTGTTTTATTTGAGAACCCCTTAAACACCTTCTCAAAGGGTTCTCAAAAATTCAATCAAGATAGATCTAATTAGACTTCTGCATTAATAGAGCAGACTAGTAAAAAACCTATTTAGGATAATAATTGGATAAGAGAGCCTCTACCCAATTAACGGATAGAGAGAGAATAAAATCTGAATAAATACTACTCCCTCCATACCGGATAATTAGGCAAATTTGCCATGGGGGTGGAAACCATTTTATTAGGCCACAATGAGTTTTAATTGCTTGCTATTACTCCTTTGCATGCATATAATTCCTAGAAACACTCATAGCCTTTCATTCTCCTCCCCACTAATTTTTCTTTCCCTCACGCATGCGCTCTGAATTTTTGCTGCATGCAGTGTGAAAACGTTTTTGTCTTCATGCATGGCCATTATTATCTATATTATTGGTTTTCAGTTGGTGAAGGCACTTTGCCTCTACATCATTTGCTTTCCCAATATACCCCTAACAAAAAAATTAAAAATATAATCTAATACTCCGCTCAATCGCACCATCAATAAATTATGATTAATTAGAAAATATATCAATCACCATTAACTTAGAAAGATATCAATCACGAGGCACACCCTGAAGGCCTCAACACACAGGACCTCAGGCCCAACCAGCACCTTACGCTTGTTACCCCTAATCACGGTATTAAATCATAATCAATACACATTTAATATGAGATCTTTCCTTCCTCGCTCTAGAAGGCGTCAAAGCCGGGACGATCAGGCTGCACTCCGCACAAAGTAGACTTGCAGTCTTTTCACTTTTCAACTGACCTACCTATGTCATCGTTGTACTGCATTACCACAAAACTGATGCTTCTTTTTATCTGATCTCGTCATTGATTTGGAGGGGCACTGATCCGATCTGACCGTGCGGCTTGCCGGCCATGACATCTACATGGATTGATCGGATGGGAGCATGCAGCCTCTGCACCGACCTATGTGTGGGAAGAAATCCTATGTGTGGGAAGAAATTGTTGTCGTGTGATTTTTGTAGAACTTTTTGAATTTTGGATCACTGTTTTGATACTTTTTTATTGAAATTAGGTGGATGACATCAACAAGATCGGAATACACCTTCTGTCTCCAGATCCTAGCGAACTCATCGATGGATTCTCTGAGTTTCTGACGGCTGCAGCTATGGTCGACAAGGAGGGACCAACATCAGAAGCAATGCAGACTGCGACATGCGTCATGTCGTTCAAGGGACGACCTGGCCTTCTGGATTGATGTGTTTATGCGCCGAACAAAAGGAATCAAGTGTTTGTAACACTCTGTTGGTTAACATACGATGCATCCAAAAACACACCGTCTTGTAGAATAAATCAAATTTGCAATAGTAGGAAACATGTGATATGAAAGTGTGAAGCGGTGTATTTTGACCTTGAGGGAAGCAAAATATGTATCTTGTCTGAAATATATCATGTGAACGTATGAAGCTTAGGAAATGTTTCAGATTCACAAGTTTTCTTAACGCATTAATTAGTCGTGCTTCTAACTTTTGTACACTATACTACGTGCTTCCAGTGCACTATATTTTAACATGTCAAATTTCATATAGGTACATCCAGCGTTTCATGAAATATGTATCGGTTACACATGACAGAGATTATGATATGCTACATAAAAATATACATTCACCATGGAAGCAATATACTACTGTCTACAGAAACACGAAGAAGATATTTTAGGTTGCCGCAAATTCAGTTGTAAAGGAAAGCCAGGTTCAGTCGCAAAGGAGGCAAAAATAAATAACATTAAAAATAAATAATTGTTTCCTAGGAAGCAAATCTGCATTGCTGGAATTTCGGTGAAGTTGTTATTTTCTTTCAAAACAAGGTTTTGGCTTCCTAAAAAAACTCCAAAGAATTTGATTGGACAGCAGTTAAATGCGTTCCTCAATTAGCGGTGCATTAGGTGAGCAGTTATTAGGGAAGCATAAAATCAGGTCGTAGTTTTATGGAAAGAGTCGCGCACGCCATGGTGCTCCCAATCCCATTGAGCAGACGTCCTTCTAGGAGCTACGCGCCGCGCTGCCCGATTGATAGTTATCACATGGTAGGAGTTGTGAAAATTAAAGAACTTGGTTTGTTTCATTGATTTTCTAATATAACTAAATTTGTTTCACCAATGATATGCCGCAGAACAAAATTCTCAACAAATAGCAAACTTATTGTTTATTTACATTTACATGAAAAAAGCAAAATTCATAAGCCGTAGCAACGCACGGGCATTCAGCTAGTTTCATTGAACAAAGAAAACAACCAATTTTCAAGCCAATGAGAGAGAGCCTTGGTATCGATGTCTCAGATGATTTGCCTAATTATCCAGCATGGAGGAAGTAATTCCTATTACTGATAAAAAGAAGGTCACACGTGTGCACACGTGATTGCACGAGCAGCCATGCGAAGAAACGGACACGAGCCGGAGCGCAGCCTAGCCAGATGAACGTGGCGTGCGGCAAGAGCAGGTCGCCGAAGTGACAGAGCTGATAGAGCTTGGACGTGCTGAGCGAGAGCCGCGCTCCAGAGCAGTAGGTCTCAGGACGCGGGCGTCGATGTTACTGGAGAGGATGACGCGTTCCAGAGCGGCGCGAAGCACTCGAGCTTGGGGACGAGGGAAGCCTCAAGCCTAGCCTAGTGCTCGACGGAGGTCGTGGTTTTGAAGCTGGCCCAGGAGGCCACGTCCATGCTTTTTCTTAGAATCTGCTTTCCACCCCTCTCTTTTAGACGGTGCGCCAGCTGGCCCATGAGTACATAGGAAGCTGCATGCCAAAGGGAAGAAAATAAATGACACAATTTGTCTACCACCATGAAACAATTTATCTTTTTTTTTAGATTATGAAACAATTTATCGTTGGTGATTGTAAAATAACAATATGGAGAGTGGGATTTAAGAAAACGCTTCTGCTTCGGCGCACACACACACACACACCACCCCCCCCCCCCCCCCCCCTCAAACTTAAACACATAGACGGCCTAGATTTCTCTATACCCCTTCATAATTAAGGATGTGATGTGCATTAGGAAATAATTAAGAGTTATTTTTAGTCATATAAAAACCTGTATGGCCCATTCGGATCAGTATCTATCGTACAACTTGATATGACCATATTTATACATTGTTTTCGTACGGTCTGTATGGCCCCTCGTCGGCGGCCTCCACGGATGGCTCAAAGCCGTCACAACGGCGACTTCGGGCACCCATTGCCTTCATGTACTCCTAAGGTCGCCAGGGACATAGAGAGAGAGGGGGAGGGAGCGTGATTGGAGCACAGTCTAGAAAGATCAAATATGCGTTCTGAACTTCTGATCACTACGTTTTATTTGATCAGTAGATGATTGCGTAATTGGCATGGCCTGGGAGGCAACACTGTCGTTTGTTTTTCCTTGGACGCACCATGACGTTCATGGAAGAGCAACAAATCAAGATGATGCAGAACAAACGAGATGCCTACGGGACAAATTCTCGCCTCCAAAATTTTTGCACTAAAACATGATGGCTGCAACTATTTAAGATCCATCCACCTACAGGAAAATCAAACAACACCTGTTGATCTAGGCAAGACACGGATGAATCAACTGACGCGATTGATCACACAGCATAGAGCCATGCTCGCTTTCCTCGCCGGTTCTTCCTCGATGTGGCAGCGGACTTGCTTCAGGTCCTCGTTGGCGGCGGCACACCTGCAGTGGTGGTGGACTGGTGGTCACCGGCATGAGTTGTTGCTATTCGATGGCATCAAGCTATGGAACCAGGCGGAATCGATCCGTGGACTCCGACGAGGAGCGTAGATGGTCGCCGGCGTGGAGCCGAGATGGTTGCCACGTTTTGGTGCGATCACGATCGGGAGTGGGGCGGGGGTTTGCGAGAGACATGATGTTAAGTTCCGGCTGAATACCGTACAAAAATAAGTTGGTACGTATGGGTATACAGCTCTTGGATATGGGCTTTGTTAGGCTAACCTGATTTAATTATTTTAATTAACTAATTAAGGGAAAAATTCTTTTGAGTTTGAGGGAGGAGGGGTGTACCGAAGCACAAGCCTTAAGACTACTCATAGTGGGAGTAACATAGCTAGTAACATCACATATTCCAATGCATTTTGATGACATGCCATGCTATTAAGTGAGGAAAGAGAGTGTTGTCACTAGTAGAAAAAAGGGCTTCCGTTCGACCCCTTTAGTCCCCAAACAATTTGGTCCGCGACTAATATGAGCATTAGTCCCGGTTCAAAAGAAAATATGGGCCAGGAAGCATTAGTCCCGGTTCAAATAGAGGCTTTAGTCCCGGTTTGAGCCACCAACCGGGACTAAAGGGTACCTTTAGTCCCGGTTGGTGGCTCAAACCGGGACTAAAGGTCCGGCGCCCATTTTTCCTCTCATTCCTACACCCCCACCCCCCCCCCCCCCCCCCCCCCGCGCAGAAAAAACATCTAAAACAAATGAAAATGATAAAAACTTCAAATTTCAAAATCCTTTGACATGCATGTACCTCACACAACCAACTTTTATGGAAAATTTGAAAATTTTAATTTTTGCAAAAAAAGGTTGTTCCAAATTAAAACGGCTATAACTTTTGCATACGGACTCGAAAAAAAACGTATAATATATGAAAAACTATCTACACAAAATTTTACATCCGATTTCAACGGCCGTATTGCACAATTTCTTGTTTCTCAAAATTCCAAAGAGAAATATGAAAGCAGGAAGATTTTAGATTTTGTCAGAAATAATGAGAAAAAAATGATTTTTTTTGGATTTTTTCATTTCTTTTGTTGTTTCTTCTACTTTTTTATCATTTTGAAGTTTTTTATTAATTTTAGAATTTTGGAATTTTTTAAGTTTTTTATTATTTTTTGAATATTTTGAGTTTAAAAATTAATAATTAAATTATGCATAAAGATTATTTGGAATTCATTGATGCTTATTATTACTTAATCATTGTTGCTTATTTTATGAATTATTTGGAATTCAAAAAATTAAAATCATATGTTACCAAAGTGTATGGGTTAATAGAATTGATAGCATAGCATTATCAAGAAGTCGCGAGCGCAGTGTTGGAAGGTAGTAGGGAAGGAATGGAGAAGTTAAGCATGCTAAGGGTGGAGTAGTGTGAGGATGGGTGACCGACCCGGAAGTGAGGACCATAAGTATGTAATTTAACATAAGAATAGAGGTGATTAGAGATTAAGTGGAGAGTGGAGAGTGGAGACTGTTAACCAATTCAAATATTCAAAAATATGGAAATTTAAAAAAATCTGAAAAAAATTGGGCTTTTTTTCAATAATTATACCAGAAATTATATCGGATCCCTTTAGTCCCGGGTGGAGCCACCAACCGGGACTAAAGGGTCCTCCAGCCTTCTGCACACGACTCGGACCACGTGGATGACCTTTAGTCCCGGTTTGTGAGCAACCGGGACTAAAGAGGAGGGGCTTTAGTCCCGCTTTGCTAGTTCCGGTTGGACATCCGGGACTAAAGCCCCTTACCAACCGAGAATAAAGCCCCTTTTTCTACCAGTGTGTGGTAACATATTAGGCCTTTTACAATGCATTGTATCTTAGCGCGATATCCTAGGTAATGGTTTATTTTAAGAGACAACTATCACAATGCATTGTCTCTTAAGTATTGTATCTACATTAATTGATTTTGGTTACATGCATGTATGTGATTGGCCTAGCCATGCATTTTTACTTATGATACCGTGCAAGGGTTGTAGCTTAGCTAAGATACAACACCACTCTCTTTCATCATTAATTAGGGTGCCACATCACTATTTTATCTATGATACTGTGCTAAGAGACTCCTATTATAAAAGGCATTATGTTACTGTAACATTACACACCCCAATACACAATGAATCTATAACCTAATAAATAAGGTCTTACATGACACTACACATATGTTATTCTCCACTATAAAAGTAGTAACATAGACTAGTAACATCTGCATGACACTAGTCTATGTTACTCCCACTATAAGCAGCCTAAAAAAAGATGTACTTACAATATACTGAGATGGCACGTGGTTGCCGGATAGGCGATGTGAGCAGCTCGCACAGCTGTGCTAGGTATTTAAAACAAAATATGGCCATTCATTTTCCTTAACCCGTTTCCACTGCATTTACATGGCAATAAAGATGGGTAATTGTTGGGATTCTTCCTCACTTTCCGATTGTAGCTAGGCCCGTGGAAGGAAAGCGAGAGGGACTAATGGATGGAAAAGGAGGCGAAAGGATGAGGTATTGAAGAGGTGTGATCGCATTATGGCAGCAGAGGAAGTGGACTCTTTGCCTACCGTTGGGTTAGCATTTGGGCGTTCAAATATTCCTGGTGACGTGGCTTCATAGAATAACAGAGATATTTTGTATTGAAGGCTTGCTATTTAGATATCGAAGACTAAATTTCAGTGAACTAAGAATTAATTAACTTTTCAGTCAGTGACGTCATTGAATTTCAATGGCAATCCACGTTGAACTCATGACATGTGAGCCAACGCCCAATGGTCAAATTTTCTCAGCTGCAATCTAACTCGTGAGTAACACAAACCATAAAAAAATAGGGCAATTCATACATTTTTCTCTGTTGCAACTCACGTGTCGCATGAATCACGACACCGTCCAATGATTTAGTGTATAAGTGAGAATTAAGCTAATTCTTAGTCGACTGAGAATTTGCAAAATTATTTATACTAGTGGAAAAAATGGCTTCCATTCGCCCCCATTAGTCCCCAACCTATTCGATCCGCGCCTAAAGGGTCCATCAGTCCCGGTTCATTTGAAAATGTGGGCCAGGGGGCATTAGTCCCGGTTCAAATGGGCCCTTTGGTCCCGGTTTCAGCCACCAACCGGGACTAATGCCTTTGGGCCTTTAGTCCCGACTCGTGGCTCAAACCGGGACTAAAGGGCACCCTTTAGTCCCGGTTCGTGCCACGAGCCGGGACCAATGGCCCGTTCAAACGAACCGCCCTCTTCCCGCGCCAGTTATACGACGACGCTTCGGAGATCGATCGACATTAACGCGAGCGTCGCTTCGGAGATCGTCGTGCTCTCGGGAACTGCCGGCGGCGCTGCTTTGGAACTCGACTGCATTCACACATCGCCGGCGTCCTCTCATCTCCCTCTCTCTACTATATATAGCACTCATATTGATCATCTTAAGCACACACACCATTCTCATCTTCTTCCCCAAACATCTCCCACGCATATCACCACCGCCGGCGCCCTCTCTCTCCCTCTCAATGGAGGAGCAATTTCTGCCAAGATCTCGGCTCTACTACGTCGTCATTGAAGAGATGAACTTCACCATCACGGAGACTCTCCGTGCTTCAAGGGTGGAGAAGTGGATCTGCGCCGTCAAGCGACAGTTCCTCGACGCCGCACTGATCAAGTGCGTGGGCTTGGATTGTGAGTTCACCACTCACGAGGTCCCTCAGCGTGCCGCCGTCCTTCAACTCTCGGTGGCGTCCAAGATATTGATCTTCCAGATTTGTAAGGCCAATGGTGTGCCGCAACTACTCAAGGACTTCTTGAAGGACACCACCATCAAATTTTTGTGGTGCGGCTATCGGCAATGATCTACGCATGCTGAGGTCATACGGAATTGTTATTCCGTCAGCGTACGATTTTCAAAAGATTGTCCCAAACCCCACCAGCAAGCTAACGCCGAGTCTCTATGATTTGGTCAATGCTACTATTGGGACACATCTTAAGAACAAGAAGAGGGACAAGAAGAAGGACAAGAAGAAGTACAAGAAGAAGGGAGAAGAAGAAGATGATGATGATGATGAAGAAGATGAACTAATATTTGGTTGGGAAAAAGTTTCATTGAGCTTCAACCAAATGTTATATGCCGCTTTAGACGCTCGCCTAGGCTTTGAGATTGCTAGGAGATTCTGGAAGCTAAAAGGCTATAATAGCCATGTTGATCGTCTTAACCTTAATGTTTAATTATTAGGTGGATGATTATGTTTGGAAAAATATTGGATGAGTATGTTTGGAAAAATGTATTCCCTTTGAGCCATGTTGGATGAGTATGTTTGGAAAAATGTACTCCCTTTGTTTCGGTTAACAAAGTCTATTAATTTTCGAATTTGTGATTTTTCAAGTATTTTGGCTTTTTTGAATATTTTAATTATTAAAAATTAATAATTAAATTATACATAGAGATTATTATAAATTCATTGGTGCTTATTATACTTAATCATTGTTTCTTATTTTGTGAATTTATTTGGAATTTAAAAAAGTAATATTATATATTACCAAAGTGTATAGGTTAATAGAATTGGTAGCATACCATTATCAAGAAGTAGCGAGCGCAGTCTTGGAAGCTAGTAGGGAAGGAATGCAGAAGTTAAGCGTGCTAAGGGTGGAGCAGTATGAGGATGGGTTACCGACCGGGAAGTGAGGACCACAAGTACTTGTAATTTGATATGAGATATGGAGAGTGAGAGCCATAAGTATCTAATTTGATATGAGAATAGAGATGATTAGATAATAGAGAAATAAAAAAATAAAGAAATTCCGAAACAGAAAATACAATTTTATTCCGAATGGACCTTTAGTCCCGGTCCGTGTTACGAACCAGGACCAAAGGTCCTCCTGCCGCAGCACATGCCCTGAGCCACGTGGAGGCCCGTTGGTCCCGGTTCGTAAGTAATCGGGACTAAAGGCTGGAGCCTTTAGTCCCGCTTTGTTAGTCCCGGTTGCTACAACCAGGACTAATGGGCTTTACAAACCGGGATTGAAGGCCTTTTTTCCACCAGTGTTATATTAACATCAGTTTGCATATCAAGGATATGCGTCGGCTTACAATTTGCAACCATGGATTACTGGATGTACTCCTGTCTGTTCTCGACCATCTCGTGTCTTGCCTTGTATTTCTTGCTTTCTTCCCACCGGCCGCCGGCGACGGGAGGGTCGCCGCCGCAGCTCCCACCCGGGCCGTCCGTGCTAACGGTCGCCGGATTGCTCTTTGTGTACGGATGGGGAAAGTTCAGCACCATCATCCACCTTGTCCGCTCCTGGTACGGCCCGGTCTTCACCCTCCGACTCAAGCCGCACTAGTGGAAAAACGGGCTTCCATTCGTCCCATTTGTCTCGGACCAAATTCGATCCGCGGCTAAAGGGTCCATCAGTCCCGGTTCATTTGAAAATGTGGGCCAGAGGGCATTAGTCCCGGTTCAAAAGGGATCTTCAGTCCCGGTTTCATCTAACAGCCGGGACTAATGCCCCATGGGCCTTTAGTCCCGGCTCGTGGTACAAACCGGGACTAAAGGTCATCATTTAGTCCCGGTTCGTTCCACGAGCCGGGACCAATGACCCGTTTAAACGAACCGCCCACTTCGCGCCAGTTATCGATCGACGACGCTTCGGATATCGACCGACATTACGAGCGACGATCGGGAACCGGCGCCGGCGACCTTGAAACTCGCCTGCATTCACACAACGCCGGTGTGCTCCTCATCTTCCCTCTTTCACTATATAAAGAACTCATATTTGATCATCTTCTTTCCCCAAAACATCTCCCTAGCCTCTTCTTCCCCAAAACCTCTCCCACACATCACATACCGCCGGCGCCCGCGAGCTCTCTCTCCCTCGACAACAATGGAGGAGCAACATTGGCCCCGGTCTCGGATCTACTACGTGGTCATCGAAGAGATGAACTTCACCATCACGGAGACTCTCCGTGCTTCGAGGGTGGAGAAGTGGATCCGCGCCGTCAAGCGCCGGTTCCTCGACGACGCACCGGTCAAGTGCGTGGGCTTGGATTGTGAGTTCACCACTCACGTGCACCCGCAGCGTGCCGCCGTCCTTCAACTCTCGGTGGCGTCCGAGATATTGGTCTTTCAAATTTGTAAGGCCAATGTCGTGCCGCAACTACTCAAGGACTTCTTGAAGGGCACCACCATCAAGTTTTGTGGCGCGGCTATCAACAACGATCTGCGCATGCTAAGGCCATACGGAATTGTTATTCCGTCCGCGTATGATCTTCAACAAGTTGTCCCAAACCCCACTAGCAAGCCAATGCCGAGTCTCTATGATTTGGCCAATGCTATTATTGGGACACATCTTGAGAAGAAGAAGAGGGACAACAAGAAGAAGAAGGACAAGAAGAAGAAGGAGAAGAAGTACAAGAAGAAGGGAGAAGAAGAAGAAGAAGAAGAAGAAGAGATGAACTAATTTTTGGTTGGGAAAAAGTTCCATTGAGCTTGAACCAACTAAAATATGCCGCTTTAGACGCTCGCCTAGGCTTTGAGATAGCTAGGAGATTCTGGAAGCTAAAGGGCTACAATAGCCATATTGATCGTCTTAACCTTAATAATTAGGTGGATGATTATGTATGGAAAAATGTTGGATGAGCTTGCTTGGAAAATGTACTTCATTTGAGCCATGTTGGATGAGTATGTTTGGAAAAATGTACTCCCTTTGTTTCGGTTAACAAAGTCTATTAATTTTCGAATTTGTGATTTTCAAGTATTTTGGCTTTTTTGAATATTTTAATCATCTAAAAATTAATAATTAAATTATATATAAAGATTATTTGAAATTCATTGTTGCTTATTATTCGTAATCATTGTTTCTTATTTTGTGAATTTATTTGGAATTTAAAAAAGTAATATTATATATTACCAAAGTGTATAGGTTAATAGAATTGGTAGCATACAACTATCAAGAAGTCGCGAGCGCAGTCTTGAAAGCTAGTAGGGAAGGAATGAAGAAGTTAAGCGTGCTAAGGGTGAAGCAGTGTGAGGATGGGTGGCCGACCGGGAAGTGAGGACCACAAGTACTTGTAATTGATTTGAGATATAGAGTGAGAGCTATAAGTATCTAATTTGATATGAGATATGAGAATAGATATGATTAGATAATAGAGAAATAAAGAAATAAAGATAATACAGAAATTCTGAAACAGAAAATACAATTTTATTCTGAATGGACCTTTAGTCCCGGTCCCTGTTACGAACCGGGACCAAAGGTCCTGCAGCCGATGCATATGCTCCGTGCCACGTGGAGGACCATTGGTCCCGGCTCGTAAGCAACCGGGACTAAAGGCTTCAGCCTTTAGTCCCGTATGGTTAGTCCCGGTTGCGGAAACCGGGATTAATGAGCTTTATAAACCGGGATTGAAGGCCTTTTTTTCCACTAGTGCCGTCCCACCCGACCATCTTCGTCACCGACCATGCTGCCGCGTACCGAGCGCTCGTGCTTTGTGGCGCGGCGCTCGCCGATAGGCCGCCGGCCACCTTCTCCAGCCGCATCTTCTCCAGCGACCAGCACAAACATCGCGTCATGCGCGTACGGCCCGCTCTGGAGCGTGCTCCGGCGCAACCTCACCGGCAGGGTCCTCAACCCGTCAAACCTGCAGCGCTACGCAGGCGCTCGCCTCCACGCCTCCGACGTGCTCGTCGCTGGCATCACGCGCCAGATGCGCGACGGCGCTGTGGTGGTCATCGAGGAGCTCCTGCACCGAGCCTTATACCACGTGCTCGTCTGTATGTGCTTCGGCGAGGGGCTCGACAATGATGGTGTCGTGGCGTCCATCGAGGCCGTGCAGAGGGAGTTCGCAGCGTCGGCAATCGGCTTCCAGGTCCTCGACGTGTACACGCCGGTCGCCAAGCTCGTCTTTCGTCGCACGTGGAAGAAGCTCGTGTCACTCCGGCGGCGGCAGGAGGAGTTGTTCGTCCCTCTGATTCGAGCACGCGGTGAAAGCTACGGACCCGCTAATGCCGTCTCGTATGTGGACTCGCTGCTAGGCCTGAGCATCCCGGAAGACGGCGGCTTCCGAAACCTGACCGAGGGAGAGTCGGAGAGATGGTGAGCCTATGCTCAGAATTCCTGGCCGCCGGCACTGACTCCACGGCCGGCCGCCGTGGTGCAGTGGATCATGGCAAACCTTGTGGATCAGCCGGAGATCCAAGCGAAGCTACGAGCGGAGATACGGGATGTGTCCGGTGACGGCGTCGTTGATGAACAGAACCTCCCAAGGATGCCATACCTCAAGGCCGTAGTTCTGGAGGGTCTCCGGCGACACCCGCCGGCGCAGTTTGTGATGCCGCACGCGGCAACGACGGAAGGCTACAACGACACGCCGTACGGCGGGTTCTACGTTCCGAGGCACGCGTCGGTGAACTTCGCGCTTGCCGAGATGGGGCTGGACGAGACTGTGTGGCCGGACGCGAGCCGGTTCCGGCCGGAAAGGTTCCTCCCCGGCGGCGAGGGCGCGGATCTGCACCTGACGGGGAGCAAGGGGGAGATCAAGATGATTCCGTTTGGCGCGGGGCGGAGGGCGTGCCCGGGAATCGAGCTGTCGCTGCTGCACCTGGAGTACTTGGTGGCGAGGCTCGTGGCGACGTTCGAGTGGCGCGCGGCCGTCGACGGCGAGCAGGTGGACTTCGCCGAGAGGCTAGAGCTCTCCATCGTCATGCGCCGGTCGCTCCGTGCCCGCGTCGTCCCATGCAACTAGAAGACACGTACATGGCACGGTGCCATCACATCCTGGCTGCCATAGTGCCATGAATATCCTTGAATATCGTGGATGTTATGTTACTATATTTATATTGCATGCAGAGTCTCTATATAGGGACTCATGGATTTACCTTATAGCTTTTGAATAAAAAGTCCATTTTATACGAACATTTGAGTTCCTAACAAAGAGAGATTTGAAATAACACCGATATTGCACATTTTTTTGACAAACCTTAAATTCTAAAACCGTGACACTTCGTGAAGCTTTATGAGACAAGATAGTCTTAACCGCCGTCTTGTGTTTTGTGGTCACATGATTTGTTTTTGCATGGACAAGAGAGTTTATTGTATTAGCTACATGTACCATGGTGTGTCATAGTGTTACAATGTGTGTGATAATGTGAATCGTTGCCACAAAACATTATCGCACATTGTAACTATAAGGGTGAAAATGGAGCGGATACGGTTGAATAGAAGTAAACCATGATCCTAACCATATTTTTCTCGGATTCAGAGTGGGAGTGGATATTTTCTGGACACGAATACAGACTCAGAACCTACCAGTTACGAATACAGAGTGAATACGTTGCAGTCCAGATGCGGATAGACATTTTTTCGTATGTCGCTTTAAAAATATGACTTACATGTAGCACATATAAGGGATCAACTTCTCTCGATAAACCAATCAAATAATTGCAATAGTACACCCTCAATTAGCAAATGCTCAAAATTCTTATATTGTTGTGTATGAGAAGGATGTGACTCTATGGGTTTGAATGCAATTTTTTACTGTTAGTGGAAATGTGGTTAGAGGTATTAGGTGCCAAGTTTTTTTGGATAGTTGCCGGATATAACCGTGAAATATGCTATATCTTTGGATACTGGCGAATACTAGTAAAACCATTTCCTTTTTTGTATCCATGTATTATGATCTGTATCTATAACAATATCTGGCAACTATCCGACCAAATCCGTATTTGCCATCCCTAAACCTTCGGTCGGATGGTCACTTGGAATAATCCACCATTTTAACCCCTACTCGTAACACTATGACACACCATGGTACACGTAGAATACAATAAACTCTCTTGTGCATGCAGAAAAACTATCACATAGCTAATAGTTTATTTGATTCATATTTTTCAATAATAATTTTAAAACAGTATGTCATCCAGATTGAGTGTTTCCTATTTTTATTAAGGTCCATTTGTCCTCCAAGTATTGAGACTATATTATTTGATAAATTAATACAATACACTTATGTGTGTGATAAATTAATATAATACGGTTATGTATGTTACAATCAAGGAAAATAATAGCGCGCTATATATAGCATATTTTGAGTGTCCATGCTAAATTTTCATAACTTTGCTCTCTATGGCGCTATTTACAAAACAGCATGCTATATCGCGCTAAAACATCATAGCATCAGCGCTATTTTAAATATAGCACGCTATTTTTTTGTTGTCTGATGTGGAGTAAGTAATCATATGATGAATGTCTTGAGTAAGCAAACATATGATGTAAATCTTGATTGTTAAACAAAATTAATTATTCTAAAATATCTATATGTTTCACTATATACTGTCTTCTTATTGAAATATTTTATTTTTTACTAAAATTTCAAAATGATATTTTCAAATATAGCACGCTATAGCGTGCATAGCTTCCGGAGAAGGTTCATGCTAAAAGAAATAGCGTGCTATTTCAAACCCTGGTTACAATGTGTGTCAGTATGCCACAAAAATGTTTTTATTGTGGTTCAAACAGTTTTATACGAGCATACAAGAGTTTGTGAATACCAACCCTACAAACTGTATCCAAAGAGAAAGTATTGATGAGTTTTCTTGTGTTTATGAAAAATATAGAAATCTAGTTATATTGAATATATCTTGATAATTTTTTTTTTAGGTTTGGAACTTAGTGAACTTGACAGAACTATATGTAACCATGCAAAAGTACATAAACATTCCCAAAACCATCTGTGGTTTATCGTATAACTTTATTTTGAATGTATACCAGGATTTTCACTCAATTCACAGCTTTGTCATGTTTCAAAATTTCTCAGAATATATTTAGAATTGGTCTTGTTAGAAAGTTCTCATCATCTGGAACACAAATATGCAATTACATCATGAATACTGATATTTTGCAAACATCAGAATGTACTAACACCTCGGGCTTCTTGTGAGGAGGTTGACTTTTGAATGCAACTCTGTGTTGCTTCCCTGCTAGGCAATCTGAACATCGACGAGTTCCGGTCTTTCTTTTAGATTTTTCCATAGTTTGGCGTATGGTGCCATTGGATTTTTAGAAGGGAATTGATCCAGTCGCGCACGCCCTTTTCATTAGCCTGATGCCTCATGAGGATGTGGTGCGAAGCTTTGTCTTTTGTCAGTGTCATGGGACATGTATACATATAGATTTTCATGAAACCGACAAAGATGAAGAAGTTATGGTGGTTGTGATCGGAGGCTTGTAATGGCGGTGAGGGCACTGGTTGCGATGAGGAAAATGCGGCATAGGTTCTTCTGTGTGTCGGGTGTTGGCGACTAGCAGCAACAGCCTTGGCAAGCGGGGGTGGCAACACAGTTGGAATGCTTTCTTGGTGGTATGCCTCGAGTATGGAGCCTCGATTTCCAGTGTGAAAACTCAAGGTCTGGCCTTCATTGGTTGTACCTGGCAATGACATTGTTTTGGAAACTTGGACTTTCTCTAGGATGAAAATCTAAGATCTACGATCGAGCAACGATAACACTTGTGCATTGTTTCCTTCTTGAAGGCGTTGCTTTTGAAGAATCTCGTTTATAGTTCGGGTGTTGTCTTCGGTGGTGGTTAGAGGCTTCTGTTGCGAGTGGTTCATCACCGCGACGGGGTCTTTGTTTTCATTTTCTCTCTTTTTTATTTTTTTCTTGGCTATGTGTACCCATGGTCTTTAGAAATCTTATTGGTGCAGAGGCTGAATGTAATTAGTATCTTCACGATATTAATATATTCCCTTTATCGAAAAATGAACACCTTTCACACTCACTATCATCCCCTTCTCACTCATATGCTACCCTTCCCAACTGTGTAGATGAATACATCGGTGTCCAGAAGTGGCTCACCATTCGGGTGTCATACAGGTAGCTTTAATTTGCTCTTTCCTGTCTGCCGAGACAGCTATAAGATGAAGACAGTTTCATTAGATGGACCTGCTTGTAAAAAGCTACAGATACTTTGTTCACATAGTTAATATATTTGGAAGTTTGCGTGTACCTGATCTTACTGTAAATAAACTGCGATTTCTGTTTCGGTCAGATTCAAACGGTTTGGAAAAATGATAGTCATAGCTGATAATAGCTTTGGCTGAATTGTTCAGTTCAACTATTTACTGAATTCTTCAGCTCTATTTATGCTCCAAGCAACAATGCCTTTGCATAACAGTAGCTTCGCCTAAATTGTTCAGTTAAGCAACAATGGTGCCAGCAGCTGCACTATGACAGTATGGACGCAGGCTTTGGATGAAATTAAGTTACATGCTGGAAATTCAGAACAGCATACTGCCCATTTTGAAAGCTAACGGGGAAACGTTCCGAGCAGGAGACACATAGCGTAATGTCATACTCCCTCCGTCCAACAATAAGTGATGTAGATTTGCCTAGATTCGGATGTACCTATATACTAAAAACACATCTAGTTACATATAAATTTATAAAAATGCACATCACTTATTTCAGGACAGAGGTAGTCCAACAACTGGTTCGAAAAGTGCATGTTGCATCCACAGATTCATCATCAGTGTATGTTAACATTTCAGACTAACGAGGATAATCACCAATTAGCTTGACGAATATTCTTTGACAGCATAGAAGAGTACAGATGGGGGCGAGATATGTACAGTGAATATATCTAAGATAAAGCAAGCAGTACTACTGAACTTACGAACCAACTCTACAAAAGCCATGTCTGGTTCAAATTTTGAACAACACGAAGGCAGAAAAGCTCCACGCATCCGCATCATTTCAATTCACTGCCGTCTCAAGCCTTTCATGCAGTGATCCGCTTAGCGAGGGTACGCTTCAAGGCCTTCACGGTCAGCGGGCTGTTCTTGCTCTGCTCAATACAAACAAAATAGGTCAGCCAATCTGCTATGGCTCAAATCTCAGATGCACAAGTGAAACCTACTCCTTTTCTTTTTAGAAACAAGTGAAACCTACTTATCTAGTCTAGTACTATGTATTTCAAGAAAATCATGACAACATATACTCGGTTAGTTTGGTCATGCATATGGCATGGGTTTTCAGAACTGTCTACCTTGCATGAGCTGAACACTTTGATGGTGCACAAAGAATAAACAGGGAAAGCAGAAGTCATTACCGCTGAGCAAGTTCCAGCCCTGATGTTGCACACGGGGTAATCTGGTGGGCAGCAGCTGGCATGATCCTTGCAGCAGGTGGCGCCTTCGGCTGGGCAGCAGCCCCATAACAGGCAGTGGTTCCTGAAACCGAATGCGCAGCAGCAGGTGCTGCCTGCAGGGCATGACTGGTTCTCGTCACAGACATGGTCGGGGGCGACCGGTGGAGGTGGTGTCGGTGGGGTGGGAGGAGTCGGAGATGGCTTGGGTGGGTTATCGCCCTTCTTGGTGGGGTAAGATGACATCATGGCAATCCCGCACTTCCCAGTGGTTACGTTGATGTTGCGCTCCATGCGGAGGTACCCAGCCTCTCCCCAGTTTGGACCCCAGGAGTTGCGGACGATCCAGTAGTCCTTGCCATTCTCAGTGCCATAGCCAACAGCAACAACACCATGGTCGAGTTGTGTGCCGCACCTTCCACTGAAGACACCCTGTAATTCAGATCAAGGGTCCGTTAACACCAGGAAGACCTAAACTTTGGAGAAAGGTAAACTGCTTGCAGCAAGTTCATTTACCGAATGATAGAGCTGAAACTCCCGGCCACCAGCTTCAATGGCAACACTCACAGGCTGGTGAGCAACCGCCTTCTGTAACGATTTCTCATCATTTTCTGGGACATCTTCAAAGCCATCAATGCTCACAACCTTCGCATTTCTCTGCAAATATGAGATAAAACATACCAGTTGGAACATCAGAAACAAGAACAAATCTAGATGCATAGACTATATATGAAGGAAGTAAATAAGTACCCTGTTGATATCACATCTGCCATCCAAGGCTTTGTAAGGGTAGTCATCTTCGGTATCAATGCCACCATTCTTTATGATGAATTCAAAGGCGTCATCCATAAGCCCCCCATTGCAGCCATTGCTCTGCCCATTGGTGTCACACTCCACAAGCTCCTGCTCAGATAATGTGACTAGTTCACCAGTGACAAGTTGGTTGATGCTTTCAACTGTGCTGATTGCAGAAAAGGCCCAGCAACTACCTGCACACGTCCACAAAAACAATCCAACAGTCAAGAATCATACAAACTGAGCAGTTCCAAGATCGCACCAATCAGAGTTATACCCACATATTATCACATCTACAGCTGCCAAAGGTAACAGGCAAAGGGTGCACCAAACCCTCATAAATAGTTTAAACTACATCAAATTCCTATCACAATACTCGTTTGTGTCTTCTGCTTTTCATCAAGGGCAGAGGACAGGATTAGTAGATCAGCACCATGCCACATACTGCTAACAGCGTAATTACGATACAGAACAATCTCTATATATAGAGGTATTAAAAAGCTTAAAATAGTTGTGACTAAACATTGCAAGATCTGGTTAATGTAGTTTGTTGATTCACGATGATCAACTGGTCAGCAGTACTTTGACTAACAGACGCACCAACCACAACAATTACACTTGCATGGAAAAACACAACAATCAACCCAAAAAGGCGGCCACAAATCATGAAAATAATTTTGGAACTAAGCTTCCGTGTCTGGAAGTAAGGAAACCACACAGCGCAAGGCAACTCCAACGAATCGCCCGCCATTAATTCCTCCCCAAGTCAAAGCGGCGCGACTGACAGCCATTGCTTCCTTCGTAAGCAAGGTATGAAGAAAACAAGCACTTTCGTAAGCAATTAAACTATACAATTACGTGATTTTTTTTTTGCAGCGAACAGAACCCCAAAGAGATTAATTTCTTAGCAAATCGCCTGCAACACTACCATCGTCGATTGGGGATCTAGAAAAAATAGGGTAAAAGTGACGCATAGTAGATCCAATAATACCGTTAACAGGAAATCGCATCTAATCAACGCACCCAACCATCCGAAAACAAAATCGCTCGAGAGCGAGGAGAGATTTCTCACCGCATTGGCCCTGGTTCTTGACGGGGGCGACGGCGCCCTTCTCCCTCCAATCCACGGACTCCGGCAGCTCCTCGGTCCCATCGTGGCGGTACCTCTCCCCCACGACCCGGTTCTTCCTCTCGGCGGCGCCCTTGACCCCGAGGTAGGCGGCCCGGAACTCGGCGTTGGTGAGATCCGCGAACCGGTTCATGCCCAGCCGGAACCCCTCCTCGCCCGCCGCGGCGCGCGCGTTGTGAGCGTCCACGAAGCGGAGGTTGTCCCAGAAGACCCGGAACCGGTCGACGAGCGCGTTGGAGTTGCGCGGCGCGTTGGAGCCGCCGCCGTTCTCGGCCAGCCAGAGGTCGTAGATGGCCCGGGCCTCCGCCTCGGTGCGCTCCAGCCCCCGCGCGCCGTGCTCCTCGTTGTAGGCGATGATCGACATGTCCGCGGCGGCCGAGGCGAGGCCGGAGACGGCGAGGAGGACGAGCAGTGCGGCGGCCGCGAAGGCGCGCGCCATGGTGGCGGCGGTGGTGGGGAACGACGTGCAGACGGGCGTCGCTCTCTCTCTCTCTCTTTCTGGAGACGATACTTTTTCGAGTTTTTTCTGGTTGATGATTTCGATGGGTGGGTTTGGTCGAATTTATAGGTGAGGAAGGGGTTGGGTCGGTTTGGGAGTCTGGCAGGAAGGTGAGGTTTGGTTGTTGTTTCTTAATCTTAATCCTAATTCGAATTCTAATCATGATTTGTTTGAGGTGATTCTAATTCTGATTCTAACCCTGGCTAAGCACGATCTGTCTACCTCTCTAGGAATATTGGTCGGAGAGGAAAGGGGCTCTGATTTATTCGGTATTGTTTTTGTTACACATCATCAGCATCTGTCTTTGCCGTTGGATCAACCGTGGACGTGGGAGATCTCTGCCATGACGTCATCAAAAAATTACGAAAAAATTTACAAGATGCATCCGTATATTTCCGCATTGTAATGAACGAGATCACTGTTGCAAGAGCGCAAGCAATTTACAAACTATCGATCAGCGGCTACATATTGCTCGGCAACCAAGGAATCATGCTATTTTGCCACTCCGGTGCTAGTACTCCCTCTGTCCCAAAACATGATGTGTATAATTTTTGGCTAAAGTTAAACCTTATAAAATTTAATCAAGTATATATAGCAAAAAAATATCGACATCCATAATGCCAAATGTATATAATAAAAAAGTAAATTTCATGATGATTCTAATAATGCTGAATTGGTATTAGATACTTGATCAAACTTTTTAAAAAAGACTTGTTTTGACCAAAAATTATAAGCAAAATAATCTGGGACAGAGGAAATAACAATCACGTAACGAATCTTTTTTTTCTAATCTCAATGAATGCACAGACGCACTAGATAGCTGCCATTGATTACATTGCACTAAAATTAACAAACTAAATGATCGTCAATCTAGAAATAGAAATACAATGGTGCTTAAATTAGCATGAAGCATAAATCATCAATTCCCATATACCTCTCATCATACAAAAGATTTATCGTTCTCATTATTTTCTTTCTGAGTAAATTATACGACTACGTACTCTGTTCAACCCTTCGATTTCCAATATGTATCCAGATGTACAATTTGACACTTCATTTCCGTGGTGTATAATCATAGGCTAAATTGGCCTAGCTTAAAAGCCGAGCTCCCTCTTTGGTTCAAGGATTTGCTAATGGGTAAAAAAGATCATGTGGTTACCAGAAATTGCTGGTGGAATATTGGACCAGATACTTAAATGAAATTTGGATATTTTTTATACTTCATTTTTCAACTTCATTTTTGGGAGGATGTGGAATCATAAGTTTTAGGACGCAGGAGTTAAGCGGACATGGGGAATCGTACTTTTTAGGGACTGAGAATTTGGTTAGTGGCCCCTAACTATGGTACTTTCTTTGATCCAAATTACTTTTCAGGGTTTTAGTTCATGTTTGATTTTTTTTTAACAAAACAAACACTGAAGAAAGTTTTACCAAGAGTACAAATAGTTTTTTATAAAGATGGCATCACTATGTGACACGTAAGAGATAGAGTAGGACGTAGAGTTACCCTGAATTTGTTTCCGTCACCTGATCAACACATTATTCGGCATTCCACACGGCGGAGGGGAAAAAAAAGCAGAGACCCCCGTCGTTTCGCATGATGAGAGCATCTCCAGCCGTCCCCCGACTTGGCCCCCGGCGGCCGTTTTTTACATCCGGACGGCGGTATTCGGCCCAGTCGCGCCCCCGGTTCCTCGTTTTCCCCCGGATTTGGGCCTAAATCCATCCGGCGAGCCCAGGCCAACCCCGGTCCCCCGGGGCGCGCTCGGGGACTCCGGACGAGAGAAAAGCGGAAACGGGCCCGCTCTGTCGGCGAGAGAACGCGCAAACCATACAATTTGGACGCAAATCCCTCTCTCCCTCCCGTCGTTGCTCTGTCGCCGCCGGCACCACCCCTCGCCAATCCGCCGGTCGGTTGCCTGAACTTCGCCGTCCTTCCTCCCACCTGCCCCCACCAGCCTATATTCCGCCGTCCGGCGTGCCGTCTGGCCATATTCCGCCGTCGGGGAACTCCTCCCGTCGTGCCTCGTCGACACGCCCAGCAGGTGTTCGTCCATTTGCTTGGCCGAAAATGGACTCCGACGACGAGGAAGAGCAGATGTTCGCCGAGATGTTTGAAGAAGAGATGGCCGCCGCCGCCCAAGACGAGGAGCATATGCTTATTTTAGCTTGCTTGTCGGGCTTGTACGCGGAGGTGGCCACCGGTCGCCGTGGTGGGTCGGCACCAGGTCGCAAGAAGTGCAAGCCGAGGCAGCGAATGGAGGGCTACTGCATACTCTACGCCGACTACTTCGCCGACAATCCATTGCACGGTGAGGCTGTTTTTAGACGTCGTTTCAGGATGAGCCGGAAGCTTTTCCTGAAAATTGTCTATGCCCTTCGAGACTTCGACTCCTATTTCAGATGCAAGTTAGATTGCACCGGTATGGCAGGGTTTTCCGCCCTCCAAAAATGCACGGTGGCTATGCGGATGCTGGCATACGGAGCTCCTGGTGATAGTACCGATGACTATCTTCGGATGGCGGAGTCCACCGCCTTTGATTGTGTCTACCGGTTCTGCAGGGCGATGATTGCAGTGTTTGGGGACACCTACTTGAGATCACCCACTGTCCAAGACACTGCTCGGATCCTCGCTTTCAATGAAGCTCGAGGATTTCCGGGGATGCTTGGAAGCATTGACTGCATGCATTGGAAATGGAAGAACTGTCCGTTCTCCTGGCAGGAAATGTACAAGGGTCACAAAAAAGGCTGCACTGTGATACTTGAGGCAGTGGCTACCCATGATCTCTGGATTTGGCACTCCTTCTTTGGTATGCCGGGATCCAACAATGACATCAACGTTTTGCAGTGCTCGCCGATCTTCTCCAAGCTTGTTGAGGGTCATGCTCCCCCGGTTGACTTTGTGATCAATGACCGACACTATAACAAGGGATACTATCTTGCAGACGGTATCTATCCAAAGTGGGCAACATTTGTGAAGACTATCTCGAGTCCCATCCTCCCGAAGGAGATGGAGTTTGTGAAGGCACAAGAAGGTTGTCGAAAGGATGTCGAGCGTGCGTTTGGTGTCCTCCAGCAGAGATTTGCTGTAGTCCGGTTCCCCGCAATGAGTTGGTCCAAAGATCAGATATGGGAGGTGATGAACTGTTGTGTGTGCTTACACAACATGATTGTTGAGGATGAGCGGAAGCATCCGATCCCGGAGAGCGAACAAGCTCTACCATATGAGAGAGAGGGTCCTCTTGCACAGCCTAATCACCAGGTGCCGGCATCGTGGGCTGCGTTCATCGCTATGCGTCAGGAAATTCGAGACTCCACTATGCATCAACTACTGCAGGATGATCTGGTGGAGCACATATGGAGGTTTCGAGGCAACACCCACTAGTTTCCATTTGATTTGTTTGAAAACTTGTCAATTTATTTGCTTGTTTTGTTTAACTGTATGAGATTCGCCGAACTGATGTTTATTTGAGCCGAATGTTGGCAAACTGTATGAAATTCGCCGAACTGGAACGTCTATTTGTAAAAATAAAGTAAAAAACGCCGATTTTCGGGCGTATAGCTGGGGGTCCGGCTGGAAGTTCGGCGCTCCCCACGCCTGATTTTCGTCCAATCCGGCGATAGTTACCGCCGGATTCGGCCGTGGGGGGCGCAAACGGCTGGAGATGCTCTGAGAGCCTAATTAGGGACGAGAGCCGGAAAGCGTGATGCCTCAAAGGTGAGTGCGTGAGGCCCCGCCTTCCTCGATCGAGAAAATCCGGCATATGCACGATACATGGACTGGTCACTGCCGCCGGTGCCGCGCGTGTCGCCGCCGTGCGCGTCGGCCGGCGGCCAGCGACGCTTTTCACGAACGGCGAGCGTTCGGTCGTGCCGTGGCTAAGAGAGCCGTCAACGACGACGAGCGGCCGCCTACGGGCTACGGCCGTCGGCAGGAGACCACTAGGACTAGTAGTATCGCCGCCGGGGCAGCGCAGGGCCCAACGGAATCTAGTAGGACCCTTGGTCATTTTGCTTAGCGGGAAAGGAATATGCGGATGCGGCGCGGCTGGCTGCCCGGCCTTGTTCGTTGGAAGTTGCGCTGGATCATCACCGCCGTGACGTGCTCGCGCCCGCCGTGAACGTTCTCGTCGCCGCCGCCGTGGAACGGTAGCCGGCACGAGCTTTGGTTGGAAGTTGGAGCCGCCGCGGTGACGTGCGCGGTGAATGTTGTGGGCGCTAACGGTGCACCGGGTGACCACTTGTTTAGTTGCGGCTAGCTCCTCGGGAACCGGAGGGGTGGCCGCCCATGCCGGAAACATGGACGGACGGACGGCCGGCCGGGAGCGTGCAGGGCGGGCCACCGTTTCCTTGCCCAGTTGAACATCCCGTTGAATTACCACATCTTCAGCGGGTCCTGGCAGGGCGTCCGCGAGCGTCCGCGCTCTCCGAACGGACTGGCGAACCGGGGTGCGGCCCTTCGGTCCAGACACGGGTTGACAGCCTCCAGGACCCATATGCCCAAGCAATTCACTTGGTGAATCTTTTGTGCCGGATGCCACATGTGTCAAGTAATCTATTGCTTGGATCTTCTGTGGCCATGACTTAAGGTTATGTGCTTTATATGGCCACAAAAGATCATGTGAGTGGTTGACATGTGTCCCAAGCCAGAGGATGCGTCTCATGGAGCGGTCGGACCATGAACTATGACACCAATTATATTCTGCTATCGACGCAAACAAACAAGAACGAACTGTTTTATATGACCCGTTAAAAGATGCTCTTAAATAAGGAGAAGGAGGGGATACTACGGTACTGGAGATGCTCACGAATAAGGAAAATTGTTGTGCCGTACCGATGATTTCTTGTAGGATATGCATCCTGCCTATGTTTGCACCGTGAGATTCCCTGGCCATCAATACACACACGGTGATTCCATCGTCATACATAAGGGACGGATATAGCAGTGTTGCACGATTTTTTTAACAAGACGGATAAGTTGCCTCATTTTTTATACTCCCTCCGGATCGATTTAGATGACGCCCGCACAGAGCATATGATATTTTGCAAAAAAAAACCCTCAACATTTTGATTCTTTACAACTCAGGTCCTTGCATCTGAGAATCAAAATCGTACTCTTCCCCGTCGAGAGGGAGGCCGGCCGTGCTCGCGCTCCTAGAGCGCTGACCTCCCGCCGGCCTCCCGCCGGCCTCCCTCTCGAGCTACCGCAGGCCTCCCTCTTGAGCTACCGGCGGCCTCCCGCTCGCATCGGAGACCTGGGCGGCCTCCTCGGTTTCCCGACGACCTCCGTCCTTCGAGCTCACGCACTCGCGCCAGCCTCTTGATCGATCTCCTTCCGGCCTCCCGCTCTAGCTCCTGACGGTCTCCGCCCTTGAACTCACGCCACCGACCTCGACGCCCTTGCGCCGCCGGCGTTGCGCTGGACTTCCTGCCGGCCTCCCATCTTCGCGCTGGAGCTCCTGCAGACCTCGTCCTCGCGCTCGCGCTTGCGTCCTCACGTCGTCGTCCTAGAGCTCTAGCTCCTCCACAGCCAAGTCGTTTTGCTGCCAAGTCCACGCCTAGTCCGGTGACCAAAAACCGGCGGCGCCGCCACCCAAGAGTCGCCGGCGCTCACTGCTAGAGGTCTCCTCTGCAAAGAATAAGGTACAGGTAATTTTAGTTAGGAATTTCTCTGCAAAATCAGTTAGCCTGGTGTTGCCTCCTTACTCTCTGTCACAAATTCAGTTAAACCACAAACAAGATGACAGTAGCAAGTACTCTGAAAATTCAGTTAAACCACAAATTAAAATTCACAACATCCAACTCCTCCATGACTGAAATTGCTGATAGGAGTATATCACCTAAGATTATCTAAGCCAGAGAAAATTTCTAATGACAAGTCAACTAGAGAACTACTGTAATCCAGAAGAACTGTGAGTTTCTCTGTCGGCGCCTTCTCGACTGGATATTGAACTTTCAGATAGTATGCCTAACAAGCAATATTAGTGAGAGGGAGGCATAAGACAGAGATCACTAGTGAAGTTTGAGTATGACTAACCTGGACGTGGAGGTGATTGATAGTTGCAAAGGCGCCCAGACTGTTATAGCCAACTCTGAAGAAGCGATTACTTGGATTTGTGGGACAGTAAGATGCTCTGCTGATCAGTAAGAAGCTCCCTCGCGACATACATGTCCAGTAAGAAGCTCTCTTGATCAATCCTTTGTGGTAAGCACTCCTGGATTTGTGGGATCAAAAGCGCATGACAGTACCCGATTGGGCTCACCTGTAAGACAGGTCGCGGAAAGAACAAATCAGGTACTCATTCCAACAGGAGTAACAGCAGGAAATGGAAACACACTGACATTGATCAAAATGGTGCTAGATGACCTGGTTAATTCCAAATTCAGTCGGCCGCTTCTTCTGGTCACGTCCTTCTATCAATGTTGCCACAAAATTGTGTTCTCTAGGTAGCACCTGTAAACATGATTGCTGAAAATTTAGCAACAAAAAAATCGGAAAATTGCAAGGATAGTTAATCAGAGAAGGATATAAAACCTTGGTCTCACATGCAGTGATGTCATGGTGAAACAAGTGAACTGAGACAATATTGTGCTAGTGAACAGCGAGGCAAGAACAACAGGTGTAGATTTCAAGTTCATACGTGACATAGTACAGCAATATCCTAACAACACAACCTAGAGTCTGTTCTATGTCACACCTGTATCTAGAGTCTCAACTGTATCTAGAGCACAGAGAATCATTGAACCCGAGCAGTGGCAACTCGCCAAGAACAATGTTTGCCTGACCATGTGGTCAACAACCCACCTGACAGCAAACGTGCATCCAGTACTGCTTAGATCGATCGAGAGGGGCTAACTGCTTAGATGGGCATGCATGAATGCACAGACTGATTCCTGTCATTATTGTGGGTGCCGTGATCTCTGCTCTTCAATTTATCACCTGTGTCCTGTAGTCCTGTAGTAGCATCAGTCCTGCATAAAATAAAATTCAGTTAGAATAAGCTGGTTGTACTCTCTGTTTTGTACTGCATTATCTTCTTCAGTCTATGGCTCTATGATTTAGTTAAATCATAAAATAAAATTCAGTTAGAATATGCAGTTTCCAATCTTGACAGTAGCACTTGATAAACAAAGAAGCAGCAGCAGTTGTATAGATAGAATAATGAAACCCCTTTGCCCCTTGCTTGTACTTGACTGCAGGTGGCTGTATGATGATGGAAGTACAAGAGAAAAAGAAATGCCCCAAAATCGATGAGGTCGTAGTGTTACTAAATGCACAGATGGATGAACAAATTAATAACAAGAAAAAACTATGCAAGATGCTTCGCAAGAGAAAGAGTTTGCCTGGGATCGCACTGCATGTGTGGCGGTATAACATGATGCACCGAAAGGACAACATTTTCTCTACACCGATGGTACAAGGTAAGCTAGATCATGATTTGTTTTTTCTCATGGATTTAGCCGGTGCATTCTTGTTTTCATGACACCATCTCGTCGCTCTTTTACAGGAATGTGTAGTGACCTACATAATACGCATAAGGTTGAATTCCCTCGGAATGCACCTCCACTAAATTTGAATGCGCCTCCTCTAGATTTGAATGTGCATCCTCATGAAGAAGAAGGCAATAATGAAGCAGGTACTTATGCATTTTCATGAACTACTAATTGAAAATGCATCGTCAGTTTCATGACTAAATATTTTGTTCCTTATTTAACAGAAGAGGAGATGTTGCTAGATCTCCATTCCAGTCCTCCAATTCAGCAGGAACCAGTTCAACAGGAAGTCATCCATAAGAAAAAAGCAGGTAAATGATTAGTACCAAAGAATCCAAAGTTTAAGATTATTTGCTTGCATTGTCATTTTCATGACTGAATGTGTTGTTCCTTATTATTTAACACGAGATGAGATGTTGTTAGATCTCAATTCCAGTCCTCCAAGAGAGATGCGGGAGGTCACTCCAATTCAGCATGATCCAGTTGAGCAGGAACCAATTCAGCAAGAAGCCACCCATGAGGAAGAAGCAGGTAAATGATCTAGTATTGAAGAATCCAGAGTTTGAGAATATTTGCATTGTTCCTAACATTCCTTTTGCTCCATTTTGCAGTTGTCGAGAATCGAAAACCGGAACTAACAGATGAGCAAAGATTTGGAGTTTACTTTGCTTTGCAAGTACTAGAGAGCAGAGATGGAGGTTTCCAACCCGAGGACAAGATACTTGTTGGAAGCTTGTTGAATATAGGTCTACGAACAGTGGAAAGAATATGGAAAACAGCACAGGAACAGATTGCACGAGGGGAGCCGGTTGATGTCTCGAGCCAAGAGAAGGGAAATGTAGGCCACAAGAGAAAATATCTTGATCTTTCGAGGACATCAACAATTCCCTTGAACCAGAGGAGAACTTTTCGAGGTCTAGCAAGATCTCTAGGTGTTTCCCGCAGTGCCTTACAAAGAAGGTTCAAGTGGGGTGAGCTAAGGAGACACACTAGTAGTTTGAAGCCGGCAATGACACTAGCTAACAAGATCCAAAGACTGAAGCATTGTCTCTCTATGCTCGAGGAAGATTGGACCACATCTCTGAAAGGATGAGATGTCGCCTAGAGGGGGGGTGAATAGGCGTTTTAAAAACAATTACGGAATTGGCTTGAAGGAATGCGGAATTAAACTAACGTTTATTTTCTTCAAGCACAAGACCTAAATATGCTAGGCTCAACTAAGTGCAACAACAACAACTAGATATAAGCAAGATAGCACAAGATATAATTCACAAGTGATAAACAAGATATAAGTACTTCAAGCACGATGGCTATCACAAGGAAATAAACTCGGGTATAGAGATAACCGAGGCACGCGGAGACGAAGATGTATCCCGATGTTCACTTACATAAAGTAAGCTAATCACCGTTGGAGAGATGCGGGTAACCACGAAGGCCCCCGAACGCCACGAAGGCTCACCTTCTTCTCCGAGTCCCCCACGAAGCTAGGGACCCCTTCTTATGGTTAGCTTTTCCTCCACTCCGGAGATGGCAAGCTCCACAACCACTTCACAACTCCCACGAAGGGGAAGCCCGGGCCTCTTCACAATCTTCCACGAAGAGGACACCGTGGCACAACCACCGAGCCAACTAGGAGGTCACCCTCCAAGAGTAACAAGCTCACGGTCTCTCACTCGAACAAATCGTAATGGAGAGCTCAACACTATGCAAGGATGCAAAGCAAAAACACAAGGGAAAGTGCTCAAATCCTTCTCTCTCAAATCCCACCAAAGCAACAAATGCTATGGAGGAGTTAGAGAGGAAGAACAAGGGTGGAGGTCAACCAATGACCTCAAGATCTAGATCCAATGGGTTCCCCTCACTTAGAGGAGGAATTGATTGGTGGAGTTGTAGATCTAGATCTCCTCTTCCAAATCCCTCAAAAATATGCAAGAATCATTGGAGGGAAGAGAGAGGGAGCAAGCTCAAGAGGGGCAACAATGGAGGTGAGAGAAAGGCTTAAGAACACCCCTAGAACACGCCCCCAACCGTTGGGAAGAAGCCCCCTTTTATAGGGCAAGAAAACTGCCCGTTACAGAGTTTTCGGGGCGCTCCGGAGCAGAGCCCGGAGTAGCTCCGGACTACACTCCGGAGTAAGTATATTAGCACTGCTCAGCCCGGAGCAGAGCCCGGAGCAGCTCCGGATTTGGAAAACTGCAAAAACACTCATACGAAAAACGCGATATCTTTTGCATCCGAAATCCGTTTTTAGCAAACTTGGGCTTTTTGAAAAGCTTAGAAAAAGTACTACAACTTTATGCAGAGAAACACCAAGAAAAGTCAAGAGGAAAAATACGAAATGTGGAGAGGTGTGAAACCTTCCAAAGTGAAGAACCGGTAAAACCTCTCAACTCGAAAACGCAATAGAAGATGCATTTGGATTCCGTTTTCGATGAACTTGGGCTTGTTGGAAAGCTAGCAACAAGCTCAAGAACCTCACATAGAGAAGTACCAAGAAGCAACAAAGAAGGCATATGCAAAGTATGCAAAGGATTGAGCTCCCTATGACGATGTGATCAAGTTACCCAACCGAAAGCCCCTCTTGATAGTGCGGTTATCTATCCTATAACTCGGTCTCCCAACAAACACCTTGAGACCGGTAAAAGGAAAACCTAGCAAGGACAAACCTTTGCCTTGCGCACCCCGCTTGATCTTGATGATGATGCTTCATGCTTCCGTCAAGCCGGAATGCTTCACTTGATCATTGTTGCTTTGTGAAGACTTCCAATATGCTCCCCCATACACCACTATGGGATACCTTCACTAAGGCATGTCTTCACAATTCCATTATCACCAAATGGATGGCAAGCTTCAAGCATATGATCTTCTCGAGATGCTTATCTTGAAACTTGCACTTCTCAACCTTGATGACAACCACCACTTGATGTCATCTTTTCATGGGCTATATGAAATCTCACTAGTGATGCATATCCATGACATAATACCTAACCCACATAGACAACACAAACACACATATGTAATGGGTTAGTTCACAAAGCATAATTGATAAACCATACCATACCACAAGACCGATTGGTCCCATGTGGCACATTCCTTATGCTTCATATGTTGACCAATCTAGAATCCAATCTTTGATCTTTGCCTTGGTCAACCTTGAATCTTCTCATGTAACCAAACTCTCAAGATCTTGAGACTCCTTGGCTTAGCACATAAGCTAGAGCATGGATTACTTGAGTTCTACACAAGAACTACATCTTTATTTCTTCTTCTTGATCATATTGGATTCATCTCTTCTTATTCAATGATCTTGATGCCAATACTTAAGATATATCTTTATCTTCATGGCATCCAAGCCTTGAATCCAAGACATGGACTTCAAGCAATTCCTATGAACAATTCCTTCATAAAAAGCTCAATGAAAACATTAGTCCATAGGGATTGCCATTAATTACCAAAAACACACTTAGGGGCAATTGACCCTTACAATCTCCCCCATTTTGGTAATTGATGACAATCTCAACAAGAGGGTTTATATAATGAATAATAGAAACTAATATGCAACTTATCCGAGAATAAATTGCATACAAGAGGTTGTATTTGATATGGTCAAGTAACACGAAGCTACTACCGCATATCAAAATCAATTGTACTCACATAAACTACAACATATATGGTTGATGTGAGTGCAACCAAAATATATAGAGCAAACTCCCCCACAATATATGCATGTGTGATGAACTTGAATTTCATTGCATACATTGTCAAGATAAACCTTTGATGGAGTTTACACTATATATTCAACCATGCAAAAGATCTAACAAAGAAGAGATGCATGAGAGGCAAACACTTAAGCACAAACCAAACTTAAGTATAAAAACCATTTCCCTTAAACCCTCTAAACTTCTCCCCCATTGGCAACGATTGCCAAAATGGATGAAGGAATTTAGAAGGCCAATATAGTATGAGTTCCTCTCCAAGATGTGCATTTCTCATAAAATGAGTAAAATCATATGCACTTATCAAATTAACAATATTTGGAGGAAGTCAAACCATATTGAGGATCAAAGATTGCAAAACGATGACATAGTGAAGGAAGCTTCAACGAATGAAGCAAGCAAGCAAGCAATCAAGAGACCCAAAGAACCAAATGGACACAAGAAGATGTGATGATAAGAGCTACTAGGTGCTTTAAATGAAATAAAGAAGCTCCCCAAGGTCCATGCATAAATTTGAATTTTTATTGCATTTGAATACAATATGCACAAACATGGAATCCTCACTCCCTCTATATCATTTAAAACAAAACATGAGCACGAAAGAATACAAAAGGATCAATACGCTTATCAAAGTTAACTTTAGTCCAAAAAGATTCATGAGATATGAGTGCGAGAAGAAGCAATAAAGAATAAACAAGCACTCATAAATCAAGTTCTTACCAACACCATCAAGAACAAAATGGATAAGAAAGATGGTCGGCAAAGAACGAGGATATCAAGGGAAGAAATTAACACTCTTATGCATATATATTTCTAAGTGGACAAAAAATCATGATGAACAATCCACAAAGGAACATGTATACACAAGAGGTTAGTTGAAATTAAGGAAGACATAATATCCAAGAGAGAGTCATAGAATATACCAAATAGCTTTGCTAGAAAGCATATATAGCTCAAGGCTCCATTTTCCATTATGGTATATTAATAAACTCCCCACGCAAAATCATCAAAGCCATCACAACTAGCAATAAGGGATCAAAAGATAGTCGGGATGCTTTGAAAGGCAACAAGCATAATAAAGAAGGGCACAACTTGTAACATTATCTATATTGCACATGAGAGAGAGCGTTGGGGAATTAATATGCAATAAATTGCTAAAATGGCATATTTGGGATTGGTGAATCATAAACATGATTTTATATACTTCCCATCATATGCAATCATCTCAACTTGCTCACATATGAAATAAAGATATTTCTTTATAAGACCTTTGCAAGAACCGCAACATTTGCAAATAAATATTATCATGCCAAGAACCAACCTACAAGAGTTGGGATGCTAGAAAAGTATGCATGAATGTTATACTTGTTACCGAGATAGCAATGGTGTGATGTAGTAGATAAGAATTCGCCGGTCATCCTAGCTTGGCTCCAATAATCATATGGTGATAACACCTTCCTTATAAATGAGACAAGCATCCATTGCATCTCCAATGTACCTAAGACATCATTCAAGTACATCTTGGTCCCCAAACTTATTGGGTCCAAAGTGGTTAGACTAACCACAATACATATGATAGACTCCATAAAAATATGTGCATAGTTAAAGATGAAATTTGAATTTCATGCATATCTTAGCCATTTAGGATTTGATGGAGTATAACATATATATTGGATCAAAGAAAGAACTAAGACACAAAATTAAGCATAAAGAGAATATGCATGCACCTATCTTTCAAGATCCAAAGAAGATACGATTTAGACAAAAACACCAAGAATACAAGGAGGTATAAAAGGTGTGGCAAAACACATTATTTGTCCAAATGACATCAAGGGAACAAATCAACAAATGATTTATTCATAAAATTCAACAAATGAACCTAACAACTTATTGAGCATGAAAGAATAAATAAATAAAAGCATGCTCAACAATTTATCTCATTCGAGCAAATAAATCATAGAAGAAGGAATGAGATAACTAACTCCCAAAAGAGCAAGGTTCCAACAAATAAACCAAACCCTCTACACTTTTCACAATGGCACAAGTACCGAAAACAAAAAGGTTTGTCTTACAACAACACACACTTGATGGGGATCAAGAGATGAGACAAAGTCAAGCAAAAAGATCCTCAAGAAGGCAATAAGACAATGGGAGTCAAAATAATTTCTTGGCAAGAAATATGGGCAATAAGATGCAAATTCCAAGGTGAAGATGATCTAGAGGAATTACCACACATATATACGAATACCAATTGTCAAAGACAAGAAGTTCATATTGGAATTATTTCCCGGTGGTGTATTGCAAAGATATTCAAGATCAACTTCACAATAAAAGGCATATGGTTAAATATTCAAATTAAGCACCATGCACGAAAAAGGATTCTTGGTAGCTCCAAAAATAGTCAAACAATCATGCAAAGCAATGATTAGAGTAACTAGAAGCAAACGGCTTCCTACTTATGATATACATATAAATATATTTGAGTGAAACCGCACCAAGAATTCTTACTCAAACCAAGACCAAAGAAATGAGCAACAAAATGTTTTAAGAAAGAATGGAGCTTGTTTGAGCAAACATGCCACCTAGGAACAAGATAATTAACAATATCAACTCTAAGTGGCAATACCTCAAATGGTCACATTTCCTAGGTTTGTGATATGCATAAGGCATATTACTCCCCCATAATGTGATATTAAATTCTTTTCAACAAAAGGCAAACAAAATCCAACTAGAGATAATTAATGGAGATATAGAATTTGAATTTCTCATGAGCATGGCATACCACATAGTGACTAGATAATCTTGCAATATCAATACTAAGTGGTATTACTCATGTGCACACATTTATAGGATTGTGAGGTGCCAATGGCAAATCACTCCCCCAAAATGGGATGTTCCATTAATCACTCGATAAGAGCCAAATAAGATACCATAAATATACATTAGAGGCTCGAAGCAAACACACAAGTATATGATGTGCCAAACACCCAACACCTACTTGAATACACAAGATAAGTAGGTATAAGGAACAACATATACAAACACATACTTGGTACAAAACCAAAACATGCAAAGGGGCAAGTAACTTACAATGTAAAGAGGTTAAGTACAAGTTACCGCAAAGAGGCACATTGGATATAAAATGATAGTGTCAATGACTTGGCTTGATGAAAATAAAATTAATGAAGATCCCTTAATTCTTCATGAGGTAGCCAAGTCTCCAATGCCCTCCATAAACACCTATTGATCAAGTTTTAACTTGTTGGTACCCAACCAAGTTGGGTCCTAAGAGGTTAGTAACAATAGGCTTGGCAACCCAAATGGTTCTTTTCTTGACACCACTTTGAGTTCCAACAAACTTGGCAAACACATTGCCATCCTTATCTTTCCTAATAGAATAATCATCATCAACAATGATAGGATTAGATAAGGTACCGCTTAAGCATGAAGAAGCAAAGTGCCCCTTCTCACGGCAAATATAGCAACAAGTGCTTCCCTTTCTCTTCTTCGTTGAATTATTGATTTGGGAAGCTTCATCTTGTTTCTTCTTGGGAAGTGGCCTATCTTCAACTTGAGGTCGTGCTTGAGCTTGAACTTGTGGCCTCTTCCCTTGTTGCTTCTCACTCAAGTGCTTCTTCTTCAATGGGCAAGATCTCACATGATGCCCTTCAATCTTGCACTTGAAGCAAACAATCTTGGCCAAATTCTTGACTTGGTCTTGGCCCTTCTTCTTCTTATTGCTCTTGGACTTGTTCTTGTCATTGGAGTTGAATCCAAGTCCACTCTTGTCATTAGGGGATTTTTGCACACTCAAAATATTATCGAGTGTGGATTTCCCTTCATGACGCTTATCCAAGTCTTTCTCCAAACTAGTGACTTGGGCCTTGAGCTCTTTGATTTCCTCTACAAGGTTAGTAGTAATACAAGAACTAGAGGAGGTAGAAGCTTCATTGTTAGAGCAACAAGGCATAGCAAGTAATTCATCACAAGATGTAGCAATATTATGCCTAGACAAATTACTTGGACTAGCACAAGATAATATAGCATTTTGGTTCAAAGTAGTGCTAATGTCCAAATGAGGCTCACAAGATGTTTTCTTAGATATACTTGCCTCATGAGCTAACTTTAGCCCATTATAAGAGATTAAGAGATCCCCATGAGAGCCCGAGAGCTTTTCATGGCTTTCCTCCAATTTCTTATAATTGCTTGTTAGCAACTCAAGTTGAGCCCTTAGCTCAACATTCTCCTTTAATATAGATGCTTCACAAGAAGTGGAGTTAGTAGCACAAGCATCATTAATAGATTTAGCATTTGTAAGCTCATAAGATTTAATAGATTGAGACAGGCAAGAATTAGTATGCTTCTCTTCGGATAGCTCTTGCTTGAGGAGATTGAATCTCCATTTCCCCTCATTAACGAGGGAGTTCAATTCCTTAATGGTCTCCTTGTGGTCAAATAAGGTTTCCATTAAGTGTTCCACTTTAGCACGAGCATCATTATTACCCCGAAGAGAGGCATACACAATTCCCATCTCATGCAAGAAAGCTTCATTATCATCATCACTAACATCATCATCATCACTCTCATCATAAGGAGATGTGTCGGGATTCAAAGTAGGAGTTACCTTTGAGCCGCTTGCCATAAGGCACATGTGAACTTGGGTAGATGATGAGGGAACATCAATTGAAGCACATTCTTCATTTTCGAGTGTAGGACAAGCTCTTGCGAGATGTCCATACTCGTGGCATTCATAGCATTGCCTTCTCTTGATAGAAACCTTCTTGGTTCTTCTATTGATTTCTTCTTTAATTATTTGACCCAATTTTTCTTTAATTTCCTCTACATGGTTAGTCATACAACAACTAGAGGAAATAGAATCATTTTGAGTATGGTCACAACTAGAAACAAGCATATCATCACAAAATTTAATCAAGCAAATTTTAGGAGATATGCAAGGACCTTTAACACAAGAATGAGTAAAGAATTTCTTGTAAGAAGTGTTTAGGTCCAAACCCTCTACACCATTAGGATTTATAGAAGTAGAATCATTGGTGCAAAGAACAAGACTACCAACATCACATATGATTTCTTCACTCACCGTATCATTACCTTGTGACAAGTCACATGTTGGTGAAGTGGAAGAACTTGAACAATCATCACGACCGGATGTGGAAGCAACTTGGAGCTCTTCATGATGTGAAGGTGAAGAGAGCTCCTTGGGTTCACTTTCAACCTCAAGAGAAATGGACCCACCAAATGACTCTTCTAGCTTGGTCCATATCTCATGAGACGTCTTGCACTTTGAACCCATCAAGCAAACATAAACTATGGAGCTCACAGACAATAAAATTTCATTAAATACTTGAGCTTCTAGATGTAAATTTTTCTCATCCTCTATAGATAGACTTTGAGGATCCATCGGAGGAGAAAAGCCTACATCTAGAAATCGCTCTATATTTGGACACAAAGTCCGAAGATTAGAAAGCATGCGATTTCTCCATAGCATATAATTTGTGCCATCAAAAATAATTGTGTCATTGTGCACTAAATAACTAGCTGACATCTTTACTCTCAAGGCGGTGAAGCCTAAACAAGGAGAGACCTTGCTCTGATACCAATTGAAAGGACGAGATGTCGCCTAGAGGGGGGGAGGGGTGAATAGGCGTTTTAAAAACAATTACGGAATTGGCTTAAAGGAATGCGGAATTAAACTAACGTTTATTTTCTTCAAGCACAAGACCTAAATATGCTAGGCTCAACTAAGTGCAACAACAACAACTAGATATAAGCAAGATAGCACAAGATATAATTCACAAGTGATAAACAAGATATAAGTACTTCAAGCACGATGGCTATCACAAGGAAATAAACTCGGGTATAGAGATAACCGAGGCACACGGAGACGAAGATGTATCCCGATGTTCACTTACATAAAGTAAGCTAATCACCGTTGGAGAGATGCGGGTAACCACGAAGGCCCCCGAACGCCACGAAGGCTCACCTTCTTCTCCGAGTCCCCCACGAAGCTAGGGACCCCTTCTTATGGTTAGCTTTTCCTCCACTCCGGAGATGGCAAGCTCCACAACCACTTCACAACTCCCACGAAGGGGAAGCCCGGGCCTCTTCACAATCTTCCACGAAGAGGACACCGTGGCACAACCACCGAGCCAACTAGGAGGTCACCCTCCAAGAGTAACAAGCTCACGGTCTCTCACTCGAACAAATCGTAATGGAGAGCTCAACACTATGCAAGGATGCAAAGCAAGAACACAAGGGAACGTGCTCAAATCCTTCTCTCTCAAATCCCACCAAAGCAACAAATGCTATGGAGGAGTTAGAGAGGAAGAACAAGGGTGGAGGTCAACCAATGACCTCAAGATCTAGATCCAATGGGTTCCCCTCACTTAGAGGAGGAATTGATTGGTGGAGTTGTAGATCTAGATCTCCTCTTCCAAATCCCTCAAAAATATGCAAGAATCATTGGAGGGAAGAGAGAGGGAGCAAGCTCAAGAGGGGCAACAATGGAGGTGAGAGAAAGGCTTAAGAACACCCTAGAACACGCCCCCAACCGTTGGGGAAGAAGCCCCCTTTTATAGGGCAAGAAAACTGCCCGTTACAGAGTTTTTGGGGCGCTCCAGAGCAGAGCCCGGAGTAGCTCCGGACTACACTCCGGAGTAAGTATATTAGCACTGCTCAGCCCGGAGCAGAGCCCGGAGCAGCTCCGGATTTGGAAAACTGCAAAAACACTCATACGAAAAACGCGATATCTTTTGCATCCGAAATCTGTTTTTAGCAAACTTGGGCTTTTTGAAAAGCTTAGAAAAAGTACTACAACTTTATGCAGAGAAACACCAAGAAAAGTCAAGAGGAAAAATACGAAATGTGGAGAGGTGTGAAACCTTCCAAAGTGAAGAACCGGTAAAACCTCTCAACTCGAAAACGCAATAGAAGATGCATTTGGATTCCGTTTTCGATGAACTTGGGCTTGTTGGAAAGCTAGCAACAAGATCAAGAACCTCACATATAGAAGTACCAAGAAGCAACAAAGAAGGCATATGCAAAGTATGCAAAGGATTGAGCTCCCTGTGACGATGTGATCAAGTTACCCAACCGAAAGCCCCTCTTGATAGTGCGGTTATCTATCCTATAACCCGGTCTCCCAACAAACACCTTGAGACCGGTAAAAGGAAAACCTAGCAAGGACAAACCTTTGCCTTGCGTACCCCGCTTGATCTTGATGATGATGCTTCATGCTTCCGTCAAGCCGGAATGCTTCACTTGATCATTGTTGCTTTGTGAAGACTTCCAATATGCTCCCCCATAGACCACTATGGGATACCTTCACTAAGGCATGTCTTCACAATTCCATTATCACCAAATGGATGGCAAGCTTCAAGCATATGATCTTCTCGAGATGCTTATCTTGAAACTTGCACTTCTCAACCTTGATGACAACCACCACTTGATGTCATCCTTTCATGGGCTATATGAAATCTCACTAGTGATGCATATCCATGACATAATACCTAACCCACATAGACAACACAAACACACATATGTAATGGGTTAGTTCACAAAGCATAATTGATAAACCATACCATACCACAAGACCGATTGGTCCCATGTGGCACATTCCTTATGCTTCATATGTTGACCAATCTAGAATCCAATCTTTGATCTTTGCCTTGGTCAACCTTGAATCTTCTCATGTAACCAAACTCTCAAGATCTTGAGACTCCTTGGCTTAGCACATAAGCTAGAGCATGGATTACTTGAGTTCTACACAAGAACTACATCTTTATTTCTTCTTCTTGATCATATTGGATTCATCTCTTCTTATTCAATGATCTTGATGCCAATACTTAAGATATATCTTTATCTTCATGGCATCCAAGCCTTGAATCCAAGACATGGACTTCAAGCAATTCCTATGAACAATTCCTTCATAAAAAGCTCAATGAAAACATTAGTCCATAGGGATTGTCATTAATTACCAAAAACACACTTAGGGGCAATTGACCCTTACAATCTCCCACACCTTTCAAGTTGATGGAAAACTTTGTCCATATAGATGAGAAGTGGTTTGTGATGACAAGGACGAACAACTCCTACATCCTACTCCCTGAAGAACTGGATCCATTGCGCACCGTGCAAAATAAGAACAGTATTGGAAAGGTGATGTTTCTAACTGTTGTGGCAAAGCCGAGGAGCGGAGGAGGAGGAGTTGCCCCATTCGATGGCAAGATAGGAACGTGGGCGTTTGTGACAGAGACTCCAGCTCTCAAGAAAAGTAAAAACAGAGAAAAGGGCACACTGGAATTGAAATCGCTGACAGTTACAAGAGATGTGATGAGAGAATACATGTTACAGAAAGTGATCCCTGCTATCATAGATAAGTGGCCTGATGAGGATGAAGGAAGGACAATCTAGATCCAACAAGACAATGCGAAGCCTCATATCCTTCCTAATGACACAGAATTCCTAAAGGCAGTTGCAGGGATTGGTCTAGACATCAGGATAATGCAGCAACCTCCAAATAGTCCGGATATGAATGTCCTCGACCTCTGTTTCTTCAGGTCACTGCAGTCCCTGGCCGACAACAGTGCCCCTAAAACTATCAAGGAACTAATAGAAAATGTTGAGCAAGAGTATAACAACTATGAGGTCGACAAGCTAGCCCGAAGCTTCCTGACATTACAGTCATGCATGATCCTGACATTATAGCAGAAGGAGAGGCGGAGATAGAGAAGTCTAATATGGTGACTAAGCAGCTCAAGTCAGCGCAGAAACAAGCAAGGAAGGCCCCTTCCTCAAGTCCCCGGAGAAAGAAAGCAAGATCCTTTCCTCAAGTCCTCGGAGAAACAAGCACGGTCCCTTCCTCAAGTCCCGGGAGAAACAAGCAAGGTCCCCTCCTCAACAAGTCCTCGGAGAAAGCAAGCACGGTCTCTTCCTCAAGTCCTCGGAGAAACAAGCACGGTCCCCTCCTCAACAAGTCCCCCGAGAAAGCAAGCATGGTCTCTTCCTCAAGTCCCCGGAGAAAGAAAGCAAGATCCTTTCCTCAAGTCCTCGGAGAAACAAGCACGGTCCCTTCCTCAAGTCCCGGGAGAAACAAGCAAGGTCCCCTCCTCAACAAGTCCTCGGAGAAAGCAAGCACGGTCTCTTCCTCAAGTCCTCGGAGAAACAAGCATGGTCCCCTCCTCAACAAGTCCCCCGAGAAAGCAAGCACGGTCTCTTCCTCAAGTCCTTGGAGAAACAAGCACGGTCCCCTCCTCAACAAGTCCCCCGAGAAAGCAAGCACGGTCTCTTCCTCAAGTCCTCGGAGAAACAAGCATGGTCCCCTCCTCAACAAGTCCCCCGAGAAAGCAAGCACGGTCTCTCTCTCAAGTCCTCAGAGAAACAAGCACGGTCCCTTCCTCAACTCCCCGGAGAAAGAAAACAAGATCCCTTCTTCAAGTCCTCGGAGAAACAAGCACGGTCCCCTCCTCAACAAGTCCCCCGAGAAAGGAAGCACGGTCTCTCTCTCAAGTCCTCTGAGAAACAAGCACAGTCCCTTCCTCAACTCCCCGGAGAAAGAAAACAAGATCCCTTCTTCAAGTCCTCGGAGAAACAAGCACGGTCCCCTCCTTAAGTCCTCAGAGAAAGCAAGAACGGCCCCTAGTTACTTGTAAATTGGGCTTTATGTATATATTGAAAATGCAGTTTGCAATTGCTTTGAAAATGCAGTTCAAAAATTCAGTTAAACCAGAAGTTAAAATTCAGTTCGAAAATGCAGTTTGCAATCTGGACAGTAGCTCTTGATAAACAAAGAAGCAGCAGCAGTTGTATTTACTGGATCTTCATAGATGGTTAAATGCTCACAGGACAAAGCACTTTTCTATAGCACAAGATAGCAGATAACCTGAAACCTCAAACCAGTAAATCACATGCTTCTAGCACAAGACAACTACAGATAACCTCAAACCTCAAACCAGTAAACCTCTAACTTGAGATAATTTGATCAAAATACAGTTACAAGATAATTTGGTTTCAATTTTCCATAAAATTTAACCCGCAGGCCATAGGGCATACTACAGCAGAACTGTGAGTTTCTAAATACAAAGAAGAGGATGTCAGAACTACAAAGGAAAACGAGTCTACCAAGGAGACAATATCGCAAGGTTTCTACCTTCCTGAACTGCCTAGGTCAGCGTCAGATGACAAAGACAATGTGGTTCAGGAAAAGGGAGAAGGTGAATTTTCTGAATAGAATTCAGGCCAATATTCAATTTTATCGAACCCCAGAAATAAAAATGAGCAGGGGATGAGAATGGAGGGGAAGAAGTATACCGAGGAGATGCCGCCGTGAGACTCTATTGCCTCTGAATCACCAGCTCCGTTGTTCCATGGTGAAGAGAAGGAGAGCGACACTTCGCTATTGTTGCCACGGGGTCATGATATTTTCTGAAGCGATGGTGCCAGCGTTTGCCGACGAGGTAGGTGGTGAATTTTCTTCTGTCCAAGAATTTGGCCTCAAGTCATACACATCAAACCGTGGCGAGGATAATCTGGTCCAGGAGACGATGGAGTCGATCTCCTTGATGGCCTCTTGTTGAACCAGTATGCGCCCGCGGCGGTGGCGGCTGACGAGGAGGACAGCGAGGTGGGAGGCGAGGAGCGGGAGGAGCGCGGTGGCCGTGGCCCAGCCACGCCGCGGGCCGTGGGGCGCCAGAGCTCGGTGGCACCGAGGAGGGTTTCCAGCGGAGGCATGGCCCCGCCGCAGTTGCCGGAAGGTCGCCGATTGGTCTCACCACCACCCACTGTTGCGCCGCTGCCCGCCATGGAGGAAAAAGGTGGAAGCTTCATCCACCACGCCGGAGAAATACTCGATATTTATGTCGTGGATGGAGGCACGGTGGAGTGGACAGGAGGAAGGGGGGGACTGCGCGGGGGAGTAGCGCTGGCGCGGGCGCAGTCGCGGGCGAGCGTGGTGGCTGGCCCGCCGAGTCGCCGACGGAGCAGGCCTGGCGCGGGTGAGCGACGGAGCCTGCGGGGAAGATGACGCGGAGGGAAAGAAGACGGAGGACGGTGGGTTTGGTCGGAGAAAACGTAAGGACATTTTTGCAAATTGGTCCATGCGTCATCTAAAACGTGTCGGAGGGAGTATTTTAAAAGGCAGAAGAGAATCTACACTACACTCTCTGTCTATAATTAGCATGTATTCGGAGTTTAGTTAGAGTAAATTTTTGTAAACTTTAAAGTGTCAGCCCAGATCTTGCTTATGAGGTCCTGACATAGATGTAATAGCTCTGGGTTGCCTTTTTTATGGATTCAAGATAATGGCCACGGGAGGGAAACTGTTGAGAGACCGCAATAGCAAGCTCGAGTGTCCACAACTTCGTGTCTCTACTTGTAAAATCACCAAGGCTGGGGTAGGAAAAACTACTAACATCTGCGATATAGAAAAAAACTATTAACATCTACGATTATAGGTTTAGAACCATCATAAAATATATCATATATTTGTTTTCGCTATTAAAGATCTTGATATTTTTCTCTATATTGTTGGTCAAACTTTATAAAATTTGACTTTAATTAAACCTAAAATGCAGGGAGGGGCTATAAAATGTGTTTGTATACAACTCTTTTTAGACGAGTATTTTGGACCAAAAGGAGTATTAGGGCGGTTCTTCGATCCATTTCTTTTTTCGGGTGCATCCACAATGCACTTGATCGCACGCCCACCGGTACGTGCACCACTTGGCTAATTCGTTTTGTGGGTCATTGGCTACCGACACCGGTTCAATTGACGTATCAATTCTTAAAAGTGCACTAGTGGAAAAAGGGCCTTTGGCCAGGACCCTTTAGTCCCGGCCTCCATCTGGGCCAGGACTAAAGGCCCGGCCACGTCGCCCGAAATTCGCCAGCCGCCCGGGAGGCTTTAGTCCCGGCCCGTAACGAGCCTTTAGTCCCGATTTGAGACACAAACCGGGACTAAAGAGCTATGCGCTGAGCGGCCCGCATGTGCGCACCCTTTAGTCCCGGTTTGTGTCTCAAACCGGGACTAAAGTCCTCTGCCTATATATATGGCTGCATAGCAGCCCCTCTCTCCCCTCTTGCATTTTTTTGGATGAAAGTGTGTGAGTGTGTGCTAGCTCTCCTTTTTGCTTGGATGCACTAGAGGTGTTTGTTGAAATGTTTGTTAGAGCGATGCCGCTTCAGTTCACCGAACACAACTACGATATGAGGTGCCCGAGCCACGCTTAAGCCTCTTCCTCTTTATTTCCACTTATTCTAAAAGGTTAGCAACTATATTTCCTCGTTTAGACCGTGCGGTACTAATTTTTAGGATCGTGATTGTGTTTGATATACTGTTGCATGACGCAGATGAGCCATCCATGGATGTACGGTGATCGACGCACCGCCACTTACAAAGAAGGCGTGCATTCTTTTCGAGATGCGGCCGATGCGAACAAGCATGGTGGTGGCTATATGTTTTGTCCATGTGTTGAATGTCGGAATGAGAAGGATTACACTTCCTCAAGAGTCATTCAGAGCCACCTGCTTCGGTCCGGTTTTATGTCGGGCTATAATGTTTGGACCAAGCACGGAGAAAGAGGGGTTATGATGGAAGACGACGATGAAGAAGAAGATAACGATGATGACAACTACCGATCTATGTTCCCTGAGTATGCTGATACCGCAATGGAAGACAATGAAGAAGAAGATCAGGGTGCAGAACGGGAACCAGATGAGCCCGCTGATGATCTTGGCCGGGTCATTTCTGAAGCACGGCGAGGCTGCGACACAGAAAAGGAGAGGTTGCAGTTCGAGCAGATGTTACAGGACCACAACAAATTGTTGTACCCAACTTGTGAAGATGGCCAAAAGAAGCTGGGTAGCACACTGGAATTGCTGAAGTGGAAGGCAGAGACCGGTGTGACTGACTCGTCATTCGAAAAGTTGCTGGTACTGATGAAGAAGATGCTTCCAAGAAAGAACGAATTGCCCGCCAGCACGTACGAAGCAAAGAAGCTTGTCTGCCCTCTAGGATTAGACGTGCAGAAGATACATGCATGCCCTAATGACTGCATCCTCTACCGCGGTGAGAAATATGAGAATATGGATAAATGCCCGGTATGCACTGCATTGCGGTACAAGATCAGAAAAGATGACCCTGGTGAGATTGAGGGCGAGCCACCCAGGAAGAGGGTTCCTGCCAAGGTGATGTGGTATGCTCCTATAATACCACGGTTGAAACGTCTGTTCAGAAATAAAGATCATGCGAAGTTGTTGCGATGGCACATGGAAGATCGTATGAAAGACGATAAGTTGAGGCACCCCGCTGATGGTCGGCAGTGGAGAAAAATCGAGAGAGAGTTCCCGAGATTTGCAGGTGACGCAAGGAACTTATGGTTTGGTCTGAGTACAGATGGCATGAATCCTTTTGGGGAGCAGAGTTGCAGTCACAGCACCTGGCCCGTTACTCTATGTATCTACAACCTTCCTCCTTGGTTGTGCATGAAGCGGAAGTTCATTATGATGCCAGTGCTTATCCAAGGTCCAAAGCAACCCGGCAACGACATTGATGTGTACCTAAGGCCATTAGTTGACGAACTTTTACAGCTGTGGGCCGAACCAGGTGTACGTGTGTGGGACGAGCACAAACAAGAGGAATTTGACCTTCGAGCCTTGCTTTTCGTAACCATCAATGATTGGCCTGCTCTTAGTAACATTTCAGGACAGTCAAACAAGGGATACAATGCATGCACGCACTGTTTAGATCAGACAGAAAGTATATATCTGGACAAATGTAGGAAGAATGTGTACCCGTTCAATCGTCGTTTTCTTCCGCCCAAGCATCCCTTAAAGAAAAAAGGCAAGCATTTCAATGGCAAGGCAGAACCCCGGGGGAAGCCTGTCATCCGTACTGGTGCTGAAGTATTTGATATGGTCAAAGATTTAAAAGTAATCTTTGGAAAGGGTCCTGGCAGCCAACCTGTTCCTAACGGCCCTGATAAGCGCGTACCCATGTGGAAGAAGAAATCTATATTTTGCGAGCTACCCTATTGGGAAGTCCATGAGGTCCGCTCCGCAATCGACGTGATGCACCTGACGAAGAATCTCTGCGTGAATATTCTAGGCTTCCTGGGCTTGTATGGTAAGTCAAAAGATACACCGGAAGCACGGGAGGACCAGGAACGTCATAAAGGAAGAGATGGCATGCATCCAGGGCAGTTTCAAGGGCGTGCCAGCTACGCTCTTACTAAGGAAGAGAAGGAAATCTTCTTTGAAGTCCTTTTCAGTATCAAGGTCCCGACTGGCTTCTCGTCGAATATAAAGGGAATCGTAAATATGAAAGACAAAAAATTCCAAAACCTAAAGTCTCATGACTGCCACGTGCTTATGACGCAATTGCTTCCGGTTGCATTGAGGGGAATTCTACCGGAAAATGTTCGCCTGGCAATTGTGAAGGTATGTGCATTCCTCAATGCAATTTCTCAGAAGGTAATCGATCGAGAAAGTCTATCAGGGTTACAGATTGATGTGGTCCAATGTCTGGTCAGCTTTGAGTTGTTGTTCCCGCCATCCTTCTTCAATATAATGACACACCTCCTAGTTCACCTAGTCGAAGAGATTAGAATTCTCGGTCCTGTATTTCTACACAATATGTTCCCCTTCGAGAGGTTCATGGGAGTCTTAAAGAAATATGTTCGTAACCGTGCTAGGCCAGAAGGAAGCATCTCCAAGGGCTATGGAACAGAGGAGGTCATTGAGTTTTGTGTGGACTTTCTTCCTGACCTTAAGCCGATTGGTGTTCCTGAATCTCGGTATGAGGGTAGGCTGACAGGAAAAGGCACACTAGGAAGGAAAGCAAAAGTATGTATGGACGGGCATTCTTTCTCTCAAGCACACTACACAGTTCTACACAATTCCACCGTGGTGGCTCCGTATATCGTGAGACACAAGAATATTCTACGCTCCGAAAACCCGGGGAAGACTGACTCTTGGATTAAAGGGGAACACGAGAAGACTTTCGGCAGTTGGTTGCAGACACATCTCATGAATGATGACACCGTTGGAGATCAGCTGTACTGTTTGGCCAGGCCACCATCTTCTACTATATGTACTTTCCAAGGGTACGAGATAAATGGGAATACATTTTACACGGTTGCCCAAGATAAAAAGAGCACCAACCAAAACAGTGGTGTCCGCTTTGATGCAACAGACGAGAATGGGCACTGTTTGGAAACATATTACGGGTACATAGAGGAGATATGGGAACTTGACTATGGACCTACTTTTAAGATCCCTTTGTTTCGGTGCAAATGGGTGAAGCTGACAGGAGGCGGGGTAGTTGTAGACCAAAAGTACGGTATGACAACAGTGGATCTCAACAATCTTGCGTACATGGATGAACCATTCGTCCTAGCCAACGATGTCGCTCAGGTTTTCTATGTGAAGGACATGTCTACAAAAACGAGAAAAAGAAATCAGCAAAAGAAGACATCGTCCGATGAGCCAAAGCGCCACATAGTTCTTTCAGGGAAAAGAAACATCGTGGGAGTAGATGACAAGACAGACATGTCAGTAGATTATAATAAGTTTCATGAAATTCCGCCCTTCAAAGTGAAAACTGACCCAAGCATCCTACTGAATGATGAAGATTCTCCATGGCTACGACCCAGAAGAAAACAGAAATAATAGATAGGAATGTTGGTGCAATAATGTAATAATGTATTAAACCTTTTATGTAATGCATGATGAAGATTCTCCATGGCTACGACAGACACGGTTACACCGCTCTTTAGAAAAAAAGCCTTCGTAAACAAATTTTGTAGAAGAAAAAAACCTCCTGAGTGTTTCATCGTAAAATTAGACGAAACAGCAAAGATTGAATTTTGGTTCATCTTGACCAGTGGGTAAATTGCCAAAGAAACAAACAGAGCTATCACAAGCACCACGAATAGAACATTTCATACCGAACGCCACAACACTGGATCCTAGACTTCTAGATTTAACTCAGGCCACCACCGCATAAAACTCACGCATAGTTCAAACTAAACTAAACTAGACTTCTAGATTTAACTCAGGCCGCCACCGATGGATCTCGTCCTGCGCAACAACAAATCCCTTGTATGGATCGGTCAAATTCTCAAATATACAAAAAGAATATTAATAAACATAGTTTTTAATTGAAAATGGCAAAATAGTTAATAGTTTGGATAGTTAAAATAATTAATTTTTAAAATAGAAAATAGTTTTGAATTATTTATTCAATTTCAAACACTTTTCATTTTCATAGTTTTGTCAAATTCTCAAATATACAAAAAGAATATTAATAAACATAATTTTTAATTGAAAATGGCAAAATAGTTAATAGTTTGGATAGTTAAAATAATTAATTTTTAAAATAGAAAATAGTTTTGAATTATTTATTCAATTTCAAACACTTTTCATTTTCATAGTTTTGTCAAATTCTCAAATATACAAAAAGAATATTAATAAACATAATTTTTAATTGAAAATGGCAAAATAGTTAATAGTTTGGATAGTTAAAATAATTAATTTTTAAAATAGAAAATAGTTTTGAATTATTTATTCAATTTCAAACACTTTTCATTTTCATAGTTTTTTCAAATTCTAAACTATACAGAAGTTATTCAATTCAAATTTCAAATAAAATAGTTTTGAAATGAAATCTGAAAAAAATCATAACTGGCGCGCATTTATTTCACCTTTAGTCCCGGCTCGAGTAACCAGCCGGGACTAAAGGGGGGGGCTCGGGCGCGAACTGGAACCGCCCCCCCCCCCAAAACCCTTTAGTCCCGGCTGGGAGCTTAAACCGGGACTAAAGGGGGGCCTTTAGTCCCGGTTTAAGCCCCCAGCCGGGACTAAAGGGCTGGGGTATATAAGCCCGCCCCTTCCTCCTCTCTTCTTCCTCCCGGACTTAGCCATTTGCAGGAGTCGACGACGCGCGCGAGGAAGCTCTGCCGCCGATCGTTGCAGCTGCGCGAAAACTCGCCGGCGCCACCGAGCCCCGCCGCGCCGCCTGCCACCGAGCCCCGCCGCGCCGCCCGCCGCCCTCCCACGCGCGCCGCCCGCCGCCCTCCCGCGCGCGCCGCCCGACGCGCCACCGCCTGCCCTCACGCGCGCGCCGCCCGCCGCCCTCCCGCGCGCGCCGCCCTGACGCGCCACCGAGCCGCCGCGAGCCCCGAGCCACCCCGACCACCTCTCGGTGAGCCCGCCCGCCGGCCACCCATTAATTTTTTTTGTTAACTGTTAGGTTAGATAAATTTTGTTAGGTTTAGTTTTTTTTAAAATTTGTTATTTGTTAGAGATAAAATTGTTAGAAAGTTTTAGATAGAATTGTTAGATAAAATTGTTAGGAATTTTATTTGTTACATAGAATTGTAACAAAGAGAAATAGAGTTAAATAGAAATAGAATTATTTTGCAATTAGAAATATAATTAAATAGAAATAGCAAATAGAAATAGAGTTAAATAGAAATAGAGTTAAATAGAAATAGAGTTAAATAGAAATAGAAATAGCAAATAGAAATAGAGTTAAATAGAAATAGAGTTAAATAGAATAGAAATAGCAAATAGAAATAGAGTTAAATAGAAATAGAGTTAAATAGAATAGAAATAGCAATAGAAATAGAGTTAAATAGAAATAGAGTTAAATAGAAATAGCAAATAGAAATAGAGTTAATTAGAAATAGAGTTAAATAGAATAGAAATAGCAAATAGAAATAGAGTTAAATAGAAATAGAGTTAATTAGAAATAGAATTAAATAGAAATAGCAAATAGAAATAGAGTTAAATAGAAATAGAGTTAATTAGAAATAGAGTTAAATAGAAATAGCAAATAGAAATAGAGTTAAATAGAAATAGAGTTAATTAGAAATAGAAATAGAGTTAATTAGAAATAGAGTTAAATAGAAATAGAGTTAAATAGAAATAGAAATAGAGTTAATTAGAAATAGAGTTAATTAGAAATAGAGTTAAATAGAAATAGAGTTAATTAGAAATAGAAATAGAGTTAAATAGAAATAGAGTTAATTAGAAATAGAGTTAAATAGAAATAGAAATAGCAAAATAGAAATAGAGTTAAATAGAAATAGAGTTAAATAGAATAGAAATAGCAAATAGAAATAGAGTTAAATAGAATAGAGTTAAATAGAACAGCAAATAGAAATAGAGTTAAATAGAATAGAAATAGCAAATAGAAATAAGTTAGAAAAAATAGAATTACTTTGCAAATAGAAATAGAATTACTTTGCAATTAAAATAGAATTATTTTGCAAATAGAATTTATTAGTTAATCAAATGTCGGTATTTTGCAGAAACTATGGATCCACATAGCAGGAACCTCGAAGAGGAAGAACTTCTCGAAGATATAATCAAAGACGCCCCCGACATTGAACGAGCTGAATCTCCGTCGTCTTTTCTGAACCCCTCCGGAGATGGAATGGAGGTCGATCGACACGAAGATGAAGCCGATGGGGCCGGAGATAGCTCCAATGACGGAGAAGGTGATAGCTCCACTGATGGAGAAGCCGGTGGAGAAGCCGGTGGAGAAATAATAAAGTCCGGCGAGGTATACATATGAAGTTCGACAATCATTCAGTAATATGTGAAAAATATTGGAGATAGCTCTATATTGTATACATATACATTCATTTGACGAATGTTTCTCCCTCTTAGGCCTCCACATCGAGCAAAGCTACGAAACGAGGCCCGACTAAAAAGTTGGACGCACGGACGCATTACACCTTTGAGGTGATATTGCCTACGGGCGAACCAAAGCTTCCTAAGAATGCTGCTGACACATTCAAGAAGCAATGCGGAGTTCTCGTTAGGGATCACGTCCCGATCAGCGTTCGGGAGTGGAACAAGCGCAAAGGGGCAGCCGATAGTGACTATGTCGCCGAAAGGTACAAAGATAATCTTTGGAATGATATCATGTCACATTTCAACCTGCCAGAATGTGAGAATCAAGACGCCGCAAATAAACTGAGGGCCAAAGTCAAGCAGTGGACTCTAAAGAAGATGGCCGAACTGTTCCGTAGCTGGAAGAAGAAGCTATGGAAAGACTATCTGAAGACAAAGAAAGTGCCAGTATTCGAGGGGTATCTAGCCAAGCAGGCGAATCACTGGAAGGCATTTCAGGAGTACAAGCAGTCAGAAGATGCCAAGGCATTATCAGAAAAGAACAAGAAAAATGCCGACAAGAAGAAATATCACCACACGCTGGGGCCAGGGGGCTATGAGACTGCCATCCCAAAGTGGGATAAGAAAGAGCAAGATCTGCTAGCTAAAGGCATCGTACCTGAACCCATCCGTGATGAGTGGGAATTGAGAGCAAGGAATTGGTTCCTTGCGCATGGTGGTTCGTACGACGAAGAAACAGGGGACCTCATCTGCAGTGACGGTCTTAGGATACCCAGGGAGAATTGGAAAAAAATAGTGAAAGAAATTAAAGAGGGAAAAAGACAGTTCACTGCAGATAGAGAGAAAGATTTGCTCACACTGGTCCTCGGCAATGACGAACATGGAGGACGAATGCGAGGCTTCGGTCCTTCTTACCCGTGGTGGCTTGGGTTTGCCAGAGACCAAGACACTTACAGAAGCCGAGCGAGAGCAAAGAAGCGACAGCAGGATGAGGAGAATGACAAGTTCAACCAGTTGCTTGCCAGGCTTAACGAGCAACAGAAGCAGATTGACGAGCTTAGAGGAGTAGCGCGCCAGGAAGATCCTGCACTCGATATTACCGGCGCCCCATCTAAGCGGAAAAGCAGCGTGGCTGAATCTGAGGCCCCGCCCGACGATGCACGAAGAATGATAGAGGGCGGTCCCGGCTACCCCGTGGATGGAATCAAGGAGTCAACATCATGTGAACTCCATCAGAAATTCAAGAACATATCCATGAAGGTGGCCGTCGGACAAGCTTTACCTTCTGGCCCTGATGCACGCTGGCATGGCCGTGAGATTCCAGCTGGCTTTGCTAAAGTCGGGGTGGATGAAATCATGGCGGGGTTTCATGATATGGAGCTCGACATGGCTGGACCCGAAGATGAAAGGACACTCGGAGAAGTACTGGGTGGAGTCATCCTATGGGACAAGAACTACATCAAGCTTCCAGGCTCGGCCCCAAGGACAACACCGCCTCCGAGTCGTCGCAGGTCACCTACACCTCCATCACCTCCAAGCCCTCCACATGACGACGGCCACCACAACACGAGTCCAGATCGTTCACCGCCGCCGGACTTGGGTCGGCCGTCTCCGCCGCCCCCCGCTAAGGATACTAAGCGGAAGCGTGCCAGCAAGAACGCTCCGTCGATGAGTTCTAAGCGACGGAGCTCCCCAAAGCGCAAACTGTCGCCCCTCCCAAAGGTACCTCATGCTAATCTTCCTATCAGACCTTATGATCGTACCGACGAGGAAAACGCAAGGATAACAAAGGAACATTATGAGGCGCAGATGAAAAAGAAGGAACCCGAGCCCCGCCCGGAATACACCGAGAAGCAAATAGCATATGCAAAATACTTCATGACCCTTCCATCACAGTATGACTTACACCATAAGCCTGACGACTATACACGCACATTGCAGAAGGAAGGGCAAAAGAGCAAGTCACGTGCAAGTGCAAGTGCAAGTGGGAGCAAATCAAGTTCAACTACAAGCAAAATAAGATCAGACGTTCCTCAGCTTGGACAACAGGCCAAACAGTCGATCCCACCCCTCAGGGTGTTACCCGAGAATGTTCCCTCTCTGGTGCAGGGGCAAGATTTGGGATTAGCAAAGAAGTGGGCGGATGAATGGGGTATCCCGGTTGAAGTCATTCTGGCTTCCCAAGACGACGTGGTACCCAAGGCTGTGGTAGCCCCTAAGCCACAGTTTTTCATGGGAGCGCCTTTGGTCAGCAAAGATAAGTTTGATGATCTCCCAACAAATATGCGTTACTTGCATACATGGTACTTAAGTGAATCAAAGAAAGGGAGAACGATGATCGTGGCGCTTGTCCCACGGGAGTACTACGGCCGTCCCGAAGACATCCATATCGACTTTGATGAACTCTTCCAGATGTACAATGCCGACGCCCTCGACAAATCGCTTATGAGTTGCTATTGTCTGTAAGTTTTTCAATTCGTTGTCTACATATAACTTGTTCAATTATTTCAATTCATTGTCTACATATAACTTGTTCAGTTATTTCAATTCATTTTCTACATATAACTTGTTCCGTTCTGACTTGTACTCTATTATGCAGAATGAAGATTCTGGAATGTAAAAGTAGGAACATCCTAAATATTGGGTTTATTGACCCAGATAAAATACATATAAAGACGCTAACTGATAACCCCAAGGAGACGGAGGAAAACCTTCTAAGGTTTCTAATAGATCAAAATTACTGTGACCACATACTGTTTCCATACAACTTCAAGTGAGGGTCTTACTCTGTTGTGTCCATTCACTTATGAGTGTAATTGATAAGTTACTGACACATATATATATATACATGTGCAGCTACCACTGGATTCTGTTGGACATTCAAATTGATAAGGGAAGAGTTGATGCCTTCGACCCATTATCGAGACCCTTGGAACAGTTCCAAAGCCTGTAGGACATGCTCCAAGGGTAATTTCAATCATTCTTGCGCTCTATCGGTCTCTTTCGATGATTTTCTGATATATCAATTAATAAAAAACTTAGCAAATCATTTTCCTTGTCGGGCAGGGTTTGGAAGCGGTTCAAGTGCGTGACTCCCGGTATCCGGCATGAGAAACTGACCTTTAGAGCGGCTCAGGTAAGTAGTAGTATGATATACTTCTATTTTCAATACTTTTGTAATGCTAGATTATTATTTTGATTATATATATTCAATTCTCGTAAAGTGCGACCAGCAGCCACGGGGGACGCATCTATGTGGATACTATGTTTGCGAGACCATTCGCACGTTTACCTCTGAGCACAAGGATTACAGATACGACGTAAGCAATGAACATTCACACCTCTATTTTTACCCGTCATTCTTTGTTATCATGATTGATATTCATATTCATCTCCTCTTCTTATATAGTACACGCCATGAGGGAGAAGTACCTACCAGAGCAATGCGCGATTGCTGTTGCAGAGGAGCTGGCGACCTTTCTGAGAATAGAAGCTATAGACGACAAAGGACGATTTAGTGTAGCTAGGGGCCATTACTGATGTTGGTCCATGTAATCAAATAGACGGGCTCTAGTCCCGATAATTCTGATCTCCATATAATTGTATATATATGCTCGCTTGTAAGATAAGTTAATCTTATATATATGCATAAACTAATTCCCGAACACGCACCAAACGAGGCATCACGTTAATCCCCCGAACACCTAAAACCCTAGAACCCCTAAACCCTAAAAACCCTAAAGTAAAAAAGCAAAATCTGTAGATGCCTTTAGTCCCGGTCTGTGTTACAAACCGGGACTAAAGGTCCTGGCCCTGGATCCCTCGGAGACGCCCACGTGGACAGCCTCCAGTCTCGGCTGGTAACCAGGCCGGGACTAAAGGGTTAGCCTTTAGTCCCGCGGCTGGGGTCCCGGTTGGCAAACTGGGACTAAAGGCCATTACGGGCCGGGACCGAAGGTGCTGTCCCCACTAGTGGTGGCATTTGATTTGCCGTTTGCGCCATTGAGCTCTTGCATTTATCCGTACAAATCTTCGCACCACACATGCTATCTCCAATCCAAGACTCCAAAACGCAATTTGGAAGATGTCTTTCTCCAGCATCGCCAATATTGGGATTGCCGTCGCCCGCTTCGCGCTATCCACATGGACAAAGAGATATCAAATCACCGCTCGCCAAAGTGCCATTGCGCAACCCACATTTGGAGACCGTGGCCTAGCGACCAAGATCTTGCACCCACATCGATCGCAGCAAGCACCACCACGAGAAAACAACCCGAGCAGGATGATGTCAAGGCTAGCCGATTAAAACCCTAGACCAAAGGAGGTATCAATCGATCGGCACGAGCCGGATCCTCCTCTGGCTCCGTGATTTTGTGTAGCTGACAGATGGGTCCCACATATGCGGAGGCAGAACAAGTTGGAGGACCTCGTTCCCGATCGGCATGGGGTGCTAGCTCTACTCTTCTTCTTTCTAGCTCCCTAGCTAGCCCCTACATACCCTGATTGCCGGCCCTTTGCGCGGTGCTGGGGTTGCCCTATGGACGGGCGAGGTTAATTTCGTTGGCTGATTCCGCTTCCCGGTCTCGTTGGTTGCTTGGCTCGAGGGGTCACCCTCGCCGACGTGCAAACGTGCAGTGCTAGGGAGATGGGCGTGTGCATGCTAGCTAGATTAGCACATCTCTACTGGTCCTGCAACTGCAACCTTTTCTGTGCTTGTTTTCTCTCGCCGGCCAAATCATGGGCAGTGGTTCAACCATACGAGCATTTTTCAGCGAGGAACATTTTTTTTTAGGAGTGCACCGGAGCCATTGGGCATTGGGCAGGCCGGGAGGGAACATGTGAGCATGGTTTAGGTGAAGTGCATCCAGACCGCCCACTATTCTAATCTACTATGCTCTCCGATAAAGTGCGGTGCTACTTATTTCCATAATTCAAAAGTACAGAGAAAGAAATGCCCGCACGCTGCACTGGTCCTCGTTAGTCCTTACCATCCGACATCCGTCCGTGACAGGACGCCGCTTCAAAGATAGGATAAGATCGAGCGCCTTGAAAATATTTCTCGCACGAGATATTCATGTTGTACGCACATTGCTTGACACTATTGTTCTCCTCAAGATCATCTTCAAATGATCGAAAACATACTACAGTGCCTATTATTGAAGTAAGCACATGGTGCCCTACACCCCGTGCACGCTATCTACAATGCCTCGACAATAGTCAAGACACACAGTCGATCAAAATCTGATCTTCTTTCTTCTTCATCTTTGATTCGGCCGTGGGACATGCCACTGCTTCATTACAAAATAATAAAGCTCAAAAGAAGCATTCGGCTTTGAGTTAGTGTAGTAGTGGAGATCATGTCGATCATGCCATTTTCCTACATTCCCCTTCCTGACCAAGGAACCTCCCTCGGCTCTCGCTAAGCAAACCCTATTGTGTAGCCTCGTGTTCTGCATTGAACTAATCATCTCGCAGCACAATGGTCGACTCAAACGCACACAAACAAAGATCAAAAGACTACTTTCACAAGTCTTGTATTTACACTTCCGCAGCGTTATCCTCATGATTATTTTCAGGGATTTGGTCAAAATATAAAGGTACTCCCACAGGAAACAGAGAAAGCTCATGACAATCAAGGAGGCACCGAAACCAGTGCGATTCTGATAATTTGCAGCCAGACCGAACCTCTCGTGAAACCAAAAGCTTCGGGTAACTGATTATTCTGTATTAATATATGGCATTGTTCACAAGTGAGGTTTCTCAACAGAATTCGCTGTTGTATGTAACTGATTATTCTGTATTAATATATGGCATTGTTCACAAGTGAGGTTTCTCAACAGAAATCGCTGTTGTATGTAACACCCCACGGAAACCTACTAGTCTGCCGACACCATCTTCCCTCCCATTCTCCCAATCGTACAGCTAGAATAGTGCAGTTCAAGCAAGGCAAGTCAGGCATCTCTTGAAAACTTATGCCTGGTTTGCCATGCATTGGAGTGCGGTCGCTGTTAAAAGGTGTTCATATGCAGAGAGCCCCTAGATCCGGTACGGGTATTGTAGACTTGCGCTCCTTGACGGGTGCTGCTTCAGGTTGTTCTTTCTTCTTTTGCTTCTTCCCTTTCTGAGCCTTCCCTTGGGGACCTTTGGTCCTGATAGGAGGTGTCAAGCACATATAGGAAGACACTATCAGTTTATACTTCATTACACTTTCACGTACCAAGAAAAATCAGGGTTTTACTACTTGGATAAAAAATGCTTAACTGACGCTAACTATCAAAATGTGCTCAAGTGTGTTATACAGAGCTTGACAGAAAAATAATCACACCACTCCTACATGAGGCATGAGACTATGAGCATATTTTATTTTGCATTAAATTACTGTTTGGATTTCATAAACTGTACAGAACACAGTAGAAATGCTGCGTGGAAGGACATTCATGATGTAGCTTTTATCTAGATGAGCTTATCTGAAGAATGTTTGCCATGGAAGCAACGGGAAAGAAGGTCATAAGTAGCAAAGAATATGCTAAAAGACCAAGCCAGGATGGAAACATTCAAAAGTCATACTGTGGAGGTTCTTTTGACGCTACAGCCTTGGATAAACTACAAGAAGCCTTGTGCTTCTTTGCAGATCCACAAGAACACTCCTTGGTATTGGACTTTTCCTGCAAAAAGGAACAAGGGACAATTCTCATTCGCCTTTCTAATTTCACCATAGTGGAACAATGCAAGGCAATTGAGCATTGGGAACCTTAGTCTAGAGTTATCACAATGATAGTTACCTTCTTATCATGTGAACTTTTGGAATTTTGAACTGTTTCATATTTAGTAGAACAGCTTTCTTCTTCCTTGTGCTCATTTAGGGATGTGCTAAGCTCGTCTCCTATGAAACATAGATTACGATCACCCAGCAAATATGTACAATAAATTAATGAGTTGGCCTCCAACTGTTCTTTAATAGGTTTATTCACGAATTCAGAATGTCCCAATTTGATAAGAGAATAAATTATAGAATCGCTACATGAGATATTTTTGGGGACTGTGTGCTAATGTACCTAGCATACTGAACACCTTACTTATCAGTGCACAATCAGATCCTGTTAAAATGTTGTTCACGAATACTTGGATATCAATTAAATGAAATCTTAGTCAGCAAGGATGATGATTCAGATAGAAGCAAAAGTGGTTCATGTTCACTTTCCTACATATTTATCAAAGTCTATACTACATACTCTATTAGATATCACCTAATTCCTATTCACAACGACCAGCAATTTGGTACCTAAGAAAGTCTATACTGGATACTGCAGCCTTTCTTGTTATCGCATTCACATACACGTCTTAGTACAGATAAACTACCAATTATATGGATTAATGGATGTTATCTAACATATCAATCACCTATAACAATTTCCTGCAAAACCAAATGAGAAAAGCATCCAGAAAAGCAAGGTAGCCTACTTTTTGGCAAGAAGACATGACTGCATGAGTTTTCCGACAAATCTATTCACTGTTTTGTCTTAAAAATGATTCTACAAAATGAGTATAGTCTTCAAAATGATTCTACAAAATGAGGACCCAGAACATCTACATGCTATATTGCCCAATATAGCTAAGTTACTACTACACAGTTAGGACCTTTGTGAATGAGACACATGCTTCCAACAGAAAGCGAACCAGTTCATATTTTGGGAAGAAGCCAAGAACACTGCAACAGGATTAGACTCCGAAAACTGAGCTAATGTTGTTTCCAAAATAGTGCAAATTTCACAGTAAATATTATCAATTCTTATACGGGAAGTCTTCAGCAAAGATAGGATTAAATTTATTAGAAGTCACTCCAATTCCATTATGGTGTTCTACAAGTAATAATAAAGAGTAACAAATAGGGCATTACAATGCAAAGCATAATAAACATACATGCACACAAAATAAACTGTTGGGAAAGCAGAGAGCTATTTAGTCCTTCAGGGGAGTTCAAGGCTTACCATTGCACGCATAGTCCATATAAGGATCCCCGTTCACGTTATCTGGACCCACTGCATATCGCTGAGCTATCATGTACTCAATAGCAGCATCAACATCACCATCCAATTCTCCTAAAACCTGCATGATCAGCATCACCATCCAATGGGACATCAACAGATAATGATTGCTAAAGATCAACCTAAAGAAAGTGCACAAATGCAATGTAAAAATGGTGATTAATCATACAACTCATACATGTTCAGCTACAGCAGGATCAGAACATCCAGTTCCAGCCATGACCAGTTTAACTAATGTCTCGTCATAGGTTGATCTGTTCGAAGATTTTTTTAGGTCTTTTGCTTTTGTTTGACCATTATTGCTTGTGCTGGCTACATTGGCGTCCGTCTGTAAGATGATGATACAAACAGAAACAGACAACGATAAGCAGCAGCATATTCAGTAGTCCCCAACAAACAACAGTATTTCATTGTCCTTCCAGGAAAGAACAAAGCTGAACTGTTCAGAATTTTCAAGTGAATAACCTTGATAACAACTGGTATTGCAGGACCTTGGCATGGATCTTCAGTCAGCCTAACACTATTGTAATGTTCACCGTGATGATACGATCTGCATTCATCAGATTGGAAGGTGAATGAGAACTATGTCTACTACCATCAGCACTAACATAGCTACAAATCACAAAATACATTAACTTACAAATGAACCATATTGCTAGCTTCACGACCAGAGAAGTTGTTGATATACCATCGTGGTGAGTTAAGCTGTAAAACAAACAAGGCTCGAGTGAATTATGTATGTCATCCATAAATCAAAAATCAGAATGAAGGCTTGCATTGAAAAATACCATGTGAATGCATATGTTCCGGTTCGTGACAAGAGAGCCCGCCTGCAACTCCATGTTGCCAGCCCAAGTCCCATCCTTCATCATAGAGGCACAATACTCATCAAACGGTACCTCATCCTCTATGAATGGCTCATACTCTTCGCGGTGTTCCTACAAGTTGCACAAAGTAAGGATTGTAATAGCCTGAGACCACTGTGTACATCAGCAATTCAACACCAAATCCATGGGATAATATTTGTAAAATAGCTCCATTGAGTCCAATGTTGGTTATGGAACCAATTCCTATAATTATGAAACCCATGCGAGATACAGAGGAGTAGGCTATTCTTTTTTTGAAATTTCGTTGACCAAGAGAAGTTGAAGCTGCATAGATTATTTGGATGGCTCCTATTATTACTAACCAGGGCGAAAAGAGATAATGAGCATGAGGTATGTCTAATTAGTCTCCCCTAGCGATGGATTCCTAACTAACACATTAATTTACAAGTAGGTAAACAAAAAGTTGTATCATCACATACCACAATGTATTGCACAACCATCTCCCGGTACTTCATGTGCTGTTCCTCATCGCCCTCAAGCTGGTCACCCATTGCCCTGCAGACTACGATGAGTAGTCATGTAACTCAAAAGACAGCATACATAGCCACAGCAGCAGTAGTACTGAATCCCCCTCCCCATCTTTTTATTATGAGATAAACAAGAATTTGAACAAAATCCAAGACAAGAAGATGATCCTGAACCTGAAGAAGCAGTTGCCATCCGCGGTGACCTCGACTATCTTCAACCCAATGGAGTCCAGCTGCGCCCTGAATTCCAACATGTCGGCCTTCTTCCCCAGCTTCTTTACCTGAAGAGGAATCGGAAAAAGAAAGAATCTTCACTCTCCGGCCCTAATTTCGATCAAACATGGGAAGTAAGAGATCGATCGAAAGCGTAGTTTTTTATTCACCGCATCACGCTGCTTCGGCTTGCGGGCCTTTGACGCCGCGGCCGCTTTCTTCTTGCCCGCCATCACGCTGCACTTCTGCTGATCCTACTCTAGAAATCGGCGGCGGGCGGCGGAAGTCGGGAGGGGATGGAGCAGAGCTCTGGAAACTCTGCCGGCGACGGGGCGAGAGTGGTAGGAACAAGAAAAGGAGTAGGAAAATAAGCTTGAAGCCGGAAGGATCAGCCTGGGCCTCCTCGTGGGCTTCCGGGCCGAGCCGGCCCAGACCACGTCGCAGTGGGCCGTGGAGCTGGGTTGTGCTCGTCCGTGCCGGAGTCCAGCGCCGCCGCCGGCAGAAACCCCACTTCTGCTCTGCTCCTCTCGAACCGAAGCTCGAAAGCGCCGGAGCTCTCCTTCCTCGTCGGCTTCCTCATCCCCTCCATCTAGCTCGAAAGCGGAGGTCCATCCGGACGAGCGAGTCCTTTTTGGTGTAAGGAAGCCCTATCTTTGCTGTTCGTTTTGATCCCTTCCATGCGCGAGCTGTTTGCGCCAGATTTGGTTCCGCCGGCCATGTTGCTTGGCGCATTCCGTGGCAGTATTGTTCTAAAGTTGATCCATTTTCTTCTGCAGGGAAACCTAGGTAGGGATAGAGCAGGGTAACTCGAAATGGCAGCCTTCCTCAGGTCAAAGTGCTCATCAGGTACTCCTCGTGTCGCTCGGTTCTCATCCTATCCTAATTATAAAGATTTCAGTATCAAACCTGACATGAAGAATAACGAAATTGGCATGGTTTTATATTTCCATCATCCTATACAAACTCGTCAATGGAGCAGACATATAATCATTCGCGAGATGTGATGTTTCTGAACAGAAGTTGTCTATGCTCCATAATTTTAGCTCGTTGCATTAAACGATACGCTGTATGTGAGAATACCGTAAGACATATCAGAATGCAAGCATTACACTGGCCAAATTCGATTGATCTGAAAAACACTTCAATTCAAATTTGTATTTTACCTATATCCAGATGTGCTGCTCGGTTCTCATGTCGCCCGTTTACAATGGGGTCTGTTAGCGACTTATATTATAGTTAAGATTCAGTTCATGTGAAATTCGAGGATTGAACATGCATCTTCGCGACATGTCATATTTTTGCATACCAGTTCGTTACTCCTTCCAGAGTTTCCATCTGTGGTTGATGACATTGGCACGAGAAGAACATGATACATTGAAACCTTGGAGAAAATTCATGACTATCGTAAACGAGCAACATGAGAACTGAGCATTTACGGATGTGCTTGCTCAGTTCACGTGCCGCTCCTTTACCATAGGAGTGTGGTAGTAGCTGGCTTGAGATTGTGGTAACAACATTCAGTTCATGTGGTAGTCGGCGATCAAACATGCATCTTCACGACATTTCATGTTTTTGCATATTAATTTTGCTACTCTTTGCAAGATCACAATTGCCATCTGTGATTGATGAAACTGGTACGAGAAGAACATTGTATATCAACCATGGAGAGAAATCTTTGGGTACTCCTTGAATCTTTTTCTGAATGGGCTCTGCTAGTTGATCCTTAGTCAGTCTGAACTAAGGATTATGTGTTTGACTTACAGTTTTAACTACTTAAGCTTATTGGAATTTGAACATATGGTGATTATGGTTAACTCCTATAACACAAATGCATAAGGAACTACCATAACTGTTTCTGAAAGTTATGACTGATGTCTTCACTATAAGAAAATGATCCGGTGGAGTATCTTGGGATCCTCCATCTCTAGTTGAATTCTCTGTCCAGAGTCCTTTAAAACTCAACCAGTTGCATATTCTTTTGGCATATGATTCTGCAATGAGATGCTTAGCAAAATCACATGAGGTAAATGCTTTTCTTGATCTATGTAGTTGGACGTGCTTTGATGGGAAGCCTTGGAAACAATCTGTACGGGGGTGCTAACTCGGCTGTTGAAGCAGTGGCAAGACCATCTCGTTCTGATGCTGTCTGCCAGGTATTTTGCACTACTGCTGCTTCCTTCAACTACAAATGTTCGATGAAATTAACATGCCCATACTTCTGGTTCTGATAAATATTGTTGTCAAGATTTAGGACTTTCTTTGGTTTTCTTAATAGTCTACAATGGGGTAGATTCTTACTTATTGAACACTATATATTATGATTTTTTTTCATGAGGCATCTTTTAAGCATGTTTCAGTGCTTTCTGTTTTCTATAAGAGTTCGAAATGACTTTATGAAGAAAAAATCGTCTTCATAACCTTTTATATGATGTAAAGCTGGAAGTAGAATGTATAGTTTTCTTGAGGTGCAATGTTTATCTGTTGATAAATGTTTTCCAAGGAGAGAGGTGATAACATGTGCTCCTATTCTTGTTTCAGCAAATCAGAACATTCATCCAGATGAGAACAAACCTCAAGGTGGTAGACAACTCTGGAGCCAAGCGAGTTATGTGCATACAGTCCCTCAGGGGTAAGAAAGGAGCCAGGCTTGGAGACATGATCATCGGTTCTGTCAAGGAAGCGCAGCCTCGCGGTAAGGTCAAGAAAGGAGATGTGGTCTATGGAGTGGTTGTCCGTGCTGCCATGAAAAAGGGGCGCAGCGACGGCAGCGAGGTCCAGTTCGATGATAACGCGATAGTCATTGTGAACAATAAGGGTGAACTGATTGGCACTCGTGTCTTTGGTCCTGTTCCCCATGAGCTCAGGAAGAAGAAGCATCTCAAGATCCTGGCACTGGCTGAACACATAGTTTGAGGAATCTATCTGCTTAGTTGAATCTCTATGTTAGTTCCGCAGGATGAAATGTGCATCTCCAGATAGTTCGCGGGATGTTTTGGTTGACAACTTGCTCTTAGTGTATTCCACCTTTACTTTCGTCATTTGTGTTTGCAATAATCTCTACCCAAACAGGAGAATATACTTTGCTTGGTATCTGAACTTTATTCTGTGATCGTTAAATGTTGGTATATGTAATCTGCGCATGTGATGTATATGTGAAGCATATGTGTATATGTGGTGAATATGGATTATTTGCTGCATTTTTTTTTCTTCTGTACATTTTCACCACTGACCAGTACAAACCTTGTGCCAGTCACTGATGACATTTTTCACGACTGAAGGCTACTGACCAGAGCAAAACCAGTCAGCAGAGACCGTTTTTTACCAATCGTGTGAGTGGCAAACAGAAGAAAGTACTCCGTATGTCAAATTCAAAGATCTTGTAAAGCAACTGCCTCAAGAATGATTGTTAGCTTGTGCACATTGCTGAGATTGATCTTAGGTTTAACCAGCTGAGACAAAAAGGGGAGCAGGGCGCCCAACGTACATGCCTGATCAGCGCACCCAAAACCCACTTGTTTCAGTCCTGGTCTCACAAATCACATCGCCACTTATATAAAGAGGAGGCTGCAATCTTGTAAGGCAATTTTCTCCACTTTCAAAGCATGCAATCTATGATCCCTAACATACACGAAAAACTCCTTTGCTGCCCTAGTGCAAGTAATCTATCAACGTCTTCCCCATTTGGATAATTCGTGTAGTGATCAACGATGACTTCAATTATTTCTATGGCAAACCTCTTGTGTGCCCTTGTACCACTAGCTTCTCTAGTCCGACAATACTAATCTACAACACCCGCCGCTATTCCACAAGTAGAATTCACATTGATGCCATAATCTTCTAGTAAGAGGATAACCCAAAGAGTTTCACAATCAAATTTTGGGCATGTTTAGTTCACAACCACATTGCCAAACTTTACCACAAGTGTGACAATTGTTTGTTTCAGTGTCGCCACTGTGGCATACAAAACTTTATTGGCAGCATATCTTACCTATTATAGAAATATAGTTTTGCCAAAACTTGCCACACTTGTAAGGATCGATTGTTCACCATACTTTTATAGCTTAGTAAAATTAGTGCGGCAAATATGGCTAGAACCAAACTTATGTCCTCCATACTGTTTTGTTGGGACCTCACTCGTTGCTACTCCCTCCATCCATAATAATGTCAGTTGATTTAGTAAATCAACGACACTAATTCCGGATAGGAGAGCGAGTCAAATTCAGTAGGCCACCCCTTGTATTATTCTCTTATACTGTATTATTTTCTTGGGATCGTTTATGCGAATATCCCAGGACACCTGTCCTAGTGCGGTGCAATGTGTGCAACGTGTCCCGAGTCCCGACAGGCGATCCCCATCTCGATGTATGTACTTGTATAATGGAAACGTGGGTACTGTTCTAGGAAAGCTCATTTTATCACAAGCCATTCTCCACATCTCCACAAAAAAGAACGACTGGTACAAAATCTCCGGCTCGTCGAGTGCTGGAGAGCCAAAATAATACCTGTCCTACAAGCTACAACCACGCCATGCTAGTATATATAGTACTGGGAAGATGATTGCCCAAAGCAGCTCATACGCATCCCAAGAAGAAGAAGAAGCTTCGATCGCGTAGTGAACCAAAATGGGCAGCAACGAGCTCATCATGGAAGCTGAGGGCGCCGTCCAGATCGTGTCCCGGCGCATGGTCCGGCCGTCGTCGGACGGCGCCACGCCGTCGGAGGACATCCACCTCACGCCATGGGACCTTCGCCTTCTCACCATAGAGTACGTCCAGATGGGGGTCCTCCTGCCAGCGCCCCCCGTCGGCGGCGAGCGCCTCGTCGAGGCCCTCGCGTCCTCCCTCGCCTGCACACTGGGACGTTACTATCATTTCGCTGGCCGGCTCGCCGTCGACGAGCGCGGAGACGGTACGGTCACAGTCCGGCTGTGCTGCACCGGAGAGGGCGCCGAGCTAGTTCACGCGGCGGCGCCCGGCGTGGCGGTCAAGGACGTCGTCGGCTCGGTGTACAGCCCGTCGAAGGTGGTCTGGGAGTTCTTCTCGATGAACCGGGTGCTCAACGCGGACGCGGCCGTCGAGTCGCTCCCCGTGCTGTCTGCGCAGCTCACCGAGCTCGTCGACGGCGTCTTCGTCGCCGTGTCCATGAACCACTCCGTCGGGGACGGCACCTCCTTCTGGGAGTTCTTCAACGCGTGGTCGGAGATCCACCGAGGCGGCGCTAACGGCGTCTCGGCGCCGGCGCCGGTGCACGGGAGGTGGTTCGTCGACACGAGCCCCGTGCCGATCCCCTTGCCGTTCGCCAAGCTGGAGCGCCTCCTCCAGCGGTTCGAGCTCCCGCCGGTGCAAGAAGCCTTCTTCACCTTCTCCGCAGCGACCGTGAAGAAGCTCAAGGCGAGGGCGAACGACGAGATGGCCGGCATTGCCACGGCCCCCATCTCCTCGCTGCAGGCTCTGCTGGCGCACCTCTGGCGTTCGGTGTGCCGAGCCCGGCGCCTGAAGCCGGGGCAGGAGACGTTCTACAAAGTCATCATCGGGGGTCGGGGCCGCGTGAGCGGCATCCCGCCAGGCTACGTGGGCACCTCCCTGGTGCCCGGCGTGGCGGCCTGCACCGCCGGCGAGATCCTGGAGAAGGGGCTGGGGTGGACGGCGTGGCAGCTGAACCGCGCCGTGGCGTCGTTCGACGAAGCGGCGTTGACGGAGTACCTGGACCGCTGGGTCCGGGAGCCGATGTTCTCGTTCACCGGGAACCTGTCGGCCGGCAGCGTGGGGATCGAGACGGGGGGCTCGCCGCGGTTCGACGTGTTCGGGAACGACTTCGGGTGGGGTAGGCCGGTGGGAGTGCGGACCGGCCTCGGCGACAAGACGGACGGGGAGGCCACGGTGTTCGAGGGGCCGGACCTGGGTGGGAGCATGTCGCTGGAGGTGTGCTTGGCGCCGGAGGCGATCGAGAGGCTCGTCGCCGACGGCGAGTTCATGGACGCCGTTGCCGTGCCGGCGGCGTGATCACCTACAGAAAGCACCAGAAATAAAAAGCATGACACATCAAAAGAAAATAAGCGAGACGTCAGTAGCCACTAGCCAATAGGGTGCGGCCCGTAATGCCCATGAAGCATGGCGCGACGCAGATTAAATGCACGGGACATGGTGCAACATGCACACAATTCAAGTACGTAGTAGGACATAGCAAATAAAGAACGTGCTTCTAATTTTATAAAATGCTTTATCTCTTAAACCATGATAACAATATGTCTTTATCTTCAAATTACCGAAAGGAATCTTCAAAATTAGACTCGTGTTTCTCAATTTTGAGGTCTTTTCTCGTGTAAAGTTGACATCAGAAGATTTATACACGATCTCAGATTGATATGATCGAAAAACAAAGTTTATACTTACAATTTTGATGCCAATTGTTGTTTCATTTGGAATCATATTGATGACGACAAGGTAAAAAAATTAACGGCTCATGGATAATCTTGAAAGTGCTGCCCCCTTGAAGTGCAAAATTTTCTGATGGCTTGTGAAACATTGTTGGCTACCCACCAACGCGAGACCGTTCTGCCATCGGCTTGCGGACTCTACCATGTGTCCTCCTGCGATCTTGCCCTCTTGACGAAGATGTTGACCACCTGCTTCTTACTAGCTCATCGACTAGCTCGTAGTAGTTCTGTAGATCGAGAAACTGGTAGGCGAGTGTGGTCTCTACAACCACCTGATGGCCTGTGTATCCCTATGATAGTGAATCAATAAAGAGCGGTTGGATTCTAAAAAGACCTGCTTCTTACTTGCCCCTAAGGCATGTGAGACATGGGTTCCTCTAGACAAATTTGTTCTTTTTTCCTTTTATTTTTATTTTGTATATTTTCCATTTCTTTTTTTTTGGTTTCTAAACATCGCTAATAATCCAAACATTTCTAAAAAATCCAAATAAATTTTAAATCTCAAAAAATTCATAATCAGATTATTTTTAAATCTGAATAATTTTCAAAATAAAACATTTTTCAAAATTTGAAAAATCAAATCTTAACAATTTTTAATCTATACAATTTTTATATTTGAACAAATTTGAAAATTTCAGATCTGAACAATTTTTTGAAAAATCCAAACAAATATTTAAGCAATTTTCAAAATATGAAAAATTCAAATCTTAACAATATTTTTTTAAATCTGAATCATAAACAAGTGAAAAGAAGGAAAAACAAAAGTAAAGAAAACAGAATAAGAAACAAAAAAAATACAAAAATGTTACCCGCTAGAGCAGCAGGTCAGCATAGAAGCCCACGCTAAATTAATCAATGTATATAAAAAAAATTTAGCGCGATATACTAGCATATGTAGAGAGCCGACCCTAAATTAATAAGTGTACATTGTCTCACCAACAGCATATTTTAAGCCGGTGCTATTTTATTATGGCGCCCTATTTTTTTCCTTCGTCAGTAACATGATTTGTCCGCATGCTTTCTTTGTTGAAATCACTAAGTTTCGCAGCTTTCGAGTAATCAAGAGATTCGACATATCAAAGAGCCGCTTGGGGTCAAAGTCCGCAGTGTTTCTCCTTCCTGGTGTCCGCGGTAATTAAGAACCTCCTTCTTCCACAGCGATCTGAAACTTCGCAACACTTGGGCAGGCTAGCTACCAAGGCACACGACACGCGGTTTCATCATCATGACCGCACAATTCTCGGCGTACTTGTGGTTGTGGAATGGTTATTTTTCCAAATCCACGAATATGGTCGTACTTTGCTAATACTCATAGAATTCTAGACAGGTCGGTCGTACTTGGTAACTTTTTCCAGTTCCACGAATAGTACGTACGCGCAGAACATTCCACACCTTCCTGTGTCGATCCTTTTGCCCTCCTCGCCGATATATACCTCTCCCATTCCATCCCAGTACTCAGACAAACTAAGAAGCACGTGCAGGCAGTAGAAACTAGAAACCAAGAACATAAAACTAGCTAGCTACCTGCAAAGTTTTACCAGATCGAAACTTCGCAGCAGCTAGGCAGGCTAGCAACCAAGGCACGACACGCGGTTTCATCTTCCTGACCGCACAATTCTCAGCGTAGTTGTGGTTGTGGAATGGTTAATTTTCCAAATCCACGAATCTGGTCGTACTTTGCTAGTACTCGTAGAATTCTAGACGGGTAGGTTGTACTCCTACTTGGTAACTTTTCCAGTTCCGCGAATAGTACGTACGCGCAAAACATTCGACGTCATTTCCTGTGTCAATCGTTTTGCACTGCTCGCAGATATATACCTCTCCCATTCGAGGCCAAGGGACCCCCAGCGAACCATTCTCCGCCAATGAACGATCGGCAAAACAGTAGCCATCGCCGTACAATTCGTTTCTTCTTCTAGCTGGATGCATCCCGGGAGGAGGCGATTATCCCTTCTGGGGCCCTTCCGAGATGGCGAGCGACTCGCGTGACCGTCGGTGGGCGGTGACCTACTCGTCGTCTCTCCCGGGCCCTGCCGTGTGACGAAGGAATGACAGATGGGCCCCCGACATTCGCCTACCTGGTTCTCGGTGCCAGGTGGGGTGTCTCAGGAGAGGCTTTCGAGGCCCGTCAAGGCAGTGTTTCGATGCGGCCCGGGAGTATTACTTGGTGTACAAGCGAAGTTTCGAAGAGTCCAAGCTAGATTAGGTCTCGGTTGATCCGATCTGTACTTGGCTTGAGAAACACTCCTGAGACCTAGCCTTATCTTATAAAAGGCTGGGAGGGAGGTTTCGAAACCCTAGAATCACTTCCACCCACCTCACGCCGGAGCGCTCGACAACTTAGAGCTCTCTGTCGTTGGCCAGATCCAATCTGCGCTGCCATTGTAACTCCATCATCATCGCCACCACCTCAATACAAAAGTCAGACAAGCAGGACGTAGGCCTTTTACCTTTCGAGGGGGCTGAACCTGGGTAAATCCTCGTGTCCTTCTGCTTTCGTCTGATCGCCGTCGAGTTCGCCAGGTTCCCAATACGCTTCCTAGATCGAAAGCCCTTCGACATGGGCATTGCCGGGGATAAACCTCGTCAATTGGCGCCGACCGTGGGGACGACGGGATCTGGATCTACGGATTCGCCGGCTCCATCACCAACCGCAACCAAGATCGGCATCGACACCGCCGTCGGCATCGCTGCGCCGACCAACGTCGGCACCCCCGTCAAGATCGACGCTACCATCGGCATCGCTGCGCCGACCAACGACGACACCACTTCCAAGATCGGCATCGACACCCTCGCCGGCATCGCTGTGCCGGCCATCGTCCACACCAGCCCGATGGAATTCGAGACTAGCGCCGTCGAATCGACTGTCGTCGATGGCATCTCGCCAAGCACTATCAACCTCACCTCGACGATGAGCGCCATCGACCCCGTCCCGAGCGCGGCAAGGGCAGCGCCCGAAGGCTACAACATGGCCTTCGGATTGTTCAATTTCCATGTGGACAGCAATGGAGCAATGGAACTGCTCTCCATCGGCGAATCGGCTCCGCTCGTGGCCGAAACGACGACACCACCATCCGTCGGGGGCAAACCCTTGGCAAGCGCGTCACTAGTGCCGTCGAAGGAGGAGCTGAGACTGAAGATTTTAACCCCATCAGTAGGGTCGAACGATTTCGAAGATCCGCCTCCATCCCCGACCACCGCATACTGCGTCGACTGCGACGCATACCACTACATAGGCGCCGGAGATTTCTCACTCCATGAGATCGCCGGCTGTGAAGATCCGCGGGGAGGTACAAGCAGCTATCTACCCAACGATATCCGAGTGCGATCGGGCTCTCAACGCCCTCACGCTTCGCACAGCACCCTATGATCCTGACTACGTCGAAGGATTATACTCGGACTACACGTGCTCCGACGACGACGACGATGTCTACCCCGAAGCTAAGGGGAAAATCGGCAATTCGGTGAGCTCTGCCTCGCTATGCGAATCTAACGCATCTAGCGACGGCTATATGGCTGATCATGACTTTGATTTCATGATCGAAGTCGGACCCTACGTCGAAAGCGACGACGTCTATCCTCCAGCGCTGGGAGAAATCAGCGATGACTCGACCCCGTGGCTCGGGGGCCACTGCATGATGGCATCACACAACGAAGGAAACAACAGCGGCGGTCGAAACCGAGCAGACAGCGGTCGACCAGTGGTCACACATGACCAGATTCGGTTCGCAAGAAGGGTCTATGCGGGCGAATTAAACTTCGGACCCAACCCAAGTCCAAGCGATCTGGCTGCACTCCGATTCGTCGTTCAGGAGCAAAAAGATCAGATCAGCGCTGATAGACGAGTGTTGGAACGACGCAGAGAGGAGGCCGACGCATCCAGCAGAAGGCGGGCAGAAAGATCATCGCACTACTCTTCAAGCGTTCAGCACAGATCAAGATCGCGCACTCAGCAGGGGGCCGATATGCATAATGTCACTCGAAACCTGGAGGCAGAATTCAACGAAGCTGAGTTAATGCCCAAGACCAAGGAAGCAGCAATCATGGCTGCAGCGGCATACATTGCTGCGAACGCGTCTAACGGTGACGAACATATGCGACACCTGCGAAATCTAGCACTCGAAGGAGTAAGGGTGCTGCAAGGCACGCCTGGCTCAGCACATGATGCGACAACAGCAAGAGCCGCTCCACCACCGGAACAGGCTAGGCACCCAGCACCAGCGCCAGCCGTAGCGCCTCGGACGCATGTGGTCGAACCTCTCAACGGAGAGCTTCGGCATGGCCTGGCCCAGCATAGAGTCGACCAAGGGCGAGCGCGACGCGAGGCGGAAGCGTTCGGCGGTCCCAGCGACGGACTCTGCGGGGCAGAATGCTTTAGCCTTTTGATCCGCTCGGCACCATTGCCGAAAGGAATCAAGCTCAGCGACGGCGTAGTCAAGTTCAACGGGCAGCAGGATCCCCGAATTTGGCTAGATGATTTCATGACCGCTGTCAAGATCAGCGGCGGATCCAGAGACAACGCTCTCCAGTTGTTATCACTGCACCTAAAAGATAACGCAAGGGCATGGTTGAATAATCTCGCCCAAGACAGCATTCGCTCCTGGGAAGAGTTTCGGCAAGCGTTTATCGCAAATTTCCGAGGCACCTCACGACGCCCTACGTCGTTCGAAGAGCTTCGCTTATGCGTGCAGAAGACCGGCAAAAACCTGAGGTCATACATCTCACGATGGATCAGCCTTCGGAACACGACAGAGAATATCTCGCCCGAAAGGGCCATTGATGCATTTCGGGACGGCTTATTTCGGCGTGACTTCAAGGAGGAACTGGGGCGCTGCAAGCCCAGAACCATCGACCACCTCATGAGTTTGGCGAACGAATGGGCCGATGGCGAGGACTCCATCTCGGCTCCCAGAAGCCGCCGTCGATCAGCAGAACACGATGGCGATGCAAAGGATCAGTTCCATCCCGGATCTCGGAAGAAAGGTCGCCGAAGCCGCTACGACAACACGGAGAACGTAGACATGATAGCAGCTGGCTACGTCCATGAAGACCGCGACGACAATCGCGACTTACCACGACGAGGAAATACTTACTACGGCAGCAGCAGCCGTGACTCGAAACCCAGCAAGGAGTGGCGTCGCCGGCAGCCACAGCTGTCGGCAGAAGAGATGCTCGACAGCGGATGCCCAAGGCACACGTACCTCGACAAGGACGGAGTACGAAAACCTGCACACCTCCTCATCGAGTGCAGGGAATTCCTTCGCCTCAACCGAGCACTTCAGGAGAGGATGAATGTCGAGCAACCAGTGGCAGGGGCGATAGCCTACAACGCTCCACCGCCACCACCGAATCCACCAGCAAATGTCGTACAGCAAAGCCATCAGGCCGCTACGATCCAGCAAGCCGAGCAGCGACAGCCGGCCAACGAGGAAGAAGAGTTCCCGCCTCCAAGAGGTTTCGTGCCCATGATTCAGAGGGGGCGCCCGACGAACAAAGTTCGGCGGAAACGCGCGAGAGAAGTATTCCACGCCGAGCACGCGCCACCAGCTACTCCCGAATATCTGAATTGGTCCGAACACCCGATTGGTTTCGACCGGTCAGATCATCCACCGAAGATACCACGCCCAGGACACCATGCTCTAGTTCTTGAGGCGCAGATAGGGGGCTTCACCTCGAAAAAGGTTTTCATGGACGGAGGCAGCAGCTTGAACCTAATCTATGCAGACACGCTGCGAAAGATCAAGATTCCACTAAACAATCTCCTGCCAACAGAGACCTCCTTCCACGGAATCGTCCCGGGAAAGCCAACGTATCCATTGGGGGCGATACACCTCGACGTCATCTTCGGCACTAAAGCAAACTTCAGAAAGGAGAAGATCGAATTCGAGGTGGTCGACTGGCCCTCGCAGTACCATGCCATCCTCGGGCGACCAGCGTTCGCCCGATTCATGGCCGTACCCCACTACGCCTACCTCAAGTTACGGATGCCCGCAAACAGAGGACCACTGACGATCAGCGGCAGCTTTGCGCGGTCAGAAAACTGCGACAAGGACTTCAACGACATGTCCCAGACTTTCGGAGTGCACGAGGAATTGCACCACATTCGAGAAGCCACTGTCATGGACATCGATCCACCGGCGCAGCAGAACGCCCCAGAGCTGTCTTTCGATGCCACCAAAGACACCCGGGAACACCAGATCCACCCGACGGATCCAACCAAGACGGCGCGGGTGTCAAACTCCCTTTCCCCCGCATAGGAAAGCGCGCTCGTCGAGTTCCTCCGTGAGCACTGGAGGATGTTCGCCTGGTGTCCAGCAGATATGCCAGGCATCCCCAGGGAACTCGCCGAGCACGAGCTTAAAATATTCCCCAACGGGAAACCGGTCAAGCAGTCTATGCGACGGTACAATCCAGAGAAAGCCAAGTCGATGGGCGAAGAAATCAATCGCCTCCTTGAAGCTAAGTTCATCAGAGAGATCAAGGAAGCCACATGGCTCTCGCCACCGGTCATGGTGGAAAAGAAGGACACCAAGATCTACAGGATGTGCATCGACTTCACAGCTCTAAACAAACACTACCCGAAGGACTACTTCCCTTTGCCCCGAATCGACCAGATTGTTGATTCCACGGCAGGATGCGAGCGCCTCTCGTTCCTCGATGCCTACTCTGGATATAACCAGATACGGCTAAAGGTAGAAGACGAAGACAAGACGGCGTTCATCACCCCGCACGGGGTATACTGCTACATGACGATGCCTTTCGGGCTCAAGAACGCTGGAGCTACGTATCAGCGGTGTATGCAAGCATGCTTGAAGGAACAAATCGGACGCAACGTCGAGGTCTACGTCGACGACATTGTCATCAAGACATCGAAAGCAGATACTCTACTCGACGACCTTCGAGAAACCTTCGCCAACCTCGACAGATATAGCATCAAGCTTAATCCGAAGAAATGCTCTTTCGGAGTACCCACCGGCCAACTGCTGGGCTATCTGATCTCCGAGAGAGGAATTGAAGGCAACCCAGAGAAGATAAAGGCCATCATCAGCATGCACCCTCCAAAGACGCTCCGACACGTCCAGTAGTTGACAGGCCGACTCGCAGCGCTTAGCCGCTTCATCAGCAAGCTGGGCGAAAAAGCACTGCCCTTGTATCGACTGCTCAGAAAAACAGACAACTTCACATGGACCGAAGAAGCGCAAGCCGCCTTCGACGACCTCAAGCGACGACTATCGACCTCCCCAGTTCTCGTTACACCTCGAGAAAAAGAGCCAATGTTGCTGTACATTGCGGCTACAAATCAAGTTGTCAGCTCGGTGCTTGTGGTTGAACGCGCAGAGGAAGGCAAAGAGCACGGTGTTCAGAGGCCCGTGTACTACTTAAGCGAAGTCCTGTCGCCAACCAAGCAAAGATACCCCCATTATCAGAAGTTGGCATACGCCATCTACATGACGGGGAAGAAACTGCCGCACTATTTCGAGTGCCACTCCATCATAGTAGTGGCTTCAAACCCAGTCTCCAGCATCCTCAACAACCCAAACGCTACAGGGCGTGTGTCGCTATGGGGAGTCACGCTAGGACCCTGGGAGATTACGTACCAGCGCCAGTCCGCAATCAAGTCACAGGTCCTACCGGATTTCATAGCCGAATGGACAGAAGCCCAGATGCCCGAACTACCAGACCTGTCGAACAGCTGGACCATCTTCGTCGACGGGTCCAAGCGGGTTTCGGGGGCAGGAGCAGGAGTTATCCTGGTATCACCACAAGGAGACAGGATGCGCTACGTCCTCCGCATGCATTTCCCGAATCCCTCCAACAACGAGGCAGAATACGAAGCCGTCCTTCACGGTATGCGCATGGCGAAGGCCTGCGGGGCAACCCGCATCAAGATTCATGGAGACTCGAACCTCATCGCTCAGCAAGTCATGAAGGAGTGCGACGCAACTTGCGCGAACATGATCGCATATCGCGCCATGTACGACAAGCTCGAAGGCGAATTCGAGGGCTGTGAAGTAACACACATCGGCAGGGAAAGCAACGAGGAGGCAGATAACCTGGCCAATGTCGGCTCAAGATGCCTCCCAATACCGCCAGGTGTTTTCTTCGAGGAGATATTCGAACGCTCCGTCAAGATCAAACCCACACCTGACCCGACGTTAACAACACGTCCGGGGGCTCGGACAACCGACACCGCCCCAGCGGCAGGAGCAGCAGACCTCCCAAAGGATGCAGCCGCGGTCATGCTCGTCGAGGCAATATGGACAAAGCCGTACTTGGCGTACCTGACAAGGGGCGAACTCCCAGAAGACCCCATCCACCGCCGACAAGTCATGCGGCGCTCTAAGGCCTTCACGATAATCAATGGGGAACTCTACAAGCGAAGCACTTCGGGGGTGCTCCAGCGGTGCATAGCGCAGGAAGATGGAATCGCCCTCCTCCGAGAAATCCATGAAGGAACCTGCGGTCATCACGCTTGCAGCCGAACCCTCGTAGCGAAGGCCTTTCGGTCCGGATTCTACTGGCTATCCGCCCTCTACGACGCCAGGAACATCGTCCAGCACTGCGAAGCGTGTCAGATGTTCGCCACCAAGCCGCACGCGCCGGCATCGGAACTGCACACCATCCCTGTGGCATGGCCCTTTGCACAATGGGGGCTCGACCAAGTGGGGCCTCTCCCCAAATCATCTCGAGGAGGGCATACGTACTTGCTCGTCGCTGTGGACAAGTTCTCCAAGTGGATAGAAGCTACCCCGGTCACCAACCAAGAGGCGACCACGGCAGTCAAGTTTTTCGAGTCCATCGTCTATCGGTACGGCGTCCCGAACAGCATCATCACCGACAACGGCACCAACTTCACTTCGGGCGAATTCCAGGGCTTCGCTAAAGACCTCGGCATCAAACTCAAGTACGCTTCGGTATCACACCCCAAGTCCAACGGCCAGGTCGAAAAGGCCAATGGACTTGTCTGCGGAGGCCTGAAGAAGTGACTGCTTCGACCCCTCAAGTGCGCAGCAGGCGCCTGGGTCGAGGAATTGCCTTCGGTGCTATGGAGCCTGCGAACAACGCCCAACTCCTCGACAGGCTACACGCCCTTCTTCTTGCTCTTCGGGGCAGAAGCCGTGCTGCCCACGGACGTGCGCTACAGCGCGCCCCGCGTCACCGCCTACGACGAAGAAGACGCGGACAAGGCGTTAGCAGACGCCCAAGATCTACTGGACGAAGCTCGAGACGTCGCTCTCGTTCGATCGGCGGTCTACCAGCAGAGCCTCCGCAACTACCACAGCAGACGGGTACGCGGACGCTCTTTCGAACCAGGAGACCTTGTGCTCCGACTCAAGCAAACAAGCACGTCGAAGCTGGAGCCACCATGGGAAGGCCCGTACCTCATCCACGAGGTCATCCCAGGAGGAGCATATCGCCTACACAACCCAAAGACGGGGAAAGACGTCGACAACCCGTGGAACGCCGCGCAGCTGCGCCGCTTCTACCCTTAGCTAACAAAGCTGTCTCCTCTACCCCCTCTACTATGTAATCAGGCGTCGGCAGCAGTCCGCGCCCAACATTGTGCCTTCGGCACCAAGCAATAAAATTCAAGTTCCTCACTTCATGAGTCAACATATTCACATATTCGCCCACGCTCGGGGGCTCAGCCTTTCGACCCACGCTCGGGGGCTCAGCCTTTCGACCCACGCTCGGGGGCTTCGACCCACGCTTGGGGGCTCAGCCTTTCGACCCACGCTCGGGGGCTTCGACCCACGCTTGGGGGCTCAGCCTTTCGACCCACGCTCGGGGGCTCAGCCTTTCGACCCACGCTCGGGGGCTTCGACCCACGCTTGGGGGCTCAGCCTTTCGACCCACGCTCGGGGGCTTCGACCCACGCTTGGGGGCTCAGCCTTTCGACCCACGCTCGGGGGCTCAGCCTTTCGACCCACGCTCGGGGGCTCAGCTTTCGACCCATGCTCGGGGGCTCAGCTTTTCGACCCACGCTCGGGGGCTTTCGACCCACGCTCGGGGGCTCGGCCATTCGACCCACACTCGAGGACTTCGCCTACGCTCTGGGGCCGCGCTCGATCAGCTCACGTTTGGGGGACGCGTTCTCTCGACCTACGCTGGAGAACTTTCGCCTTCCTAATCGATGCTCGAAGTCTCTGCCTTTTCAACACAGTCGAATATAAACACAGGTATACAATATATGTACAGAGTGAAGATACAGACACAACAACAAAGCTAGTTCATGGTGCCGCAGCATCTCGACTCGCCCTCTGACGATCGCTTTCGACGATAATTTGTCGAGCGATACAATCGCCGGTACTTCTACAAGCAGCATAATGCCGTTCCATGTCGTAGCGACCGCTGGGCGACGGCGGAGGCGTCTTCAGAAGCTCTAGGTCGACTTCAGGGTAGTGCGCATGCACGAAAGCAAGTGCGACCACAGCCCCGCTGCGCAGATGTGCCCGGACAAAGGAATGTATAGCATGGCCGTTCTCGAATCGATCGAGCAGCGCCGGCAAACCTTCGGGCTGATCATTTAGAGGAAACATCGCCTGGTGCACCAGCGCAAGGGCACTTCGGCTCGTCTCAGCCAACGCACCAGCTTGAGCAATCCTATCCTGAAGGAGTGTCAGCTTCATTGCCTTCGATCGATCAGCCCAGAAGTTATCAGCAACGGAGTTGGCATGATTCTGGGCAGCAATAATATGCGCGTTTACGCGCCGGGCCTCAGCTGCACTGTCAAGACACGCATCTGCGAACAAGAGAACAAAGACTCAGTCCTGCAGATCCAAGCCAACGTGCAGCGAAAGAAGTTCGAAGACTTACACTTCAGTGATTTGCCAAGATTTTCGATCTCATCTAGAAGGAATTTCTCGCAGTCCGCAGCATACGACGCCTTCGAAAGAGCAACATCGACCTTGGCAGTAACAACCTTTAGTTGGCGCTGCGCGTTCTGGAGCTGATCGCGCAACGATCGAATTAGTGACAACTCGCTCGTGGAGGGCGCTCTTCGCTCAATGGCACCAGCAGTACTGCCAGTTGTTTCGTACGAAATAGGCCAAGCACCAGAGGTCAGCGAAGGATCCTGCATGAGGAGCCGAACATCACACACAAGCAATGGCAACCAAATGGCGTGAAGATTAACATAACAGCAGCACAAGTTTTACAACCGAAAGAGTACTAATCGGGGTCACAGCCCTCGATGTGCACCAGCGAAACTAATTACAATTGGGCACCAGAAGCACTGCTTGCACTACGCCGAACTACCAGCCTTGCTAGACGGCGCGGCGGATGCGCCACGCTTCCGAGCCCTCGCTGCCGCACGCTTCTCGTTCCTATCGGCCAGGAAGCCCGTCATTCGAGCAGCCAGTTCACGAGCACGCGCGACGTAAGTCTTGGCGGACTTGTCGCGTCCGTCCTTATCCTTTGGGTATGTGCTCGTGACCTTGTCAGCATCGAACTCCACGCCATGCATCATCATCATGGAGAAGACAGACTCGGTGCCGATGGTTACCTGACGGCGTACTGCGGCAAATAACGGATCTTCGCCACCCGCCTTCACCGCCACAGCGTCGAGGATTCCCGCCATGGTGTCGCTAGTCGAGTCGGGTACAGAAGTATCCCGAACGCGAACCAGCGTCGACCGCACCCGCGCTAAGAGGTTGACAACCTCTCGGCTCAGGCGTTCGGCAAATCCGATACTGGACTCGATTCCAGCAGGCCCTTTCATCGCTCCGGCGTCTAATTCGGCAGCAGCTACACAAGCAAGCAGACAGCTAAGTCACAACGCGACTTTTCGCCCCGAAAGTTATTCCGGAAAAAGCTTTGAGAACTTACCACGCAAGGCATCAAGTGAAGATTGTAGGCGCTGGGTCAGCTCTCCTTCGCGGGCTTCGGCGTCCAGGCGGCTTTTATCCGCGCGCTCCTTAGCTTCGGACGATTCGCCCTTCAGTCGGGCGATTTCGTCGTTCAGCTCGGCGACCTTATCCTTCAAACCCGAATTCTCAGTGGTAAGATTGTCCAGCTGAGTTTTCAGGGAAGTCTTATCAGTAGCAGCTTGGGCCCCAATCCCTAGTCAATAGAAGAAGATGTTCAACAACAAAAGCATCATGTCATACGCAAAGGCAAACTGTACAAGGAAGGTGGCATTACTCACTTCGAGTTTCGTCGAGCTTCTCAGACAGCCTACGATTCTCTTCCTCTAAGGCGAAGAAGCTCCTGCAAACCTTCGACAGGTCCCTAACAACGGGCTAAAGAAAGTCGGGCGACAAATTAACCTTCGAATCATGTTTCGGAGGGCAAGCCCAAGTGTGAACACTTCGACTCACCCTCGGGGGCTACTAATGGTCAAATACGCGAAGTGCAAGTCGAAAGTATTTGGACTTACATGGTTGCTAGGACCGGAAGGCCCGCCGGACGAGGAGACAAGCACGAATTCTTGTTCCGTCGCCTTCTTCTTGGAAGAGGTCGAAGGCTTCGTCGGAGCAACTTCGGGGGCGACAATATCAGCGACCTTCTCCTGTGAGTCTGCCGTTTGCTCAAGGGCGTCGTCATGAGGTCGAACCTGGTATCGATCTTGATCCCCCGGACCAGTCGACGTTTCCTCGGTGGAAGATCTGAAGCAATCATCAGCGTTAGAATCGGACAACCAAATCAAAACAAGACCACAAGTTACACGAAAGAAGAACTTACGATGCGTCGATCCCGAACTTCGGAAGGACCTTTTTCTCTGTTCGAGGAGGAGGACGGCGGTTCAAAGGCGAGGCAGGGATGGCACTGTTGTCGTCATCCCCTGAAGAAAAGTGAGTGTCGTCAAGGTCTCCCGAATCCTCGACAACGTCCGCGACTCGTTGTCTCTTCGGAACCCTCGGTGGTGATGGAGCAGCGGAGGCCGACCCTTCAGGCACCTCGGCGAAGTCACGCCCCGGATATTCGCCCATCTCTGGCTGGGGCAGATAGCATCGGGCTATGTTTATCACCTACATAATGAGAAAGACTGCATTCGACACTGGACGATCCGGCTAAGAAACGAAGAAGGCATTCGAATAAAAGCATAATCATACCTCGGTGCGGGGAAAGGCTTTGCTGAAGGCCATAGCACCAAAGACCTTCGGCACAAGATCCTTCTTCTTGATGTTGGTGACGGCGCGTACGCACTCGTCGATTTCGGCTTCGTGCAGCTCATCCTGAGAGATGCGAGTCGAGTCCCGGCGATCGCTGTAATCCCACATGCAGTGGGCTCGAGCAGCGAGCGGCTGGATTCGGCGCTCGATGAAGGTTCGGATGAGTTGGACTCCCGAAAGTTCCTTCTTCGGAGTAGCTCGAAGCTGTTGGATCTTCTCCATCAGCGGCTCTATAATCTTCAACTCCTCGTCCGAAAGGTCGTGCCTCCAGGAGACGCGAGGTCGAAGAACGCCGGTGGGATGGAATTCCTCAAGTCCGAAGTTTTCGCCGTCGGAGGATTTGTCCTTGGCGTAATACCACTTCGTCCTCCACCCGGGGTTGTTTTCGGGTGTTTGGAGGTTGAAATACTCGACGTCTGGGCGCACTTGGACGCCGAAACCGCCGGTCTGATAGGGCAGAGGGTGCCGAATCACGAAGATTCGGCGCCACAGTGCCTAGTGGGGTTCGATCCCCAGGAAGCACTCACAAAGCGTGATAAAACACGCAATGTGAAGAACAGAGTTGGGATTCAGGTCATGGAGCTGAATCCCGTAAGCAAAGAGAAGGCCACGGAGAAAAGGATGCGGGGGGAAAGACAGACCCCGCAGCAAAAAGGCGATGAAGATTACCCGGAAACCGAGGGGTGGCCGGGGAGCGATCTCCGGGCCGGCGGCGAGCGATTCCGCCGGCGCATTCTTCAGCAGGCCCATCTTCTCGGCCTGGGTCAGCTCCTTGTTGCCAACCTTGGATTGGACCCAGCGGCCAACGCCGGAGCCTTCAGCATCGGCCGTCTTGGCCTTCTTGGCGGCGGCAGTGGCGCCGGCGGCTGTGGAGCTCCTCTTGCCCATGGTCAGGGCGCAGCAAAGATCGCGGAAATGGAGATGGAAAGGAAGAGCTACAAGGATGCTGCGCGAGGAAGAAGACGATGGCGGCGGAGTGAGATAGACTGTTACCCTGCCACCGTTATTTATTCTAGCTCTAGAGATCTACGTCAGATCTCAACCGTCCATGGCGAAGTGGAAACGGCCGGGTTGATCCGACCGTCCACGTGTCAGCACGCGAGCACCGCGGCGTCCACTACGCACGGTAGTCAAGGAAACCGCGCCGGTTATTTCTCACCCACGCGCGGGACGTGCGGTCAAACTCTGTCAACGGCCGCGATGCACGGCTTGAGGGCCCACCACACGTCTTGTCCTGGCAGGCTCAGGCCCGTCCTGCAGAAGATGAGGTGACGACTCGACGCAGTGTGTCGTCAGCGCTGACGCGTTCCCTAGGGTAAAATGCTGTCTTTTCGACTCAAGGGGTAAAAACTGGCAAAGGCTCTTTCGAGTCCCAAAGGTATGTACCCCTTGCACTCAGATGATCTCTCGATCGGGTTTCTTTCGAGGTCTTCTGTGCTTTTCTCTTTTGTGCCATTCGAATGAGCATTGAGTTTCTCGACGACTCTGTCTTTCGTTCTTTTGGGGGAATTTTCCGGTCCCTCGAATTATCTCTTTCGGGCCAGCAGCGCCTTCGACATATTCGAGTCAGGGCTCCGGTCCCTCGAATTATCTCTTTCGGGCCAGCAGCGCCTTCGACATATTCGAGGCTGGACTTCGGCCCCTCGAGCTATTTCTTTCGAGCCAGCAGCGCCTTCGACATATTCGAGTCAGGGCTCCGGTCCCTCGAATTATCTCTTTCGGGCCAGCAGCGCCTTCGACATATTCGAGGCTGGACTTCGGTCCCTCGAATTATTTCTTTCGGGCCAGCAGCGCCTTCGACATATTCGAGTCAGGGCTCCGGTCCCTCGAATTATCTCTTTCGGGCCAGCAGCGCCTTCGACATATTCGAGGCTGGACTTCGGTCCCTCGAATTATTTCTTTCGGGCCAGCAGCGCCTTCAACATATTCGAGTCAGGGCTCCGGTCCCTCGAATTATCTCTTTTGGGCCAGCAGCGCCTTCAACATATTCGAGTCAGGGCTCCGGTCCCTCGAATTATCTCTTTTGGGCCAGCGGCGCCTTCGACATATTCGAGGCTGGACTTCGGCCCCTCGAGCTACTTCTATCAGGCCAGCAGTGCTCTCGAAATATTCGAGTCAGGGCTCCGGTCCCTCGAATTATTTCTTTCGGGCCAGCAGCGCCTTCAACATATTCGAGTCAGGGCTCCGGTCCCTCGAATTATCTCTTTTGGGCCAGCGGCGCCTTCGACATATTCGAGGCTGGACTTCGGCCCCTCGAGCTACTTCTATCAGGCCAGCAGTGCTCTCGAAATATTCGAGGCAGGGCTTCGATCTTTCGAGCTGTTTCTTTCTACCCAATAACACTTTTAGAGATTCGGGTTCGAGTTTCGGACCTTTGAATCATCTTGTTCTAATCTGTCTTTCGGGCTATCAACGCTCCTCAATCAACATGCCCGAATTTTGGTTGCCATATACCTGTTCGGATGCCGTATGTCAAATACGAAGGTAAGACCACGATTTGCAACATCGGATGGCCCGGTATTCGTATCAAACGCGCTCTGCCGGAAATTTTCCATACCTACGGTATGAAGCTTGCACCGATGGACGCATCGGGTGCCTCACAAATGAACTGGGCTTCGACTTGGTAAGTCCAACGCGGCTCAGGTCGAGGTAGCGCCAGCCCACGTGGGTTCGAGTCGGGGGACTCAAATCTGAGTAAGCTAACCGAATGTCTTTGCAGCAATGCAATTAACTGAGACCCGGCGTGAGTCTCAGGCCGGTTATGCGCATCCCTCTGCAAACCCAACTTAACGCTTTCGAGGCTCTACATGAGAGTAGCTCGAAAATCACGTAACGAAACAAGCATACTATTCGAATGACTTCTGTACATTTGCAGCTTTGCAGGCCAAGTGCTCATGTCGGGTGCGGCTGGGAAGACTTTCGGGAGGAGTCCCTGCCATAGTCTTTGGCTATCCCAGGCACTCGGGGGCTACTGACGAAGGAATGACAGATGGGCCCCCGACATTCGCCTACCTGGTTCTCGGTCCAGGTGGGGTGTCTCAGGAGAGGCTTTCGAGGCCCGTCAAGGCAGTGTTTCGATGCGGCCCGGGAGTATTACTTGGTGTACAAGCGAAGTTTCGAAGAGTCCAAGCTAGATTAGGTCTCGGTTGATCCGATCTGTACTTGGCTTGAGAAACACTCCTGAGACCTAGCCTTATCTTATAAAAGGCTGGGAGGGAGGTTTCGAAACCCTAGAATCACTTCCACCCACCTCACGCCGGAGCGCTCGACAACTTAGAGCTCTCTGTCGTTGGCCAGATCCAATCTGCGCCGCCATTGTAACTCCATCATCGTCGCCACCACCTCAATACAAAAGTCAGACAAGCAGGACGTAGGCCTTTTACCTTTCGAGGGGGCTGAACCTGGGTAAATCCTCGTGTCCTTCTGCTTTCGTCTGATCGCCGTCGAGTTCGCCAGGTTCCCAATACGCTTCCTAGATCGAAAGCCCTTCGACATGGGCATTGCCGGGGATAAACCTCGTCACCGTGATTGGAGCGCCGGGATCTCTGTTGCTCCGTCACGAGGTGGCGCGCTGGGTGTTGTTTGATGAGCGGAATTCGGTGATCGACGCGAGGTGCCTTCATGAGGGAGAGGAGATCGCGGATCAGGGGGTCGTGATCTTCCCGGCTCATGTGGCATCGATCGTGTCCGCGGTTCGTGCGGAGGTGGCTGCCACGACTCCGACGTCTCCGGCTCGAGCGGATCGGGTGGGCGGGAGCGTGGAGTCGAACCAGAGGATCAATGGCGGTTTCGGCCCATCTGGCCCAACCGCTAGAACTCGGGGCCTCCAGGATCAGGTGGGTATAGGTGCGTCGGCCCCTCTCCACCGCTCATTCCACCTCGATTCTCTTCTCTCCCATCTCTGGTCTGACTCTAGGGTTTCTGGCGGCGGAAGATCTCGTGAGTCCTTTGAGTGGTGGACTGGGAAAGTTGGGGGAGATCCTCGGTCATATTCTCAAGTTGTTGCGTCTCCTGGTGTCGGTGTTAGTAGATCGGCGTCCGCAATCCCTCGATCGACGTCGATGGGGGATCGTGGAGGTCGTTTTGGTGGCGGGAGGCGCGGGGGATTTGGCGATGGCGGCGGTGGCGGTCGGGCTGGCGCCGGTCGCGTCGACAACAACCGGGCTGGTGCCCGCAACTATGTCTGGCAGCGGGATCATCAAAACGGGTTCAACTCGGCTGGATCTGGTTTGGAACGATGGGATGCTGCGGCTAAGGAGGCGCAAGGCGGCAAGGACAAGGGCCCTGCTGCTGGGGGTCAAATCCAGCGGCCGGGCGGTAACATTCATGAGAAATCTCCTCCTGCTGCTGTTGGTAATCGTCCTTGTCTCAATTGCAATGGTAATGGGCATCCTACTGCTCGTTGTCCCCTGATCAGATGTGAGAGGTGTGGGAAATTAGGTCATATTGCTCAAATTTGCCAAGCTATTCTTCCCTGGGAATGTGTTGCTTCCATGTGCGGGTTTCAGAAACCGGGTCAGGGTTTCTTCTTTTTTCCTAATTCCTCATCTGCTAAACAAGTGAAAGAGAGAGCTTCTAGTCTTGTTATCACTATTCTGGAAGGAAACCCTACTTTTCGTGAGATTGAGCAAGAGTTCAATGATTACCTTGGCACTAGTTGGCGGTGCACGGCTCGTCCGATTAATGATTCTCAGTTTGTGATGCGTTTTCCTAATCCGAAGGAAGTTGAGAGAGCTTGTTATTTTGGCAAGCGTATGGAGATGAAGGTCTGTCAAGCTACTTTGAATTTGTCACCATGGACAGCTGCTGTTGGCGCTAAAGGGATCATGAACAAGGCTTGGGTCCGAGTCCGTAACATTCCCCCTAAGAAGAGATGTGACACACATGCTGCTTATGTGGGCTCTTTGGTTGGTGTTACCTTGGAGGTTGATCAAGCTACTTTGCATAAACGAGAATATTGTCGTATTTTGCTGGGCTGCCGTGATGTTGATGCTATTCCTCCTGTTGCTGAAGGGGTGTTGGGTGATTACTTCTATGATTTTGCTTATGAGGTGGAGACTGTGGTGGTTCGGGGCCCTCCTGCAGATCGATCTGGGTTCCCTGTCAGTTCTGCACCTGTTCCTCCTTCTCCTAAACGTCCAAGAATTGAACGCAACTTAACTGAAACTTCGGCTGCTTCATCTGAGGGGCAGTCTGCTCCAGGTAGCTTCTCTGGTACTGGAAACTATGGAAAATCTTGCAATCAGCAACTTCCTACTGTTTCTGAGCATGAGTCTGAGGAGGAAAGTGAACCTGAGTCTGGTCTTCTTATTGATCAAATTGCGCAAGAAAACCTGATTGACACTGCTGACAATGCTTCAATGGATGGGGGTGAATCCATTCAGTCACCTGTTCTTGAGGGTAGCGGTGTGGGAAAAACCATGGTGCTGTATGAGCATGGTGGCTCTTCTGGGTTTGCTCCTTTCACCCCTGTGGTGGAGAAGGAAATGATATCTCCTGATGTGATGACTAAGAAGAATTTGTCCTATGCGGCTGTGGTGTCTGGAACTCCTGGTCCTGTGATCGTGGAGCTTGCGGATAATCATCCTTCTCCTATGGAATCAGCTTCCTATTTTGTCTAGTCTCCTGTGGACGGGGGGGAGGGGGGGCTGGGGAAGAAGCTGGGGATAAATGCTCTCCTGGAGTTGATGGGTGTAGTCGCCGTGAGAAGAATAACAACTCGCAGACTATTATGGAGCAAGCTGCGGCTTTGGCTAAGAAGAAGGATCTGGAAGGTAATTCCTCTGACAACTCTTCTGGTAATTCTTTTGATGTGTTGTCCAACTCTGAAATTATGCTCAGGGCTTCTATGATGGGTGTTGATTTTCCTAGTGATAATTTTGATAAGATTGACTTGTTGCGTGAAATGGATAGATCTCGGAATGATTTAAATTCCAAACACTCTTCTGTTGATAATTTGTTTGTGGATCATGATAATGGTCATGGCACACCTCTGTGTTTGACCTGGTCGGAGTCTGCGGACGAGGAAGCTTCTTTTTCTGTTGTTAAATCTAGGAAAAATAAGAAGGTTGGTAGAAAAACTTGTACTCCTATGTGTCGTCCTAATACTAGAGGGCGAAAGGTTAAGGACATGTCTACCCTGGCTCCTGGTAGACCTGTCAGGCAGAGAAATCCCCCTGGACGTTTTAAATGATTGTTGCTTTATGGAATTTGAGGGGGGCAGAGAAGAAAGGTATTTCTATCTGCCTCACTGATATTATCCGTGATAATATGGTGGATTTTGTGGGTCTCCAGGAAACGATGAAAAAGTCCTATGATCAAAAGTTTTTCAATAAAATTGATCCTTTTAACGCCTTCTTTTGGAAATGGATTCCTTCTGTGGGTAAATCTGGGGGCATTTTATGTGGTGCAAGAGTTAATTCCCTAGATGTGCAATCTGTCAAGTTGGGCAAATTTATGATTCTTATGAACTTGTGGGATGTCAAAAAGAAGTGTAGGTGGGCTATCATTGTGGTTTATGGGCCTGCTCATGATGACTTGAAGGATGATTTCCTTGCTGAGCTTTCCTTGTTTTGCAATTGTGTGGACTGTCCTTTTATTGTTGGTGGTGATTTTAACATTTTGAGGAGTGTTCTGGACAAGAACAAACCTACTGTTTTGCCTCATTGTTCTGATGTGTTTAACTCTATTATTCATACTCTGAGTCTTAGGGAAATTCAGATGACAGGTGGTAAATATACCTGGTCGAATAAAAGGAAGAACCCTACCTTGGAAAAGTTGGATAGAATTTTGATGTCCCCTGAGTGGGAAATGTTGTTTCCCTTGGTTTCTGTTAGAAAGTTGGTTAAAGATGGTTCTAATCACTGTCCCCTGTTACTTGATACTGGTGATAATGTGATTCCTAGAAAGAAGGGCTTCAAATTTGATTTATCTTGGTTGAAAAATAAAGAGTTTTTGCCTAAAGTTGCTGAAATTTGGGAGAAACCTGTGAATAGCAGTGACCCTATTGATATTTTGAATATCAAGTTGAAAAGATTCAAAATGTTTTTCAAGGGTTGGGGGTCAAATTTGTTTGGTCACCTGAAGAAAAAAAAGCTGGAGCTTCGGTTAGAGTTAGAGAATATGGAGGAATCGATGGATTTGTCTCCTGCTGATTGGATTAGAAAAACTAATATCCAAGTTGAGTTGTTTAATTTGTATGCCGAGAAAGAAGAATATTGGTATCAACGTTCTCATTCTAGATGGTTGCTCCATGGAGATCAGAATACTTCGTATTTTCATAGAATTGCAAATGGTAGGAAAAGGAAGAAAACCATTCATTCTTTGGATAATGATGGGATTGTTATTGAGGGTACTAAAAACCTGTTACAACATGCTACTGATTACTACAAAAATCTTTTTGGGCCAGCTCCTAGCAACTTGTTCCCTATCTCTCCAAACTTGTGGAGTGCAGCTGAGACCTTGACTGTGGATGATAATATCGATTTGACTAGGCCTTTCTCTATGGAGGAAGTTAAAAATGCTCTTTTTGAAATGGATGTGAATAGGGCTCCGGGGCCGGATGAAATTCCCTCTGCGTTTTACCTGCATTGCTGGGACATAGTTAAAGGTGATATTATGAGGTTGTTTGAGCATTTTTATGAGGGTACGCTTGATGTTCAGCGGCTCAATTATGGTATTATCACTCTTCTTCCTAAAGTTAGTGAGGCTAATAAGATTCAGCAATTTCGGCCAATTTGTTTGCTTAGATGTATTTACAAGCTGATTACGAAAACTTTGACGCTTAGGGTGGAGCCTTATGTTCATAAGTTGATCAGTGTTCAGCAAAATGCTTTCATTAAAGGGAGAAATATTATGGATAGTGTGCTGTCTTTGCATGAAATCATGCATCATACTCATGTTAAGAAGCAGGTGGGTATTGTGTTGAAACTTGATTTCGAGAAGGCTTACGACAAAGTTAATTGGGATTTCTTGCTTAGTTGTTTTCAGATCAGGGGGTTTAATTCTATTTTTTGTGGTTGGGTCCGGCAAATTCTCCATAATGGGACGGTGAGTGTTAAATTGAATGATGAAGTTGGAGCCTATTTCCAAAGTGCTAAAGGGGTGCGTCAAGGGGACCCTTTTTCTCCTTTTTTTTGTTTAATATGGCCGGGGAGGTCTTAACAAAAATGATGTTGGAAGCTCAAAAAAATGGTCTGTTGACGGGCTTGGCACCGGATTTGGTTGAGAATGGAGTGGGTATCCTTCAATATGCGGACGATACAATTATTTGTATCTCGCATGAGCCAGATAAGGCAGTTAATTTGAAGTTGTTGCTTCTTTTATTTGAACTTATGTCTGGTTTGAAAATTAACTTCTCGAAGAGTGAGATTTTCGTTTTGGGGGGGTGATAATTCGGTTGCACAGTTTTATTCTGATCTTTTTAATTGCAATATTGGGAGCTTGCCTATGAAATATTTGGGGGTTCCAGTTACCTTTTCCCAATTAAAAAATGTTGATTGGGACTTTCTGGATGTGAAAATGCTTAAAAAGCTTGATGCCTGTGTGATGCCGCCACCTCGGGAGGGAGACTTACCCTGTTAGACGCTTGTCTTTCAGGCATTCCTTCGTATTATATGGCTATGTATTTACTTAGTAAGACTTTCATTGAGAGGCTGGATAAGCACAGGCATCATTTCTTTTGGGCTGGCAAAAAGAAAAAGAGGCGGTATCATTTGGTCAAGTGGACCAGAATTTGTAGGTCTAGAAATAAAGGTGGTTTGGGGGTAAAAGATCTTCACAAGCAAAATGTTGCCTTGCTTTGCAAGTGGTGGTGGAAGTTAGAAACCCAGGATGGTCTCTGGCAAACTATTGTAAAAGCAAAATATTTTCGCAATAAATCGGTGGCCTCTGTTAAGGCAAGAATGTCTGACTCTCCCTGTTGGAAAGCAATTATGAAAGTTAAGGATGAATATTTCCTGGGTAGGAAAGTTATTTTGCATAAAGGAGATATTGTGCGGTTTTGGCTTGATCCCTGGCTTAATAATTCGGCGCTATGTGAGTCATATTCTGATCTTTTTAACATTTCTCAAGGCCAGGCTTTTACTTTTGAGAGATATGTGAATGCTGATTTTGAGATCCCTTTCAGAAGGAGATTATCTCAGGTCTTGAGTATCAGTGGGAGCATATTAAGGATGAGGCAAGGCGAATTGCGGTTTCTGACTCCTGTGATAGTGTGGTTTGGGGCTTGACTGCCAATAGAGTTTTTACGACAAAGGCGTTATATCAAAATTTGGAGAGGAACATTTCTGGGGCTAACAACAAGTGGATTTGGAAGTCAAAACTTCCTTTGAAAATTAAGATTTTCATGTGGCAACTGTTTTGGGATGCTATTTTAACAAGGGATAAGCTTAAAAGGAGAAATTGGCCAGGGTCTCCTATCTGTTCTTTTTGTAATCAGCAGGAAACTGCTATCCATTTATTGTTTTCTTGCTCTCACGCTAGGGTGGTTTGGGGGGTTGTGGGAACCATGATCAAATCTAATTCTTGCCCTGGCTCTCTCTGGCAGTGCATGTCTTGGTTTCATGCATTTTTTCCTCGAGGGAGGAAGTTTCATATGCTGATTCTGTCAGCTGTTTGTTGGGCAATTTGGATTGTCAGAAATCAGATAACATTTGACAAGAAAGTTGTCAGGTCTCCTATGGTAACGGTTTTTGCGACGTGTGCTTTTCTTCGTTATTGGGCAGATCTTTACAATGAGGAGGATAAAAGCAAGATTGTGGCTGGAGCTGATCAGATGATGCGCAAAGCTTCAGAGTTGGCGTCCCAGGTGGCAGGGGGGTCAAGGAACGGTCAGGCGACTGTTGTTGGAAGGTTGCTTATCACCAATGGCTAATCTCGGTGTTGCTGGTGGTGGCTCTTGTCCGTGGAGGGCTGCTGTGTGTTTGTGGTTGGACTGTGACGTTGTGGTGCTGTGTTTGGTTCTTTTGCTGTAATCCTGGACCTGTTGTAGGGTGTAGTATAGGTGGTAGGTTTTTTGTCCTGTAGTATGATCGTCGAGGCCGAGATCATACAGCAGGTTTTCCTACCGGTGTGTGTTGAACTATATTTCCTTCTGTTTCCCCTTTCTTTCCTTGCTTTTGTTGTTTTACTCTCAGACTGGTTGTATTTCCGTTGAGAAATTAATGGAAAGGGGGGTTCCCAGTTGGAAAAAATATACCTCTCCCATTCCATTCCCAGTACTCAACAAACTAAGAAGTACGTGCAGGCAGTAGCAACCAAGAACACGAAACTAGCTAGCTGCCTGCAAAGTTTTACCAGATCGACAGGAGGGATGGGCGGCGGCGGAGGAGACGACCTGAAGCTGCTGGGGACGTGCGCGAGCCCGCACACCCTGCGAGTGCGGCTCGCGCTCCGCCTCAAGGGCGTGAGCTACGACTACGTGGAGCAAGACCCCAAGAAGAAGAACACGGCCGGCGAGCTGCTCCTCCCCCGTAAGCTGCCGGTGGTGCTGATCCACGGCGGGAAGCCTGTCCGCGAGTCGTTTAACATACTGCAGTACCTCGACGACGTCTTCGCCGGCGTCGGCCCTAACCTCCTCCCCGCCGACATCTACGAGCGTGCCGTCGCTCGGTATTGGGCGGACTTCGTCGATGAGACGGTATATATTGTGCTTCTTCCTGTGATCCAGCCATACAAGATTTCAATCATGCATAATCTTCGATCGGCAATTTCTTTTGTGTTGTTTGACCATGGGTATACACATGTTTAAGATCTACACTATTCATCCCAATGGCGACCCAATGTCAGATCTCAAGGCATAACATCTCAACTGATATTAGAATGGGTAAATTTTGGCAAAGTTTTTGTTAAATGGGGTAATCCAAATGAAAAACCACTAAATTGGGTAATTTGTGTCAAAAATGTCAAAGTTGAGGGTAAAAATTGGAATTTACTCATATATATATATATATTGTGCTTCTTGCTGTGATCCAGCCATACAAGAATTCAATCCCACATGCATAATCTTTGATCGGCAATTTTTTCTTGTGTTCTTTGACCATGGGTAGCTCTATGACTTTATTTATGATTTATCGCGCGTGTGTCGACAATCCACAGCTTATCGAGGCGATGTACAAGGCGGAATGGGGCAAAACAGAGATTGAGAAGGCAGAGGGGAAGAATGAGGAGGCCGCGGCGATGATGGCTCTCGAGGAAGCTCTGAGAGAGTGTTCCAAGCCGTTCTTTGGGGGCCAGAACGCCGGATTCGTGGACGTCGTGCTCGGTAGCCTTGTTCCGTGGGTGCATGCCATCCGGGGCGGCGTCGACACATCCGACTCCGATAAAGCGCCGCTTCTCTTTATTATCGAGAAAAGAACGCCGCTCCTGGCCGCGTGGACAAACAGCTTTGGTGAATTGGATGCGGTCCAAGCGATCATGCCAGACGAGATGAAGGCCGTCGACTTTGCCATGGCAACGTCTCGTCGCCACGATGGCCAAAGGAAATTGGCAGCTTATACTAGTATTTGGTTCATATGGATGATTTACATAGCTTTTATATTCTACATCATGTGGATTCTACATCATGTAGTATAATACAACACCATTTGTTTCCGCGTGGAAATTGTAATCGGAGTGTCGCAGTTCTAGGTCATTTAATTTAGGCATACAAAATTGAACCATGATTGTCCAAATATCAAATGGCTGAAGTTTCCTCATACTTGTCCAAGTCAAAGAATTCTAGATGGATGTCATAGCTGATATAGCACACTTCCACACAAAAAAACTAACTGGTAACTGATATAGTTTTTGCTCACACTTAGTCATAAAAGTTTACTTCTATAGTACACTTCCACAAAAAACTAACTGTTAAGTATAACAAATTGTCTTCCTGAGTCTGTGGTATAACATGGTAATTCTTGCTCATAACCAACATTGAAAGATGTCAAACACGGAATAGATCAAAAACTATAAACAGGACGTCAACCTTTTTCTGGCACATATTAAAGCAACATACCGCTTCCTTCCATACAATTTTCAAATTCAAGTAGCACTTGCATACACGCATGCATGCATCATACAGGTTTATTGATGGATAACAATACACTGTCACGAAACCTAAGTATTGCATGAAATGAAACAAGAGGATAGATGACCAAGCCACCTGATTAGGATGCCGGTATGAAACAAAGCATTCCTGGATTGACTTATTAAAAGATCACATGCTATCCAGAAGTGAAAATGCATAGTTCGCTACATAACAAAAACAGATGGGAACGAAAGCAATAGCGAGTTGGGGTACTAGTAGGAAACCCGCTGTGAGTGTTCGATCTCGAACACCCCTACGGGGCAAAAACCTACTACCACCATATCAACTCGGGGAGTCTTTAGAGTACAAAACATTACAGGCCATAAGCACAAACTGAAATAGTCTGACAAGACACTACTACAAAACCAAGAACAGTTCAACATATCTTTCTCCGTTCAGCTGTCTTTAGCCATCAAGCCACCAAGGTGCAGGAGCCGACTGTTTCCTGGACGAGAGAAAACAACCTGCATGCAGTATGTGCCAGCCAGTCAGGCATCAAGGTGAAACTTCAGACATAATTTTGGTCACCAATAGTTTATAAAAATGTTTTGATTTCATATACGAAAATCACATGTTTAGGTCTTACTCAAGAGTACACCTTCGTCATTTAACGATTTCATTAAGTTTTATGATTTACTGCAGTGAAAATTAAATGGTCGCTATATTTGGGCCGGAGACCAAGCTGATTTCCAAAATGTTATCTTTCTAAGACCGGAGGGAGTAAATGACTTCCATTTCTCTGGAAATAACATACATAGGTCATCCTTATGTATAAGCATACATACAAGCATACCCACCTGGTAATCTCTAACTGCCCCTGACTTGCAACCAGCCGCAGAGTATATGAGATAGTACTCCCATATAAGGATGAACTTTTCATCAAAGCCCAGGGCCAAAACTTTACTGCAAGCAAAAAGAAAGCGGCACGAAAATATTAATACTAACTGAGCAATCAAATTGTAACAACATAATGTTCACAACAAATTTACTTGCTCAATGAACATGTCATATATGCGCTAGTCTTGCTCAACTGTAACAACAGTATTCTTCTAAAGTGAATGACAAGTGATACTTACTCCTTGTTGGTACGGAAATCGTCCATCCAGCTCATCAGAGTTGGATAGTAATTATACCCAATATTCTCGACATGCTCAATGCTGCACAGTGTGCAACAAGATCAGGGAGGGTCTAATCAATTAATCACCATGAAGTAACCAATCAAGAATCTGATCGATTGATATAAAACGTACCAGAACCTTGATGACGCGGACATGGCAGACGTTACACGAGCCAAAGAAGGAAGGCAACCGCCAGGGAATATGTATTCTTTTATGAAGTTTGGCCTTTTTCTGAATTGGTCGTACCGTTCCTCTGGAACTGAGATGAACTGAACACACATGTATGTATTTGCAGATAAAGGTTAGTTCATGATCGTGTAAGCCTAAGAACTTGCTTGGATAGGAAGAAGTATCTTTTGTTGGATTTTTCTGCCAATCAGAAAGAAAATGGCCCAATTCTTCTTGTGCATCGAAAACAAGGCATATATATACTTTGTTGTTGTTCGTAATGATAATAGAATCAGGCATATACTTAGTTGTTGACAATGATATTTGTCCTGCAGTACTAACCTGGACGACCAATATGCCCTCTTCAGCCAAGTGAGACTCACAGCAGGCAAAAAAATCATCCATGTACTCATGGCCAACATGTTCAATCATCTCGCTGTTTCACGTAAGAGGAAGGCATAAGTACAACCACACGCACGTGTATTGTCGAAGTCACATCACACATCCATATTATTAGTAATACTTACATGCTTATGATTGCGTCATACTTGCAAGGTGGTATCTGACGGTAGTCACACAGCAGAAAAGTTATGTGATCCTAAAAGTTAATAACAATAGACAGTAGAATTGTTAGCTAGGATTTCACCCTACTGAAGCAAAGCTTGGGATAAAACAATACTAATTCTCCATGCAGATTTATATTTGTTGTTTATAGTCAGTATATTATAATATATATGCCAATTCTACACTTTCTCAATGAACACATATGGTGGAATGGTAATTACTGATAAACTATTAAAGTGGACAGGTATTGCATAAGGAGGGAGTAACATAGAACCAACCTCTAAGCCAGCTTCTCTTACTTTGTTCTCAGAGTATTTAAGCTGCTCCTCTGACAAAGTGACTCCAGTATATTTGCAGCCAGTTTCTTTAACCACTTGTATTGCTAAACTGCCCCAGCCGCTACCGATTTCCAGAACATGATGCCCCCCCTCGACTTTAGCCTTTGGTTAAATGTGTATTTTGCAAGAATGATGTACCATTAGATCATGCTCACAACATTGTCTAGCTAGCGATCAAGAGATATATGGCAGTAATACCTTGGCAATTAGAAGGCTAAGTTTACGTTGCTGGGCTGCTTCTAAGCTTTCGTTCTCCGTCTATAAATCAAATTTTAGTCCATGAATAAATAAAACTACTCTAAAATTTACAAGCTTGAAGAACATAATCACAAGATTTACAAACCTTGAAAATTGAACAAGAGTAAGTCATCGATTTATCCATAAAAAGCGAGAAAAATTCATTACTCTGCACACATATATCAGAAGACATAACTATTAGTACACCTTGGTTAGTTATTATAGATGACTGTAAAGTAATGAATGATAAAAAATCTTTTTACACAGTTATGAACAAAAATCTCAACTCAGAAAGATTTGCAATAATTCTCGTATTAAAAATTGACCTAAGAAATTAGTTATCTTAATCCTGATGGAATGTAAAATAAAAGAAGAGACATGAGTACTGACAAGATCATAGTGCTGAGAGATGTTTCGACGAGTTTGTGTCGCAGTGTTCTTCCTCGAGACATCACGCAAAAAGTATTTAACATATGGCAAAGCAGCTATTAGATGATACGGTCTCCACCGACCCCTGCAAACCAAATAATTTTATATACATGATTAGTAACAGACGCATAGATTCTTAGGTACTATTTCATTTTTATAACAGAATTCATAGGAATTTAGTGGGCAATTATAGGTTCAGAACCCTTTTCTGGCACTGCTGCGGCTCCTACGCGCATCTCTGTTAGCAATGAGAATCTGCAGAGAAATGGATCATGGATTTGATCTGAAATGAAGAAGCGGTAGCTCTACCAATAAAATCATGGACTATGGTATAGTTATACCAGGATAAGATTCAGAAGGCCTTCTCTCTTGTCAAGAAGAGTGAAACATCCGTTAATATAGGCTTCTGCCAAGCCAAACATTCCTTCTGTTGCAACCTAAAACCATGGAGAGCCAGGATAAACACATGTAGTTCAAATGAGGAGGTTGCATAAAGCAATTGCAGTGGAGTACATAAGAAATTAAGAATCATGAACGGACATGTCACTAATCAGGAAAATAAAGAATGCATGTGTGGGCAGAAAAAAGACCTTCCAATAGAAAAAGGGGTCATGAACTTGCATGACAGATTTTACACAGCATTTGTCGCAAGCTTTACCAAAGCTGAACACGCTACCTCCTTCTTCGACCAATCTGCACGAAAATTACATTATATTTACAAATAATCATAATTAGACGTGGCACAGTGTATCGACTCATACAAGGACTCACATCAAGTTACCGATGGATATGTATTGGTTCAAAAATCTTGCAACAAGAAGGCGCACCCCAGCCTCGGTCCATGATGGAACCATCTGCTTTGGGTTCTGCAGAGACTCATATTTCTTTCCAAGCAAACCTTGAGCTGCCGCTTTCCCAGACTGCATCGATTCAATATGTCCAACACAAAAAGACCTCACATAAATATTTCATGAAATAGACATTCGGAATCATGCGATGGAAACTAAAAGCATATAATGTCAGAGTGGTGTAAACAATTATATCATGAAACAATGAGAATAATAAAGTATATCCATCCCAGTCCCTTCTGTTTCTCTCCCTCTTCGCTCACTCAGAGGGTACCCAAAGACCCTTACCAACTTTAGCACATAACAGTATGACTATGGTCCCTATGCAAGAAAGGTCTAAAAGCAGAAATGGACAGTATGTGCACGCAAATACCTTCAATCCGTCTTCATGGAAGCCATGACCTGCAATCCAAGGCAGAAGAGACATTTGAGACCTAATGTTCTTTAGATCATTTCACACCTAATTTTAATAAGTAGTAGAAGTATATCGTACATCTACATGCAGGTTGTAACGAACATATTATCTATAAACAAGAAATTCATGAAACAAGTTACCTTGATATACCCCACAGAACCATATTCCTCTCTTTCCTTGGATCTGATCAAACTGAAGATAAGCCTTCGCTGCTGCCATCGACGGAACAGGAAGGCTTGTACGCCATTTAAGCAGTACGTGATCCGGAACACAAGGGGGATTGAGTGTCACCAGGAAAGGCCTGACAGATTTAATTTCCTAGAAGTGCAAAAAAACAATATATATACCACAGTTAGTATTTAAGTAACTCATTCAGACTGCTGGAGGGGTTAGGCTGAAGCTTCCATTTTGCTGTTATTCTGTGAGCCTGCTCTACAGTGTATTCTAACGTGACGAAAATATGGCTGCATTGCTACCCAGAAATGACTTTATCCCTTGGTTTCAGGATGCATGCCTCTAATCTTGGGGACATGTAACGTCGACGTACAAAAATAGTTTTAGCATCGTAGGGAAGGGGCCATTCGTGAAGAAATGTGTCATCAATTAAATTAATTCATTATACCATGCATATGAAAAGAACAAAAATTCACCTGAATATGGTTTAGCCAGTAAGTAACAGAAAACCCACTGCTAGTTGCCCCTAGGAAATTCCAGGCGCTCCATGCCGACGGATTTCGGGGCATCATATTTTGATCGCAGTGGAGGTATATATCCCTGAAACATAAACGTGTCAGACAATACAGTAGATCAGATCAAACTTTATTGATGTGTTCATTTAGCAGTAGTAGGCAGGCTTCACCTGTGGACATACTGACATGCACCTAGAATTTTCAGTTCGTAATGTGTAGCTTCAGCTCCTATTACTTCGAGAGCAGTAGGTGCATGGACCCCAAGGATGACACTGTCATATGTTTCCTCTGAACCATCATTGTGTAATACTCTGTAGCCAGCTGCCAGCGTTAAGATAGAGGATTCTTTCAGTTAGTGGACTGATTATATAAATGATGACATACACATTGTTCGTACAGGCAATCAACAAACAATAACACATGTACGTATTTAGTACCTCCACCAAAACTTGAAACAGATTTGACCCGACAGCTGGTTTTAATTCGACAGCCCATGCTTTCCAATTCTCCTTTTACCTGTTAATGCGAAACAGTTCATTGTTTAGTCCATGCATATGGCTGCAACAAACGTCTAAAGAGTGCAATTAATATCATGTATTGTCTCTGTCAGCTCTCTTTTGAGCTATGCTGATGGATCGCAATACGTACCTTGTTTACATAGGACTGCGAACAAGGCTTGACAGTGGGCAACTGGGGGTGACGAAACAGCTGAGAGTGCAGCGACTTAATTAGCTTTCAAATGCACAAAGACGAATTAAGCATGCAAACGCAATGGGAAACCTAGGATTAGGAATACAAAGTAGCTAGGCACCTGAAGAAGGTCATGGTTATTAAAAAATGACAGCACGGAGAACGCGGAGAGGCTCAGAACACCTTGTGATGAACATGACCACATGCCTGCGCAGACTGGAATCTGCAACAAAGATATATGATTCATGTCATCAACTCAAAATTGCATAAGCACGACTCAGTGTGTTTGTACTCACAAAAAATTCTACAAGCTAATAACTAGCCTGACTGCCCCCCTGCACCCAAGAATGTTGGTGGGATAATTAGCCGTTAAGTAGGCCCAGATTTTACTTATAATAATTTGAATATTTCATCTAAATGTATGGAAAAATGTAGTTTCTCTTTACCGTTTCACACAACTGATTAAAAAATTCTACAAGCTAATAACTAGCCTGACTGCCCCCCTGCACCCAAGAATGTTGGTGGGATAATTAGCCGTTAAGTAGGCCCAGATTTTACTTATAAAAATTTGAATATTTCATCTAAATGTATGGAAAAATGTAGTTTCTCTTTACCGTTTCACATAACTGATTAAAAACAAGAAATCCTGCTGTGAGATTTTTCCAAAATGAAGTTGTGCTGGATACACTAACAAAGGAAATAAGAAATCGGATTAGAAGCAGTACAAGATAAGCCTGTTGGAATAACAGGGAATATCCATGCGACTGAATGAACTGCCCCAACGTCTCGTTACAGTCCAGATCAGGGTTATCCTCATGGTACTCCAGGTACCTTCAGTTCAAAGATCGAACCAGCAAATTAATTGTTTATCATATCTGAACACAAGGTTCAGCTACGAATGAAAGTACTATGTATGCACATGAGAAGTGAGGGACTGGACTGCTTACGTCACAACATCTTTCTTGAACTTGCGTATCTCACAAACCATACGCCAAAAACTGGGTTTCAATAAGTTGGTTTTTTGTGCCAAGAGGCTTGAGATACCGTTGCCATTGCCCCACTCACATCCTCTGCCGCTGCCGTCCGACTGTGTACTCACTGTGAAAGACATGTCCGATCTCTCCATCTCCACCCCGAGCCCTTCTAGCCATTCCATCATGTGGGGATATGTTGCCTACATTTGTTTGACAACAAAAATCTTAGTTAGGAACAAAAAACAAATCACCCCATCTTATGATTTCGGCCTGTAAAGATCTTTCATGTTCAGTCAAGGGGTTAGGAAGTCCTATATTAATCAGAGTAGAAGAAAAATATCGATCAAGATAATAATCAGATATGTAAAGTAAAATAAAGCAAAATGAACAACTACAACTGCATTTCCAACCATAGTAACTATATCAAAAATACAACAATTACAGATATTAAGGTACATATCTTGCAGCTGATAGCTGAACGCAATTGTTAGCTGAAATCCCCACCTGCTACTGACAGCAGGAACCCCAACCCAGGTGCGGCGTGTGTGCAACGATGTCGCCCACAGCGGTGGCGAAGGCCACTTGGTCGGCACGCGTAGCGGCCCATCAAACAGCGCGTGCTCGCCGGAGAAGTAGGAGGGCGTGCTTGCCGGGGAAGGAGGCGGGCGGTTGCGGACAAGGAAGATTCCGGAAGGGAGGGTCGCCGTTGTGGACGGAAATATCCGCGAGAAGGAGGAGGCCATCGAGGGGCGCAGCTTCCTGGGGCGCTGATCTCACCGGAGCTTGAGGGGCAGACGCAGCCAGACCGTGGTGGCCGCCGGATCCGAGAGCGAAGCTCGTGGGGGGAAGCAGAGACGGTGAGGCCTGGTCGCTTCCGCCGGCTGTAGAGGAGGGATGGCCCGGACCCGAGACCGCTCCTTCTCCTCGCCGGTGAGACTGAGAGCGCGCGAGCCGCGAGCGGTGGCGTCGGCGAGGGAGGAGACGAACTGGGTGAAAAAACACTTGGGCCGGACGCTCTGGCTCGGACGAGACGAACCTTAACACATTTTTTCAAAGGATTTGGCCCATAACAAACGGATCAAACCCAATTGTTCAAAGACTTGGGCCATAGCAAGCCGAACTTTTTTTCTGACTAGCTTACGCCGGCCTAAAACTTTGGGTCTTCTCACGTACACACCACAATCGGAGGAGTAAACCAACGCTCTCACGAATCCACTCCCATTTAGTGTTCTAGACGATGGTTAGGCATAGTTTGCTAAATCATAATACTAACAGATCCCACCTGAATTATATAGAAAGGCAGAGCCGAGATGGTTTTACAGCAGGAGAAGACAGAGAGGAGGGTTTTACTTTTACAGGAGACAGCCTCGAGCTTTGAACTAGGAGGCCAAATAGATACCGTAAATTCAGATGGTTTCACGCTGCCAGCACACCTCACTAGCGTAAACACACGAAGCTACTACATATGTGAGTCATGCACTGGTACCGACCTGGTTGAAGCTCATGAAACCGAGGTCGAGCTGGACCTCGCTTCCGGCGCCGTCGCCGACGGCCACCGTTCTGGCATTCCCTCCGAGGCAGTCCTCCGCCTCGTACAGGGTCACACGCACGCCGCCGCCGCCGCCGCCGCCAGTGGCGAGCAGCTCGTGCGCCGCCGCCAGCCCACTCACGCCGCCGCCCACCACCGCAACCCTCATTATGCTATGCTATGCTATGATCTTGCTCTGCTCTGCTTTCCTGTGGACGATCGGCTCCCTCGCCCTCCCACTTGTATTTAACATAGGAGAGGACGATCGGCGGGTCTGGCTAGTGTGCGTGACGACAGAAACAATAATTCGGTGTACTAGCGTACGATCTCATGAGTCATGAATGAAGCGAAATCATCAATGTCAGTCATCGTGCTACGGCAGATCAGGTTTCCACGTGCCTAGCTAGACGCTGAAGCCTAGCTAGCTCCTGTGTTTCTCAGACCTGTCGCACCGCTAGCTACAGTGTGTGGTTTGCAGCACTCACAGCATCGCTGCTACTGCAATAAACGTCGAGTAATTCTGAACATCGTCATGATAAACGTTTTATTGAACACATGGTGCTACTGTCTGCTAGTCGTTTCATAACGTTACGGTCGAGAACGAAATTTCGAAAAAGAAAACTCTAGCGGCGTCAGTCCTGGAAGTAGACTGGGGCGAAACACCCCGGTTTGCGATAGCGCAGAAACGACGACTAGCCCACAGGGCCTGGGGCCACTTATCCTTCAAGCTTTTGCAGGGCACGTTCACATGCCAATTCATTAGGGCATCTTCAATGCACCTATCTATTTTGGTATTTAAATCGGTTTAATTTAGTTTGTTTGGATCGGCCACTGGACATAAATTTGGTCTGTATCTGTTTAGATCAGGCACTGCACCCAGCGGTAAATAATTAGATATGCACATGTTCGACCTGGATCCCACACGTCATACACCGTCTGCTTCTCTCGCATGACGCTGGTAGTGTGGAGCACCGCATCCCGAGCTCGCAGGCGGCTCCATCTCCTGCGCCCCTCTACCCCATCTCCGGCGCGCCTCTGCCCCAACTCCTGCCGCTTTCCGCCGCCATCACATGACGACTCCCGATCGCCGCTCCCCGCTGCCATCCTACTGTAGGGCGTCGGTCTCGTCGGACAAGGCCAAGCAGCTGGAAGGGGAGGAGGAGGGACGAGCGTCGTCAAGGAAAGGAAGAAGAGGAGGGCATCATGGTCAGGACCAAGGGTAGGGAAGCGCAGGCAGCGGTGGAGCAAAGGGACGCAGGGAGAAGGCAGCATGCTGGAGGCGGTAGCGGCCTCCGCCCGTACGCGGACTACTGGAGGAGAGGCCGGCGTCGTGACCGTGGAGCAAGGGCAGCGCGAGCAGCGGTGGAGCAAGGGGACGGGGCAGGCGGTGGAGCAAGGGCAGGCATCCTAAAGGCGGCGGCGCGCAGTCGCGCGCCGCACGCTCCCGCTCGAGCTTGAGCAGCTGTGGTGGCCGCCGGAGAGGAGGAGGAGGACGATGGCCAGCCGAAGGTTGCTATATCTCCATCGGGGAGAAAGAAACTCAAGGGTGATCTTAAGAATCCAAAAGGGTTGCCCCATTGGGTTTGGCTTTTTATCCACGTAGGACACGGACCGCGGACACAGATGAAAAACATTTGGGCCGGAGGCTCTTGCTCAGACGAGATGAACAAATCGGAAAAACTGGTTCTAGAGTCTAGATCATAGACCGAATCCTTTAGGCCCACACTTTTTACTCCATATACCCAAACCGAGCCCAATTTTTAAAAGACTCGGTATAAACCATATTTACTGATGGACTTGAGGTTATAAGCCAATTCTAAGTTGTCCCTTCCCAGCTTCTTCAATAAGCCTGGCTAGTTGGAGCATCTATCCTACTTCTTTTTTTATATCATGAAATATATTTTCATATCATATCCTCCTGATATTGTGGATGTTCACATATTTTTTTATATAGTTGGTGAGATTTTTAAAATTTTGACTTTGACCAAAATTATATGCATCCTATTTTATACAATGTAGGGAGTACACCTTTATCCTAAATCAGAGATAATTAACACGGAACGGGGGAGTATATTAACGTGATTTCCGCACCTGCATTAACTATACTGATAAAAAAGAGTGACCCAAGGAGCATGTCCTGGTTGACGCATTCATGCACACCAAGTCGCATACTCCTTTGACAAAGTGGCAAGCTCTGAAATACTACGCTGCTATACCAATTTGTTGGTGCAAAGATCAGGAGAAGGAGCAGGATTTCGAGCTGCCACTTCCCATGGTAGCCAAATAAACATGTTCTACTGAAGATAGGAAGATGCAAGGCCACGCAGCCACGCAGGAGCTAGGTGGAAACCTTGAACCTTGAACTAGGAAGCCAGATACATATATGTACCGTATGTAGCTATCTCGGCCAAAACCAAGAGACGAGTAATAAAATGGGGAAGCAGGAAGCTAGGTATCTGCACCGACCTGGTTGAAGCTCATGAATCCGAGGTCGAGTTGGACGCTTCCGGCGGCGCCGTCGCTGGCGGCCACTGTCCTGACATTCCCTCCGAGGCGCTCCTCCGCCTCGTACAGGGTCACGCGCACGCCGCCACCGCTCCTGGCGAGCAGCTCGTACGCCGCCGCCAGCCCGCTCACCCCGCCGCCCACCACCGCAACCCTCATTCTGCTACGCTGTGTGATTTGCTCTTGCTGCTTGCTCTGCTCCCTCTCTCGCACCTCCCACTTCTATTTGAAGCATTCAGCTTGACATGGAAATACTATGGTGATACGCGCTCCTGGACACCGATAATAAATGAACCTTGGTCGTTGATTGGACTGCAGTCTGCACCTGGGCTTTGATGATGAATGGAGTTTTTGTACGCACATGTTCAGCGTTACAGAAATGTGCCAGGCTGCGCTGGAGTAATTGTCTGAAAATGATGACTGCTGCTAGTTAAATTTAATGTTCCGGAACAACGTGAGACTCAAGTGGTGGGATCCAACACTCGGGAGCAGATGAACGTGGAACTGAACCAGTGTGATCGAACTCGAACCAATCAAGATTACTCACTCTAGCATCAAACGTGGCCGAGCACGCGCCAAGATCTCGAGTAAAATGCAGCTCGTTCGAAGCAAGCCAAGCCGAGCGCCCGAGCTTAGCTCAAACTGAACTGGTTTAAACCCCTGTGTGGTCGTAGTCTCTCGTGTCAGTCGTGGCTCAGGCGTGGCCTGGCCGAGTAGTACGTACCAGTCGCTGCCGCGGGTGGCTCACTTTTTTGGCCGGATTGCAGACCGGAGATGGGGGCTCGACGGGCCATGCCATCGCTGCCGCCTGCTCGCGCTGCCACGCCACGAGACTCTCTCGCTAACCACAGTAGCCATTATCTTATCTCTTACTGCAGCATACTGTATCGATCTAGTACTATAAATGACTAAATGTTCACTTATATTATCTACTAGTATTCCATACTGCATCTATGGCAAGGCACTGTATATGCGTGCCTGCCAACCAAATGTATCGGACTACCGCGATCGCTGAAGATATCACAGCAAAACACCGTAGCAGCAGCACGATTGTTGAAATATTGGGCCAAAAGTTACTGGTCCATATTAGATTTTAGAAATTCCTAAGAAATCTCAAAGCGTATGTGTGTGAGCCCATGTGACATGCAGCCCAATTTATTGGCTGCACAAAGGCAAGAGGTAGGAGCTAAGTTTAGTCCCACATGAAAAGTTGGGAGAGATGTAGATCAACATATAAGGTGGGGTGTTGCACCACTTGGTAAGTGAGTGAGAAGAGAAGTGCCACACGCGTGCTCCTCCTCCTCCTCCTCGCTCGTCTCGACTTGACTCGACACGTCACGATATGACACGGTTTGCGGAATTGAGCCTCGGAGCCGAGCTTATCTTTTTGCTGCACAGGAAAACCGAATGTTTGACCGAGTCCTTGACAGACGTGTCACAGCTAGCTGGTTTGGGTCGCTCCTGGATCGTGGGCTGCTGTAACCGACTCGGGCGTGCGACGTGGGCGTGGCCCACGTTGCCTAGGGTTTCTCCGCTGCGTCGCCTATATAAACTCTTGCCCGGCTACCGCCGCACATACCTGGAACCGATCTAGGGTTTTGCCACCTCTCGCTGCTTGCGCCGCCTCCGTAGTCTACCTCATCCCGAGCGCCGACGTGCACCGGCAAACGGGAGAGCAGGTCTCTAGAACCACTCGCCTTTGCGGTCCTATACGGGAGAGGGCAAATTAGGTTTTTGGGAAGCGCTCTGCGCGACTGCTCGAGTTCTTCATCACGGGTCGTCTTCCTTTCAAGTCGGACGGTGCAGCCTACCGCCGTCTTCATCGCCGTCTGCTTCGACCGGTCTTCTCCAACATTGTCATCAACAACGTTACTACAACGACTACATCTGCAAACGAACGGTACGTGCGATCTACTGATGTTCATCTGTTTATCATGTTCTGCGAGTACATGTTTAGCTGCTACTTGTTTCCGTTCATCTTGTTGTTTAGCACATCTAGTATATTCGAGTTACATGTGGTAGTAGCTGGTTTTGTCATGTTTAATATTCTGGAATTAATCATGGAAATTGTGCCTAATTATCCAACAATCCAAAAACCTAATTGTAGGCAATTTCCTGAATTATCAATGGCTAGTTTTACCGATGCACTGAGGTCGGACAAGTTTACCGGTGTGTACTTTAAGAGGTGGCAGTACAAGGCTGAGCTTTGGCTGACCACGATGAAAGTGTTCCAGATTAGTAAAGGCAAACCTGAAGGAACTATGTCTGACGAGGATCAGAAAAAGTTCGAGGAAGCCAATACTGTCTTTGTGGGATGCATTCTGAGCATTCTTGCTGACCGTCTATGTGATGTGTTTATGCACATAAAAGACGGGAAGGAGCTCTGGGACGCACTGGACGCCAAGTTTGGTGCTGCAGATGCTAGCAGTAAATTGTACATTATGGAGAGCTTTTATGATTTTAAGATGACTAAGGACCTTCCTGTGATTCAACAAGCTCATGAGATACAGTGCATTGCTAAAGAGCTCGAACTCCTTAAGTGTGCCTTACCCGACAAGTTTATGGCGGGTTGCATTATTGCTAAGTTGCCCCCTTCATGGAGGAACTTCACCACAGCTCTCAAACACAAGAGACAGGAGATATCAGTTAAAAATCTGATAGCGTCCCTTGATGTTGAGGAGAAGGCTCGTGCTAAGGACACTACTGAGAAAGGAGAGGGTCATGCTACTGCTAACTTTGTGCAGCAGAAAGGCAAATCCTCAGGCAAGAACAAAGGGAATTTCAAGCCCTCTTTTAACAAGCCTGTAAAGACTACAACCTTCAAGAAGAAGAAGCCGAACAGGGACAGGAGTGATCTGACTTGTTTCACTTGTGGAGAGCCCGGCCACTTTTCCAAGGACTGCCCAGAACGCGCAGACCGCAGAGGGAAAAAGGCCAAGAATGTCAACGTCGTGACTGCTAGCAATACTGATGGGTATGGTAATCTATTTACTGTTCTTTCGGTATTTCAATCTCCCTCTTAGTGGATTGATACGGGTGCTAATGTTCATATGTGTGCTGACATCTCTATGTTCACTTCTTACCAGGCCGCACAGGATTCCTCTGTCCTGATGGGCAATGGGTCACATGCCTCTGTTCGTGGTGTTGGTACGGTAGATCTGAAGTTCACTTCAGGGAAGATCGTGCAGCTGAGGAACGTGCAACATGTCCCTTCTATGAACAAGAATCTTGTTAGCGGTTCCCTCCTCTGCATAGATGGGTTTAAGGTTGTTTTAGAGTCGAATAAGGTAGTCGTTTCCAAGGCTATGAGTGCGGAGGCTTGTTCCGCTTTTCACTTTCAGATTTCTGTAATAAATCCGTGAACCATATTTGTGGCGGTGTTAGTGATGATACCAGTGTTTGGCATTCCCGTTTATGTCACATTAATTTTGGTTTGATGAATCGGTTATCCAGTATGAGTTTAATTCCGAAATTCACTATTGCCAAAAGTTCTAAGTGCCATAGTTGTGTGCAATCGAAGCAACCTCGTAAGCCTCATACGGCGGCCGAGGAGAGAAACTTGGCACCTCTAGAACTCATACATTCTGATCTATATGAGATGAATGGTGTGTTGACAAAAGGTGAAAAGAGATATTTCATGACATTGATTGATGATGCGACTAGATTTTGCTATGTTTACTTGTTGCGAACTAAAGATGAAGCTTTAGACTACTTTAAAAGTTATAAGGCCGAGGTTGAAAATCAACTAGAGAGAAAGATCAAGCGTCTTAGGTCGGATCGTGAGGAAAAACCGCACGCTTTCTGACTTGGTGAATTCCATGCTCGACACTGCTGGTTTATAAAAGGCATGGTGGGGGGAGGCTTTGTTGACTGCATGGCATGTCCTGAATAGAGTTCATAACAAGAATAAAGAGAAAACCCCTTATGAGGAGTGGGTTGGGAGAAAGCCATCACTTTCGTATTTGCGCACTTCGGGATGCTTGGCGAAGGTCAACATTCCCATCCCAAAGAAACGCATACTCGGACGAAAGACTGTGGATTGCATCTTTCTAGGCTATGCTCAGCGGAGCATTGGTTATAGATTTTTAGTAGTTAAATCCGAGGTACCTGATGTGCATGTTGACACTATAATGGAATCTCGTGATGCAACATGTTTTGAGAATATGTTTCCTATGAAAGATATGCATAGCACTACTAGATTTTCTTCTAAGATAATTCCTGGATCTAGTATATCTGATGATTATTTTGAGCAACCACATGAGAACAGTTTTTGAGAACGTTCATGAGAAGGATGACAATGAAGCTCCTACAAGGAGCAAGAGACGAAGGACTGCAAAGTCCTTTGGTGATGATTTCATTGTGTACCTTGTGGATGATACTCCCACGTCCATTGCTGAGGCATATGCATCACCAGATGCAGATGATTGGAAAGAAGCCGTCCAAAATGAGATGGACTCGATTCTTTCTAATGGAATATGGGAAGCCCCCATGGCTATAAGCCTGTGGGCTGCAAGTGGGTGTTCAAGAAGAAGCTAAGGCCTGATGGTACTATTGAGAAATACAAGGCGAGACTTGTAGCAAAAGGCTACACACAAAGAGAGAAGGTGAAGATTACTTTGACACCTATTCACCTGTCGCTAGACTAACCACCATTCGAGTACTACTTTCCATGGCTGCCTCTTATGGTCTTATCGTTCATCAGATGGACGTAAAGACAGCTTTCCTCAATGGAGAGTTGGAAGAGGAAATCTATATGGATCAGCCTGATGGATTTGTGGTAAAAGGTGAAGAGAGAAAGGTGTGCAAATTGTTAAAATCTTTACATAGCCTGAAACAAGCACCTAAGCAATGGCATGAGAAGTTTGACAGAACTTTAACTTCTGTTGGCTTTGTCATTAATGAGGCTGACAAGTGCGTTTACTATCGCCATGGTGGGGGCGAAGGTGTTATATTGTGTTTGTACGTTGATGATATTCTCATCTTTGGTACAAACATGAAAGTAATACTTGAGGTCAAGTCTTTCTTGTCAAAGAGTTTTGATATGAAAGATCTGGGAGAAGCTGATGTGATCCTGAACATCAAGCTGAATAAGAACGAGAGTGGGATTACTTTATCGCAATCCCACTATGTTGAGAAGATCTTGAGCCGGTTTGGCTTTATTGATAGTTGATACGTCCATTTTGCATCACTATTTTGTATCATAATTTACTATTATTCATTGATATATTTCATATTTAGAGATGATACTTTTGTTGTTTCCTCTGTTTTTACATGTTTGATGATCGTTGGAGGATTTGCTGCCGGAGTCAGGATTCTGCTGGAAAAGGACCGTCAAGACACCATATTTCGGAAGATCAGGAAAATTCCAGAAAAATACCTGAAAATTATATTTTACCAAAAGACTCCGGAAGCCAAAAGGAGGAGTCGAGAGGAGCCAGGGGAAGGCTCACACATAGGGGGCGCGGCCTGGCCTCTGGCCGCGCCAGCCCTGTGTGAGGCCACCCTGGCCCACTCCAGGTCTCGCCCTTTCGCGTACTTCATCGTCCCCAAAAACCTAAGTCAAGGGGGGCTTAGGGATAGACACTGCCGCCTCTGCGGGGCGGAAAACACCAGAGAGAGAAAAGCTCTCCGGCAGAGAGAAATCTACCGGGGAAATTCCTTCCCACAGAGGGGAGATCGTCGCCATCGTCATCACCATCGCATCGGACTTCATCGGGATCATCATCTCCATCACCAGCACCTTCATCTCCACCATCACCTCGCCATCCCGCTGTAACATCTTGAGTTGAATCTTGTCAAATTGTTAGGGGAAACTTTCCCGGTGTTGATTACTCTTGTGGTTGATGCTATTGAGTGGAACCGTTGAATTAAGGTTTATGTTCAGATTGTTATTTACCATTATTTCACCTCTGATCATGATCCATATGATGTCTTGTGAGTAGTTCGTTTAGTTCTTGAGGACATGGGAGAAGTCAAGTCGTTAATAGTGGAATTATGTTGAGTAATATTTAATGGTTTGATATTTATTTGTTGTGGTGCTATTTCACTAGTGGTGTCATGTGAACATCGACTACATGATACTTCACCATTTATGGGCCTAGTGAGATGCATTGTGTATTTGGCTACCGATTGTGGGGTTGCTGGAGTGACAAAAACCTAAACCTCCGTTGGGAAACCATTGCACTAGGGAGCGTAGGATCTTAGAGTGTAAGGCTATGGTTAGATTTATCTTAATTACTTTCTTGTATTTACGGATGCTTGCAAGGGGTATAATCACAAGTGTGTATTTATCCTAGTAAGGGTAGTGCGCTAGCACAGGTTCACCCCCATAACACTTATCAAACCAGTAAAGATTATTTAGCAGAATGAAGCGAAAACACTTGATAGAAACTCCCGTGTGTCCTCGAGAACGTTTGGTCATCATAAGTTACACAACCGGCTTGTCCTTTGCTAAAGAAAGGATTGGGCCACTTGCTGCAATTATTACTACTGTCTTTTATTTACTCGCACTTTATTTATTTGTATTACCAAACACCCCTGAAAACCCGTTTGCTAGTATTTACAGTGAAACCTTGATCAAAACCACTTGTCAACACCTTCTGCTCCTCGTTGGGTTCGACACTCTTATTTATCGAAAGTACTACGATACACCCCCTATACTTGTGGGTCATCAAGACTATTTTCTGGCGCCGTTGCCGGGGAGTGAAGTGCTATTGAAGAGTGGAATTGGTAAAGGTAACCATCGCTGTGAGTATTGTTTTTACTTTTGTCTTTTACTTTTATTTTACTTTGCTATGGAGAATTCTCCATTTGGTTTCCTATTTGGGAACACTTCTACCACTGCTGCACATGTTGATGAACCACCACCACCACCACCCACTCAAGTTGATCCTTTTTAAATACCTATGAAAATTGTTGAGCGTGTTATGGATAACTGCTATTCAGGAGATGGAACTGTCCATCCGGGTGATCGCTTACTTTTTATACATGAATTATGCGAGTTGTTCAAGTGTGCAGGTATTTCACCGAGCCAGGTCAAGAGGAAGCTATTCTCTTTATCATTGAAAGGCAGAGCTGAGGAGTGGTATCGGCTGGTTAAAGATGGTACATCTATTGCATGGGAGGAAATTGTGCCTCTCTTTTATTCCAAGTTTTATCCTCCAAGTGAAATTCATAAAGACCATAATCGGATATATAACTTTTGGCCTCATGATGGAGAGAGTATTGCCCAAGCGTGGGGGAGATTGAAGTTACTAATGCTCAAATGTCCCATTCATGAGCTCCCCAATAATATTGTTATTGATAATTTTTATGCGCGGCTTACTCTTCCTGATAAGGATTATTTGGACGCTTCTTGTTTTGGATCATTTACTCATATGAAGGAAGATGCTAAGTGGAATCTCCTTGACCGTATCCAAGAAAATGCTGAAGGATGGGAAAACAACAAAGGTAGGAAGTCAGGTATAAATTATGATTATGAATGCATTAAAACTTTTATGGGAACTAATGACTTTCATAGTGTTAGCATTGCTTATGGTCTTGATTCTCAAATACTTGCTAATTGTCTTAAGGCTTTTTCCTCTTATCTTGATGTTCCAAAGAAAGATTGGAACAAATATCATGCGCCTTATAAAGATTCTATTAGTCATATTCCTGCTGCAGCTACTGAAATTTGTACTGTTGATAGCATTGTGCCTGAACCTTATTTTGAGAAGACACCTTTCCCTGCTAAGGTAAAAAGTATTCTACTTTGGTAAGTGTGTCTAATAAAAGCACTAAGAAAGCTGCAGAGCCTGATGAGCAAATTACTATTAAGTCTCCTGTAGCTATATTGAAGGACATTGTTACTAAAGATGTAGGGGATGAATATATTCTTTTTTGTGAAGATGCTTCTAACATTATCTCTCATCCTAAAAGGCACAGGAAAACAAGTGTTCCTATTATTTCTGTCAGGATTGGAGATCATTGCTATTATGGTTTATGTGACATTGGTGCTAGTGCAAGTGCCATTCCTTTAGAGCTTTACAAAGAAATTATGCATGAGATCGGCGCTTGTGAACTTGAAGATATTGATGTGGTTGTTCAGCTTGCTAACAGGGAGACTGTTTGGCCTCTTGGTATTGTTTGAGATGTGGAAGTCCTATGCGGTAAGACTAAATACCCCACTGATTTTCTAGTACTTGGTAAGGAGGCTAGTAAAACTTGTCCTATTATTTTTGGTAGACCCTTTTTGAATACATGTGGCGCCGTGATAGACTGTAAGAAGGAGAAAATTTTCACTAAGTTTAATGGAGAGTCTTATGATTTTAATTTTTCCAAGTTTGCTAAGACTTCGTATGAAAATAACACGCCTAATGAAAATTTTCGAGTTGAACAGCTTGCTTCTATTGCTCTTGCTCCTAATAATGCTTTGCAGCAATTCATGGAAGATCATGAAAGTGATGTTTTCAGTAAGGAAAGAGAAGAGATTGACGATATTTTCCTTCGTCAACAACCATTAATCAAGCACAATTTACCTGTGGAGGATCTTGGTACCACTTTGCCACCGAAGGAAGATCCTGTTTTTGAATTAAAACCTTTACCTGATGATCTTAAATATGCTTATATAGATGATAAGAAAATATATCTTGTTATTATTAGTTCTAAGCTTTCAGGAAAGGAAGAAGAAAGATTATTGGGGATATTGAGGAAACACCGAGGAGCTATGGGATATACTCTTGATGATTTAAAAGGGATTTGTCCCACTTTATGTCAGCATGCTATTAACATGGAGAAAGACGTGAAGCCAGTTGTGGAGCATCAATGCCGCCTAATTCCCAAGATAAAGGATGTGGTAAGAAATGAGGTATTAAAGCTCCTTGATGCTGGTATTATTTATCCTATTGCTGATAGTAGATGGGTTAGTCCTGTTCATTGTGTTCCTAAGAAAGGAGGTATGACTGTTGTGCCTAATGAGAATAATAAGCTTATTCCTCAAAGGGTAGTAGTTGGTTATAGGATGTGTATTGATTATAGAAAAGTTAACAAGGTTACTAAGAAAGATCATTATCCTTTACCGTTTATAGATCAGATGTTAGAAAGGTTGTCTAAGAAGTCACACTTTTGTTTTCTTGATGGTTATTCCGGTTTCTCTCAGATTGCTGTTAGAAAGGAAGATCAAGAGAAAACCACTTTTACTTGTCCTTATGGAACTTATGCTTATAGACGCATGCCTTTTGGTTTATGTAATGCTCCTGCTACTTTTCAAAGATGCATGTCTGCTATTTTTCATGGCTTCTGTGAAGAAATTGTGGAGGTTTTCATGGACGATTTCTCCATCTATGGAACTTCTTTTGATAATTGTTTGCACAATCTTGATAAAGTCTTGCAGAGGTGTGAAGAAACTAATCTTGTTCTTAATTGGGAGAAATGCCACTTTATGGTAAATAAAGGAATTGTCCTTGGACATAAAATTTCTGAAAGAGGTATTGAAGTTGACAGAGCAAAAGTTGAGGCAATTGCGAAAATGCCCTGTCCCAGAGATGTTAAAGGTATTCGTAGTATTCTTGGTCATGCTAGTTTCTATAGGAGGTTTATTAAAGATTTCTCTAAGATTTCAAAGCCTCTTACTAATCTTCTTCAAAAAGATGTACCATTTGTCTTTGATGATGATTGTAAGGAAGCTTTTGAAACTCTTAAGAAGGCTTTAACTACTGCTCCTATTGTTCAACCACCTGATTGGAATTTACCCTTTAAATTATGTGTGATGCTAGTGATTTTGCTGTTGGTGCTGTTCTTGGACAGTGCGTAGATAATAAGTTGAATGTTATTCATTATGCTAGTAAGACTCTTGATGCTGCTCAAAAGAATTATGCTACTACTGAGAAAGAGTTTCTTGCTGTTGTTTTTTGCATGTGATAAGTTTAGATCTTACATTGTTGATTCTAAAGTTACTATTCATACTAATCACGCTGCTATTAGATATCTTATGACTAAGAAGGATGCTAAGCCTAGGCTTATTAGATGGGTGTTACTTTTACAAGAGTTTGATTTGCATATCATAGATAGAAAAGGTACTGAAAATCCTATGGCTGACAATTTGTCTAGATTGGAAAACATTTCTTTTGATCCTATTCCTATTAATGATAGTTTTCCAAATGAACAGTTGGCTGCAATAAACGTAACTTTGCGAGACCTTCCTTGGTATGCTGATTATGCTAACTTTATTGTTTCCAAGTATTTGCCTCCAACTTCTACAGCTCAGCAAAGAAGAAAATTCTTCTATGATTTGAGGCATTATTTTTGGGATGACCCACACTTATATAAAGAAGGTGTTGATGGGATTATGCGAAGATGCATACCAGAATATGAGCAACAAGAAATATTGAGGAAGTGCCATGGAAGCGCTTATGGAGTACATCATGCTGGAGATAGAACCGCACAAAAGGTTCTACAATCAGGTTTTTATTGGCCAACCCTCTTTAAAGATGCTAGAAGGTATGTTTTATCTTGCAATGAATGTCAAAGAGTTGGTAATATTTCTAGACGCAATGAAATGCCTATGAATTACACTCTTGTTATTGAACCATTTGATTGTTGGGGATTTGACTTTATGGGTCCTTTTCCTCCTTCAAAAGGCTATACCCACATACTTGTTGCTATTGATTATGTTACTAAATGGGTAGAAGCCATACCTACAAAGAGTGCTGATGGTGAGACCTCGTTAAAAATACTTAAGGATGTTATTTTTCCTAGGTTTGGTGTGCCTAGATATCTTATGACTGATGGAGGTTCTCATTTTATTCACGGTGGCTTTAGAAAAACTCTTGCTAGATATGATGTTAATCATAGAATTGCTTCTGCTTATCACCCCCAAACTAGTGGGCAGGTAGAGCTTTCAAATAGAGAGATCACGTCTGTCTTGCAGAAGACTGTCAATAGATCTAGGAAAAACTGGGCTAGCAAGTTAAATGATGCTTTATGGGCTTATAGAACTGCTTATAAGAACCCCATGGGCATGTCTCCTTATAAAATGGTTTACGGGAAAGCGTGTCACTTGCCTTTAGAATTAGAACACAAAGCTTTTTGGGCAGTGAGAGAGCTTAATAGGGATTTTAAACTCGCCAGTAAGAAAAGGTTGTTAGATTTGAGTTCTCTAGATGAGTAGAGAAATGAAGCATATGAGAATGCCAGACTTTTCAAAGAAAAGGTCAAGAAATGGCATGATAAGAGAATTCTTAAAAGAGAGTTTCATGTTGGTGAGAAAGTTCTATTGTATAGGTCTCGTCTTAGATTTTTTGCAAGAAAATTACTCTCTAAATGGGAAGGACCATATGTTATTGTTGAAGTGTACCGCTTAGGTGCAATAAAGATTGCTTCGTTGAAAGATGACACTACACAAGTGGTGAATAGGCAAAGACTCAAACATTATATTGCTGGAGATTATTATAATGAAGATGTTGATGTTATTGAAACAGTTTCTCCGGAAGAATTCATCCAGGACAATTTGCAGAAACCTGCAGAGTTCGTTTTCGAATAGGTAACAGTTCTAGTCAGAAAAGGTTCGCGAAAAATTCTTCCTTTATTATTTTTGCTGTTTTTACTAAATATGAAAAATCACGAGACGAAAACGGGCAAGAAAAGGAGTCTGGGTGCTCCTCACACATAGGGGGCGCGAGCCCACCTCTGGCCGCGCCGCCCTGGTGTGAGAACACCTCGGAACTCATTTCCGTCCTAGTTTCCTCCTGTGATTTTGCTTCGATGTATAATTTTCGCCTATATAACCCCCCGGAGTCCCCGAGGTTTGTATATCGTTTTCTCGTCGTGTTTTGTTTCAAGCTGTTTCTGTTAGGAGTTGATCTCAGATTTAGGAGCACCATGGTCTCTTCAAGCGACGACAAGGAGAAGACACCTCCAGAAGATGACCACCAAGACTTTCAGCTGAAGGAAGAAGTTGAAAGTGAGGACGAGGAAGAAGATCAAAGTTCACGCCCGAGCACCATGATCGCAAGCATTGGGGTGGTGACAAGTCACGACAAGTTCAAGAAGAGCGCACGCATAAGAACCGGAGGGGGTGTGCCGCGCCACACCTTAGCTCCTCGGGCATCTTCGTCAGGCAACAATCCTTTCCATACTCTAATTCATGAACATTAGTTTCAAAAGGTGCCCAGATCACGATTACCCTCTGGTTGGGATATAGATCGTTCTAACAGTGCAGGGAAAGAAAGTTTCAAGAGTGAAGAAGGATGGGGAAATAATTCCAAGAGCTGGGATTCTCTAGCTGACAGGTTCATGAGCCGTGTTGAGCACAATTCAGAGATGATTCGTAACCTCAGTCACAAGATTGATGATCTGAAAGATTTGATTGAGAAGCTTATTAAAGATTACCCACCGCCGCCGAAGGAGTAATTCGTCATCGGTATTGGCATCCCCTTGGCTTGTTCCAAGCTTGGGGGAGTGCCGCGGTATCACATCATCACCTTTTACTCATTTACTTTTCAAGTAGAGTCATATCATGAATAGAGAAATTATCCTATAAAATAGTTTGCAGTTTGGAAGTATCCTCCTTAGTTGGTTATCTATGTATCCCTTGGTGTGAGTTGCGGTAATGAAATATTAATGAGAAGTTTTATCGTTTACTTTCTGCACACTTTATTTTAGTTTGCAATGTTTCTTATATGATTAGTCTTGTTGATTAGTATTGGTATCACTTTGGGAGCATGAGTAAATTTAGTTGGTTTTGGCAAACTTAGCTTGGTCAGTAGCAACATTACCTTGAGGTTTGAGTAGAAAAGAAGAAAGAAGTGCTCGTAGTACATCACTTCAGTTTTTCTTATGATTGGCTTATAAGCATTATTATTCTTAAAGTTAAAATCGTTGTACCTTCAAGGAAGCTTGCATGATTGTTCTTATTATATGTATGTTTGTTTGTTTCATGCAACTCTTATGCTTGCTACCCAGCCTTGCTAGCCAAAGACCTGTACTGAGAGGAAATACTTCTCGTGCATCTGACTCCTAAAAACCAAGTCACTTCCAAAGAGTCCACTATAAATTCCTATGCATGGTTGATACGTCTCAAACGTATCTATAATTTTTGATGCTCCATGCTTGTTTTTACACCATTTGCCTTGTGTTTCGTTGCCCTTCGTGGCGTTTTTATGTGATTTCTGAAACTAACCTACTAACAAGATGCCACAGTGCCAGTTCCCTGTTTTCTGCTATTTTTGTGTTTCAGAAAAGCTACACAGGAAATATTCTCGGAATTGGACGAAACAAGTTCCAGAAGTCTTATTTTTCTCGGAAGCTTCCAGAGAACCGAAGAGGAGGCGGAGTGGGGCCACGAGGGCCCCACACACCAGGGCGGTGTGGCCCAGGCCCTGGCCGCGCCCCCTATGTGTGAGGAGCCCCTGGCAGCCCCCTGACGACGCCCCTTCGCCTATATAAAGCCTCGGGACGGAAAACCCTAAAGGGTCGGCGAAATTTCTAGAACAGTTCCGTAGCTCCGCCGCCACCGTCGACAAATTTTGGGGGACAGAAGTCTCTGTTCCGGCACCCTGCCGGGACAGGGAAGTGCCCCCGGAGCCATCTCCATCGGTCTCCATCGCCGTCTCCGCCGTCTCCATCGACCTCACCGCCATCTCCATCAACCTTGATGTCTCCTATGATGAGGAGGGAGTAGTTCATCCCTGGGGCTGAGGGCTCTACCGGTAGCTATGTGGTTCACCTCTCTCTCCCATGATGTGATCTTTATGTGATCGTGAGCTTTGTATCATGTTGAATAAGTAGATGTTACTCTTCTTCATTATGTGTACTCTAGTGTGTTATTAAAGTAATCTATTCCTCCTGCCATGGTGTAACGGTGACAGTGCGTGCATCATGGTGGTACTTGGTCTAGGCTACGATTGGGATCTCTTATGGATTATGAGAATAATTATCACTATGATAGTATTGAAGTGATCTATTCCTCATTTCATGGTGTAATGTTGACAGTGTGTGCACCATGTTAGTACTTGGTCTAAGTTGCAATAATATCTATCTTGAGTTGTGATTTGATTTGGATATCTCTATGAGTGGTGTTTGTCAAGTACTTGATGAACTTTAAGGAGTGCTTCGTAGCCCTACACAATGATTAGTGTTATTCAATAGGAGAGTAATTCAGAGTACCATAGTGAAGAGAAGTTATTTATTTGTTCAATTATGTTATATTTGTTTGGAGTGTGTCCACTAGTGAAAGTATGATCCCTAGGCCTTGTTTCTAAGCATTGCACACCGTTTACTTACTGTTTTGTTACATGTTTGCTCGCAGTGATATTTATTTCAGATTACATTTGCTACTTATAATCATCACTACTACTTGTATTTCACTATCTCTTCGCCGAACTAGTGCACCTATACATCTGACAAGTGTATTGGGTGTGTTGGGGACACAAGAGACTTTCTGTATCGTAATTGCATGGTTGTTTGAGAGGGATAGCTTTGACTTCTTCCTCCCTGAGTTCGATAAACCTTGGGTGATCCACTTAAGGGAAACTTGCTGCTGCTCTACAAACCTCTGCACTTGGAGGCTCAACACTGTCTACAAGAACAGAAGCGTGTGTAGACATCAAGCTCTTTTCTGGCGCCGTTGTCGGGGAGGTAAGGTAAAAGGTGCTCGCATCCTCTTGTGTGAGTGCTCGGAGTTATTTCCTTTAGATTCTGCAATTACATCTTTTTGTTTCTTGTTTTTATTTTCACTAGTTAGGCTTAATGGAAAATAAAGAGTTCTTTAGTCTTTTTTCTGAGTTTAGATTTGAAGAGGAAATTGAAAATCCTTTGGAGCTTATTTCGCATAGCAATGTTATTAGTACGAATGCTTTGAATACCGTTAATGCTAATGCTATAGAAAAGTCTAAGCTTGGGGAAGCTGGTTTTGTTAAGCATGATATTTTTAGTTCCCCAGCTTTAGTGGAGAAAGTTTGCTTTGATGATATTTTATCTCCCATATGTGATGTTTCTAATGATGCTTGTGCTCCTCATCCTTTTAAAATACCTATGAAAATTGTTGAACGTGTTATGAATAACCGCTATTCAGGAGATGGAACAGTCCCTCCGGGTGATCATTTACTCTTTATACAAGAATTATGCGAGTTGTTCAAGTGTGCAGGTATTTCATCAAGCCAAGTTAAGAGGAAGCTATTCTCTTATTCACTGAAGGGTAGAGCTGAGGAGTGGTATCAGCTGCTTAAAGATGGTCCATCTATTGCATGGGAGGAAATTGTACCTCTCTTTTATTCCAAGTTTTATCCTCCAAGTGAAATTCATAAAGATCGTAACCGGATATATAACTTTTGGCCTCATGATGAAGAAAGCATTGCCCAAGCTCGGGGAAGATTGAAGTTACTAATGCATAAATGTCATGTTCATGATCTTCCCCGTAATATTGTTATTAATAATTTTTATGCAAGGCTTTCAGGATATTACAAGGACTATCTAGATGCATGCTTTGATGGGTCTTTCACAAGCAAGGATGTCAACACCAAGTGGGGTCTGCTTGAAATAATTCAAAACAATATTGAAGGTTGGGATAGCGACAAAGGTAAAGGATCAGGTATGAATTACGAGTTTGATTGCATTAAGTCTTTCGCTGAAACTGCTGATTTTCAAGAGCTTAGTGCTAAGTATGGTCTTGATCCTCAAATTATGATTGATTGTTTTAAAACCTTTGCTTCCCATATTAATGTTCCTAAAGGAAATGGGGACGTGTATCATGAACCTTTTATGGACACTTGCATAGAAAGTGATATTGTTATTGATGATTGCAATAAACATGCTCAAACTTCTAAAAGTCCTATTTCTTATAAGCATGTTAATTTTTGTGGAATACATAGACCTTGTGAACAGAGTTACAACAAGGAAGATTATTGCATCACCCACGCAAATGAAGAAACCAGTATGTGGCTCAAGGATCTAGATGTGCTTGGTGAAAGGGTTTGTGAGCTTTATCCTTTTCTTTGTGAATTTTGCGGTAAAAAAGGTCGCTTTAATTTTCAATGCCCAATTAATCGAACGAGTACCGCAGATTTGTATTGTGATGATAAGATTACTTTCAATCAGTATGATGAGCTTACTTTGTTTTTGAATTGTGAAGAGATATCTAGAAATATTTCTTTGGTTGATATGAGAGATGTTGATATTAATAGCACCCTTCGTGGTTGTCGTCTCTATTGTGCTAAAGATTGTCTCGCAAATACTTACTTACAAGATCTTATAAAATATGATGTTTTGCCAAGCTATGACAGGACTAATAGATGTTTCGATCTTATTAATAGAGAGGAGGAATCCTCCAAAGTTTCTTCTGTTGTTTCTGTCAGCAAACCAGATTATGTGGAGAAGATGCCTTTCCCTCCTAAAGAATCTATGGAGAAGATGCCCTTCAAGTCTCTCCCTCCTAAAGGAGAGAGTAAGAAGAGTATGAAGAAGAAGAAGAGGAGTAAAAGGCGAGAGGACACGGTATCTTCCCCTAAGCGTTATGATCCTGCTATAGATTATGATAATTCTGATTGGGATGATGTTCATATGCCTGTTACCTATGTTAGTGATTATGATTGGGAAAAGCACTCTACTTTTGATATTGAAAATCTTTTTGGTACCAATTCTAAGTTTAATAATTGTTGTACCATTAGTGCTATCCATGTTCCTTCTTATGATGATATGTTTGATGAGTATGCTTTGCGAAATAGTTGTCATCTAGCTTATGATGGTTATGATGATGGGTATAATATTTTCAGTTCACCTACTTTTGAGGAGAAAAATAGTTATGATTACAATATGCCTACTATTTTTGATGATTATGGTGATGAGAATAATTATTCTGTTGAATCTGCTCCTACTACGATTGTTCATGTGGGGAGTATTAATTCTTTTATGCATGTGGCTCATGATAGGGAAGCTTTATGTGATGGTTATATTGTTGATTCTATTCATGATGCTACTGAAAGTTATTATGAGAGAGGGAAACATGGTTTGATGGATCTCAACAATATTGAGTTTCCCCTCTTTATGTTGCAATTCTTGAAGTTGTACTTATTTTGCCGTCCTATGCTTTTTGCTTTACGCTTTTATGACTTGTCTCTTTACAAGACTATTTTTCATAGGAAGTGGTTTAGATTTAAATGTGTTCCATAATTGCTTTTTGATGCTCTCTTTTGCTTTAAGTTTCTATATAGCGCATTTGCCTTAAGCTCTTTTATGACGCCCACATGAGCATTTTCTGAAATTACTGCGCCTAGCTCAAAGGCGTTAAAGAAAAGCACTCTTGGGAGATAACCCAATGTTTTATTTCCAGTACTTTTTCTTTTATTTGAGTCTTGGAAGTTATTACTACTGTAATAACCGCTCCTTATCCTTTTTCTTTCATTGTTGTGCCAAGAGAAGCCTCTAATTTGAGTGAGGTAAGATTTGGGGATGTTGCTGTCCTGAAACAGTTTTCGGTGCTGCACCGTAAAAATTCGTGAAAATTCTCTGTATATATTTTGGACCTGCGATTTCTTGTGCATATGCCCCAGGTTATATCCAAACTTTCGTTAGTTGAACACTTTTTGATTTGAGCTACAGAAAACCCCTCAAAAATTCGGCCTTTGTCAGCTGTTCTGTTTTGACAGATTTCTGTCAATATTTGTGTTTGCCGCTTTATCGCTTTCTTTTGAGTTCTTTTGATCACGGAACTTTTGGGGAAGTTGCTACAGTAGTATATACTTAATATGTGGTGGTTTTGGGTTGAAACCTGAAGCAAAAGAGGTTGATTATAAGTTATGCTACACTAATGTTGCTAATAGATTTGTTTCTAGTTTTGTATGAAGGAAGTTTTCAAGTGTAGGGATTGGAGAATGATGAGATGAGTTGAAGAATGGACAAAAGATCAAGCTTGGGGATTCCCATGCATCACCCCAAGAAATATCCAAGAAGTACAAGCATCAAAGCTTGGGGATGCCCCCGCGGCACCCCTTCTTCATCGGCAAAAATCAGGTCACATTTCAAGACACTATATTTTTATTGCTTCATGCACTATGTGTTTTTCTTGGAGCGTCAGTTGTTTTAGTTTTCTTTATTAGTTTAGTTTTGTTTGCTGCAATAAATGGTTGGACCCCAACAAATTTCTTTTGGAGAAGTTGTCTTGCTTTTCATTTGCCAAGAACGCTCTAGTTTTCACTCTTATCAAAAACCGAGTGTTCTTCTTTTTCTGCTACTGCTTTTGGTTTTCGTTTTCACCTTGATTTGCGTTCAGACCTTGTCATATCATTTCATCAAGGTATATTTTTGCCTCTGATCTTTATTGGTTTTCATCAAAAGAGGTGTCTTAAAAAATTTCAAATGGTGTTGGAAAAGAGAAAAAGCTTTATGCAAAAAAGTGGTACAAGAAGGAGCTTGTGTAGACTGCGGCTTAGACTTTTTCATGTCATGCTTGATGTCTTTTTGATAGTATGCTTAGTGGTTTTGCTGTAGCATGACTTGTCTCAAATAACTGAGATTGCTTAATGAGCCTTTGAAAAAAAAATCATGCGTTGTTTTTATTGTTTGGAAGCATTATTTTGGTTTTCTCCTTGATGCTTTATTTGGGTTGACTTGGCGCATGCTCACACATGTTAGACTCTTACAAAGTCGCCAATAGCCTCTATGATCATTTAGTTTTTGACTTTTGATGCCATCTTATGCTTCTTTTAATGTCGCTTTGCCGCTTTGCATGATTATGGCCATTATTGCTCTCTTAGTTGGTCGCTCCCAGTCTTTTGCTAGCCCTCGCCTTGTACTGAGTATGAGCTCTACTCGTGCATCCAACTCCTAAAAACCAAGTTTGCCAAAGTGTCCATCATACATACCTACTAGCAATTTGCTATTCCAAATAAATTTGACTTGCTTTTATTTTCTCTTCAAATTAAACTCTTACCAGTGTTATGCAAAAATTGGTCAGTAAAGCTCTCACGAACCGGAAGGCACACACTTTACTTTTTCCTGTTCTTAAAAATTTGACATTGTGGTCTCTTATGTTGAGTTGTTATGCTTGCAAGTTGTAAGTTGGATACTAGCCCAACCATGCTGTCATGGGGCAAGCTTTCAACATTGCACTACTCTTTTGAGTTGATATCGTGATCTTTTGTTTATGGATGCCCGCGGTGTGTGATGTCTACGCACTTCTATTCTTGTAGACACTTGTTGGGCCTCCAAGTGCAGAGGTTTGTAGAACAGCAGCAAGTTTCCCTTAAGTGGATCACCCAAGGTTTATCGAACTCAGGGAGGTTAGAGGTCAAAGCTATCCCTCTCAAGCAACCCTGCAATTACGATACAGAAAGTCTCTTGTGTCCCCAACACACCCAATACACTTGTCAAATGTATAGGTGCACTAGTTCGGCGAAGAGATGGTGAAATACAAGTGGTATAGATGATTATAAGTAGTAAATACAATCTGGAATAAAAATCGCTGCGAGCAAACAAGTAACAAAATAGCAAGTAGACGGTGTGCAAAGATTGGAAACAAGGCCTAGGGATCATACTTTCACTAGTGGACACACTCCCAACAATATAACATAATTGAACAAATAAACAACTTCTCTCCACTATGGTACTCTGAATTACTCTCCTATTGAATAACACTAATCATTGTGTAGTCGCTACAGAAGCACCCCTTAAAGTTCATCAAGTACTTGACAAACACCACTCATAGAGATATCCAAATCAAAGCACAACTCAAGATAGATATTGTTGCAACTTAGACCAAGTACTAACACGGTGCACACACTGTCAACATTACACAATGAAAGGAGGAATAGATCACTTCAATACTATCCTAGTAATAATTATTCTCATAATCCACAAGAGATCACAATCATAGCCTAAACCAAGTACCACCATGATGCACGCACTGTCACCGTTACACCATGGCAGGAGGAATAGATTACTTTAATAATACCACTAGAGTACACATAATATCTGAATAATAACATCTACTTGTTCAACATGATACAAAGCTCACGATCACATAAAGATCACATCATGGGAGAGATAGGTGAACCACATAGCTACCGGTAGAGCCCTCAGCCCCGGGGGTGAACTACTCCCTCCTCATCATAGGAGACAGCAAGGTTGATGGAGATGGCGGTGAGGTCGATGGAGACGGCGAAGACGGCGATGGAGATCGAGGGAGATGGCTCCGGGGGCACTTCCCCGTCCCGGCAGGGTGCCGGAACAGAGACTTCTGCCCCCCAAAATTTGTCGACGGCGGAGGCGGAACTGTGGAACTCTTTCTAGAAAATTGCCGACTCCCCTTGGGTTTTCCGTCCCGAGGCTTTATATAGGCGAAGGGGTGATGTAAGAGGAGGAGCTAGGCGCCCTCACGCGGGGCTCGCGCGGCCAGCGCCCTGGCCGCGCCACCCCTGCGTGTGGGGCCCTGGTGGCCCCCCTCCTACTCTCCTTCGGATCTCTGGAAGCTTCCGGGGAAAATAAGACTTTAGGAACTTGTTTCGTCCAATTCCGAGAATATTTCCTGTGTATCACTTCTGAAACACAAAAACAGCAAAAAATAGGGAACTGGCACTGTGGCGACTTGTTAATAGGTTAGTTCCAGAAAATGCATAAAAGTGCCACGAAGTGTAACGAAACAATAGGCAAATGGTGTAAAAACAAGCATGGAGCATCAAAAATTATAGATACGTTGGAGACGTATCAAGCATCCCCAAGCTTAACTCCTGCTCGTCCTCGAGTAGGTAAGTGATAACAAAGAATAATTTTTGAGGTGACATGCACCTACACAATCTTGATCATATATGTAAGCATTTGTGAGCTGGGATCATAAGAACTTAAAACATGGGCATGAAGATATAATCATGACAATAAGAAACTTAGCAACCATGTTGTAAACACGAAAATGAACACAAACAAAAGATCATGAAAATGAAACAATGAAAGTCAAACGTGTGTTCAAATCATAAGGAAAAACATACAAATGGTTTTCAGCTTGTCCTTCATGGAGAGGAAAACATAAATGCATAGGACACATTCAAGTTTAAGAGGGCGACTAGATACAAATAATTTAGGAACAAGTGAAATCAACATCATGAATCAATCAATGATAAACTTTGGGACAATGCACATTATACTCAGAATGACAACTATGCTCTCTTAGACGGTGCATAAAGGTAGAAGGTGGTGACTCAACATAAAAGTAAAAGAAATGCCCTTCGCGGAGGGAAGCAGTGATTAAACATGTGCTAGAGCTTTTCATTTGTAAAACAGAGAGATAAAAATTGAGTTTTGAGAGGTGGTTGTCTTTGTCAACGACTGGCAATGGGGTTCTTACTATCTTCCATACAAAAATGAAGCAAGTTTTTTAGAGAGAGATTGGCACTTTTGTGCTCTTTTTATAAAGCTTGGCACTCCTCCCCACCTTTTTCCTTTCTCAAACCATGGCTAACCGATTCATCGGGTGCCCACCAACATTCACATACCATGGAGGAGTGCCTTTTTCTTTCTTTTTTTCTCTTTCTTTTTTTATTTTTGGAATAAGCAATATGGAAGATAGCAAATCCGACCACTACGTCCCCATGAGCTGAAAACAGTGTCACAAAACGAGAAGTGTTTTGAAGGTTTTTGAAAGGTAGCACATGAAAATTTACTTTGGAATGGCTTACAAATACCATGCATAGGAATTTATAGTGGACACAATGGCAAACTTTCGCTTTTAGGAGTTGGATGCACGAGTAGAGCTCATACTTAGTACAAGGCGAGGGCTAGCAAAAGACTGGGAGCGACCAACTAAGAGAGCAGTAATGGCCATAATCATGCAAAGCGACAAAGCGACATTAAAAGAAGCATAAGATGGCATCAAAAGTCAAAAACTAAATGATCATAGAGGCTATTGGCGACTTTGGATGAGTCTAACATGTGTGAACATGTGCCAAGTCAACCCAAATAAAGCATAAAGGAGAAAACCAAAATAATGCTTCCATACAATAAAAACAACGCATGATTTTTTTCAAAGGCTCATTGAGCAATCTCAGTTATTTGAGACAAGTCATGCTACAGCAAAACCACTAAGCATACTATCAAAAAGACATCAAGCATGACATGAAAAAGCCTAAGCCGCAGTCTACACAAGCTCCTTCTTGTACCACTATTTTGCACAAAGCTTTTTCTCTTTTCCAACACCATTTGAAATTTTTATAAACATCTCTTTTGATGAAAACCAATAAAGACCAGAGGCAAAAATACACCTTGATGAAAAGATATAACAAGATCTGAGCGCAAATCAAGGCAAAAACGAAAACCAAAAGCAGTAGCAGAAAAAGAAGAACACTTGGTTTTTGATAAGAGTGAAAACTAGAGCGTTCTTGTCAAATGAAAAGCGAGTTCATCTCCTCCAAAAGAAACATGATGTGATCTAACCATTTATTGCATCAAACAAAGCAAAATAAAACTAAAAACAAAAACAACTGACGCTCCAAGAAAAACACATAGTGCATGAAGCAATAAAAATATAGTGTCTTGAAAGGTGACCTGATTTTTGCCGATGAAGAAGGGGTGCCTCGGGGGCATCCCCAAGCTTTGATGCTTGTACTTCTTGGTTATTTCTTGGGGTGACATGGGCATCCCCAAGCTTTAGCTTTTGTCCATTCTTCATCTCATCTCATCATTCTCCAATCCCTACACTTGAAAACTTCCTTCATACAAAACTAAACACAAATCTATTAGCAACATTAGTGTAAGCATAACATATAATCAACCCTTTTTGCTTCAGGTTTCAACCTAAAACCACCACATATTAAGCATATACTACTGTAGCAACTTCCCAAAAAGTTCCATGATCAAAAGAACTCAAAAGAAAGCGATAAAGTGGCAAACACAAATATTGGCAGAAATCTGTCAAAACTGAACAGCTGACAAAGGTCGAATTTTTGAGGGGTTTTCTGTTCCTCAAATCAAAAAGTGTTCAACTAACAAAAGTTTGGATATAACCTGGGGCATATGAACGAGAAATGTCAGGTCCAAAAGATATACAGAAAATTTATACGAATTTTTACGGTGCAGCACCGAAAACTGTTTTAGGACAGCAACATCCCCAAATCTTACCTCACTCAAATTAGAGGCTTCTCTTGGCACAACAACGAAATAAAAAGGATAAGGAGCGGTTATTACAGTAGTAATAACTTCCAAGACTCAAATAAAAGAAAAAGTACTGAAAATAAATAATGGGTTATCTCCCAAGAGTGCTTTTCTTTAACGCCTTTGAGCTAGGCGTAGTAATTTGCAAAGATGCTCATGTGGGCACCATATACGAGCTTGAGGCAAAGGCGCCATATAGGAACTTAAAGCAATAGAGAGCATCAAAAAGCAAGTATGGAACACATTTAAATCTAAACCACTTCCTATGAAAAATAGTCTTGTAAAGAGACAAGTCATGAAAGCGCAAAGCAAAAAGCATAGGAAGGCAAAACAAGTACAACTTCAAGAATTGCAACATAAAGAGGGGAAACTCAATATTGTTGAGATCCATCAAACCATGTTTCCCTCTCTCATAGTAACTTTCAGTAGCATCATGAATAGAACTAACAATATAACTATCACATAAAGCATCCCTATCATGAGCCACATGCATAAAAGGATTAATACTCCCCACATGAACAATTGTAGTAGGAGCAGATTCAACAAAATAATTATTCTCATCACTATAATCATCAAAAATAGGAGGCATATTGTAATCATAACTAATTTTATCCTTAATAGTAGGTGAACTGAAAATATTATACTCATCATCATAGCCATCATAAACTAGAGGTTTAGTATCATCGCAGGCTAAAGAACAGCTATTTCGCAAAGCATATTCATCAGACATATCATCATAGCAAACTTTCTCCACTAAAGCTGGGGAACTAAAAATATCATGCTTAACAAAACCAGCTTCCCCAAGCTTAGACTTTTCCATAGCATTAATAATAACAGTGTTCGAAACATTCATACTAACAACACTATTAACATGCAAATTAAGCTCCAAAGGTTTTTCAATTTTCCCTTCAAACACTTCATATCTAAACTCATGAAAAAGACTAAAGAACTCATTGTTTTCCATTAAGCCTAACTAGTGAAAATAAAAACAAGAAACAAAAAGATGTAATTGCAGAATCTAAAGGATATAACTCCGAGCACTCACACAGGAGGATGCGAGTACCTTTTACCTTACCTCCCCGGCAACGGCGCCAGAAAAGAGCTTGATGTCTACGCACTTCTATTCTTGTAGACACTTGTTGGGCCTCCAAGTGCAGAGGTTTGTAGAACAACAGCAAGTTTTCCTTAAGTGGATCACCCAAGGTTTATCGAACTCAGGGAGGTTAGAGGTCAAAGCTATCCCTCTCAATCAACCCTGCAATTACGATACAGAAAGTCTCTTGTGTCCCCAACACACCCAATACACTTGTCAAATGTATAGGTGCACTAGTTCGGCGAAGAGATAGTGAAATACAAGTGGTATAGATGATTATAAGTAGTAAATACAATCTGGAATAAAAATCGCTGCGAGCAAACAAGTAACAAAATAGCAAGTAGACGGTGTGCAAAGCTTGGAAACAAGGCCTAGGGATCATACTTTCACTAGTGGACACACTCCCAACAATATAACATAATTGAACAAATAAACAACTTCTCTCCACTATGGTACTCTGAATTACTCTCCTATTGAATAACACTAATCATTGTGTAGTGGCTACAGAAGCACCCCTTAAAGTTCATCAAGTACTTGACAAACACCACTCATAGAGATATCCAAATCAAAGCACAACTCAAGATAGATATTGTTGCAACTTAGACCAAGTACTAACACGGTGCACACACTGTCAACATTACACCATGAAAGGAGGAATAGATCACTTCAATACTATCATAGTAATAATTATTCTCATAATCCACAAGAGATCACAATCATAGCCTAAACCAAGTACCACCATGATGCACGCACTGTCACCGTTACACCATGGCAGGAGGAATAGATTACTTTAATAATACCACTAGAGTACACATAATATCTGAATAATAACAGCTACTTGTTCAACATGATACAAAGCTCACGATCACATAAAGATCACATCATGGGAGAGAGAGGTGAACCACATAGCTACCGGTAGAGCCCTCAGCCCCGGGGGTGAACTACTCCCTCCTCATCATAGGAGACAACAAGGTTGATGGAGATGGCGGTGAGGTCGATGGAGACGGCGAAGACGGCGATGGAGATCGATGGAGATGGCTCCGGGGGCACTTCCCCGTCCCGGCAGGGTGCCGGAACAGAGACTTCTGTCCCCCGAAATTCGTCGACGGCGGCGGCGGAACTGTGGAACTCTTTCTGGAAAATTGCCGACTCCCCTAGGGTTTTCCGTCCCGAGGCTTTATATAAGCGAAGGGGCGATGTCAGAGGAGGAGCCAGGCGCCCTCACGCGGGGCTCGCGCGGCCAGGGCCCTGGCCGCGCCACCCCTGCATGTGGGGCTTTGGTGGCCCCCCTCCTACTCTCCTTCGGATCTCTGGAAGCTTCCGGGGAAAATAAGACTTTAGGAACTTGTTTCGTCCAATTCCGGAAATATTTCCTGTGTATCACTTCTGAAACACAAAAATAGCAGAAAACAGGGAACTGGCACTGTGGCGACTTGTTAATAGGTTAGTTCCGGAAAATGCATAAAAGTGCCATGAAGTGTAACGAAACAATAGGCAAATGGTGTAAAAACAAGCATGGAGCATCAAAAATTATAGATACAGTTGGAGACGTATCAGTGTGAAATGAATTGGGAATCTTGTGGCGATCATGGAGTTTGTATATGTGTTAGGGAAACGCCTGGGCCGCCAATCTAAGCCATGCATAATTCATGGTGGAAATTTGCAGCATACCCATAGTGGACATTCGACGACACATCTCAAAATAAAAAGCTATACAAATGGTAAATAAAAGAGATGTCGAGGTGTTCATTGTCTGCTTGTCCTGTCATTTTGATGTGGGCTTGTTCCATGTCATCGGGCACGGAGGTACCCCGTTAGCGGTTCTCGATGATACACATATACCTACAATGACAAGAGCCTTGCTTGGGACTCTAAGTTGAGTAGCATGAGGTTTGGGTACTCGTATTCATGGGACACGAGGTTTTCAACTTATGATTTGTCAAGCATAGGCATCATAATTGTTCTCGCATTAACTCTAACCATTCAAGATGCTTATGATGGGGGCAATGAGAGCTCAAAGCCGATAAGTACCATAGTTTTTGAAGGTTATAAAACTTGCAATCATTGCTTCCCTCCGCGAAGGGCTTTTCTTTTACTTTTATGTTGAGTCACCACCTTCTATCTTTATGCACCATTAAGAGAGCATAGTTGTCATTCTTAGTATAATGTGCATTGTCCCAAAGTTTTCATTGATTGATTCATATTGTTGGTTTCACTTGTTCTTAAATTATTTGTATCTAGTCACCCTCTTAAACTTGAAGGTGTCCTATGCATTTATGTTTTGCTACTCCATGAAGGACAAGCTGAAAACCATTTACTATGTTTTTCCATATGATTTGAACACACGTTTGACTTTCATTGTTTCATTATTCATGATCTTTTGTTTGTGTTTCTTTTCATGTTATAACATGGTTGCTAAGTTTCTATTATCAAGATTATGTCTTTCATGCCCATGTTTTAAGTTCTTTGATCTCAGCACTCAATGCTTTACCTATATGATCAAGATTGTGATGGTGCATGTCACCTCAAAAATTATTTCTTTTGTTATCACTTACCTACTCGAGGACGAGCAGGAGTTAAGCTTGGGGATGCTGATACGTCTCAAACGTATCTATAATTTTTGATGCTACATGCTTGTTTTTACACCATTTGCCTTGTGTTTTGTTGCACTTTGTGGCGTTTTTATGCAATTTCTGGAACTAACCTACTAACAAGATGCCACAGTTTCATTTCCCTGTTTTCTGCTGTTTTTGTGTTTCAGAAAAGCTACACAGGAAATATTCTCGGAATTGGACGAAACAAGTTCCAGGAGTCTTATTTTTCTCGGAAGCTTCCAAAGAACCGAAGAGGAGGCGGAGTGGGGCCACGAGGGCCCCACACACCAGGGCGGTGCGGCCCAGGCCCTGGCCGCGCCCCCTATGTGTGAGGAGCCCCTGGCAGCCCCCTGACGACGCCCCTTCGCCTATATAAAGCCTCGGGACGGAAAACCTTAAAGGGTTGGCAAAATTTCCAGAACAGTTCCGTAGCTCCGCCGCCGCCGTCGACAAATTTTGGGGGACAGAAGTCTCTGTTCCGGCACCCTGCCGGGACGGGGAAGTGCCCCTGGAGCCATCTCCATCGGTCTCCATCGCCGTCTCCGCCGTCTCCATCGACCTCACCGCCATCTCCATCAATCTTGTTGTCTCCTATGATGAGGAGGGAGTAGTTCATCCCCGGGGCTGAGGGCTCTACCGGTAGCTATGTGGTTCACCTCTCTCTCCCATTATGTGATCTTTATGTGATCGTGAGCTTTGTATCATGTTGAATAAGTAGATGTTACTCTTCTTCATTATGTGTACTCTAGTGTGTTATTAAAGTAATCTATTCCTCCTGCCATGGTGTAACGGTGACAGTGCGTGCATCATGGTGGTACTTGGTCTAGGCTACGATTGTGATCTCTTATGGATTATGAGAATAATTATCACTATGATAGTATTGAAGTGATATATTCCTCCTTTCATGGTGTAATGTTGACAGTGTGTGCACCGTGTTAGTACTTGGTCTAAGTTGCAATAATATCTATCTTGAGTTGTGATTTGATTTGGATATCTCTATGAGTGGTGTTTGTCAAGTACTTGATGAACTTTAAGGAGTGCTTCATAGCCCTACGCAATGATTAGTGTTATTCAATAGGAGAGTAATTCAGAGTACCATAGTGAAGAGAAGTTATTTATTTGTTCAATTATGTTATATTTGTTGGGAGTGTGTCCACTAGTGAAAGTATGATCCCTAGGCCTTGTTTCCAAGCATTGCACACCGTTTACTTACTGTTTTGTTACATGTTTGCTCGCAACGATATTTATTTTAATTACATTTGCTACTTATAATCATCACTACTACTTGTATTTCACTATCTCTTCGCCGAACTAGTGCACCTATACATCTGACAAGTGTATTGGGTGTGTTGGGGACATAAGAGACTTTCTGTATCGTAATTGTAGGGTTGTTTGAGAGGGATAGCTTTGACCTCTTCCTCCCTGAGTTCGATAAACCTTGGGTGATGCACTTAAGGGAAACTTGCTGCTGCTCTACAAACCTCTGCACTTGGAGGCCCAACACTGTCTACAAGAACAGAAGCGTGTGTAGACATCAATGGTATTTCAAGCCATTCCAAGTAAATTTTCATGTGCTACCTTTCAAAAACCTTCAAATACTTCTCATTTTGTGCCACTGTTTTTAGCTCATGAGGACGTAGTGGATGGGTTTGTTATCTTCCATACTAAATTAAGTACCCTTCGACTAGGCAGCTTCATCTGCCCGTCACTAATTTTGCAAGGGAGCTGGTCAGACCATTATAATCTCAAAAAGAAAAGAAAGAAAAGAGCACTCCTCCATGGTATGTGAAAGTTGGTCGGCACCCGATGGAATCGGTTAGCCATGGTTTGAGAAAGGAAAAAAGGTGGGGAGGAGTGCCAAGCTATAAAAGAGCACCAATGTGCCAATTAATCAAACATCTCGGAACCGCTCTCACTTGTTTAGTATGGAAGATATCAAGAACTCCGTTGCTAGTCGTTGACAAAAGCAACCACCTCTCAAAACAATTTTTACCTCTGTTTTACAAATGAAAAGCTCTAGCACATGTTTAATCCCTGCTTCCCTCTGCGAAGGGCCTGTCTTTTACTTTCATGTTGAGTCAACCTACTTCCTTCTATCTCAAGCAAGCATTTGAGTTGTTATGTTTCACTCATCCATATGTTGATCCGTTTAATCATGTTTACAATCTTCCTTGTTTTGTACAATGCTTTTGTCTGAAGGAATATATCTTTGAAAGCTTTCTATGAATGCAAAAAGTTTGTCTCATTGAGCATATGGTTTTTGCTATATTAGCTCTATTTTAAAAAGGTTGCATTCTAGTATAGTTTGTTTATTGTTCTCTGACCAAGAACTAAGGTTTGCCATCACCAATTATAGTTTTCTTTGTGCATCTTTATATGTGATTCCCTTTACTTATTGCAAGTCTATATTATATAAAGGGAAGTTGCTGTCTATTATAACTTGTGTCTTGGTGAATGTGATGCTTCTTGTCCGTATTTTGATTATCGACACTTCACTCCATAAACCTGTGATCATGTTTACCGAGTTTAGTTTTCGCTTGGGGACAAGCGAGGTCTAAGCTTGGGGGGTTGATACGTCCATTTTGCATCACTATTTTGTATCATAATTTACTATTATTCATTGATATATTTCATATTTAGAGATGATACTTATGTTGTTTCCTCTGTTTTTACATGTTTGTTGATCGTTGGAGGATTTGCTGCCGGAGTCAGGATTCTGCTGGAAAAGGACCGTCAAGACACTATATTTCGGAAGATCAGGAAAATTCCAGAAAATTATATTTTATCAAAAGACTCCGGAAGCCAGAAGGAGGAGTCGAGAGGAGCCAGGGGGAAGGCTCACACATAGGGGGCGCGGCCTGGCCTCTGGCCGCGCCGGCCCTGTGTGAGGCCACCCTGGCCCACTCTAGGTCTCGCCCTTTCACGTACTTCATCGTCCCCGAAAACCTAAGTCAAGGGGGGGCTCAGAGATAGACACCGCCGCCTCTGCGGGGCGGAAAACACCAGATAGAGAAAAGCTCTCCGGCAGAGAAAAATCTGCCGGGGAAATTCCTTCCCGGAGAGGGGAGATCGTCGCCATCGTCATCACCATCGCACCGGACTTCATCGGGATCATCATCATCATCATCTCCATCACCAGCACCTTCATCTCCACCATCACCTCGCCATCCCGCTGTAACATCTTGAGTTGAATCTTGTCAAATTCTTAGGGGAAACTTTCCCGATGTTGATTACTCTTGTGGTTGATGCTATTGAGTGGAACCGTTGAATTAAGGTTTATGTTCAGATTGTTATTTACCATTATTTCACCTCTGATCATGATCCATATGATGTCTTGTGAGTTGTTCATTTAGTTCTTGAGGACATGGGAGAAGTCAAGTCGTTAGTAGTGGAATTATGTTGAGTAATATTTAATGGTTTGATATTTATTTGTTGTGGTGCTATTTCACTAATGGTGTCATGTGAACATCGACTACATGATACTTCACCATTTATGGGCCTAGTGAGATGCATTGTGTATTTGGCTACCAATTGTGGGGTTGCTGGAGTGACAGAAACCTAAACCTCCGTTGGGAAACCATTGCACCAGGGAGCGTAGGATCTTAGAGTTTTAGGCTGTGGTTAGATTTATCTTAATTACTTTCTTGTATTTGCGGATGCTTGCAAGGGGTATAATCACAATTGTGTATTTATCCTAGTAAGGGTAGTGCGCTAGCACAGGTTCACCCCCATAACACTTATCAAACCAGTAAAGATTATTTAGCAGAATGAAGCGAAAGCACTTGACAGAAACTCCCGTGTGTCCTCGAGAACGTTTGGTCATCATAAGTTACACAACCGGCTTTTCCTTTGCTAAAGAAAGGATTGGGCCACTTGCTGCAATTATTACTACTGTCTTTTATTTACTCGCACTTTATTTATTTGCATTACCAAACACCCCTGAAAACCCGTTTGCTAGTATTCACAGTGAAACCTTGATCAAAACCACTTGTCAACACCTTCTGCTCCTCGTTGGGTTCGACACTCTTATTTATCGAAAGTACTACGATACACCCCCTATACTTGTGGGTCATCAATAGCAAGTCTTCTCCAACACCTTATGATCCCAGTGTGATATTATGTAAGAACAAGAACGAACCAACAGATCAACTGAGATATTCTCAGATCGTTGGTTCACTCATGTACTTAGCGAGTGCGACAAGACCTGACATCTCTTTTGTTGTGAGCAAGTTGAGTAGGTTCATGTCAAACCTGGGTATTGATCATTGGCATGCACTTGAAAGGGTCATGCGCTATCTATGTGGTACAATGAGTTACGGGATTCACTATTCAGGGCACCCTGCTGTGCTTGAAGGATATAGTGACACAAATTGGATCTCTCATGTAGATGATATCAAAGCCACTAGTGGGTATGTGTTTACTTTTGGAGGTGGCGTCACATCATGGAGATCATGTAGGCAAACCATATTGACAAGGTCAACTATGGAAGCAGAACTTACTGCTTTAGACACAGCCACTATAGAGTCAGAATGGCTACGTGAGCTCTTGATGGACTTGCAGGTGGTTGAAAAACCTGTGCCGGCCATCCTCTTGAATTGTGACAATCAAACAGTTATTGTCAAAGTGAACAATTCTAAGGATAACGCGAAGTCATCAAGACACGTTAAAAGACATTTGAAGTCTGTCAGGAAATTGTGAAACTCCGGAGTAATAACTATTACATATATTCAAACAGATAAAAACCTGATAGATCCCTTTACCAAGGGACTATCACGTAATATGATAGACAGTGCATTGAGGGATATGGGTTTGAGACCCATAGATGTTATGCCATAGTGGTAACCCAACCTTTGTGATCGGAGATCCCGTGAATTAGGACCTGGAAAAACAAGCTAGTGGTTTAACTGAGGAGAGTATTCTGTAACCCGCTCTATGTGAAGATGCAAAGCTCTCAAAATCCGTAAGGCAGGTTGGCAACATGCCTTAATGTGTTTCTGTTGGCTATGATTAGCAAAGATGTTGTCCTACAGAGCATTCTTGAAAGAACACACCTATATGAGCCCGACTGTTAAACGTCGTAGTCTATGAGATTTGGGTGATCTCTAGTAAACTCATGAAGAGACCATGAAGTAAGACACATATGCTCCAATCTGCGGGGTAGGCTACTGGCAGCCATGTACTGGTTATGACTTTGAGTGAAATCTTGATGCACCAAACTTGTAATTCAAGGCGTAGTCCATTGTTCAAGTTGCTGATAGACGTAGCTTAAGGTTCTAGGCGGAAGTTCAACTTAACAGTCTCTGCTGAAACACTGGTATATAAACAAGTAGTGAGGTTTGGCAAATCTCTAAATGGGCATTTGAGATCTGGTGGGGGATTGTTGAAATATTGGGCCCAAAGTTAGTGGCCCATATTAGATTTCAGAAATTCCTAAGAAATCTCAAAGCCCATGTGTGTGAGCCCATGTGACATGCAGCCCAATTTATTGGCTGCACAAAGGCAAGGGGTGGGAGCTAAGTTTAGTCCCACATGGAAAGTTGGGAGAGATGTAGACCAACATATAAGGTGGGGTGTTGCACCACTTGGTAAGTGAGTGAGAAGAGAAGTGCCACACGCGCACTCCTCCTCCTTGATGCGTGGTGAATGACCAGCCCGTTGGGAACCCCAAGAGGAAGGTGTGATGAGTATAGCAGCTAGTTTTCCCTCAGTTAAGAAACCAAGGTTATGTCAATCAGGAGAAGAGCGGGCAATACGACTGTAGATGATGCTTGCTAGTTTGCGACAGCTTCGGACAATTTATATATGGCGCCTCGTCCAAGCTTTGCTTGCTAGCTGCAACGCGGAACCTGCACACAACACAACCAAGTACTTTGCTCCCAACTTGCGATGAGGTTGTCAATCTCACCGGTTTGCTTGAAACAAAGGGTATGAGCGTATCGAGTGGAAAGCAGTAAAAGTATGCGAGTAAAGTAAACAGTGCGAGTAAAGTAAACAGGTGATAGAAATATGATGGAAATAGGACCGGAGTCCACAGTTCACTAGTGGTGTCTCTCCATAAGATAAATTACACATGCTGGGTAAACAAATTACAGTTGGGCAATTGATAGAATAAAGATAACGTGATATGTCGAGAAGATCACTATGCGATTTACTCTGGGCATTACAACAAAATACATAGACCGCCATCCAACTGCATCTATGACTAATAATCCACTTGTGGCGAATCAATCCGAGAACTCCACAAGTATTAAGTTACGAACAACGGATAATTGCATTAAGCAAAGTGTGTAATGTAAACAAAGCATATGCCCTCGAGCATATGAATGTTGTTTTCTCCCTAGTAGCAACAGCACATCTACAACCTTAGAGGTTTCTGTCACTCCCCCAGATTAAATAGAGGCATGAACCCACTATCGAGCATAAATACCCCCTCTTGGAGTCACTAGCAACTACTCGGCCAAGATAGCTACTAACAACGGAGAGCATGCAAGATCATAAACAACATAGAGATAACGAAAGATATATTTCAGTATAGCAACTCAATCATAACACCAATATTCATCGGATCCCAACAAACCAAACATGTAGAATTACATAACGGTGATCTCAATCATGTAGGGCAGCTCATGAGATCTAAACATGAAGCATATGGTGGAGGAGACAACCATCTAGCTACTGCTATGGACCCATAGTCCAAGGTAGACTACTCACTCATCGCTCCGGAGGCAAGCATGGCGATGAAGAAGACCTCAGGTGGCAATTCCCCTCTCCAGCAGGGTGCCGGGAAGATCTTCTGGACCCTCCCGATCTTCGGGTCGACGGCGGCGGCGGATCGCGACATGTTCTGCAAAATTGATCGGGTCCTTAGGTTTTTTCCGTCGGGGGGTCTTTATAGGCGAAGGGGCATCGTCGGGAGTGGACCGAGGCGGTCTCACATGTAGGGGGCGCGCCGCCCTGGTGTGTGGCCCCCTCGTGGCCCCACTCCGTCTCCTCTTCGGATCTCTGGAAGCTTCCGGGAAAAATAAGACTTCAGGAACTTGTTTTGTCCAATTCCAAGAATATTTCCTGTGTATCACTTCTGAAACACAAAAACAGCAGAAAACAGGGAACTGGCACTGTGGCGACTTGTTAATAGGTTAGTTCCGGAAAATGCATAAAAGTGCCACGAAGTGTAACGAAACAGTAGGCAAATGGTGTAAAAACAAGCATGGAGCATCAAAAATTATAGATACGTTGGAGACGTATCAAGCATCCCCAAGCTTAACTCCTGCTCGTCCTCGAGTAGGTAAGTGATAACAAAGAATAATTTTTGAGGTGACATGCACCTACACAATCTTGATCATATATGTAAGCATTTGTGAGCTGGGATCATAAGAACTTAAAACATGGGCATGAAGATATAATCTTGACAATAGGAACTTAGCAACCATGTTATAAACATGCAAATGAACACAAACAAAAGATCATGAAAATGAAACAATGAAAGTCAAATGTGTGTTCAAATCATAAGGAAAAACATACAAATGGTTTTCAGCTTGTCCTTCATAGAGAGCAAAACATAAATGCATAGGACACCTTCAACTTTAAGAGGGCGACTAGATACAAATAATTTGAGAACAAGTGAAACCAACAATATGAATCAATCAATGAAAACTTTGGGACAATGCACATCATACTAAGAATGACAACTTTGCTCTCTGATGGTGCATAAAGAAAGAAGGTGGTGACTCAACATAAAAGTAGAAGAAAGGCCCTTCGTGGAGGGAAGCAGTGATTGCAAGTTTTATAGACCTTCAAAAATTATGTTACTTACCGGCTTTGAGCTCTCATTGCCCCCATCATAGGCATCTTGAATGGTTAGAGTTAATGCGAGAACAATTATGATGCATATGCTTGACAAATCATAAGTTGAAAACCTCGTGTCCCGTGAATACGAGTACCCAAACCTCATGCTACTCAACTTAGAGTCCCAAGCAAGGCGCTTGTCATTGTAAGTATATATGTATCATCGAAAACCGCCAACGGGGTACCTCCGTGCCCGATGACATGGAACAAGCCCACATCAAAATGACAGGACAAGCAGACAATGAACACCTCAACATCTCTTTTATTTGCCATTTGTTTAGCTTTTTATTGTGAGATGTGTCGTCAAATGTCCACTATGGGTATGCTGCAAATTTCCACCATGAATTATGCATGGCTTAGATTGGCGGCCCAGGCGTTTCCCTAACACATATACAAACTCCATGATCCCCACAAGATTCCCAATTCATTTCACACCACGGGCATCCATAAACAAAAGATCACGATATCAACTCAAATAAGAAGTGCAATGTTCAAAGCTTGCCCCATGACAGCATGGTTGGGCTAGAATCCAACTTACAACTTGCAAGCATAACAACTCAACATAAGAGACCACAATATCAAATTTTTAAGAACAAGAAAAAGTAAAGTGTGCCTTCCGGTTCGTGAGAGCTTTACTGACCAATTTTCGCATAACACTGGTAAGAGTTTAATTTGAAGAGAAGATAAAAGCAAGTCAAATTTACTTGGAATAGCAAATTGCTAGTAGGTATGTATGGTGGACACTTTGGTAAACTTTGGCTTTTAGGAGTTGGATGCACAAGTAGAGCTCATACTCAGTACAAGGCGAGGGCTAGCAAAAGACTGGGAGCGACCAACTAAGAGAGCAATAATGGCCATAATTATGCAAAGCGACAAAGCGACATTAAAAGAAGCATAAGATGGCATCAAAAGTCAAAAACTAAATGATCATGAAGGCTATTGGCGACTTTGTAAGAGTCTAACATGTGTGAGCATACGCCAGGTCAACCCAACTAAAGCATAAAGGAGAAAACCAAAATAATGCTTCCATATAATAAAAACAACGCATGATTTTTTTCAAAGGCTCATTAAGCAATCTCAGTTATTTGAGACAAGTCATGCTACAGCAAAACCACTAAGCATACTATCAAAAAGACATCAAGCATGACATGAAAAAGCCTAAGCCGCAGTCTACACAAGCTCCTTCTTGTACCACTATTTTGCATAAAGCTTTTTCTATTTTCCAACACCATTTAACAAATTTTAAGACACCTCTTTTGATGAAAACCAATAAATCTCAGAGGCAAAAATACACCTTAATGAAGAGATATGACAAGGTCTGAACGAAATCAAGGCGAAAACGAAAACCAAAAGCAGTAGCAGAAAAGAAGAACACTCGGTTTTTGATAAGAATGAAAACTAGAGCGTTCTTGGCAAATGAAAAGCAAGGCAACTTCTCCAAAAGAAATTTGTTGGGGTACAACCATTTATTACAGCAAACAAACTAAACTAACTAAGAATACTAAAACAACTGACGATCCAAGAAAAACACATAGTGCATGAAGCAATAAAAATATAGTGTTTTGAAAGGTGACCTGATTTTTGCCGATGAAGAAGGGGTGCCTTGGGGGCATCCCCAAGCTTTGACGCTTGTACTTCTTTGATATTTCTTGGGGTGATGTATGGGCATCCCCAAGCTTGAGCTTTTGTCCATTCTTCAACTCATCTCATCATTCTCCAATCCCTACACTTGAAAACTTTCTTCATACAAAACTAAACACAATTCTATTAGCAACATTAGTGTAAGCATAACATATAATCAACCTCTTTTTGCTTCAGGTTTCAACCCAAAACCACCACATATATAGCATATACTACTGTAGCAACTTCCCCAAAAGTTCCCTGATCAAAAGAACTCAAAAAGAATGCGATAAAGCGGCAAACACAAATATTGGCAGAAATCTGTCAAAACAGAACAGCTGACAAAGGCCGAATTTTTGAGGGGTTTTCTGTTGCTCAAATCAAAAAGTGTTCAACTAATGAAAGTTTGGATATAACCTGGGGCATATGCACAAGAAATCTCAGGTCCAAAAGATATACATATAATTTATACGATTTTTACGGAGCAGCACCGAAAACAGTTTCAGGACAGCAACATCCCCAAATCTTTACCTCACTCAAATTAGAGGCTTCTCTTGGCACAACAATAAAATAAAAAGGATAAGGAGCGGTCATTACAGTAGTAATGACTTCCAAGACTCAAATAAAAGAAAAAGTACTGGAAATAAAACATTGGGTTATCTCCCAAGAGTGCTTTTCTTTAACGCCTTTGAGCTAGGCGCAGAAAATTGCGAATCAAGTAACATCAAGAGATGAAGCATCAAGCTCATAATTTGCTCTAAGAATAGAGCCAAAAAGCAATTTCTTTCTTTTCCTAGGGAAGTGTTCCATACCTTTCTTGAGTGGGAATTAATATTTGATGGTGCCTTCTCTCATATCAATGATGGCACCTATAGTTCGAAGAAAGGGTCTTCCCAAAATAATAGGACATGAAGCATGGCATTCAACGTCCATAACAAGAAAATCAACGGGAACAAGGTTATTGTTAACCACAATAAGAACATCATTAATCCTTCCCAAAGGTTTCTTCTTAGCAACATCAGCAATAGGAACATCATAATAACATTTTTCAAGAGGTGGTAAATCAAGCATGTCATAAATTTTTCTAGGCATGATAGAAATACTAGCACCTAGATCACATAAAGCATGGAAATCAAAACCATTAACATGCATATCAATGATGGGTTCCCAACCATCTTCTAACTTCTTGGGAACAGAAGCTTTTTGCTGTAACTTTTCATCCCTAATTTTCATGAGAGCATTGGTAATATGCTTAGTAAAAGCAATATTTAAAGAACTAGCATTGGGAGTCAAAGCAAGCTTTTGCAAGAACAAAATTACTTCAGATATATTGCAGCCATCAACATCAAAATCATTAAAATAAGTAGAGCTATCATCTCCCACACTCCGAAAAATTTCAGCACTCTTTTGAGAAAAAGTTTTGGCAGTTTTAGGCTTTTTAACACAAGGAGTGGGAGTTTTCTCTACCCCAATCAAAGTAAGAGTATTGCTAGCATTAGGAGCAACATCATTAGAGGTAGTAATGGTACATACCTTCATCTCTCTAGCCATCTCATCTTCTCTTTCCCACCTGGCATGCAATTCCGCTAACAATCTAATATTTTCATCAATTCCAACTTGAATAGCATTAGCGGTAGCAAAAATATTGTTCTCTTTCACATCATTAGGCAACACTTTTAATTTCAGAAGTTCAACATCATGAGCAAGGCTATCAACTTTAGAAGCAAGAATATCAATTTTGCCTAACTTTTCCTCAACAGACTTGTTAAAAGCAGATTGTTTTACCATGAAGTCTTTGAGCATGAATTCAAGTTCAGAGGGCGCGGCCCTAGTGTTGTTGTAGGAATTACCATAAGAATTACCATAACCATTACCATTGGTAGAAGGATACGGCCTATAATTGTTACTAGCAAAATTGTTCCTATAAGCATTGTTGTTAAAATTATTGTTTCTAATGAAATTCACATCAACATGCTCTTCTTGAGCAACGAAAGAGGCTAAAGGAACATTATTAGGATAAACATGAGTCCTATCATTAGCAAGCATAGCCATAATGGTATCAATCTTATCACTCAAGGAAGAGGTTTCCTCAACAGAATTTACCTTCTTACCTTGTGGAGCTCTCTCGGTGTGCCATTCGGAGTAATTTACCATCATGTTGTCAAGTAGCTTTCTTGCGGCGCCCAAGGTAAGGGACATAAAAGTACCTCCAGCAGCTGAATCAAGTAGGTTCCTCAAAGAAAAATTCAGTCCTGCATAAAAGGTTTGGACAATCATCCAAGTAGTCAGTCCATGAGTGGGGCAATTCTTTATCATAGATTTCATTCTTTCCCAAGCTTGAGCAACATGTTCATTATCAAACTGACTAAACTTCATAATATTGCTACGCAGAGATATAATCTTAGCAGGAGGATAGTATCTACCAATAAAAGCATCATTACACTTAGCCCATGAATCAATACTATTCTTAGTCAAAGACAACAACCAATCTTTAGCTTTTCCTCTCAAAGAAAAAGGAAACAACTTGAGCTTAATAATATCACTTTCTACATCCTTATATTTCTGCATCTCACATAGCTCAATGATACGTCTCCAACGTATCTATAATTTTTGATGCTCCATGCTTGATTTTACACCATTTGCCTATTGTTTCGTTACACTTAGTGGCACTTTTATGCATTTTCCGGAACTAACCTATTAACGAGTTGCCACAGTGCCAGTTTCCTATTTTCTGCTATTTTTTGTGTTTCAGAAGTGATACACAGGAAATATTCTCGGAATTGGACGAAACAAGTTCCTGAAGTCTTATTTTACCCGGAAGTTTCCAGAGATCCGAAGAGGAGTAAGAGGTGGGCCACCAGGGCCCCACACGCAGGGGTGGCGCGGCCAGGGGCCTGGCCGCGCGAGCCTCGCATGAGGGCAACGGGCTCCTCCTCTGACATCGCCCCTTCGCCTATAAAGACCCCCCGACGGAAAAAACCTAAGTACCCGATCAAATTTCCAGAACACATCGCGATCCACCGGCACCGTCGACCCGAAGATCGGGAGGGTCCAGAAGCTCTTCCCGGCACCCTGCCGGAGAGGGGAATCGCCACCGGAGGTCTTCTTCATCGCCATGCTTGCCTCCGAAGCGATGAGTGAGTAGTCTACCTTGGACTATGGGTCCATAGCAGTAGCTAGATGGTTGTCTTCTCCACCATGTGCTTCATGTTTAGATCTCATGAGCTGCCCTACATGATTGAGATCACCGTTATGTAATTCTACATGTTTGGTTTGTTGGGATCCGATGAATATTGGTGTTTATGATTAAGTTGCTATACTGAATTATATCTTTTGTTATCTCTATGTTGTTTATGATCTTGCATGCTCTCCGTTGTTAGTAGCTATCTTGGCCAAGTAGTTGCTAGTGACTCCAAGAGGGGGTATTTATGCTCGATAGTGGGTTCATGCCTCTATTTAATCTGGGGGAGTGACAGAAACCTCTAAGGTTGTAGATGTGCTGTTGCTACTAGGGAGAAAACAACATTCATATGCTCAAGGGCATATGCTTTGTTTACATTACACACTTTGCTTAATGCAATTATCTGTTGTTCGCAACTTAATACTTGTGGAGTTCTCGGATTGATTCACCACAAGTGGATTATTAGTCATAGATGCAGTTGGATGGCGGTCTATGTATTTTGTTGTAATGCCCAGAGTAAATCTCATAGTGATCTTCTTGACATATCACGTTTATCTTTATTCTATCAATTGCCCAACTGTAATTTGTTTACCCAGCATGTGTTATTTTATCTATGGAGAGACACCACTAGTGAACTGTGGACCCCGGTCCTATTTACATCATATTGCTATCACCTGTTTACTTTACTTGCACTGTTTACTTTACTCGCATACTATATTGTTTTCCACTCGATACGCTCATAACCTTTGTTTCAAGCAAACCGGTGAGATTGACAATCTCATCGCAAGTTGGGAACAAAGTACTTGGTTGTGTGTGTGCAGGTTGCGCGTTGCAGCTAGCAAGCAAAGCTTGGACGAGGCGCCATATATAAATTGTCCTGAGCTGTTGCAAGCTAGCACGCATCACCTTCAGTCGTCATTGTCTCTCCTCTCCTGATCGATATTAAACCTTGGTTTCTTAACTGAGGGAAGACTAGCTGCTATATTCATCATACCTTCCTCTTGGGGTTCCCAACGGGCTGGTTATCCACCATGCACAAGGACAGTCTGCTCCCACGTCAACTTGGACGCAGCAGCTAATTTTCTGGCGCCGTTGCCGGGGAGGAAGAGAAGACTTCTGTGAGGGGAGTTTTTCGCACACACATCATTTACTTTGTTTTATTGTTTTGCTTTACTTTATTTATTTTACCTGCATTGCTTTTTATCAAAAACCCAAAAAAATTAGAATCCTTGGTAGTTGTTATTTCTTTACTTTAGTTTATCATGTTGATCCCTAAGTACGTTCTGGAGGACCTCTCAGTAGGTAGTGGTTCGATTATTGGCAAAAGCAACATTGAGGAGTTCTTTAGTCACATTAGTATGCATGAGGAAGTTGAGGAAAAGTCTTGGGTTGAGCTTGCTCCTAGTATTGAAGTTGCTTCTGTTTATTTAATTGACATGTTGGAAACTAGGTTTGCTAGTCTTAATCCTTTTATGCAATATATGTTCCTTAAGCTTCATGAAATTGAGGATCCCGAAAAGAAAACTTTTATCTTGGAAACTTTGCGCCTAGAATATAAGGATGTCGTTATTGAAGCTAGGAAAGTTCTTAAACGTTTTAATAAACTCGGTTCACCTATAAAGGTTATTAGTACAAATGATGAGGGAGCCGAAATACCTATACCTTGCAAGCTTTTGGGATTGTGTGAAGCCTTCGAAAATAATTTTGCCTGGATCTGTCCTGAAAATCTTTTTGATGAAAATAGTGTACCAAAGCATGATCACAAAGGGTCTTCAAAAACTTATGTGGATGAAATACAATGCCTTATTGACAAGACCTCTACTGTTGATCTCAATGCTTCTTCTGATGTTACTTAATTCGCAATTTTCTGCGCCTAGCTCAAAGGCGTTAAAGAAAAGCACTCTTGGGAGATAACCCAATGTTTTATTTTCAGTACTTTTTCTTTTATTTGAGTCTTGGAAGTCATTACTACTGTAATGACCGCTCCTTATCTTGTTTATTTCGTTTTTGTGCCAAGAGAAGCCTCTAATTTGAGTGAGGTAAAGATTTGGGGATGTTGCTGTCCTGAAACTGTTTTCGGTGCTGCACCGTAAACATTTGTGAAAATTCTATGTTTATCTTTTGGACCTGCGATTTCTTGTGCATATGCCCCAGGTTATATCCAAACTTTTGTTAGTTGAACACTTTTTGATTTGAGCAACAGAAAATCCCTCAAAAATTCGACCTTTGTCAGCTGTTCAGTTTTGACAGATTTCTGCCAATATTTGTGTTTGCCACTTTATCGCTTTCTTTTCAGTTCTTTTGATCATGGAACTTTTAGAGAAGTTGCTACAGTAGTATTTTCTATATATGTGGTAGTTTTGAGTTGAAACCTGAAGCAAAAAGAGGTTGATTATATGTTATGCTTGCACTAATGTTGCTAATAGATTTGTGTTTAGTTTTGTATGAAGGAAGTTTTCAAGTGTAGGGATTGGAGAATGATGAGATGAGTTGAAGAATGGACAAAAGCTCAAGCTTGGGGATGCCCATGCATTACCCCAAGAAATATCCAAGAAGTACAAGCGTCAAAGCTTGGGGATGCCCCCGAGGCACCCCTTCTTCATCGGCAAAAATCAGGTCACCTTTCAAAACACTATATTTTTATTGCTTCATGCACTATGTGTTTTTCTTGGAGCGTCAGTTTTTTTAGTTTTCTTAGTTGGTTTATTTTGTTTGTTTGCTGCAATAAATGGTTGGACCCCAACAAATTTCTTTTGGAGGAGATGTACTCGTTTTCATTTGCAAAGAACGCTCTAGTTTTCACTCTTATTAAAAATCGAGCGTTCTTCTTTTTCCGCTACTGCTTTTGGTTTTCGTTTTCGCCTTGATTTGCATTCAGACCTTGTCATATATTTTCATCAAGTTGTATTTTTGCCTCTGATCTTTATTGGTTTTCATCAAAAGAGGTGTCTTTAAAAATTTCAAATGGTGTTGGAAAAGAGAAAAAGCTTTGTGCAAAATAGTGGTACAAGAAGGAGCTTGTGTAGACTGCGGCTTAGGATTTTTCATGTCATGCTTGATGCCTTTTTGATATTATGCTTAGTGGTTTTGCTGTAGCATGACTTGTCTCAAATAACTGAGATTGCTTAATGAGCCTTTGAAAAAAATCATGCGTTGTTTTTATTGTATGGAAGCATTATTTTGGTTTTCTCCTTGATGCTTTATTTGGGTTGACTTGGCGCATGCTCACACATGTTAGACTCTTACAAAGTCGCCAATAGCCTCTATGATCATTTAGTTTTTGACTTTTGATGCCATCTTATGCTTCTTTTAATGTCGCTTTGCATGATTATGGCCATTATTGCTCTCTTAGTTGGTCGCTCCCAGTCTTTTGCTAGCCCTCGCCTTGTACTGAGTATGAGCTCTACTCGTGCATCCAACTCCTAAAAGCCAAAGTTTTCCAAAGTGTCCACCATACATACCTACTAGCAATTTGCTATTCCAAGTAAATTTGACTTGCTTTTATTTTCTCTTCAAATTAAACTCTTACTAGTGTTATGCGAAATTCGGTCAGTAAAGCTCTCACGAACCGGAAGGCACACTTTACTTTTTCCTGTTCTTAAAAATTTGACATTGTGGTCTCTTATGTTGAGTTGTTATGCTTGCAAGTTGTAAGTTGGATTCTAGCCCATCCATGCTGTCATGGGGCAAGCTTTCAACATTGCACTTCTTATTTGAGTTGATATCGTGATCTTTTGTTTATGGATGCCCGCAGTGTGAAATGAATTGGGAATCTTGTGGTGATCATGGATTTTGTATATGTGTTAGGGAAACGTCGCGCCACCAATCTAAGCCATGCATAATTCATGGTGGAAATTTGCAGCATACCCATGGTGAACATTCGACGACGCATCTCACAATAAAAAGCTAAACAAAAGGCAAATAAAAGAGATGTCGAGGTGTTCATTGTCTGCTTGTCCTGTCATTTTGGTGTGGGCTTGTTCCATTTCATCGGGCATGGAGGTACCCCATTAGCGGTTCTCAATGATATGCATATGCATCATAATTGTTCTCGCATTAACTTTAACCATTCAAGATTCTTATGATGGGGGCAATGAGAGCTCAAAACCGGTAAGTACCATAATTTTTGAAGGTTATAAAACTTGCAATCACTGCTTCCCTCTGCGAAGGGCTTTTCTTCTACTTTTATGTTGAGTCACCACCTTCTTTCTTTATGCACCATTAAGAGAGCATAGTTGTCATTCTTAGTGTGATATGCATTGTCCCAAAGTTCATTGATTGATTCATATTGTTGGTTTCAGTTGTTCTTAAATTATTTGTATCTAGTCGCCCTCTTAAACTTGAAGGTGTCCTATGCATTTATGTTTTGCTCTCTTTGAAGGACAAGCTGAAAACCTTTTGTATGTTTTTCCTTATGATTTGAACACACGTTTGACTTTCATTGTTTCATTTTCATGATCTTTTATTTGTGTTCATTTACATGTTTACAACATGGTTGCTAAGTTCTTATTGTCAAGATTATATCTTCATGCCCATGTTTTAAGTTCTTATGATCCCAGCTCACAAATGCTTACATATATGATCAAGATTGTGTAGGTGCATGTCACCTCAAAAATTATTCTTTGTTATCACTTACCTACTCGAGGACGAGCAGGAGTTAAGCTTGGGGATGCTTGATACGTCTCCAACGTATCTATAATTTTTGATGCTCCATGCTTGATTTTACACCATTTGCCTATTGTTTCGTTACACTTAGTGGCACTTTTATGCATTTTCCGGAACTAACCTATTAACGAGTTGCCACAGTGCCAGTTTCCTGTTTTCTGCTGTTTTTTGTGTTTCAGAAGTGATACACAGGAAATATTCTCGGAATTGGACGAAACAAGTTCCTGAAGTCTTATTTTACCCGGAAGTTTCCAGAGATCCGAAGAGGAGTAGGAGGTGGGCCACCAGGGCCCCACACGCAGGGGTGGCGCGGCCAGGGGCCTGGCCGCGCGAGCCTCGCGTGAGGGCCCCTGGCACCTCCTCTGACATCGCCCCTTCGCCTATAAAGACCCCCCGACGGAAAAAAACCTAAGTACCCGATCAGATTTCTAGAACACATCGCGATCCGCCGCCACCGTCGACCCGAAGATCGGGAGGGTCCAGAAGCTCTTCCCGGCACCCTGCCGGAGAGGGGAATCGCCACCGGAGGTCTTCTTCATCGCCATGCTTGCCTCTGGAGCGATGAGTGAGTAGTCTACCTTGGACTATGGGTCCATAGCAGTAGCTAGATGGTTGTCTTCTCCACCATGTGCTTCATGTTTAGATCTCATGAGCTGCCCTACATGATTGATATCACCGTTATGTAATTCTACATGTTTGGTTTGTTGGGATCCGATGAATATTGGTGTTTATGATTAAGTTGCTGTACTGAATTATATCTTTTATTATCTCTATGTTGTTTACGATCTTGCATGCTCTCCGTTGTTAGTAGCTATCTTGGCCAAGTAGTTGCTAGTGACTGCAAGAGGGGGTATTTATGCTCGATAGTGGGTTCATGCCTCTATTTAATCTGGGGGAGTGACAGAAACCTCTAAGGTTGTAGATGTGCTGTTGCTACTAGGGAGAAAACAACATTCATATGCTCAAGGGCATATGCTTTGTTTACATTACACACTTTGCTTAATGCAATTATCTGTTGTTCGCAACTTAATACTTGTGGAGTTCTCGGATTGATTCACCACAAGTGGATTATTAGTCATAGATGTAGTTGGATGGCGGTCTATGTATTTTGTTGTAATGCCCAGAGTAAATCTCATAGTGATCTTCTTGACATATCACGTTTATCTTTATTCTATCAATTGCCGAACTATAATTTGTTTACCCAGCATGTGTTATTTTATCTATGGAGAGACACCACTAGTGAACTGTGGACCCCGGTCCTATTTACATCATATTGCTATCACCTGTTTACTTTACTTGCACTGTTTACTTTACTCGCATACTATATTGTTTTCCACTCAATACGCTCATAACCTTTGTTTCAAGCAAACCGGTGAGATTGACAATCTCATCGCAAGTTGGGAACAAAGTACTTGGTTGTGTGTGTGCAGGTTCTGCGTTGCAGCTAGCAAGCAAAGCTTGGACGAGGCACCATATATAAATTGTCCTGAGCTGTTGCAAGCTAGCACGCATCACCTTCAGTCGTCATTGTCTCTCCTCTCCTGATCGATATTAAACCTTGGTTTCTTAACTGAGGGAAGACTAGCTGCTATATTCATCATACCTTCCTCTTGGGGTTCCCAACGGGCTGGTTATCCACCACGCACAAGGACAGTCTGCTCCCACGTCAACTTGGACGCATCACTCAACAAAATTGTTGAGATGAGCTGCAACATCTTCAGTACTAGCACCAGAAAATTGCTCTTTCATAACAAGGTTCAACAAAGCAGGCTTAATCTCATAAAAGTTTGCAGCAGGAGCAGGTGGTGCAATAGGAGTGCATATAAAATCACTATTGTTCGTGCTAGTAAAGTCACACAACTTGGTGTTTTCAGGATTAGCCATTTCAGCAAAACTAAAAGTAGATAAGTAAAACAACTACCAAGGATTCTAAATTTTTTTGGGTTTTTGATATAAAATGATGCAAGTAAAAATAAATAAAGTAAAGCAAAACAATAACAAAGTAAAGGATGTGCGTGCGAAAAACTCCCCTTCCAGAGGTCTTCCACTCTTCCCCGGCAACGGCGCCAGAAAATTAGCTTGATGTGTGGTGAATGACCAGCCCGTTGGGAACCCCAAGAGGAAGGTGTGATGAGTATAGCAGCTAGTTTTCCCTCAGTTAAGAAACCAAGGTTATGTCGATCAGGAGAAGAGCGGGCAATACGACTGTAGATGATGCTTGCTAGTTTGCGACAGCTTCGGACAATTTATATATGGCGCCTCGTCCAAGCTTTGCTTGCTAGCTGCAACGCGGAACCTGCACACAACACAACCAAGTACTTTGCTCCCAACTTGCGATGAGGTTGTCAATCTCACCGGTTTGCTTGAAACAAAGGGTATGAGCGTATCGAGTGGAAAGCAGTAAAAGTATGCGAGTAAAGTAAACAGTGCGAGTAAAGTAAACAGGTGATAGAAATATGATGGAAATAGAATCGGGGTCCACAGTTCACTAGTGGTGTCTCTCCATAAGATAAATAACACATGCTGGGTAAACAAATTACAGTTGGGCAATTGATAGAATAAAGAGAACGTGATATGTCGAGAAGATCACTATGCGATTTACTCTGGGCATTACAACAAAATACATAGACCGCCATCCAACTGCATCTATGACTAATAATCCACTTGTGGCGAATCAATCCGAGAACTCCACAAGTATTAAGTTACGAACAACAGATAATTGCTTTAAGCAAAGTGTGTAATGTAAACAAAGCATATGCCCTCGAGCATATGAATGTTGTTTTCTCCCTAGTAGCAACAGCACATCTACAACCTTAGAGGTTTCTGTCACTCCCCCAGATTAAATAGAGGCATGAACCCACTATCGAGCATAAATACCCCCTCTTGGAGTCACTAGCAACTACTCGGCCAAGATAGCTACTAACAATGGAGAGCATGCAAGATCATAAACAACATAGAGATAACAAAAGATATATTTCAGTATAGCAACTCAATCATAACACCAATATTCATCGGATCCCAACAAACCAAACATGTAGAATTACATAACGGTGATCTCAATCATGTAGGGCAGCTCATGAGATCTAAACATGAAGCATATGGTGGAGGAAACAGCCATCTAGCTACTGCTATGGACCCATAGTCCAAGGTAGACTACTCACTCATCGCTCTGGAGGCAAGCATGGTGATGAAGAAGACCTTCGGTGGCGATTCCCCTCTCCGGCAGGGTGCCGGGAAGAGCTTCTGGACCCTCCCGATCTTCGGGTCGACGGCGGCGGCGGATCGCGATGTGTTCTGGAAAATTGATCGGGTACTTAGATTTTTTCTGTCGGGGGGTCTTTATAGGCGAAGGGGCATCGTTAAGAGTGGACCGAGGCGGTCTCACACGTAGGGGGGCGCGACCAGGGCCTGGGCCGCGCCGCCCTGGTGTGTGGCCCCCTCGTGGCCCCACTCTGTCTCCTCTTTGGATCTCTGGAAGCTTCCGGGAAAAATAAGACTTCAGGAACTTGTTTCGTCCAATTCCGAGAATATTTCCTGTGTATTACTTCGGAAACACAAAAACAGCAGAAAACATGGAACTGGCACTGTGGCGACTTGTTAAAAGGTTAGTTCCGGAAAATGCATAAAAGTGCCACGAAGTGTAACGAAACAGTAGGCAAATGGTGTAAAAACAAGCATGGAGCATCAAAAGTTATAGATACGTTGGAGACGTATCACTCCTCGCTCGCTGCTGGTGCCGATTTGATGAAGTAAATAACCGGCCCGTTGGGAACCCCAAGAGGAAGGTGTGATGAATATAGCAGCAAGATTTTCCCTCAGTTAAGAAACCAAGGTTTATCGATCAGGAGAAGAGCAGACAATACGACTGAAGGTGATGCGGACTGGCTTAGTAACACTCCAACAAGGGCGCCATTTAACGATACTTGTTGACTCGTCTTCGGCCAGTAGCAACGCGGAACCTGCACACAACACAACCAAATACTTTGTTCCCAACTTGCGATGAGGTTGTCAATCTCACCGGTTTACTTGAAACAAAGGGTATGAGCGTATCAAGTGGAAAGCAGTAGAAGAATGCGAGTAAAGTAAATAGTGCGAGTAAAGTAAACAGGTGATAGCAATATGATGGAAATAGGACCGGGGGTCCACAGTTCACTAGTGGTGTCTCTCCATAAGATAAATAACACATGCTGGGTAAACAAATTACAGTTGGGCAATTGATAGAATAAAGATAAACGTGATATGTCAAGAAGATCACTATGAGATTTACTCTGGGCATTACAACAAAATACATAGACCGCCATCCAACTGCATCTATGACTAATAATCCACTTGTGGCGAATCAATCCGGGAACTCCACAAGTATTAAGTTGCGAACAACAGATAATTGCATTAAGCAAAGAGTGTAATGTAAACAAAGCATATGCCCTTGAGCATATGAATGTTGTTTTCTCCCTAGTAGCAACATCACATCTACAACCTTAGAGGTTTCTGTCACTCCCCTAGATTAAATAGAGGCATGAACCCACTATCGAGCATAAATACCCCCTCTTGGAGTCACTAGCAACTGCTCGGCCAAGATAGCTACTAACAACGGAGAGCATGCAAGATCATAAACAACATAGAGATAACAAAAGATATATTTCAGTATAGCAACTCAATCATAACACCAATATTCATCGGATCCCAATAAACAAAACATGTGGAATTACATAACGGGGATCTCAATCATGTAGGGCAGCTCATGAGATCTAAACATGAAGCACATGGTGGAGAAGAAAACCATCTAGCTACTGCTATGGACCCATAGTCCAAGGTAGACTACTCACTCATCGCTTCGGAGGCAAGCATGGCGATGAAGAAGACCTCCGGTGGCGATTCCCCTCTCCAGCAGGGTGCCGGGAAGAGCTTCTGGACCCTCCCGATCTTCGGGTCGACGGCGGCGGCGGATCGCGATGTGTTCTGGAAAATTGATCGGGTCCTCAGGTTTTTTCTATCGGGGGGTCTTTATAGGCGAAGGGGCATCGTCAGAGGTCGCCCGAGGGGCTCTCACACATTGGGGGCGCGGCCAGGCCCCTGGCCGCGCCGCCCTGGTGTGTGGGGCCCTAGTGGCCCCCCTCCAACTTCTCTTCGGATATCTGGAAGCTTCCGGGAAAAATAAGACTTCAGGAACTTGTTTCGTCCAATTCCGAGAATATTTCCTGTGTATCACTTCTGAAACACAAAAACAGCAGAAAATAGGGAACTGGCACTGTGGTGACTTGTTAATAGGTTAGTTCCGGAAAATGCATAAAAGTGCCACGAAGTGTAACGAAACAGTAGGCAAATGGTGTAAAAACAAGCATGGAGCATCAAAAATTATAGATATGTTGGAGACGTATCAAGCATCCCCAAGCTTAACTCCTGCTCGTCCTCGAGTAGGTAAGTGATAACAAAAGAATAATTTTTGAGGTGACATGCACCTACACAATCTTGATCATATATGTAAGCATTTGTGAGCTGGGATCATAAGAACTTAAAACATGGGCATGAAGATATAATCTTAACAATAAGAACTTAGCAACCATGTTATAAACATGAAAATGAACACAAACAAAAGATCATGAAAATGAAACAATGAAAGTCAAACGTGTGTTCAGATCATAAGGAAAAACATACAAATGGTTTTCAGCTTGTCCTTCATGGAGAGCAAAACATAAATGTATAGGACACCTTCAAGTTTAAGAGGGCGACTAGATACAAATAATTTAAGAACAAGTGAAACCAACAATATGAATCAATCAATGAAAACTTTGGGACAATGCATATTATACTAAGAATGACAACTTTGCTCTCTTATGGTGCATAAAGATAGAAGGTGGTGACTCAACATAAAAGTAGAAGAAAGGCCCTTCGCAGAGGGAAGCAGTGATTGCATGTTTTATAACCTTCAAAAATTATGTTACTTACCGGCTTTGATATCTCATTGCCCCCATCATAAGCATCTTGAATGGTTAGAGTTAATGCGAGAACAATTATGATGCATATGCTTGACAAATCATAAGTTGAAAACCTCGTGTCCCATGAATACGAGTACCCAAACCTCATGCTACTCAACTTAGAGTCCTAAGCAAGGCTCTTGTCATTGTAAGTATATATGTATCATCAAGAACCGCCAACGGGGTACCTCCGTGCCCGATGACATGGAACAAGCCCACATCAAAATGACAGGACAAGCAGACAATGAATACCTCGACATCTCTTTTATTTGCCATTTGTTTAGCTTTTTATTGTGAGATGCGTTGTCGAATGTCCACCATGGATATGCTGCAAATTTCCACCATGAATTATGCATGGCTTAGATTGGCGGCCCAGGCGTTTCCCTAACACATATACAAACTCCATGATCCCCACAAGATTCCCAATTCATTTCACACCGTGGGCATCCATAAACAAAAGATCACGATATCAACTCAAATAAGAAGTGCAATGTTGAAAGCTTGCCCCATGATGGCATGGTTGGGCTAGAATCCAACTTACAACTTGCAAGCATAACAACTCAACATAAAAGACCACAATGTCAAATTTTTAAGAACAGGAAAAAGTAAAGTGTGCCTTCCGGTTCGTGAGAGCTTTACTGACCAATTTTCGCATAACACTGGTAAGAGTTTAATTTGAAGAGAAAATAAAAGCAAGTCAAATTTACTTGGAATAGCAAATTGCTAGTAGGTATGTATGGTGGACACTTTGGCAAACTTTGGCGTTTAGGAGTTGGATGCACGAGTAGAGCTCATACTCAATACAAGCCGAGGGCTAGCAAAAGACTGGGAGCGACCAACTAAGAGAGCAATAATGGCCATAATCATGCAAAGCGACAAAGCGACATTAAAAGAAGCATAATATGGCATCAAAAGTCAAAAACTAAATGATCATAGAGGCTATTGGCGACTTTGTAAGAGTCTAACATGTGTGAGCATGCGCCAAGTCAACCCAAATAAAGCATCAAGGAGAAAACCAAAATAATGCTTCCAAACAATAAAAACAACGCATGATTTTTTCAAAGGCTCATTAAGCAATCTCAGTTATTTGAGACAAGTCATGCTACAGCAAAACCACTAAGCATACTATCAAAAATACATCAAGCATGACATGAAAAATCCTAAGCCGCAGTCTACACAAGCTCCTTCTTATACCACTATTTTGCATAAAGCTTTTTCTCTTTTCCAACACCATTTGAATTTTTTTAAGACACCTCTTTTGATGAAAACCAATAAAGATCAGAGGCAAAAATACACCTTGATGAAAATATATGACATGGTCTGAATTCAAATCAAGGCGAAAACGAAAACCAAAAGCAGTAGCAGAAAAAGAAGAACACTCGGTGAAATTGTAAGAATGAAAAACGGAGTGTTCTTGGCAAATGAAAACGAGTACATCTCCTCCAAAAGAAATTTGTTGGGGTCCAACCATTTATTGCAGCAAACAAAACTAAGCTAACTAAGAAAACTAAAACAACTGACGCTCCAAGAAAAACACATAGTGCATGAAGCAATAAAAATATAGTGTCTTGAAAGGTGACCTGATTTTTGCCGATGAAGAAGGGGTGCCTCGGGGGCATCCCCAAGATTTGACGCTTGTACTTCTTGGATGTTTCTTGGGGTGATGCATGGGCATCCCCAAGCTTGAGCTTTTGTCCATTCTTCAACTCATCTCATCATTCTCCAATCCCTACACTTGAAAACTTCCTTCATACAAAACTAAACACAAATCTATTAGCAACATTAGTGCAAGCATAACATATAATCAACCTCTTTTTGCTTCAGGTTTCAACCCAAAACCACCACATATATAGTATATACTACTGTAGCAACTTCCCCAAAAGTTTCGTGATCAAAAGAACTCAAAAGAAAGCGATAAAGCGGCAAACACAAATATTGGCAGAAATCTGTCAAAACAGAACAGCTGAAAAGGTCGAATTTTTGAGAGGTTTTCTGTTGCTCAAATCAAAAAGTGTTCAACTAACGAAAGTTTGGATATAACCTGGGGCATATGCACAAGAAATCGCAGGTCCAAAATATATACAGAGAATTTATACGAATTTTTACGGTGCAGCACCGAAAACAGTTTCAGGACAGCAACATCCCCAAATCTTTACCTCACTCGAATTAGAGGCTTCTCTTGGCACAACAATAAAATAAAAAGGATAAGGAGCGGTCATTGCAGTAGTAATGACTTCCAAGACTCAAATAAAAGAAAAAGTACTAAAAATAAAACATTGGGTTATCTCCCAAGATTGCTTTTCTTTAACGCCTTTGAGCTAGGCGCAGAAAATTGCGAATCAAGTAACATCAGAAGGGGCATTAAGATCAACTGCAGAAGTTTTGTCAATAAGGCATTGTATTTCATCCACATAAGTTTTAGAAGCCCCTTTGTGATCACGCTTTGGTTCACTCAAATCACTAAAAATATTTTGGGGACAGATCCAGTCAAAATTATTTTCGAAAGCTTCACACAATCCCAAGAGCTTGCTAGGTATAGGTATTTCGGCTCCTTCATCGTTTGTACTAATAACCTTTATAGGTGAACCGAGTTTATTAAAACGTTTAAGATCTTTTCTAGCTTCAATAACGACATCTTTAAATTCTAAGCGCAAAGCTTCCAAAATAAAAGCTTTCTTTTCAGGATCTTCAATTTCATGAAGCTTAAGGAACATGTATTGCGTAAAAGGATTAAGACTAGCAAACCTAGTTTCCAACATGTGAATCAAATAAGCAGAAGCAACTTCAATACTAGGAGCTAGCTCAACCAAAGATTTTTCCTCAACTTCCTTATGCATACTAATGTGATTAAAGAACTCCTCAATGTTACTTTTTCCAATAATATAACCACTACCTACTGAGAGGTCCTGCAAAACGTACTTAGGGAACAGCATGATAAACTAAAGTAAAGAAATAACAACTACCAAGGATTCTAAATTTTTTGGGTTTTTGATATAAAACGATGCAGGTAAAATAAATAAAGTAAAGCAAAACAATAACAAAGTAAAGGATGTGCGTGCGAAAAACTCCCCTTGCAGAGGTCTTCCACTCTTCCCCGGCAACGGCGCCAGAAAATTACTTGCTGGTGCCGAGTTGATGAAGTAAATAACCGGCCCGTTGGGAACCCCAAGAGGAAGGTGTGATGAATATAGCAGCAAGATTTTCCCTCAGTTAAGAAACCAAGATTTATCGATCAGGAGAAGAGCAGACAATACGACTGAAGGTGATGCGGACTGGCTTAGTAACACTCCAACAAGGGCACCGTTTAACGATACTTGTTGACTCGTCTTCGGCCAGTAGCAACGCGGAACCTGCACACAACATAACCAAATACTTTGTTCCCAACTTGCGATGAGGTTGTCAATCTCACCGGTTTGCTTGAAACAAAGGGTATGAGCGTATCGAGTGGAAAGCAGTAGAAGAATGCGAGTAAAGTAAACAGTGCGAGTAAAGTAAACAGGTGATAGCAATATGATGGAAATAGGACCGGGGTCCACAGTTCACTAGTGGTGTCTCTCCATAAGATAAATAACACATGCTGGGTAAACAAATTACAGTTGGGCAATTGATAGAATAAAGATAAACGTGAGATGTCAAGAAGATCACTATGAGATTTACTCTGGGCATTACAACAAAATACATAGACCGCCATCCAACTGCATCTATGACTAATAATCCACTTGTGGCGAATCAATTCGAGAACATTAAGTTGCGAACAACAGATAATTGCATTAAGCAAAGTGTGTAATGTAAACAAAGCATATGCCCTTGAGCATATGAATGTTGTTTTCTCCCTAGTAGCAACAGCACATCTACAACCTTAGAGGTTTCTGTCACTCCCCCAGATTAAATAGAGGCATGAACCCACTATCGAGCATAAATACCCCCTCTTGGAGTCACTAGCAACTACTCGGCCAAGATAGCTACTAACAACGGAGAGCATGCAAGATCATAAACAACATAGAGATAACAAAAGATATATTTCAGTATAGCAACTCAATTATAACACCAATATTCATCGGATCCCAACAAATCAAACATGTAGAATTACATAACGGTGATCTCAATCATGTAGGGCAGCTCATGAGATCTAAACATGAAGCACATGGTGGAGAAGACAACCATCTAGCTACTGCTATGGACCCATAGTCCAAGGTAGACTACTCACTCATCGCTCCGGAGGCAAGCATGGCGATGAAGAAGACCTCCGGTGGCGATTCCCCTCTCCAGCAGGGTGCCGAGAAGAGCTTCTGGACCCTCCCGATCTTCGGGTCGACGGCGGCGGCGGATCACGATGTGTTCTAGAAAATTGATCGGGTCCTCAGGTTTTTTCCGTCGGGGGGTCTATATAGGTGAAGGGGCATCGTCAGAGGTGGCCCGAGGGGCTCTCACACATAGGGGGCGCGGCCAGGCCCCTGGCCGCGCCGCCCTGGTGTGTGGGGCCCTCGTGGCCCCCCTCCAACTTCTCTTCGGATCTCTGGAAGCTTCCGGGAAAAATAAGACTTCAGGAACTTGTTTCGTCCAATTCCGAGAATATTTGCTGTGTATCACTTCTGAAACACAAAAACAGCAGAAAACAGGGAACTGGCACTGTGGCGACTTGTTAATAGGTTAGTTCCGGAAAATGCATAAAAGTGCCACGAAGTGTAACGAAACAGTAGGCAAATGGTGTAAAAACAAGCATGGAGCATAAAAAATTATAGATACGTTGGAGACGTATCACTCGCTCATCTCGTCTCAGCTCGACACGTCATGACGCGCGTGCGCCGCGGTTTGCGGATTGAGCCTCGGAGCCGAGCTTATCTTTTTGCTGCACAGGAAAATCGAACATTTGACCGAGTCCTTGACAGACGTGTCAAAGCTAGCCGGTTTGGGTCGCTCCCGGATCGTGGGCTGCTATAACCGACTCGGGCGTACGACGTGGGCATGGCCCACGTTGCCTAGGGTTTCTCCGCTGCGCCGCCTATATAAACTCTTGCCCAGCTACCGCCGCATATACCTGGAACCGATCTAGGGTTTTGCCACCTCTTGCTGCTTGCTCCGCCTCCATAGTCTACCTCATCCCGAGTGCCGGCGTGCACCGGCCAACGGGAGAGCAGGTCTCCGGAACCACTCGCCTTTGCGATCCTATACGGGAGAGGGGGAATTAGGTTTTTCGGAAGCGCTCTGCGCGAATGCTCGAGTTCTTCATCACAGGTCATCTTCCTTCCAAGTCGGGCGGTGCAGCCTACCGCCGTCTTCATCGCCGTCTGCTTCGACCGGTCTTCTCCAACATTGTCATCAACAACGTTACTGCAACGACTACATCTGCAAATGAACGGTACGTGCGATCTACTACTGTTCATCTATTTATCATGTTCTGTGAGTACATGTTTAGCTGCTACTTGTTTCCGTTCATCTTGCTGTTTAGCACATCTAGTATGTTCGAGTTACATGTGGTAGTAGCTGGTTTTGTCATGTTTAATATTCTAGAATTAATCATGGAAATTGTGCCTAATTATCCAACAACGATACCATAGGCAGTGTGTAGTATTATTGAAAAAAATTGAGTTCAGATAGGCTATCGCCTCCCGTTGCATCCTAAAAAAAATACCAGACTTGGGGCTGAGCCACATGGTCATAGTGGGGAGTAAGGGCATCTCCAGCTGCCCAACGCAAATGGTCCGCGCGCGTTCGAATCGGTCCGATCGGACGCGAGCATATACTGCCGCACTTCAGCAGTGCGACGTATCTGGACCGACGTGTCCGGCTTGACCTATCCCTGGCCCAAATTTGGAGCGAGTTTGCGTCAGTCCGGACAGCACGCGTGTCCTCCGCTTTCGCCCAATTACTTGGCGGTTCCTCCCGCTAGAGGCACACTTCTCCCTCCAAAACCCTTTACCAAAAAATGAGCGATGGCGAAAGCGGAAGCGATGGATCCCGCCGCCAGTGCAGCCGCTGCGCCTGCCACCGGCAGTGGGCTAAAGAAGCAGCCCAAGGTGAGGAAGCCAACAAAGGACCTGACGTCGGTGATATGTCCAAAACGTATCTACTTTCCCGAACACTTTTGCTATTGTTTCTCCTCTAATTTGTGTGTTTTGAATACAACTAACACGGACTAATGCTGTTTTCAGCAGAATTGCTCTGGTGTCTCGTTTTTGTGCAGAAAATCCAACTTTCAGGAAAAATCCCGGAAAATACTGTTAAAATTCTATTTTGCTAGAAGACCCACGGAGCCAGAAGGAGAGACGAAGGGGGGCAGCGGCCTGGGCTCACCACCAGGGGGCGCGGCCCAGCCCTGGCCGCGCCCACCTGTGGTGAGGCCGCCTCGGCCGTCGCCTCGACCCATCCTTCCGCCTACATAGACCCTCTAACCTGAAAACAATGGGGGTTCAGCGTTTTTCCCAGATAGACTTCCGCTACGCCGCCGCCATCAGAAACAGTGATTCGGAACCAGAAACTCTGTTCTGGCACCCTGCTGGGACGGGGATTTGGAGGAGATCTTCATCACCATCATCACCGATGTCTCTCCATCAACCATCCATGACTCCCCCATCCATGTGTGAGTAATTCCCGTTGTAGGCGAAGGGGATGGTAGGGATTGGATGAGATCATTCATGTAATTTGCTATGAGATTGTTAGAGCATAGTGCCTAGTATCTACTGTTAGTGCTTATGCCATTGTTGCAACTTGTTGTGCTTAATGCTTGTCACTTTGGGCCCGAGTGCCATGATTTCAGATCTGAACTTGTTATTGTTATATGATGATACTTGTTGTTTATGGTCTTACCTACAAGTTGTATACATATATTGTTGTCCGGAACCCGAGGTCCCAAAGTGACAGAAATTGGGATAACCGGAGGGGATGGCTATGATGTGAGGATCACAGGTGTTCACCGAGTGCTAATGCTTTGCTCCAGTACTTTATTAAAAGGAGTACCTTAATTACCAGTAGTTTCCCTTAAGGCCCTGCTGAAACAGGCTGGTAGGACAAAAGATGTCGTGCAAGTTTCTCATTGCGAGCACGTACGACTATATACGGAACACATGCCTATGATTGTTAGTACTAGGATGCTTTATCATTATTTATCTGCAATGCCCTCACTGATTTCATGAATTATCTTATCCATGCAATGCCCGTACATCCATCCCTATGCCTACAGTATTTTATCCTACTGTTTACTATTGCTACTATTACCGCTTTTATTTTACTATTGCTATTACTGCTTTGCTACTATCACCACTATAAAACTGTTGCTACTGATAAACCACTGCAAACAAGTCTGTTTCCAGGTGCAGCTGAATTGACAACTCATCTGTTAAGGCTTATAAATATCCTTTGGCTCCCCTTGTGTCGAATCAATAAATTTGGGTTTTACTTCCCTCGAACACTGTTGCGATCCCCTATACTTGTGGGTCATCAAGACTATTTTCTGGCGCCGTTGCCGGGGAGCATAGCTTTATTTGTAAGTTTACTTGGAATTCATATTGTTCGCTGCAATCCTTTCATCATGGGTAAACCTCATGATAGAAAAGTTCCTATATTGCCATCCACTACAAGAAGAGGTACGACTTTGAACACTTCTGTTGCTCTTGATTTACCATCTGTTATGAGTAAGTTGCTTACACCACCACACACACACACTACTGCTACTACTTCTGCTGAGTTTGAAAATGCCACTGATAATTTAGATGATGCTTCTACTGTGCTTGATGAGAGTGGTTCTCTAGGTTCCTTTTTAGATGCTACAATTGCTAGAGCTAAGATGGGAAACACCACTGTTACACCTGTTAGTTCACCTGAGTCTAGGGAATGTCCTAGTGATGATTTTGATGATGCTTATATTGAGCTTGACAATAATTTTATTGCTGAAGCTCGTGCTACTCGTGATGCTAAAGCTGTTAAGGAACTTCTAGTGAGACGTGCTGATAGATATAAATTGTCCCCTAATCCTAAGTTTGCTGCTTCTCCCATAAATATTAGAGACAAGGATTATGATTTATCTTTATATTTATCTTACATATCTATTGTTGAGAAAGAGCCTTTTTGTGGTACTGAGAATGAAAGTGCTATGGAGCACATGAATGAGCTTTCTACTTTGAGTAATTTGTTTTCTGATGATATTATGCTTCACACTTACTTTGTTGCTAAGATTTTTGCTTTCTCGTTGAAAGATGCAGCTAAAACTTGGTTTAATAGCTTGTCTCCTGGATCTATTCATAGTCCTATTGCTTTGGTTAATTCTTTCTTTCAGAAATATTTTCCTGCTAGTGCTCAACATGCTGCTGTGCAGAAAATCTTTCACTTTGAATAGGGAAAACGAGAGATATTGTCTGAATCTTGGACAAGGTTTTGTTCTTTAATTAGAGCTTTGCCTAAAGAGCCATTGCCTAAAAATGAACTCCTTGATATATTTTATAATGAACTAACTGATGAATCTAAGTCATATCTGGATAGTTGTGCTGGTTGTGTTTTCAGGGAAAGAACTCCGGCTGAGGCTAAAGAATTAATGGCTAAAATAAGCCGGAATCATGATGATTGGACTCTAGTTGAGCCAACACTAGCACCAACACCTGCGCCAGTTCCAGAACCGACACCGAGGAAGAGAGGAATGATTGAATTAAATGATGAAGTTATGAAGGAAGCCAAGAAATCTCTTAAGGAGAAAGGTATTAAGGCCGAAGATGTGAAGAATTTACCTCCTATAGAAGAATTATGTAAGCCAATCCCTCACTCATCTACTATTGAGGTACATTCTTTCCAACATTTTGATGATAGAGATATTCCTTACTCTAAACCTCCTGATCAATGCTTAGACGAGTTAGATAATTTTATTGTTAAGCGAGATAATTTTAATAGAATGGTGCAGAATCATTTGTTGGAAAATTCTAGGGCTATTAACAAGTTGCAGGATATTGTGGAGAGAACCTCCAATGATGTGAAGATACTTGTTAAACATTTTCAAATGGTTCAGAATCAAATTGATCAGCTTACCAAGGTGCAAAAAGATTTGCTAGTTAATGCCGCAAGAGAAAAATAAGCATGTGAAATACGCACACGAGGAGGTGCTACCACTCAAGACCCCTTATATCCTGAAGGAGATCCTAAGAGGATTGAGCAAGATTCTCAACGCACTTCAAGAGATGATATTCCTTCCAAGAAGAAGAAGAAGAAGAAGAAGAAGAAGAAGAAGCATAAAACAATTGCAGAATCCTCTGAAGCTGGTAAAGATCCTAACAGTGTTTCTATTTCTGATGCTGAAACTGAACCAGGTGATGCTTCCAATAAAGAAGAAGTTGAAGAGGAACCAGAAAAGGTAGATAAGAATGCAAAGTATACCAAAGAAGACTTCATTGCCAACAAGCATGGTAATGAGAGAGAACCTTGGGTGCAGAAACCAATGCCTTTTCCTGGTAAGAAACACAAGTCCAAGGAAGAAGAACACTACAACAGGTTTTGTGAATGGATGAAACCTTTATTTTTGCAAATTCCTTTGACTGATGCTATTAGAATGCCTCCTTATGCAAAGTATATGAAAGATATTGTTACTAATAAAAGGAATATTCCTAATGAGGAAATTTCCACTCTACTTGCTAATTATTCTTTTGATGGTAAACATCCGGAGAAGCTTGGAGATCCAGGTATACCAACTATTCCTTGCTCCATTAAAAATAACTATGTTAGAACTGCTTTATGTGATTTGGGAGCTGGAGTTAGTGTCATGCCGTTTTCTCTTTATAAGAGACTTGATCTAGAAAAATTGGTATCAACTGATATATCTTTGCAAATGGCTGATAAGTCTACTACTATTCCTATTGGTATATGTGAAAATGTTCCTGTTCAAGTTGCTAACAGTTGTTTGATATTAACTGACTTTGTTGTGTTGGAAATGCCTGAAGATGATAATATGTCCATTATTCTTGGAAGACCTTTTCTAAAGACTGTAGGTGCTGTTATTAATTGCAATCAAGGAAAAGTAACTTTTAATGTCAATGACAAAGAGTATACGGTCTATTTTCCCAAGAAGATTGATAGAAAGAACGCTCTAAATTCAATCAAGAATGTTGAGACCATTCGAGTTGGTCAAATTATTTGTTCAGAGCGAAAGCCCAAGGAAGAATATAAAATTGTCATGATTGGGACTATGCCTATCAAGGTCGAGGTAACATAAGCATATAGTGAAATGCAAAGTTTTGCGTCATATAAAGTTAGTTTGGTAACAAGACTTGATCAACCTTGTTAACAAAGTGGTTATATATGAACGAAACTTTGTTTTCACCGCATTTACTTTATCTCACTTATATTTACTTGTTCATTTTTGTTCCCTCTGTTTAGTTACATGATTAGAATATCTTAGAGCTGCTGCATACTTGGTTTTGATTTGCTTTCTATCGCTCCACCGTTGTTTTCCCGAGTTTTATTCTCTTATCATTTTTTCTGAAAAATCCTCGAAAATAAAGTTTCTCAAAAAATTCCAGAAAAATCTTTTTAAATTTTTATGTCAAAAATGGGGCAGAGAGGCACCTGGGAGACCTCAGGGGGACCTTCCATGCCACCTCACCACCAGGGGGCGCGGCCTAGCCCTGGCCACGCCCACCTATGGTGAGGGGGCCCCCTGGCCTCTCACTTATCTCTTCCTCCCCAGCTCTTTCTCTCTCCCGAAAACAATGACACACCTGCTCAAACTTGAGTTCTTGCTACTCTTCATCTTGATTTTTCGATCTCCTTGCTCAGCCCATCATTGTCGCTGAGATTTGGAGCATTTGTTCTCCGGTATGTGACTCCTCCGATTGTCCAAGTAGAATTTTGTTTAGTGGAGTATTTTTTGATTATTTTAGCTCTATAGGTGATAGGTGAAATGAGTTTGCATGCTTGTTCTATTGCTTGGAAATATTATTTTGATGCATGTTAGCCCTCTAGTAACTCCCTATAGTAGTTCCCTACATGTGTTTGTCTCAAAATCACTTTTTATGAGGTTTGTTAAAAATTTCAGAAAAGGGACATGGATAACTACACCTATGGAGAAGTGTTTGAAAGAGAAGCACCAAGGTCATCAAGGCCTTAAAGATCCACTGCTCAATATAGGATATCTTACAATGAAGATCTTATGTCACCAAACCTTGAGGGAGACGATGGAGATGCGCATCCATCCACCTTCCCTTGTGCTAACTTTTTGAGTGATGCAGGGATTCTTGATGATTTCTTGCTCCTTATTAACAGGGTTGGATTGACTACATACATGATGTATGAGAGTAATCAATATGCTATTCTTACAAAGATTTTTGTTGAAAGCTTTAAATTCACTAACTCTCATTTCAAGCCTTCCATTGCATATAAGATTTATGATAAGTCTATCACCATGTCTTTGGAGAGGTTTTGTGATATTTTAGGTATTCCCATGTTTGGGACAGTGAAGAAGATGCTTCATTAGCCCACTGATTTGCTGGAGCTTTACCGAGGAGTGACTAACGATGATGACCACACAGCACAGCGTGGCAAGATAAGAAACATTCAACTCCCAGCTATTAGATATTTTACTTATTATCTTGCTACTAGTGTACTTGGTAGAGGGAACACTAGCAATATCTTGAATTATCATTTAGCTTTTCTAGCTACCGCTCTTGATGTTAGCAGGAAGTATAACCTCGATGCTCTTATTGCTCGTCGCCTAGCCGCTAGGGGACCTATTTATGGAGGTATTATTGCTGCGCGCATTGTTGCCGCTCTTGAACTTCCTATTGCTCCTCATGATATATTGTTGACTCCACAGAGGCTTGATCTTGCTGCCATGAAGCTCCATCATTTTGTTACTGCTAACTCTTGTGCAGGGAAATTAGTTTATAGAATGTTATTTACAGATGGAGAGGAAAGGGAAGTGCCCTTGCCATATCCTAGTTTGTTCAGTATTGACAACAGGCCATGGTCACGCACGAAGGAGGAGTTGGACGAGCAGCTTAGGGTGGTCGGCTTCAACGTACAGCATGGCGTCGTGGATCAGGAGGAAGAGGAGGAGCCGGCCTATCACTACACCACATACCACACTGGGGCGCCCTCGAGCTCATATCAGGACGAAGGTGCTTCTTCGTCATATTTTGGGGACGCCACTTCATGGACGAGCTGGGATTGATCTCCACTTAGGCCAAAAGCCTAAGCTTGGGGGGAGGTACGCCGACGATTCACTCATCTACATATCATATTTTGTCGGTCCTTTGTATATCCATGTTTCGCTTTCTTTTCTTTATTGTTCTTGTTCTATTGATTTCTTTCCAAAACACAAAAAGACCAAAAATATTTCCGTTGTTTCTCTTTGTTTGCCTTTTTAGTTTGCTAGCTTTGGTTTGCTTTACTTGCTATTTTTGGTTTGATATTTGAAAAATCCAAAAATATTTTGCTTTGTTTGCTATTTCCTTCTGTTTTTGTTTCAAAAATCGAAAACCCAAAAATATTTGTTGTTCTTTTTCGGTTTTGTAAAGTTTGTTGCAGAGTTCAGTCTCCCGTGACTCCATTGGAGCTTGGTATTCACTTCATATTATTCAAGCCACACAAGTGAAAGGCAATAATGACGACATATGACAATCAGAGATGTGGTAAGAGGCTGTTATGAACTCTATTTGTTTTCATTTTTGTACATATACTCATCTATGTGGACATGCTTAGTCGGTTCAGGTAAGGTATATGTTATCTAATGGATGCTTTGTAGTTCTTGCTCTCATATGATTAGTTCCAATTTGCTAATAGTTTGTAGCATGTCATGTAGACGCTTGCTTGCATTGTTTTATTCATAATATGGTATGTTATTGTGGTATCCTCCTCTGAAAGCTTCATTTGAATCGACTTGGCACATGCTCAAGCATGCATATGACTGAACAAAAAGTCAATTAAGCCGTGATGATTCACTTTGCCTCAGAGTTCTTGTATCATTTGTATGCCTATATTAATTTTGTTTTGTCGCAAGCATGATTATGACAGTTATTGCTCTCTCGATTGTCGCTTCCCAGTCTTTTGCTAGCCTTCACTTGTACTGAGAGGGAATACTTCTCGTGCATCCAACTCCTGAAAACCAAGTAATCCAAAAGAGTCCACTATAAATTCCTATGCATGTTATTTGCAAGCCATTCCAAGTAAATTTTCATGTGCTACCTTTCAAAACTTTCAACTACTTCTCATTTTGTGCCACTGTTTTTAGCTCATGAGGACGTAGTGGTTAGAATTGCTATCTTCCATATTAAATTAAGTACCCCTCGACTAGGCAGCTTCATCTGCTCGTCACTAATTTTGCAAGGGAGCTGGTCAGACCATTGTAATCTAATTCTAAAAAGAAAGAAAAAAGGCACTCCTCCATGGTATGTGAAAGTTGGTGGGCACCCGATGGATTCGGTTAGCCATGGTTTGAGAAAGGAAAAAAGGTGGGGAGGAGTGCCAAAGCTTTATAAAAGAGCACCATTGTGCCAAATTTTCAAAGAACTCGGAACCGCTCTCACTTGTTTATTATGGAAGATAGCAAGTCCCCATTGCCAGTCGTTGACATGAAACAACCACCTCTCAAAATAATTTTTTATCTCTGTTTTACAAATGAAAAGCTCTAGCACATGTTAAATCACTACTTCCCTCTGTGAAGGGCCTTTCTTTTACTTTTATGTTGAGTCTTCATCTTCTAACTTTAAGCACCTTCTTGAGAGCATAGCTATAATTCTTAGTGTAATGTGCTTGTCCCAGAACACGGTTAATTGTGGTATAACTTTGATGCTTGTATCTTTGATATTTTTACTTCTAGTATTCCTTTGGACTTCAGAGGTGCCTCAGCATTTATGTTTTTCTCCACAAATAAAGGCAAGCGGGATACCACTGTTCCATATCATTTATGAACATTACAATCTTGTAGCTTCTTATGTTCATGTTACTTGTTATTAGTGCATTGGCACTCTTTCATAGCTTGCTTGACTATGAGGTAACATTAGTTGCATATTTCTTATTATGAATTGCCTGAGTACTTGATCATATAGTTAGTATATATACATCATATGAAGCAAATGTGTTCGTGAAAGTTTCTTTTATCGCTCTCAGTTGTTAACTGAATTGCTTGAGGACAAGCAAATAGCTAAGCTTGGGGGAAGTTGATACGTCCAAAACGTATCTATTTTCCCAAACACTTTTGCTATTGTTTCTCCTCTAATTTGTGTGTTTTGAATACAACTAACATGGACTAATGCTATTTTCAGCAGAATTGGTCTGGTGTCTCGTTTTTGTGCAGAAATCCGACTTTCAGGAAAAATCCCGGAAAATACTACAAAAATTCTATTTTGCCAGAAGACCCACGGAGCCAGAAGGAGAGACGAAGGGGGGCAGCAGCCTGGGCTCACCACCAGGAGGCGCGGCCCAGCCGTGGCCGCGCCCACCTGTGGTGAGGCTGCCTCGGCCGTTGCCTCGACCCCTTCTTCCGCCTACATATACCCTCTGACCTGAAAACAGCGGGGGTTCGGTGTTTTTCCCAGATAGACTTCTGCTACGCCACCGCCATCAGAAACCGCAATTCGGAACCAGAAACTCTGTTCTGGCACCCTGCCGGGACGGGGATTTGGAGGAGATCTTCATCACCATCATCATCGACGTCTCTCCATCAACCATCCATGACTCCCCCATCCATGTGTGAGTAATTCCCGCTGTAGGCGAAGGGGATGGTAGGGATTGGATGAGATCATTCATGTAATTTGCTATGAGATTGTTAGGGCATAGTGCCTAGTATCTACTGTTAGTGCTTATGACATTGTTGCAACTTGTTGTGCTTAATGCTTGTCACTTTGGGCCCGAGTGCCATGATTTCAGATCTGAACTTGATATTGTTATATGATGATACTTGTTGTTTATGGCCTGTCAGACGAGCGGAGGAAGGAGTCGGAGAAGCGCGGCGGCCGGCGAGAAGCCGTGTGGAACCGCCAAAACGAGGCCCGACTCGCAAAGGAGCACCGACAAGAGACCAAGCGGTTCCTCGCCACTTAAGCCTTGGCCAACAGCGAGGAGCTGGCGGCCAAGGCCGTCGTGCACGCCGTCATGATGACGAAGCAGGAGGCCATCAACATGGCGTTCGGCGGCGTCGCTTCGGTGCCTTCGTCGTATGGCATCGATGGTGCCTTGTCGATGAGCTCGGTCACTTCGACACTGAGCTATCGCCCTCCTGCGCTCGAGCCCAACACGCCTGCTTCTGGGTTTAGTCAAAGTCAAACTTTATAAACTTTGACTAAGCGTATAAGAAAAAATATTAATATTTATAATATAAAATAACCATCATTAGAATTGTCATAAAATATATTTTCATATTGCATGTATTTGGTTTCATAGTTATTGATAGTTTTACCAATATGTTTAGTCAAAATTTAAAAAGTTTGACTTTGACCAAACACAGAATGCAGGGTGATTCCTGATGGAGGGAGTATCTTTGTTTATTATTTTGAAAAATCAGTTTTTGCCAACATGATAAGTGATGAGCCACAAGTATAGGGGGTGTATCGTAGTACTTTCGATAAATAAGAGTGTCGAACCCAACGAGGAGCGGAAGGTGTTGACAAGTGGTTTTGATCAAGGATTCACTGTAAATACTAGCAAACGGGTTTTCAGGGGTATTTGATAATGCAAGTAAATAAAGTACGAGTAAATAAAAGACAATAACAATAATTGCTGCAAGTGGCCCAATCCTTTTTAGAGCAAAGGACAAGCCGGTTGTGTAACTTATGATGACCAAACGTTCTTGAGGACACACGGGAGTTTCTGTCAAGTGCTTTCGCTTCATGCCGCTAAATAATCTTTATTGGTTTGATAAGTGTTATGGGGGTAAACCGGTGCTAGCGCACTACCCTTACTAGGATAAATGCACACTTGTGATTATACCCCTTGCAAGCATCCGCAACTATAAGAAAGTAATTAAGATAAATCTAACCACAGCTTTAAACTCTAAGATCCTACGCTCCCTGGTGCAATGGTTTCCCAATGGAGGTTTAGGTTTCTGTCACTCCAGCAATCCCATAATTGGTAGCCAAATACACAATGCATCTTACTAGGCCCATAAATGGTGAAGTATCATGTAGTCGACATTCACATGACACCACTAGTGAAATAGCACCACAACAAATAACAATCTGAACATAAACCTTAATTCAATGGTTCCACTCAATCGCATCAACCACAAGAGTAATCAACACCGGGAAAGTTTCCCCTAAGAATTTGACAAGATTCAACCCAAGATGTTACAGCGGGATGGCGTGGTGATGGTGAAGATGAAGGTGCCGGTGATGAGGATGATGGTGATGATGATCTCGATGAAGTCCAGTGCGATGATGATGATGATGGCGACGATATCCCCTCTCTGGGAAGGAATTTTCCTGGCAGATTTCTGCCTGCCGGAGAGCTTTTCTCTCTCTGGTGTTTTCCGGCCCGCAGAGGCGGCGGTGTCTATCTCTCAGCCCCCCTTGACTTAGATTTTTGGGGATGATAAAATACGCGAAGGGGCGATGGCAGTAGTGGGCAGGGTGCCCTCACCATAGGGCGGCGCGGCCAGGGGCTGGGCCGCGCCCCCTGGTGGTGAGGCTTGCCCTGTGGCCCCTCTCGCCTCCTCCTTCTGGCTACTTCAGTCTTCTGGAAAAATATAATTTCCTAGTATTTTTCTAGAATTTCCAGATCTTCCGAAATATGGTGTCTTGACGGTCCTTTTTCCAGCAGAATCCTGACTCCGGCAGCAAATCCTCCAATGATCATCATACATGTAAAAACAGAGGAAACAACATAAGTATCATCTCTAAATGTGAAATATATCAATGAATAACAGTAAATTATGATACAAAATAGTGATGCAAAATGGACGTATCAATAAGCATGGTACCCTCCAATTCCGGTATATAGGGCTCATTAGAAAATAACCTACAACCTAGGCCTACAACAATAGGGAGATGAAATTATTTTGATCCGAATTTGCAGTCAGTAGAGACCTACGGTCTCATCCGTAAACTCTCATTCTGTTAGGCTATTAATGAAGGGGGGTAAACGGGCATTGAGGCCCATGTCATGCTCATTCCACTAGTAGAAAAAAGGGCTTCCGTTCACCCCTTTTAGTCCCCAAACAATTTAGTCCGTGACTAATATGAGCATTAGTCTCGGTTCAAATGAAAATGTGGGCCATGAAGCATTAACCCCGGTTCAAATAGAGGCTTTAGTCCCGGTTTGTGTCTCAAACCGGGACTAAAGGTCCGGCGCCCATTTTTCCTCTCATGCCTACCCCCCCCCCCCCCCCCCCGCAGAAAAAACGTTTAAAATAAATAAACGAAAATGATAAAAACTTCAAATTTCAAAATCCTTTGACATGCATGTACCCCACGCAATCAACTTTTATGGAAAATTTGAAAATATGAATTTTGATATTTTTTTGCAAAAAAAGGTTGTTCCAAATTAAAACAGCTATAACTTTTGCATACGGACTCGAAACAAAACATATAATATATGAAAAACTATCTACACAAAATTTTACATCTAATTTCAATGGCCTATGGCCATTTGCACAATTTCTTGTTTCTCAAAATTCCAAAGGGAAATATGAAAGCAGGAAGATTTTAGATTTTGTCAGAAAAAATAAGATTTTTTTTTTGGATTTTTCATTTCTTTTGTTGTTTCTTCTACTTTTTGGTCATTTTGAAGTTTTTTATTAATTTTAGAATTTTGGAATTTTTTTAAGTTTTTAATTTTTTTTGAATATTTTGAGTTTAAAAATTAATAATTAAATTATGCATAAAGATTATTTGGATCATTGATGCTTATTATTACTTAATCGTTGTTGCTTATTTTGTCAATTCTTTGGGATTCAAAAAAGTAAAATCATATGTTACCAAAGTGTATGGGTTAATAGAATTGATAGCATAGCATTATCAAGAAGTCGCGAGCGCAATCTTGGAAGCTAGTAGAGAAGGAATGGAGAAGTTAAGCGTGCTAAGGGTGGAGCACTATGAGGATGGGTGATCGACCAAGAAGTGAAAACCACAAGTATGTAATTTGACATGAGAATAGAGGTGATTAGAGATTAGAGATTAAGTGGAGAGTGGAAACTGTTACACAATTCAAATATTTGATAATATGGAAATTCAAAAAATCCAAAAAAAAATTGGACTTTTTTTCAATAATTCTACCAGAAATTTTATCGGACCCCTTTAGTCCCGGTTGGAGCCACCATCCGGGACTAAAGGATCCTGCAGCCTTCTGCACATGACCCGGAACACGTGGAGGACCTTTAGTCCCGGTTTGTGAGCAACTGGGACTAAAGGGGAGGGTCTTTAGTTCCGCTTTGCTAGTCCCGGTTGGACAACCGGGACTAAAGCGCCTTACCAACCAGGACTAAAGCTCTTTTTTCTACCAGTGTCCTTTATGTTTCGTATGGATAGTCACTCAAAGTCAGGTGAGTTCGTGTCAATGACACATGGGGCCTGCCATATATGGGCTCACGTATCAATGAATCGAAGGAAGTAATACCTATGATACTCCAACTATGGGAAGTCTTTGATGTGGTATAGATAAGAAACTGAAGCTTTGCTGCAGTAGATACCAAGAAATTTGGCTCAGAACATTTGGAATTCTACACCTGGCCACCTACCAGCTCTCTTTGCTATTTCCTACAACACCGTGTAAGAAGGACGACACATTTCAAAGTGGATTTCCGCATTTCAAAATGCTATATTTGTTTTCCAAAAAAGATAGATATTTTCACAAGATCTATTCCTTAGAGAAGTTATATTACTGCAATCTATGTCAATACGCACATATTTTTATAAGATTTTTACGCATGGGGCATCGCTTTTATTTAGCTCCGGTAGTACGATCTTACCTCATAACAGTGGTAAGTGTTGTTATGTAGTGGTACCTTCGTGTTTGGGTACCACAATCATGTATCACAGATTGTGGTTCCATAAAAAAACAACAATCACTTTTTTCATAAAGAGTAATATATTAGTATAAAATACACCAATCCTCTGTAACATCTTAGTATCATGAGCGATTGGAGACCGCTATATTTAAAATAGTAATGTATCAGTAACATTTCAATATCACGAGTTTATATATACTTCATAACGCACAAACGACTATAATACTACTTGTTTTTATTATAAATATAACAAGAAGACCAGTTTCAAGACATGAGAAGGACAATATATAGGAAGTACTGTTTTTGGCTTTAGAATGCATATACTCCTTTTATTTGAAATATATCTTAGATGCATTTTGAAATATTTAAAAAAATCCAAACAAAAACATTTGCATGCATTTTTTACGTCCTACGTGTGCACAAAATTGTTTCACAAAATATTGACTTGTCATGTGGCGTGTGTTAAAATGCAAATTGGTGCTAGTATAAGGCTTTTCACGAGATTTTTTTTTATCTTTTTACATAAACCACAAAAATATCGATATTTCACGAACTTTACATATGCACATAGATTACATGTGAAGATGTACACTAAAAAATGACAATTTAAAATGTGTTTTTGGGTGAAGGGGGCATATGAACCGGGACCCAAACAAATTTCGCGATATATGCGGAGGATGTCTACATCCCTGTCGGCCTGATTCTAGTAGGGATGGCACTGGGTACCTGTCACCCGCGTACCCGTCGGGTAAATACCCATTAGATGTACAGGTATGGGATAAAAAAATACCCATGGGTATACAAATGGGAAAAATCTATACCCATCGGGTAGAGCGGATATGGGTATGGGATCCTAAAACCCACACCCGTATACCCAGATATCCATCTAATAGTCTGACATGTGGGCCTCCGTAGTAACAGCGTACTAAATTAATACGGTGCTATTATGCGCAAGTGTGGTTATTTATGAGAATGTGTTGTTGTTCACAAGTATATGTTGTCGCTTATAATATGTTGTTATTAAATTATAGTTATATGTTATTTATGACTATTTTTTGCTTAAATTGATGTGTTGTAAACGCGGGTATTTTTACCCGCGGATACCCATTTACCCTGGCGGGTGACGGGTATGGAAAAAGTTTGTACCCGTTGACGGGTATGGGTATGGGTGATGGGTAAGATTAAGGGAGATGGGTACGGGTATGGGGTGGTTCCACCCGCACCCATACCCTGCGGGTGCCATCCCTAGATTCTAGGTGAGTTCAGTGGAGAATAAATACAGTAGTATCATATCCTAGACGCGCTCCTTGAATGCTGAACAATTGATGCGGATGGTGCATATGCCTGTCGGCCAGATTCTAGCTGAGGTCGATCGAGAATTTGATTGTTGTGTACTTGTGACAAATGATTTAATTACCGAGAGAGTATGGACTATGGAGTCTACTAAATACATGTAGTGGGGCCGAAAACTGGACCAGACCGACATGACAATGACCTGAAAAAAATTAGGCGCACAAACTTGTTCCATGATCGAATTTGTTCCGGTAGTTAACATGTGCAGTGCTGTTACTTGAGGATAACTTAGCATGTGTTTTTCATCATCGGTGAACAAACCCGTAAATTGTCTGCATTTAACAATGATATGCGAATGGGCATTCTCAACAAGTAATGGCCCGTTGCATGTGCGTGGCTACACTGGATTTTGCGAACGGGCATTCTCAACGACTCACCGTGCAGGGACACGGCACGTCGATGCATGTGACCCTCTTCATACCCAACCATGCGTGTGGCTACCATGGATATTGCATGTGCAGCAGGCGAGTAAAGGCACGAACCGATCACTTTCATCGTCATGCACTTTATCATTTGCAGCAATGCACTATAGCTATTTGTGCAGCAGCGGGGAACCACTACACTGGAAACTACAATGCTGCCGAGTAGGCGAGTAAAATAAATTAACAAAAATACTCATTTCCCCTGACTCTCTCCTATCTACAGTAACTGAGAGCGCTCCAACGAGATTCTGGGCCGATCCGAAGCCGACCTCGCTGGCGCCGCCGTTCAAGGGAGGTGGAGGAGAGGCGCTGGCGTCTTTGTAGTTAGTAGATGTCTTCCCCGGCCTTCTGCAGGTAGTCTGGACCTCGTGCCTGGATGTGGATCTCCAGATCGACGCGGACGGCTCTAGAACCTAGGGTTCCTCCTCCTCTTCCTCTGGCTCCGGTGGTCGGAGTAGGGCGTGGCAGAGAAGGCCACCACATCTTCCAATAATTTCATGGCTGCATGCTGCTTCCTTGCTCTGGCTGAGCCAGAGTTTCGTCTTCTTCCTTCGGCCAGATGTGGCGGCAAGGAGAGAAAGAGATGGACTCCGGCGGCCGGCCGTCAGATCGGGAGGAGGTGGAATTGTTACTTCCTCGGTGAGGGTGCATGTCGCTGAGGTGTGCTCTGCGTTAGTCCTCTTCCGGCCTGCCGTGGCGGTGAGGGGATAAGGGCGGTGGTGCGAAGCCGAGTGGCCAGCTCCTACTTCTTCTTCAAGCGCGACCTTCGTTCCTGCTCTGGGGACTCTTCCCATGGCGTTCTTCCTCACCTGGCCGGCCATGGAGATGTGGAGGTGGGTCAGGATGAAGCAGCGTCTGCTAGAGCTGGTGGAGGGATCTGGGAGCCTCTGGAGATTTGGTTTCTTGTGGCGCTCCCTCTGCGATGGCCTCATCGTGCCGCTGCAATCCATGGCCAAAAGGATGGCCACGCCGTGCTCAATGAAGAGAGTGGGAGCTCTTTCTTCCTTGCAGGGGCAACAAAGTCCCCCGCCCAGCCAAGTGGTCTTGTCCCTGGCTAGGATTGAGGTGGCGCCGCCACAACTCGGCAAGCCATCGGCGAGTTTCCAGGACCCGATTGCGTGTTTGCTATCCTAACTAGGACGTGTGCTGTAAAAGATAGGGGCATTATTGTAATTTATTATTTTCTTCCGGCCTCTTGTAAAATTGTACCCACTGCTGGAATGAATCTCTGGGTCCTTCTGGACCTTACCCGTTCAAAAAAAAAGAGTAGGTGAGTGTTTCCTGGTTACCATTTTTCCATAACCGTGTATATTTTAGATGACACACGGACAATAGCAAATATTTGAAAACACACACGGCAAACAATATACACGCAGTGAAACACACAAAAAATACACGGCAAACATGACACACGGTAAAGAGAGGCAAAAACACGCGGCAATCCTTCCGGCCACTACATACACGTAGGACAAGTGGCACCATCGGCCGTGGCTAACGACTTGTGATGGTACCATCTTTTTGTCGTGTGTATTGTAAGAAGACACTAGGCAAACTATTTGGTTTGCCATGTGTACTTTATAATACACACGGTACAGACTATTTGCCTAGTGTATTTTTTTGTATACGGCAAACACCTCCTATATTTATTTTATTTTAGGTATAAATTTTTTCAACACAACTAGGTTACATAAAATAATGTCATGCAAATATTTTAGATTTTTTGAATTAGTTATGGCTAAATTGGGATCCACGTGAAATGACGCGGCGCGAAAATGCCCGCTCACGGCCAGGCAAGGGGATCCCACGGGAACTGTCAAAGTTATGTGATTACGAGCAACTTGTAGCAGGCACAGTGCAAACTAGTCACGCTTTCAGCAAAATCAGCAGGAGCTTTTAAAAGAATTAAAAAATACCTCAAAAGGTTATCGTGTTGAAACAAAAGGTGATATGTGCATCGCAAGTGATTTTTTTTGTAGGCTTGTGTGTTCAGTTTTCAAAATGCCTCTTTGGTAGCTGCTTAAAAAACCCATTTTAACACTTTGAAAATAGAAATTTCACTTTTCTTGCGACGGAATGGAAAACTTCGTCCATGAACATTGCTCGACATACCATAGGCCACGCATCTGTGTCCGATGGCTCGGTCTGACAAATTATGACATAATTAAGGCCATAATCTAGCTCATTTGACCTAAAAGCCATAAAACTTCGAACATGGTAGCTCATTTCGGAATAATGGCCGTATTCCAGTTTGAAAATTTCCCGCAACTAGGTCACATAACATGAAGTCACGCAAAGGTTTCAGATTTTCTGAATTAGTTCTAGCCAAATTGGACCCACGTGAAATGACTCGGCGTGGAAATGCCCGCTCGTGGCCAGGCAGGGGGGAATCCCGTGATGAAATGACATGTCGTGGACTCAAAAGAGATTTCGCAAAAAATCATGAGCAAATCTTGTAGCACGCATAGTGCAAACAGGTCCCGCTTCCATCGAAATCGACAGGACCTTCCATAAAATTCAAGAAACACCTCAAAAGGTTTACGCGTCAAAACAAAAGGTGATATATGCATCATAAGTGGTCTATTATTATTTTTAGGATTAAGAGTTCAGCTTTTGGATTGCCGTCGCAATGGCTGCCTCACAAAAAATACCGATTTTGGTACTCAAGTCGGGGGCTAGGCGTGACCGGGTTAGGACGCAACCCCAAGTATGAGCCGATGGCGAGGGCCTAGGCATTCCTGTCACGGCTGCCTCCTGGCATCGAGAGGGTGGTCGACCGAATCTGGTAGTCGGTTGGATTGTAGACGTCAGTTAAGCCGACGAATAAGTTGAACGTGCCGAGCGGTTCCATGATCGGGCTAGTGAATGGTCTTGACACCGTCACGAAGTTGGCTGACTCGATGCGAAGAGTGCCGTTGATATCGATTAGCCGGCCGGTTGCGATGGACCTGTTGATTGGCGAGTAGGGTCTCACCGCTGATCTAAGGCTGGACAACTGATGACCCACAAGTAGGGGGTGTATCGTAGTACTTTCGATAAATAAGAGTGTCGAACCCAACGAGGAGCAGAAGGTGTTGACAAGTGGTTTTGATCAAGGATTCACTGTAAATACTAGCAAACGGGTTTTCAGGGGTATTTGGTAATGCAAATAAATAAAGTACAAGTAAATAAAAGACAGTAATAATAATTGCTGCAAGTGGCCCAATCCTTTCAAGAGCAAAGGACAAGCCGGTTGTGTAACTTATGATAACCAAACGTTCTTGAGGACACACGGGAGTTTCTGTCAAGAGCTTTCGCTTCATGCCGCTAAATAATCTTTACTGGTTTGATAAGTGTTATGGGGGTGAACCTGTGCTAGCGCACTACCCTTACTAGGATAAATACACACTTGTGATTATACCCCTTGCAAGCATCCGCAAATACAAGAAAGTAATTAAGATAAATCTAACCACAGCCTTAAACTCTAAGATCCTACGCTCCCTGGTGCAATGGTTTCCCAACGGAGGTTTAGGTTTCTGTCACTCCATCAACCCCACAATTGGTAGCCAAATACACAATGCATCTCACTAGGCCCATAAATGGTGAAGTATCATTTAGTCGACGTTCACATGACACCACTAGTGAAATAGCACCACAACAAATAAATATCAAACCATTAAATATTACTTAACATAATTCCACTACTAACATCTTGACTTCTCCCATGTCCTCACGAACTAAACGAACTACTCACAAGACATCATATGGATCATGATCAGAGGTGAAATAATGGTAAATAACAATCTGAACATAAACCTTAATTCAACGGTTCCACTCAATAGCATCAACCACAAGAGTAATCAACATCGGGAAAGTTTCCCCTAAGAATTTAACAAGATACAACTCAAGATGTTACAGCGGGATGGCGTGGTGATGGTGGAGATGAAGGTGCTGGTGATGAGGATGATCCCGATGAAGTCCAGCACGATGATGATGACGATGGCGATGATCTCCCCTCTCCGAGAAGGAATTTCCCCGGCAGATTTCTGCCTGCCAGAGAGCTTTTCTCGCTCTAGTGTTTTCCGCCCCACAGAGGCGGCGGTGACTATCTCTGAGCCCCCCTGACTTAGGTTTTCGGGGACGATGAAATACGCGAAGGGGCGATGGCAGAAGTGGGCCAGGGTGGTGTAATATCCCAGCACGTAGGACAACTCTGGGGTAGAATAGAGGGCTTTTGTGCATTGCATCTAAGATTACGGGATTTTTTTGCGCTTTTGTTACTAAAACCTAAGAGTGATCGAATCTCTCTTCCAGAGGGGATGGTGAACTCTCGGAGTGCTAAAGAAATCGACATGACCTCTTTTGATCTATTGCTTGTGTGAAACAATGAAGTTGAATGACTAAAGCTTAGAGATCATTTGAATTCCAAACTTGAATTTGAATTTAAACTTAACTTAAATTCAAAAGGCACATTTAGAAAGGATAAATATTTCAAATAAGAAAAACTTGGACTTTATTAATTACCAACACAATATACATTTGTTTGTGAATAAAAGAATATTACAATAGTGGGCATTCACAGAATGTTACAATCTGAAGCTAAAAAGAAAATAAAGAAGAAAAGAAACTAAATACAAGTTAAAATATAAACTAAATCCTAAACTATCTTGATCATCAAATCTTTCTTCTTTTCTTCTTCATTCTTCTTATCACCTGCACACAAAGGAAAATGCAAAGGGAAATGCCACCAAGGTAATACAAGTGGTAGTCAAAGTTAAAATGGAAATACTGTTGATAATCATCAAGGTGTTGATCTTATCAACATGACTCACACACACAAATATCTGCCAAGGACCAATCTGGCCAGCCAAGCCACCCAGCAAGCAAGCAGCTGGTCACCAAATGCATGTTAGGAGGTGTCAAGACACCAGAACCCAGGAGGAGGTATAAAACAGTACTGTGTGTGTAAAACTGGTCGACCAGAAACCCTAGTCGACCAGCACTACAACACCAGCACCAGCACCACATCACCAGCACCACAGCACCAGCAACCACAGCACCACAGCACCAGCAACCACATCACCATAGCACCACACCAGCACCAGCACAGAACCAAGTTCTCCCTGCTCATGAGCTGAGCATCAGGGGGAATTCACGTCACCAAATCAAAACCCATAGCCAAAAGCCAAGCAACATGGTTACTTAAGCAAGATCAGAAGCAACAAGGAGCAGGCCAAGCACCAAGGAGGTGCAGGGCAGGCCAGGAGGGGAGTCAAGCACAAGGAGGTGCAAGGCAAGCCACTGGGAGGAGCAGAGCAAGTGCCAGGGGTAACTGATCAAGCTCAAGCAAGAAGATCATCAACATCACCACCAGCCACTCATAAAAGCCAGTACAGGACCAAGGTATAATAGGACTTGCATATCCATGAATAAAACATTGCAAGCATCCAAGTTCTTGCATACACAAGATAAACAGCAACAAGGAATCACTCACCACCAAACCCTTCTACTAAGTATAACACTTAGGAGGTTTTGGGGAGGTTTTTCTCCTCAGACCTACAGAGAAGTGCTCTGTATAATCTTCATAGGAAGATTTAGTTAATGGGAAGCAAATCAACATGCACCATCAAGAATAAAGGCCTCAGACCATGCATCATAGGCCAGGACTAAGATCATCATGAGGATCTGTTCTTATCAGTAATTTAATTGCCCAAAATGATGATTTAGCCACTGATAGAAGCCACCAAGCATGTTTAGCATCACAGAACAACAACCATCCAGTTAAATTATCAAGCAAGCATTGTGCACCTCACATGGAGGAAACACAACTGAACTCAATAATAACAGTTACATGCTGTAATTAGATAACATGCTATAAGAAGCACACAAAGCCTCTAACAAAATACAAATTCAAGCATGAATTGCTTGATAGAAACAATCATCACTGAAACAAGTTTCAGTTCATATAAATCAACATAAATATGTTATAGCAAGCTTAAGCTCAGCATAATTATGCCATCATGAAAACAATCATCAGCAAACACATCAGCTAGCAACAGAAGGCTAGAACTGTCTGCACACCATCACAGACAAACCAGCAAAATAGTCATCATATGAATCAACTGACAGCAGTTTGCACTGCAAGCCAGAGGGCATCACATAAACATTGATTGATAAGCACACCACTAGAGAGCCAAGCTAGCATCACAGGGGAAGCATCCCAAGTAAATCACACAAAATTCAGTTAAGAAACTCTTAACTGAATTTCATACTGAAACTAACAGTAGCAAAATTTGCACAGCACATGATTAAGCTAACAGCACAGGGGAAACTCCCTAGTAAATCATACCAAGTTCAGTTAAGAAATTCTTAACTGAATCTTGCACTAAAACTTGCACTGGAACTCACAGTAGCAATAGACAGTGACTAGAAGTGGAGCTCGAGCAGGACAGCAGTAACAGCATGGCACAACAACAGCATAGGGCAAGCATGCCTGGCTCACTGGCCAGGCCAACATAGCAAGCAAGGAAAAGGAGTAGGAACTCACAGGAGTGCTCACCGAGGAGCAAGGTAGAAGACCATGGTGGCGACACGACGGCACAGCCACGGTTGTGGCAGCAAGGCCACCATCCAGAGGCTGCGATGGCAAAGGGGCGGCATCGTGCTCGTGGCTGAGCGGCCGAGCACAGCATGGCAGCGACATCGGGGTTGCAGACTGCCATTCGACCGACGCGGCGACGAAGAGCCACCGCAAGCACCGAGGAGCTAGGCCGGAAGCTCCAGCGAGGCTCGCCGGAGCAGATCAAGCCGGAAGGGCGAGATCCACTGGGCGGAGCTCAGCGGCGATGGCGATGATTGGAGGCGAAGACGACAAATACCCACAGTCAGGAGGAAGCGCGTGGCGAGGCGGAGCACATGCGCCATAGGGCGGCGGCGGAGCTCGCCGAAGCTCGCCGGAATCGGGCGAGGAACTCGTCGGCGATTCGGAATCGCCAGAGGGGATTAGGGTTAGGAACCGACCGAGAAGGGGAGCGAGTGAGGGGCGGCCGGCTGGGCCGAGCCGGTTCGGTCAAGCCCATCTGGGTTGACTGACCAGTGGGCCCAGGCTGTCAGCCCAGCCTTTTATTCGATTTAATTCAAAAACCCCTAAGAAAAACCCTAATCTGCTTAAAATAAATCCAAAAAAATACCTAAAATAAACTAAAAATAGAAAGTAGTTATTTTTAGCTCTTCTTGCATTTTTGAACCCATTGAGTGAATTAAATAATCTCATGAGTCAATTACACAAAAGAAAAAGAAGTTAATCGATTTTTCCTGAAAGTAATAAAAATAATTATCCATTTAAGAAAATTTGGTAATTCTTAATTCTTTAAAAATAAATTCCATTCAAGAATATTTAATGAATATCCTTGAATGAAATTACCCTTAACATATATTCTTTAAAGTCATAGAAAGAATATATCAAGCCTAGTAAATAAATAAATCACTTCTGGGGGGTATAAATTATAACACACCATAAAGCATGCATTTTTAAATCTTTAACCATTGCCCTTACCGGATAATGATGCTGTTTTCCAGAACCCAAGGTCCCGGGTCACTTCAACAAATCTAATTGCACTACCTTGCAGTTTGCAGGCAAGTTCACTCTTGCTCATATCTCTTGATTACTTTTAGCAAATTACTTGCAAATATACCGGTGGTATGAGTATTACTGCATCGAAAAGCAAAAGATTCTCTTTTCATAATTAACATGATTAGCTGGTTATCGACCCGAGTGGTGGTAACCTAGGATGGCTGGCAAATGGAACCATGGTATGATTGTTGTGGTGGAGGTTCCATTTGTTCGGGAAAGTGAACCCTAGGACTTAACAACCAATATCGCCAGTGATTCTAGCGCCGTAAATTACGGTCAACCATGAGATCTGGAATGGGATGGAGAAGTCAGCTGTATCTTTTTCCTCTCGCATGCCAATGGATCAGTAGTCGAGTGTTGTCCTGCGCGGGCTACTATAGTGCAAAGGAGGGAAATGCGTTCCTGTCGGGCTGCCTATAGTATAGGGGGGACAAACTGGCTAATTGATCTATGATAGATTGTAAGAGTCATCCGGGTCGGTCTACCCATATTGCATTACAGCGGGCACCGGGGTCCGGGCTGGTCTACCTATGGGGTCGTCCATAGTGTAAAGGGGAAGGACCAGTGCGCCAATCGGTCGGCATATGTGGTATAGGAGATGGATGGACTTACAAAAGGGTGGGTCTGCGGGGTCGCAGAGAAGAACGGTGATTAGCTTGGATCATCAACTGGGCCCCATACAAAAAGAAGTATGGGCGGGAAGGTATGCCCGGTTGTGCAGCAAAGTGTTGATCTCTCATGGGTACAAGTGACCACCTCTGCAGAGTGTACAAAAAGTATCAAGATACTCCATGTTCCGGGAAGGAGCTGCGAACGCGGCAGGAAAGGAGCCCATCGAAGCTCTAATCAACCTGTGAAGACTGACGGACATAGTTCTTTTAAATAAAAGCAATCTTTGAAGAAATGATTATGAAAAACTGCATTTGGCCTAAGACTCTTGAGTCGGTGGTCGTAGCTAGTGCATGAAACACCTCTATCCTGTTAAATGAACTTGTTGGGTAACACTCGTTACTCACCCCATTCCCTCTTAACCCTTGCTTAGACTTGGAGGGCCAAAACGAGGAAACTGAAGGAGCATCGGAGGACTACGAGGAAGTCTATTATGAAGAGCCGGACCTTTCCAGTGGAGTCGAAGGCGTGGATTACACGATCGTCTACGGAAACAACGAAGGAACCGAGGAGGAGGCCGACAACTAGTAGTATAGGGTAGTAGTTTAAGTCACAAGAACCTTATAGAATAAAGTGACTTAAGCCAGTTATCATGTTTAGTCTACTTCTATCAGTCATAGTTAAGGTTTATAGCATCAAGGTAGAACCTACTAGTGTTCCTCTTTGGACCGAGGAGGAACTGGAATCCTTTGTAAGATTATGGCTTGTAATACTAAGTGCTTGAATAAAGACCGCTATGTTTCTGTTGTACCACTCTGAGGGATGTAATATTTGTGAAATGGTACTTCACGAGTGTTATGTCAAGGACTTGCATACTACAACATGCAGTGGTATGCTGGGTCACCACAGTTGGTATCAGAGCAAAAGCTTTGACCTTAGGTTGGACGCCTAGTTAATGGGAATGACCTGTAGGAGTCAAATAGGAATAGTAAAGAGTTCTCTAAAATGGTCATGACGTTATTCACTTGAGAATAATAAAGTCATACTTTTTAGTGTTATAATTCTTTATTGTTACTATGATGATGCATCATATACTAATTTTTCTTTACCTTTTATATATACTGCCAGGATGGCACGCACCAATCCATCAAGGACTGTGCAAGTTCGAGATGTGACGTTGGATGAGTATGATGGGAACCTATCCGATCTGCTACGGGGTATCCTACAGGAGTGCAGGTGTGAAACCCGTATCACTGTCAAGAAGTATGCTTATTATGAGGGTAGAGTCTTTCAGAAGTTCAAGGTAGGGATCATGCTTCCTGCCAAATTGGGCATGAGCGTGGTCATGCCAGCTAGAGAAGCACGCACGGTTAGTACCGCATATAAGATAGCTGTCATGAAAGCCATCACTGATATTCGTGAACACAAAACGGAGAAGTTGTTAGGTACTAAGTTCACGCACATCCCACACGACGAGGAAGGAGAAGATCCTTGTCGGGATAGTTACAAGTTTGCGAAGAGACACCCACATGCCGCAGCAGAGCACATGGACAGGTGTAAGCATCTGCCTAGTGTGTTCTATCACGTCTATGGAGCTTTAGTTGGTGAGATACAGAGTCTAGTGGAGGAGATCACCGAGCCGACACCTACTCCGTGGCATACGGGGGAGACTTCCGGACCACCACGAGCATCTACTCTAGCTTTCTCTGCTGGAGACTTTATCAATCTAGATGAGGAGATCGATCCCGAGGAGCGGGAGTTTGAGCCCGAGGCCGAACCAGAGATGCCACCAGCACATTTTGCACACGGCTCGACTGGAGCCGGATATGAGGCAGGTTTGGAGTCATGGGGAATGCCCCATAACGATAGTTTTGGGGGAAACTCCATGGGTTGGCGTTTTGGTGAGTACATGGGAACGGCCAGAGATCCGATTCCGTGTGACTCGGAGCACGAGGTCACGAGTCAGTTTAGAGTTGTTCACCGCACCGGAGATGTGGCAGGGAAGCCCATAGAGATAGAGTCGGATGATGAGGGGAAGTTACCAAGCTATATGGAGCGTGGAGAATGCTCGAGACCCAAGATGGAGAGAGGTGCTACTGAGGTTGTATACCCATCGTTGAGCGGTTATCTGGGGATGACTGACTTCAACTTAGGCCCTACACCCGATCTCGACTATATGCCGGCAGAGTCATCTTATACCCCTGCTTTAGTCAGGAGGACATCCCGAGCGACTGGATGGACACCGGGGATGTATCGGGAGTTCGACTACCCGTAGAAGACCACTATCGATAAGGAGGCAATATGTGTGTAACATATGTACCATATGTGTATTATGTAGTATTTGCTTTCGCAAATGGGAATAAGTGGGTGTAGCTACTCACGGGGCAGTGTGTAACACTATGTTGCTTTTACCCATGTATATACATGGTATATGTTTGGTGTGATTTGGCCATGTTTTATTTGGATTTCATTGTGTGACTAACACTGTGCATGAGGTTGAGCTCAGAAAGCATGGGCATGCTGTAACTATGAGTTTCGCTTGATGTAACAGGGTTAGGGAGATAAAATGGCGACGGTAGTTGATGAAGAATCCGAGCAACAGAGGATGGAGACCGAAGCCAAGGCAAAGGAGGCAGCCGATGCAGCGGTAAGGGAACCATTACCACCACCACCACCATTTCTCACACATCAAGATTTTGCCCAATATATGAGGATGGCAGATGAAAGGCAACAGATGCTCATTGAGTGTCAGACAAAGATGATGCAAGATGTGATGGATCGCAACCGTGAAGGACGGAATGATGGTGTACATGGAGTCTCACTGGCAGACTTTCTGAATACAAGACCACTTCCATTTGCATCAGCGCCGGAACCAATGGACGTCGAAGACTGCTTGTTGGATACCGAGAGGAAGCTCAACACTGTGAATTGCAGTGATAGCGAGAAGCTTAGGTATGCCACTCATCTGTTATGTGGACCCGCAGCAGCCTGGTGGGACAATATTGTGGCAATACATCCTCCAGGAAGGGTATTCACCTGGGATGAATTCAAAAGGAAGTTTAGAGAGGCAAACGTGCCAGAAAGTATCATGGAGTTAAAGAGGAGAGAGTTTGACAACTTAGAACAGAAGGACAAGACTATCATGAGGTATGTCAAGGAATTCACTCTTCTATCATGTTATGCTATGGATGCAGTAAACACGGATGAGAAGAGGAAGAAGCGGTTTATGAGGGGTTTGCACCCAATGGCCAAGATGCAACTCAGAATGTTAAAGGCAGCAGATTTCCAAGAACTTGTTGATGCAGCTATCACCATGGAAGATGATTTCAAGCAAGTTCAGGAGGAACGTCGGAAGAAAGCCAAGATGGAACCCAGAAGATATCCGGTCAATAAACCAACTGCAGATCTTACTTTCAAACCACGACTGCCAAGTCGGGGAACGTTACCTCGGGGAGGCGGAGGAGGAAATCCTAAGGGAGTAATCACCTGTCATGAGTGCGGAGCTTGAGGACATCTGGCAAGGGATTGCCCAAGGCCCAAGGTAATCTGTTATGGCTGTAACCAAGAGGGACACATGAAGAAACATTGTCCCAATAGAGCTGCATGGGGAAAGAAGCCAACTGGAGGAGGGTTTAACCGAGGAGGTAATTCAGGAGGAAATGGTGCAGGCAAGAGATCTCGACCTTATGGGAAATTAAATTGCACCAACTTGGAGGAAGTGAATGAATCGGAGAAAACTGTGATAGGTACGCTTCAAATTCTATCTCACCCTGGCAAAGTACTTTTTGATACTGGTGCAACTACTTCATTCATTTCGCAAGAGTTTATCGATCTTTATGGACTCACTTGTAATAAGTTAGAATACCCCATCACTATTTTATCTGCGGGGGGAACAATTCTAGTCACACACCTCAAGCAAGAGCAGGTCATTATGATCAGCGATTGCGTCTATCTAGCCGATCTTTTTCTTATCCCTATGAAGGATATGGCTGTGATCCTTGGAATGGATTGGTTAGAAGAGAATGGAGCCCAGATAGATTGCAAGGAGAAAACTGTGTCACTTAGATGTCTAGGAGGAGGAAGGATAGTTTATCAAGGTGACCGTCATGCACATATTGAAGTTCAACTATAGCTCAATACTTTGAAGGAAGCTAAACTTGAAGACATTCCAGTGGCCAATGAATTCCAAGATGTGTTTCCAAAGGAATTACCAGGTATGCCACCAGACAGGGAAATTGAGTTCACTATTGATTTGATTCCTGGAACAGCACCTATAGCTCAGGCACCATATCAGATGGGGCCTAAGGAGTTAGTGGAGTTAAAGGAACAATTGGATGAGTTAGAACAGAAAGGATTCATACAAGAAAGCATTTCACCTTGGGGTACACCCGTGATATTCGTGGATAAGCGGGATGGAGGACGCAGAATGTGTGGAGATTACATAAACCTCAATAATGTTACTATCAAGAACAAGTATCCACTATCCAGAATCCAGGACTTATTTGATCAAGTCAGGGGAGCCGGAGTATTTTCCAAGATAGATCTTCGATCCGGATACCACCAGATTAAGATCAAGAAGGAGGACATTCCAAAGACAGCTTTTGTGTCCAGGTACGGACATCACGAGTATTTGGTCGTACCTTTTGGATTGACAAATGCACCAGCCATTTTCATGAATCTCATGAACAAGATCTTTATGCCTTACTTGGACAAGTTTGTGATAGTCTTCATCGATGACATCTTAATTTATTCAAAGGACAAGGAAGAGCATGCCAAACATTTGAGGGTTGCTCTACAGATTCTCAGAGAACATCAATTGTATGCCAAGTTTAGTAAGTGTGAATTTTGGTTGGACCAAGTAGAGTTTCTCGGGCATGTGATCAGCAAGGAGGGCATAGCAGTAAATCCAAGTAAAGTAGCATCTATTTTAGAATGGGAAGCACCAAAGAATGTCAAGCAGATTAGAGGATTTCTGGGAATGGCAGGCTACTACAGAAGGTTCATAGAAGGATTTTCCAAGATTGCAGGACCAATGACAAAATTGCTCTGAAATAATACACCATTTGTTTGGTCGGAAGAGTGTGAGGTCAGTTTCCAAACACTTAAAGATAAGTTGACCACAGCACCCGTGTTAGCCGTACCAGAAACCGGCAAGGATTACACGGTATATTGTGATGCGTCCAAGAATGGACTTGGATGTGTGTTGATGCAAGACAGAAAGGTTATTGCTTATGGGTCTAGGCAATTAAGAATGCATGAAGTTAACTACCCAACACATGATCTTGAATTAGCAGCCGCGGTGTTTACTTTGAAAGGATGGAGGCACTTTCTATATGGAGCTAAGTGTGAACTCTATACAGACCATAAGAGTCTCAAGTACTTCTTTACTTAGAAAGAATTGAATATGAGGCAACGACGATGGTTAGAATTGATCAAGGATTATGATTTGACCATCAACTACACTCCCAGGAAGGCTAATGTTGTAGCCGATGCGTTGAGTAGGAAAAGTATAGATACTTAGCCAACGAGCCAGGAAATTCCTCAAGAATTGCTTACGGACCTGGAAAGGTTAGAAATTCAATGCCTAGAAGTGGAATCTTTGGGCAGTTTATCTACTATGAAGGTAATGGAGGAAAGGCAAAGTGATCTAAAGTATACAATCATCCGCCGATAGAGTGAAGATCCATTCATTGAAGAAGAAATCAGAAGGATTGAAGAGGAAAGACCGTCTGAGTTTCGTGTAGGTGATTTCAATTAGCTCTGGTTTCATAATAGGATATGTGTACCAGACATACCCGAGATCAAACAGCTGATACTCAAAGAAGCACATGAAACTCCATATTCAATACATCCGGGAAGTACCAAGATATACATGGATCTTAAGGAACTGTTTTGGTGGAACAACATGAAGCGAGAGATAGCCAAGTTCGTGTCTGAATGCCATACTTGTCAAAGAGTGAAAGCGGAACATCAAAGTCCCGCTGGACTCATGCAACCATTGGATATACCCGAGTGGAAATGGGAAGAGATTGGAATGGATTTTATCACAGGATTACCATTGACACCAAAGAAGAAGGACATGATTTGGGTTATCGTAGACAGGTTAACAAAAAGTGCACATTTCTTGGCCGTTAATCAAAAGGATTCCGGAGAGAAGTTAGTAAACTTATATGTTCAGGAAATCATGAGCAAGCATGGAGTACCGAAGACAATAGTATCAGACCGAGGGTCGTATTCACTTCAGCTTTCTAGAAATAATTGCATGAAGCTCTAGGATCCAGGTTAGACTTCAGCACTGCTTATCACCCACAGACAGGAGGACAAACCGAATGAACCAATCAGATTTTGGAGGATATACTTAGAGCATGTGCGTTCGATTTTAGAGGATCATGGGAAGAACATCTACCACTGGCAGAATTTTCATACAACAACAGTTACCAAAGTAGCATCCAAATGGCACCATTTGAAGCACTCTACGGAAGAAAGTGCCGATCACCCATCTGCTGGTATGAAGCGGGAGCCGGTAAGGAATTTCATCCGGACTATGTTAAGGAAAGGCAGCATGCCATCGATATCATCCGAGATCGATTAAAAATTGCGCAAAGTAGGCAGAAGAGTTATCAGACGCAAAGAGGAGGACATGGGAACCTCAAGTTGGAGACATGGTTTATCTTCGAGTTAGCCCAATGAAAGGAGTACATCGTTTTGGAGTCAAGGGAAAACTCAGTCCAAGATACACTGGACCTTTCAAGATTCTAAGTCAAAAACGAGGAGTAGCCTTTGAATTGGAGCTACCAAAGCAGCTATCAAAGGTTCATAATGTGTTTCATTCTTCACAACTTCAAAAGTGTATGAAGATACCAGAGGAAACTGTATCCTTTGAAGACGTGGAATTGCAAGCAGATTTGACCTATGTTGAGGAGCCATTGAAGATTCTAGCAGAAAACTGGAAGAAACTTCGCAACAGAGCCATCAAGTATTGCAAGGTGCAATGGAAACATCACCCGGAAAGAGAGGCTACCTGGGAGAAGGAGGAAGATCTAAGGACAGCCTATCCCAAATTCTTCAGGTACACCTTACCCCAAACTTCGGGACGAAGTTTTTGTTAAGGGGGGAAGTCTGTAATATCCCAGCACGTAGGACAACTCCGGGGTAGAATAGAGGGCTTTTGTGCATTGCATCTAAAATTACAGGATTTTTTCACGCTTTTGTCACTAAAACCTAAGAGTGATCGAATCTCTCTTCGAGAGGGGATGGTGAACTCTCGGAGTGCTAATGAAATCGACATGACCTCTTTTGATCTATCGCTTGTGGGAAACAATGAAGTTGAATGACTAAAGCTTAGAGATCATTTGAATTCCAAACTTGAATTTGAATTTAAACTTAACTTAAATTCAAAAGGCATATTTAGAAAGGATAAATATTTCAAATAAGAAAAACTTGGACTTTATTAATTACCAACACAATATACATTGTCTTTACAATGTTTGTGAATAAAAGAATATTACAATAGTGGGCATTCATAGAATGTTACAATCTGAAGCTAAAAAGAAAATAAAGAAGAAAAGAAACTAAATACAAGTTAAAATATAAACTAAATCCTAAACTATCTTGATCATCAAATCTTTCTTCTTTTCTTCTTCATTCTTCTTATCACCTGCACACAAAGGAAAATGCAAAGGGAAATGCCACCAAGGTAATACAAGTGGCAGTCAAAGTTAAAATGGAAATACTGTTGATAATCATCAAGGTGTTGATCTTATCAACATGACTCACACACACAAATATCTGCCAAGGACCAATCTGGCCGGCCAAGCCACCCAGCAAGCAAGCGGCTGGTCACCAAATGCATGTTAGGAGGTGTCAAGACACCAGAACCCAGGAGGAGGTATAAAACAGTACTGTGTGTGTAAAACTGGTCGACCAGAAACCTGAAGGGATTCGCAGCATAGTAAATCAAAAAATTTCCTACGGATGCGAACAAGAAAGCCAAGATCTAATCTAGGAGATGTAATCAACGAGAGAGGTAGATGAGATCTTCATACCCTTGAAGAAATCGCACAGCGGAAACGTTCAACAGAACGTGGATGATGTAGTCGTACTAGCCGTCTCCTCCCAGCGATCCGATCCGATCCTACGCCGCAAGTGGCGGCGCCTCCGAGAGATGCACACGTACGGTGCAACGATGTCTCCTCCTTCCTTGGTCCAGCAAGTATGGTGGAGAGATAGATTGGATCTGCAGCACGACGGCGTGGTGCTTATGGTGGAGAGTTTCTGCGGCAGGGCTTCGCCTACGCACAGTCGCGAGAGAGAGAGGTGGAGGGGCAGCAGTTGGCCGGCGGCTAGGGTTGGAGTGGGTGGGGGGGCTGCGCCCCTGCCCTCCTTATATAGGGGGCTGGCCGGCCCCTTGACCCCTCCTCCAAGCCCTAGGGCGGCGGCCCAAGGGGGAAGAGTGGGGGGCAAGTTTCCCCCCTCCTTCTAGAAGGTTCCCTTAGGGTTTCCCCTAAGGGCTAGCCGGCTGGGCCTTAGGGGCCTTGTGCGCCTGGCCCAAAGTGGCCATGACACTTCCCCTTAGGCCCACATAGGCCTCCGACAAGTGGGCCCACGTTGGTCCCACTCCGGAACCTTCTAGAACCTTCCGGTACAATACCGATAAACTCCAAAATGATTCCGGAATCCAAAAACTGCTTTCCTTTATATGAATCTTATTCTCTGGACCATTCCAGAACCTCTCGTGACGTCCTGGATCTCATCCGAGACTCTGACCAAAAACTCATAAACCAATTATCCATTCTATCCTAGCGTCGATGCACGTTAAGTGTGTGACCCTACGGGTTCGAGAATATGCAGACATGATCTTCTATCAATAATCAACAGCGGGATCTAGAAACCCATATTGACTCCCACATATTCATCGATGATCATATCGGATGAACCACGATGCCAGGATTCAATTAATCCCATATATGTATTCCCTTCGTCTCGCGATATTTTACTTGCCCGAGATTCGATCGTCGGTATCGCCATACCTAGTTCAATCTCATTCACAGCAAGTACTTTACTCGTTCCGTAATCCGATATCACTTCGTGATTAACTCCTTAACCACATGCTTGCAAGCGGTGTTGATATCGATTACCGAGTGGGCCCGAAGTATATCTCTCCGACTCGGGAGGGACAAATTCCATCTCGATACATACAACCCAACAAGTACTTTCCGATCACCTGAGAGACACCTTTATGATCACCCTATCATAGGATGACGTTTGATGACTTCAAAGCTTTCTTCCGATACCAGAGAGTTGTATTATCTCATGGTCTAAAGAATACAATACTTGACATAAGAAAAGCTTCGCAAAGATGAACACAATGACACGATCTAATTGCTCTGCTTTATTTGGGTCCGTCCATCACATCATTCTCCTAATGACATGATCTCATTATTAATTGACAACTCATGTCTATGGTTAGGAAACCTTAACCATCATTAATCAATGAGCTAGTCCATAGAGGCGTACTAGGGACACGGTGTTGTTCATAAACCACACAAGTATTAAAGTTTCCATTTAATACAATTCTAGCATGGAATATAAACATTATCATGAACAAGAATTATAATAATAACATCTTTATTATTGCCTCTAGGGCATAATTCCAACAGTCTCCCACTTGCACTAGAGTCAATAATCTAGTTTATATCTGGTAACAATCTAACACCCATGGCATTAAGGTGCTGATCATGTTTTGCTCGTGGAAGAGGTTTAGTCAACGGATCTGCGACATTCAGATCCGTATGTACTTTGCTAATCTTCAGATCTCCATCTGATATATAATCTCGAATTATATGGAAACGGCGGTTGATGTGCTTGGTCTTTGGATGATATCTTGGTTCCTTAGGCAGTGCTATGGCGCCAGTGTTGTCGCACAATATCTCCAGTGGGTCCAAGGCATTTGGAACCACACCAAGCTCAGTGATGAAGTTCCTGATCCAAACTCCTTCACTTCATGCTTCCGAAGCAGCCATGTATTCCGCTTCTGTTGTAGATCCCGCGATCACGCTTTGCTTGCAGCTTCTCCAGCTCACAGCTCCACCATTCAAAATATAAATGTATCCTGTCTGAGATTTAGAATCATCCGGGTCGGTGTCGAAACTAGCGTCGACGTAACCTTTTACGACGAGCTCCTCATCACCTCCATAGACTAAGAACATTTCTTTAGTCCTATTTAAATACTTTAGGATGTTCTTTACGGCTGTCCAGTGTTCCACTCCTGGATCACTTTGGTATCTGCTCGTCAAACTAAGAGCATTGGACACATCCGGTCTAGTACACAGCATGGCATACATGATAGAACCTATGGCCGAGGCATATGGCACTTTGCTCATAGTATCTCTATCTTTTACCGTAGCTGGACACTGAGCCTTGCTCAATATCTTACCTGACAACATGGGCAATGAACCTTTCTTTGCTTTATCCATTCTGAACCTTTTCAGAACTTTGTCTAGATATGTACTTTGGCTTAAACCTATTAGGCGTCTTTCTCTATCTCTATAGATTTTGATGCCTAATATATAAGCAACTTCTCCTAGGTCTTTCATTGAAAAACATTTATTCAAATAACTCTTCACATCGTTAAGCATGCCGATGTCATTTCCAATAATCAATATGTCATCCACATATAGTACTAAAAATGTCACCGAGCTCCCACTCACTTTCTTGTAGATACAAGCTTCGTAGCAATTTGGAACAAATCCAAAACTCTTGATCACTTGATCAAAACGAAGGTTCCAACTCCGAGATGCTTGCTTCAGTCCATAAATGGAATGCTGAAGTTTGCACACCTTATTAGCATCCTTAGGATCGACAAAACCTTCGGGTTGCATCATATACAACTCTTCATCAATGTTGCCATTGAGGAACGCAGTCTTGACATCCATCTGCCATATTTCATAATCATGAAACGCAGCAATTGCTAATAAAATCCGAATGGACTTAAACATCGCTACGGGAGAGAAAGTCTCATCGTAGTCAACACCTTGAACTTGCCGAAAACCTTTTGCGACAAGCCGAGCTTTATAGACAGTAACATTACCATCCGCGTCCGTTTTCTTCTTGAAAATCCATTTGCACTCAACGGCCTTACGGTCGCTAGGAGGGTCCACCAAAGTCCATACTTGGTTTTCGCTCATGGATCCCAATTCGGATTTCATGGCCTCTAGCCATTTCTAAGAGTCTGGGCTCATCATCGCTTCCTCATAGTTCGCAGGTTCACTGTTGTCTAACAACAAGACGGTTAAGACAGGGTTGCCGTACCATTCAGGAGTGGCACGTGACCTTGTCGACCTACGAAGTTCAGTAGTGGCATCGTTCGAAGTTTCATGATCCTCGTCATTAGCTTCCTCTCTTGTTGGTGCAGACGGCACCGGAACAACTTCAGGTGCTGCACTACTCTCCAACTCGAGAGAAGGTTCAATAACCTCGTCTAGCTCTACCTTCCTCCCACTCACTTCTTTCGAGAGAAACTCCTTCTCAAGAAAGGATCCGTTCTTAGCAACAAAGACTTTGCCTTCGAATCTGTGGTAGAAGGTATACCCAATCGTTTCTTTAGGGTATCCTATGAAGACGCATTTCTCCGCTTTGGGTTCGAGCTTGTCCGGCATCAACTTCTTGACGTAAGCTCCGCATCCCCAAACTTTAAGAAACGACAACTTAGGTTTAGCACCAAACCATAGTTCATACGGTGTCGTCTCAACGGATTTAGATGGTGCCCTATTTAAAGTGAATGCAGCGGTTTCTAATGCATAACCCCAAAATGATAACGGCAAATCTGTAAGAGACATCATTGATCGCAGCATATCTAATAGAGTTCGATTCCGGCGTTCAGACACACCATTGCGCTGTGGTGTTCCGGGTGGCGTGAGTTGCGAAACGATTCCGCTTGCTTTAAGATGCGTGAGAAAATCATAACTCAAATATTCACCTCCACGATCGGATCGTAGAAATTTAATTTTCCTGTTACGATGGTTTTCCACTTCGTTCTGAAATTCTTTGAACTTTTCAAATGTTTCAGATTTATGTTTCATTAAATAGATATACCCATATCTACTTAAGTCATCAGTAAAAGTGAGAAAATAGCGATATCCACCGCGCGTCGAAACACTCATTGGTCCGCACACATCGGTATGTATGATTTCCAATAAGTCCGTTGCTCGCTCCATTATTCCGGAGAACGGGGTTTTGATCATCTTGCCCATGAGGCACGGTTCGCACGTGTCAAATGATTCAAAATCAAGAGACTCCAAAAGTCCATCAGAATGAAGTTTCTTCATGCGTTTTACACCAATATGACCTAGACGGCAGTGCCACAAATAAGTTGGATTATCACTATCTACTTTGCATCTTTTAGCCTCAATGTTATGGATGTGTGTTTCATTGCTTTCGAGATTCAGAAGAAATAAACCATTCACAACAGGTGCATGACCATAAAAGATGTTATTCATATAAATAGAACAACCATTATTCTCAGATTTAAATGAATAACCGTCTTGCAATAAACACGGTCCAGATATAATGTTCATGCTCAACGCAGGCACATAATAACATTTATTAAGGTTTAAAACTAATCCCGAAGGTAAAACTAAGGAGAGCGTGCCAACGGCCATCACATCAACTTTTGATCCATTGCCAACGCGCATCGTCACCTCATCCCTTGCTAGCCGCCGTCTATTCCATAGCTCCTGTTTCGAGTTACAAATATTAGCAACTGAACCAGTATCATATACCCAGGCACTACAACGAGCGCTAGTAAGGTAAACATCAATAACATGTATATCAAATATACCTTTAATGGTGCCAGCCTTCTTGTCCGCTAAGTACTTCGGACAGTTGCGCTTCCAGTGACCCTTGTCCTTGCAATAGAAGCACTCAGTGTCCGGCTTTGGTCCAGACTTGAGCTTCTTCTCAGCAGGGGCAACGCGTTTGCCGCTGCCTTTCTTGAAGGATCCCTTTGCACCCTTAGCTTTCTTAAAGCTAGTGGTCTTGTTGACCATCAATACATGATTGTCTTTCTTGATATCCACCTCCGCAGCTTTAAGCTTTGCGAAGAGCTCAGTGATCGTATCAGTGGAACCAATTTGATTGTGAGTAACTACAAAACCTTTGTAGCTAGGAGGGAGTGATTGCAGAACTCTGTCAATCTTGAGCTCCTCTGGAATCTTGCAGTCCAGTTGCTCAAGGCGTTGAGTGTAGCCCGACATCTTAATGGCGTGCTCACTAACGAAACTCCCTTCCTCCATCTTGCAGTTAAAGAACTTCTCAGAGATCTCATATCTCTCAGAACGGGCTTGAGTCTGAAACATGGTTTTCAGTTCCTCAAGAATCTCATAAGGTCCACGGTACTTCTCAAAACGATTTTGAAGTTCCGGTTCCATAGAAAACAGCATGGTACTCATAATCGCATCACAATCATCTCTGCGAGCATTGAAGTCAGCAAGTTCTTCAGTTTTCGCTGTTGCAGCAGGGGTGTCACCTAACGCTTCCTCAAGTACATAGGCTTTTTGTCCGCCAGCGAGAATGATTCTCAGATTGCGGAACTAGTTGGTGAAGTTAGACCCATTGTTCTTAAGCTTTTCTTTCTCAGCAAACACGTTGAAGTTGAAGTTGGACTTAGCCATTTGATCTACAACATTGCAAGTACAATTTAGACTATGTTCATGATAACTAGTTCAACTTAATCTAATTACTAGATGAACTCCCACTAAATTCAACATCCCTCAAGTTGTTTAGTGAACACGATCCAAATTCACCACACCTAATCCGATCTTCACGAGAAGAGATGTGGTTTCAATGGTGGACAACTAAGTGTCGATCATATCATTCATATGACTCATGTTTAACCTTTCGGTTCGTGTGTTCTGAGGCCATGTCTGTACATGCTAGGCTCGTCAAGTCAAACCTAAGTATTTCCGCGTGTGCAAAACTGGCTTGCACCCGTTGTATGTGAACGTAGAGTTTATAGCACCCGATCATCACGAGATGCTTGAAAACGACGAACTTTTGCAATGGCGCATACGAGGGGAGAACACAATTTTATCTTGATCTTTAAGTGAGGAATCATCTTATAATGCTACCATCGCGATCTAAGCATAATAAGATACATAAAAGGATAAACATCACATGCATATAATTTTATGTGACATGGTATAGCCAATATCCGCGCAATGATCTCCATCTTGTGCGCGCCGGCATGATCTCCATCACTCCACCATGATTGCCTCCACCACGAATAGCAACTACAACTATTGCTAACTACTTAGCGATAAAGTAAAGCTATTACATGGCGTATAAGAAGTTGACACGCAGGTCATACACAATTATAAAGACAACCATATGGCTCCTGCCAGTTGTGAACTCATCGACATGCAAGTCGTGAAAGATTACAAAACATGATCATTGCATACATCACATATATCACATCACATCTTGTGGCCATACCATATCACAAAACACTCCCTGCAAAAACAAGTTAGACGCCTCTACTTTGTTGTTGCATGTTTTACGTGGCTTATGGGAGTTACAAGTTAAGAACGATTCTTACCTACGGAAAGCCACAACGGTGATATTATGGTTGCTAACATCCGTTGTAAATCTCATGACTACTATAGTGAGAGAAACTGGCATCCACCAGCCGCATGTATGGAACATGCCACACGTCAAGTGCGGAGCCGGTCTCGCGAACGAGGTCGCGTAAAGTTGGCCTGGACCGCTTCGATCTCACTATGCCGCGCCATAAGAAATACAAAACAAAGAGGTTTGCAACAGAAAACATCAACGCCCGCAACAAGCATGTTGCGTTCTACTCGTGAAACACATCTACGCATAGATCTAGCTCTGATACCACTGAAGGGATTCGCAGCATAGTAAATCAAAAAATTTCCTACGGATGCGAACAAGAAAGCCAAGATCTAATCTAGGAGATGTAATCAACGAGAGAGGTAGATGAGATCTTCATACCCTTGAAGAAATCGCACAGCGGAAACGTTCAATAGAACGTGGATGATGTAGTCGTACTAGCCGTCTCCTCCCCGCGATCCGATCCGATCCTACGCCGCAAGTGGCGGCGCCTCCGAGAGATGCACACGTACGGTGCAGCGACGTCTCCTCCTTCCTTGGTCTAGCAAGTATGGTGGAGAGATAGATTGGATCTGCAGCACGACAGCGTGGTGCTTATGGTGGAGAGTTTCTGCGGCAGGACTTCGCCTACGCACAGTCGCGAGAGAGAGAGGTGGAGGGGCAGCAGTTGGCCGGCGGCTAGGGTTGGAGTGGGTGGGGGGGACTGCGCCCCTACCCTCCTTATATAGGGGGCTGGCCGGCCCCTTGACCCCTCCTCCAAGCCCTAGGGCGGCGGCCCAAGGGGGAAGAGTGGGGGGCAAGTTTCCCCCCTCCTTCTGGAAGGTTCCCTTAAGGTTTCCCCTATGGGCTGGCCGGCTGGGCCTTAGGGGCCTTGTGCGCCTAGCCCAAAGTGGCCAGGACACTTCCCCTTAGGCCCACATAGGCCTCCGACAAGTGGGCCCACGTTGGTCCCACTCCGGAACCTTCTAGAACCTTCCGGTACAATACCGATAAACTCCGAAACGATTCCGGAATCCAAAAACTGCTTTCCTTTATATGAATCTTATTCTCCGGACCATTCCGGAACCTCTCGTGATGTCCTGGATCTCATCCGAGACTCCGACCAAAAACTCATAAACCAATTATCCATTCTATCCTAGCGTCGATGCACGTTAAGTGTGTGACCCTACGGGTTTGAGAATATGCAGACATGATCTTCTATCAATAATCAACAGCAGGATCTGGAAACCCATATTGACTCCCACATATTCATCGATGATCATATCGGATGAACCACGATGCCAGGATTCAATTAATCCCGTATATGTATTCCCTTCGTCTCGCGATATTTTACTTGCCCGAGATTCGATCGTCGGTATCGCCATACCTAGTTCAATCTCCTTCACAGCAAGTACTTTACTCATTCCGTAATCCGATATCACTTCGTGATTAACTCCTTAACCACATGCTTGCAAGCGGTGTTGATATCGATTACCGAGTGGGCCCGAAGTATATCTCTCCGACTCGGGAGGGACAAATTCCATCTCGATACATACAACCCATCAAGTACTTTTCGATCACCTGAGAGACACCTTTATGATCACCCTATCATAGGATGACGTTTGATGACTTCAAAGCTTTCTTCCGATACCAGGGAGTTGTATTATCTCATGGTCTAAGGAATACAATACTTGACATAAGAAAAGCTTCGCAAAGATGAACAAGATGACACGATCTAATTGCTCTGCTTTATTTGGGTCTGTCCATCACATCATTCTCCTAATGACATGATCTCATTATTAATTAACAACTCATGTCTATGGTTAGGAAACCTTAACCATCATTAATCAATGAGCTAGTCCATAGAGGCGTACTAGGGACACGGTGTTGTTCATAAACCACACAAGTATTAAAGTTGCCGTTTAATACAATTCTAGCATGGAATATAAACATTATTATGAACAAGAATTATAATAATAACATCTTCATTATTGCCTCTAGGGCATAATTCCAACAAAACCCTAGTCGACCAGCACTACAGCACCAGCACCACAGTACCAGCACCAGCACCACAGCACCAGCAACCACAGCACCACAGCACCACACTAGCACCAGCATAGAACCAAGTTCTCCCTGCTCATGAGCTGAGCATCAGGGGGGAATTCACCTCACCAAATCAAAACCCATAGCCAAAAGCCAAGCAACATGGTTACTTAAGCAAGATCAGAAGCAGCAAGGAGCAGGCCAAGCACCAAGGAGGTGCAGGGCAGGCCAGGAGGGGAGCCAAGCACAAGGAGGTGCAGGGCAAGCCACTGGGAGGAGCAGAGCAGGTGCCAGGGGCAACTGATCAAGCTCAAGCAAGAAGATCATCAACATCACCACCAGCCACTCATAAAAGACAGTACATGACTAAGGTATAATAGGACTTGCATATCCATGAATAAAACATTGCAAACATCCAAGTTCTTGCATACACAAGATAAACAGCAACAAGGAATCACTCACCACCAAACCCTTCTACTAAGTATAACACTTAGGAGGTTTTGGGGAGGTTTTTCTCCTCAGACCTACAGAGAAGTGCTCTGTATAATCTTCATAGGAAGATTTAGTTAATGGGAAGCAAATCAACATGCACCATCAAGAATAAAGGCCTCAGACCATGCATCATAGGCTAGGACTAAGATCATCATGAGGATCTGTTCTTATCAGTAATTTAATTGCCCAAAATAATGATTTAGCCACTGATAGAAGCCACCAAGCATGTTTAGCATCACAGAACAGCAGCCATCCAGTTAAATTATCAAGCAAGCATTGTGCACCTCACATGGAGGAAACACAACTGAACTCAATAATAACAGTTACATGCTGTAATTAGATAACATGCTATAAGAAGCACACAAAGCCTCTAATAGAATACAAATTCAAGCATGAATTGCTTGATAGAAACAATCATCACTGAAACAAGTTTCAGTTCATATAAATCAACAAAAATATGTTATAGCAAGCTTAAGCTCAGCATAATTATGCCATCATGAAAACAATCATCAGCATACACATCAGCTAGCAACAGAAGGCTAGAACTGTCTACACACCATCACAGACAAACCAGCAAAACAGTCATCATATGAATCAACTGACAGCAGTTTGCACTGCAAGCCAGAGGGCATCACATAAACATTGATTGATAAGCACACCACTAGAGAGCCAAGCTAGCATCACAGGGGAAGCATCCCAAGTAAATCACACAAAATTTAGTTAAGAAACTCTTAACTGAATTTCATACTGAAACTAACAGTAGCAAAATTTGCACAGCACATGATTAAGCTAACCGCACAGGGGAAACTCCCTAGTAAATCATACCAAGTTCAGTTAAGAAATTCTTGACTGAATCTTGCACTAAAACTTGCACTAGAACTCACAGTAGCAATAGACAGTGACTAGCAGTGGAGCTCGAGCAGGACAGCAGTAACAGCATGGCACAACAATAGCATAGGCAAGCATGCCTGGCTCAGTGGCCAGGCCACCATAGCAAGCAAGGAGAAGGAGTAGGAACTCACAGGAGTGCTCACTGAGGAGCAAGGCAGAAGACCATGGCGGTGACACGACGTCGCAGCCACGGTTGTGGCAGCAAGGCCACCATCCAGAGGCTGCGATGGCAAGGGGGCGGCATCGTGCTCGTGGCTGAGCGGCCGAGCACAGCATGGCGGCGACGTCGGGGTTGCAGACTGCCATTCGACGGACACGGCGACGGAGAACCACCACAAGCACCGAGGAGCTAGGATGGAAGCTCCAGCGAGGCTTGCCGGAGCAGATCAAGCCGCAAGGGCGAGATCCACTGGGCGGAGCTCAGCGGCGATGGCGACGATTGGAGGCGAAGACGACGAATCCTCATGGTCAGGAGGAAGCGCGTGGCGAGGCAGAGCACATGCACCATAGGGCGGCAGCGGAGCTCGCCGGAATCGGGCAAGGAACTCGTCGGCGATTCGGAATCGCCAGAGGGGATTAGGGTTAGGAACCAACCGAGAAGGGGAGCGAGTGAGGGGCGACCGGCTGGGCCGAGCCGGTCCGGTCAAGCCCATCCGGGTTGACTGACCGGTGGGCCCAGGCTGTCAGCCCAGCCTTTTATTCGATTTAATTCAAAAACCCCTAAGAAAAACCCTAATCTGCTTAAAATAAATCCAAAAAATACCTAAAATAAACTAAAAATAGAAAGTAGTTATTTTTAGCTCTTCTTGCATTTTTAAACCCATTGAGTGAATTAAATAATCTCATGAGCCAATTACACAAAAGAAAAAGAAGTTAATTGATTTTGCCTGAAAGTAATAAAAATAATTATCCATTTAAGAAAATTTGGTAATTCTTAATTCTTTAAAAATAAATTCCATTCAAGAATATTTAATGAATATCCTTGAATGAAATTACCCTTAACATATATTCTTTAAAGTCATAGAAAGAATATATCAAGCCTAGTAAATAAATAAATCACTTCTGGGGGGTATAAATTATAACACACCATAAAGCATGCATTTTTGAATCTTTAACCATTGCCCTTACCGGACAATGATGCTGTTTTCCAGAACCCGAGGTCCCGGGTCACTTCAACAAATCCAATTGCACTACCTTGCAGTTTGCAGGCAAGTTCACTCTTGCTCATATCTCTTGATTACTTTTAGCAAATTACTTGCAAATATACCGGTGGTATGAGTATTACTGCATCGAAAAGCAAAAGATTCTCTTTTCATAATTAACATGATTAGCTGGTTATCAACCCAAGTGGTGGTAACCTAGGATGGCTGGCAAATGGAACCATGGTATGATTGTTGTGGTGGAGGTTCCATTTATTTGGGAAAGTGAACCCTAGGACTTAACAACCAATGTCGCCAGTGATTCTAGCGCCATAAATTACGGTCAACCATGAGATCTGGAATGGGACGGAGAAGTCAGCTGTATCTTTTTCCTCTCGCATGCCAACGGATCAGTAGTCGAGTGTTGTCCTGCGCGGGCTACTATAGTGCAAAGGAGGGAAATGCGTTCCTGTTGGGCTGCCTATAGTATACGGGGGACAAACTGGCTAATTGATCTATGATAGATTGTAAGAGTCATCCGGGTCGGTCTACCCATATTGCATTACAGCGGGCACCGGGGTCCGGGCTGGTCTACCTATGGGGTCGTCCATAGTGTAAAGGGGAAGGACCAGTGCGCCAATCGGTCGGCATATGTGGTATAGGAGATGGATGGACTTACAAAAGGGTGGGTCTGCGGGGTCGCAGAGAAGAACGGTGATTGGCTTGGATCATCAACTGGGCCCCATACAAAAAGAAGTATGTACGGGAAGGTATGCCCGGTTGTGCAGCAAAGTGTTGATCTCTCATGGGTACAAGTGACCACCTCTGCAGAGTGTACAAAAAGTATCAAGATACTCCCTGTTCCGGGAAGGAGCTGCGAACGCAGCATGAAAGGAGCCCATCGAAGCTCTAATCAACCTGTGAAGACTAACGGACATAGTTCTTTTAAATAAAAGCAATCTTTGAAGAAATGATTATGAAAAACTTCATTTGGCCTAAGACTCTTGAGTCGGTGGTCGTAGCTAGTGCATGAAACACCTCTATCCTGTTAAATGAACTTGTTGGGTAACGCTCGTTACTCACCCCATTCCCTCTTAACCCTTGCTTAGACTTGGAGGGCCAGAACGAGGAAACTGAAGGAGCATCGGAGGACTACGAGGAAGTCTATTATGAAGAGCCGGACCTTTCCAGTGGAGTCGAAGGCGTGGATTACACGATCGTCTACGGAAACAACGAAGGAACTGAGGAGGAGGCTGACAACTAGTAGTATAGGGTAGTAGTTTAAGTCACAGGAACCTTATAGAATAAAGTGACTTAAGCCAGTTATCATGTTTAGTCTACTTCTATCAGTCATAGTTAAGGTTTATAGCATCAAGGTAGAACCTACTAGTGTTCCTCTTTGGACCGAGGAGGAACTGGAATCCTTTGTAAGATTATGGCTTGTAATACTAAGTGCTTGAATAAAGACTGCTATGTTTCTGTTGTACCACTCTGAGGGATGTAATATTTGTGAAATGGTACTTCATGAGTGTTATGTCAACGACTTGCATACTATAACATGCAGTGGTATGCTGGGTCACCACAGGTGGCCTCACCACAGGCCGACACGGCCAGGGGTGGGCCTGCGCCCCCTGGTGGTGAGGCTGCCCTGTGGCCCCTCTCGCCTCCTCCTTCTGGCTACTTCAGTCTTCTGGTAAAATATAATTTCCTGGTATTTTTCTGGAATTTCTGGATCTTCTGAAATATGGTGTCTTGACGGTCCTTTTTCCAGCAGAATCCTGACTCCGGCAGCAAATCCTCCAATGATCATCAAACATGTAAAAACAGAGGAAACAACATAAGTATCATCTCTAAATGTGAAATATATCAATGAATAACAGTAAATTATGATACAAAACAGTGATGCAAAATGGACGTATCAACCCCTCCCCCCCAAGCTTAGACCTTGCTTGTCCCCAAGCGAAAACTAAACTCGGTAAACATGACCACAGGTTTATGGAGTGAAGTGTCGATAACCAAAATATGGACAAGAAGCATCACATTCACCAAGGCACAAATTATAATAGACAACAACTTCCCTCTATATGATATAGACTTGCAATAAGTAAAAGGGAATCACAAATAAGGATGCACAAGGTAAACTATAATTGGTGATGGCAAAACTTAGTTCTTGGTCAGAGAACAATGAACAAACTATACTTATTTTTGAACAGAGCCTTTTAAAACAGAGCTAATATAGCAAAATCTATATGCTCAACAAGACAAACTCTTTGTAATCATGGAAAGCTTTTCAAAGATATATTCCTTCAGATAAAAGCATTGTACTAAACAAAATAAGTTAGTAAACATGATTGAACGGATCAACAAATGGATGAGTAAAACATAACAACTCAAATGCTTGCTTGAGATAGAAGGGAATAGGTTGACTCAACATAAAAGTAAAAGACATGCCCTTCGCAGAGGGAAGCAGGGATTAAACATGTGCTAGAGCTTTTCATTTGTAAAACAGAGGTAAAATGTATTTTGAGAGGTGGTTGCTTTTGTCAACGACTAGCAACAGAGTTCTTGATATCTTCCATACTAAACAAGTGAGAGCGGTTCCGAGATGTTGATTAATTGGCACATTGGTGCTCTTTTATAGCTTGGCACTCCTCCCCACCTTTTCCTTTCTCAAACCATGGCTAACCGATTCCATCGGGTGCCCACCAACTTTCACAAACCATGGAGGAGTGCCTTTTTATTTTCTTTTTGAGATTACAATGGTCTGACCAGCTCCCTTGCAAAATTAATGACGAGCAGATGAAGCTGCCTAGTCGAGGGGTACTTAATTTAGTATGGAAGATAACAAACCCATCCACTACGTCCTCATGAGCTAAAAACAGTTGCACAAAATGAGAAGTGTTTGAAGGTTTTCGAAAGGTAGCACATGAAAATTTACTTGAATGGCTTGAAATACCATGCATAGGAATTTATAGTGGACTCTTTGGAAGTAACTTGGCTTTTGGGAGTTGGATGCACGAGAAGTATTCCCTCTCAGTACAGGTTTTTGGCTAGCAAGGCTGGGTAGCAAGCATAAGAGTTGCATGAAACAAACAAACATACATATAATAAGAACAATCATGCAAACTTCCTTGAAAGTACAACGATTTTAACTTTGAGAATACTATTGCTTATAAGCCAATCATGAAGGAAAACTGAAGTGATGTAACTACAAGCACCTCTTTCTTCTTTTCTACTCAAACCTCAAGGTAATGTTGCTACTGACCAAGCTAAGTTTGCCAAAACCAACTAAATTTACTCATGCTCCCAAAGTGATAGCAATACTAATCAACAAGACTAATCATATAAGAAACATTGCAAACTAAAATAAAGTGTGCGGAAAGTAAACGATAAAACTTCTCATTAATATTTCATTACCGCAACCCACACCAAGGGATACATAGCTAACCAACTAAGGAGGATACTACCACACTGCAAACTATTCTATAAGATAACTTCTCTATTCATGATATGACTCTACTTGAAAAGTAAATGAGTAAAAGATAATGATGTGATACCGCGACACTCCCCCAAGCTTGGAACAAGCCAAGGGGATGCCTATACCAATGATGAATTACTCCTTCGGCGGTGGTGGGATCACCCTTGGGTTAATGAAATATTCCAGCATGCTGCGAAGCCTGAGATTATCTTCTTGAAGTATCTGTATCTCCTTATCCAGAACTCGGTATTGGGCACAAAGCTCATCAGTGACCAACATACCCTCTTTTATTATAGGCATGAAATTTAGATCCAAGACTGGAAATGTTGGTCCCTGCATATTATGAGAAAAGGCACGTCTAGTGTTCATTGATCCTACAAAAGTAGAGTTTCTCGCCCTTAATCTTCCAGCCTCCTGTTCTTCCTTCAGCTTGGGGTCTTCGTGGTCTTCTTCCCTAGGCCTCTTGCCCTTGTCGTCGCTTGAAGGAGCCATGGTGCTCTCAAAACTGAGATCAACTCCTGACAGAAATAACTCAAAATGAAAACACGACGAGAAAACGATATACAAACCTCTGGCAATCCGGGGGGTTATATAGGTGAAAATTAAACATCAAGATGAAATCACATGAGGAAACCAGGACGGAAATGAGCTCCGGGGTGCTCTCACCATAGGGCGGCGCGGCCTGGGGTGGGCCCGCGCCCCTAGTGGTGAGGAGCCACCGGACTCCGTCTCCTGCCCGTTTTCGTCTCGTGATTTTTCATATTTAATAAAAACAACAAAAATATTAATGGAAAAGTTTTACGCGAATCTTTTTTGACTAGAATTGTTACCTATTCGAAAACGTACTCTGCAGGTTCCTAAATATTGTCCTGGATAAATTCTTCCGGAGAAATCGTTTGAATAACATCAACATCTTCATTATAAGAATCTCCAGCAATATAATGCTTGAGTCTTTGACCATTCACCACTTATGTAGTGTCATCTTTTAATGAGGCAATCTTTATCGCACCCGAGCGGTACACTTCCACAATAACATAAGGTCCTTCCCATTTAGAGAGTAATTTTCCTGCAAAAAATCTGAGACGAGACCTATACAATAGAACTTTCTCACCAACATGAAACTCTCTCTTAAGAATTCTCTTATCATGCCATTGCTTGACTTTCTCTTTGAAAAGTCTGGCATTCTCGTAAGCTTCATTTCTCCAATCATCTAAAGAACTCAAATCTAACAACCTTTTCTTACCGGCAAGTTTAAAATCCCTATTAAGCTCTTTCACTGCCCAAAAAGCTTTGTGTTCTAATTCTAAGGGCAAGTGACACGCTTTTCCGTAAACCATCTTGTAAGGAGACATGCCCATGGGATTCTTATAAGAAGTTACATAAACCCATAAAGCATCATTTAACTTGCTAGCCCAGTTTTTCCTAGATCTATTAACAGTCTTCTGCAAGATAGACTTGATCTCTCTATTTGAAAGCTCTACCTGCCCACTAGTTTGGAGATGATAAGCAGAAGCAATTCTATGATTAACATCATATCTAGCAAGTGTTTTTCTAAAACCGCCATGAATAAAATGAGAACCTCCATCAGTCATAAGAAATCTAGGCACACCAAACCTAGGAAAAATAACATCCTTAAGCATTTTTAACGAGGTCTCACCATCGGCACTCTTTGTAGGTATGGCTTCTACCCACTTGGTAACGTAATCAACAGCAACAAGTATATGAGTATAACCTTTTGAAGGAGGAAAAGGTCCCATAAAGTCAAATCCCCAATAATCAAATGGTTCAATAACAAGAGTGTAACTCATAGGCATTTCATTATATCTAAAAATATTACCAACTCTTTGACATTCATCACAAGATAAAACATACCTTCTAGCATCTTTAAAGAGGGTTGGCCAATAAAAACTTGATTGTAGAACCTTTTGTGCAGTTCTATCTCCAGCATGATGTCCTCCATAAGCACTGCCATGGCACTTTCTCAATATTTATTATTGTTCATACTCTGGAACACATCTTCGCATAATACCATCAACTCCTTCTTTATATAAGTGTGGGTCATCCCAAAAATAATGCCTCAGATCATAAACGAATTTTCTTCTTTGCTGAGCTGTAAAGGTTGGAGGCAAATACTTGGAAACAATAAAGTTAGCGTAATCAGCATACCAAGGAAGGTCTCGCGAAGTTACATTTATCGAAGCCAACTGTTCATTTGGAAAACTATCATTAACAGGAATAGGATCAAAAGAAATATTTTCCAATCTAGACAAATTGTCAGCAACATGATTTTTAGCACCTTTCCTATCTACAATATGCAAATCAAACTCTTATAAAAGCAACACCCATCTAATAAGCCTAGGCTTAGCATCCTTCTTAGACATAAGATATCTAATAGCAGCGTGATCAGTATGAATAGTAACTTTAGAATCAACAATGTAAGGTCTAAACTTATCACATGCAAAAACAACAACAAGAAACTCTTTCTCAGTAGTAGCATAATTCTTCTGAGAAGCATCAAGAGTCTTACTAGCATAATGAATAACATTCAACTTATTATCTATGCGCTGTCCAAGAACAGCACCAACAGCAAAATCACTAGCATCGCACATAATTTCAAAGGGTAAATTCCAATCAGGTGGTTGAACAATAGGAGCAGTAGTTAAAGACTTCTTAAGAGTTTCAAAAGCTTCCTTACAATCATCATCAAAAACAAATGGTACATCTTTTTGAAGAAGATTAGTAAGAGGCTTTGAAATCTTAGAGAAATCTTTAATAAACCTCCTATAGAAACCAGCATGACCAAGAATACTACGAATACCTTTAACATCTCATGCATAATTTCTCTGTAAAGCTCCGGGGTGCTCTCACCACAGGGCGGCGCGGCCTGGGGTGGGCCCGTGCCCCCTAGTGGTGAGGAGCCACCGGACTCCGTCTCCTGCCTGTTTTCGTCTCGTGATTTTTCATATTTAATAAAAACAACAAAAATATTAATGGAAAAGTTTTACGCGAATCTTTTCTGACTAGAACTATTACCTATTCAAAAAGTAGCAGGAGCATTGCACAAACCAAACAGCATACGTCTATAAGCATAAGTTCCATAAGGACAAGTAAAAGTGGTTTTCTCTTGATCTTCCTTTTTAACAACAATCTGAGAGAAACCTGAATAACCGTCAAGAAAACAAAAATGAGTCTTCTTAGACAACCTCTCTAACATTTGATCTATAAACGGTAAAGGATAGTGATCTTTCTTAGTAATTTTGTTTACCTTTCTAAAATCAATGCACATCCTATAACCAACTACTACTCTTTGAGGAATAAGCTCGTTATTCTCATTAGGCACAACAGTCATACCTCCTTTCTTAGGAACATAATGAATAGGACTAACCCATCTACTATCAGCAATAGGATAAATAATACCAGCATCAAGGAGCTTCAATACCTCATTTCTTACCACTTCCTTCATCTTGGGAATTAAGCGGCGTTGATGTTCGACAACTGGCTTTGCGTCTTCCTCCATATTAATAGCATGCTGACATAAAGTGGGAGAAATCCCTTTTAAATCATCAAGAGTATATCCCATAGCTCCTCGATGTTTCCTCAATATCTCCAATAACCTTTCTTCTTCCTTTCCTGAAAGCTTAGAACTGATAATAACATGATATATTTTCTTATCATCTATATAAGCATACTTAAGATCATCAGGTAAAGGTTTTAATTCAAAAACAAGATCTTCTTTAGGTGGCAAAGTGGTACCAAGATCCTCCACAGGTAAATTGTGCTTAATCAATGATCGTTGACGAAGGAAAATATTGTCAATCTCTTCTCTTTCCTTCATGTAGACTTCACTTTCATGGCCCTCCATGAATTGCTGCAAAGCATTATTAGGAGCAAGAGCAATAGAAGCAAGCTGTTCAACTCGAAAATTTTCATTAGGTATTTCATTTTCATAAGAAGTCTTAGCAAACTTAGAAAAATTAAACTCATAAGATTCTCCATTACACTTAGTGAAAATTTTCTCCTTCTTACAGTCTATCACAGCACCACAAGTATTCATAAAGGGTCTACCTAAAATAATAGGACAAGTTTTACTAGCTTCCTTACCAAGTACTAGAAAATTAGTAGGAAATTTAGTCTTACCGCATAAAACTTCCACATCTCGAACAATACCAAGAGGCCAGACAGTCTCTATGTTAGCAAGCTGAATAACCACATCAATCTCCTCTAGTTCACAAGGGCCAATCTCATGCATAATTTCTCTGTAAAGCTTTAGAGGAATGGCGCTTGAACTTGCACCAATATCACATAAACCATAATAGCAATGATCGCCAATCCTAACAGAAATAACAGGAACACTTGTTTTCCTACGCCTATTAGGATGTGAAACAATGTTAATAGCATCTTCACAAAAAAGACAATATGTTCATCCCCAACATCTTTAGTGACAAGGTCCTTCACTATAGCTACAGGAGACTTAATAGTAATTTGCTCATCAGGTTCTACAGCTTTCTTAGTACTTTTATTAGACACACTTACCAAAGTAGAATGCTCCTTTACCTCAGCAGGGAAAGGCGTCTTCTCGAAATAAGGTTCAGGCAAAATGCTATCAACAGTATAAACTTCAGTAGCTGTAGCAGGAATATGACTAATAGAATCTTTATAAGGCGCATGATTTTTGTTCCAATCTTTCTTTGGAACATCAAGATAAGAGGCAAAAGCCTTAAAACAGTTAGCAAGTATCTGAGAATCAAGACCATAAGCAGTGCTAACATTATGAAAGTCATTGGTTCCCATAAAAGTTTTAATGCATTCATAATCATAATTTATACTTGACTTCCTACCTTTATCGTTTTCCCATCCTTCAGCATTTTTTTGAATACGGTCGAGAAGATTCCACTTAGCATCTTCTTTCATATGAGTAAATGATCCAAAACAGGAAGCATCCAAATAATTCTTGTCATGAAGAGCAAGCCTCGCATAAAAGTTATCAATAACAATATTACTGGGGAGCTCATGAATGGGAAATTTGAGCATTAGTAACTTCAATCTCCCCCACGCTTGAGCAATACTCTCTCCATCATGAGGCCAAAAGTTATATATTCGATTATGATCCTTATGAATTTCACTTGGAGGATAAAACTTGGAATAAAAGAGAGGTACTATTTCCTCCCAAGCAATAGATGGACCATCTTTCAGCAGCCGATACCACTCCTCAGCTCTGCCTTTTAGTGATAAAGAGAATAGCTTCCTCTTAACTTTGCTTGATGAAATACCTGCACACTTGAACAACTTGCATAATTCATGTATAAAGAGTAAATGATCACCCAGATGGACAGTTCCATCTCCTGAATATCAATTATCCATAACACGTTCAACAATTTTCATAGGTATTTTAAAAGGATCTAATTGAGCAGGAGGTGGTTGTGGTTCATCCACATGTGCAACAGTGGTAGTAGTGTTCCCGAATAGGAACCCAAATGGAGAACTCTCCATAGCAAAATAAAATAAAAATAAAAGACAAAAATAAAAACAATACTCACAGCGACGGTTACCTTTACCAATTCCACTCTTCAATAGCGCTTCACTTCCCGGCAACGGCGCCCGAAAATAGTCTTGATGACCCACAAGTATAGTGGGTGTATCTTAGTACTTTCGATAAATAAGAGTGTCGAACCCAACGAGGAGCAGAAGGTGTTGACAAGTGGTTTTGATCAAGGATTCACTGTAAATACTAGCAAACGGGTTTTCAGGGGTATTTGGTAATGCAAATAAATAATGTATAAGTAAATAAAAGATAGTAATAATAATTGATGCAAGTGGCCCAATCCTTTCTAGAGCAAAGGACAAGCCGGTTGTGTAACTTATGATAACCAAACGTTCTCGAGGACACACGGGAGTTTCTGTCAAGAGCTTTCGCTTCATGCCGCTAAATAATCTTTACTGGTTTGATAAGTGTTATGGGGGTGAACCTGTGCTAGCGCACTACCCTTACTAGGATAAATACACACTTATGATTATACCCCTTGCAAGCATCCGCAAATACAAGAAAGTAATTAAGATAAATCTAGCCATAGCCTTAAACTCTAAGATCCTATGCTCCCTGGTGCAATGGTTTCCCAACGGAGGTTTAGGTTTCTGTCACTCCAGCAACCCCACAATTGGTAGCCAAATACACAATGTATCTCACTAGGCCCATAAATGGTGAAGTATCATGTAGTCGACGTTCACATGACACCACTAGTGAAATAGCACCACAACAAATAAATATCAAACCATTAAATATTACTTAAGATAATTCCACTACTAACATCTTGACTTCTCCCATGTCCTCAAGAACTAAACGAACTACTCACAAGACATCATATGGATCATGATCAGAGGTGAAATAATGGTAAATAACAATCTGAACATAAACCTTAATTCAACGGTTCCACTCAATAGCATCAACCACAAGAGTAATCAACACCGGGAAAGTTTCCCCTAAGAATTTAACAAGATTCAACTCAAGATGTTACAGTGGGATGGCGTGGTGATGGTGGTGATGAAGGTGCTGGTGATGAGGATGATGGTGATGATGATCCCGATGAAGTCCAGCGCGATGATGATGACGATGGCGACGATCTCCCCTCTCCGGGAAGGAATTTACCCAGCAGATTTCTGCCTACCGGAGAGCTTTTCTCTCTCTAGTGTTTTCCGCCCCGCAGAGGCGGCGGTGTCTATCTCTGAGCCCCCCCTAACTTAGGTTTTCGGGGACGATGAAATACGCGAAGGGGCGATGGCAGAAGTGGGTCAGGGTGGCCTCACCATAGGCCGGCGCGGCCAGGGGTGGGCCCGCGCCCCCTGGTGGTGAGGCTGCTCTGTGGCCCCTATCGCCTCCTCCTTCTGGCTACTTCAGTCTTCTGGTAAAATATAATTTCCTGGTATTTTTCTGGAATTTCCCGATCTTCCGAAATATGGTGTCTTGACGGTCCTTTTTCCAGCAGAATCCTGACTCCGGCAGCAAATCCTCCAATGATTATCAAACATGTAAAAACAGAGGAAACAACATAAGTATCATCTCTAAATGTGAAATATATCAATGAATAACAGTTAATTATGATACAAAATAGTGATGCAAAATGGACGTATCAACAACCCATGCCCCATGGTGGGCGCCACTGTCGTGGAAATGACCACGACAGATACTACAGGGGATAGCGATTGAAGAGCATGGGGAAATAGAGAGTTATCCATCTGCCAATCGAGATTGCAAAGACACAGGGATTTACCCAGGTCCCCCCTCCCCCGGAGGGTAAAGACATACGTCCTACCTTTCCTTGTATTGATTTTGGTAGAGATTATAATAACAGCGATCTCAAGCGTTGGGCCTAGAGATGCATTTTGTGGGGTGTATAAAAGCGTGTATGACCTAATGCCCTGCAAAGACATATAGCATCTTCGTCTAGGTTTACAGAGGTTTTACCTATGGTTGCATTGGTAGGATCTCCGGTCGCCGATTGGGCCGACTGGACCTTGTCTTGGTCTGCACGGCAAATTGCTTGGGGCCTTTTTGCTTTCAACTGCCTTAAGTGGAGCCCACCGTTCGTGGGCCACCGAGGATCCCACCTTGTCTTCTCCGGAGGATTCCACCTTCTGGGTATACCCCTGTGCGCATATCCCATTAATAAGTAGTCCAAATATACAACTTGAGGCTAAGCCAGCTAACTTAATTAGAAGCAAACTCTTACAAATTTGGAAATAGCAGCAGAAACCTTCTACGGGATTAAACTTTTCATGTACAAATCTTTCATAATCTAATTAAACTAGCTCGGTGCAAAACTCAGATTCCCAGATCCCTGACATGCATTAACGCTTCGTCTTGGTTAGTTTTTTCAGAACTGTTGCATCTGTTCTTTTTTCGCAAGTACGCAATCACGTACCATATGTTTATAGAAAAAGAAGAAGAAATTGGTTACAAGACTGACAAACCCACGTTGAACACCAACGTGCGTCACACCTAGGGATGGCAATGGGTACCCGTCACCCGCGTACCCGTCGGGTAAATACCCATTAGACGTACGGGTATGGGACAAAAAATACCCATGGGTATACAAATGAGAAAAATCTATACCCATCGGGTACAGCGGGTATGGGTATGGGATCCTAAAACCCATACCCGTATACCCAGATACCCATCTAATAGTCTGACATATGTGTCTCCGGAGTATCGGCATACTAAATTAATACGGTGCTATTATGCGTAAATGTGGTTATTTATGAGAATGTGTTGCTGTTCACAAGTATGTGTTGTCGCTTATAATATGTTGTTATTAAATTATGGTTATATATTGTTTATGGCTGTTTTTTTGCTTAAATTGATGTGTTGTAAATGCGGGTATTTTTACCCGCGGGTACCCATTTACCCTGGCGGGTGACGGGTATGGGAAAATTTTGTACCCGTTGGCGGATATAGGTACAGGTGATGGGTAAGATCAAGGAAGATGGGTACGGGTATGGGGTGATTCCACCCGCACCCATACCCTGCGGGTGCCATCCCTAGTCACACCGCACACCTCACCACGATAGACTAATGAACTACTCTAGCAAAAGTGCTCCTGCCACCTAGCCCGGCTATCCAGTCCTCAGTGATTTGATCGAGACCATGCCTAACACCGTAATACTGTCTCATTTGATCTAAAAAACACTCGCGGTTTCTCTATTTCCAAAGGCGCCAATAGATGAGAATGACCAAAAAGTCGAAGCTTCTCCTATCGTGTTTGCTAACCCTCTTTCTTACTGTCAAGTGTCAACCATCAAGAGTGTATAGAATCCTCTTGTTTCGGTATGCTCATACCTCCATCCTGTGGTAAAACAGCCATATGCCACACTTGCGTGGCGTATACGCAACCCATCAAGATGTGATTCACGTCATCAGTCTCTTTGTAAACAGGTAAAACATGTTGACACCTGATCATGCAGTCCATGACACTGACGACGGTCCGACGTTCAGAGCGTGAAGTGAACTGCTAGCCATGCAAAGATTAAACTAGAAGGTGAAGGGATAGAGAAAATAAAAGAGAAGAGAAATAACTCATGCAAAAAACAAGATCTTACACATGTTTCTAGACACTTGTAAGATATCGTGCGGGACATTACTACAAGCTTTAAGCTTGAGACTGACCCAGCGTGCTGAGGCCATCCAGAAGGATACATTTATAACCATTGGATCTCTATCTTAGATGATCTGCATCGTCCATTTTATTAGGTCAGTAACTTTGTTACACATTGCTCTCTTCGTCTTCTCTAGCTGACATTTGGGTCCCATTCACTGCTAGCCCGCAATTCACAGCAACAGTTAAATTTTCTCGGTGTAAAAAGTAAAAAGTGGACCACCGCTTCGCTCCCAGGCTCGCACCCCCCAGACCCTATCCCGTAGGCCACAAACCCGTCATTCTCTCTTTCTCTTTCTTTCTCCCGAGTTCTAGGTTTACCCCGATTGCAGCCGCCTCCCACGACGCCCTCACTCCCGCAGCCGCCACCCTGCTCCCTGACCGTCTGCCCACCCTGGAGCGGCGCTGAACAGGAATCGCTGTCCTCGTTCGTGGCGGTGTCTGCGGCAGCAGAGCATCGGCGGAGGTGGCAGCGCGAACGGCGGTGGAGCATCGGCGGACGTGGCAGCTACGCGCAGGTGATGAGGAACGACGGGTGACTGAAAGGCAGGGAATCCTCTCCTTCCTCTCCCATGGTATCTGTGGCGTCGGGGAACTGTGAGAGGTGGCAGCGGGGAGCGATGGCGGCAGGGTCTTCTTCGGCTGGGGATTGCGACAATACGGCCGGGGACACGGAAGAGCCCAGTCAACCCGACGCCAACAATAACCCTAACCCCAGCGCTCCTTCTCTCCATGAGTCGCAGGATCAAGTCTGCAGCCTCCGCAGGTTGGAGTCTCCCGCGCCGTCGGCCGGAATCGTGCCACCGCTGCCCGAAATTTCGTCGCTGCCGCGCGGATTCGCATCTGCCCAGCCTGGATTCCCCTCCCATTTCATGGATTCGCCCCTCCCTGCTACCTGCAGTCGCCTCCAGCCCATCAACCATCAGCAAGGTAAGACTTACTTCCTAACTAGCTGTGCTGCCGTTGCGTGCCTGCATATTACCAACATGAGCAACCATGGCATCTTGCACAACACATGTTTGACGTTTTGCCTCTTTGAGTGCTCTTTCTTGTGCTCTAGATTTCCATAGATTTAATAGTGCAGTAGTTCTTTTACTTAATTTCTGCTATGTTTTTGTAATTAGCAACCATGAAAATCCCAAGGCTCTAGCCTCCCTGAACTGACCCCTCCGGGAGGACGACGACACAGCGAAGACCATCTTGATGAGGAGGCGTAATGAAGATGGTACCGGTGGACGGGTTCTTGAGGCTGACCGGTTAAGTGCCCAAAACATGGATCTGAAGCCTCCCATGGAAGGTTTTTGTTTGGGCCATAGCTGTCATCATCTTGGTAACATCTTCCCTCCATCTCTTGCTATGTTTTTCTAATTATGTCTCCTATCTCTGATCTGTAGATTAGGCTCAGATCCATAATTTTGCATAAAGAAACAAGGGGCAAGGAAAGGATGTACGCTAGAAGTAGGAAACTCACAATGTTTTGGAGATGCGTACATTGTAAGTACAGTCTAATAAACTCCTAATGCTTTGGATGCTCTTTATATTGTTATTAAATAAACATACGCTGTGAGTCTGAACTCTTAATGTTATGGCAAAAGACACTCATATTCATTGTCGATAAGTGGAGGGTCTTTCTAATTTATCTCCTCTTCCAAAGAGTGATGCTTGAACTTTCTGGAGACACACTGCCTCATGGTGTTAGCTAATTTAGTTATTCCACTTAGATGATTCAATTACACAATAAAAATCCTATTTTTAAAATACAATTACTGATTACAATCATCACTGGCATCTATGTCATCATTCCAAGAAGTCATCGAATCTGATCCAATATTGCTTTTCTGGTGCATTATCTCCAACTTTCCACTCAAAGAACTGCTATAGAGGTCTCTGTACACCATTGGTAAATTTCAGTATAGCACATTCAGCTACTCGATATCGTCCAGTAGTTATATATTTCCGATTTATTTTGAGGGTACACATTGCATTGATCTGCTCCTAATTAAACAGTGCTCTGAATTTTTGTTTCGGATCATTTAGTCATGAGATACACATTGCACTGATCTGCTCCTAATCAAACAGTGTTCTGAATTTATGGCATGGATCAGTAGGTCATAAAACATTCTAGGTGATGACCTGCTCCTTATTAAACCAAGATCTAATTTTCTTGTGTGGATCAATAGGTCACATTGCATCTAATGGCATGGTAGACTAGAGTACTAGACAGGTGACAGTTTGCTATTGCTACTTTTTTTATGTACAACCAGGTATTCTGAATTATTTTTACCTTTGTTAGATCTTCCACATATGAGAAAATATCAAATAACTATTTCTGTTGCAAAGAGGTCAGGTGTAAATATTTCCTCGGTGCTTTGGACTGAATCATCCGAAATTTTCTATTTGCTTTTGTGATTTGTTTCTGCAAAGAGATGATTTTTTGTTCATTGATGTCAGTCATAAAATCTGCAGAATTGCAGCACATAGATAAATTGGGATTACTTTTAATCACCAACTACAAATCCTCATGTTTTGTGATCTTGCAACATTACCATCAAAGTACACAATCTGATTACTTATTACTGATTTTTTTTAACGAATCAATAAAAACCTGATTAATTAGATCCATCTTCCATAACACATTGGCCTGATTATGGCAGCTGCAATGTGTGGGGTCTCAACATTTTATTTCACTTAGTCAAAACAGCAACGACATGACTCCTGCTAAGATAATTTAATTAGAATGTATGCTAATGATTAATATGTAGCGCTTCATAACTCGTGAAGCATCAATTGTTAAATCTAATTCAGATGTCAATAGCGATTACAAGTTTTGACCTATTTTTATATTCTCCCAAATCATCATTTGTTCCTCAGTTAAGCTTACTTCTGTTTACCTCCCAAATCTACATTCTTGAATTACTTTTGAAACCTTATTTAGATGGTTTTAGCACATTGTAAGCTCTTTCCATAAGGACTTCAGTTGGAAACTCTCATTGGTACATGTCTTGGCGACTCTTACTTCACTGAAATATTGTCAATAATGACAATTGGTGATTAATTTACCATACCTGCAGGCTCGCACATGTGTCGAAGAGCAAGGAGGACGAATGTGGCCAGCGGCGGCGGCAACGGAGTTTGCCCCTTCTGAATGAGCCTTATGTCTGTGGCGGATGAGGAAGCAGCTAGGGATGACAGCGTAACCCTCTAGCCCTGTTTTTGTTTCAAGCAGGGGATGGGAAGGTGTGGAGAAGTAACCTTTCTGGTGCCTGCCTATGACATTGAAGGTCTCCACTTCAGGGTGCGTATTATCTTCCCCATCCCTCTATCTGTTCCTATTTTGATTACATCCTATTTGGTGCTCTGCTATTTTATGCATTGGGAGTGTTACGCCATGAGTAACTTCCGTAGAGGTAATTATGGTTATGTGTTACATCACTCGGTTCTTACTGATATTTCATGTCAAAGACTAGCCCATTTGTTTGATCTCTGCTGGGTATGTTTGGCTTATGGATTTTCTGTACAGTATGTTTGGCTTGGGGTTGGAACTTTACATGCCATAATTATTTTGCACATTCATCGGTTTGCATTCTATGTCTTAATTTTGACTTGACCTAGAGAGAATAATATTGTTTCATCAACCATTTGAAAATGAGATCCTCATATACAGCGAGTCTACATCATATTTTTTTCCATGTTTTCAAACCAGTGGAAGAAGCAAAATTAAGTTTGCATTATTTTGAGCTGCTAATGAAAGTCACCTTGATAACACACATCCTCCATTATGTTTACATATAATTGTAAATATACTGTGTCTAGGTCCTGCACCCAATACCAACCTGAGAACGCCAAAACAGTTGTCAGCACGTTCAACCAACTTCAGAACTCTGTTGTGTGAGTAATATATTTGAGAGAAAATTGGTAAAAAAAGAGCTGGTACACATTCTCGCATTTGAAATAAATATTAAATTACTACAAGCTATAAGCTTGAGATTGACCCAGCCCTTTGAGGCACTCCTAGCGCTGGGCGTTATCAGCCATAGGATTTTGGGAAAAAATCATCCAGATCGTTCATTTGAACTGGTAAAATTGGTTTTTTGTTACCGCGTGCGACGCCCCTAACGTGGAGAGAATGGCCCCACCCCGACTGCGGTCCACGACGCAGCGACGATGGGTCAAAATGCAGGCGACGCCCAACAGAGCCGTCGTTGTCTGTCCCGATCTCGGTCGTACCGGAAAAAGGCCATCGGACCAAACACCCGCACGCCGTCCCACTCCCCCACCCTCCGCAATTCCCATGGCGAAGCGCGGCGTCGCTGCCGGCGCTGGCGGCGAGGAAAGGAGGCGGCGGCGGATTTCGTCCGGTATCGAAAAGCAGATGATTCGATTTGGGTTTTTTATTCGGCGGCGATTTGGGAATTGGGATCTTCTCATTCCCCTGCTCGATGCCAGGCGAACCACTGCGTCGTACGCATCCAGGGCGTCACTGGCCTGCGTCCTTCAAGGTCAAGATCTTGCCATGGGAGACGGGGGGAGCTCGCTTGATCCAGTCCATGGGAGACTTGCTAAAGGAGGGAGAGAAGAGGGATCGGTCGCTACCGTATAGGCTACACCACAAGCCAGCACCTCCGTCCTTGCGTCTTGCGACCTGCTTCTCCTCTTTATGACCACCAGCTGCTGCTTCTCTCTTGCGCCCCCGTTTCAGTCCATCCAAGTCTCCTTCTTCTCTGATTTCAGAGCGACCACCAAGTGTTTGATGTTATGCTCTGAAGTGTCTATATTTCTTTCAATTTCTGTGATTTTGTCAGGAGCTTAAGGAATCTTGGGAAGATGAAATACTTTGGAGGACAAAATAATGCAATAGGATGACAAGCGAACGTCCTCATGGTGAAAATTTGGTTGTACTTTGCTCAGTTTCAGGTATCATATCTTTCACCAGGCTATGCATATTCTATACTGCATAGTTGATAGTTTTCTAGAGGACATGTTAAATTTTCCTTTAGCCAACAGAATTTGAGCTATCAAAATAGGTAAGTTCACTGAAAAAATTGTCTCTGCTGTTGAATTGCAGGTTCGGGGCGCTGGTGGCACAGCTGGAGTCTGTGGTGGCGTCGGCCAGGCAGAAGCCCCCCGACGTGCTCCTCTGCTTCGACCTCCTCTCCAAGCTCTCCTCTGCGTTCGACGAGGCGCCAAAGGATCGCTGCCCGAGCTCCCTCTCCCATACAGCCTCCCAGATCCCAGCTGCTGCGGCATTGCCTGCACATATGCTGCGACATTGCCTGTGCTGGTGCTTGTTGAAATGTCTCATAGGAAGCGACCAATACTGTTTGTGATTGTATGTATGTGTTGTGGTGTGCAAGTGTAGATGTGGGCATGGCTGTGAGGATCTGTGGTTTCATCCTGGGTATCGTAGTGTTGATTCTCAACAAACTTTTGTAGACGATGTGCATATGCCTGAGTTGCTTTTGTAATACATTATCATTGGATTAGTGAAGATATGCTCTAACTGGAGCGTGGAGCATGTTTAACTAAATTTTCGATTCCCTTCTCCTGTGATGTCAATTTCCCTGCGAATTTTGTTTCTGTAATCATGAAATATTTCATATGGAGTTACATATTAGAGAATGAAATTGCAATATTTTGATCGTTGTATGCTTGGCAGATGATCCAAGTAGTTTCCTCTTGTGATTGATGGCAACTGAGAGTTTCAGAATTTAGACTACGTTTGCTAATTGAGACCTTAAGAAGCAAGAGTTGCTGGTTTTCTGTGTGTTCATTTGCACCTCGCTGGCTTGCTATTGACGCTGTTTGCTAGAGTCTTGCGTTGCTTACATGCTGTTGCGTATTGGCTTGCGGCTGGGAGTCTGGTAGTTGAAAAAATGACTGGTTGTAGGCATGTAGTAGTCACATATATATATAGCGCGACTCCATACATATATATATATATATATATATATATATATATATATATATATAGGTAAAATAACCAGGGCACCTTGGTGCCCGGGCACCATGCTCAATACGTACAAAATACGTATATATACCAATTATTATGCTGATTTTGGAATATTTTTTGCATATATTTTACCATTTACTGGCAGCATTTATATTTAAATAACTATTATTTTATGTCTTCAAAACCAGACAGTGAACCAATGGTCTGACCGGTAAAAACCTGAACCGGCGGCATGAATGGTTCGGTCACCGATCCGGGTTTTTAAACTATGCTGCCAACAGGTTTGGTCGAGTCATCTGGGTTGTCTCTTATTTCACTTGCTCTTGACTTATTGTTTAGTTTGTCGCTCTTGCGAGGTAATTCACTTGCATAAGCACTAGGTTTCCACAATACAATGTTTACTGGTGGTCAATAAAGGTTCGATCATATATATCATATTTTCTATTTGAGCATTGATATTTGATTGTTGGTGCAAGGGGGATCAACTACCTATGGCTTGCTCAAAATCTTTGATGCCTGGTGCTGCAGCCTGTTATGGGAAAGGGAGAGAACAGTGATGTGATTCCCTAGAGTTATTACCTGATGTCTATCTATATACTTACTACCTTATCTGATCGACTGAAGCGATGGAGTTTTAGAGCTAGAGACTGGATGAGAGGACTACAAACATCATGAGCATGGTTTTCCTTTGCTCTGTTTTTCTTAAGATGAGTGATAATTAGGATCGGTGTTAAATCAGTACAAAGCTCTCTATTGCTTTTTTCTATCTAATATTGATCGGTGATAATTAGGATCAGTGGTAGGGATTTTGCATGCTTCCTGATGCTAGATCTGTGGTAGACCAGTAGAAGGCCAATATAATTATTCACTGATTAATTTTGTTGCCAATATGAAATGACATGTGTGGTATGAAGGACAACAAAATATTTCCATCTACCAGAGAAGAGTTTGTTACTACCATTTTCAACACCTTGCCCACTATGATTGTGTCTGTTAGTTTTTTTAGCTATTTCGGTATACTTTGTGAATGCACCTTGATTTAATATATGGCTGTAAGCTAGCATAAATGCTTTCCATGCAACAAGATAATGCAGACTTCCTGCATTTCGTCCTAATTTATTTAGTGGTATTCGTTGTTTCTAGGCTATTCATATATCTCGCAAAATGATAGCACACACCATGATCGACCAGCGTGGCTTCTATGTCTGTTTAGAACATATAACCAGCTTGGGTTCAGAGAGAAATACCTGATCTGAGAGCTTAGGTGAAAAAGTGATGCAATTCATGCAAGGATTTATGATTCGGTTTTTTGTAGAAATGCCCAATTTATCAAAAATGATGTAGAAGAGAGCCAAGGTGAGAAAGCAATGGAACATATCATGGTTTTCACAAGGTACAAACATCATGGCACGAATTAAGACTTCTGCAATGTGGCTTGACAAGTTCTTTGCTAGAATCCGTGGATTGTGTGCCATTTTGAGCTGTTACCGTGGGAATTTATGATGCTCTTGCTATACCTGCGTCTGCTACACCTCCGCCCAAGTGTAAGCAAGGACAAAAGGCCTCGAAGATCATGTCTTTTGTACCATGATTTTACCTGCTCTGTAGGTCAGCTCTAAGTCTGTAACTAAAATGTACTACTACAAGCTTTAAGCTTGGTCGTGAGCGGGTGCGCTGAGGGCGTCTGCGTTGCGTGTTTTCGCTGCTGTGTCTGACATGCGGGCCCATGTGTATGTGAATTGGTTGGTTCGTGGGGAGGTAGTGCTACGCTCCCAGACCCCGAACCCTATCCCTCTCTCTCTCTCCTCCCGTCTCTCCAATCCGCCTCCCTGGCGGCGGCTCCTCCCGTCTCTCCATTCCGGCTCCCTGGCGGCGGAACGTGCAGCGGCGGCGGAGCGTTTGGCAGCGCTGGTGATGGGAACGTGCCGCCTCTCTCCTCTTCCTGCTCCCTAGCGGCGGTGGCGGTGTGTCCAGCAGCGTAGGTGTCAGGAAACGACGGGGAAGGGCAGGCACAATCCAATCCCTCATCACCACCTCCGTCGAGCGCATGAAGGCACCAAACTCCCTTCGGCCCTGCCTCTCTCTAGATCCGCCTCCCTTCACATCAGTGGAGGAGACGGTCTGGGCGCCGCCGAAGCCGTAGACTGTTGCCGCCTTTGCTGCCCACTCCAAGATGGAATTAGAAGCCGCTGCCTCATCCAACAGGTCAGCGGTCGCCGAACACTGGAAGCTGGGCTTATTCTCTTCTCCGGCAAAACACAAGCTGCGCACCTTCGCCTCCTCTTTCCCACCTGACCTGACTTTATCCACCGCCCCGACGCGACGAATGGCCGTGAGCAAGTGAGGCAGCCGCACGCACACTGCGCGTGCCGCCTTTCCCCGTTTACCGAAGACATTCGAGCTGCCGGAATCGACAGGCAAGTAAGCCAGCAAACACGATGGCCGCCTTTGCCGTCACTCCGCCCTCTTGACTTATACAAGGATTGGCCGGGGTTTGGGTGAGCACCACCAGAGGGCGTCCTTCCCTGCTGGCAGGCTGAGCAGCAGCATCCTGTCCGGTCGAGGATGAAGATCAAGTCTGTGCCCAAAGTTGAGCCTTTTTCTCCTTCTCTGATTCGTTCTAGGATAATTTCTTGACCTGTGTAGTTGTAAATTAGAGTTTGATTAGGTTCCTAATTTACTTCCGCTGGTTAAGGACATCTTCTATGCCAGCCATGGTTAGTGCATGCTTGGTCCTTCGATTGGTCTCTTTCTGGATGTAACATGTTTACTACTTAGATTTTTGTTCTTCTTTAGGCCATCAGTGATTGCACAATTGTTTGTCTAGATAATGATTAGTTTTCCTTTAATTTGTGCCTTTTGGTTTCCCTGATTTTATTTTGTTGTTTCTGCCTTACAGCTGAACTAGAGGACTCGATTTTGGTCTAAGACGTAGAGCATGAAGGCCACGGTGCAGAAATTGCACAACCAAGGTAAGGTGAGACTAATGCTAATTGATTTTTTCTAACTTTACCACAGTAACCACCTAAATATGTTCTTTTGGTTTCTTTTTTATTATCGCGCAAAATATGATTAGCTCCTGGTTATGTAGGAAGTTGGAAGATTTTTCTTGTGTGCTCCTTAAATTGTTTTGCTTAGAAGATTGCATTCTTTTTGTAGGTGCAGCTGTCTCACTCTCTTTTCTTGGGTCTACCAAATAGTTGATCTTACTGATGGTTATTTTCTTGAAAGGTGAGCTATGATTGAATCACATGGTACTCTATCAGCTTAGAAGGTATAATTACTTGTATACATCTGTTACAACAATAACTGAAACTACATTGACAATCTAGCATTTGAGATCACAGTACCCGAACTGTATGAAATCGGCAGGCTTGACAAGACCCATTCCATTTTGTTAATAAAAAGAAGAGCATGCACATTGCACATAGTCAGATTGTCTTGCAAAATAAGGTGTCTGCCATGATTTCATTAGTTCCTGGCCGTATTTGATGATATTTTATTTAACTGATTAAATAGTGAACAACTGATTAAATAGTGAATATTTTCAGGCACAGAAGAGTACGAGCGGTATGCAGGTTGAGGAATATGGGTAGAATGCAGGTTGATGGGAGCATCTATTGATTCAAAGATTCAATCCCGTATCCACTCCATGAGGGACAGTTCTCTCAAATTGGTGTATATTTACATCTGGTAATTAAAGATTGAGTTTTGACCTTTCATCTCCATATCTGTTTCCTGCCAATGCATGTTTTTTCATGGTCGAATTATTCTACGGAGGAATTGTGGCTTCTGTCAAAGGATAAGAACCAATTTTATAAGTAGTTATAGTACATGTGCTTCAGTGAGTCTTCGTGGTATGACTACTTATGCCTTTCCTATTTTTTTATCTCGCTTTGCCCTTTTGACGTTTCAATTCTATGGTTTCATTTTGAATCCAAAAGCTTCCATGAGATAGAAATCACAACAAGAAAGAGCTGCATACAGCCTTAAGGATAGTAAGAAGTGCCAATAACATTTAAACTACCCATTATTTGTTTTATGGTATTGCCTTGAGAATAGTGAGAATTTGGGATGTGCCAGTAATGCTTAAACCGCCCTTTATGTTTTATATCTGATTGCATCAGTCATCAGTTTACGCCTGAAGCAATCTTCACATATGCTACACTAACACAAATCATCTTCTTCTGTACTAAAACATATAACTGCGTGCAAGTTAAATTGGTAATGCAGACTTATATTTACTCAAAGATGTCTTGCAGTGAGGCCATCAATGGAAGATCCCTGTACGTGTTGCCCACATCCGGAATTCCTTGAGGAAACACGCAGTAACATGTATTAATTGGATTTCACCTTTGTTTACAGCGTGTTGGTTATACTACAAGGTATTCAGTTAATTTACTTACTTCTGGTCAGCATCATGTATCGAATCAGGACAATTTAATAATTATCTCTCATGGAAATACCAACTGTGGCAAATAATACTTGTGTCCTTTTTTGTCCTAAACTCATTATGGTCCAGTTTTAAAGATGACAACATCTATATCGTGTGCTTATCAGAATATATTCGTATAATAACCAACTAAATTTTCCTTAGAGGGACAAAGTCAAGCAGCTAGCCATATATTCCTCTCTTTTAACGATGTGGAAAAATTAATCATACGATGCTATTATGGAAAAGAAAATGAAACGTCAGTGCAAAAAATTGCCTACCGCTCTGCCATCGTACAATGTCTAGGTCTGGCAAGTCATTTTAGACAAAGAGACCGTGTGCAAATCAGTTCTTGCCGTGTGAATATTTCAGTTGCAGTGCATTCCTATTTAGTATGCTGCCTATGCTTAGGTTATTTATGTACAAGATTAATTGATCAACTGGGATTGCTGAACTCTCAAGATTCTTAGGCCTTTGAACTTGGATATAATTTATTATTGGGCACATGTATGCTACAAATGTTCACATCCACAATTTTTGAAAATTGCTACCCAGCTGAATAAGAAACCATTTTCTTACACAAACCGCAACTTCAAAATTGGTCGTTTAGGTCAATATATGAATGCACTAACTAGATAGTACTATGAAAGTACATATGACATATGAAAGAAACAAGTTTATTATCTGGCTAATTCTTATAAGTGCATATGGATTTAGCCATCATAACATAATTATGCCGGTCTCCTTTCAAGCTACAGGGTTAAAAATAACTTGGAATTCTTGACTGTCTATTTGGTTCTAGCAGAAGCGTGAATGTTTGTTGCTAGCATTGTTAGGGTTTCCTATCATTGTTGGATTGTTATGTTATGTTCCCTAAGTTATATATAGTTGGAAAAAAGGTATAGGGTATTTCTGCTTTATTGCTACATAAGCATAAGAAATAGATGCCTGTAAAGAAGGCATGTGAGGGAATATTTGTGTCATTTAGACATGATTATGTTTGTCTTGCTCTGACTTACAATAAGCTCTGCTCAGAAATTTTGAATTCTACATTTGAATGTAGGTAAGAGTTGTCAGTTTAGCAGCCTGACTGTGCCAATGAAAATGCTGCAACACTGTGTTACTGGATTGACAAAAATATTTTGTAGTCAATACGCACGCACAAGTATCAGTAAGAAATCTCTTTTCATCGGTATTAGCTCATATAAACTTAACTTTATGCCCAACTCTTGAACTAATCTGCATCGCTGCTGGGTTTGATCGTTCCTCACACTCCTTTGGTCACTCAGCATTGGCTGGTATCATAGAGACTAGAGAGGCTACCAGAAGGCCTTCTCAACTTGGTAGGGGCGGCCAACATAGACAGTCAACCTTGATGCAACAACCATGCGACATGACACGACACCAGCAAATCAGGCGCTCCTTCTCTGCCAGACAACTTCCCAGCTGTTCAAAATAATTGCTTTACCCTTGTGCATGTCAGTGGAAGATCAAGGATACAAATGGAGATGAGACCTGCTAAAGTCGTGTATAACTTTATATAAATGGGTACAGCACATACATTGTTTTATGGTGTAGGTTTCAGAGTTCCTCATTTCTTATGCGGGTGTAGTATGTCTTTATTTTGCTAGATTTATATATGTTCCTTTTTAATGGAAATGGCTCATCTCCTTCGACTAATGTAATCCTTCTAAATTTCTATGAGTTCTGCCCCATGTCCTGCAGAAATCTTAGGGTGTTTGATAAGAATTGCGTACGATTGATTCCAAAAATAATTGCTTGGAAACATACCCTTGATTTTCCTAATTGGATGGTCCAGATTTTACGGGGTATTATTACTAAAATAAATTAAATTTTCCTACAGCCCACAAGAGCTTTGTTGGCTGGACTGTTGGCTGGACGTGAAAACCTAACACACTAACCAAAAAGTGTAAAAGCGTATAGTAGGCGGGCCGGGCGAAGCCGGCCGGTCCGTCTAGTATAGTAGTATGTTTTTTACTACCTCTAGTTTTGTTTATAAGGCACGCATGCAATTTAAGATAAGCTTTGACCACAAATTTTCGCCAACAAATTATAAATGATAGGCCATAAAAATTATACCATTAAAAACTTCTTTTGAATATGAATTCAACGATTATATCTTATTTTTTGTTGGCAAAAATTGGTGATCAAAGTTTATCTTAAACTACATGTGTGCCTTATAAGCAAAACTGGACAGAGTAGCTAACTATTATATATATTGGCTATAAGGCTGACTATAAATGTCATAGCAGTGTCTTATAGCTAGCAGCTAAATCTACTATCAAACTTGCTTTGAAGATATCATTTATAGTCAATCTTAACTAAATATGTATTTTGTTAATGCATAACCCACCTTACAGTCTCACTATGGAGGTGGTTTTTGCATTAGAGTTCACTTCTTTTCTCTCTTATTGTCTCCTCCAACTAAACATAAACATATTATTTTAATCATTATAGCCAACTAACTAAATTTTATTATACTTGCTCTAAGTATACTTGCTTTGCAAAAGTGAAAGTGGTGGTGCACGACTCGGATGGAGAAGCTTTGAGACCATGCTGAGAGCCGCTACCATCTTGCTATTCTGGAGGAGGCTGAACTTCAAGCTTGTATATATCTGGTGAACGTGTGGTGAGGGGATTGCCCCTTCCCCATTATTGAATGTATGTTACGTACCTAAGAGTATTACCAAACGATCTTCCTGAGTCTGGTACAACATCGTAAATTAGGAACATTGATTCTCTCTCATACAATAGATGAAAAACTACCGACAGGACATCAACTCTGTACATATATAAAAGACAACCTGTTTTGCTCCTTTCTCAATGTTCCACATAGGACAAGCACTATTCATATGTTGCATGAACGGTGTCTTTCATGGTTTGAACCATTAGATTTTACATATATAAAAGAGAACCTGTTTTGCTCCTCCCTCAATGTTCCACGTAGGGCAAGCACTGTTCATAAGTTGCATGAACAGTGTCTTTCATGGTTTGAACCATTAGATTTTACATATATAAAAGACAACCTGTTTTGCTCCTCCCTCAATGTTCCACGTAGGGCAAGCACTGTTCATAAATCTAGTTAATGGTAAAATTGGGCCATGCTTGCCCCTATCAAATGCCATATTTCACTCTCACATCTTTATATTACAGGAAAGGGTGGAAGTCTGGAGGATTAAAAAAAACTAAAATACTGATAAACAATTAAACTGGAAAGGTAATTACTAATAAACTATTAAACTGGACAGCCATTTTGCATGAAGGAGGGAGAACATAGAACTAACCTCTAAGCCAGCTTCTCTTACTTTTTTCTCAGCGTATTTAAGCTGCTCCTCTGACAAAGTGACTCCAGTGTATTTGCAGCCAGTTTGCTTAACCACTTGTATAGCTAAACTGCCCCAGCCGCTACCGATATCAAGAACATGATGCCCCGCCGTGACTTTAGCCTTTGGTTAAACGTGTATATTGCAAGAGTGAAGTACCATTAGATCATGTTCACAACATATTCTAACTAGTAACCAATCTATGACACAATTTCTAGAGATATGGCAGTATTACCTTGGCAATTAGAAGGCTAAGGCTCCGTTTGGCTTCAAAGTAATTTTGAAGTATTCTGTGAATACTTTGGTTTCTAGAAATAATGAAGTATCAAATACTTTAAGGCGTTTGGATCTAGCAAATACTTCAGTTTTAAAAACTAAAGTATCCTCCAAAACTGAAGTATTCATTGCCCAGGCATGTAAATACTATAGTTTTAGAATACTTCAATCTTACATAAACGTTGGTGCCAAACTAGGCCTAAGTTTACGTTGCTGGGCTGCTTCTAAGCTTTCGTTATCCATCTACCAATTTTAGTCCACGGATTAATGAACTACTCTACAAAATTAATAAGCTGCAGAACAAAATCATGAGATTTTCAAACCTTGAAAACTGCACAAGAGTAAGTCATTGATTTATCCAGGAAAAGCGAGAAAAAATCATTACTCTGCACACATATATAAGAAGACTGAACTATTAGTACTATTTGGTTTGTTATTATAGACGTACAAAAAGTAATGAATGATAGCAACACAAAAATTTCAACTCAATAAGATCTCAATAATTCTAGTATTACAAATTGACCTAAGAAAGTAGTTATCTTAACCCTGATGGAATGTAATAGCAAAATAACAGACACGAGTACTGACAAGATCATAGTGCTGAGAGATGTTTCAACGAGTTTGTGTCGTAGTGTTCTTCCTGGAGACATGGCGCAGAAAGTATTTGACATATGCCAAACTAGATAGTACATGAAAGGGTGACAACCGACCCCTGCAAACCAAAAAAATTTATATACATGATTAGTCAGAAACGCATAGATTCTTAGGTGATACTTCTTTTTTATCAAAAGATTCGTAGGAACTTAGTGGACAATGGAAGGTTTCAGAACCCTTTTCTGGCAATGCTGCGTCTCCTACGTGCATCTCTGTTAGCAATGAAAATCTGCAAAGAAATGGATCATGGAGTTGATGTGGATTGAAGAAGAAATAGCTCTTCCATTAAGCTCATGTACTATGGTACAGTTTTACCAGGATAAGTTTCAGAAGGCCTTCTCTTTTGTCAAGAAGGGAGAAACATCCGTCAATATAGGCTTCCGCCAAGCCAATGGTTCCTTCTGTTGCAACCTAAAAGCCAGGATAAAAAGATGTAGTTCAAATGAGCAGGTTGTAGTTCAATTAAAAATCAGGCATGGACACATCACCAATCAGAGAAATAAAAAAATGCATGTGTAGGCCCAAAAAGAGAAGAGAATATAACCTTCCAATAGAACAAGGGGTCATGAACTTGCATTACAGATTTTACACGCCATTTGTCGCAAGCTTTACCAAAGCTGAACACGCTACCTCCTTCTTCAACCAATCTGCACAAAAAAATTATAGTTATAAATAATCATAATTAACGTGCCGTAGTATATTGACTCATACAAGGACTCACATCAAGTTACCGATGGATATGTATCGGTTGAAAAATCTTATAACAAGATGGCGCGCCCCAGCCTCGGTCCATGATGGCACCATCTGCTTTGGGTTCAGCAGAAGCTCACATTTCTTTTCAAGCAAACTTTGAGCTGCTGCTTTCCCAGACTGGATCAATTCAATATGTACAACAAAAAAACTCAAGTAACTATTTCATGAAATAGTCATTCTGAATTATGCGATTGAAACTAAAAGCATATATGTCAGGGTGGTGTAAACAAATTGCATCATGAAGCAATGAGATAATAAAGTATATCTATCCCAGTCCCTTCTATTTCTCTACTCTCCGATCACTCCTCAGAGAGTACCCGCTGGACAAAGTTGTCAGTCCCTCGCCAATTTTAGCACATAACAATATGGTTCACTACGCGAGACGGGTCTAGTAGGGAAAATGGACAGGCTGTACATGCAAATACCTTCAATCCGTCTTCATGGAAGCCATGACCTGCGATCCAAGGCAGAAGAGACAGTTGAGACCTACTGTTCTTTAGATCATTTCACACCTAACTTAACTAATGTACTAAAAGTACATCATACATCTACATGCAAGTTGTAATGAAAAAATTATCCATAAACTAAAATTCATGAAACAGGTAACCTTGATATGCCCCACAAAACCATATTCCTCTCTTTCCCTGGATCTGATCAAACTGAAGATAAGCCTTCGCCGCAGCCACAGACGGTACAGGAAAGCTTGTGCACCATTTAAGCAGTATGTGATCCAGAACACAAGGGGGATTGAGTGTCAACAGGAAAGGCCTCACAGATTTAATTTCCTAAAAGTGCAAAAAATAACAAATATACCACAGTTAATGATTAAGCAATCCATTCATACAACTGGAGGGGTTAGGCTGAAGCTTCCATTTTGCTGTTACTCCGTGAGCCTCGTCTACATTGTTTTTCTAAGGTGATGAAAATTTGGCTGCATCGCTATACAGAAATGACAATATGTCAATATCCTTTAGTTTCTTTGTTTTTGCTGGGTATGCGTGCATATAGTCCTGAGGACATGTAACACTGACATACAAAATGGTTTTCAGCGCTGTAATAAAGCCCAGGCAGGACCTTGTCGTCAAGAAATATGTCATCAATAAAATTAGTTCATTATACCATGCATATGAAAAGCACAAAATTGACCTGAATATGGTTTAGCCAGTAAGTAACAGAAAACCCCCTGCTAGTTGTCCTTAGGAAATTCCAAGCACTCCATGCCGATGGATTTCTGGGCATCAAATTTTCATCGCAGTGGAGGTACATGTCCCTGCAAAATATATAAACGTGTCAAAGAATTAGTAAATCCGATCAAACTTTATTGATGTTTTCATTTAGCAATATAGTAGGCAGGCTTCACCTCCGGACATACTGACAGGCACCAAGAATTTTTAGTTCGTGATGTGTAGCTTCAGTTCCTAGAAGTTTGAGAGCATAAGGTGCATGGAGCCCAAGGATGACATTGGCATATGTCTCCTCTGAACCATCATTGTCCAAGACTCTGTAGCCAGCTGCTGCCAGTGTCAAGATAGTGGATTGTTTCAATTAGTGGATCAATAATACATATCTCTAGATGACAGATTGTTTGTACAACAATCAACAAACAATACCGCATGTATATGTACCTCCATCAAAACTTGAAACAGATATGACCCGACAGCTGGTTTTAATTCGACAGCCCATGCTTTCCAATTTTCCTCTTACCTGCCAATGCGAAATAGTTGAAAAGTTCAGTCGCTGCATTTGGCTGCAGCCAAAGTCTGAAGTGTGCAATAAATATCATGTGTCAGCTCTCTTTTGAGCTAGTCTGATAGATCGCAATGCGTACCTTGTTTACATAGGACTGCAAGCGAGCTTTGACAGTGGGCAACTGGGGGTGACGAAACAGCTGAGTGCAGCGACTTAATCAGCTTTCAAATGCACAAATATGAATTAAGCATGCAAAAGCAATGGGAAAGTAGCTAGGAACCTGAAGAAGGTCATGGTTACGGAAGAATGAAAGCACAAAGAAAGCGGATAGGCTCAAAACAACTTGTGATGAACATGACCAAATGCCTGCGCAGACTGGAATCTGCACCAAATATATATTTCCGTGTCACAAACTCAAAACTCTACAAGCTAGTAACCAGCCATACTGTGCCTGCACCCATGCATGTTGGCGGGAAAACTAGCCATTAAGTAGGCTCAGATCTTGCTTATAATTTATTTGAATCTAAACTTTTCCGTACTTATTTGGAAATTGTAGTTTCTCTTCACAGTTTTTACATAACTGTTCAAAAAATATGAAACAACAAAGTTGAATACAAGAAATTCTGATGTGAGATTTTGCCAAAGTAAAGGGGTTGCTGGATACATTAAAGAAGGAAATCAGGAAGTGGATTAGAAGCAGTACAAGATAAGCTTCTTGGAAAAATAGGGAATATTCATGCGACTGAATGAACTGCCCCAACGTCTCGTTACGGTCCAGATCAGGGTTATGCTCATGGTCCTCCAGGTACCTTCATTCCAAAGAGCGAACCAGCAAATTAATTAATTATTATCATAAGTGAACAAAAAGGTTCAGCTAAGAATGAATTATTATTTGTGCATATGAGAAATGAGGGACTGGGCTGCTTACGTCAGAGCATCCTTCTTGAACTTGTGTATCCCACAAACCATGCGCCAGAAACTGGGTTTCAATACGTTGGCTTTTTGCGCCAGGAGGCTCAAGATACCATTGCCATTGCCCCACTCACATCCTCCGCCGCCGTCCGATTGTGTACTCACAGAGAAAGACATGTCTGATCTCTCCATCTCCACTCCGAGCCCTTCTAACCATTCCATCATGTGGGGATATGTTGCCTACATTTGTTTGACAACAGAAATCTTAGTGAGCAACAAAGGAAATATTAATCCATCTTAACTTATGTTTACAAATTATGATCTTCCATTTTTAGTCAAGGGTTTAGGGAGTCGTATATAAATCAGAGTAAAAGAAAAATATCAATCAAGGTTACAACCATGCATACACATTAATCAGATATAAGCCAAAATGTACAACTACAACTGCATTCCCAACCATAAGCATTATAGTACTATATCAAAAACATAAGGATACAGGTTCAGGTACATATCTTGCAGCTGACAGCTGAACCCAATTGTTAGCTAAAATCCCCACCTGCTATCTGAAGTTCTGAACCGAAGCGCTAGCTGACAGCAGGACCCCCAGCCCAAGTGCGGCGTGTGTGCAACGATGGCGCCCACCGCGGTGGCGAGGGCAAGTTCGTGGGCACGCGTAGCGGCCCATCAAACAGCCCGTGCTTCCCGGAGAAGGACGACGGTGGTTGTGGGCGAGGACGAAGCCCGAAGGGAGGGCCGCCGTCCTGGACGGCACCGCCCGCGAAAAATAGTCGGCCGTCGAGGGATAAAGCTTCCTGGCGCGTTGGTGTCGCCGGACTTGAGGGGCAGACGCCGCCAGGCCGTCGTCCTCGCAGGATCCGGAGCTGGAAGCTTGTGAATGTGAAGGGAAGCAATAACGGCGAGGACAGGTCGCCGCCGCTGGCTGTGGAGGAGGGATGGCCCGAAGGCCGCCTTTTCTCCTCGCCGGTGAGACCCAGACCGGCGAGGCGCGAGCGGTGGCATCGGCGACGGAGGGGACGTACTCCGGTAAAAAATTTTTGGGTCGGAGGCTCGGTCGCTATCGCACGGACGAGCGAGACGACGAATCGAAAAGAATGGTCCTGGAATTGGACCATTGACCGAAGCGTTTAGGACCATACTCAAACCAAACCCAAATTTTAAAAGACTTGGCCGTTAAAAAGCCGAATCAAACCCAATTGTTAAAAGACTTAGCCCATAACAGCCGGAAACAATTAATAAACCTACAACTAAAAATCATATAATTAAACCTGTTTTTTCTGAATAGTTAGCATAAAACCGCGACATTGCAGGCTAAATTTCGAAAAACCACAACTTTACATTTGAATCGCAAAAAACCATGAGTTTCTAGCAAATTGTTAGCAATGTGCACTGATTGTCAAATTACAGCCGATTAACAGCGATTCCGACAAGCGGGACCCACCTGTAAGAATGACGTGGCAGTGGGCCGCTCGTTTCCGTCGACAACGTTAACCAACGGGTAGGGATGTAGCATAAAACCACGACATTGAAGGCACAATTTCGAAAACCACGACTTTATGTTTTAATCACAAAAAACCATGACTTTTCGGGTAATTTTTTTCAATTCACACTGATCGCGAGTTGGACGCGAATTGATACCAAATCTGATAGGTGGGACCCACCTATAAGTGCTGAGCTGGCAAAGATAAAATTCTATTTGTGCTGAGTTGGATAGGGGCCTACTTATCAGCCCAATAAAAAACCAGCTTAGCAAGTGGACTGACAAGTGGGTCCCTGTCCATGTCAGCACATATAGAACCAGCTTAGCACTTACAGGTGGGTCCCACCTATCAGATTCGGTGTCAATTCGCGTCCAACTCGTGATCAGTGAGAATTGAAAAAAATTACCCGAAAAGTCGTTGTTTTTTGTGATTAAAACGTAAAGTCATGGTTTTTCGAAATTCCGCCTTCAATGTCGTGGTTTTATGATAGCTCCCGACCCGTCGGTTAACGTCCGTCAACGGAAGCGAGCCGCCCACTGCCACATCATTCTTATAGGTGGGTCCCGCATGTCAGAAACGCTGTTAATTGGTTAAAATTTGACAATCAGTGCACATTGCTAGCAATTTGCTAGAAACTCGTGGTTTTTTGCGATTCAAACGTAAAGTCGTGGTTTTTCAAAATTTAGCCTTTAATGTTGTGGTTTTATGCTAACAACTCATTTTTTCTCGAAAACCATCTATATTTTATTTACAAGTGCCGAAGGATCTTCCCCCTCTAGGGAAGTGATTTTGTATAGATGGTCATAAGTTGAGATTCTAGATCACAGCCAGCAAAACAGTTTCATCGAGCGAGGGGGGAACTCAAAATCGGATCGTGGTTTTGGCCCTATGAAAAACTTATATGCACTATATTTTAGCAAAGAGGAAGTATGTTTTAGAAAAAATAGCATACACACGTCATCATTATGTTACCACGACATCTTAGCAATGAAAAGAACATAAACTTCTAACAAGCTAATATAGGTCTAGTATTATCGAGCGAGTGTCATTTTCTCAATTTATAAAAAGCTAAAATGTATATCATGATCAACAGATCTATCATTTCATAAGGTATCACCATACTTCTTACAACTAGGTCTAGCTCTATGTATTATCAAAATACAAAATAAGCTTTGAATTTAACAACACATCTATTCAATGTAAGTTCTAAGTCATTAAAAATGTAATCATTCATTTGAGCCCAGACCAGCAAAAAAGATTTCCTTAAGAAACTGAAGAGAGCATCTCCGTTCAAGGAGAAAGTCCCGGTGGATGCATTCATGCATACCAAGTTGGAAACCTCAAATGGGGCCCGAGCTCTGTGGCGCCTATTATTTTTAAAATTTGAAAACTGCATTTAACAGATTTTAAAAGCCTAAAATTTAAATGTAGAAATATCATACTCCTTCCATTCCATCGAATAAGATTTATATTTTATAAAAAATGAAGCAAATAACTAAAGTTTGACCAAATGTTAGGAAAAAATATCAACAACTATAATGTTATATAGATATCATATGAAAATATATCTCATGTTGTATATAAATACATAAATTTTGTAACATACATGTTAATGATTTGTTATAAAACTTGGTCAACTTTCTATAGATTGACTTTCTAGAAAAATATAGTAGTTCTCATTCATTGGAACAGTGGTAGTTCTTTACCAATCGTGTAAAATCTGAACTCGGAATATCTTATATTTTTGGCTACACAAAAACAAAAAAAATCTATATATTTGTGAGAATTGAAATTTTGCAATTTCACTATTTTAGATGTCAGTTTGTCATTTTTTTTGTATGGCTCCGAACATATGGTATTTTGAGCTGAGATTTTTACACGTTGGTACAATATAACATTACCTACATTAAGGTATTTTTTTAGAATTACTTAAATCTTTAAAAAGGTTGTTAATTTTTTTTTAAAAAAATTACTCCACGAAGACCGAGCTCCATTTATCCATGCCCCATACCAAGTCGGCATCAATGAACTGTGCCATACAGCCCTAACAAAGTGACAATTTCTGAATCATACGCTGCTATATCAATTTATTGGTGCAAAGATAGTATGTATGTATAACATGAGAATACACTGTAGGTCAGAGCAGGATTCCAAGCTGCCAATTGGCTCGGGACATAAAAGCTTTTCGCACAGGCCCTGCTAATTTACCACTTTTAGCCTGGAGATAGGAAGATGCCCACGCCGGAGCCAGCTAGAATGCTTGAACTGAACGGTGAGGTCATCGTTACCAGGGATCAGTTTTGAAATACGAAGCCAGATACCGCATGTAGATTCCAATGCTTTCACGCTGATAGCACATCTATTGCGGCCAAAACCAAGGGACGAGTAATAAAATGGTAAACATGAAGCTATACATATGATATGATACTTCAGTCATGAACCGACCTGGTTGAAGCTCATGAAGCCGAGGTCAAGTTGGACGCCGTCACTGACGGCCACCGTTCTGGCTTGCCCTCCGAGGCTGTCCTCCGCCTCGTACAGGGTCACACTGATGCCGCCTCCGCTCGCGGCAAGCAGCTCGTACGCCGCCGCCAGCCCACTCACCCCGCCACCCACCACCCACCACCGCCACTCTCATTTTGCTCTGCTTTGCTCTGCTATCTCTCAACTCTCTGCTATGCTTTTGATGCTTGCTCTGCTCCCTCTTTCGCTCTCCCACTTCTATTTGAGCTTAGAAATGGAAATACTATGGTGACTAGGAAGATAATAATAAATGATGCAGTAGTAGTTTCTTAGCGCTGTATCATTGGTAACATGCTGATGTGGCATTATAGTATAAAAAAGAGATTGTGTTATATCTTAGCTCAACCACACGCATGCATGAGCTTCAATTCATTAAAGTAAGACACAACCTTTAAATAATATTGCATTTGTGAACGTATGATTGGACTGCACCTGTCTTTGATAATAAATGGAGTTTCTGTATCCATATGTCAGCATTAGTCATGTGCTGACTCTGCTATAGTTGGAATTAAATGAGTGGAAGTGACAACGGCTAGTTATTAAGAGCATCCACAGTAGGGATGGCGTCAGCCTTTTCCTTACAATTGCCACATTATTATTTTTAGTTAGAGGAAAGAGAACAATAAAAAGGTTGCTATCCTTTAGCTAAGAGATGATATCTTATAATATAAGAGTGACTATTTTCTCCATGGTACCATATGCCCTCCTCCATGCGCAATATAATTTTCTACCAAAATTAAAGTAATTTATTAGTTACTGCGATTGATAATAAGAGATAATGCATTATACCACTAATATTTATTGTCTTCTCGCAATGAAGTGGAGGGCTAAGAAAAGACTTGTCTTCTCCACCTCTTATAATTTAGTGGTAAATTTAGTATGCTCTAAAAACGTGAAACTAAATTGCTAGGATCAATCACTCATGGAGCAGATGAAGGCAAAGTAAGTTACCTTCGAAAGCATAGATGCAACATCAGACATGGATACTAGGTCTTAGGTAAAGAGGGAACTAGAAGTGTGGACAGAGTGGTACAATTATTCATCGTCGGGAATTCTTTTAAGTCTATTTGAAAACTACCTCCATTCTAGAAAAAACAAGTGTTATAAATTTGATCAAAATTTAGAACTTACTAAAATTGATTAAATATAGAAGAAAATGCAAGCGTCTATAGTATTAAGTAAACAGGTTATAAACTAGTTCCTCTGTTCACTAATAGAAGACGCTTTGGCAAGCTAATTTAGCTTCCCAGGTTGTTTTATATTAGTGAATAGAGAAATATATCGGGTTTTCAGCCGGTCCCCTGCAAATGAACCGGTCAATATTCTCCTCTACATTTTTAATAAAATAAGGCAAAATTGCCCATTTTGTTTAAAAAAATAGAAATATATATTATGTTGCATTATTTAGATAAGTAAATATACTACAAACATAAGCATGGTACTCGTGACTTGCGAGCATGAGCAGTCTCAGCTCGACTTGGAAAGCAATGAGCCGAGCATGAGCCTCCTACTATGGCTCGAATAGAAAACGAAACATGGTTAAGCCTGCACGATTTTGATTCGTTATAGCTTGACATACACAAATAAGTATGTTATCTTTAGTAGATACGGTACAAAAGTGGATCAATTTGGAGTAGAATATGTTTGTTACCTGTTCATATGCGCCAAACCTTTTTGGTGCATTAATTTACATGAAAATATGGTGTGGAAATCCCAAAAAGAGTACGAACAACATGTAGCCTGCGCTTTTAATTTTTACATATTCATTTGAGTATCTCAATTTTTTGAAAACAATTATACAGGTACATATAAGTTTTTAAGACCTACACAAAAAAGGCAAATGTGAGGACACAAACACTTTGATTGTATTTTTTTAACATAATTTTACTTGTAGGCAACCAAATTATAACTTGTAGGTAAGCAAGACTTGCGTTTGCAAAACTCGGACACAGGACCAATCGAGATTACCCTAACATCGAACGTGGCTTAACATGGAATCGAGCCGAGCGCGCCCCAAGTCTGCAACTCAGAACACTAACTAGCTCGAGTCGAGTTAATACTTAATACAAGCAGAGCCGAGCTTAGGCTAGATGGCTCAAACTGAAGTCGTTTCTCTTGTGTAGTCGTAGTCTCGTCAGACCTGTTTGTACGTATTTTGTCGCTGGCGCGCATGGCCCACGAAGGTACGCTGAGCTGAAGGTATCACGTTTTTTGTTACAAGAAAACGGGCCGGCAGTGGGGTCGACGGTGCATGCCATCGCTGTGCCGCCTGCTCGCGCTGCCGCAGCACGCCACTACACCAGCACAGTGCAGACGTGCAGTGCTCCCACTACTCTCACAATCTCATTGGCCAGTGGTTCCCAAATATGGTGTTTTGGCTCATATAAAGATATGCACTATATTATGAAAATTGTATTTTAAATATATTTTTAAATGTTAAAAAATTCGGGCAAAAGTTTGTGGGTGTATATCTTAACATTTTTGTGCTCACCCATAAAGTTTTGCAGAGAAAATACATTTTATATGGCTTGTGTAAAAGACAAAATAAATGTCACGTAGTAAATAGCAATTGTGGGTCACCAAAAATTATCTTTTATATGGGCCACAAAATACGTCTTTTTAGGACAAAACTTCGTCAGTGGACAGAAAATATCTAAATATACATCAAGATAAGTTTTTTTTCGAATTTTTTTTTTACATTTTAAAATATAATTGTTAGGCAGTGGGTGCATCTACAGTTCTACACCCATGAGGCAAAGTGGAATACCGCCTAAGTGTTCATTTCTCTTATCAGCATACTCATCTATAGCAAGGCACTGCAGCCGGCGTGCCAGTGCAACCAATGTACTCCCAATATCTGCAGCAGAGTATCTGACTACAGCGATTAAAGGGAAAAAATCACAGCAAAGCACTGTGTCAGCAGTCCAATACCATGTGGCGTGGCTGAGAATTTGTTTGCTGATTTTGATCTGGCATGTGACGAGAAATTAAGGCGTCGCTGCACAAGCTGTCCCCCAGTGGATTTTGGCCGAGAAAATTTGGAACTCCACTCCACAGCGATGCCGATGCCGATGCCATGCGTCTCTTTTCTATTTCCCAGAAAGAATATGAGAAGGATGGCACATTTCCTAGCAGGTTTGTGCAGCCTCGGATGGTATCGGTGGCCAATGGCACATCTCGTGACGCGCACAAGACCCGATGTCTTGGCGAGTCTCCGTCCTGGCATCACTCGCTGCTCTGTTTGGCCGTCCCGTGAGACTGCCACTTCTGTCGTTTGACGGTTTGCTCTGAGGCTACGAGCCTAGCTGAGCCCCTGACTTGCCGACTCTCCTCATTATTATTTTCATATTATTCCTTTAGATATTGTAAGGCCTTTTATATCGGAAAATGTTTTGTGCACATGGGCACTAGTGCTTCCATCACTTTTGGTTTTTTGAAATTTTTCAAAATCTCACACTTTTTTGTCTTCAAAAATTATGTGATTAAATAAGTAGATAGATTTAGACACGAGGAGTGTACACAAAAAAAAAAATCCTGTTAAAAAATACTTTATATTTTAGGAAATACAAAAAAGACAAGCCTCCGGCGACGGGCCTCGCTCCGCTCGTCAGAAGTTGGCCTCTACTTTATAGAATTTGGATCAGAATATAACAAACTCCACCTTGAGACAAATTTCTTGTAGCATGAACTTCAACAATCACCTGAATCAACAAAGAAAACATTTGCTGGCGCCAAACAGTCACTTGGGCTAAACAGTTATACCAACTAAGCTTGAGCAAAGCTCAAACTTAGCAATAGGAACAGGCTTTGTCATCATATCAGCAGGATTATCATGAGTACTAATCTTGCATACCTGCAGTTTACCTTGTGCAACCACGTGGCGAACATAGTGGTACTTAATATCAACATGCTTTGTCCTCTCATGGAACATCTGATCTTTAGTAAGATAAATAGCACTTTGACTGTCACAAAATAACTTAATGCAAGAATCATCTCCACAAAGCTCAGCAAACAGACCTTTCAGCCAAACAGCCTCTTTACATGCTTCATTGATAGCCATGTACTCAGCCTCAGTTGTAGATTGTGCTGGAACATCCTGCAAGGTAGCCCTCCAGCTAACAGCACATCCACCAACAGTAAACACATAACCTGTGAGGGACCTCCTCTTATCCAAGTCGGCAGCATAATCTGAATCCACATAGCCTACGAGTCCCCCACCAGTCCTGCCAAACTTCAAACAAGCTTTAGATGTGCCGCGAAGGTACCTGAAAATCCACTGAACAGCATTCCAATGTTCTTTACCAGGATTAGCCATGTATCGACTGACCAAACTCATAGCATGTGATAGATCAGGCCAGGAACAAACCATGGCATACATCAAGGAACCAACGGCACTAGAATAAGGAACTCGTGACATGTACTCAATATCATCTTCAGAAGTAGGACATTGCAAAGCTGACAACTTGAAGTGAGAAGCAATAGGTGTACTAACAAACTTTGCATCATGCATATTAAAACGATGAAGAACTTTTTCAATGTATTTTTCTTGACTAAGAAATAGCAAACTAGACTTTCTGTCCCTCTTAATTTCCATGCCTAGTATTTTCTTAGCAGGACCAAGATCCTTCATCTCAAACTCACTACTTAATTGAGCCTTTAAAGTAGTGATCTCTTTCATGCTCTTGGCAGCAATAAACATATCATCAACATATAGCAGCAAATAAATAGGTGATCCATTAATAAACTTGATGTACACACAGCTATCATACTGAGACATCTTAAAACCATGTGTTAGCATAAATGAATCAAACCTTTTATACCATTGTCGTGGCGACTGTTTTAGACCATAAAGGGACCTCTTCAACTTGCAAACAAGATCCTCATTGCCAGGCACAACGAAACCTTTAGGCTGGTCCATGTATATCTCCTCCTCCAACTCGCCATGCAGAAAAGCAGTCTTAACATCTAGCTGCTCAAGCTCAAGATCATGCATAGCAACAATACCAAAGAAAGCACGAATAGAAGTATGCTTCACAACTGAGGAGAAAACATCAGTATAATCAACACCTGGAATCTGACTGAAACCTTTTGCTACTAACCTTGCCTTAAACCTTGGAGGCTCATTAGGAGATAAACCTTCCTTCCTTTTAAATATCCACTTGCAGCGGACAGCCTTCTTTTGTTTAGGCAAGCGCACAACATCCCATGTGCCATTTTTCTCAAGCGATTGCATCTCTTCTTGCATCGCACCTAGCCACTTTTCCTTATCAACCGAAGCAATGGCTTTAGTATACGTAGCTGGTTCAACATCATGCTCCACCTGTTCAGCACAACTCAAAGCATAATGAACAATATCACACTCTTCAATTAAACGATTAGGAGGTGCAATATTTCTCTTAGGACGGTTAGCTGCAATAGACCGTGATGGTTGCTGAACAATAGGCGGTGAAGGTGGAACATAAACATCATCATTATTGGTTTCAGGAACCACAATTTCGTTCTCCTTTGCGTGCTCCACCTACACGCCAATTCTCTGTTGCTCATCATCAGAAACATTAGGAGAATCAATAGCATCAGAAATATCAGTAGACGGACTATCATAAAACATAACCGCCTCATTAAAAATGACATTCCTGCTCAACAAAACTTTCTTGGTTTCAGGATTCCATAATTTATATGCCTTAACTCCTGAACCATAACCAAGGAAGATACACTTAACAGCCCTTGGCTCTAACTTTCCATTATCAACGTGAGCATAAGCAGTGCAACCAAAAACTCTCAACTCAGAATAATCAGCTGGTGAACCAGACCATACCTCAATGGGAGTTTTCTTATCAAGTGGAACGGAAGGTGATCTGTTGATGAGATAGCATGCGGTGGAGGCTGCTTCAGCCCAAAAACGTCTATGCATCTTTGCATTAGACAACATGCAGCGAGCCCTCGAAATAATGGTCCTGTTCATGCGTTCAGCCACGCCATTCTGCTGAGGGGTATATGGGATGGTGTGATGTCTTACCATGCCATCATTGCTGCAAAACTCATCAAATTCATTTGAACAAAATTCCATACCATTATCAGTACGGAGTATCTTAACCTTCCTTTCAATTTGTGTTTCTACCATAACTTTCCACTTCTTAAAAGCAGCAAAAACATCAGATTTATGTTTCAGAAAATATGGCCACACTTTCCTTGAGTAATCACCAATAATAGTAAGCATGTAATTAGCACCACCATTGGAAGTTCTACGGGACGGACCCCAAACATCAGCATGCACATAATCCAAAATGCCTTTGGTGGTATGAACGGAAGCATTGAATTTAACTCTTTTATGCTTACCAAAAATGCAATGCTCACAGAACTCAAACTTACTCAAGTCGCAACCATCAATTAGCTCTCTCTTCGCCAATTCTGCCATGCCAAGCTCACTCATATGTCCAAGACGCTTATGCCAAAGGTTAGTCTTACTAGAATCATCAGAACTAACGGCAGCAGCAATACTAGGCAAAGTGCTACCTCTAAGGACATATAATTTTGCAGAATTCATATCACCAATCATAACAATGAGAGAACCTGATGATACCTTCAGATGTTTGTCCCCACCTTTGTACTTGTACCCATCACAATCCAGGGTACTAAGAGATATCAAATTCCTCGCCATGGAGGGTATGTGTTTCACTCCAGTCAACGTGCGTGTCATCCCATCATGGGTCTTGATCTGAACAGAACCAACGCCAACAATGTCGCACTGGTTGTCATTTCCCGCACGCACAAAATCTCCTGTCTGCACAGACTCATAAGAACTGAACCAATCCTTGTTACAGCAAATATGAAACGAACATGCGGTATCAAGAATCCATTCATCATCACGTGAAACACATCCAGCAAAAACAGCTAAGCAATCACCATCAGAACTATCGCTACCAGCAACAACAGCAGCCTCACCTTTACCCGAGGCTACGGCAACCTTACCATTACCATCATTATTTTTCGGTTGGTAAGTTCCGTTTCTTTTCTCCTTGTTCTGCAACTTCCAACAATCATCAATATTGTGGCTAGGTTTCTTACAATACCTGCAGAACTTCTCACGTCCCTTGGACTATGAGCGACCTCTGTCGGTCTTACTCTTATCTCTGTTGTTGTGGTGGTGGTAGTTATCTCGCTGCTCAGGCCTGCCTCGGACCTCTAACGCCTCCGCCTTGGAGGACGAACTTTCAGCCTGCACCATAGATTTCATCTTCTCCCTTTGATGGAGAGCCTCATAAACTTCGGTGAGGGTTAGTGTATCACGACTTATACATATGGTGTCACGGAAATTCGTAAAAGAACTAGGCAATGAGACTAATAATAGAAGTGCTAGATCTTCATCCTCATATTTTACCTCCATGGACAGTAAGTCAGAAACGATCTCCCTGAAGATCGATAGGTGATTCATCACCGACTGACCTTCCTGCAACTTGTGCTGGAACAACTTCATCTTCACTTGCAATCTACTGGTTAGATCCTTTGACATGCAGATCGATTCCAGTTTCAGCCATAGGGCCGCTGCAGATTTCTCTTGCAACACTTCCTGCAAAATATTATTGGATAGATGAAGTTGAATCAAAGACAAAGCCTTACGGTCTTTTTGCTTTTCTTCCTCTGTCCATGACGCAACCGGTTTCTTTCCAAAACCATCGAGCGCATCATCGAGATCTGAAGTTTGGGCGAGGATCGCCCTCATCTTCACTTGCCACAGGGAGAACCTTGTGGTGTAATCCAGCTGCGGCAGATCGAACTTCAAAGACGCCATCTCGCAAACCCTAGATTAGAAACCTGGGGCTCTGATACCACTTGTTATAAAAGCGATAGGCAATAACGAAGAACGAAAAGAAATCACAGCACGGAGACACAAGATTTTAACGTGGAAAACCCTCTCCAACAAAGAGAGGTAAAAACCACGGGCGCCAGCCAGTAAAACTTCACTATATCGGGTGTATGTTTACAAACACCATGGGCTATCTTATGATGCGATAAACCCTAGCCGGCGGCTTACAAGGAGTATATATAGACGGTGGCAACGATCCATACCGCGGGGGGCTGTCGCCCCCCGCACCCCCCCACAGGCGTCCCTGTTGGGCACGGAGTGGGCCAACTTCAGACTCCGCTCCACTCGGCCCAAGCCTCCGGCGACGGGCCTCGCTCCGCTCGTCAGAAGTTGGCCTCTACTTTATAGAATTTGGATCAGAATATAACAGTGCATATGCTCTTGAGAGCCGAGTTGTATTTATGTACTCATTGTTATTTCTTTAGCATTATATATACAAAACGGCACGTGTCCATACTATAGCAGAGATCGCTTCGACGGTCGAGTCACATATTTATATATTTTAGTAATCAGTGAACAATGCTAAAGAACCTAACATAGAAATACTAGGAATGGGGGTTGCATTATTCACTATAGTGACTTAGTGAGTGACTAGTACATCTGCGTACTGCAGATATTGGTACAGTGAGTGACATCTGCTTACTACAGGAGGACTTCATTACTCTATTTTACTGTCGATCTGTCATCATGCATGTGACCCTCTTCATACTCAAGTCTCAACCATACGTGTGCGGCTACACTGGATTGTACTGACCACTTTCATCATCATGCACTTTATTATTTGCAGCAATGCACTATAGCTATTTTTTAAAACACGGGAAGGATCCTGGACCCAGAACTGCTTAGATTAATCAGAAGTATATTCAAGTACCCACATAAAAAGATAAATTACAACACAGTCTAACAACATAGCAAGAAGGATCCCAAACATTAAGTGAAACTAGGACTGTATTGTAGTCGCAACATCGTCGGAGATGAAACCGCATGGGATGATGCAATCATGGCGCCACCGCTAACTCTCATCGGAGATGGATGGTCTAGGGTTTTCAAGGAATCCCTAGACAGAAATCTCTTAAGCAAACTAGAGGGGAAAGTGAATCGCTTTGGTGAGGATGTAAATTAAGGTCTTCTCCTTCGATTCTCCAAAGATCAAGAGATTTGGTGGATTGAGGGAGAAAATTTTATAAATTTTGTGATCCAAATATGGTGTTCTTCAATGGTGGAGGATATAGCATCTAACACCACTTGTTGGTGCTTGTTTTGCACAGAACCACAACATGCGTTTGTTTTTGCATAGAACACCATATTTTATTATAATTACTTGCACAAAACACATAACTCATTATTAACAGCTTTAATAGCCAATTAGTTAGTCTGACCCTACTATCACAAGTCTAAAGTTAAATTTTCTCTCTGTAATCAACCAAACCACCAAGTCCCCGTCGATAGCGATGGTTATGTGCACACAAGTACGGCTAAGCAGGGTTCAACATTTCGTTCTCGTATTATTTTTCATACATGATAGAGATTTAGAAATTTCAAGAAATTTGCAAAATTTCATCGAAAAGATTCAAAAAAATTGGTCAAATTTGAAGGCACACATTTAAATCGATTATAGAAAATAAAACAATGACAACATGAATCGAACACAGGATATGTCAAACAAGTGCCCAGTCTCTCCACCCAAGTTTTTGAAATAAATATGATGTGCATCTTTTTAAAGAGTAATGTCTTTGTTAAATCCAAATTAGTTCGAAATTTTCAAATGAAATCATATTTTCTCGCTTGTCACCAAAAACCGTTTATTTCACAAAATTTGACTGAAAGTTTTGACGAAATTTGATTCACACGGCCAAGCACGAAAGCCTGTATCATGACTAACTGCTCCGAACATGCCAATTCAGTAAACAATAGAGATTAACTGTCATTAAAGCTGTTAATGATGAGTTATGTGTTTTGTGCAAGTGATTACAACAAAATATGATGTTCTATGCAAAAACAAATACATGTTGTGGTTCTGTGCAAAACAAGCACCAACATATGGTGTTATATGCTATTTCCTCTCAATGGTGGGACGAGCAACTTGAGGAAGAAGAATCCCTCCCGGAAATGTAGCCGTTGCAGTCCTAGGGGCAGAATATCTGGGTCAAGTGAGCCGGAATATCCGGCCCCTGGGCCAAATATCCGGCCGAAATATCCGCCCCCATCCATGAAGCTGCACGCTCATGTCCTTAGCGAAATTTTCAGGGAGGGGGGGGGGGGGATAATCCGGCCCTAGGGAAAATAATCCGCCCCCATCTAGGAGCTGCAGACCCTTGCTTGACTTGGTCCTTAGCCGTTTCTTCGGGTACCCGGATAATCCGGTCGAACACCGAAATATCCGGTCTAAAAATCTGGGTAAGCTTTGAACCTTTGCTCTTCTTCCTTTTCTCTTTTGTTGTCGATGCACCATGTACTAAATAGTGAATCATATGCAACACTTAACATATAATTAATTCCTAATGTTGTTGTCTAACACACAAAACAATAAAGTCTAGGAAATGTTCTATCAATGGTGTGTGTTAGATGGAGTAACATGGTAGTAGTAGTGGATTGTGATAGCAACTTTATAGCTACTATGGTTTTTACCAATTCCTTTGTTATCTCACTAGGGAGAAAAAGAATAAATGTGCTATAATTATTATTGACAGCTAATAATCCTTGCTTACATTCATGGACATCGATCCGTTATAATATGTTATATGCATGGTAGCATATTTGATATGCTACATCATGTCAAAGTACCTAAGGCTATACTCTGTTAATTCTTAATACTAGATTGCATGGAGTTGATCCCTTTCTAATGGAGTATAAGTAAGATGTGTAGTATCATATTTATATTAGGATGTGAGCCCATATGAATGCGTATCAAGAAACGTAATAAAATCTCATCAATATTTTAGTCACCTATCTTGTTTTTAATGCCACACAACTTTACGAGAGAGTAAACAAGTAAACCCATGAAGCCTGGTCCATTTGAAACCATAAGAAACATCATTTACTTACTTCTAGCTGCTTTTACATTTTCTGCAACAATTAAATCTGAAAATTACAAAAATACTTTTACCTTTCGCAACTACAAACAAAACCCTAAAAGAACTTTACTTTTCAACATTAGTTTACCACTTTACCTTTTAGCTTTAGTTTACTTTCTTGCAATTTACTTTTTGTTATTTATTTTATTTCAATTTACTAATATTGAAGCCTTATGGTTGACAACCACACGGTGGAGTTGGGGCACAAAACAAAGAACTTGTTTTGCAGGTAGCTAGACAAGGACTGAAGAAACTTTTATGACTGTTCCCCGAAAGTTTGATATTAAACCCAAAGTTAGCATTGTGGGGGAATAATTCTCTTGCTACATCACTCTGCACCTAGATTCCCAACAAATTTGCACACTTGCTTAGTGTCATCAACCCCCATGTTGACAGATGGGGATATCAAGGAAGGATATGTCTAGTTTTAGGAATATGCGTGTTCATGAAGTGTTAATGCATTATTCTGGGCTATTCAAAAGGATAGATTTTAATTACCTGTAGGTCCACGATGGCCCCCGATAATATGGGCATGTAGGACAATATATGTTATGAAATTCTCTTTATTGGTACGCATACTTAAATTTGGAACACACACCTACACACTTACACATAAATAATTAGAGGTGAACATGAGTTATTTATATTTGCATTATATGATCAATATTATTCATGCAGTGGCCCGCTAATTACCTCATGCCTACGCTTTTAATCACTGAAAGTTTTAAGTTTCCTTTTCCTTGAAAACTGGGAATCTGCTTCTACTGTCTACTGCTTTGTTACAACTGCAATAATCACCACTTGCTTCTTGAGAATATTTATACACACGTATGGTTGAGAGTGACATCATCCCATCGAAGATTTCAATGATCCCTTTCACTTGTGGGCATCAGTCCTACTTTGCACTAAATCTGTGGCAAAGTTATGAAATGTGTTCGTGAAGGGTTTCGCAGCATAGTAAATCAAAAAAAATCATACGGATGCGAACAAGAAAGCCAAGATCTAATCTAGGAGATGTGATCAACGAGAGAGATAGATGAGATCTTCATACCCTTAAAGAAATCACACAGCGGAAACGTTCAACAGAACGTGGATGATGTAGTCGTACTAGCCGTCTCCTCCTCGCGATCCAATCCGATCCAACGCCGCAAGTGGCGACGCCTCCGAGAGATGCACACGTACAGCGCACCAACGACTCCGCCTTCCCGGTCCAGTGAGATATGGTGGAGTGGTAGATGGGATCGACAACACGACGGCGTGGTGTCTATGGTGGAGAGTATGCGCTGACAGGGCTTCGCCTGTTTGCGTGGTGGAGAAAGAATGGAGAAAGAAGGCTTCAGAAACCGGGCAGCGGCTCCGCAGAAATTCAGTCAAACCAAAAACCGTCGGCCGGTTGTGCCTTTTATAGGCGGACTGCCTTGAAGCAGGGGCTAGGTCAACTGGTATTGCGCGGTACACGCAAGCCATCGCAGCGCCGCCAGGATAGATCGATCACATCGATCAGTTAGCGAGCCTATCTCTAGAACGCGCAGCTGATCCTTTTCCCGATCCAATCAAAAACAGCAGCGCGTTGACACACCGGCCAAGGCCCAAAGGCGAAAAGCCCACCCGGGCTGCCAGGAGGGCGAGCGCGCCAGGGGTAGCGCCGGGTGCTCCTATACCGCGCTCGCTGCGTGCGCAAGTGGGGCTCCGCACGCACGCTCACCGCATGGGCCGCGGCCCATTAACCGACGTCGTCGTCTTCCTCGGTCGTCTTCTTCGATTCTTCCTCGAGCGCAGTCACCACGGCATCCTCCTCCGCCACGATCTTCCCCACTTATGGCAGCCACCGTACTCCGGCGACCACCTCACCCTCCACCCTAAGATCCCGCACCCCCCCGACCCTAAGTTTCTCGACCTCACCTCCACCGGCGACGCCGCGGCTAGCCGCGCCGTCCCCGTCTCCGGTGAGGTCTCGGCCTCGCCTCCGCCGGGGACGCCGCGGCCAGCCGCGTCCTCCCCTTCTCCGGCGAGGTCGGCTGTGTGGTCGCTGTCTTGATCTGCATCGACACATCGGAGGAAGAAACAGAAGGAGGTTACTGGGCCGATTCCCTGTGCGGCATCCCGGATCGGGGCCGCAATAAGCGATAAATAGGATTTGCCGGTAGCGCCTGGCCGCTTCGATCTAGCGATCGAGCGAGCCAGGGACTCCCTGGCCGCCGCACTGCTTCCTTTTTTTCTTTTTTTTTTCTTTCTATTTATTTCTACTAAATAAATAGTGCCAATATTTATTAATTCATATAATTAATAAATACCAATATTTTCCACTCGGAACAATTCCGAACTCTCCGAAACGCTTTCACATATATCCCGAATAATACCCTAGCGTTGATTTGTGTTAAGTGTGTGACCCTACGGGTTCGAGAATGCGCGGACATGATCTTCATCAATAATCAATAGCGGGATCTGGAAATCCATATTGACTCCCACGCACTCAACGATGATCATATCGGATGAACCATGATGTCAGGATTCAATCAATCCCGTATTTGTATTCCCTTCGTCTCGCGATATTTTACTCGCCCGAGATTCGATCGTCGGTATCAGCATACCTAGTTCAATCTCGTTCTCAGCAAGTACTTTACTCGTTCCGTAATCCGATATCACTTTGTGATTAACTCCTTAACCACGTGCTTGCAAGCGGTGTTGATATCGATTACCGAGTGGGCCCGAAGTATATCTCTCCAACTCGGGAGGGACAAATTCCATCTCGATATATACAACCCAACAAGTACTTTCCGATCACCTGAGAGACACCTTTATGATCACCCTTTCATAGGATGACGTTTGATGACCTCAAAGCTCTCTTCCGGTACTAGGGAGTTGCATTATCTCATGGTCTAAGGAATACAATACTTGACATAGGAAAAAGCTTCGCAAAGATGAACACAATGACACGATCTAATTGCTGTGCTTTATTTGGGTATGTCCATCATATCATTCTCCTAATGATATGACCTCATTATTAATTGACAACTCATGTCTATGGTTAGGAAACCTTAACCATCATTAATCAATGAGCTAGTCTTGTCGTGGTTTCGTCAACAGATCTGCCATAGAGGTAGGGGTATGGCGGTTTGTGGAAGGGGGTGAACACGGAGGAGCGATCCGGGACGGTGGTAGCACGAGTTTACCCAGCTTCAGATCCCGCGACGGTGGCGAGATCCTACGTGCTGCTATAATTCACTATATGGCAACAAGTGCTCGATTACAATGATGAGGTTGGCTGTTTCGCTATGCGATTGGCCGTATGACTAGAACGTGCCTCAAGGGCTGCTCCACGCCGGGCTTATAAAGGCGTTAGGCGTGGGCTACACGTTGGTACCGGAGCGGATACAACTTGGAGTCCTAGACTAAGTCCTATGCGTGTACGTCAAGGTAACTCGCCATGGGCCATCTCCGGATCCGCCATGGGCCTGTCGTCAGTAATCCGCCATGGGCCTGTCTAAGGATCCGCCATAAGCGCATGCGTCCAGTACCGCCATGGCAACTTCAGCAACTGGGCCGCCCGGTATGGCGAATCCGCCATACCACCCCTGATGGGCCACCCTGGCTTGCTGATTTAGGGCTACGTCGCTGGTATACCTATTTGGTATATCCCCAACAGTAGCCCCCAGGGAACTTCAAGATTGCCATCTACATCCGCCGTGCAGGTTCTTGGTGAAATACTTCCGCCATAGCTCTTCTTCTGTTCTGTGCTGGGATGGCGGTTATCTTGATGTTCCTTCTTCCATCTATTAATCCACCGTAAATAACGGATCAAGCGACGTAGTTATCTTAGTGAGATTTTCGGGATCCATTGGATCATACCGTGGAAATCCGCCGTAAATTCTGGTACGTAGTTCCTTCTAGGGCAAGGTTTACAGTGCACACACTGTTTTCATCAAGTTACTTTTTTACCCCTGGACACGTGTCACCGGATTAGGGTTTCTGCGATCGGGACGAGCGGTGGTGATGGTGGGCACGAATCTCGAGGCCCGGGGTCTATATATACCTCGGCCTCTCACCCCCGGCCGGTTTACCCCTCATTCGCCCCGTCGATTTCTCTCTCTTCAGCGCCGCCACGAGAGCTCCATTGTCTCCGACGAGCCGCCGCGGAAAAACCTCACCGCCGGCAACGCTTCCCGCCGGAATAGCCTGCTCAGGTGCTTCGAGGATTTCATAGCGGAATCTTCTGCTCAACGCCATGAACCCCAGATCACCTTCCCATCACCACTCTGAGGCCGAGGAGGAAGATTCCCCCTTGCAGCAGTCAGTCCAGGGAGCAAATCCCGTAATGGCGGATTTAGATCCAGAGGACATCATGTCCGAAGCCGAAGAGGAGATGGCGGGAGCAAACGCAGATGATCCCGCAGACAAGGAAGCGGATGGCGAAGCTGAGGAGGAAGGTGCCGAGGATGAAGAAGAGCAGATCCCCCAGAACCTCCATGGGTACTGGCAGAAATCCCATGTTAAGGACTCTGACGTCCAAGCCATGGAAGGCGAGGGCACTGTGGCTCCTCAGGCTGAATCTGGATGGCGGACTGACTTCAAGGCCCCAGTGCCTATTCCTAACCCCTCCGAGATTGTGATGCTTAAATCTCACATGGAGAGGGGTCTCAGTATGCCTCCATCTCTTTTCTTTACTAATCTTCTGAAATTCTATGGACTGCAGCTCCACCACATATCACCAAACAGCTTGGTGTCTGTGGCGGGCTACGCAGCTTTGTGCGAGGGATACCTTGGGATCCACCCCAGGGTAGACCTCTTCCAACTTTTCTTCTCCATGCGGGCCAATTACGAAGATGACGGATCCCTTCGAACCTGCGGAACGGTTTGCTTTCTTCCACGAAGGTTGAAGGAATACCCTTTCATCATGCCTCTGGATTCCGCTATAGGATGGAGAGGATCCTGGTTCTATATGGCGGATAAGCTTGCGCCATCTCAAGCCCGCGGCCTTCCTCCCTTTAAGAACGTTGCTGCTGAAACCCGCGACTCCTGGACGGCTGTCAACGACGAATCCGCCACTCCCTACGTCAAGCTCTTGGCTCGACGGATTGCCAAGCTATCTGTGGATGGCTTGAAAGGGATCGACACCATCAACTGCTGGATATCCCGGCGGATTCAGCCGCTTCAACACCGCGACAGCCTGATGCACGAGTATACTGGTGCAAATGATGGCATGCGTTGTTCGGACCAGGAGCTAGACCCTAAAGTCGTCGAGAAGCGCATCCGTTCCCTGATGAAGTCTCCTAGGAAGAAACCTTTGAAGTTTGGCATGGCTATGTTTGAGAACGGCAGCTGCCCTTTGGTAAATTCCCTTTCCGCCATAGTACCGCATAATACCTTTGTATTTCATAAGACATAACATGTTTCTTCTTATCAGCTCAAATTGCTTGGTCCTGCTCACTTTGCCCATCCCCTTCGCCGCTCCAACCTCAAATCTACCGCTAAAGAGGAAGTTGTTCACTCTAGCGGAAACAAAGAGGAGATGGCGGGGAATGTGGATGATACAGCCCATACGACCCAGGAGAAGGCGGTTCCCAAGAAACGGGCTGGTAGTGGGAAAATTCGCGGTGGTGGCGGGAAATCTGCTGATTCCCGTCGTTTCGAAGCTCAACGCAGGGCGGAGTTAGAAACGCCGTCCGAGAATACCGCTACCATCAATCTACCCAAGTCAAGGTAAGATTTGGACATCCTTCTTCATTGTTGCTGCTTTTCATCCCTAACCCTCCTTTCCTCAGAAGAAAGAAGCCTACTGTCAAGGAGCCGTCATCCAAGCGAGCCAAGCCCTCTCCCGCCGCTGTTCCGCTCACCCCTGACATACCAACTCCCTCCTCCGCTCGTATCGATATCGATATGGAGGATGCTGGTGGTCAGTTTGACCCAATGCCAGAAGCCAACCCAACGACTGAAGCTGCGGCTAATGATGTCATCCAAAGCGAAAAGGCTTCTGGCTCGTTTCAGGGTCAAGTGGCGGATGCTCCGACGGGGGGCAGTTTATTTTGGAGACAAAAGCAACTTGAGGTCGTCAATCTTATTTCTAGCTAGGAAGATGCCAGCAACCAGCTGTCCAGCGGCATTGCCGCTTTTGTTGAGAAAACAACCACTATGAAGAAGGTATGTACTCCCAGTAGCCCCCGAGCACCATGGCGGATTTCTAAATTCGATCCGCTATGGGGCTTCAAGAGTGACTTCTGTAAGTTTTTGAATAGCACAGCCCTCGAGCGCTGGTAGTTCACAGTGCTCTATAGAGAACTTTTAAATTTCATACTGAGTAGCCCCCGAGCGTTATGGCGGATAACTATCCGGCATAAAGCTCTTAGGAAGACAAAAAATCAGCATAAGTAGCCCCCAAGCATCATGGCGGATTCTATCCATCATGATGCTCTAAGAGTGACTAAAAAATCATCGTGAGTAGCCCCCGAGCGTTATGGCGGATACCTTTCCGGCATAAAGCTCTAAGAGTGACTAACACTTCAAATTATTTTGCCAGAACTACAAGAAGGTGGTAGAGGACCTGGTCCAGGTTGTCAGCTCGCAAGAGAAGGAACTGGCAACCAAAAGCGCTCTTGTGGCGGACTTGCAGCAACAGCTTGAGAGTAGCGGTAATTTACTCAACAAGTTTTAATTCCCTTATGCTTATCCAATCAATGCTGTGCTGATACTTCCGCCATGCAGATGTTGCTAAGCTCAAGTTCACACTTGAGGGGGTGGAGAAGGGCCACGCCATTGCGATGGATGGGCTGCAGCAGCAGCTCCAGAAATCTCTGGCCGCAAACACCCTCCTCGAAGAGCAGCTGAAGGACCAGAAGCGCCATAACCTCAAGAAGGACAAGGAGATAGAGGATCTCCGCAAAGCCGCTGCTGATTTTGAAAAGCGGCGTGAAGGCTTTAACGAGCTCCTCCATCACTTCCAGGACACCTTGCTAGGTACCATTTCTTCTTACAATGTAAAGTTTTTCAATTTCTGCTATGCCGTTCGTGACGCATCTTCTTTTTCCGCTATGCAGTAGCTTTGGGGCAGGGCGAGGCGGATACCGCCGAAGGCTTGCGCATGGCCACCGACGCAGCGAAGAAGGAGCTTGATGGCCTTCTCAACGCTGGTCGCCAAGCGTGCGGGAGCCTGCAGATAGCGGGTTCTTCCAACCTCTCTGCCCTTGCGCTTACCCAGAAGCTGCTGCTGGTGCCAGGGCTCATGGCGGACTGGAAACAGTCCTCTGCTCGGGGTGGTGCCAGGACTGCTCTGACCTTGGCGAAGGCCCACTATCCCGAGATGGACCTGGACCTGCTCACCTCCGGCATCCCGGAGAGCGGCGAGGACGGTGCGCCAGTGGACGAGGCTGCCATCCGGCAGAGCGTGCTTGGATACGATCAACTGTGTGCCCTTGGCACTCAGTTGAACGTATACTATGAAGCATACGAGCTGCCAGGGTCGCCAAGCCAGGCTTCGGCATCAGCCTCCGCGGCTACTGCAGGTGGTGATGGCGGTGACGAGGTGTCCTCCAAGGTTCCGCCGTCTTCTTAAGACGTGCCCTGCAATATGGCAGGAAAAAATACTTTGCATCAATTCGGCCCCTGAGTGGGTCTGTAATTTAAACTTAAACTGCGTGTGAATGTTTCTGCACTGTGATTGATCTGCTTGTGGCGGATCAGTAAAATGCTTTTGAACTATTGCAGCTTGTTTTTATGAAGTGGTTTGATTGTGCGAAGAAACTGCCAGGCCTAGTTTTATGCAACTTGCAGTTTTTGACATGCCCAAAAAACAACACTTGAATTTTTTTTCATGCGTAGGATTATGCGATCTGCCATCCGGCTCTCTGTGCTTGACTTTTCGTGAGATGGCGAAATCTTCGCACGAACAATTCGCTAGGGCGACGATACTTAATAGCAACCGTCCAAAACCCTGAGCAGATGGCGGCTTAGATCGCCAAAAAGTCACTACTCTGGAATCCACACAGAAAACATCGAGTGAAGATCAAAACATAAAAAAGCTACGCGGACCGCTTATGGCGGATTTAAAAGAGACGCAAGTGCAAAGCACAATTGCGCAAAAAGGTTCTATACGATCTAAATGAACAATAAAGGAGGTAAAAGACTCAGAAAAAATTAAGAGTGAACCAAATGCTTTATTTCATTGATCATATAGAGGTGCCTATTACATAGCTAGATAAGTGCTAAGTGTAGAAAGGACGTAGCTGTGCAATGTTCCATGGACGATCTGTCTCGTCATAGATATCGTCGGGGTCTCTTCGTTTGCGCTTCTTACTTGGTCGCTTATCTAGCTCGCGAATATCAACGAGGTAGTAGGAACCATTCAGTAGAGCTTTGCTGGTGATGAAGGGTCCTTCCCAAGGCGGGGATAGCTTGTGGGACTTCTGCTGTTTGAGGCGTAACACCAGGTCACCTTCTTTAAATGAGCGTTGGCGAACTCGCCGGCTGTGATAGCGGCGGAGATTCTGCTGGTAGATGGCGGATCTCTGGGCTGCTAGGTCTCGTTCTTCTTCCAGCAGGTCCACAGATAGTTGTCTGGATGCTTCTGCATCTTCTTCCTTGTAGGCCTCGACTCTTGGAGAATCGTACTGAACATCACTTGGCAGGATTGCCTCTGCTCCTGTAGACTAAGAAGAAAGGGGTAAGGCCAGTTGATCTGTTTGGCGTGGTCCGTAGACTCCACATCATAGATGGCAATTCCTCTGCCCAGGCTCCAGCTGCTCTGTGCAGCGGTGCTTCCAGGCGTGGCTTAATCCCTGACATGATTAGTCCGTTGGTCCGCTCAACTTGGCCATTAGACTGTGGATGCGCCACAGATGCTAGGTCAAGGCAGATTCCGTTGTGATGGCAGTATTCTTCACCCTCTCCCTGAGACAGATTAGTGCCATTATCGGTGATGATGCTATGTGGGATGCCGAATCTAACCACAATGTCCTTGACAAATTTGAGGGCAGTTTTGCCATCAAGTTTCCTGATGGGCTTAGCTTCCACCCACTTCGTGAATTTGTCTACCGCTACCAGGAGGTGCATAAATCCCGAAGGTGCTGTTTTTAGCGGACCCACCATGTCCAGCCCCCAGACTGCAAAGGGCCAAGTTATAGGAATCGTATGCAGTGCTGTGGCGGGCATATGGGTCTGCTTGGAGTACATCTGGCAACCGTGGCAGAGTTCCACGATACGGTCTGCATCTGCCTTGGCTGTTGGCCTGTAGAATCCATGGCGGAATGCTTTAGCTACTAGGGATCTGGCGGCGGCGTGATGCCCACATTCGCCTTCGTGGATCTCTCTTAGTATTTCGATTCCATCCACTTGGGATATGCACTTCATGAAAACTCACGAGGTGCTTCGTTTGTAGAGCTGGCCATCTATAATGGTGTACGCTTTAGCTCTACGCTCGATTTGTCTTTTTTGGACTTCGTCTTCGGGTAGCTTCTTGTTCGTCAGAAATTCCAGGTAGGGCTCTGCCCATGGCAGATTGCTGGGCAAAACCGCCATGACGGGGGAGCTTGCTAGTTCCAGGATTTTCTGGATCCACCATCTTTACCGATGGTACGCGCAGATGCTCGAGGAATACTCCTGGCGGAACTGCCCTACGGCTAGATCCTAGTTTTGACAAGGTATCGGCCGCCATGTTATCTTCTCGTCGTACGTGTTTTATGTCGTAGCCGAGGAAACTTTTGGCCATCTCATCCACTTCGTCTCTATACGCCGCCATAACTTCGTTGCGAGCTTTGTATGTGCCAGCCACCTGCTGAGCCACAAGGTCAGAGTATCCACAGCACATGATGTGTTGTACGCCGATCTCCTTTGCGACACGTAGCCCGTGCAGTAAAGCTTCATATTCCGCGATGTTGTTGGTGGTGGGGAAGTGGATCTAGAGAACATAGCTTATCTCATCTCCCTTGAGAGATTTGAGTGTCACTCCAGCCCCCGAGCCGTGTAGCAACTTCGAGCCATCAAAGTGCATCACCCAATGCTCTGGTTCTGGGACGGGCGTAGTTTCCTGCGCTTCCTTCCAATCCGCCATAAATTCCGCCAGAGCCTGAGACTTGATGGCGGTGCGAGGCTTATAGTCGATGTCGAAAGAGGCCAATTCAATGCCCCACTTCGCAACTCGTCCTGTTGCGTCGCTGTTGTTGATGATGTCCTTCAGTGGGGCTTTGCTCACCACTGTGATCTTATGGTCATAGAAGTAATGCCTCAACTTACGAGAAGCTAGGAAAACTCAGTATGCCAATTTTTGGTAGTGAGGGTAGCGCTGCTTGGATTCCGTCAGGACCTCACTGACATAGTAGACTGGTCACTGTACGCCATACTCCTGCGCTTCTTCCTTACGTTCTACCGCCATGACGATGCTGACCACCCTGTTAGTTGCCGCCATGTATAGTAACATGGGTTCCTGGTCTTCGGGAGCCGCTAGGACTGGTGCAGTGGATAACACTCTCTTCAGATCCTTAAGTGCAGCGTCTGCCTCGTCGGTCCAGACAAATTCGTCTGATTTCTTCATCAGCTTGTAGAGTGGCAAAGCCTTCTCGCCAAGACGACTGATGAACCTGCTCACTGCTGCCACGCAGCCTGTGAGTCGCTGTACATCTTTTAGATCTATGGGCCGGGAGATGTCGAGGATTGCCTTGATCTTCTCCGGGTTAACCTCAATTCTGCGGTGGGAGACGATGAATCCTAGAAGTTCTCCAGCTGGCACCCCGAAGACACACTTCGTGGGGTTAAGCATCATGTTGTACTTCCTAAGATTGTCAAAGGTCTCTTGCAAATCCGCTATAAGGCCATCTTGCTTTTTAGACATAACCGCTATGTCGTCCATGTATGCGTGGATATTTCGTCCGATTTGATCCGCCAGGCACTTTTGCATAGTGCGCTGATACGTTGCTCCTGCGTTTTTCAGACCGAATGGCATTGTGACATAGCAATATGTGCCATAAGGTGTTACGAACGACGTAGCGAGCTGATCGGACTTTTTCATCTTGATCTGGTGGTATCCTGAGTAGGCATCTAAGAAACACAGCAGCTCCGATCCCGCCGTCGAGTCAATGACTTGGTCAATGCGAGGCAAGGAAAAAGGGTCCTTTGGACACGCTTTGTTCAGGCCAGTGTAATCTACACACATGCGCATAACGTTTGTGTTTTTCTTAGGAACTAGCACCAGATTTGCCACCCATTTAGTATGGATCACTTCCTTGATGAAGCCTGCTTTCAATAGCTTGGAAATCTCCTTTGCTATAGCGCGGCGCTTTTCATCTCCGAAGCGTCCCATGGCTTGTCTCACTGGCTTGGAGCCAGGAATTATCTGCAGAGCGTGCTCGGCGAGTTCCCTGGGTACACCCGTCATGTCAGATGGCTGCCATGCGAAGATGTCCCAGTTCTCGCGGAGGAACTCGACGAGCGCGCTTTCCTATTTAGGGGATAAGTTTGTCCCAATGGAGGTGGTCTTGGCGGCATCGCCAGCGACAAGTTCCACCTGTTTTGTGTCGACTGTAGGCTTAAAGGTGGGCGGGGAGGCGGAAATCTCCTGCTTGGATGCCGGCATCTCCGCGGGGTCTGTAGCGGCGTGGATTTCTTTGAACTCCTCACCGAAGAACACTGCTTCCGCGAAGGCGGCTTCTCCTTCCTCGCACTCCTTTGCCTTTCTGAAACTGCCATAAACGGTAATTATGCCAACCAGGCCTGGCATCTTCAGCTGATTGTAGATGTAACATGGCCTGGCATGGAAGCCGTGGAAGGCAGGGCGACCGAAGATCACGTGGTATGTGCTCTTGAACGGGACTACCTCAAAGGTTATAGGCTCTTCACGGTAATTTTCCTCGCTACCGAAGGCAACCTTGAGTGTGATGGACCCGAGGGACTTGGCTTGGCGACCAGGAACCACCCCATAAAAGGTGACCGCGCTATGGCGGAGTTGGGTCTTGGTAAGGCCGAGCTTCGTCAAAGTTTCCACATACATGATGTTCAGACTGCTGCCGCCATCCATTAAGCATTTGGAGAACTCATAGCCATGGATTACAGGGCATACCACCATGGCGTAATATCCATCTGGGATGTGCTCTGGATGATCATCGCGGCTCCAGTGCACCGGTACTTCGGACCATCGGACGTACTGGCGGATTTTTGGCACGGTGGCATTCAGGGAGCGCATAGCAGCTCTCTGTGCCTTGGCCGTGGGGGGTCCAAGGAATGTGTGGAAGGCACCTTTTTTGTCCTTGATTGGGTTGCCCTTGCCAGTGCCACCCTCTGCCTTTTCGGCGGGTTTGGGCGCAGGGTCTTCGTCCATGTCACTGCCATCCCTGGACTCCTTGTCCTTGTCCGCTTTCCCTTTGCCACAAGGCCGTTGTCGCCGGCTGCGCTTGAAGCCAGCCTCTTGATCCGCCTTAAGGTCATTGACAAACTTGCAGTTCCGGTTGGTGTGGTTGCACTTTCCCGAAGCGTCGCGATGGGCGAAACATGGCATATCACGGTATTCGTCGTAAGACACGGGGGCGGATGGCGCCGAAGCGGGAGTTGCGGAACTCCGCGGCTGGCCACTGCTAGTACCGCGTCCTCTTCCGCGCTGGCCGCTTTGGCTCTTGTCAGCGAAGGTTGTGGCCACCATATCCGGAGCCTGCTGCTCTTCTGGCGGATTCTTCCGTTTATTGCTGCTATTCCGCTTTCCAGTGTTCTGGATGGCGGAAGCCTTCAGAGATTCGCGGGCGTCGTCGGCGGCGGCCGCGTAGTTGCTTGCAATGGTGATCATGGAATTTAGGGTTAGTTTCCCATCGTTCCTTTCCCGCAACAGGCGATGGCGGAGCAGCTGGCCTCTCTCCAAACTGTCAATAAACGCGAGGATGGCGGATTCGTCAGTAACCCCTTCACAGGAGTTCTTCATATCAAGCCATCGCGCGAGGAAAGTTTGGGAGGTCTCGTCGTCGGCCCATCGGCACCGTTGGAGGTCACCAATGGTATGGGGTCTCTCGTAAGTCCCCTCGAAATTTTTGGTGAACGCAGTTTGCATATCGAACCAGGTTTGGATGGAGTTTTCTGCCAAGTCGTTGATCCACTGCCTCGCAGTGCCGGATAGCATCAGGGGCAAATAGCGGACAGCAACATTGGGTGATCCCCCGGCGAACTGTACTGCGTTGAAGTAGTCTTGTAGCCAAGTTAAAGGCCGATCGACTCCGTTGTACTGGCGGATATTTTTCTCGATCTTGAACCCATGCGGGATGGGCTCATCATGAATCCGTTGTCCAAAGCACTTTGGGCCGAGGAAGAAGGCTGTTTGAGACTTGGCAATCTCGTTTAGATGAGTACGAGCGTCATAGGGCTTCTGGTGCGGCGGATCCTTGCGAGAGTTGCGTGACCTTGCTGGTCCGCCACCACCACCGCCGCCGCCATGGGGGCTCCCTGGTGGGGATGGCGAAGGGTCACGTCGTCGTTTACTCTCGCCGTCCTGCAATTGATCTTTGCAGCTACGACGGCTTCCTTCTGTTCTTCGTGGAGATGGATGGTCGTCATGGCGGCGGGAGCCCTGCCCTTTGTCATCGTGGTGGCGAGTGGAGCGATGCTTGTCCTTGTCGCCGCCATGGTGCGCGCCGTCGTCATGGCGAGATTGGTCCCTTCTCTTGGATCCGCCATCTCTGCTGGCTTCCCGTCGTGGCGGATCGTCTCTGCGTCCAGCATCACGGCTTCGTCCTCGCTTGCCATCATTGTCGCGTATGATGATCCCTCCCTTTGGGACTTCGAGCGTCTTATACTTTGGTGGCGGCATGTTGGTCTTATGGCGAGGGGCAGCATTGTCTTGGTGGTATCCATAGGCAGGGTAGTTCTTGTGGGGTGGCGATGGATTTCTCTGTGGGCCTTTGCCATTCGGTTTGTCATCGGAGGATATTGGGATGGCGTTCGCCCAGTTGCGAGCTTCTCTTCTTCGGATTTCTGAGGATCCGGTGTGAGATTCGTTATCAGGGCGCGTACCATGGTTGCCAGCCCCCGGAGCCTTAGAGGCAGTGCTGGACCTGCATAGCGCGGGATCAGATTCGAGTCGTCGCGACGACGTAGCCTTCTCCTGCTGCACTAATGCTTTGGTCATCAGTTTCACTGCCGTTTCTAGGGCTGCTGGGCTCTTATTATGCTCCAATAGCTCCTTTGCAGCCACGATATTTTCAATGGGCGTGGCCCTGACTTCATCGCGGTTTTTATCCACGTATGGCGGATTCTTGATGTACATCTTGGCCAGAGTTTCCGCCGTTGGTACGGTGAACTCAAGGTTTCGTACCAGCTGCGGGTCGCCTCCCTCGTTTATCTGGTTCTGGATGAGAGTAACATACTTCTCTTCCATGTTCCTTGCGCGCTTCAGCGTGTCTTGAGCTTTAGCTATGTCGCCATCAAGCTGCTGGCCCATCTTCTCGACTCGCTTTGCTTCCTTGAGGAGTGCTCGCCTCTTCTTCTCGAGATCGTTCACATCTCTGACATAGTCAGGGGTGATTGGATCTGCTAGAGTTCCGTAGACGACCTTGTCCAGCGGGGTCGTGAAGTCTTCCAGGTGCTGGTCCTCGGGGATGGCGGGTTGCAGAGGCCTGGGTCCGCCGTGAATCTCAGGAAGTTGCTCTGTGGCAGGATCGACGGCTGGTGGCGGGTTACCCTGCTCTTTGCCGGCATCTCCGTCGTGGACTGCCTGAGATGGCGGATCACCAGTTGCCTACCCAGCATCATCTCCTTTGTTGGTTACGAACACCTGCTTGGCCGCTGCTTGCTGTTCTTCAAGTGCCTGCTGCTCCAACTCCGCCTCAATTTTCCTCATGGCGGCGTCGTAATGGTCAGAATCATAGCCCTTGCTGTCCCAGTCATCCGATTCACCACTTTCGTTAAGTGCCTCAAGGATGGATTCACCTAGGCTATCTTCTCCTCCATTGGAGGTAGATCCCGAAGTGAGGCCTGCGAACGCAACAAGGCAGTACCGTGGTGTCTCTAACGCCAGATTGCTCATGGCGGATTCACAACGGTCTTCCACCACTTCCTCTACCTCTAGGGCGGGCTGGGTGGGATTATTCTTTAGATCCGATCTGGGCAACTTAGAAAGTTCCAGGTCAGATGAGTCCTCCTCCGTTTCTAGCTCGAAAGCGGTCCGTTTGGGGATTTCAGCCATACCGATCCGCCGGAAATTGGTTTCCGCAGCGGGGGTAGGGTTTGTCTCTCCAATGAAGATATGGATATCTCCAATCGGAACGACAGTAAATCGAGCGGGGTCTTCTCTAGCCGGCACCCAGAGGTTATCCGCTGGGACAATGGGGAAGCCGAAATCATAGAGGACGCGCCCGATGGCGACGGTGTCGCCGATGCCTGCAAAGGCGGATCCCGCCTGGATCCGCGCTCTAGACGCGCTAAGCCCCACGGTGGGCGCCAACTGTCGTGGTTTCGTCAACAGATCTGCCATAAAGGTAGGGGTATGGCGGTTTGTGGAAGGGGGTGAACACGGAGGAGCGATCCGGGACGGTGGTAGCACGAGTTTACCCAGCTTCAGATCCCGCGACGGTGGCGAGATCCTACGTGCTGCTATAATTCACTATATGGCAACAAGTGCTCGATTACAATGATGAGGTTGGCTGTTTCGCTATGCGATTGGCCGTATGACTAGAACGTGCCTCAAGGGCTGCTCCACGCGGGCTTATAAAGGCGCCGGGCGTGGGCTACACGTTGGTACCGGAGCGGATACAACTTGGAGGCCTAGACTAAGTCCTATGCGTGTACGTCAAGGTAACTCGCCATGGGCCGTCTCCGGATCCGCCATGGCCTGTCGTTAGTAATCCGCCATGGGCCTGTCTAAGGATCCGCCATAAGCGCCTGCGTCCAGTATCGCCGTGGCAACTTCAGCAACTGGGCCGCCCGGTATGGCGAATCCGCCATACCACCCCTGATGGGCCACCCTGGCTTGCTGATTTAGGACTACGTCGCTGGTATACCTATTTGGTATATCCCCAACAAGTCCATAGAGGCGTACTAGGGACACGGTGTTGTTCATAAACCACACAAGTATTAAAGTTTCCGCTTAATACAATTCTAGCATGGAATATAAACATTATCATGAGCAAGAATTATAATAATAACATCTTTATTATTGCCTCTAGGGCATAATTCCAACAGTTCGGACTCATGGAAGCTACCTACGTGGGTTGTTGTTCCTCATGCTGGGTGTCGGAGTTTTAAATTATAGAATATTCTAGCATTTAGGTTGGCGCCGATGATCTAGATCATGGTCTTGAACCATACCAAGCAAATCAAGAGGACCTAATTTTGCGTAGATGTCATCCTACCGCAAAAGCGGATTATCCTACTGCTGACTTCTTCAGCGGATTTTTCTAGCCAAAAGGAGATGGCAGGTGGAGTGGTCTAGATCGGCACCGTTGGTGTTGTGCATCATCCAACCCTTGGAATCTATGAGGTTCATATGAGTGTCCGCATCCCTAGGATGATGTGGAATCACCACGTCTTCTTAACCTCCAAGGACAATAACAGGTAAACCGTAAGACAATCAGGTTGCATCAGCATGTTGTGCATTGTGTTGCTCTATTTGGGTTGGGTGACCTTGCCCTTTGCAACATCCTTCAGCTCACTGTTGACCATGGCGGGGAGAGTGCACATGGTGTCTTCCTGCAAAACATGTAGCTAGGGCATTAGATATCAAAAAAATAAGAAAGAATTTGTGGAGCATGTGATGCTTGCCATGAGGGTATATGGATGAGCCGTTGGCGACACTCCACTGGTGCCTCCATAAGAGACAGAGGGGCCACTTTGACGTCCCACAACTGGTGATGAATTCCACCCACACTGCTGATTACATGGGGGGGTGCAACAAACTAGTATGGCGTGACAAACGGTGTGACGATAACTTTTTGGCAAGACAAATTCTCCTTGGGAGCCATTATTTACCCAATTATGGAATGCAATGACTGTTTGATGCATTGCAACATTGGCTGGTTGTACCTGCTTGTACCAGGTAGTATTGGCTTCTTGATGTATTTCAGCTTGCCTTTCGATGGTTTCGGCTTTGATTGTGGACACAACATCTTTCTTTGTCCTCTCAGGATTGGCGGCCTTGTCGGCTTTTCTTCGAGTGTTTCTCTATTTTTGGCTACCAAAAAAATGTTCCCCTAGCTTATTCTAAGGTAGCGCCATTTTTTCATCTGTCTTAAACATGCATGTTTGCTTATCATGTTTGTAGTGTGCTCACACAAAGTTGCGTTCAAGTGGTTCTTGGAATGTATCTCAGGGGTTTGTGATGCCCGCTTTTACAAAATATTTGTCCTCCTTTTCCCACACGGGTATCCCTTGGTAACCACGGGTTCCAAAGTTCTTAGACATCTTGCTGATGGTGTGGCTGTTTACTAGCCCGTTCGCATGAGTTAAGCCCGTGTACTCAGCGGGAAACTCGAACCTTTTGTGCACCTTATGAAGGAGGATCTCTAGGACGTGTCAGCTGTTGGTTGACCTTAAGTTTCCTTGGGTTGACAAGTTTCTCGCAGTATTACACCTAGGTCATTGTCGTAGGTTTTTGCGGCTTCAATAGGTCTTGCCGGCTCACCCCTTGTCCACTCGTCGGACATCAAGTCTTTGGGTGCTAAGCTTGTTTGGTGTTCTTTCCTTCTGCGTCTTCTTGGCCTTTTCCCGAATAGAAGAACATAATACTTAATTGCATGTGTTAATTAAAGACATAAGAAACTTCATCGGCATATCTTAGGCACCACCCGATGATTGGCTCACTCCATTTTGTCACCAATTCTCTTGTTGAATTTGAAGTTTTGTCATGTTGTAGTCTATATCGAGTGTGTCACTACACAAACATTTCAGCAAACCCTTGGATACCCCGATGGGTAAGGTTCATCAATCCCGTATGAAAGGATCGTATGAGCGACTAGAGGGGGGGGGGTGAATAGGAGCTACCCAAATTTTTAATACTTTTCAAGTTAAGGCTAAACAAGAAGGTAAATTCTCTAGATGTGATACTCAGTGAATTTACCTAGAGTGACAAGCAAGCTAGCAATAACAATATAAGTAAAGGTACGAGTAAAGGATAGAGGTCACCGCAATGGAGACACGAAGACACGAGGATGTATTCCCGTAGTTCCTTCCTTGTTACGGGAAGTACGTCTACGTTGGAGAGGTGTGGTGCCACAAAGGCCACCAACGCCACAAAGGCTCACCCTATTCTCCGGTGAACAAGCCACAAAGGCGAGTCCACGCTCCACTAAGCGATGCCCTTGAAGGCGGCATGACACCTTTACACAAAGTATTGGGGCAAGCTCCACAACTCAATTGGAGGCTCCCAATAGGCCCACCAAGCTCTTACACACAAAGTTAAGCTTGGAGGACGGCTTCTTCCGGCTAGGAATCCGATGAATCACTCAAGTTACAAGCCCCTCAACAAAGAGAGGGGGGAAATCAAATCGCCTTGGTGGAAGTGTAGATCTAGGTCTTCTCCCTCAAATCCCAAAAGGGCTTTGAGTTCTATTGGCTAGGGAGAGAGATCTTGAGCTTTGAAGCTTTGGAATAATGGTGGAGAGAGAGTGGAAGCCGCAGCCTTCTCTTGAGGAAGAAGAAGGCTTTATATACTCCTCCATGAAATGTAGCCGTTGCTGGTCGACTAGGGCCGGAGTCTCCGGCCAGGAGGGCCGGAGTCTCCGCCCTAAGTGACTCCAGGGCCGGAGTCTCCGGCCAGAGACAGAAGTCTCCGGCCCAACTCCGGCCTGGTCACTGCTTAGACCAACTCACTAGCCCACCCTTACCTGGCTGGCCAGACCGGAGTCTCCGGCCGCTGGGACCGGAGTCTCCGCCCCACCCGGAGTCTCCGGCCAGAGACAGAAAGTCTCCGGCCTAACTCCGGGCTGGTCACTGCTTAGACCAACCGGGAGGATTGCTAGGGTGACACTCCTAGGCCGGAGTCTCCGGCCACCAGGGCCGGAGTCTCCGCCCTAGAAGTAGCAACAGCTGTACTTCGAGGATCCCCTCTCCACCAATTCCACCTTCGCAAAGCACCCTATAAGACAACTAAACCCTAACACCACTACTGGACTACGGGCTTCGATCTTTTCTTCCTTTTTGGGGTGAACCTCCGCGAGATTCTGAATTAACCTAGAAAATCTGGCAGAACTTAAATAGAATGGTTAATTCACCAAATGTTGTTAACAAACACCAAAATACATTTATTAGGGAAATGCCCTTTCACCGTATATGAAGGCACACTTTGGGTACTTGTAGTTATAACCAAGGAACTTGTGGTCGGTGTTCTCGCCATCGTATGCCACCTGGCACCACGTCCTTAGTACTACATTTGATGGTCGCCCGCACCTTGAATGCCAAGGATAAGATTTGGGGATGCCGGTCTAAGTAGTGGATTCAGTACAACTGATCCAATCCGGTGAGCCGCATAGAGATAAAATGACCAATTGAGTATTTGGATCCAGAGAGAGCGATGAAAATAACCAAAATCAGGAAAACCCCAATTAGATAAAAGAAACCTACCCCGCCGCGACCGCATACATGAATGATGTCTCCTGGCTTGTTAGGCATCTTGTCAGTGCCGCCGCCATGAGTGTATCCTCCAACGGCACCGCCGCCACCGCTGAAAATGATGAGGAGAGGGCGAGTTGGGGAGAGTGTTGTTGCCGGAAGGTGTGCAACGCAAGACATAATGGGGAGCCTAGGCGGTGGTGGGCCATACCAGTCAACATCACGGACTTGACCGGTCTCTAGGGTGGGACCTAGTGTAAACGTGAAGTCCAATACACAACGCAGTAATTTACAACTCTGTTCAGCAACAACGACATTAATTAAGTGATGGCCCATGTTGCCACCTACTACAACACATTTTTCTACCGGTAAGGATTCTACCACGGTGCATATCAGTTTGTGGCCCTTGATGGGCTCCGGGAGACCCTTGGGAAATACTTTTGGTGGGAAATTTTGCATGTGCAGGCCAATATATCTGCCGGGTACAAGGGGGAGTAGCGGGGCTTTTGTCGTGTTACTATGCCGGCATGTCTGACTCTTCTTCCTATTTGGCCTCCTACTATAGTGATATTGGAGCTGCTGCCCCGAGAGGCGAATGGCGACGATGACATGCGTTGTGGTGGTCCGGTCTTGAAGACTTCATCAGCACGGGTCCTGCCTTCGAGCTCGTCTTCAAAATCGGAGCTAACAGTCTTCGGCGCGAAGGTTCATCTGTGGGCCCAACATGGACTTCACGAGGCTGCTACGAAGAGTTTCCTTGGTTGTTGTTTCTACGGTGAAGTCGGAGTCGCCAACTAGTGGAGGAGTGATGATGTCACCTGTGAGCAACCTCGGCAACGACCATCGTCTTATGCGGCGGTGCACGTTTGGTAGCCAGGGTGACCGTGAGTTCCCTCACAACGATTGTGTTTCCTGACGATCAACGGGGGTGTTTATACTGAGTTTTAGTTGATTTTTGGATAATTAACCGGCCAACTCTCTTCTTCTTAATTAATAAAAATGACAAGTATTTTGCCTTGTTTCAAAAATAAGGTACTGCCGGAAGTACAAGGAATTGAGGACTCGACTACTGCATAGGTCCTTGCATGCAGGAATGGTCCTTTGCTTGCAGAGGAGAAGGGGATCCTGGGGACGGATTGTCAAGTTATAGCAAAGCAATGGCAACAGACAGATTGTCAAGCTATCGTAAAGCAATGGCATCCAGGACAGGGAAGGAGGTCGGCTTTTTGCGATGTGGTTAGTGATGGGAAAAATCATTTCAACTCTTCAGGGATTTAATTTGGTTTTGTTCATAGAGATTAGAGAGGCTGATGAGGCAGCATATGTATGTGCACAAACATTACTTGTCTTTAGCTTCGGAAGTAATGTTCTTTGAAGTAATTCCTGAATAACTGATTGGGCCTGTCCAATCGGAAATGTTATCATCTTTTGAATAAAGCTGAAGGCGTTTGACTAAAAAAAATGAATAGATCGAAAACTACAAACAGAACATCAACTCTTTCTGATTAAATATTTAAGCCACATACCACTTCCTTCCATACAATTCTCAAATTCTAGTAACCAGGCTATAAGTAATGTAGCACTTGCATACGCACATGCATGCATCGTACAAGTTTATTGATAGAAAACAATACACTGTCACACAAAACTGAACATTTCATCATTAAAACAAGCTAGATGATAGATGCCAGGCCACCTGGTTAGGCTGCCGGTATGAACAAACCATTCCAGGATGGCTTATTGAAACTGAAAGTTCGTAGGCTATCGAGAAGTAACAGTTCGTCAGCTGAACCCAGAAGGATATGTTGTCTTTAGCCATCAAGACAGGGCTAGCCGCCTGTTGCCTGGACGAGAGAAAACAACCTGCACGCAGTATATGTCAGCCAGTTAAGCATCACAATCGGTACCTGGAGTAATACCTCCTTTCCACAAAAAGGTGAAGGTTCAGACATAATTCTGGTCACTTGTATAATGTTCTAATTTGATATGTGAAGATCACATGTTTAGGTCTCTCTCAACAAAACACTTTCATATAAGTTCTATGATTTACTACAGTGAAAATTGATGCTCGCTATATTTAGGCCGATATCCGAAATGTCACCGTTTTAAGACCGGAGGAAGTAAATGACTTCCATTTGTTTGGACATAAGATATGTAAATATATACATATGTACCTGGTAATCTCCAACTGCTCGTGACTTGAAACCAGCCGCAGAGTATATGAGGTAGTACTCCCATATACGGATGAACCTGTTATCAAAACCCAGGGCCAAAACTTGACTGCAACAAGAAAAAGATAGTGATAAGAAATTAACACTAACTGAGTAATCAACTGTAGTAATATAATGGCAACAAATTTACTTGCTCAATGAACAAATGATATATGCGCTAGTGACAACTGTAACAACAACATTCTTCAATGTGAATCACATGTGATATATACACTTACTCTTTGTTGGCAATGAAGTTGTCCCTCCAATGTATCAGAGTTGTGTAGTAATGGGGCCCAATATTCTCCACATGCTCTATGCTACAAGATCATAGATAGTTCAATTAATTAATCGAGATCCATCCATGACCATGCATGAAGTAACTAATTAATCAAGCATATTGATGTAAATAAAACGTACCAGAATCTTGATGACGTGGTCATGGCAGACATTACACGGGCCAAAGAAGGAAGGCAACCGCCAGGGAATATGTACTCTTTTATGAAGTCTGGCCTTTTTCTGTATTGCTCATACCGTTCCTCTGAAATTGAGATGAACTGGACGCACAAATATATATTTGCAGATAAAGTTTAGTTCATGACCGTGTAAACCTAAATTAAAGTCTTGATTGGATTGGGTGTTGACAATGATATTTGTCCTGCAGTACTAACCTGGAGGACCAATATGCCATCTTCAGCCAAGTGAGACTCGCAGATGGCAAAAAATTCGTCCATGTATTCATGGCCAACATGTTCAATCATACCGCTGATTTAGTTTATACAAGAAGAGGAAAATGTAAGCACAGGTATTTCCCTAGCCACAGCGCGCATAGTTAGTAATACTTACCAGCTTATGATTGCGTCATACTTGCAAGGTGGTATTTTACGGTAGTCACACAGTAGAAAAGTTATGTGCTCCTAACAAATAATAACAATAGACAGTAGAATTGTCAGCTAGGATTTCACCCTGCCCAAGTAAAGTATGGAGGTCTGGAGGATAAAAAAGCTAAAATACTCAATACCAAACTTTATGAATGAACACATATGGTGGAATGGTAATTAATTACTAATAAACAATTAAACTGGAGATGTATTGCGTAAAGAAGGAGTAACATAGAACTAACCTCTAAGCCAGCTTCTTTTACTTTTTTCTCAGCATATTTAAGCTGCTCCTCTGACAAAGTGACTCCAGTGTATTTGCAGCCAGTTTGCTGAACCACTTGTATAGCTAAACTGCCCCAGCCGCTACCGATATCAAGAACATGATGCCCCGCCGTAACTTTAGCCTTTGGTTAAACATGTATTTTGCAAGAATGAAGTACCATCAGATCATGTTCACAACATTTTCTAACTAGTAACCAGTCTAATGACATGATTTCTCGAGACATGACAGTATTACCTTGGAGATTAGAAGGCTGAGTTTACGTTGCTGGGCTGCTTCTAAGCTTTCGTCCTCCATCTACGAGTTTAATTTTAGTCCAAGAATTCGTAAAACTACTCTACAAAATTTATCAGCTGCATAAAATAATCAGAAGATATGCAAACCTTGAAAACTGCACAAGAGTAAGTCATCGATTTATCCAGAAAAAGCTTGAAAAATTCGTTACTCTGCACACATATATAAGAAGACAGAACTATCAGTACTGTTTGGTTTATTATTATAGACGCGTGGAAAGTAATGAATGATAAAAAAGCTTTTTGATATGTTTGGAACACAAAAACCTCAACTCAATAAGATCTGCAATAATCCTGGTATTATAATTGACCTAAGCAACTGTTATCTTAATCTTGATGGAATGTAATAACAAAAGAAGAGACATGAGTACTGACAAGATCATAGTGCTGAGAGATATTTCGACGAGTTTGTGTCGCAGTGTTCTTCCTCGAGACATGGCGCAAAAAGTATTTAGCATATTTCAAATTAGCTATTGCATGCAAGGGTGTCGACCAAGCCCTGCAAACCAAGAACAATTACATAAGTATCAGTCACAAACGATTAGATTCTTAGGTACTACATTTTTATCAAACAATTCATAGGAACTTAGTGGAGAATTGAAGGTTTCAGAACCCTTTTCTGGCAATGCCGCGGTTCCTACGCTCATCTCTATTAGCAATGAGAATCTGCAAAGAAATGGATCATGGAATTGATCTGAAATGTAGAAGAAATAGATCTACCAATAAGCTCATGAACAATGGTATAGTTTTACCAGGACAAGATTCAGAAGGCCTTCTCTCTTGTCAACAAGAGAGTAACATCCGTTAATATAGGCTTCTGCCAAGCCAATGCTCCCTTCTGTTGTAACCTACAAGCCATGAGAGAGCCAGGATAAACACATGTAGTTCAAATGAGAAGGTGGATAAATAATTAAAGTGGAGTATAAAAGAAATTAAGAATCATTCATGTACACAGCACCACTCAGGAAAATGTAATAATGCATGTGTAAGCAGAAAAAGAGAAGAGAAGATAACCTTCCAATAGAACAAGGGGTCATGAACTCGTATGACAGATTTTACAGGGCATTTGTCGCAAACCTTACCAAAGCTGAACACACTACCTCCTTCTTCGACAAAGCTGCACAAAAACTATAATGGTTAAAAATATTCATAATTAGATGTCGCTTAGTATACTGACTCATACAAGTACTCACATCAAGTTACCGATGGTTATGTATTGGTTAAAAAATCTTGCAACAGCAAGGCGTGCCCCAGCCTCGATCCATGATGGAACTATCTGCTTTGGGTTCAGCAGAAGCTCAGATTTCTTTCCAAGCAAACCTTGAGCTGCTGTCCTCCCAGACTGCATCGATTCAATATGTCCAACATAAAAAGACCTAACATAACTATTTCATAAAAAAGTCATTCTGAATTATGCGACTGAAACTAAAAGCATATATGTTAGGGTGGGGTAAACAGCCCCTGACAGATTAGATGAATAAGGAGAAGCTTCGGACATAAGCCGACCAGGTTATGGTTATGATAGGATTAGATATGTTTAGCTTTGCTAGAGATTAGTTGTTTAGGGGCTAATAGAAAATCTTGTCTCTAAACAGGGACAGCCAAATAATATAGTAACGCTTTAATCACAGTTCCTCACTTGTGTCCTTGTCATCCTCGGCGAGATAGCTTGTCAACCCACTTGTAAGTTGTGCCCATGTTAGCTCTCAACTCACAGCAATGGTGTTCGAAGGGTGGCACTCTATCTCCGCTGTCTAGAAAGAACGGAAGAGATGTTTTGGTCCAGCTGAATGCCTTGCTGCTTATCCGGTTTGCTGCTCGATTTATGGAGATTGGGCCAACAATACGTGAGCATGGCTGTCACCTCTTTGCGTCTTTCTTGACCGCCTTCCTGGTATGGGAAAGTGGTGACAAACCTCATCGACAGGACAGGACATGCGTGACAGTCTTAGGGCTCGTTTGATTCATAGGATTTGTGTAGGATTGGGATCCTATGGAAATTTTCCTACGGAAGCTGTTTGATTCATGGGGTCACATTCCATAGGAATCTTGTAGTGTAAATTTCAAAGAAAAATAAAATTAGTTCAGACCCCATCGAAAATTCCTTCCCTAAAATCAAAGGGAATTCCTCTTCCCATAAGATTTAAGTAGACATGACATCCCAATCCTATGTATTTTCTATTCCTATACTTTTCCTATCATGTGAATCAAAGGAGCTCTAAAAAGGAAATGGACAGCATGTGCATGCAAATACCTTCAATCCGTCTTCATGGAAGCCATGACCTGCAATCCAAGGTAGACGAGACATTTGAGACCTAATTTTCTTTAGAACATTTGACAACTAACTTAAATAATGTAGTAAAATTATATTGTACATCTACAAGCAAGTTGTAACGAACAAATTATCATGAAAGACATTACCTTGATATGCCCCACAGAACCATATTCCTCTCTTTCCCTGGATCTGATCAAACTGAAGATAAGCCTTAGCCGCAGCCACAGACGGAACAGGAAGGCTTATAGACCATTTAAGAAGGACGTGATTCGGAACACAAGGGGGATTGAGTGTCACGAGGAAAGGCCTGACAGATTCAATTTCCTAGAAGCGCAAAAAAAGAACAAACATACCACACAATTAAGTAATCCATTCATACAGCTGAAGAAGCTAGACTGAAGCTTTCCATTTTGATGCTATCGTGATGAAAATCTGTCTGTAAGAAATTTACCTGAATATGGTTTAGCCAGTAAGTAACAGAAAACCCAGTGCTAGTTGTCCCTACGAAATTCCAGGCACTCCATGCCGACGGATTTCGGGGCATCAAATTTTGATCGCAGTGGAGGTACACATCCCTGCGTGTCAGACAATTAGTAGATGAAATCAAACTTTACTGATGTGTTCATTTGGCAATAGTAGACAGGCTTTACCTTTGGACATACTGACAGGCACCTAGAATTTTCAGTTCATAATGTGTAGCTTCAGCTCCTAGTACTTTGAGGGCATTAGGTGCATGGACCCCAACGATGACACTGTCGTATGTTTCCTCTGAACCATCATTTTCCAATATCTTGTAGCCAGCTGTCAAGATAGAGGACTGTATCAGTTAGTGGATCAGTAATATATATGGTAACACACACATTGTTCATAAAGGTGGGCAATCAACAAAAAAAAAAAAAAAAACAAAGAATAACGCATGTACCTCCATCAAAACTTGAAACAGATTTGACCTGACAGCTGGTTTTAATTCGACAGCCCATGCTTTCCAATTCTCCTTTTACCTTGTTTACATAGGACTGCAAACGAGCCTTGACAGTGGGCAAATGGGAGTGACGAAACAGCTGAAAGTGCAGCAACTTATTCATCAGCTTTCAAAGACAAATTAGATATTAAGTATGCAAATGCAATGTGTAAGGAACATGTATACAAAGTTGCTAAGCACCTGAAGAAGGTCATGGTTACAAAAAAATGACAGCACGGAGAAAGCTGAGAGGCTCAAAACACCTTGTGATGAACATGACCAACTGCCCGCGCAGACTGGAATCTGCACCAATATATATTTCTTTTTCAAAACTGCATTAAAAACACTTTGTTTTAAATAAAAAAACAAGCTAACATAACCAGCTGGCCTTACCGTCCCCTGCACCCATGCATGTTTCCCAGATTTTACTTATAATAATCTGAATGTTTTATCTAAATTTTTCATACTTATTAGGAAATTATAGTTTCTCTTTAAATTTTTTAAGTAACTGTCTAAGAAACATGATATATCAAAACTTGAATACAGAAATGATGATGTGAGATTTTGGAAAAATAAAAGGTTGTTGAATAAACTAGAAAAAGCATAAGCAAGTAGATTAGAAGCAGTACAAGATAAGCCTCTTGGAATGAGAGGGAATATCCATGCGACTGAATGAACTGCCCCACCGTCTCGCTACGGTCCAGATCAGGGTTATGCTCATGGTACTCCAGGTACCTTCATTCCAAAGATCAATCCAGCGAATTAATTGTTATCATCTGTGAACACAAGGCATATATTGTCCAGCTACAAACACAAATGGAACTATTATGTATGCACATGAGAACTGAGGGACTGGAGACTGCTTACGTCAGAGCATCCTTTTTGAACCTGAGTATCTCACAGACCATGCGCCAAAAACTGGTTTTCAGTATGTTGGCTTTCTGCGCCAAGAGGCTCGAGATACCGCTGCCATTTCCCCACTCACATCCTCGGCCGCCACCGTCCGATTGTGTACTCACTGAGAAAGACATGTCCGATCTCTCCATCTCCACCCCAAGCCCTTCTAACCATTCCACCATGTGGGGATATGTTACCTACATTTTTATCGCACAAATTTTTTTGGTGACGAACACAAAATATTACTCCATGTTATAATTTAGGTTTACAAAGATCCTTCCATGTTTAGTCAAGATTACAACCATGCATGCACATTAATAAGATATAAATTAAAATAAGACAACATGTACAACTACAACTGCATTCCCAACCATATAGCATCAGTGCTCTCCTGACAAGATTGTATCTTCTCTTAAGCATCAAATGTAAAATCATAATTAATGCATATACTGTGATCTACTTGTGCCTAGGAATAGCTTCACTGGCAAATCGCGTCAACGCAACTTAAGATTAAGAAGCTTATAGATCTTCACTGGTACGGTAGGATTCAACAATCCAAGATGCTCATCGGGTTGCCCCAAACAATCACTGACTGTATCAGAGAAAGTAGACAACAATGTTCAGATAATGTACCAAACGCCATAACCTGAAACGAATAGGGATAACTGAACTACTGAAGTTCAGAACTAGGAGGAAACAATGACTAGAAGACTGATCCCAATGGGCAAACGTGTCTGTAAAGTTCAAATTTTTCTTCTGGAATCGCATCATATCAATCAAGTACACTAAAGAAGTTTGTAGAGAATAGAAATTCAACCAACCAAATCCAATTGGCGCCAGCATGAATTGGGTTGAGGAAAATCATCCATGCCGAAAGTGGCCGCTGTGGTTTCTTGGGGCCACCAGGATCGGCCTTAAAGTGGCCTCCTGGGCGTCGATGCAGGCCGGCGGAGTGACGCGGCGCCGTCGGGGACCTGGGGCAAGGAAAGAGAGTGACAGGCGGTAGAGGTGAGGCAGGTCGACGCATCGCGGCGACGGCCGCCGCCAGAGGTGACGACGGCGGATGCTGCAGGCTAGGAAATGTGGGCTTGCGCTGGAGGCGAGGAAATGACAGCATGGACAAAAGCGGCGGCGGCCGAAGCGGGACGGGCAAGGAAGCCGGCGGTAGACCTCGTGAGGGGTCAGGCGAGGAAGGAGGGGTACGGCTTGAGATACGCAGCCGCGCGGGGGATCGCTAGCGTCAAAGATTGGGAAAGGCTCCCCATCAGGCCACCGATCTCGGAGAAGATCGATGTCTTCCTTCCTCCCGCGTCGATAGGCCCACCAGTGTATCTTCTCCACGGGAGCACTGCCCCGCGAGTGCGCTGCCGTCAGGCCCCTCCAGCTTCGAGGTCCCCTCCTTCCTGCTGATCTGAGCCCCTCTCCTCCCTTCTTCTTCTTTGTGGAAACATTAAGAGATCAAGTTTATGGATGGCTATTGTCATAAAAACTTTAAATCGAGAGTGTTTTAAGCCTAAAAGCTAATGTAATAGAATTGGGGTCGTCTTCTCTGGCACCTATGGGTCCCAACGAGCCGGATTTATGGTCAAGGACGCCGAATCAGCGAGATCTAGTCCGCTATGGACAGTTTCATGTGGTTTTTTATTCGATGTTGTATATGTTAGTTAATTTTATAACAAACGCGTAAGATTTTTGTAGCGAGAGCACATACGAGACGTTGCAATGCTTTTACCTAGATCTAGTCCGCCACAAATAATATTTTTCAGAATATAACAAACTTGTATGATTTTTGTTTGTATAGCAGACTTAAGATATTGCAAAGGTTTGCTACAAGTTTTGTGTTATCATATTTTTTGGATGTTCTCAAATATTACAAATATGTAACTAATTTTTGTTATAATTATTTTTGTTTTTTGTTGAAATAGTTAGTATTTTTGTTGTTAATTGTTTTGGTAGAAAACAATGTTGTTAATCATTTTTTTATTGCTACAAACATGTGGTTCTTTGTTGTAACAATGTTTGTTTTGTAACATCTACCTTTTTCAGAATGTTGGGAAATGTTTGTTGTAATAGCATATATTTTTTTGTATGCGGGTTTACAATATTTTATTGTAATACTAGTTGACATAAATCTACCGTCGAGTGGATAGGGTTAGGACTGCGGGTTGGGTTTTCCAAAAAAAGCAAGGGGCTAAAATATAAATTCTAACACAAATCCGCCCCTACAATAGGACCACGGGTTAGTTTCATAAAAATCAAGGGGCTAAAATGCAAAACTGTATCGTGGCTTGTTCCGATCGCCAGATCGCGATCGGACGGCGCGGTCCGCAATTGATCCCCCCCCCCCCCCCCCCGAGATCAGTCGACATATGGCTAGCGTCGCCCCAAAGATTTGCATCCATTTACACAATGTTGCAGAGAGAAGAGTCTTACTGAGATTAAGGGGTTTGGTTTCAGACCACATTTTATCAAGCCAAAGTTTGATGTTAGGATGGAAATAATTAAAGTAATAAAATAAAATATAATATATATATATATATATATATAGTTACATATGTTCATCTATTGTATAAAATTTTACCCACACCCACACCTGATGGGTACCTTTATTCCTTTGGTTCCTAAAATAGATATTGATGGGTATCTATTGGGTAGATCAATATATCATAATAATTTGTAATTTATCGGCATCACCACATCACAATCATGTTCTCCTACTCTCTACTAGTCCACCTCCTGCCTATCTCGCTCCTACTTACCATCGACATGCTTGTTGGGGAGGATGGTGGCGATGTCACCAACTCCATGCCTTGTGGCAGCATGTTAGGGAGGGGACGTGCATCAAGAACTCGAAGGCACACATCTTTTCTCTGAATGGTAGGGTTTTGTTATAACCATGAGAACATGATTGTACCTATGCCTACCCATAAATTGATGGGCAAGATAAGGGCCGTACCATAAATACAAATTGTGCCCATACTCTATTTATATGGGTAGGCTACCCGCGGATAACCATACCTATAGGTAAAATTGTCATCTTAGCTCTTCCTTTAGTAAGCTGACATTGAGTAACGTGACCATCGTTTAAGCCACAACGCATGTCAAATGCTAGTTTTATGTTTTTCTTTTACTTTTGGAACTAGTTCCTATATTATAATGGTAGTTTCTCATTGACGAAAAGAGGAAACCGGTGCATCCTCTTGATCGGTAGCCGAATCTCTAGTAATCAATCAAATTAATAATGTTTGCTAAAATATTGATGCCTAATTGCACTCATATGAGTGAGGAGGGAAAAGAGAACACCATCTTTCTATGTACCCGCAATGCAGGTTTGAAAATGGCTAGGTTGTCGAGTGCTCACCCTATTTCACATCGACACCATAATATTTATGCCGAATTTAGCAATGGCAACGATATGGCTAGAATTATAGTACTATGTCAAAAAATAATAACATGTCTCAACAATGTGGTTCCTTGCGACAGATAAACAACACATGTATGCAAATCTTAAAAGGAAACATATCACAATCTTAGATTAGCACTAAATTATTAGGAAGCAAACAAGAATTTTTTTACTTGAGCAAACAAGAACTTTGGTTGCTGAGATTGAGGTAGAATTTCTATCCGAAGGTTCACCTCTAGTTTTGTGTCTGATGCAAGATTTTTTTCTCGAGAAACTTGTTTTATGAAAGGCATTGAAATTACCGTTACTGTGAAATCTCTCAGATCTCGGCATCATAATGCTAAAATAAACATCTACCCTTACATCATCGTACCATTGTTAGAGCATTGCGCTTACAACCAACCGTCCACAAGTTCGAACCCTCTTTCTTCATTGTAAATACTAGAAGAATTCCCCGCACGTTGCAGCAGGAATCTCTTCAAAATTTACTATGTGTTAAGACATATGAAATATGATATTTTCTATTAAAATCTGAAGATTCAATTGTCACAATATTCAAGGGACTAAATTTAATTGATGTGATATTGTTGTGTATTTGCCAATAAAGTGGTGAAGTGGTCAAATGTATGGAATAAAAGAATTGATGAGGTGGATATGTTGTAAACATATAATTAATGTTAGTGGGATGACATACAAAATTGGTTGGCTAATATAGTGGGTGATGTGGATAGCTTGCGTGTCGAGATAGACAACTTAAATAACTTCCTAATGGAGTTTCACTTTATAATAAGTATAGATTTTCTTTTTTTATGACGTGAAGCACAATCAGCAAAGAGAGTGACCTGTCCAAAAAATAATGGTGTCGGGATAAAATGTGAAACCCACAATTTTGAAGCCATATCCCTAGCATCTTGCCACCACACCCACCTATCCTATTGTTACTATTATCATGCCTACCTTATTTTACCTTTTTTGAAGTTTAAATTCGAACTCATCCAAATTATTTGAGCGGTAAACTAGAATTTTGGTTTCTACTCTTTTACTGGAAATATCATTTGAGAAAAATAATCCCGGTTTGACATGGGGTTGCAAAGAAGGCCTCCCACCACCGGTTAATGCTCCTGCGTGGGAGCCAAAGGCACTAGAACTTGGTACATTTATACTACGAGTAAGGCCTCCTTTGATTCATAGGGTAGAAAAGCCAAAGACATAGAAAATACAAAGGATTGGAATGCCCTGCACATGTGGATCCTATGGACACATATGAATCAAACAGATCTGAAAGGAAAACAATCCACAAGGTCCAATTCCTATAGAAATCCCGAGTAAATCCTTTGAATCAAAGGAGGCCTAAAACATAAGTGGACATGTACACAACGCCTAATGCAGACTTACTCTTGGACAAAATTTTATTATAATACTTTTCCAAAATTTCTGTATTTCTCAAGAAGCCATAATTCTTTCTACCACGGAGAATTTTTCACAAGCTTATGAAACATCCTCGTCGTGACACTTGAACGTTTTTGTGAACTTTTTTTTAAAAAAAATCAATTTTTTTACCAAAAGCCACAATATTTTCTTCCCTCCGAGTAACGGAGCCAAAGACTGGTGTCGCGGCGCTAGATGATCTATATATGAGGTATAGATATGGAAAAACTAAATCTCTTCGTTCACTAATATACTACTATAAGACATTTTTTGAAAGCAAATTTAGCTTCCCAAGACGTTGTACATTAGTGAATCAATTAGTGCTGACTAGATAATTTCCCCATGCACTAGCTAGGAAGTGATTTTGTATAGATAGATATAAGACTAGTCACAATGCATAGTATTATATATTAGTATCATGCATATGATACTACTATATAATATCACATCTACAATGCATAGTATCATAATTACATCATATAATATTTTGTAGAATCTTACGGTAAATATGTGTATATGATCATATATAATATCACTCTCACCTCTCTTCATTAATTGTCACACGCCACATTAAATTTTTACCAACATGGCATACATAATACTAGCTAATGATATTCCTATTATCACTCGTCTAAGTTGAGAATCTAAGTCTCAAAACGATGGGATGTTCGAGTAAAATGCATGGGAAGAAGGAAGCTAGACCTGGTTGAAGCTCATGAAGCCGAGGTCAAGTTGGACCTCGCGTCCGGCGCCGTCACCGACGGCCACCGTTCTGGCATGCCCTCCGAGGCATTGCTCCGCCTCATACAAGGTCACACGCACGTCGCCTCCGCTCGTGGCAAGCAGCTCGTGCGCCGCCGCCAGCCCACTCACCCCGCCGCCCACCACCGCCACCCTCATTCTGCTATGCTCGGCTTGCTCTCTCGCTCTGCTCTAGATGCTCTTGTCTCACGCTCTCCCGGCCCCTTCTATTTAAGCTGGAGTGGACGATCGGCTCGTCTAGTGTGCCTCGCAACTTGTGCATAACGTCGGTACTGCGTCTCTCATCAAGGAAACGGATTAATTCCCGACGTACGATGGCACATCACGTGCATGACACTAAAGGCTATTTTGACGATCTTCACCACCAGTGACCAGCCACACTACCTCCCTCGGGCCGGCCGGTAGTTCCCTAACCAGCAACCAGTGCTGCGCTAGGCGGCTTCCATGCCGCGTGCCGTTTGCGCGAGGATATAGCATGTGCAGGAGGAGATAGTATGTTTTTAAGGCACTTGACACAAGCATCTGTAATTGCTCTTGCATCACTGCTACAATAAAGCTCATATACTACGCGTTTTGTGTTGATTGCTACGTGATTTACTCTACCACCTAGGCAGCTCTCTATCGTACAACCTTTTGATCATTATGCTAACATGGTGATGATAAATGTCTTATTGGACACATATTAAGTAGTCATGCATGGGATTCCGCCATCTCATGCTTACATCATCAACGTTAATGGTACTGTGGACTAGGGAGTAACTAAATCTAAATTTCTGAGTGATTTATCCAGAAATTGTCAATCCAATTATCTTCAGCAGTGAATTCCTCTTGACTAGGGCATTAAAACAAGATTCCACATTGTTATGTTTCGCCATGTTTTTCATCACACCAGTTACCAAAATAAGGTTCTGTGATTGCCATGTTAAGAGTTAATAGGCTCCACGGTAATAATGTATGGTTGCCAGATAATTGTTTGTATGTTTTTTAAGAAATCCTATTTAGGATAGAGAGTGGATATTCAAGTGTTAGTGTGTTACCAAGTTTACAAAATCGGTTTTACCAGATTGGTATTTTGTCAACTATTTTGGGTTGTTAGCTCGGGCCCCATGGCCAACTCCTCCAAACTGGAGGCCTCGAGGGCCATCTTCATGGCCGTATCCTCATCTTGCTTGGGCGGTTGAAGGGGACGTCGGTGGCCTCCTTTTTGACCCCCGGCCACAGCTCCGACGCGACCACACGACCAACTCCATCTCGCCAAGCCAGCCGCACGTGACGATGTCCTCGTCCTGGGTGTCGTCTTCCTCCTCTTTGTCCTCCTTTGGTCCGCCTTGCGCCTCGCCCGTGAAGTACGACCGATGACGACGGTCATGTTCTAGCTCGAACCACCAGTCCCACATGACAAAGCAGGGGTCGTAGGCCGGGTAATTGTGCAGATCCCATAGAAGGAGAGCACGGCGGCACCGGATCTCACGACGGGCCCCCACGCCCGAGCACAACGCCGGTGGCACCGGCACCCTGCCTTGGCTCAAATACCATCCTTCATAAAGATGAACATCTGGCCATGGGACGGGCTCCATGAGATCAGTACATGTGCACCACCTCGACGATAGGGTTGGCAGCGACCCACGAGGGCGCCCCTTCTTTCCCGAGGACGAGCTTGCCTCGTGGTCGTGCTTGCCACCCCTCCTGAAAGGACTTTCGCCCGCCATTGCTGCTGGCAGTAGGGGAGAAGGAGCTCTAGATTAAATCTAGATGTAGACAATGTTGTGTTTTACCAATGTGTAAAATTTCAACTTAAAATCTCTGATACTTTGGGCTGTGCAAAAATGATAAAATCTGACATCTATAATAGTGACCAGTGCTAAGTTTCAAAATCTCAAAACCCGTCAGATTTTGTATTTTTTGTGCAACCTCTAATATAGAAGGATGCGAGTTGATTTTTTTCAGGTTGATAGAACATACCATTGTCTACATCTATATTTATTTTCAGATTTTCTAAAACTTTTAAATATTGTTTTGAATTTTTCAAAAAGGCCACATGTAGCTCGAGCTACAAAAGTTCACACTCAGGTAACACGCATATATAGGCCGATTCCACAATCAAGTCATTGTGTAGAAATTCAGTAATCATGACCAAACCAATAGGGATCTTAGTCGCAGAACACAATTATTCCCTAGAGTGAGTACCCGCATCTGCCTACTGCAGATCAAGGTACAGTAATTAACAGCATCTGCCCACAGCGGAAGGACTTCATTACTAAATTTAGATATTACAAGGACTGCTCTGTCCCATTATGCATGTGACCCTCTTCATACGCAGCCGTGCAAGTGCAGCTACACTGGATTTTTCATGCACTGACCAGCCACGGTGATGCGCTTTTATCATTTGCAGCAATGCACTGTACAACTCATTTGTGCAGCAGCGGATAAGATGGTTGGCCGAAGTCAAAATTGCTGAGAACATCTCAATTTTTTTTTTTGCTGAGAACGAACTAAACTGTCCCCCGCGCGTCCCTCCCGCTTGCTAGGCCAACACGGGAGAAACTGAGTGCTGCCGGCCAGGTCCTCCTCCGTCGCCGCTAGCCTCGCCAATTGCCATGGTGGCGGTGGCGCTGGTTTCCGAAGGCGGCTTCGGGGAGATCGCGGTGGACTCGGTATGATCCGTAGCCGCGGCGGCCCCAGGCTTTGGCGGAGGCCACCTTGACGACCTGGCTGCATATGGGCGCGGCTTCGATCTGTTAGAGCATCTCCAAGGTTTAACAGCTGCGTCATATTGTCTCCGCGCTATATTAATCGTCGGTTTAGAGCACTAAAGACACAAAATGTTCCTTCAGCATGCGCTGTAAACTACACGGTGCTGTAAAAAATTTAGGATGCGGGGCGTTTTGCACTATCCTAGGCGGTATACTTTGGACGCCGGCTACAACGCGCGGCATCACTCCCACTCGCACGCGAAGAAAACCTACCAAGATATTTCTCTCCCGCGCCTCGCCGCCCCAACGCCAAATCCCCGCCTCCGTGTGGCCGCCGGCGCAATTCTGGCGATGGACACGACCTCCAGCACCTTTCCAACCCCTCCCTACTCTATTCCACCTACCGCCGACCCTGCCGCCGTCGTCGGGGCGCCGCCAAATGCGCCAAACCCTAGCGGTGGCGCCGACGCCAGGAACACCTCCGCCGCCGCCCGCGCTCTCTTCATCCCGCCGCGTCCGGCGCTGCACACAAGCGCTGCCACCGCGTAGGTCGTCGGCATGGCGCGGCCAACCGCACTGCCGGCCAAGAGGAAGGTCACCGCGCCGAAGCGCACGTCGCCCGCAACGGGTGCCGACAAGCCGCTGAAGAAGGGGAAGGTGCCCGCTCCTCGGCGCGTGCAACAACCTCCGCCGCCGACGCCATCAAGCAATCATCCTACGCCGCCGGCGCCATCCGCCGGCGAGCACATGGTGTTCGATGAAATGCCAGATAGGTAAAAAATCTTTTTTTGGATATTTTAGTTTAGATGCATAGAAAAGATGAAAGTGAAATGAAATTCATTGCAATGTAGTGTTGATGATGTGAGTTTCATGGAGACAATGAATGTTGGATCTTCCTTCTCTCATGCACACGCGAATGAAGAGATTGTTGAAGAGGAGGAGTAGGATGTTGATGAGGAAGGAGAGGGGTTGATTGGAGCGCGCCATACCGGTCGGTCGGCAAACTACACCATAGCGGAGGACAAGTTGCTTTGCAAGACATGGTTTACAATTGGAATTTATCCAACTGCCGGCTCCGATCAAACAAGGGAGACCTATTGGATGAGGATGAAGGAGTTCTTCGACATGTATCGAGATGTGGGAAAAAAGAGCAAGAAAGGCAACAAAATTCTTGGCAAGCCATTCACCATGCATCATTATTATGATGGGCTAGCGAATGAGGAGAAGTGGAAGACCCATGAAAAATTGGATGCAACAACATAGCCACGAATGCAACCGGCGAGGCAACAATCATGGATGGTGATGACTCAAGTGAGGAAGGCAAGAAGAGAAGCTCCACTCCTCACTCGGTTACCAACACAAGGAGGAACATGCTTGGAAGAAAGGCCACCAAAGACATGAAGGGGAAGAAGGCCGGAGATGATGACATAGAGATTGCTATGGATAGGATTGCCAACGCAAGGTTGCAAGCAAATGAAGATAGGAAGGTGGCAAGAAACTTGGAGCAAGAGGTTGAGGCTTGGAGGGCAGCTTTAAAGGAGAGGCTTGCTGCCAACAAGGAGAGGAGGTTGGCATTGGAGGAGAAGAAGCTCGCCAATGAAGAGCACCAACGTCTAGTGGAGGAAGAGAGGAAGTTCTTCTGCATGGACACTTCCAACATGGATGAAAGGAAAAAGGAGTACATCAACCTTGCTCGCTATGAAGGTTGGCCAAAAAAAGAATGTTGGCAACCAATATGAACGCACCTATGACCGGCTATGGAGGCTATGTAGGCATGAGTGCCCCGGCGGGTTTCTTCGGCACCGGCTATGGTGGCGTGGGAGCGCCGTTGGGCATGTTTGGAGGAAGCATGGCCGGTATTGCCAGAATGGGATTGGGAAGCGTGGCCGGTATGGGATGGGTGGCTTTGGAGTAGTCTTCGGAGGGCCAAGTGCACCGATTGCCGGCATGGGAGCACCGGCGGGTGGTGTCTATGGAGCCATGGGAGCACCACCGGGGGGATTCGTGGCCTCTATGGATTCTTCTCGACCTCCTACAACTCATGATGTCGATGAAGAAGAAGAAGCAAAAGATGGAGATGACTTCAAAAATGTGGATGAGTGATGATTTTATCTTGCATTTGTGATATGCAAAATGTGTGTTGCACTTTGTGTCAATTTGAACTATGATATTTGTGTGTGTTTGTTGAACTATGTCATGAAATGTAACTATGCTAGATCCTTTTGTTGATGATTTATTTGAGTAATTGATCTTGTTGAATAGATAGAAGTGTGTGAATGTTATTTCCGCCAGTGATGCGCGCTGTAATTTGGAGCGCCCGGTGGAGGAGCATTTTTTCCCCGGCGCCCGTGTTGCAATTCGGCACCTCCGGTGGAGGAAAACCCTGTGATACGTCTCAAATGTATCTATAATTTTTGATGCTCCATGCTTGTTTATACACCATTTGCTTTGTGTTTTGTTTACACTTCATGGCGTTTTTATGCATTTTCCGGAACTAACCTATTAACAAGATGCCACAGTGCCAGTTCCCTGTTTTCTGTTGTTTTTGTGTTTCAGAAAAGTTACACAGGAAATATTCTCGGAATTGGACGAAACAAAAGCTGAAGTCCCTAATTACTTGACATGAAGACGGAGTCCAAAGGAGAGCAGGAGACGGACTAGGGGCCGGCCACACCTGGTGGTGGCGCAGGCCAGCCCTAGGTCGCGCCACTAGGGGGTGTGACCACCTGGTCCACCTCCCGACATCGCCCTTCCGCCTATTTAATCCCCTCAACGGGAAAACCCTAGGGCCCGAACTCTTTTCCAGAAAACATACTGCAAGCCACCGCCATCATCGATGCGAGATCAGGAGGGTCCAGAAGCTCTTCCCGGCACCCTGCCGGAGAGGGGAATCACCACCGGAGGCCTTCTTCATCACCATGTTTGCCTCAGGAGTGATGTGTGAGTAGTCTACCTTGGACTACGGGTCCATAGCAGTAGCTAGATGGATGTCTTCTCCTCCATGTGCTTCATATTTAGATCTTGTGAGCTGCCTATCATGATCAAGATCATCGTTATGTAATTCTACATGTTGTGTTTGTTGGGATCCGATGAATATTGAGTACTATGTCAAGTTGATTTATCATCTCTATGTTGTTTATGATCTTGCATGCTCTCCGTTGCTAGTAGATATCTTGGCCGAGTAGATGCTAGTGACTCCAAGAGGGAGTATTTATGCTCGATAGTGGGTTCATGCCTCTAGTAATCTAGGAGAGTGACAATAACTTCTAAAGTTGTAGATGTGCTGTTGCTACTAGGGAGAAAACAACAATCTTGTTTTCAAGGACATTTGTATTGTTTACATTACACACTTTGCTTAAGGCGATAATCTGTTGCTTGTAACTTAATATCCAACGGTTGTTCGGATGATATCCAGCGGGTGGATTATTAGTCATAGATGCAGTTGGATTACGGTCTATGTATTATGTTATAATGCCCAAGTGAATCTCATAGTGATCCTCATGACATGTACATGCATTGCTTGCATTCTTTATTCTGTCAATTGATCAACTGTAATTTGTTTACCAAGCATGTTATTTATCTTTATGGAGAGACACCTCTAGTAAACTGTGGACCCCGGTCCGCTCTTTTACATTCATATTACCGTTTACTTTCTACAAGCATTATTTACTTTCTTGCAAACAAATATCTTTTACCACACGATACGTTTAATCCTTTGTTTATAGCAAACCAGTGAGATTGACAACCTCACTGCAAGTTGGGGCAAAGTACTTTGGTTGTGTTGTGTGCAGGTTCCACGTTGCCGCTGGTGCCAAGGCTACGCCCCAGATAGGCGCCATAAATAAATTCTTTGGAGCCGTCGCCAAAGCTAGCTAGCATCAACCTTCAGAAGTGGTTTCTTTCTCCTACTGGTTCAATTAAACCTTGGTTTCATACTGAGGGAAACTTGTCGCTATGCTCATCATACCTTCCTCTTGGCGTTCCCAACTGGGTGGCTAGCACCGCTACCAATCAAGCATTTTTCTGGCGCCGTTGCCGAGGAGAAAGAGGATTTCTGCAAGGGAAGTCTCTCGCTTCCAATCTTTTACTTTGTTATTGTTTTGCTTACTTTCTTTACTTTATTTTTGCTTGCATCTTTTTATCAAAAATACGAAAAAATTAGTTCCTTTATAGTTGTTATTTTTGCATGTCTGCTTTTAATCTTGCGAGAATGAGTAATCCTGAAGTTGAGGTTCGTACTTTTAAGCAATAAGGGGGAGAAAGTTTGAAAGATGCTTGGTACAGAATTAGTAATGCCCATCATAGATGTACAAAAAAGTATTCTACCATTATCCTTCTTAGGAATTTTTATGTTGGTATATCTAGTTGGAATTGGTATGTTCTTGATACTCTCGCGGGGGGTAATTTTTGGGGTACTCCTGCTTTGGAAGCATGCACTTTAATTGAAAGTTTAGTGGGAGTACCACCTATTAATATTGTTAAAATTAAGATCACTTTGGAGGAAGTTATAGAGAAACTGAGCTCTCTACAGAAAAGTTTTCCAAATCTCCTTGATAACGCTAGCCAGGTTAATGAATCGATAGCAAGTATCGGTAAAAGAATCACTGTTTTAGAGGCTAGCACTATACATGATAGTCAAAACCTTAGGATTGGTAAATTAGAGGAGTCTATGGAAACTTTAAGTTTAATTTTTTCTTCTCTTAAATTTAAGAAGGAGAAAGCTTTTGTTGGAAAAAAGCAAAAATTTATGTATGTTCCCAAGGTGTCTGTGCCAAAACCGCAAAATGTTTTTAAGATTGGTAAAACTTTTAGTTCAACTAAGAGTTATTTGCAGGTTGAATCATCTTCAGGGGCGTCTAAAGTGCCTATTATAACAAGTGGTGTTTTCGAGGAAACAATTGATCTTAATGCTCCTTCATTTGAAAATACTTGATTTCCACTTTTTGCGCCTAGCTCAAAGGCGTTAAAGAAAAGCACTCTTGGGAGATAACCTAATGTTTTATTTTTAGTACTTTTTCTTTTTGTTGAGTCTTGGAAGTTATTACTACTGTAATGACCTCTCCTTATCATTTTTATTTCATTTTTGTGCCAAGAAGAACCTCTAATTGGAGGAAGGTAAGATTTGGGGAAGTTGCTATCCTGAAACAGATTTCCGCGCTGTACCGTAAAAATTCATGAAAATTCTCATAACGTCATTTTGATCTGCGATATTTTGTGCACATGCCCCAGGTTGTTGTCTAACTTTCATTAGTTTTGTACTTTTCGATTTGAGCAACAGAAGATTTTCAAAAAAATCGATCTTTACTAGCTGTTCTGTTTTGACAGATTTCTGCCACTATTTGCGTTTGCCTCTTGATCTCTTTCTTTTTGAGTTCTTTTGATCACGGAACTTTTGAGAGAAGTTGCTACAGTAGCTTATGCTTTAATGGGTGTTATACTTGAGTTGAAACTAAACCAAAGAATGGATTTACTATCTTGCATACACTAATGTTGCTAATAAGAATTGTGTGAAGTTTTGTATGAAGGAAGTTTTCAAGTGTAGGGAAAGGAGAATGATGAGATGAGATGAAGTATGGACAAAAGCTCAAGCTTGGGGATGCCCATGTCACCCCAAGAAATATCCAAGAAGTACAAGCGTCAAAGCTTGGGGATGCCCCGAGGCACCCATTCTTCATCAAACAAATATCAGGTCATCTTTCAAGACACTATATTTTTATTGCTTCGTATACTATGTGTTTTTCTTGGAGCGTCCTTATTTTCGCTTTCAGTTTTCTTTTATTTTGTTTGCTGCAATAAATGGTTGGACCCCAACATGTTTCTTTTGGAGAAGACACACTTCGTTTTCATTGCCTAGAACACTCTAGTTTTAACTCTTATCGTTCAACGAGTGTTCTCTTTTTCTAGTACTGCGTTTAGCTTTCGTTTTTCGCCTTGATTTTTGTTCAGAACTTGTTAGTTATTTGTAGCTAGTTGTGTTTAGACCTCTGTTATATGTTGATTTTCATCTTTAAGAGTTGTTTCAAAAAGGTTGATTGGTGTTGGAAAAGAGTAAAAAGTTTCATGCCTATAGTGGTACAAATGGGAGCTTGTTTAGACCGTGGCTTAGACTTTTGCATGTCATGCTTGATGTTATTTTGATTATATGCTTAGTAGTTTTTGCTGTAGCATGACTTGTCTCAAATGACTGAGATTGCTTAATGTGCCTTTGAAAGAATCATGCGTTATTTTTATTATATGGGAGCATATTATTGTGGTATTCTCCTTTGATGCTTTATTTTGGTTGACTTTGCGCATGCTCACACCTTGTTTGACTCTAACCAGTCGCCTCAAGCCTCTATGATCATTTGGTTTTTGACTTGTGATACCACTTTATGCTTTGGTTAATAATGTTTTGTCGCTATGCATGATTATGGCCGTTATTGCTCTCTTAGTTGGTCGCTCCCAGTCTTTTGCTAGCCTTCATCTATACTGAGAGGAAAACTTCTCGTGCATCCAACTACCAAAAACTAAGTTATTTCAAAGAGTCCACTATAAAGTCCTATGCATGGTATTTTCAAGCCATTCCAAATAAATTTTCATGTGCTACCTTTCAAAAAACCTTCAAAATACTTCTCATTTTGTGACACTGTTTTCAGCTCATGAGGACGTAGTGGTCGGATTTGCTATCTTCCATATTGTAACCTTTCAAAAAATAAAAATAAAATAAAAGAAAAAAAGGCACTCCTCCATGGTATGTGAAAGTTGGTGGACACCCGAAGGATTTGATTAGCCATGGTTTGTGAAAAGAAAAGTGGGGAGGAGTGCCAAGCTTTATAAAAGAGCACAAATGTGCCAATTTCTCTCAACTTGTTTAGTATGGAAGATAGTAAGAACCCCACTGCCAGTCGTTGATAAGAACAACCACCTCTCAAAAAAAGTTATCTCTGTTTTACAAATGAAAACCTCTAGCACATGTTAAATCTCTGCTTTCCTCCGCGAAGGGCCTATCTTTTACTTTTATGTTGAGTCTTCACCTTCTACCTTTATGCACCGTCTAAGAGAGCATAGTTGTCATTCTGAGCATAATGTGCATAGTCCCAAAATTTATTATTGATTGATTCATGATTATGGTTTTGCTTGTTCTCAAATTATTTGAATCTAGTCGCCCTCTTAAACTTGAAGGTGTCCTATGCATTTATGTTTTGCTATTCCATGAGGGACAAGCTGAATACCACTTTGCTATGTTTTTCTATATGCTTGAAACAAACAATTGACTTTCATTGCATTATTACTCATGATGTTTTGTTTGTGTTACTTTTTATGTGATAACATGGTTGCTAAGTTCTATTGTCGAGATTGTATCTCTTATGCCCATGTTTAGAGTACTTTGATCTCAGCACTCAATGCTTTACATCATTTTGATCAAGATTGTGTTGGTGCATGTCACCTCAAAAATTATTATTTTGTTATCACTTACCTACTCGAGGACAAGCAGGAGTTAAGCTTGGGGATGCTTGATACGTCTCAAACGTATCTATAATTTTTGATGCTCCATGCTTGTTTATGCACCATTTGCTTTGTGTTTTGTTTACACTTCGTGGCGTTTTTATGCATTTTTCGGAACTAACCTATTAACAAGATGCCACAGTGCTAGTCCCTGTTTTCTGCTGTTTTTGTGTTTCAGAAAAGTTACACATGAAATATTCTTGGAATTGGACGAAACAAAAGCTGAAGTCCCTAATTACCTGACACGAAGATGGAGTCCAAAGGAGAGCAGGAGACGGACTAGGGGCCGGCCACACCTGGTGGTGGAGCGGGCCAGCCCTAGGCCGCGCCAATAGGGGGTGTGACCGCCTGGTCCACCTCCTGACATTGCCCTTCCGTCCATTTAATCCCCTCGACGGGAAAACCCTAGGGCCCAAACTCTTTTCCAAAAAACATACTGCAAGCCACCGCCGTCATCGACGCGAGATCGGGAGGGTCCAGAAGCTCTTCCCGGCACCCTGCCGGAGAGGGGAATCACCACCGGAGGACTTCTTCATCACCATGCCTTCCTCAGGAGTGATGTGTGAGTAGTCTACCTTGGACTATGGGTCCATAGCAGTAGCTAGATGGATGTCTTCTCCTCCATGTGCTTCATGTTTAGATCTTATGAGCTGCCTATCATGATCAAGATCATCATTATGTAATTCTACATGTTGTGTTTGTTGGGATCCGATGAATATTGAGTACTATGTCAAGTTGATTTATTGATTTATCATATCTATGTTGTTTATGATCTTGCATGCTCTCAGTTGCTGCTCTCCGTTGCTAGTAGATATCTTGGCCGAGTAGATGCTAGTGACTCCAAGAGGGAGTATTTATGCTCGATAGTGGGTTCATGCCTCTAGTAATCTGGGAGAGTGACAATAACTTCTAAGGTTGTAGATGTGTTGTTGCTACTAGGGAGAAAACAACAATCTTGTGTTCAAGGACATTTGTATTGTTTACATTACACACTTTGCTTAAGGCGATAATCTGTTGCTTGCAACTTAATACCCAACGGTTGTTTGGATGATATCCGGTGGGTGGATTATTAGTCATAGATGCAGTTGGATTACGGTCTATGTATTATGTTGTAATACCCTAAGTGAATATCATAGTGATCCTCATTACATGTACATGCATTGCTTGCATTCTTTATTTTGTCAATTGCACAACTGTAATTTGTTTACCTAGCATGTTATTTATCTTTATGGAGAGACACCTCTAGGGAACTATGGACCCCGGTCCATTCTTTTACATTCATATTACCGTTTACTTTCTACAAGCATTATTTACTTTCTTGCAAACAAATATCTTTTACCACAAGATACGTTTAATCCTTTGTTTACAGCAAACCAGTGAGATTGACAACCTCACTGCAAGTTGGGGTAAAGTACTTTGGTTGTGTTGTGTGCAGGTTCCACGTTGCTGCTGGTGCCAAGGCTACGCCCCAGATAGGTGCCATAAATAAATTCTCTGGAGCCGTCGCCAAAGCCAGCTAGCATCAACCTTCAGAAGTGGTTTATTTCTCCTACTGGTTCGATTAAACCTTGGTTTCATACTGAAGGAAACTTGCGGATGTGCTCATCATACCTTTCTCTTGGGGTTCCCAACTGGGTGGCTAGCACCGCTACCAATCACCCTGCGCCGTGTGTGGTATAGCTTTGCAGCACGCTCGCACGACCGTTTACAGCACCAAAATATGGTGCGGCTGTTGGAGATGCTCTTAGGCTGCTGAGGGTGGCGCACATATCCTAGCATCTCGGGCACAGATCTAGACATCTGGTCAGTATTAATGTTATAGGTGGCTTGAGTACTTATTGGTTACATAGCGTGTAAAATATGTATTTTGTTCTACACGAATACACTAGATGTATTCTATGAAAATACGATAAAGGAATTGATCATAGCTCACTGAGTAGTGTGAGGAAGGGCTCGATGATGACTATGATTTAGGCGATCCCCGTAGCTAGGTCTATCCCTCTCAGCCACGAGAATATCTCCTCCTCGCACCATAGAATCGAACGAACAATTCCTTTGCTAGTATCTGAAAGGACACAGATGTCGCCTAGGGGGGGGGTGAATAGGCGATTTAATTTTTTACGAGTTGCTTGAATGCGGGATAAAACTAACGTTTAATTTTCCAAATATACAAAACCTAAATAAACTAGGTTCACCTAGATGCACCAATAACTTATGCTAAACAAGATAAGCAACTATGTGTAGCAAGAAGGCTATATCACAAAGTAAATTGCATAAGTAAAGGAGCTCAGGTATAGAAATAACCGAGACACGCGGAGACAACGATGTATTCCAAAGTTCACACCCTTGCGCGTGCTAATCTCCGTTGGAGCGGTGTGGAGGCACAAGGTTTCCCAAACGCCACGGAGGCTCACTGTAATCTCCTCGAGCCCTCCCACCAAGATGGAAGACCCGATCATTATCGGACCCTTGAGGGCGGTCACCGGACCTGTACAAATCTTGGGGCAATCTCCACAACTCAATTGGAGGCTCCGAAGAAATCGACACTAAGGCACCACAAAGCTTAAAAAGATATCCACAACTTAATTGAAGGTCCGCAAGACAGCAAATGAGATTGGAGCACACTCCAAAACTTAATTGGAGGCTTCCAATAATAGCCACTGAGGCACCCCAAAGCCAATGAGCCGTCTAGGGTTCCAAGAACCCAAGAGGACATACACTTCTTACTTTCACCACCAAATCTCCGAGAAGAACTCAAACCGATGCAACTGATGCAATAGCAAGAACACGCTTAAGTCCTTCTCACTCAAATCCTACCAAAGAAAATAATGCAATAGAGAGATATGAGAGGAAGAACAAAGAAGGAAATCCACAAAGAACTCCAAGATCTAGATCTCCTCTCTCTTTTCCCTCAAAAAGATACAAGGATCATGGGAGGAATAGAGAGGAAGGGCAAGCTATTTAAGATCAACAATCGAGGAGAGAGAATGCCCAATTCGTTCTGACTCAAGGAGGAAGAAGGGGTGTATATACCCCCTCCTAAAAAGTGACCGTTGGGGCAACATAACACCGGAAATTTCCGATCTAAACCGGCAATTTCTGGCCCTAGACCGGCTATTTCCGAACAAATTGCCAGACAAATTGTCGGCCCCCATATAAGTACAATAGCACCACCTGGGACTGCAAAAACACATAAAAACACCGGCAATTTCCAGCCCTAGGCCGGCTATCCCCCCCCCCCCGGAAATTTCTGGGGCACCCAAGAAGCCCAAAAATTTCCGGCCACCCTGAATTTGTTAGAAACACCAAAATGAAAACGACAATAACTTGAGCATCCGAACTCCGTTTTTGATGATCTTGGGCTCGTTGGAATCATAGTCCAACAAAGGAGGATAACACCAAATTATGAAAGGTTTGACCTCTCTTCAAAGACGAACCGGCAAAACCTCCAAACACCAAAAATGTAATAGGTGTTTCATGCGAAATCCGTTTTTGATGAGCTAGAGCTTCTCATAGAAATAACCACAAGCTCTAGAACCTCAGATGGATAAAACCCAAATAAGAACCAATAAAGATGATCCAAGTATGCAAAGCTTTGATCAGTTCTCTCCGACCAATACGATTAAGTTACTCACTCGAGAGCCCCTCTTGATAGTACGGCTACCGATCCTATAACTTCGTCTCACAACTAACATCATGAGACCAGTAAGAAAGAAACCCTATCAAGAACATACCTTTGCCTTGAGCATTCCACTTGAGCTAGATGATAACGGTCTTTTATCCCTCAAGTTGGAACACCTTTCTTGATCGTGCTAGCTCGGTGAAGTCTTGCATTCCACTTGAGCTAGATGATGATGGTCTTCACATATCCATGATCACAATATAGATGGCAAGCTCCGAGCATATGATCTCTTCTATTTGCTCATCTTGAACTTGTGCTTTGACTTGATCAATCCTCGAAACAATTCCTCTTTCTCTATAATGATGGTGTCTTAAAGATACACATGAGAGCTCACACAATCTTATTCTTCCAGACACACTCGATATAGGCTTGACTCCCTTATGACCAATATTTGGATCACTCCTTGAATAACACCGTGGTCATCACATATAATCTTCTTCATTCTCTTCTTCTTACAATCTTGAATCCAATATATGGTTCAACCATTGTCTGTGGACAAGTCCTACAAACATAACTCAGTGCAACCATTAGTCCATAGGGATTATCATCAATTACCAAAACCACACATGGGGGCTCCGTATGTTCCTTCAGTATCCACTAGTGCAAAACAAGTATTCACATGTGGCTAAAATAGCTCATGACACATGACTTATCAAACCGCCACGAGGTGAGGGTGTGCGATGCGCCCCTACTGTACACACAGGTTCGTCCGCGTTTGCGATGGGCCTCAACTATATACAAGGTTGCTAAACCCGAATGGTGTGCAAAAATAAACATATTTCCCACGGTTTTGGCTACCGAAATTTTTTATGTATCCTTCGAGTTTGAGAAATTATGAATGTTGGAATCGTTTGCGGAAGGGGGATATTGTCCCCATGTTTCTTGTTCACTGAATGTATGTGTTATGTACGACATCTCAAACAACTATTTCCTGAATCTTTTGTGCGTACAATGGCTACGCGACATACATTTAATTTAGTTTAACCGTGTGGGAATACATAACAACATTTAAATTTAGACGACCACTCCATCCGACAGCCGCCTCACCTATTTCGTCGGAAAACTCATCTGGTTGATTGGAGGCAAGAGCTAAAAGCTAGCTAGCTTTTAGAGACCTTTCGTGTTGCACCGCTGATGACCTCACCGGCGCTTCTCTATCGGTCATCCACGGAAGTCCTCCACCTCCATCGTGGCATCAACACCCGCCGTGGTTGCCTTCCCAAAGGTAGAAGTTGTTGGAATAAATAGATCTATGTGATACATATATTTTGATATGCATTGGACGGATCTATGCACTAGTGATCTTCATTAGCTAGTAGTAGTATTTCCGACCGTAACGACTAGCTAGTTTGCTCCCATATCTTAATGTGTATGACTAGATCTATATGTTACATACATTGTGATGTGTATTAGATGGATCTGTGTAGTAGTGACATTCATTAGCTTGCAGTAGTGTTCTTCACCATAACAATTATCTAGTTTGTTCCCATATCTTAATGTGTATGACTGAACGTATGTGTTACATATATTTTGATGTGCATTAGACGGATCTATGCTCTCCAATACACTAGATCTAAGTGCTACATATTCTATATTAGCTCGAGTTTACTTATGACTAAATCTATGCAATGTACTAGACTAGATTTATGTGTTACATATTCTACATTAGCTTATAAGAATGAATATTTTTTTACAGGTTGACATTACTTTTTTTTATGATAGGCATATTTTGGTGGCACTGTATAAGAAGGAATGGTTTCTGATCTTGACTCATGTTATCAGCATCTGCTAAAAACATAGAGCGAAGGCTTGCTAGGTTTTCTATCTGCTAGCATTTGCACCTGCAATTTGGTGACAAGGTAGTCCTTAGGCCCTTATCTCGTGAACTCCTCGCCCCCAAACTGCGGAAAAGTATTCGCACTACTCTGCATATTGGTGTAGCTGATGATTTTCTTGCAGTTGCATTTCGTGGTAAAATGTACAACCAGTTATTTATCTTAAATTTATTTATTTTAGTTTTAATAAGCTTATATATTTTCACATTTGCGGTATTCTCTTCATCTAGAGAGAATGATTACACTTTTCTTGAGAAAGTTAACCACCGTTGAAACGAGATATAACAAAAGCTATGCTGCTAGAGAAGACCGTGGTAGATAGGCACTTTTGTGATCCTCTCATAGAGACGAAGAGTAACCAGGAAATTATCTACTTTGCATATTTTTCCTCGTTTGTATAGCTAGCAACTATATAAGGTGTATGAATTATGCAAACAAATAATATTGATATCATACTATTCTTGCTTGTTGTTTTAATTTCGGATCAAGGTAGCATGTGCACTGCTTCCAACAAATATACGGTTAGTTTATTTGCGTAATGAACATATGGCAAAGATATAATTAACCGTTGACAATGTTTCCAGCCTGTAGACGGTGGAGTGAAACTAGCCGTCTACGAAGACCCTTACTTTTGCAAACAGATTTTTTAAGAAAATCATCTATAAAGTACTAACCGTGGCACACGGTTTGCGAAACCCTGTGCATAGTGATGCCACATCGCACACCTTTGAATAGTGATATTTTCTCAAGCGTGTGTGATGAATCAAATCAAACATGTGTGAAGATCTGATATGTACTATTGTTCTAGGGCACCGTCATAGCCCAGACAAGACGGCTTGGGTCTACGCCACTAAAAATGTTGTTTGAGTTATATAATTAGGCAAAAAAAACTAGTAACCAGGCTAATGTAGCACTTGCATGCGCACACACAAGTTAAGCTAATGTAGCACTTGCATGCGCACACACAAGTTAAGCTAATGTAGCACTTGCATACGCACACACAAGTTAAATGATATTACTCTGTCCCAAAATGTAAACCTTTTTAGAGAGCTAATTTAGCTAAGTATAAGAAATGCTCTTCCTGAGTCGGGTAAGTATAAAAAACTAACCAGTAAACATTAGCAACATTGATTCTCTCGTAACCAACATTAAAAAATGTCAAACATGGAATAGATCGAAAACTACAAACAGGACATCAGCTCATTCTGATAGATTTTCAAGCAACAGACCACTTCCTTCCATACAATTCTCAAATTCTAGTAAAGCAGGCTACAACGTAGCACTTGCATACACACATCAAGGAACACTTGCATAGCACATGCATACAATTCCCAAGTTTATTGAGAGATAATAACTGTCACGAAAAACTAAACATTGCATGATTAAAACAAGAGAGTAGATGGCCAAACCACCTGAACGAACCATTCCAAGATTCACTTGTTAAAAGGTCGTAGAATATCGAGAAGTAACAGTTCGACAGCTGAACGGAGAAAGATAGGTTGTTTTCAGCCATCAAGGCGCAGGGCTAAAGCCGACGGTTGCCTGGACGAGAGAAAACAACCTGCACGCAGTATATGTCAGCCAGTCAGGTATCACAGTCGGTACCTGGAATAATGCACTAATGCATCCATTCCACAAAAAGGTGAAGGTTCAGACATACTTTTGGTCAAAATTTTGACCATTACTATATTATGATTTTTTTTTGATTTGATATGTGAAAATCACATATCTAGATGTTTCTTAATAAAACAATTTCATTTAATTTTTATGATTTACTATAGTGAAAATTCATGGTCGCTATACATGGGCTAGAGATCATGCTGATTTCCGAGGTGTCATCTTTTTAAGACCTGATGGAGTAAATAACTTCCGTTTACCTGGAAATAGCATAGGTAAGTATATATACATATGTACCTGATAATCTCCAAGTGCTCGTGACTTGAAACCAGCCGCAGAGTATATGAGGTAGTACTCCCATATACGGATGAACCTTTCATCAAAGCCAAGGGCCAAAACTTGACTGCAACAAGAAAAAGAAAGCGATAAGAAATTAATACTAACTGAGCAATCAACTGTAACAGTATAATCGCCACAACAAACTTACTTGCTCAATGCATATGATATATGCGCTTCTAAAAAAAACTGTAATAACAATATTACTGTAACAGCAGCATTCTTCTATAGTGAATCACATGTGATATACACTTACTCTTTTTTAGCAATGAAGTTGTCCCTCCAATGTATCAGAGTTGTGTAGTAATGCGGCCCAATATTCTCGACATGCTCTATGCTACAATATCAGGGAGAGTTTAATTAATTAATCGAGATCCATCCATGACCATGCATAAAGTAACCAATTAATCAAGCATTCGATGGATTGATGTAAAACGTACCAGAACCTTGATGACGTAGTCATGGCAGACATCACACGGGCCAAAGAAGGAAGGCAACCGCCAGGAAATATGTATTCTTTTAGGAAGTCTGGCCTTTTTCTGTATTGGTCGTACCGTTCCTCTGCAATTGAGATGAACTAGACTTGCAAGTATGTATTTCAGATAAAGGTTAGTTCATGATCATGTAAGCCTAATTAAAGTCTAGCTCAGATTAGGTGTTGACAATTATATTTGTCCTGCAGTACTAACCTGGAGGACCAATATGCCATCTTCAGCCAAGTGAGACTCACAGATGGCAAAAAATTCGTCCATGTATTCATGGCCAACATGTTCGATCATACCGCTGATTCAATTTATAGAAGAAGAGGAATACATAAGCACGGGTATTGTCCAAGTCACAGCGCACATCTGTAATATAGTTAGTAATACTTACCAGCTTATGATTGCGTCATACTTGCAAGGTGGCATTTTACGGTAATCACGCAGCATAAAAGTTATGTGCTCCTAACAAATAATAACAATTGACAGTAGATATGTTAGCTAGGATTTCACCCTTGCAAGTAAAGGGTGGAGGTCTGGATGATAAAAAAGCTAAAATACTCACACCAAACTTTATCAATGAACACATATGGTGGGATGGTATTTAGTCACTGATAAACTATTGAACTGGACAGGTATTGTGTAAAGAAGGGAGTAACATAGAACTAACCTCTAAGCCAGCTTCTTTTACTTTTTTCTCTGCGTATTTAAGCTGCTCCTCTGACAAAGTGACTCCAGTGTATTTGCAGCCAGTTTGCTTAACCACTTGTATAGCTAAACTGCCCCAGCCACAACCGATATCAAGAACATGATGCCCCGCCGCGACTTTAGCCTTTGGTTAATTGTATATTTTGAAAGAATGAAGTACCATCAGATCATGTTCACAGCATTTTCTAACTAGTAACCAATCTAATAACAGAATTTCTAGAGATATGGCAGTATTACCTTGGAGATTAGAAGGCTAAGTTTACGTTGTTGGGCTGCTTCTAAGCTTTCGTCCTCCATCTGCCAGTTTAATTTTAGTCCATGAATTAATAAAACTACTATACAAAATTTACAAGCTGCAGAAAAAAATCACAAGATTTACAAACCTTGAAAACCGCACAAGAGTAAGTCATCGATTTATCCAGAAAAAGCTTGAAAAAATCGTTACTCTGCACACATATATAAGAAGACAGAACTATCAGTACTATTTGGTGTGTTATATGGAAAGGAATGAATGATAATAATTTTTTTGATATGTTTGGAACATAAAAATCTCAACTCAATAAGATCTGCAATAATCCTGGTATTACAATTGACCTAAGCAAGTATTCTCTTAATCCTGATGGAATGTGATAGCTAAAGAAGAGATATGAGTACTGACAAGATCATAGTGCTGAGAGATATTTCGACGAGTCTGTGTCGCAGTGTTCTTCCTCGAGACATGGCGCAAAAAGTTTTTAGCATATTTCACATTAGCTATTGCATGCAAGGGTGTCGACCAAGCCCTGCAAAAAAACATTATATACATGCTTAGTCACAAACGCATTGATTCTTAGGCACTACTTCATTTTTATCAAAAAATTGATAGGCATTTAGTGGAGAATTGAAGGTTTCAGAACCCTTTTCTGGCAATGCCGCGGTTCCTACGCGCATCTCTGTTAGCAATGAGAATCTGCAAATAAATGGATCATAGATTTGATCTGAAATGAAGAAGAAATAGCTCTAACAATAAGCTCATGGACTATTTTAAGTTTCACCAGGACAAGATTCAGAAGGCCTTCTCTCTTGTCAACAAGAGAGTAACATCTGTTGATATAGGCTTCTGCCAAGCCAATGCTCCCTTCTGTTGTAACCTAAAAGCCGTGAGAGAGACAGAATAAATACAATTAGTTTAAATGAGAAGGTTGAATAAATCAATTGCCGTGGAGTATAAAGAAACTAAGAGTCATGCATGGACACATCACCACTCAGAAAAAAAATGCATGTGTAAGCAGAAAAGGAGAAGAGAAGATAACCTTCCAATAGAACAAGGGGTCATGAACTCGTATGACAGATTTTACAGGGCATTTGTCGCAAACCTTACCAAAGCTGAACACACTACCTCCTTCGACAAATCTGCACGAAAACTATTATGGTTAAAAATATTCATAATTAGATGTCGCGTAGTATATTGACTCATACAAATACTCACATCAAGTTACCGATGGTTATGTATTGGTTAAAAAATCTTGCAACAGCAAGGCGCGCCCCAGCCTCGATCCATGATGGAACCATCTGCTTTGGGTTCAGCAGAAGCTCACATTTCTTTCCAAGCAAACCTAGAGCTGCTGCCCTCCAAGACTGCATCGATTCAATATGTCCAACATATAAAGACCTCACATAACAATTTCATGAAATAGTCATTCTGAATTATGCGACTGAAACTAAAAGCACATATATGTCACGGTGGTGCCCCAAATCCCAATATATGAACAAACGAGAAGCTTGGAAATCTAGTAGCTAGCTTGGGACATAAGCCTATGATAAGCAAGGATATAGTTAGTTATGGTTATTATTATACGATTAGATATGTTTAGCTTTGTTAGAGATTAGTTGGGGCTAATAGAACGTCATGTCTCTAAACATAAACAACATCAATCTTTTTTATCACTAAGCAATTGGAATAATAGAATAGTAATGCTCTAATCACGGTTCCTCACTTGTGTCCTTGTCATCCCTGGCGAGATGGCTTGTCAGCACATGATTTGTAAGTTGTGCCCAAGTTAGCTCTCAACTCACAAAAATGGTGTTCGAAGGGGGCACTCTATCTCTGTTGTCTAGGAAGAACGAAGGAGATGTTTTGGTGCAGCAGAATTCCGTGCTGCTTATCCGGTTTGCTGCTCTCTTTATGGAGACTGGGCCGACCATTCGTTGTGTGAGCATGGCTATCACCTATTTACATTTTTATGAACCGTCTTCCCGGCATGGAAAATGATGACAAGACTCATTGAAAGGATATGCAATGCGAGATAGGTCTAGAATGGGAAAATGGACAGCCTGTGCATGCAAATACCTTCAATCCATCTTCATGGAAGCCATGACCTGCAATCCAAGGTAGACGAGACATTTAAGACCTAAGGTTCTTTAGATCATTTCACACTAACTTTAATAAAGTAGTAAAAGTATATCTTACATCTATATGAAAGTTGTAACGAACAAATTATCCACAAACAAAATATCATGAAACACGTTACCTTGATATGCCCCACAGAACCATATTCCTCTCTTTCCCTGGATCTGATCAAACTGATGATAAGCCTTGGCAGCAGCCACAGACGGAATAGGAAGGCTTGTAGACCATTTAAACAGTATGTGATCCGGAACACAGGGGGGATTGAGTGTCACGAGGAAAGGTCTGACAGATTCAATTTCCTAGAAATGCAGAAAAAAAGAACAAAAATATCACAGTTAATAATTAAGTAAATCCATTCATACAGCTGGAAGGGCAAAGATGAAGCTTCCATTTTGCTGTTATTCTGTGAGAATTCTCTACAGCGTGTTCTATCGTGATGAAAATCTGGTTACAGAAGATTTACCTGAATATGGTTTAGCCAGTAAGTAACAGAAAACCCGGTGCTAGTTGCCCCTAGAAAATTCCAGGCGCTCCATGCCAACGGATTTCAGGGCATCAAACTTTGATCGCAGTGGAGGTATATGTCCCTGCATATCATACAGTTAGTAGATGAGATCAAACTTTATTGATGTGCTCATTTGGCAATAGTAGGCAGGCTTCACCTTTGGACATACTGACAGGCACCTAGAATTTTCAGTTCATAATGTGTAGCATCAGCTCCCAGTACTTTGAGAGCATTAGGTGCATGGACTCCAAGAATGACACTGTCATATGTTTCCTCCGAACCATCATTCTCCAAGACCCTGTAGCCACCTGGCAAGGTAGAGGATTGTTTCAGTTAGTGGATCGATAATGTATATATATGATGGCACATACACTTTTGTACAGGAGGAAATAAACGAACAATAACGCATGTACCTCCATCAAAACTTGAGACAGATTTGACCCGATGGCTTGTTTTAATTCGACAGCCCAAGCTTTCTAATTCCCCTTTTACCTTGTTTACATAGGACTGTGAACGAGCCTTGACAGTGGGCAACTGTGCGTGACAAAATAGCTGAGAGTGCAGGGACTTATTCATCAGCTTTCAAAGACAAATTAACTATTAAGCATGCAAATGCAATGGGAAGGAACATGTATAGAAAGTTACTAGGCACCTGAAGAAGGTCATGGTTACGGAAAAATGACAGCACGAAGAAAGCAGAGAGGCTCAAAACACCTTGTGATGAACATGAACAACTGCCTGCACAGACTGGAATCTGCACCAAATATATATTTTTCTAAACTTCATATTGTACTAACAAAAACTTCTATAAGCTAATATAACCAGCTGGCCTTATCGTCCCCCGCATCCATGCATGTTGCCAAGATTTTAGTTATAATAGTTTGAATTTTGTATCTAAATTATACATACTTATTAGGAAATTGTACTTCACAGTTTTTACATTACTGTCCAAAAAACAAGAAAAATAAAAAATTGAATACAGAAATCATGATGTGAGATTTTCCAGAATAAAGAGTTGATGGATATGCTAGAAAAAATACATAATCAAGTAGATTAGAAGCAGTACAAGATAAGCCTCTTGGAATGACAGGGAATATCCATGGGACTGAATGAACTGCCCCAACGTCTCGCTATGGTCCAGATCAGAGTTATGCTCATGGTACTCCAGGTACCTTCATTCCAAAGATCAAACCAGCGAATTAATTGTTATCATATATGAACACAAGGCATATATGTCCAGCTACGAATGGAAGTATTATGAATGTACATGAGAACTGAGGGACTGGACTGCTTACGTCAGAGCATCCTTCTTGAACTTGCGTATCTCACAGACCATGCGCCAGAAACTGGGTTTCAATATGTTAGCCTTTTGTGCCAAGAGGCTCGAGATACCGTTGCCATTGCCCCACTAACATCCTCGGCCGCCACCGTCCGATTGTGTACTCACGGAGAAAGACATGTCCGATCTCTCCATCTCCACCTCGAGCCCTTCTAACCATTCGACCATGTGGGGATATGTTACCTACATTTTTTGATGCATATTGGCACAACCAATCTTAGTGAGGAATAATTTTGCGTTTTCTCTCAAAAAAATTGCTGTCTTATAATTTAGGTTTACAAAGAACCTTCCATGTTTAGTCAAGATTACAATTAACCATGCATGCACATTAATAAGGTATAAATTAAAATAAGCCAACCTGTACAACTAAACACATTTCCAACCATAAGCATTAGTTCTCTACTAGTAATAAGATTGTATCTTAAGCACAAAATAGGAGTATAGTATATGATGTAATATCTAAAATCATGATTAATGCATGTATTGTGATTAAATTGTGATCTATTACTTGTGTTGCGGCCTACATAAGGCCGATTCTGCTTGCCTACGAGTAGTTTCACTTGCAAAGCGCGCCAACAGAAGTTGAGATTAAAAAGCTAATTGAGCTTCGCTTGCTAATTCCGCTGGTACGTTAGGATAGAACAATCCAAGATTCTCGTCGGGTTGTCCCAAACAGTCACTGATTGTATCAGAGAAATTAGAAAACGATATTCAGATAATGTACCAAACGCCGTACACTGAAACGAATAGGGTTAACTGAAGTTCAGAACTAGGAAACGCTGACTAAAAGACTAATCCAAATGGGTAAATGTATCTGTAAAGTTCTAATCTTTATATGGAATCGCATCAGCAATATCGACTATACTGAGTTTGTAGAGAATAAATATTCAACCAACCGAATCGAATTGGCGCCGACACGAATTGGGTCGGGGAGAATCACCTATGCCGAAAGTGGCCGCCGTGATTTTTTGGGGCCACCAGGGTCGGCCTTATAGTTGCCTGCGTCGATGCAGGCCGGCGGAATGACGCGGCGCCGTCGGGGGCGGCAAGAAGAGGTGGTGGCGAGTGGCGACCTGGGGCAGGGAAAGAGAGTGACAGGCGGTAGAGGCCAGGCAGCTCGACACATCGCGGCGACGGCCGCCGCTAGAGGTGACGACGACGTGTGGTGCAGGCGAGGAAATGTGGGCGTGCGCTGGAGGGAGGAAATGACGGCGACGACGAGAGCGGCGGTCACGGGCGAAGACCTCGTGAGGGGTCAGAGGAGGAGGGGTACGGTTTGGGTGCGCAGGGAATCGCTGGCGTCAAAGATTACGCACCGGTAGAGAGTTGCAGATCTTTTCAATTGCAAGGTGGGATCTTTGCCAATGAAGTATCTGGGTATCTTAGTGGCTGACAGAAAATTATTGACCTCGGATTTTGAATTCTTGCCTATAAAAGTAAAAAAGAGACTAGCTGGCTGGCAACAAGTTTCGACGGGTGGAAAAAAAATCCTTATAGATGCCTGTCTCAGTAACATCCCGAACTTCGCCATGGGTTTCTATTTGCTTTCGGAAGGTATCCATTATAAAATGGATATGGGGAGAGCAAATTTCTATTGGGAGAGTTTGGGCTCTACCCATAAGTATCATATGGTCCGGTGGCGAGATATGTGCAGACCGACGATGTTTGGAGGTCTAGGTTTTATCGAATCGAGAGCCAGAAACATTTCTATGCTTTCTAAATGGATAATGAAGTTAGAGAGAGGGGATCAAGATATGTGCTGTCAGATTCTCCGGAAGAAGTATTGTTCTTTTGGTGGCTTCTTTCAGTCGTCAAGTGTGGGGAGCTCGCAATTCTGGAAAGGATTACATACGATTAAAAATTAGGTGAAGCGGGGGTTAGCATATCACGTAGGTGACGGTAAAAAAACACAGTTCTGGTTGAATGTTTGGCATGATCAGGTGCCGCTGAAAATTTTGTTCCCGGCTATTTTTAGATGCTGCGAACAACAGGAGGCTTTGGTTTCAGAAATTCTTACAGAGGGTGGTTTGAATTTAACGTTTAGAAGGTCGTTTGGCCCAGCTGAAATAGAGGAATGGCGTGAGTTGAATGATCGAGTTGCTTACAGACAGTTAACAAATGAGGAAGACGTAGGGTACTGGGCTTTAAATAAAGATGGTAATTATACTTCCAAGTCGCTTTATATGGAAATTCTCAACCCTGGGGTTAGGGATGAGAATCTGATTCTGCTTTGGAAATCGAAAATGCCGCTAAAAAATAAAATCTTTGTGTGGATGTGTTTTCGTGGTAGAATTAAAGTTAAGAGTGAGCTTAAAAACAAAGGGTGGCCGAGGGAGCCGGGTTGCAAACTTTGTGGCGAAATGGAAACGGCTGATCATCTCATTTTTCATTGTCCGCTGTCAAATTTTACTTGGAGATGTTTGAAGAAGGCAATGGGATGGTCCCAGATGCCAACTTCCTTTGAAGAATTCAATTTAATAGCTCTTTCTAGAGGAGGGGTTAAAGAAAAATGTGTGATGTGGGCTTTTTTGGCACGATGGCTTGGGCAATTTGGATTATCCGAAATGATCATGTGTTTAATAACAAAATCTGTGGATCGTCTTTGGCTCATTTGTTTAAAATGTCTTTGATAATGTCTCAGTGGACTTGCTTGCTGGTATCAAAGGATGAAGCAAGATGGAAAAGCATTCTGGAGAAGATTAAAAGGGTGATTCAGAACATGCAACTGGTGGTTCGTCCGCGCATGGGAGTTGGCTGATGTTCTGTAGTTTCTAGTTTCCTTTTCTTTCGCTGTTTCCTAGTTATATTTTGGTGGTGTGCTTGAACGTTCTGACTCGCTTGTGAGCTTTTCTTTCCAGTATTGCTTGTAATAACTGGTATCCCTAGTACGTTGGTTTGGTTGCTTTCTATATAAAGCAGGGCTCCTGAGCCTTATTTCTCAAATATTACGCACCGGCTCTCTCTGTGTGTGCCTGCCTTTTTTGCTTAAGTGGCGCAGGGAATAAGCTAGCCACAACGTGTGCCAAATGCTATTTTCATATTTGCATTTCTCTATATATATAGTAACGGTAGTTCCTAGATTGAGGAAAAGAGGGAACATCATCCTTATTGGTAGTTCTACGTTGAGGAAAAGAGGGAACGTCATTCTTTATCCTAAGCCAAATTCTAGTAGGCAATAAATAAATACTCTTTGTCTAAATTATACACGACATATGAAGATATTTAAAATCGGCTATGTTGTACAGCTCTCTCCATACTTCACATCCATGCCACATAGTAGTACTTTATGGCAAAGTTAGCAATGCCGAAGTTATGGCTGGCCTTAGTATTATATAAAAAAGATAACAATGTGTGCTTAGTCACTCAACAATATGGCTCCGGTGAACGGATAAACAACATATGTCGGCATACGTTAAAAATAAACGTGTCAAAATTTTAGATTAGCACTTAATTATTAGGAGACAAACAAGAACTTTGGTTGCTGAGATTGAGGTAGAATTTATATCCAGAGGTTCAGCTCTAGTCTTGTGTCTGATGCAAGGTTTTTTATCGAGCAAAGTGTTTTACCATAGACGAAAATAACAGGTTACCGCAAAAACTAGGAGATCTCGGTATTTTATTGTATGAGTTAATTCAAAAAATGTGAATTTTTCATAATTCTTAACAATAAATAAATATAATTCCTACCCTACTGCTTACACCGTGAAGGTTTATTATGCCTTTACGTAATTAAAAAAATTGACCATTAATTTGGTCAACAAAACTTGAGATATATGCTACAAATTTTTTGACATATATCTAAAGTTTTATTGACCAAACTAATAGTTAAAGTTTTTCGTAAAGCACGTGAAAGACTAATAAACCGGTACGGAGAGAGTAGTATTTTTCTAAATCCAATATGAGCCTATTAAATCGATACGGAGAGAGTACTTTTTTCGAAAATTTCATTGTTCCACCAAAAGCCATAATGTTTTCTTCCCTCTGAATAACGGAGCAATTTACAGAAGACTGGTGTCACGTCGACAGGTGATGTATATGTGTGAGGTATAAACACATATGGAAAATGTAGCAATCAGTGCTGACTATAGAATCTTGCCATTCACTCGCTAGGAAAATGATTTTGTATGGATGGACATAAGTGAGAATCTACATCCCGCAACCAAGGGATGATCAAGTAAAATGGGAAACAGGCAGCTAGACCTGGTTGAAGCTCATGAAGCCGAGGTCGAGTTGGACCTCGCGTCCGGCGCCGTCAGCGACGGCCACCGTTCTGGCATTCCCTCCGAGGCAGTCCTCCGCCTCGTACAGGGTCACACGCACGCCGTCTCCGCCCGTGGCGAGCAGCTCGTGCGCCGCCGCCAGACCACTCACCCCGCCACCCACCACGGCCACCTTCATTCTGCTAGCGCTCGGCTTGCTCTCTCGCTCTGCTCCCGTCCCGACCCGTACTATTTAAGTTGGAGTGGAGTGGACGATCGGCTGGTCTAGCTAGTACCGTGCGTCGCACCTTGCATAACTTAGGCGTCTCATCAAAGAAACGAATTAATCCGAGACATACTACGGCCCATCACGTGCCTGACACTGTTGTTGTTTTCTTACACAGGGCCGGTCAGTAATTTTGATTGGTGGAAAATGGGATTTCACATGTGAGTCTAAATAAATAAAGGTGTGTCTAGAGCTTAGTATAGTGAGAGTTAGCTTAGAGCTCACTAGATCAATGTTACCATATCTCAGTTGCATCTAAAAAATAAGTCAATAGAGGAAGGAACCCTGCTGAATTTTAATTAAAGGAGGCTGAGTCTCGAACCTCGGCTGGCTAGCACAGCACCACATGCGCTAGCCACTAAGACCCTAGTCATTTCTCATCTCAGTTGCATCTTATGTTGCAACTTACCACTAGCATGAATTACAGCGCAGATCTAATAGTTTAGATGTATCGTTTCTAGTTGCAATCTCACTTGCAACTGAAAAAAAATCAGTTGTAATCTAATTTGCAAATGAAAATATCTTAGTTGTGACTAAACTTGCAACTTAATTATACGAATCACGATGCAAATCTTATGGTATAGGACTCTACTAAGTCCTAAGTTAATTTTAGCAATTCCGAATAAATAATACTACCGGTGTTTCGATCTTCACTACTCCCTCCCATTAATTAAATGGATATTTAGCCCTTAACTTGATCAACAAAAGAGTGTACTTCTATCTTCACAATACATTTTACAGTATTAAAATTTACTTCTCTCTGGTTACACAGAAATCAAACCAGTACATAACCTCTTTATATTTTCTACACGCACTTTGCTCATTGAAAATGAAAGAATTAAAGAGAAAAAAGATGTTGGTTTGCATCTTCTAAATACATTTTTTATTCCATTATATAATATGTCTTAGAAACCCCACACCTTCAATCTTTTGAGGACGGAGGGAGTACTGAGCAATGAGTACCAATCACCACCTCCCCCGGGCTAGTTCCCTAGCCAGCAACCAGTGTTGCGCTAGGTTTTTTTTTAACAGATAAGGTCCAGAAGGACCTGGAGATTCATTCAGCGGCGGGTGATTTACATGGAGGCCCAAAAAAACTGAAAATTACAACATGGCCCCTGCAGTTTACAACAAACACCCTGAGAAAGCTTGCAATCATGCAAGCAAGAAGCAACTCACTGATGGCTTGCAGGGCCACGGCGGCGCCGCCCCAATCCCAGCCGGGGACGAAACCACTTGGCTGGGCGGGCGGCCTAAATGCCACCGTAGATCTGCAGAAGATCCTCGCAAAGAGGAAAAAGCTCGCGCACATCTTAGCGTCGAGCACGGCGTGGCCATCCTTGTGGCCTCGAGTCGCGCCGGCAGCAAATCGCCGGAGCGGAGGAAGCGTCGTAGAAAGCCGAACCTCCAGAGACTCCCGAAAGAAGCCGGAGCTAGCCCGAACCTTCCAGGACAAGCCCATATCCACCTCCTCGCCACCAAGGCCGGCCGGGTGGGCAGGAACCGTCGAAGAGTAGCACAGGCAACTGCTGCGCTTGGAGAAGAACTCGGGGCCGCCTGCCTGCCGCTCCACCAGATCTCCCTTCCCCTCGCCACCAAGGCCGGCCAGAAGAGGAGATGTAGACGAAGACGACGCAGCAGGCCACTCATCAGCACCGCGCACCCGAGCCGACGCAGCCAAACCCCGGCCGCAACCAGATCCGCCGACCACCGAGAACCTGCTACTCCCCTCCAAGCCACCATGGCCGGACAGAGGAAGCACCAGGGAGACGGGATTCGAGGACTCCGAGAAGCAGACGAAGTTCCAACTTTCCATGCCGCATGGTTTGCGCGAAGGATATCGTATGCTGCAAGATGAAACAGTACGAGCTGCACCGCTGCCGTGTTTTGCAGCACTTGCCACAGCATCTGTAATTGGTCTTGCATCTTTGCTACAATAAAGCTCTCATATACTACGGCGTTTAATTTGTAGTTGCGATCTGGAGGGAGGCGCCTTCGTTGTCGGCACGCCATTGCGTCTCCATCATCGATCACCACCAAAACCTCCAGAGTTTCTAATATCTATTCGAGCTGTGTCATGGACGCGTGTAACTGTCAGTTATTGGATACAGATGGTAGTTGCGATTGGCGGCGACGTGGTGGCGTGGGGAACGAGCGGCAGTTCGGGCTGCGGGAGCTGCACGCGGCGACGGACGTGTTCAGCGAGAAGAACATCGAGTGGATTCGGACTTCGGAGGATTGCGCGTCGCCGGCGTCTGGCCGACGGCACGGTGGTGGCCGTGAAGCGCCGTCGTGCACCACCACCTGCCCATCCTCGTCTACCCATACATGCCCAACGGGAGCGTCGCGCACATCAGCTGTCATATCTGTTGCTGGAGCGGGTGGCCCTGAGTGAAACCACTGCACTCATGTTTTGTCCGCATCGCAGGCCGGAGGTGGGGTCGACGGTGCATGCCATGCCATCGCTGCCGCCTGCTCGCGCTGCCGCGGCACGCCATGACACGGGAGACGGGACGGGACACAAGCAAGCACCGCACCAGCACACTGCTCCATACTGGGATTGGCTGCCGCGGAGTAGCCAGTGGCCACTTGATCTTATCTTACCGCAGCATACTGCAATGTTTACCTATCTTATCTTGCTGCAGCACACTGTGTCTTACTGCAGCATTGTGTGGCGTGCCGACAAATGTACTGGACTACAGCGATCAATGGAGAACCACAGCAAAGCGCTGCAGCAACAACTCAAGAACGTATGCCGGGCGTGGTAAATTCTCATTAGAATTACCTTAACTTAAAGTGATGCCACTGTGCGATTTTGTACTACTGCGAACATTTGCTTACTGCGTGGACATTTTTTTGCTACATCCACATGAACTATTTTGTCTCCGTTGCAGCTCGTGCAACCGAGAAATATCTCAATTGTAACATAACTTGTAACTAAGAGCTCTTCGACTTACTTTGCAACCAAAAAATCTCAACTTGCAACCCACCAACACAAAAATCTCAGTCACAATAATCCACTTGTAACTCATAAGATCTGATGGTTCTCGAGTTGAAATATCTCAGTAGTAACCTAACTTGTAACTAAGAGCTCTTCGTTACAACTTAATTTGCAACCAAAAAATCTCATATACAACCCACTTCTAATAGAAAATCTCAGTCATAATCCATTTGTAACTCATAAGACGCAATGATCTAATGGTTCTCGAGTTGAACCGATAGGTAATTAAAACATCCCTGACAATTAGTAAAGCCAATGAGAAATGGGGGTGTCACTGCACGAGGTACCGCGAGAAATTTTGAATTCTATTCCAGTCAGTCTGCCAGCTTACCAAGGATCTTGTATAGTTTGTCCTAGCATGCCTCACTTCCTGTTCAACCGTTTTGTGAGACCGATTTTGTTGTCTTCCACTTCGCCCGGATGCTACAGGCATGGCTAACCCTGAATTGGTGACTCTCCTCACTCCCAACGACTACATGGGTGAAGCTTGCTCCCTAACTAAAAAATCCCACCCGGAGCAGCCACCGCGAGGCGCACTAATGGGCCGGCCCATTAACAGGGTAGCGCCATTGTGATTGAAGCTACCCTATGCTCTGTGAAGCCATTGTGAATAGAGATACCTCTTGTATCTATGACACGTGGGGTATGTCCATGCCACGTTGGCGAAGGGGTAGCTCCATTGAGAAAGGCTTCATACCATGTAGGGTAGCGCCACTGTGACAGGCTCCACAAAAAAGGGTTAGATTTTCAAATAGTTTCAAACTAGATTCATTTTATGCTGAAGTTTCAGTCAAAGGTCAAATTTGTCAATTTCTTCAAGTATAGATGATGGGGAGACATGTCCTCTCTTTGGTTGATCGCCCATCCTTGACGTACACCAAAAGAAACGCCGAGCCTCCACCATTGCCAGATCCAACAAGGCTTTGTGAGTCGATGAATAGGCATGCTGCACGCAACGAGGCACATGTCGATGTGGCACATTGACCGGAGGATGTCCATGTGTTATCTTGGATCCGCCGCCTCCCATCAACAAATTCAGTGAAGATCGACATATCCACCACCTTCGTACCAACATCCTCGCTCCAGAGAAAACATCTCGCCCCGGCCGCCAGTGTAGGCCAACAACACACCGAGAAACAGATCTCGCCAGATATAAAGAACAACGAGAATACCAAGTTGTCATTCTGAAGGACCAAACAACACACGTTGCCATCATCTCACCGGTGTGGGAGTAGAGGTGAGGCAGATTTATTCTTTCGGGCGCCGCTCCCACCACCCCAATGGCTCACCACGGAAAATGGACCCTAACCCTAACTAGTAGGCGGAGGAACGAGGTCCCCCTCTCTCATGCCGCCGGAGCGGCAAGCGGGGGGAGACCAGGGCTCTCGCCACTAAGATCGGGGGAGGGAGTTGGGAGTTGCCGCCTCTATGAGAGAGAGGAGACGCTTGAGTGGATGGGTTTTGGTTTGCAACTATAAGTGGAGACAAGCTGAGTCGATAGAGACCTGCGGTCTGTTCCATGGTACATTTAGTGTAGGAGATCAACGATCCAATCTACCTTCTATTCCCCTGTGGTGACCCATGGTGCCACTCGCAAGACAAATTCGGAGGTTAGAAGATAAGGATCGGCATTTATATTGCAATTCCAGTATAAAAAAAACCTTTTACTACACTTTCGAGTTTGAGATAATTAAACTCTTTTCAAAACAGAGTCCAGAATAGGCTAACAAGCATGATACAACGTATTCAGTCTTCGGCAGAAAACTGTTTGCTCAAATCTTTATCACACGTTCGAGTATAACATTGCTACTCCTTGACTGAATTCCACCATGTTTGAAAGACATATATCATATCTGAAGTCTGAAACAAAGTTTTCAGCAGTCCTCTATTCCCGAAACTGCAGAAACTGAATTTTGCGTTTCAAGAGACCATGTTCACACGTTATTACTCGAGCATGTCTTCTCGAATATTAAATGGAACAAGTTATATATTCCATGATTATTCCATTATTAGCAATGTATGAACTAAACAGTACATGTTCCATACTAGTAGCAGAGATCAATTACACAATCAAGTCATTGTGTACAAGTTTAGTAATCAGTGAATGAGGTGACCAAACCGAAAATAGAAATATACTAGGAAAGGACACACTTATCGGAAATCCACTTTGGCTCCTAGGTGTAGATGCACCCACTGGTCAAAAATCATTTTTCAAAATGTCCAAAAATTCTGAAAAAAAATTATTGGCATGCATCTACACATTTTATGTTCACTCACCAAGTTTTGTAAGAAAAAGATATTTATACAGGCCACAAAAATTAGTATTTACGTAACATTTTTAATGGTAACATTTTTACGTAACATTTTTTTATCTTTTTTATACAGGTCACAAAAAATGTCTTTTCACACCAAAACTTTCGTGGATGGACATAATATGTTCAGGTGCATACTCGGAATATTTTGTCTGAATTTTTTAATTTTGTTAAATACATATAAAATGTACTTTCATAATAGAAGCATTTGCTCCTATGAGCCAAAACACCATGTCCCACACTTATCCCCTACAGTGAGTAGCCGCATCTGGTTACGCCGAAGGACTTTGTTACTATAGATATTACGAGGACCGTGGATCTGTCACAACATGCATGTGACCCTCTTCAAACCATGCATGTGCGGCTACACTGATTTTCAAACCGTAAAGGCACAGTCTACTGCTCTCTCCAATCAAAAATATCTGTCGGTGATTTTGTACTAATTTGATATAAATTTGTACTAAGTCACAACACTTATTTTTGATCGGAGCGAGTACCCATTTATGCAGCAACGTTCCTGGCAGCGCATATGGTTCGCCAGCTATCCACGGTCTCTGATTTACCAGGGCTACTTTATATTTGACTTTGCTTGCTTTGGGTTTAGCATCGGAAGCTAATATAGTAGCGCCTAGTCAGCATGCTATAGTATTTAACACATCACTAAAATTCTATGTGGGGCAGAGAAGGAAAAGAGGGGAGAGGGGAAAGTCGGCTATTGCAGTAGCGTCCGACTATAGCACATATAACGAGGAAAAGGTGGTTGCATGCAGCCTAGGCCCAATATCATGCATGCTTTGGATAACTAAATCTTAATTCAAGCCTATATAAGAGTCAACTAATAGCTAGGCAACTATATAGGCAGTCTTTATGATGGCTATAGGTGACATAGCAAAGGCTGTATAGCCGACAACGGCTCTTCTATTAATCTTGCTCTTATGGATGCTATGATATAGAGTGCAGCTCGTCGTTATAGGATGAACAGTGATTTGTCACAAATAGTATTTGGACTAGTCGATCTAGTCTGAAGATTCTTTCCTCGGCATCTGGTCCTGATGTGTTCAAAACGATTCGATTAGATTGGCGGATCGGTATGGCGCGTCCTGTTTATGGATTAAATTTGGGTTAAGTTTGTGTTGGTCTGAATAGCACGCGCGTCCTCCCTTAGTCTCTCTTGGCCACCCCGGGCCCTCCCACCAGAGACAGAGAAGGCACACCTAAGACACTCCCTGCCTAAACCCTCGCCCCACATCTCCGCTGCCACCCCAGACAGCACCGCCATATAGCGAAGGGACATCCATGGCCAGCTTTGCATAATCATCACATCCATGACCGGTTTCAAATCGATTTGATTGAGCATATTTGGGCTCATGCGAGAAACCAATATGGTTAATTTCCTTATTTATTCATGTAATTTAAATTATATTTGGTTGTTCGTGGCAAACTATGTGGTTAAACTATTTATATTTATGAACCATTTTTATTTTATTTATTATACACTTTTTTGTTTCATAGTTTAAAATTTCCAAATGAATTGGCTGAATGGCAATTGGTGGCAAAAAAATCCATTGCGGTAATGATGGGACGCATCGCCGCGCGCCTTGGCAAGGCAGGCGAGACGGCAACCCATTTTTTATGCGGGGCTCGACCCATCCGGACCAAATCGAATCGTTTTGGTCGCCGGTTTGTGTCGGCCTGCTAGAGATGCTCTAATTACAATAGGAACAAGCACATACCATGGTTGTTTTTGTGTACAAACGGACAAAGGACACTCACCACCTCGTTTAGCGGCCCGACATAAATACATGGAGGCATCCATGACGACCCATTCACAACATAAATATGTGTCATAAATGTGGTGGTTCGGATAGCAAGTAGATAGCATGTGAGTCCTCCCGAGTCCTCCATCTGACCAGCTTGCCATTGACTCATAATTAGTTAAAGAGATTTCATTAATATTTGTTAAAAATAAACCATCTTAGTAGAGGTTTACATATGGATTAGCAAAAAAGTGGCAATTTTATGCTTTGGAATTAACCAAGATTTCATTAATATTTGTCAAAAATAAACCATCTTTTGACTTAACCAAGATTTTATGTTTTGGATTTTTTTCCTATTTACATATTATGTAAGAACTAAATAAATGAACTACAAATTATGTGATCTACACTCATAATACTTAGGGCTCGTTTGATTTGGAGAAAACATAAAGGAAACTCAGGCCTCCTTTAATTCATAGAAATTTTAAAGGAAAAATAGGATTTCTGTTCCTATAGGAATTTGCACTGTAGCAGCATTTGTTTAATAGGAATACATGGAAGGAAATATGTAGGGCGTGTTACTTGTTGATTTCAATATAACTTTTATGATAAACATTTCTAAGCCATGTCATTTTCTTGACATATGTATAAAATATTTCTTTTACAGGAACATAGTTTTTCCACAAGTACATATGCGTTTACATCTGGTTTATTTTGAACTATTATGCAAACTCAACTTTCTCTTGTGATTCTCATACCAGGGAACCTTCAACTCTAGATTCGACTGCTCGGGATGGTGATGGCGTGTGCATGTGGCTAGTTTTCGTCTTCTTGACAACTTTGAAACAATGAACGCAGTGGTTGACTTTTTCCTCATGCACTCTTGTTTGGTACATGTCTCGTGCATTTTGAGTAGCTAACTTGAGATGGTTATCTAGATGTACTTGTGCATCTATGGTTGCTATTTTGTGTATAAACAATGTTGTTAATGTGCATGTGTAATGGAACTATGTGAGTGCTTCTCTGTATGAACCATGTGCAAAAGTAATGCTATTATTTTGTAATGTTGGTTCTAATAATGTCTAATATTGTGTAATGGTCTAATTTTATATGGTGGGTGAAATTTTGTAAAAGGCACTTTACTCAACTCAAAATTTGCATCCAGTACAATCAATAAGAGTTCACAACCGGCCTCTGCATACATAGAATGCACACGACCACATTACAAGAGAAACAAAGTATGGCACAATACAAGCACATGAATGTCTCTTAAAACGCCTTGGGTGAAGGAGGTGATCCATGTAGGATAAAAATATCCCCCGCCACTTTTTATTGTCTTGTACATATCTTCATAAACATGTCATCGTTCTCCAAACACTGAATAGAGGACCACAAACTGAGAAAATAGGTAAATCATATGATTACCCAAAGGATAAAAACTCTTCCCTTAGCAACCATATTACAGAAACACTCTTACCCTAATGAGAGTTTTAGACTTGTGATCAACATATACCACCTAACCAGTTGCCAAAAATATTGAAACACTACGTAGCCGGTACAAATAAGAAGCCACTTGGATGATTCACCATAAAAAATGAGTGTACTTACATTGAAAAAGCAAATGCTTGATCTTTCTAATCATAATGACATAAACAACACCTTGATCTTCCATACCAGTAATGTTTTGCAAGTTATATTTAGTAATGATGACACCTTTGTGAATGTACCAGATTATTTTTCATTTATTTTGAGAGGTATATCTTCATTTATGTATAATTTTTTTGTTATTGCGGACACTGTACATGGAATCCAGAGAGAATTTGTCATTCACCATACATTTGGGTATAAATTGTAATGTGTGATAATGTATTGTTTTCTAAATGTACCTTTTTAATCCCTAAACGTATACTTGTTGCCTAGGGCCTGGCTATGCTATTACTCATCTCCACTAATATAAAAGAACAGAGAGCATCTCATCCAATAAATCAGAGCCACATAATAAAACGATCTAACGCCTGTGATCCACCCTGTGATTAGCGAGCGGACAATTTTCCCCACTAAACATGTAATTAGCTAGCGAAACGAAACCGTTAAGCACGATCATTCTCCCGCATCCATCGCCGCCCGCAGACACCGCGGAAAAGCCGCCGCTCGCAGTCCTCGCCATCGCCGCCCGCAGTCGCCGACCATAGTGCTCGCCCCGACCGCCGCTACTCGCCATCGCCGCCCGCACTGCTCGCCTTCGCCGCCCGTATCGCAGCCAACAGTCGCCGCCTCCCGCTGATACGATCTACTCCCTCCCGCATCCATCGCCGCCCGCAGTCACCGTAGCCGCTGCCCGCAGCCGCCGCCCGCACTCGCCCCCCGCAGTCGCCGCCCGCAGCCGCTCGGAGTACTCTGATTCGCCGCCCGCAGTTGCCGAACGCAGTGCTCTGATTCGTAGCCAGCAGTCGCCGCCAGCAATCGCCGCCAGCAGTCCACGCTTACCCGGACCCAAGCAGGAACTGCACACCGGGGCATCGCCGCCTCAGTCCGCCCTCCGCTGCTGCTGCGGCAATCCCGCCGCGTCACGCCGCTGATGCACTCCCGGCACCCTGCGCCGGGAGCCAAAGCCGCACAGGGGAGTCCGCATGACCGGCTCTGCTCTTCTTCCACTGATTTCTTCAGGTTAAAAAACTTCCCGTGACTATTTCTACCATTACTCCAAATATGGAATACACATACAGTCTTCATTGTCTTATCTCCACTAATCTCCCGTCAGGTTCTGTAGGGAGGCAATATTATATAGTATCTATACCTATTAATTTTACTGGAACAAATCCGTATGTCGTCATCCAGAAAGACTCCATTTCAGGATATAACCAACAAGCAAAATCAAGGTATTTGTTTTACAACAACAAAAAATATTCAGAACCATCATTGTTATGTCCAATAATAATGTGTGATGTGTGTATGCAGATCCTAAAGAGATCGAAAGGCAGAGGGATAGGGAGTGGTATGCAAAAAATAGAGATGAGATTTCAAAACGCCGACGCCAACTACGTGAACTCAAAAAACAATCGACGACTGATGTCAATGATGAAACACAGGCAATTGGACAATCTGGTGTAACCCAAATACAATACAGGGCTACTGAAAAAGGTAATGTGTCATGTGTACAAATTATACTTAAGCCAAGTAACCATTCAGTTACAATGTGTTTTCGTCCAGGAGGTTTTCAAAAGCCTTATTCCCATGTTCATCACTTTCAAGTGAGTTCCAGGTTTTGAAATGTGCAAATGAACGTACTGACTAATGAAGCTTAGAATTTTACTGATCGTTTTGTTTCGTGTAATTATATGCGTGAAGTTGATATATATGAAGTTGATATATACGAATCTGAACCAAAGCATCTAAATTTAGTACCTAAAATAGTACATAAAGTGAACATATGCTTTTGCAGCTTTTTTCTACCTTCTCCTTAACTTTTCTCACTTGACATACTCTTTAGCTAATAATACCTATGATTACTATCATCCGTTCAGTGTGGTCAAAGCACACATAGTTGGGCACAAAAATTTAAGTCATGTAAGCGGAACAAAATTTTATAGAAGGTTACTTACTTACTTGATGCATATAATTTCAACAGAAAGGTTAATCAAATACTTACTTGATGCAGATAATTTCATCAGAGAGGTGAATCAAAAAAATTTGCACACATTCTTATATATTTTATATAAAACATTGCAATTATCACAATAAATCGAGGAATCAGGTTCTAAATTCTAATGATCAATTACATGATCCAAACCAGGAGTGGACAATTGGCTGCTGAACTCAACAAATTTCTTTGGCCATTTACCCAATAATTAATATATAACAACTTCTCTCGAAATCTTGTTTGGATCATCAATATTGTATGGTCTCATTTTCTAACTGCAACATTTTTATAGGTGCGGCTCCGGATGTTCAGCACTATGCATCTCAGAACCGTGAACCACATTCTTCACTTATACATGGCAGCATCTCTTTGGTAGACACGGACGATGAGTCTGAATGGTTGCACAGAAATGATGCATACAACATGCAAGCAAGACCAGGACGATTGGGTTCACTCATCCAATTATCCGGTAATATAATATCATCCGCCTCATGATTTCTTTAGTCACCACTACTAATAATCAGCAACTAATTTTGTTTTGATGTTCAGGTGTTGATGATAATCAGTTCAACAATAATGTTTTACACAAACCAATGGTGGCATCATCTTCACAATCTGATATGTGTGGCCATGTGACAGACCCAAGAAACAATTGTGGTAGCACAAGTCAGAACCGCCCACAACGTATTGGTCAATCGTGGTATGCTCGATTGTTTGAAGAGAAGAAATCTGATTATCTACAGAGGCAGCGTATATCCCGCCAACAAAAGAAAGCTGCAGCAAGAAGTGTTGTCGAGGCATCTCAACCAACAGCTGCTTCTGTACCGAGATCACCACATACCCCAGTGAGCAATTTGACCAACAGACATACAAATCCTCATCAAACACCATGTTGCGAGTCAGCTATGGGACAGGTGTCTGCATCTGCAGATTTCCATGGGCAGGAAAGCTTTCTAGCAAAAAATGCAGATCCTGATAAGAGAAGGAATCATCGCAGGGAAATGTACTCGCTGATGACAGATGAACATAGGGAAGAAGTTCTGCGCAAGAACCGTGAGTACAAAAAATGCAGACGGGAAACGACAAATGGCTGCGCATCTACCCCACTTACCACACCTGCCATGCACACACAATCGTTCACACATAATCAGCCAGGTATTGTTCATATCAGTTAGTTATGTCCCTCAGGTATTTACATGATAATTATGCATTTTTTTACATCTTCCCTCTATGCATCTTCTAGGTGACACCAGCAGAGATGACGAATATGATCCTACTGGGGTTTTCGAGCCAGTTACACAAGATGCTGCATTGGAAGGTAGAATTTTAATACTGACCTTTCATTGTCATGCAGGGCATATGTGGAACTCATATTGTGCAACACCTTGTTTTTCGAAACCATACAAGATGAACAAACCATGCATGATGATGATGAGGAGTCCAGGATTTTTAGTGGTCAAGGTAACTTACAACAGTAAATACAATAATTATTGCTGCCAGATATTAATTTGGATATGTTTTAATCCTAATTATTATGTTTTCGCAGGTGATGTGTTCGATTCATGGCGAGTGACAAGTGGTGTTGCTCCGAGTAACCAGAATCAAACTGATGATCCTTATGACTTTGTGTACCACAATCTGCCGAAGAAGCATCATGTTTTAAAGCCAGTGGAAGACTGTCAATGGTGTGGTGCAATGAAGTTCCAGTATGAGGGTCCCACTTTCTGTTGCAGAAAAGGAAAGGTCAAGATAGTTACACCTGAAGTTCCTCAAGAGTTGCGTCGGTTATTTACAAGCCAGGTGGATGAGGATGCAAAATATTTCAGAAAGCACATACGATATTTCAACACCCACTTCTCTTTCACAAGCCTTGGAGTCACTCTTGATAAGAATGTGAGCAATGCGGCAGGGACTGGCGTATATACATTTCGAGCACAAGGGGCGTTATATCATAAAATGGATGATCTGGTGCCTGGTGGTCAAGGACCTAGGCATCTCCAGCTCTACATCTATGATACCGATGAAACATTGGAACATAGAGTGAAGCGGTCTCCAGATCTTGATATAAATATTATAAGGCTGATTTTGAAGATACTGGAGAAGAACCCATATGTTCATATCTTTAAGAGCATTGGCTCTGTTCCGAACTTAGCTGAATATCGGATTTCACTTAACACGGATATAAGACTAGATCAGCGAAGGTATAATGCCCCAACAACTTCCCATGTGGCCGCGATGTGGGTTGAAGGAAGCGACCCGCAGAACACTTTTGATAGGCAAGTTGTCGTTTACGGCAAAGGAGACCGCCCTATATTTATTAGAGCATACTATGGTTGCTATGATCCTTTGGTGTATCCGTTATTCTTCCCAGGAGGGGAGGCGGGGTGGAACTGTTGGATGCCATATCATGTACCATCTCCCGCNGTACGTCGCGCACGTAAAGCTCTAGCTTAAATCCTTTTATTCGTGGACTCCTCTCACCGTCGCATACCTCCAGGACATCGTCGTTCATCTTCCCGTCTTCGTCGGCTACGCCGCCCGACACTGTCGACGCCGCCCTCGCTCGATTCTGGCGCAACTAAGGTACAACGCAGTTTGACCTCCTCAATCTTGCGCATCACCTCATGCACTCCCTTGTCTGATTCCCGTAGGCAATCGACACCCGCAACGACAACTGAAGGTCGTCAACGCCCACAACCCAACTCCGGCTGAATCTCGTCGTCGTTCCAGGAAGCAGGGCATGTCACCAAGGCCACCATCGAGTTCTCTATCCTCATATTCATCTCATCGTGTACTTCTCCGTCTCCTAGGGGCACTAGAGCATCGCCGACGACGGCCATGGGAACGTCACTGCCGTCGACTTCCGAGCGCTGGGCTGACTCAACGCAGTGGTACCTACTCGTCCGTTCGATCTCTGGTTCAGATTAGTTCAGTTGTTATTATATCTCCACTAATATAAAAGAACATAGAGCATCCCATCCAATAAATCAGAGCCACATAATAAAATGATCTAACGCCTGTGATCCATCCTGTGATTAGCGAGCGGACAATTTTCCCCACTAAGCACGTAATTAGCTAGCGAAACGAAACCGTTAAGCACGATCACTCTCCCGCATCCATCGCCGCCCGCAGACACCGCGGAAAAGCCGCCGCTCGCAGTCCTCGCCATCGCCGCCTGCAGTCGCCGACCACAGTGCTCGCCCCGACCGCCGCTGCTCGCCATCGCCGCCCGCACTGCTCGCCTTCGCCGCCCGTATCGCAGCCAACAGTCGCCGCCTCCCGCTGATACGATCTACTCCCTCCCGCATCCATCGCCGCCCGCAGTCATCGTAGCCGCTGCCCGCAGGCGCCGCCCGCACTCGCCGCCCGCACTCGCCCCCCGCAGTCGCCGCCCGCAGCCGCTCAGAGTACTCTGATTCGCCGCCCGCAGTTGCCGAACGCAGTGCTCTGATTCGTAGCCAGCAGTCGCCGCCAGCAGTCGACGCCAGCAGTCCACGCTTACCCGGACCCAAGCAGGAACTGCACACCGGGGCATCGCCGCCTCAGTCCGCCCTCCGCTGCTGCTGCGGCAATCCCGCCGCGTCACGCCGCTGATGCACTCCTGGCACCCTGCGCCGGGAGCCAAAGCCGCACAGGGGAGTCCGCATGACCGGCTCTGCTCTTCTTCCACTGATTTCTTCAGGTTCAAAAACTTCCTGTGACTATTTCTACCATTACTCCAAATATGGAATACACATACAGTCTTCATTGTCTTATCTCCACTAATCTCCCATCAGGTTCTGTAGGGAGGCAATATTATATAGTATCTATACCTATTAATTTTACTGGAACAAATCCGTATGTCGTCATCCAGAAAGACTCCATTTCAGGATATAACCAACAAGCAAAATCAAGGTATTTGTTTTACAACAAAAAAAAAAAAATCAAAACCATCATTGTTATGTCCAATAATAATGTGTGATGTGTGTATGCAGATCCTAAAGAGGTCAAAAGGCAGAGGGATAGAGAGTGGTATGCAAAAAATAGAGATGAGATTTCAAAACGCCGACGCCAATTACGTGAACTCAAAAAACAATCGACGACTGATGTCAATGATGAAACACAGGCAATTGGACAATCTGGTGTAACCCAAATACAATACAGGGCTACTGAAAAAGGTAATGTGTCATGTGTACAAATTATACTTAAGCCAAGTAACCATTCTGTTACAATGTGTTTTCGTCCAGGAGGTTTTTAAAAGCCTTATTCCCATGTTCATCACTTTCAAGTGAGTTCCAGGTTTTGAAATGTGCAAATGAACGTACTGACTAATGAAGCTTAGAATTTTACTGATCGTTTTGTTTCGTGTAATTATATGCGTGAAGTTCATATATATGAAGTTGATATATACGAATCTGAACCAAAGCATCTAAATTTAGTACCTACAATAGTACATAAAGTGAATATATGCTTTTGCAGCTTTTTTCTACCTTCTCCTTAACTTTTCTCACTTGACATACTCTTTAGCTAATACCTATTATTACTATCATCCGTTCAGTGTGGTCAAAGCACACATAGTTGGGCACAAAAAATTAAGTCACGTAACGATCTATACAAGCGGAACAAAATTTTATAGAAGGTTACTTACTTACTTGATGCATATAATTTCAACAGAAAGGTTAATCAAATACTTACTTGATGCGGATAATTTCAACAGAGAGGTGAATCAAAAAAATTTGCACACATTCTTATATATTTTATATAAAACATTGCAATTATCACAATAAATTGAGGAATCAGGTTCTAAATTCTAATGATCAATTACATGATCCAAACCAGGAGTGGACAATTGGCTGCTGAACTCAACAAATTTCTTTGGCCATTTACCCAAGAATTAATATATAACAACTTCTCTCAAAATCTTGTTTGGATCATCAATATTGTATGGTCTCATTTTCTAACTGCAACATTTTTATAGGTGCGGCTCCGGATGTTCAGCACTATGCATCTCAGAACCGTGAACCACATTCTTCACTTATACATGGCAGCATCTCTTTGGTAGACACTGACGATGAGTCTGAATGGTTGCACAGAAATGATGCATACAACATGCAAGCAAGACCAGGACGATTGGGTTCACTCATCCAATTATCCGGTAATATAATATCATCCGCCTCATGATTTCTTTAGTCACCACTACTAATAATCAGCAACTAATTTTGTTTTGATGTTCAGGTGTTGATGATAATCAGTTCAACAATAATGTTTTACACAAACCAATGGTGGCATCATCTTCACAATCTGATATGTGTGGCCATGTGACAGACCCAAGAAACAATTGTGGTAGCACAAGTCAGAACCGCCCACAACGTATTGGTCAATCGTGGTATGCTCGATTGTTTGAAGAGAAGAAATCTGATTATCTACAGAGGCAGCGTATATCCCGCCAACAAAAGAAAGCTGCAGCAAGAAGTGTTGTCGAGGCATCTCAACCAACAGCTGCTTCTGTACCGAGATCACCACATACCCCAGTGAGCAATTTGACCAACAGACATACAAATCCTCATCAAACACCATGTTGCGAGTCAGCTATGGGACAGGTGTCTGCATCTGCAGATTTCCATGGGCAGGAAAGCTTTCTAGCAAAAAATGCAGATCCTGATAAGAGAAGGAATCATCGCAGGGAAATGTACTCGCTGATGACAGATGAACATAGGGAAGAAGTTCTGCGCAAGAACCGTGAGTACAAAAAATGCAGACGGGAAACGACAAATGGCTGCGCATCTACCCCACTTACCACACCTGCCATGCACACACAATCGTTCACACATAATCAGCCAGGTATTGTTCATATCAGTTAGTTATGTCCCTCAGGTATTTACATGATAATTATGCATTTTTTTACATCTTCCCTCTATGCATCTTCTAGGTGACACCAGCAGAGATGACGAATATGATCCTACTGGGGTTTTCGAGCCAGTTACACAAGATGCTGCATTGGAAGGTAGAATTTTAATACTGACCTTTCATTGTCATGCATGGCATATGTGGAACTCATATTGTGCAACACCTTGTTTTTCGAAACCATACAAGATGAACAAACCATGCATGATGATGATGAGGAGTCCAGGATTTTTAGTGGTCAAGGTAACTTACAACAGTAAATACAATAATTATTGCGCCCAGATATTAATTTGGATATGTTTTAATCCTAATTATTATGTTTTCGCAGGTGATGTGTTCGATTCATGGCGAGTGACAAGTGGTGTTGCTCCGAGTAACCAGAATCAAACTGATGATCCTTATGACTTTGTGTACCACAATCTGCCGAAGAAGCATCATGTTTAAAGCCAGGGGAAGACTGTCAATGGTGTGGTGCAATGAAGCTTCCAGTATGAGGGTCCCACTTTCTGTTGCAGAAAAGGAAAGGTCAAGATAGTTACACCTGAAGTTCCTCAAGAGTTGCGTCGGTTATTTACAAGCCAGTGGATGAGGATGCAAAATATTCAGAAAGCACATACGATATTCAACACCCACTTCTCTTTCACAAGCCTTGGAGTCACTCTTGATAAGAATGTGAGCAATGCGGCAGGGACTGGCGTATATACATTTCGAGCACAGGGGCGTTATATCATAAAATGGATGATCTGGTGCCTGGTGGTCAAGGACCTAGGCATCTCCAGCTCTACATCTATGATACCGATGAAAACATTGGAACATAGAGTGAAGCGGTCTCCAGATCTTGATATAATATTTATAAGGCTGATTTTGAAGATAACTGGAGAAGAACCCATATGTTCATATCTTTAAGAGCATTGGCTCTGTTCGAAACTTAGCTGAATATCGGATTTCACTTAACACGGATATAAGACTAGATCAGCGAAGGTATAATGCCCCAACAACTTCCCATGTGGCCGCGATGTGGGTTGAAGGAAGCGACCCGCAGAACAATTTTGATAGCAAAGTTGTCGTTTACGGCAAAGGAGACCGCCCTATATTTATTAGAGCATACTATGGTTGCTATGATCCTTTGGTGTATCCGTTATTCTTCCCAGGAGGGGAGGCGGGGTGGAAACTGTTGGATGCCATATCATGTACCATCTCCCGCTGTACCAGCTTCCGTCATTCAGGAGAACGATGATGGCGGCCGATGATGAGACTTGCAAGTTCCAGATCGTACTACACATGCTGATGTGGAACAAAACGAAGATGAGGCCGAAGGTAATTATCTCTATGCTTCTACGTGTTCCATATTTTCAGGCCCTCTTCATTATTAGTTGACAGTAATGCTTAAGCACTCCTTTGAATCGTGTTGCAGATGATGAAGAGGGCCATGAGGAGGGTGACGTTGGAGGGTCTAGAAAATATGTCAGCCCAAGGGAGTACTAACTGTTCAAGCTACAAGTGAGGAAACATCTATTTAACATTATATTGTTCGGTGCACGCGGGTTACAGCAATGGGCTGTCGACATGTATATCAAGGCGGAGACCATGAGGCTTGATTTCTACTCGAAGCCGAAGAATCAAAAACTAATTCGTGCAGATCTATACCAGGTATCATAAAGTTCTCCATTTTTTATAACTCTCCATGCATACGAAGAAGCTAGCATTTTCAATATAAACCATTTCCTTTACTAGAGAATGTTGTTTTCGTATCTTTCTTGCGAAGGGTGTTGTTGACACCATCGATGCCGGCGAGACACGTGGTTCTCAGGCCGACAAAAGAATCGTGCTACCACGTACTTTTCCTGGAGGTGATCGAGACATGCAGCAAAGATTTCTTGATGCTATGGCGATAGTATCAAGGTTTGGGAAGCCTGATTACTTCATCACCATGACTTGCAACCCACACTGGGAGGAGATTACATGCAGACTTGAAGCTGGGCAGACACCACAGGACCGTCCTGACCTTGTGGCGGGAGTATACAGGGCCAAGTTGCGAAGCATGAAAGATCTGCTGATCAAGAAAAAGTACTTCGGTGTGGTTGCTGCATATGTCCATGTTACTGAGTTTCAAAAGAGGGTGCTGCCACCTGAGCACATGCTTCTGATCATGCGCTCGGATAGCAAGCTAACAAACCCAGTTTCATATGATAAGGTGATATCAGCAGAAATTCCTGACAAGGACAAATATCCTGTACTACATGCTCTTGTGGTCAAGCATATGCTCCACGGACCATGTGGTGCTCTCAAGAAAAATTGCCCTTGCATGATAGATGGTGAATGTCGATTTCGCTATCCTCGGCAGTTCAGTGATGCTACGCAGCAAGGAAAGGACTCATATCCTATCTATAGGAGAAGGGCGGATGGTCATCAAGTGAAGGTCAGAGGGGCAGAACTGGATAATAGATGGGTTGTTCCATACAACCATGGTCTTCTTATGCGGTACAACTGTCACATGAATGTTGAGGCTTGCTCTAGCATCAAGGCAGTTAAATATTTATTCAAGTACATCTATAAAGGACACGATCGTGCCTCATTCTCAGTCGATCCAGCAGGTAGACAACAATGGAGTAATCAATGAGATTAAGCAGTACAGAGATGCTAGATTCGTGTCGCCGCCGGAGTCTATCTACAGACTCTGTGCTTTTCCAATGTATGGTGTCTCTCCCGCTGTTCTTCAACTTCAGCTTCATTTGAAAGACATGCAGCCCATCACATTCAAAGAAGGCGATAATCTAGATGATGTCGTCAATCGGCCCTCTTCTTCCAGTACCATGCTCACTGAATATTTCAATATGAACGATGTCGATCCTTATGCGAGGAATTTCTTGTACAAGGAGTTCCCAGAATTCTATCGCTGGAATAAGGGTACGAAGAAGTGGCAGAGAAGAAAACTGAAGGGGCGGGGGCAGGTTGCAAGAATTGTTTATGCACATCCTGCTGAAGGTGAGAGATACTTCCTGAGAGTGCTCATGAATCATGTAAGGGGTGCAACATCATATGAGGATTTGAAAACAGTAAATGGCAATACATGCTCGACGTTCAGACTATCGTGTGAGCAAAGAGGTTTCATAGAGACCGACAAGTCACTTGATGACTGCTTGACTGAGTCTGCAACATTCCAAATGCCATATGCTCTACAAAGGCTTTTTGCAACCATTCTTGTTAACTGCGAGGTGACCGAAATCCGATCATTGTGGGAAAAGCACCTTGAGTCAATGTCCGAGGACTACCATCGTAACCAGTCCAACAAGGCTATACTTGAGCAGATGGTCCTTAGAGACATTGCAAATCTGGTGCATTCGATGGGGAAGGATATTAAAAGTTATGGCCTCCCGGATTTGGATCATGTGGATGACAACTGTTCCAATGGTCATCCGAGAGAGGTTCAAGAGGAGTTGTCCATCTCTTTTGACAAAGAAGACATAAATATGTTTACATCTCTGAACCCCGAGCAACGTGCTGGCTTTCATAAAATCCTATCTCACGTCCTCAACAACAGAAGCAAGATTTTCTTTGTGGATGGTCCGGGTGGCACGTGGAAGACATATCTGTACAAGGCACTCCTTGCTAAGGTCCGTTCCTTGGGAAAAATTGCTATTGCAACAGCGACATCTGGTATAGCAGCATCAATCATGCCCGGTGGACGCACTACCCACTCCAGGTTTAAAATACCAATTAGGCTCACAGACAGCAGCACTGGCAATTTCACCAAGCAGAGTGGTACCGCAGAGCTGCTCCATAGGGCATCTTTGATAATCTGGGATGAAGTTGCCATGATGAAGCGTCAAACAGTGGAGACACTTGATAGGACCCTACAAGACATCATGGGATGTGCTTTGCCTTTTGGTGGGAAGGTCGTGGTGTTTGGCGGAGATTTTAGGCAGGTCCTTCCAGTGGTAACACGTGGGACAAGAGCACAGATTACCGATGCTACGCTACAAAAATCTTATTTATGGGGGCAGATTACGAAGATACACCTCAAGCGTAATATGAGGGCACAAACGGACCAATGGTTCTCCAGTTACCTTCTGAGAATTGGCAATGGAACGGAGGAGACGATCGGTTGTGATTACGTGCATCTTCCGGATGACATTGTCATTCCTTACGCTCCCACCAAAGAACCAGTTAACAAGCTTATTGAAGATATCTTTCCATCGCTTCATGTAAACGCAGCATCTGGATTGTACATGAGCGCCCCTGCCATTCTTTCAACCAAGAATAAGCATGTGGATGGTCTGAACACAAAGATGATTGACAGGTTTCCTGGCCAAGAAAAGATATATTATAGCTTTGACTCTGTCGAGGATGATGCACGAAATAACTACACAATTGACTATCTCAACTCTATCACTCCAAATGGCCTGCCCCCGCATGCTTTGAAACTCAAAGTCAATTGTCCCGTCATTCTTCTCTGAAATCTCGATCCTCACAACGGGTTGTGCAATGGAACAAGATTGATGATTAGAGCATTCCAGAATAATGCAATCGATGCTGAGATTGTTGGTGGACAGCATGCTAGAACTAGAGTTTTCATACCGAGGATCCCTTTGTCGCCCTCAGAAGACATATCACTTCCTTTCAAGTTTAAGAGGAAACAGTTCCCAATCCGGTTGAGTTTCGCAATGACCATTAACAAAGCCCAGGGGCAAACCATTCCAACAGTTGGTATTTACCTCCCCGAGCCTGTATTCTCGCATGGCCAGCTTTATGTTGCATTGTCAAGGGGCGTGTCAAGACAGACCACTCAGATTTTAGCCAAGCCAAATAAAGACATAGATCCCACAGGAAAAGGCACAAAAAATATTGTGTACAGGGATGTCTTGGAGGAAACAAGTAAGTTTTTTCTTCCTTCAGGCCAGTCTTGGTTTTAATCTCCTACTGGTACTGTTTCATTCTCAGTGCTCTGATTATCTTATGTTCATGTTATGCAGCTTCATGAGTTCTGTGACACAATTCATATCAGATGATAAAAAGCATCCTATGCAAGTCCACGATGCTATACTTCATCGATCAAGAGGTTAGCAAATGCTTTAAAAATGGTCAAGCACGTATTCTGTCCAAATAGGAATTGAGGATGCATAGACAATTAAATTGAAGAATTTGACATCGTCATGATAGTACTGAGAATAACTGCATTGAACTCTCACATTTTGTTAAGACGGGCAGATGCATCTTGACTGCACTTTTCTCAAAATAAAATTATGCCTTCTCCGTAAGATGAAAAAAAAGGGAAAGTTGGAAGCTCTTAATTTGGTATTCATCAGATGATTTTATTCTCTATGTAATGGTGCAGCTGGTTAATAGTGCAGACTACAATCCAGATCAGTATTTATGGGATCCAGAGTTTACTCTTACTGGAAGAAAGTACAAACGAGTAGACTTGGAGGCAAGTAAGGGGAGCAACTTTTGAGGCTTTTTTTTCTGCGTTCCACTTGCCAGTTCTTTATGCTGATTGTCAACATTTTCTGTATATTGGACTTATTCTTGTACTTATATGTGGTAGCTTTCCAATGAAAGAAACCAAATCTTAAAGTGCAGCCACTATGTTCCTGCCGTCATCCCAGAATTTGAGCACAGGCTTGTTATTGAAACTTGTTTTCTGCCGCAGGTACTTGTGCCGGCAAATACCGATGCTGTACCACTCTTAGGGTGTTGCCGTGAGTTAGCTGTAGCTTTGTTTTCACTTAGCTGATGAAACTGTCAGTTCGATGATGAGCATAGTTGTGCCAGCAAATACCGTTGTCTGATGCTGTACCACTCGGGGTAGTTGTCGTCAGTTAGCTGTAGCTTTGTTTTCAGTCTGCCAGTTATCTATTCCATTTTTTTCACTAAGGTGAATATTACAGTCAGTTCGGTAATTATGTTGTGCGACGAATGTATTGTGTTGGTGGTGTAACCGTTTTGTTTTTAAACACAACAAAATAGATATGTATTCATTTGGACGAGAAAAATTGTATTGCCCTGTCACTTTTATTCATCTAATCGAACCACTGTGAATTGTGAACACTGCCGGTGCTTGGGGAGTATATGCATTTAAATATTTATCTTTTTCAAAGTTATTCTCAACATCCTGGCCCGTAGAAGATCATGGTCAAGACTTTAGTAATTGCAGAGACCATTTGTCCTTCATCAGATTTTTTTCTTTGAAGTAGTTATTTTGAGCATGAGTACCTAAGCATGTTATGAGTAATTATTATATAGGTGTGATGAATTTATTATATTTTTGGTTTTCACTAACTTTAACTTGTTTTATTATTTGATACGTGCGTGGCACTTGCACTTTTACTAGTACTCCCAAAAGATAGAAACATGCACATATCATTCGTAAATGGTGAGCACGAACCCACAATGGCCCTAGTGACTTGAGTCCCTATTGACGGACATGGAATTGGTAGGCCGGCCTAGCCCATTACTCGAGGGGGTAAAAGGGCCATCTGTAGAGGCCTGATCCATGGTAGTGACTCAAGATAATGCATCTTTAAATATATATACTAGCAAACTATCTGTGCATTGCAACGATTACAAAATAAAGCAGTAAATGCTCACTGCTCTGGGATATAACATGTTTCCTTTCGTTTTCTGTTTTACATCATTTGATATATGATTTCACTTGACCCTGCTTCACCCTAAAGCATTTTTTAAAGAGAAAAGAACTCCACTTACTTTCCTTTTTTTATCATGATTATCCAGTGACTACAAGACCCTTCTCTCCTATACCTAAGAAGTAAGCACCAAAGGGATGAAACATTTGTACAAAAATAATATACAACTAGCGGGAAGTGCCTACATCAAGAAATTGAACACGACATCAAGCATAAACAATTACCACAATTTATAATTATTGTTACAGATACCATATCACCACAAAAATTATTTAAATAATAGAGGCCTCTTCAGAGAACATCTAAGCAACTGAGTGAAAGAAAATAGAGCCCACTTGACGGGATAAAAACAACCTGAGTCGGGTGATGTAAAATGGGTTGAGGCAGCCAATCGGGGTTGCAAAAGGAGTTCAGGCTGTCATTAAGTTTGCATATTTTCCTGATTCAAAACATTTTAAAAAAATAGAACAATTTTCGAATTTGAACAGGTTTTTAAAAGAGAACGGTTTCAAAATTGGAACAAATTTTGAAAATTGAAACAAATTTAGAAAATGGAATAAATTTTGAATTGGAGCAAATTTTTCTGAACTAGAACAAACTTCAAAATTGGAATAAATTTCGAAAATGGAACAAATTAAAAATTGGATTTTTTTAAAAAATAGGAACAAATTTCAAAATAGAACAACCTTCGAATTAGAACAAATTTCAAAATTGGAACAAATTTAAAAAATGGAACAAATTACAAATTTGAACAAATTTCAAATTTAAACAATTTTGAATTAAACAAATTCAAAACTGATATCGAAACTAAAAAAATACAAAAACAGAAATATTTGAAATTTAAAATTGTTTAGATTTAGAAAAACAAAAAAAGTAACAGTAAAGAAAATAGAAAAAGAAAGGAAAAAACAAAAAAATACCTTACCTGGGCCGGCCCATCGAGCGGAGCGATGCTTGCGGGACGGAGATCGCTCCCATAGTAGGCGGGAGGAGAGCTCCTAGTTATCGCGCGTTAGCGCACGTTATTCGGGCGCGCCAACGTGGTGTCTCGTAGTGGGCCGGCCCAGTTACGGATTCGCCCCCGCGCTATTTTTTTCTTGCTATTTCGCGGGACCGCAATACGTGTTGGTTTTTTTCTCGGAGCTACCTCTGTTGAATTTTTGACAAAAGAAACCATCTGCACCAATGAATTGCTAAAAAGGACCACTCTTAAAAAAATTGTCAAAAAAGACCACCCTTCGGTGGCAGCAGGAGTGCGCAGGCGATACGTGTAACGTGCCGCCTGGACCGATGCCGGCAAGCACCTGCCGCCACTGCCAACGCCGGCATGTGGCCTGCCGTCCCTCGCCGTTAGCTCTGCGGGCCCTGCCGCCTGGGGGGATATCGGCATGATTGCGTGGCAGCGTGCCACCATCGGCGTTGGCGGCACCCTGCAACCTGCCCCGGCTCTGATTCCCACGCGAGACTGTTGCAAATTGGAGTGATTCCCACGCGAGACTGTTGCAAATTGGAAGCTTTGGGGGTATCCTGGCACCCGACACCCGACAGCGCGCGGTATAGATTGAAAAATTCGCGCTTTAATTAATTTGCTGTGCACTTTTGAGCAGGAAGATAAGATTCGCTCGCTGTGTCGTAGCAGTAACTAGACCACCGACGGCACTAATCGCAGTCTATATAAGCAAGGTATTCATGATTCATTCGACCAGCCATCTGCACTGCTATCTTTGCTGTGTCATTCAATTTAGTTGCTATGAGTTTGCCTTGCTCCGACCAGGGCCTAAGGCCGAAGAAAATGAAGTACGTTAGTTTACCGGAGGGAATGGAAGCCGCATGATGCTGGTGCGGCGACATAGCGAAGGTTAGGGAGTCAACGGATTTTTCGGACAGGATGGGCATGAAATTTTTCATGTGTGCCAATCATGCGTATGATCCTCCGGAGTCTTCATTGTTATTTTACCGCGCTCCGGTAAAATTTAAGTTTCATGAGATGACATATTTGCTCGTGTTATATTTAGATGTATTTGTAAGATTATTTTTGTTGTAGTCGCCGCTGCTGCTCTGCCAATGGTATCATTGGATTGACACGGAGCAGCCGGCTTGGGCGTTGTGTCAGATTGAAGAAAGGCAGCGTAGGGCTTGGAAACGCTTCCAGGAGGAGGATCGATAAGAGGAGGAGGCTGCACAGAGAAAAGCGGCACAAGAAGCTAACAATGAGGAGAAGCGCCAGAGAATCGCAGAAGGTAAATACCATAGGGAGGCGGAGGAAGAGCGACGCAAGCAGATTAATGAGGCGGTGAGGGAGAGAAAGAAGGAAAGGGCTGCTCAGGCAGAAGCATTATAAAAGCGTGGTGATACTACCGGAAAATGGCCACGCTGGACTCAGGACTAAAATGCGTTGTTGTTTATTGTACCAGTTTGTATCTTGATTTCTGTTATATTTTTATTTCCGCATCCAGATGTATCTTACTTTAAAATGTTGTTTTTATTCATCACCTATCATGTTATGTTTTATTGCCTGCAAGACCGATGTATTTTAATATAAAGCTGGTACAAAATTTCCCGCGCATTTTTCCCGCCATTTTTTCGCACCATTTCTTCGCGCCATCTTTTTCCCGCCATATGTTCCCACTCTTTTTTCCCGCCATATTTTCCCGCTCTTTTTTCCCGTCATATGTTCCCGCTATTTGCAGGTTTCGCTAGGCTATAAAACCCCTCTCTCACCCGTGGGTTTGTTGCATCAGTATAGCATCCAACCATGTCGGATGTTCTTCCTTTCTTTGATCCCTCTAACCGCGATTTCCACCCAGAGATGACCCACTGTATCCTGAGTCGTACCGGAAAATTTTGTCGGATTAGAGGTATGTTTTTCCAGGAGGTAATCACGGAAGATAGCCACATAGCTGAGATTGGTGTATGGTTACCGAGGATGCGGCTCCCACAGAGGAGCATAATAGAAGTACGTCAAGAACTATTAAGGCAGCAAGCAAGGTGGAATAGAGTGATTGAGCTCAAAAATATTGAGGCTGGTCTTGGTTTTCGCACTTGGATCAATACTGATTCAACTAAAATCACGATGCTGCCAAAAACATACGCATTGCACATGCAGGTAATATTTAATATTTTGCGCACTTTACATTCCGTAAGATTTATTTGTAGTCCTACTGACATTATCTGGTTTTCTATTTGTCATATGCAGCACTATCCTGATGACGCGGAGTTTATCAATAGAAGAATCAAGCACTTTGCCTGGATGAATAAGATATTTGGTCCAGTGCGGGGTGGGTTATACCGCCCGAATACATATGCTGACGCTCTAGCAGAGGCAGCATATGATGAGTATAATGACGATGACTTCATACCTGCGCCTGTCAAACCTAAGGGTAAGAATGCTGCGTCATTGAAGGCCAAGAGGACATCAACGTCGAAGGCGAAGAGTACATCAGGTTCCAAGGCCAAGACTACGGTAGCCTCCGATGAGGATAGTTGTGATGACTTCACGCCTCGATCGGCTGCTAGATTTAAAGCAATGAAAGCCAAATCGAACGCAGCATCATCGGGCAAGCGTTTATTTGATTAGTGAAACATTGTAATGTATCTTAATTTGAAGCCTAGTGACATGTGTATCTTACTTGTAGTTTATGTTGTATTTTTTTGCAAGCAAATGTATGGTAGGCCATATTATCGCAATAAGTGATTGAAAGCAAATTTATTTGTCTCATAGAAACGAACATAGAAATTCGTCTATTACATAGCTAAAAATAGTAACATAGATATATATAGACGTACACAAATTGTGTTAGCCTTGTCGGCGAGGTCTGGGCTGCCTGTGCCGACATCCTGAAGGCGATAGATATTCATGTGGGGGATGAGGTTCACAGTGGCCTCGGCCGTACTACCGCTCGTCCTCTTCTGGTTGTGTGTCAGGTGGTGGCGGAGGAGTATGAAGCACGTGCTAAGATCCTGAGGGTGGAGGGATTAAGCTCCCAGATATGCTAGCTGGATCGTACGAAAAGAAGTCTAGGACAGATGAAAACAAATCGATGTTATCCTGTCACAGCATATGCTCAAATCCCTGTGGTGGAGCCGTGGTGTATCCAATACCAGCTCCCATGTCGTCCCACGTCGGATCAATAGTTTCCTATGGGTTATAGAAAATATTAGAAAATTGCCAAGTTAATGAGGTTGAGAAGGTGTAATTAGTTCAGATATATGCACGTACTTGTGTGGTATGGAACCGATGTGAACTCTCGCCTTGATCCCACGTCCCATGTGCTTGTGGCATATATTATGGCCAACATCAGAAGCCATTGAATCCCACGAAGGCCAAATATTTTCATGCGCACGTCAGGAAATAATAAGTAATGCGGAAGATCTACTAGTGCATACAAGAAATAACATAATATGAGTTAACATACCTGTATGGTGTTGTCCCTCTGAGAATAACCGGGTTTCGTGTACGAGTCTATTCCTCCAGATGGGGTAACAGTTGGCATAGTAATTGGCTCCAAACAAAATCACTGAAAAAAGATGTTCTTACTGTCTATGAAATTTAATGTTTTAGTAGTCATGAGTCTTGTCAAGGATGCGACATGTGCAAAAAGAGGTTGTTCCTTAGTACCTGTCTAGCAGCACGTCTTTGAGATCCTAGGCGCGAATGTGAATGTTGTAGTAGTGATGAGTCTTGTCGGGATGCGTCATTGGTGTGGTACTCAGTCGCGGCTCACTGGGTCGCGCAAGACTCGGTCTAGACGAAGGCGCTTCAGACATTTCGCGATGATGCGCAATAATATCATCAAGACGAGTGCAGCCTAAACGCCGAAGTCCGCTTGCGGCAGTATCGAAAATACGTCCAAATAAGTTCTTCCCTTTCTGTATATTTAAGTTCTGCTGTTGCATAGCTCTTTGCGCATCATAAGCGATTTGCTGTAATTCATCGAGCTGTGGTACACAATTAACATGATTAATTAGGACACAATTAATTAAGACAATTAATTAACATAATTAATTAGCACATGATTAATTAGGACATGACTAATTAATACAATTAATTAGGACATAATTAATTAAGACACTTAATTAGGACATAATTAATTAGGACAAGGCTTGCATGCATCGATTGATTATGACACAAAATAGACTTGCATGCATCGACCAATTATTACCGTGCTGTCACGATGGTACGCCGATGACAAGATTTCTGGTCCACGCACTTGCTCGTCCTGTGTAAGCTCTGTAGGTGGAGGACCGGACAACAGGGTATGTGTGTTACGGATGTACCACTAATTATATATCGCAGTTATATTTATATTGTATGGTCTGCAAAATGGGAAATATATTAGACATAGTAAAAGGGTAATATTTAGACTCACAAATAAAATATAAAAAATACATATTACCTTTCGTCTTGTACACAATCAGTCAACGCGTTCTCATTCCACGTTTCAATCCAACGTCTATTATGTGTGCGCCAGTCATAACAATTCTTCCCTTTATTGTCTTGCCTAGATGATAAAAATTTGAATTAAATAGAGTTCACATAATATTAATTATAAGATACCATTGTGTGGAAATCTTACTTATGTATGGCATGTTCGAGCTGTCTGGGTACTGGTGGGGGCACATCCTGGTGGAGATCAAATTGGCGCATAACACGCTCGAGGTTATATGGCTCAACCATCCAAATAAAAAGTAGGTTGCAGCGAGTCATCCAGTATGCATGGTCTCTGACAAAGTCAATTGTTGGCTGCTGATCACCCCAGATGGACTCAAAATTATTACGCGTCCATGGATCCCATATGCCATTGTACCACTCCAGATGCTCAAACTGGTTGTAATATTCAGGGTAGCATCCGCATACAATATTTGTGGCCCATTTTTTCTGGATATGAACCCACCGACTAGCCATGGTAAGAGGGCCATATTTATATTGTGTGTCACTATTATAAGTGTGGATTTTATTCTTAATAACTGGACAACCAACATGTATGTACTCCTATGACCATAGCTGCAAAAACTCATAGGGAACAACAAGTGTATAACCACCAGCACCTTTCTTCCTGGTTGCATCACATAAACCCCTGTAAGTATGAGCTAGCAAAGCAGAACCAAAGCTGTATGGGGGGCTTGTAGGTAATAGAGCATCTACTATCTCCTCGGCAATCTTAATTAGACTAGAGAGACAAACATCCCCGTGCGTCGACATGAACATCATACCAAAAAGAAACAACAAATACGCGAACAGCTGCCTCCTCAACGTCTCCTCTGTTGCATTATCCGGTATTTCATGGTAAAGTTCCATTAACCAACTCATTGGGACACCCCTTGGTCTTCTACCACCACGAGTACCTGAATTGGGCACTTCCATGTCTAGACGCACTCGAATATCGTCTGACCAATCACTAGAAAATGCGGTAGGGACCAAAGGCTTATCGCTGATTGGTAGACCTGTGATCAGTGACACATCCTTAAGTGTGGGCATAAGCTCCCCACAATATAAGTGAAAAGTGTCTGTCTCGGGTCTCCAGCGATCTACTAGTGCTGATTACAGAGACGAGTCTAACATGAATTGGAGTCTATTTACTGTACGAAATAGTGTATCAAAGCATCGAATAGACAGATAAAAACAGCACAGATTGCATATCACATGTAAACAATCAACACAGCAAATTCGGGCGCTTTCCCGCCTAAAAACACCCCAGTCAGTGTGGGAATCAGCGCCGTTTAGGGTGGGATTCAGTGTCTGCCATGCCAGGGTGCCGGTTTTGAGGGTGGCGGCATGTGCCACCTCAGCCTGCCGGCACCGGCCCAGGCGGCATGGCCCGCCTCCTCTAACGGCCGTCGACGGCGTCACATGCCAGCAGACATGCCGGCTTTGGGGATGGCGGCACCCCCTTGCCGTCGTTGGCCTAGGCGGCACGTGCCACGTGTCGTCTGGCCAGACATGCCGCCACCCTTAGGGGGTCCTTTTTGACAAATATTTTTACAGCTGGTCCTTTTTGATATTACACTAGCGCAGGTGGTCTGATGCGTCAAAAATTCACCTCTGTTAGTCTGCTTCGTTTTGCTCAGACTTTACTAGCTGATTCCTTTTCTAAAAATTCATATTTTACATAAATTTGTAAATAAAATTAGAATTTGAACAAATTTGGAATATGAATGAATTTTAATTTGAACAAATTTTAAATTTGAGCAAAAATCAAATGTGAACAAAAAGATTGAACTTGAAAAATAAATTGAATTTGAACAAAAAAATTGAACTTGAACAATAAATCGAGTTTGAACAAAATTCAAATTTGAACAATTTTCAAATTTGAACAATTTTTGAATCTGAATAAAAAATTCGAAAATCAAAAAAAATTGAAATTGAACAAATTTTAATTTCGAACAAACCTTCTAAACCAGTAAAAACACAAAAAACCAGTAAAAATCGCGATCTGAAAAAGACCAATAAAAACCAAAAAACTGAAAAAACAGATAAAAACAAATACAAATACATACTACCGGCACCTAATGGGCCGCGGCTCAAATATATCGCCCCATTAGCGCGTACTAATAGCGCACACTAACGGGCGCTAAATAAGAATAGCCGGACGGGCGGGAGTTAGGATTTCCGTGCATAGATGATCACCTGAAAACTGAAACAGAGTTGTCACGCGACTACAGGCGGACCGCGCAGAAGAGGCCGGTGTGCCGAGGGCCGAGGCCCATCTGGAGTGTGCGAGATCGATGCTGATCTTCCAACTGGGCCGAGTTCGGGTCGGCCTGCATGGGCCATATGTTAAGATCAAGCTTGATACTGTTTCAAAAAAAGACCAAGCTCAACAAGCCCTACTTGGTGCGATATTACGAGAACTCATATTTGTCGCCCCTATACTCTGATCATATCGGCCGTTCCAGCGCGTCCAACCCCTACCCCGCTACAACACGTTACTTTTTTTGTTTCTGTCTCTTTTTTGTTTTGATTTTTTCTTTCATAACATTTTAATTTTTTAATTTTATTTGATTTTAAATTTGTTCAATTTAGACGTGTTAAGATTTCAAAATATGTTTGGATTTGAAATTTATTCAGATTTTGAATTTTCTTCAAATTAAGATCTATTCAAAATTTAAAAAAATCATATGTAAAAAAAATTGAATTTTGAAAAATGTTGAGACCACAAAAGTGTTCTGATCTAGAAATGTATAGTTTAATTTTTTTGAATGTTTAAAAATGCAAAAAAAAATGAAAAGAAAAAGAATAGAAGAAAAGAGTAAGAGGATAAAACGGCCCGACACCACCGCCTGGAGTGTGCCGTGCCCTAGAGACACCGACCAGGTTGGTGTCGAGGAGCGCCCTATTTGTCGCTTGACACGAGCCCCATTGCCATCCTCGTTTTGGGCCTCGCTCGTTTATCATGACTACTCCTAGTTTTCCTTGGCTTTTTATATATTTTTTAAAATTTATTTTTTCAAAATCAAATATTTTCAAAATGAACATTTTCAAAATCAGAATATTTTTCAAAATAAAACCTATTATGCACATTTTCAAAAGTTGAACATTTTTTAGAAATGAACAATTTCCAAAACATGAACTTTTTTCATTTATTTAAAAATCTAGATGTTTTTAAAATCTGAACATTTCTTAAAAATTGAAACCCTACCAAAAAATAACAAAAACCCAAAAAAAATCAATGGAAACAGAACACGTTTCCCGCATGGGCGGTGCGTGTGAATAGGCCAGGTCACATGTGTTGTGCTTGGGCCACATGTGACACTTGAACTCGACGGTGTGATGCATCAGGAATTTCTCCTACTCGTAGTTTTATTCCGCTAGAAGTAGATGAGGCGGGTGAGCCGGGAGTTCGCTATAGAGCAAGGTGTTGGAGTTGGCGTGGAAGAGGGCTAGATCTTGGAAAGCGATGATGAAACTAGCCAACATGGCAATGTAAACCTTTGAAGTTGATGGATGCCACCATGAGCCTAGTGTTATCGTCGAGAGGGAAGTCTTGGTGGAAGCTCTTGCTCGTGATGGTCTATTTGAATGCCTAGATCACCCAGATGTAAAAAAGAAGAAGAAGAAGAAGCAAGCTTCGGCATTGGAGGTGGAGGCTGGCTCCTCATCATGGACATCTCTTTGTCGGATGATAAGTTGGACACGATGCCTTTTGGGAGTTGCTTGGCGCCGAGAATTATTGTCCATGTGGAGTTCTATCTAGTGTCGAGGCGGAGTAGTGTTGGAATGGGTGTTCATCTAGTATCGAAAATATCGAAAGTGTCAAACTATGTTGAAATGTCAAATTATGTTGAAATGTGTCAAAGTACCGTGCTCTATTTTGCATCATCTAAAAAATAGTACTCCCAGTGTTCCAAATTAGTTGTGTAAACTTTTCAAGATTTACATGTATCTATACGGTGAAACACATCTAGGTACATACGTATGTAGACATAGTTAAGATAATTAATTTGGAATAGAGGGAGTAGCATATATGAACAGGTGCCCTAAATTTTGGTGCCCTAAACCCCAAAACAGGTTCCCTTTCGGTACCCTATTTTAACTTGATGCACTAAATGAAGAATTAACTACAGTCTTCTAGTAGCAGATAAACCTCCATCTCAAGACTTAAGGCTTCGTTGGAGCCCACCACCAACTGGGGTTATCTGTGTTAATGTTGATGCTGCGCTCTTCCCAACAGAGCAAAGGATGGGTTGGGGTGCTGTTTTGCGGGATCACAATGGTCGTTTCATTCTTTGTGTCCGTGAAGGTTTGTCGGGGCTCCCTGTTGATGGTGCGGTGATGATGGTGCCAGAAAACTTGTTGGCGTTTGTTGATGAAGTAAAAATGACCGGCCAGTTGGAAACACCAAGAGAAGGTTTGATGAATATAGCAGCAAGTTTTCCCTCAGTTATGAAACCAAGGTTATCAATCCAGTAGGAGGGAGACAAACGACCGAAGGTGATGCCCACTAGCTGCGTGATGCTCTAACAAGGGCGTCGTTAATGATTTCTTGTTAGCGCGTCTTCAACCAGTAGCAACGTGGAACCTACACACAACACAACCAAATACTTTGTTCCCAACTTACGATGAGGTTGTCAATCTCAACGGTTTGCTTGAAACAAAGGGTATGAGCGTATCGAGTGGAAAGTGATAATAGTATGCGAGTAAAGTAAACAGTGCGAGTAAAGTAATCAGGTGATGGCAATATAAAGAAAATAGGACCAGGGTCCACAGTTCACTAGTGGTGTCTCTCCATAAGATAAAATAATACATGCTGGGTAAACAAATTACAGTTGGGCAATTGATAGAATAAAGACAACGTGCATATGTCGAGTGGATCACTATGATATTTACTCTGGGCATTACACCAAGATACATAGACCGCCATCCAACTGCATCTATGACTAATAATCCACTTGTGGCGAATCAATCCGAGAACTCCACAAGTATTAAGTTGCGAACAACAGATAATTGCATTAAGCAAAGTGTGTAATGTAAACAAAGCATGTGCCCTTGAGCATATGAATATTGTTTTCCCCCTAGTAGCAACAGCACATCTACAACCTTAGAGGTTTCTGTCACTCCCCCAGATTAAATAGAGGCATGAACCCACTATCGAGCATAAATACCCCCTCTTGGAGTCACTAACAACTACTCGGCCAAGATAGCTACTAACAACGGAGAGCATGCAAGATCATAAACAACATAGAGATAACATAAGATAAAATTCAGTACATCAACTCAATCATAACACCAATATTCATCGGATCCCAACAAACACAACATGTAGAATTACATAAAGGTAGTCTCGATCATGTAAAGCAGCTCACGAGACCTAAACATGAGGCACATGGTGGAGAAGACAACCATCTAGCTACTGCTATGGACCTATAGTCCAAGGTAGACTACTCACTCATCGCGCCGGAGGCAAGCATGGCGATGAAGAAGACCTCCGGTGGCGATTCCCCTCTCCGGCAGGGTACCGGGAAGAGCTTCTGGACCCTCCCGATCTTCGGGTCGATGGCGGCGGCGGATCGCGATGTATTCTGGAAAAATGATCGGGTCTTTAGGTTTTTCCCGTCGGGGGGTCTTTATAGGCGAAGATGCGGTGTCAGAAGTGGACCAGGGGGCCCACACCACCAGGGGCGCGGGCCAGCCCTAGGCCACACCACCCTGTGGTGTGGCCGCCCTCTGGCTCGGCTCCATCTCCTCTTCAGTGTTCTGGAAGGTCCGTGAAATATCTGGACGACTGGCTTTGGTTTCGTCCAATTCCAAGAATATTTCCTATGTAACTTTTCTGAAACACAAAAATAGCAGAAGACAGGGAACTGGCACTGTGGCATCTCGTTAACAGGTTAGTTCCGGAAAATGCATAAAAATGCCAGGAAGTGTAATGAAACACTAAACAAATGGTGTAAAAACAAGCATGGAGCATCAAAAATTATGGATACGTTGGAGACGTATCAGCGTCCCCAAGCTTAACTCCTGCTCGTCCTCGAGTAGGTAAGTGATAACAAAAGAAATAATTTTTGAGGTGACATGCACCTACACAATCTTGATCATATGTAAGCGTTATGCGCTGGGATCAAAAGAACTTAAAACATGGGCATGAAAGATATAATCTTGATAGAAGAAACTTAGCAACCATGTTATAACATGAAAATGAACACAAACAAAAGATCATGAAAATGAAACAATGAAAGTCAAACGTGTGTTTAAATCATAAGGAAAAACATACAAATGGTTTTCAGCTTGTCCTTCATGGAGAGCAAAACATAAATGCATAGGACACCTTCAAGTTTAAGAGGGCGACTAGATACAAGTAATTTAAGAACAAGTAAAACCAACAATATGAATCAATCAATAAAAACTTTGGGACAATGCACATTATACTCAGAATGACAACTATGCTCTCTTAACGGTGCATAAAGATAGAAGGTGGAGACTCAACATAAAAAGTAAAAGAAAGGCCCTTCGAGGAGGGAAGCAGTGATTGCAAGTTTTATAAACCTTCAAAAATTATGGTACTTACCGGCTTTGAGCTCTCATTGCCCCAATCACAAGCATCTTGAATGGTTAAATTTAATGCGAGAACACTTATGTTGCATATGCTTCACAAATCATTAGTTGAAAACCTCATGTTCGTGAAATACGAATACCCAAACCTCATGCTACTCGACTTAGAGTCCCAAGCAAGCTCTTGTCATTGTAAATATATGTGTATCATCGAGAACCACCAACGGGGTACCTCCGTGCCCGATGACATGGAACAAGCCCACATCAAAATGACAGGACAAACAGACAATGAATACCTCGGTATCTCTTTTATTTACCATTGGTATAGCTTTTTATTACGAGATGTGCCGTCGAATGTTCACTATGGGCATGCTGTAAATTTCCACCATGAATTATGCATGGCTTAGATTAGCGGCCCAGGCGTTTCCCTAACACATATAAAAACTCCATGATCCCGCAAGATTCCCAACTTATTTCACATCGCGAGTATCCATAAACAAAAGATCACGATATCAACTCAAATGAAAGATAGTGCAATGTTGAAAGCTTGCCCCATGACGGCATGGCTGGGCTAATTCCCAACTTACAACTTGCAAGCATAACAACTCAACATAAGAGATCACAATGTCAAAATTTTAAGACGAGAAAAGTAAAGTGTGCCATCCGATTCGTGAGAGCTTTACTGACTAATTTTCGCATAACACCAAAAAGAGTTTAATTTGAAGGTTAGATAAAAGCAAGTCAAATGTACTTTGGAATAAAAAATTGCTAATAGGTATGTATGGTGGACACTTTGGAACAACTTGGTTTTTAGGAGTTGGATGCACGAGTAGAGCTCATACTCAGTATAAAATGAAGGCTAGCAAAAGACTGGGAGCGACCAACTAAGAGAGCAATAACGGCCATAATCATGCATAGCGACAAAGCGACATTAAAAGAAGCATAAGATGGCATCAAAAGTCAAAAACTAAATGATCATAGAGGCAATGGCGACTTTGTATGAGTCAAACATGTGTGAGCATGCGCCAAGTCAACCCAAATAAAGCTTCAAAGGAGAAAACCAAAATAATGCTTCCAAATAATTAAAACAACGCATGATTTTTTCAAAGACTCATTAAGCAATCTCAGTCATTTGAGACAAGTCATGCTATAGCAAAACCACTAAGCATACTATCAAAAAGACATCAAGCACGACATGCAAAAGCCTAGGCCGCAGTCTACACAAGCTCCTTCTTGTACCACTTTTTTGCATAAAGCTTTTTCTCTTTTCCAACACCATTCAAACTTTTAATAGCCAACTCTTTTGATGAAAACCAATAAGGACCAGAGGCAAAAATACACCTTGATGAAAAGATATAACAAGATCTGAATGCATATCAAGGCGAAAATCGAAAACTAAACGCAGTTCTAGAAAAAGAGAACATTCAATCAAGTCCGTTTTTCACTCTTATCGTTCAACGAGTGTTCTCGGCAAATGAAAAGCAAGGCAACTTCTCTAAAAGGAAATTATTGGGGTCCAACCATTTATTGCAGCAAACAAAACTAAACAAAACTGAAAACTAAAAACAACTGACGCTCCAAGAAAAACACATAATGCATGAAGCAATAAAAATATAGTGTCTTGAAAGGTGACCTGATTTTTGCCAATGAAGAAGGGGTGCCTCGGGGGCATCCCCAAGCTTTGACGCTTGTACTTCTTGGATATTTCTTGGGGTGACATGGGAATCCCCAAGCTTGAGCTTTTGTCCATTCTTCAACTCATCTCATCATTCTCCAATCCCTACACTTGAAAACTTCCTTCATACGAAACTAAACACAAATCTATTAGCAACATTAGTGTAGGCATAATATTGAATCAACCCTTTTTGCTTCAGGTTTCAACTCAAAACCACCACATATAAAGCATATACTACTGTAGCAACTTCCCCAAAAGTTCCGTGATCAAAAGAACTCAAAAAGAAAGCGATAAAGCGGCAAACACAAATATTGGCAGAAATCTGTCAAAACAGAACAACTGACAAAGGTTGAAATTTTAGAGGGTTTTCTGTTGCTCAAATCAAAAATTGTTCAACTAATGAAAGTTTGGATATAACCTGGGGCATATGCACAAAAAATCGCAGGTCCAAAAGATATACAGAGAATTTTCACGAATTTTTACGGTGCAGCACCGAAAACTATTTCAGGACAGCAACATCCCCAAATCTTACCTCGCTCAAATTAGAGGCTTCTCTTGGCACAAAAACGAAATAAAAAGGATAAGGAGAGGTTATTACAGTAGTAATAACTTCCAAGACTCGAATAAAATAAAAAGAATTGAATGTAAAAACATTGGGTTATCTCCCAAGAGTGCTTTTCTTTAACGCCTTTAAGCTAGGCGCAGAAAATGCGAATCAAGTAATATCAAGAGATGAAGCATCAAGCTCATAATTTGCTCTAAAAATAGATTCAAAAAGAAATTTCTTCCTCTTTCTAGCGAAGTGTTCCATACCTTTCTTGAGTGGAAATTGATATTTGATAGTGCCTTCCCTCATATCAATGATGGCACCTACAGTCGAAGAAAAGGTCTTCCCAAAATAATAGGACATGAAGCATTGCATTCAACATCCATGACAAGAAAATCAACGGGGACAAGGTTATTGTTAACCATAATAAGAACATCATTAATTCTTCTCAAAGGTTTCTTCTTAGCAACATCAGCAATAGGAACATCATAATAACACTTTTCAAGCGGTGGTAAATCAAGCATGTCATAAATTTTTCTAGGCATAGTAGAAATACTAGCACCTAGATCACATAAAGCATGGCAATCAAAACCATTAACATGCATATCAATGATGGGTTCCCAACCATCTTCTAACTTCTTGGGAATAGAAGCTTTTTGCTTCAACTTTTCATCCCTAATTTTCATAAGAGCATTGGTAATATGCTTAGTAAAAGCAACATTTAAAGAACTAGCATTGGGAGTCAAAGCAAGATTTTGCAAGAACAAAATAACTTCAGATATATTGCAGCCATCAACATCAAAATCATTAAAGGAAATGGAGCTATCATCTCCCACACTCCGAAAAATTTCAGCACTCTTTTGAGAAAAAGTTTTAGCAGTTTTAGGCTTTTTAACACAAGGAGTGGGAGTTTTCTCTACACCAATCAAAGTAAGAGGATTGCTAGCATTAGGAGCAACATCATTAGAGGTAGTAATGGTACATACCTTCATCTCTCTAGCCATCTCATCTTCTCTTTCCCACCTGGCATGCAATTCTGCTAGCATCCTAACATTTTCATCAATTCTAACTTGGATAGCATTAGCAGTAGCAAAAGGATCAGGCTTAGCGGACATTCTGTTAACCAGAGAAGTTTGCACATTAGACAAATATGAAATATCGGTTTCAGCTTTAGAAACCTTAGCTTGCAACTCAGGAATAGCCTTGTTTAAATTTTCAAGTTGATGACTAATAGTCCTCAACAGAGCTGATTGCTCCTCCATAGTCTTGGTGAAAGCCATGTTCTGCTCATATTGCGCCTGCATAAAATTCTTGGTAGCCTTTTCAAGTTCAAAAATTCTTTCTTCACTAGGCATATTAGGTCTACCAAGATAGCTATTATCACCATTAGAAGGAAACAGCCTATTATTGTTACTAGCAAAATTGTTCCTATAAGCATTGTTGTTAAAATTATTATTTCTAATGATGTTTACATCAACATGCTCTTCTTGAGCAACCAAAGAGGCCAAAGGAACATTATTAGGATCTAAATGAGTCCTATCATTTGAAAGCATAAGCATAATAGCATCAATCTTATCACTCAAGGAAGAGGTTTCCTCAACAGAATTTACCTTCTTACCTTGTGGAGCTCTCTCGGTGTGCCATTCAGAGTAATTTACCATCATATTGTCGAGAAACTTTGTTCGGTGCCCAAGGTAAGGGACATAAAAGTGCCTCCAACAGCTGAATCAAGTAGGTTCCTCGAAGAAAAATTCAGTCCTGCATAAAAAGTTTGAACAATCATCCAAGTAGTCAGTCCATGAGTGGGACAATTCTTTATCATAGATTTCATTATTTCCCAAGCTTGAGCAACATGTTCATTATCAAACTGACTAAACTTCATAATATTGCTACGCAAAGCTATAATCTTAGCAGGAGGATAGTATCTACCAATAAAAGCATCCTTACACTTAGCCCATGAATCAATACTATTTTTAGGCAAAGAAAGCAACCAATCCTTAGCTTTTCCTCTCAAAGAAAAAGGAAACAACTTAAGCTTAATAATATCACTTTCAACATCCTTATATTTCTGCATCTCACATAGCTCAACAAAATTGTTGAGATGAGCTGCAGCATCATCAGTACTAGCACCAGAAAATTGCTCTTTCATAACAAGGTCCAACAAAGCAGGCTTAATCTCATAAAAATTTGCAGCAGGAGCAGGTGGCGCAATAGGAGTGCAGATAAAATCACTATTATTCGTGCTAGTAAAATCACACAACTTGGTGTTTTCAGGAGTAGCCATTCTAGCAAACTAAAAGCAGACAAGTAAAAACAACTATAAAGGATACTAATTTTTTTGGGTTTTTGATAAAACGATGCAACTAAAAATAAAGTAAAAGCAAAACTTAAAACAAAGTAAAGGATATGCGTGCGAAAACTCCCCTTGCAGAAGTCTTCTTCCTCCCCGGCAACGGCGCCAGAAAACTTGTTGATGGCGCGGTGATGATGGTGCCAGAAAACTTGTTGGCGTTTGTTGATGAAGTAAAAATGACCGGCCAGTTGGAAACACCAAGAGAAGGTTTGATGAATATAGCAGCAAGTTTTCCCTCAGTTATAAAACCAAGGTTATCAATCCAGTAGGAGGGAGACAAACGACCGAAGGTGATGCCCACTAGCTGCGTTATGCTCTAACAAGGGCGCCGTTAACGATTTCTTGTTAGCGCGTCTTCAACCAATAGCAACGTGGAACCTGCACACAACACAACCAAATACTTTATTCCCAACTTACGATGAGGTTGTCAATCTCACCGGTTTGCTTGAAACAAAGGGTATGAGCGTATCAAGTGGAAAGTGATAATAGTATGCGAGTAAAGTAAACGGTGTGAGTAAAGTAAACAGGTGATAACAATATAAAGGAAATAGGACCAGGGTCCACAGTTCACTAGTGTTGTCTCTCCATAAGATAAAATAATACATGCTAGGTAAACAAATTACAGTTGGGCAATTGATAGAATAAAGACAACGTGCATATGTCGAGAGGATCACTATGAGATTTACTCTGGCATTACAACAAGATACATAGACCGCCATCCAACTGCATCTATGACTAATAATCCACTTGTGGCGAATCAATCCGAGAACTCCACAAGTATTAAGTTGCGAACAACAGATAATTGCATTAAGCAAAGTGTGTAATGTAAACAAAGTATATGCCCTTGAGCATATGAATGTTGTTTTCCCCCTAGTAGCAACAACACATCTACAACCTTAGAGGTTTCTGTCACTCCCCCAGATTAAATAGAGGCATGAACCCACTATCGAGCATAAATACCCCCTCTTGGAGTCACTAGCAACTACTCGGCCAAGATAGCTACTAACAACGGAGAGCATGCAATATCATAAACAACATAGAGATAACATAAGATAAAATTCAGTACATCAACTCAATCATAACACCAATATTCATCGGATCCCAACAAACACAACATGTAGAATTACATAAAGGTAGTCTCGATCATGTAAAGCAGCTCACGAGACCTAAACATGAGGCACATGGTGGAGAAGACAACCATCTAGCTACTGCTATGGACCCATAGTCCAAGGTAGACTACTCACTCATCGCGTTGGAGGCAAGAATGGCGATGAAGAAGACCTCCGGTGGTGATTCCCCTCTCCGGCAGGGTGCCAGGAAGAGCTTCTGGACCCTCCCGATCTTCGGGTCGACGGCGGCGGCGGATCGCGATGTATTCTGGAAAAGTGATCGGGTCTTTAGGTTTTTCCCATCGGGGGGTCTTTATAGGCGAAGAGGCGGCGTCAGAGTGGACCAGGGGCCCACACCACCAGGGGGCGCGGGCCAGCCCTAGGCCGCGCCACCCTGTGGTGTGGCCGCCCTCTGGCTCGGCTCCGTCTCCTCTTTGGTGTTCTGGAAGCTCCGTGAAATATCTGGACGACTGGCTTTGGTTTCATCCAATTTCGAGAATATTTCCTGTGTAACTTTTCTGAAACACAAAAATAGCAGAAAACAGGGAACTGGCACTGTGGCATCTCGTTAATAGGTTAGTTCTGGAAAATGCATAAAAATGCCACGAAGTGTAACGAAACACTAAACAAATGGTGTAAAAACAAGCATGGGGCATCAAAAATTATGGATACGTTGGAGACGTATCACCTGTTCCGGAGCTGGCCGAAGCCATTGCTGCTCGCTGTGCTCTGATGGTGACTAAAGATGATGGAGTTGCAAGAGCCGAGCTGGTATCTGACTGCAAGTCTCTGATCCAGCGCATTAATTCCTCGACGAAAGATCGATCCGTTGTAGGGACGGTGGTTGCTGATATCAAACTCTTGGCTCAAGACTTTGAGTCCTGTTCTTTTATCTTTTCTAGTCGTAAAACTAATGTGGTAGCACATAAATTGGCTCGCTGCGCCGAGTCCTCTATTTGTAGTATTTCTGTTGGTGTTGTCCCGGAGCTTATCCGGGAAGAACTTTGTAATGATGTTTCTTGATCAATAAAACACTATATTCTCTCAAAAAAGCTTATATTTTTTTAAAAATTCAAACTATGTCAAGTTTGAATAATTTTTTATCAAACATTATTAACATAAAAAATACAAAATTAATATTATTAGATAGATAGTGAAATATATTTTTATATGGTATCTACAAATATCATAATTATTGACAGCTTTTTCTAAAAGTATAGTCAAACTTTACTTAGTTTGTCTTTTCAAAAAAAAACCTTAAACCTTAATATTATTAGATAGATAGTGAAATATATTTTCATGTGCTATCTATAAAATATCATAATTGTTGATAGATTTTTCTAAAAATTTAGTCAAACTTTACTTAGATTGACTGTTCAAAAAAACAATAAGCTTTAAGCCTTGAGATAGAGGTATTCGTCTAGCTATATAGCAGCAATCTATGATAATTGGTAGGCAGTTATTTGACTCACAGACTCACGTTGTGATAACACCAATTTAGTTACGAACGCTGAACTTATTTGTCAGGTAGTTACACAATCATGTGATCTGAACGACATAAAATACTTAACAAATTCAAAGATCAAACTATATCCATCATTCTCTTAAGTTCTTTTCATGTGCACTTCACCTAATGAACCATGCCACGTCAGTTCCCACCGCCACTCCCTTCCCCATAGCCATGCACCACGCCCTTCCCCGCCGGCAACGCCGCAATGGCCGGTGGCCTGAACCCCGGCAGGTCGCATGGGATGTGCGGGATGAAGGGGCAGTGCTTTCTCGGGTCGGCGTAGAACAGGGCACACTCGATCGGCGGCCGCTGCCCAGGGAACCCGGGGATGCAGTTCCGGCGCACGTCGAGCACCCGGTTCCTCACCAGCTCCATGCAGTGGTAGCCCACGGAATGGAAGTAGTTGTCCGACAGCGAGAGGTTGGTGAGCTTGCCGGTCTTGTAGAGCAAGCAGAGCACGTCGGGGACGTGGCCGTAGAGCTGGTTCGAGGCGAGGTTGAGCTCGTCGACGTCGGCGAGGCAGCCGAAGGAGAGCGGGATGGGGCCCCTGATCTGGTTGCCCCCGGCATCGAACACCGTGAGCCCCTCCACCAGCCCGATCTCGTACGGCAGGCACCCGGAGAAGTCGTTGTTGAGGAAGAGCACCTCGGAGAGCGTGCCGGAGACGTTGAAGATGGACTTGGGGATCGGGCCGGTGAACCGGTTGTTGGCCACCACGAGGTACTGCGCCGTGGTGCTTCCGAAGGTGTCCGGGATGCGGCCGGAGAAGCCGTTGTTGTTGAGGAAGAGCGCCTCGACGGAGATGCCGAAGACCGGGGGCGGGACCTCGCCAGCGAAGCCGTTGAAGCGGAGGTCGAGGAAGAGGAGGCCGCCGAGGGGCGGCACGGCGGCCGGGAAGGAGCCGGAGAAGGCGTTGTTGGAGAGGTCGAGCTCGTAGAAGTAGCGGAGGTGGGTCAGGTCCGGGAGCTCGCCGGAGAAGTTGTTGGAGTTGGCGTGGAAGAGGGCCAGGTCCGGGAACGCGTCTATGAAGCCGGCGAGCGTGGGCGCGCACAGGTGGAAGCCGTTGAAGTCGATGGACGCCACGGTGAGCGTGGTGTTGGCGTCGGGAGGGAAGTCGCAGTAGAAACCCTTGTAGGAGCTGCCGTTTCTGTGGCTGTCGCAGATGTTCTTGCCCACCCACGTTGCCGTCACGCCTAGCGGGTCGGACGTGATCGTGTTCTTGAACGCCTGGATCACCGGGTACAGCGCCTTCAGCTTCTCGTTCTCGAAGTCCCACGGCTCCGGCGCCGGCTCCGGCGCCGGCGCCGGCGGCGGGCATGCTGGTGGAGGCGGCGGCGGAGGAGGTGGCGGTGGCGGGCACGCAGGCGGGGGCGGAGGAGGAGGAGGCGGGCACGCGGGCGGAGGCGGCGGCGGGCATGCGCAGCCTTCCAGCGACCCCGTCGACACCCTTGACGACGTGCACCCACAACCAGCCAGCGACACCATCGAGGCCGCATTGCCGTCGCTCGTCGCCTCGGCGAAGCGGGTACGGCTGGGGGTCTCGGAGGCACTCGCCACGGCGAGCACGACCACCAATGCAAACACCAGTGCATGTTTCTGAACTGGAACCGCCATTGTCATTTGTCAAGACGCCTCTTCTCCTGCCGTCCCTGGCGGCTCCCGGCCGGTATAAGAAGAACGAAACGGGGCCGTGGCTGCCTGGCTGGCACCATGGGTCGAGCTACGTACGTACAATACACAAGTGGAAGTGGGCACCGATCGAGTGAATATAGCTTAGCGAAGGCGAAACGAAAGAGGGTGGGAAACGAGCGAAGTTCGAGTGGGAGATGGTAGTGCGGTTGGCGGTTGACTGGTCTTCGTCGGAGGTAGGAGAAGAACTACACGAGCAAAAGCGTGGAGTGCAGAGCAGAGTGCATCAACGAAACCTACGGCATCTCGCGCGATCCCCGCGTTAGACCCGTGTAATTCTACTTCAGTTTGGGTCCAATGGCTAGCTACCACTTGGTCAAATATTTTTGACCTGATGAGTTTCATGGTCAGTGAGGAAAGCAATGTCGTTCGCAGAAAGATTTGATCATATGGCACTGCAGAAGGGCAGCTACATGATTATGTTGTGGGTTCACTTGTTCTCATTGCTTTGTTCTTGTTAGCATGATTGAAGCCACTAACAAAGCTACTCCTTCACAAATAACAATGTGGGATACAGATGTTTCTGGGATATCAGTGTGTGGGACATAGTACTCTAAACAAAATATAAAGATGCCTCGCCAAGAAATAAATACAGGAATGCACATTACGAAAATATTGCTAAACAAGAAAGCTCCTGACGATATGCAAACTGCTCCCATGTAGTGGATTAGGAGGCACTCATTTCTTAAGTGGCATCAAGGTTTATATGCTACGGCAGTCCCCAGCTTGGGTAGATGTCATAGTTGCAAATCTGGATTGCCAGTTGACGTCCCCTATGGCTGAGCTATTGACACTGATACCTGTAGGCAGTATCTGGCACTCCACGACATTTAGTTGCTGCTTTGCCTCCATCATACTACTACCAAACTGTCACACAACTCCCAGCTTCCTACAAAAACAATAACAGAAAATGCATAAAGACAAACAAAGACCACAAATTGGGGAACCTTTCAGCTGAACGACTAAAAAGCTTTCCACGTTAAAGCGTACATGAACGAAATATAGAATGACAATCAGTTAAAGACCTTTGAAGGGCCTTTGAGCTGGAACTTTGAATAATATAGTGAGTCATGATTAGTTCTTCAAAAAGCGTTGTGAAGTTCAACCACGAGGAGCACGCATTGCATACATATAAATTATACTAACGCTTGCACAACCAGCAAAGGGTACTTGACATTAGAATATATCCGTGTAGTAGTATAAATCAACGATAGTGCTACGCCAAGTGAGCTCCTGGAGTCAATTTTGCATACAAAATTTCCGAACAAACAAATATAATCAAAGACACAAGCAGAGACCACATTTGTACGTGCGAGCTACAGTATCCCATGTAGAGGTAGTAGAGTGATGTTGCAGGAAACTGTATACATCATTATCCACCAGGTGAACCCATGGTAAACATCAGCATGTTTCATGTTCTTGTAAAATCATTACATTTCTCAGATGTGAACAGTGCATCTAAACCCACATATCAGCAGTCAAACATTATGCCCTGCATATCAAGAAGTACGTTCACTGGTGGTTCACAGATACGAAGACTCCGAGGATGAGGCCTACTGCACTGGACAACTGAAGAGCTTCCTGACATACCATAAAAAAAGTCATGACTAAAAAACTCAGCAATTGTCAGAAAACGGTGATGACATTCAGACCATTTGTAAACTACAGCTAATGAATGAAAACTCACAATTTCGCAGTCTACAGATGAATGAATGAAAACTCGCAATTTCGCAGTAACTTAAGGGAAAAAAATTCAACCCGTGAACGAACTAGACTGTTCAGAAAGGTTCACATGCTGTCACTAGGGTTGATGTATGGGCAAGCATGCTGTCAGGATTTTCTATCGTCATTTCATTCAAATAGCAAGCAAAATAGAATTCAGGAATCTTGCAAAAAAAATCAATGCACTTCCGTAAGCCACAAAACAAAACATAATGCTACCAATTTCTTTAACCAGCAGAAAATTTATTGTGCTCCATGTAAACTTTTTCTTTCCGGGTAACTGAAAAGAAAAACTCAATAACACAAATTTGGAATTGTGAGATATCTGGGTTCATAAACAGCAATGTACTCCATGAGATTAAATTAGATCAAGAACCAACATAATTGCTAAGGATTGAGAAAACTAGTTTCAGAAAGAAGTGGTTTGCTGAACTGACTTGCATTTTATGTAAAAAAACTGGTGGAGGCAATTTGTTGAAATAAGTTCCTCTAACCATTCATCCCTTCACTCCTTTTCTAGCATTACTCGCCTGAACTTGACAAGTGTGACTATACAAATCTAAGAGCATAGCAGCAAGCTGTTGTATCCAGTGCCACCCAATAAATGATACTCCCTCCGATCGGAAATAAGTGTCGGTGACTTAGTACAAACTTTGTACTAAGTTAGTACAAAATCACAGACAATTATTTCCGATTGGAGGGAGTAACATCAAAGTGAATTACTTTGACATATAACTAAACCATGCTTCATATCGTTTTTTGATTCCATAGCGTAGCACGGGCGTACTGCTGGATAAAAAAACTAAGTGAGCAGTTCAAGTTACTGCCACTAAATAAATCTGCCTAATAAAGTTTGGGCCAAGTGATGAGCACGGGTCATCAATGCTGAGAATTGAAAGTGATACCAAATATGATTCTTCATAAATTCAAAGCTAACATAGAAAGTTCTATTAAATTTTAATACAGTGATTAGAACTCTTCAACTTAATCATGCCACAGAAGCCCGCTAAAGGAAAGTAGAAAGCATTATGTATTTATGTCGCAAAATATGTTCAAATACTTCCAACAATTACATGTTCTCTACAATCTAGGCCCTAAAACTTTTTTCTAACTCAATTCGCATGTCTGATGTCCATAGTTGGACTAGAAAGTTTGAAGCAATAGCAACTGCATAGCCTTTTATAGCACCTCCTTGGTTTTGAGACATTGCACAAACTTGTGGTCCCAAGAGACATTGGACAAACGCTGGTCACACAGAATGTTAACTACACCAACTTATAAGGATGTACTCCCTCCGTTTCAAAATATAAGATGTTTTAGGTTTGTGAAACAAATGTATCTAGACATCTTTTAGTGTATGTATTCGAGCGAACCTACACACTAAAAGATGTGTAGATACATTTGCTTCACAAAGCTAAAACATCTTATATTAAAAAACGAAGGGAATATATCATAGTAGCTATTAGATCCGATAACTGAATTTATATATACCTACATGTGAAATATTTAAGTTGCGTTAAGAACTCACCAAAATGCACCTGATTTTTTTTACTCAGCCTTCTTTTGTTTGCTCGGTTGTCCAGTCTTGCTAATGATGGTATCGAAGTGCTTTGACAGTACCTTGTGTGCTAAACCAACCTTTTCATCAACAAGATCCTGGTACCTCTCATAGAACGGGGGAGCCAACAGAGCAAGTATTACTCCTAGAAATAAAGCAAAATGACATAAGCTTAGTATATGCAAGAACTATCATGAAGGAATAGCAGATCCAAATACTAGAAATCCATGGGGCCAAAAGGAAGAAAAATCCTATAACTCACCAATGTAGATGAGCGTGAAGAAATTGAAGAGCATTCCAATGCATGAAACCACCCATAGAACCAGTATAACCTTTTGTGCCGAGCAGAACATGATTAAAAACGAGATCAAACATCAGATACAGTAGGAGAGAAGTGTGTGGGTGCGTATGTATGGAAATGGAACCTACACAAATATTATGGGTACCTGTATAAAAACTGTCCTATCTCTCTTGATGGCAATATCATGGCCAACAGCCAACAACTTGTTTATCCATACAAGTGCACGATCTGCAGCTTTCTCAACGACGACATCTGATACCTCTAGATTAGGAAGAGGCGGGAGAGGCCTGCAAACAACATAATTTGTTATTCCGATAGCCGATATTGCATAAATGAATAACTAGTCCCCATCAAGTTAACAGTAACACATGCTTCAACAAAATTTAACAGGCCCCTGAAGGTGATTATGGATGACTATACAGGTTAAAAGACAGAGCAGTTAATAATAGCTAATGAAGACAGACGGATCACTTTCATAAGAGCCTATGCAGCATAATTACAAGCTATGGAGAAAAACAACATGTGCTAGCAAAAGTAATACTTACTTTACACATATAGGTGCATGATAACTAATGTGGTGGACAAAGGTAATTAGATGATCCTTTGCATACTGAATGTACAGACAGATCAAACCTTGAACACTCTCTAACATCTGTAAAGATAAGTCCAAACAACAACTAAATTCCAAAGTGCCCAGGCCAAACTTTTACAGAACTTCTCAAGTACGGAAATCCTCATTGTAGCAATCGTACTGTAAGACTTTAATTTGAACAATCGAGAATCCACCACACAGATCAGCAGGTCAGATACCCTATACGAAGTGATACAGATACCCCCATACGAAGTGATACAGATACCCCTATACGAAGTGATACAGTATCTGATTGAACAAAATTAGTACTCCACAAAACTACTCCAAATTCGCTCAGGATCTATACATATTAGACCGCCAGCGATCACAGAGCACATGATGATAGCAAAGAAGGGCACAATTCAGTTTTAGCAAACCTACTTGACAGCTTTAGTTTGAACAATCAACCAAAACATTAAGCCGTAAGATGGCCTAGACAAAGTGGTAAAACGTCTGCTTGAGTGTAACTACTCCAATCTCGGTCATAACCTGTACAGAGTACGCATCGGTGATCACACACACGGCATACGAGTACAAGCAACACAGCACAATTCAGTTGTAGATCAGATCTCAAACAAGTGCACACGCTCTAGAAGCAGCAGCAGTTAAGTTAAGCCATTCCCTGTAGCAAAGTGAGTAACCCGCATACCGACCTGTTGAGCAGCGAGGCGGACTTGGCCCAGAAGAAGAGGATGACGACGAGGAGGAGGACGGCGTTGGAGAGGACCGACGGGAGGCTGTACCCGGCTCGCTCGAAGAGGAACCAAACGAGCGTGGCGCCCGCCACGGCCGCCGCGGAGACGTTCCGCCGCCTCCACAGGAGCACGTCGGCGACTGGAGGAGGAGCGGCAGCGATGGGTAAGTCATAGATCGACGGAATTGAGCGGGGGATGAGAGGGCATTGGGAGAGGAGAACGGGGAATTGAGCGAGGTACCTGCGCCGCCGCCGAGGAGGGCGTGGAGGGGCCGGTGGTGGGTGGCCATTGGGATCGATCGGCAGGGGTAGGGTTTGGGGCGCGGCGAAGAAGACGAGGATGCAGTTTTGGTTGAGCTCTGAAATGGGGAGGACCGGTCGGCCGGAGGAGTATGGTGGTGCGCACGAGGCGACGGATGAGATCTCGGTCTGCCTTGGATCGAGATTCAGAACGGCGCGAGTGATCGGTCAGTGACATGTGGGCCACGAGCACGGTTTTCCTTTTATTTACAAAATCAGTTGTTTCGAAAGAAAAAAAAAACAAGATCAGTTGAACATGGTTATCTGAGTTCCAAATCCAAAATTTACCAGTGTTCTAGATTCATATACAATGTGCCTCCCAAAACGTCTTATATTTTCGGACTGGGGTAGTATATTACATAAATATATGACAAGGCATCCTGGTTTGTTTGCACAAAGGCATTCCAAATTAATTTTATCTGACTTACGATTTGTTAACCGTTTCCACTTTGATTTACAAGTTAAAATATGTTTAATGTTGCCTAATGTGTTTTATTTTTGAAATTGTGGCTCGAATTTCTTACTTGCCTTTGCTGAAGAATTATAGCTTACTACATTTCAAATATATTCGTCTACATTCCCTCTTTCTATTCTATTTTCCAGAGGAAGCTTCCTCTTTATTCAGTCACTTGAAGTTTTTAAAAATGTTTATAGGATCGAATGAAATTTGAGAGAGAGAAATTCCGGCCAAACAATGTTTGCGGCACCGAACCAAGCATAATTACGACAAATGTGGCTTAGGGAAGCCTCCCCTAAGATCGACGACGGTGTCGCTTGGATCTCACTGTGAGAAGGAGGACCGTAGGAAGGAAAGGTGATTAAAAAGTATTTTTCATAAAAAAATTAATCATCTTGATCTATAACTTTTTGTTGCTATGAAGTCGCTCTGAATCACAAAAGTTTGATTAAAAAAGGCACTTAAGATCACAGAAGAAATAGATCGCCATCATTTATGTGGGCAATGTCATGAAAACTAAGCAATATCAATAACAAAATGATGGGCAACTTCAGCAATATGGGTCTTATGCTATATGCAGATATCCTGAGAAGGCCGGGCCATGGCCATGGATGGTCCGTCGGACAATCTACCACTGCCTATGGGTTAATTTGGGCACACCAAATCCATATAATTTATAGCAACAGGTTAGATTTCAAGGAGATTTCATGTGTATCCTACATGTACCTTCTCACTTTCAAGTTCAAGTGGATTAGAATGTCATGACACATTAAGTGCTCTTTCTAAATAGCCACATCGGTAAAAGTATGTTTTTGTTTTCCAAACAATGGAAAGCCATCAATCCTGACACTATGATCCTATATTTTCTTACTCATGTGTAGGAGTATTAATTTGGAAGAATAATTAATAGATGCAAAGAATCCATGCTTAGAGAAAAAGAAGGGCACAACAATGTGCTCGTGGTGGTAGCCTGGTAGGATAATTGGTAACCACGAAGATATAGAAATGAGAAAATATCGATGACAAAGATGTTCTCTTGTCACCTAGGATTTTTTTTCCCTACCAATGTCTTCTCTTAGTCAGTAGATTTGAAATTTAATTTAAGTCGCTATATTTAAAACATTAATCGCTAGAGGTCTTAATAAATAATACTCCCTCCGATCGAAAAAGAGTGTCGGTGCCTTAGTGGTGCCTTAGTAGAAAGTTTATACTAAGATATCGACATAATTTTCCAATTGAAGGAAGTATGTTTTGGACCTCATTTGGATTCCTGTATATTAGGAGAAACGGGAGGATTTTTTTCACGGACCTTAGACGGTCACGCTGAAACTCCTGCAGGCTCCTTAACTCGGAGCTGGAGCCGTAATTAAAAACGGAGTAAAATCCATCAAAGGTCACTGAACTTGAGGTCATTGTTCGTCGTGGTCATCGTACATCGCAATACACGATTTACGGTCACTAAATACGTGCTAAAGCTCGTCTAGGTCACTGAGTGAGGGTAGAGCTAGGTATTTTGCTGATGTGGCAAGTGATGGGCCCGTCTATCAGGTCCCAACCATCCATGTGAACAATCTACTAATAGCAGAAAAAGGATGGGCTAAATTGCAAAGTTGACAACAGGATAAGACCTCAATCCCCTTCACCGTGGGCGCCATGGCCGGCCTCCGGCTCTCCATCGCCAGCCGCCCCTGCCTCGATCGGCTCTCCGTCACCCGTGGAGGCCAGCACACGGGGAGGCCCTGGAGGACAGCACGCGGGGCAGCCGTGGATGGCGCTGGTGACCGAAGGATGTTGTGGGAGTTCGCGTCCCCATCTCGTAAACGCGCTGCCGCCGCCATTCACTGCCACCGTCGAGTCCCCATCTCGTAAACGCGCTGCCGCCGCCGTTCACCGCCGTCGAGGAGATGGCGTGGTCTTCCTGGTCACTGGGGAGGACGACGTCGTGGCCCGTGAATGACGCGAGGTGACGAGATTGGGGAGGCTGTTCTTCAATCCCCTTCTAGGCGCCACCGTCGCGGAGCACGGCGATGGCGCAGTGCTCGCCACGCTGCACGAGCCCCGGCCGTTCTCCTATATTTGGTCACCGTTGACGCGCCCGACTTGGACATCGGCCAGAGCGCCCTCGTGAAGTAGTCCATGGAGAAGAGCCGGGGCCTCTGAGGCGCGCTCGTCGAAGCGGAGGTGGGCGCTAACCTCGCAGGTGGATGGCCCCAGTGAATCCACGGAGGGAGTAGATGGCATTCCAAATTAATTGTGCAGGTGCCAGTACGGCGGAATTGAGGATGGACCTTCGTCTCGAAGGTAAAGAAGACTAGGGCGATTTATGCAAAAAATTATTGATCTGGACCTGATGAGCCTATCACTTGCCACGTCAGGAAAATACATAGCTCTACACCCACTCAGTGACCTAGACGAGCTTCGACGCGTATTTAGTGATCGTAAATTGCGTATTGCAATATACAGTGACCAAGACGAATAATGACATTAAGTTTGATGACTTTTGATGGATTTTACTCTTAAAAACGACATACCAAAGGGTCCCTTATGCTATCTGTAGATAGATGATGACGTGGGAAATTAGGCGAATAGCAAGTCGATAAGCTCAACGTGGCCGTCGGCATCAAAGAAACAGAGGGAGCACGTGAATCTTTTCGAATTTCTTCAGCAAATTAACGAAATACCCGTCCACTGTGTGCTACACAGTTGCACGTGCGATTATGCTGCGTGACATCATGACTGGATCATGCAGTGCGGGCTATAACTGGCTGTCGCCACCGAATAAATTGACGTTTCTCCTGACCAGGAGGGAGCTCGTTTCATGCCGTTTTCTCTCAAGAAACTGGCACCATCACGCCGTACATGCTCCTAGGACGCGATCGAACCACCATTTCCATGCCGCGGAGAACGATGCGCGGATTAATTTGTTCGACCGTGCGGGGCCGACGGAATCGAGGAGAACAGCGTGAAGCGTGCACACCACACTGGTTCGCTATTCGAACCTTATCAACTCATGGAGCTCGTGGACTTGTCTAAAGGCTAAACGACCGGAAACTAAAGTTTGCCCTCGCAACCCATTATGCATGTTATAGTTTCAAATTTTTAAAAAATATAAAATAAATTGTGCATACAGATTATGTTGAATCTTATGCATCTGCAAAGTTTCATCCAAAAATATGTCATATTATGGCTTGTAGAAAAAAGATAAATCATATGTCAGTAACACGTGATACTATTCACATATCCCTTTTCTTTTTTGCACAAGCCACATATGGTTATATTTTGATCCGAAATTTCACATACGTACAAGATACAACATGAGAAACACCCATAATTTATCTCATATTTTTTTGAAACTTAGAAATACTATTTATAATAATAGGGTGCGGATGCAACTAGTTGCGGAATGTTCGCTCTCACGAAAGACCACAACAATTGTGACCCATGAGCTTGTGCCTAAGTCACAACAATTGTGACCCATGAGCTTGTGCCTAAGTCTAGCTATAGTGCTACTCCCTCCATGTTCAAATAAATCTAGGTCTTCTTGTAAGTAAATTTTTTAACTTTGAACTTTATGGAGAAAGTGACAATATTTATGGCACAAAATTTGTATCACTATATCCCTATTGGATTATATACTTACATATTACAACCATTTGATGTGATATATGTTTCTCGTCTTTTCAATAAAGTTAGTTAAAATTTGAAATGTTTGATTTAGGCCAAAAGCTAAAAAATAGACTTATTTGAGGACGGAGGGAGTAGCTGGTATCATGTACCCTTAACCCCCAAAAAATATTAATAGGGCATCTAATTAAGAAAGAGAGAGAAAACTAAAGTGAAATAGGTGGATATCGTATCATAGTGCATGCTACTAGAAAAATTAATATCAAATAAAAATCTTATACACAAATCCGCATTTAGATTATATAATCTATAAATATAATAAAACTATGATACTACTACATGGTATCCGCATCATAAGGATAGTATCATTCACTAGTAACATATGTATGATACTTTTACATTATACTACCCACGATAACCAGCCTCAGCAAAGCATTAGAAAAACCTCAAAAACAAACCAATAGCAATCATTTTGAATGGAGGAGTGTACAACAAATGTAGACGAGAGTCGAAGGTACACGTTAGATCTCTCAACTCCTATGTTATTTGTTTCCCTAGTACAAAAACCGTCTAGATTGCTCTATTCGATCCTCTCCAATGCAAGTCTCTTAGCGTAGTATCATAGGCAAAACGCTTATGTGGAACCATAATAAGTGGTGAAAGAGAAGGTTGTTGTATCTCAGCTAAGATACAACCCTTGAACGTAATCATAGGTAGGAAAAGTTGCTGGCCAAGCACATAAATACATTAGCCTAAAATCATTAAATGTAAGTGTCGTGGGGATGACTTAGGGGGCGCACCACGGGCCGGGCAATATGACGGCTGGCGTCCCAGGAGTCCCCAAGGCCTCAGCACCAGAAGACCGGCTCCGCCCGAAGAGCCGGCTGCGCCAGCGGCCGGCTAGCGACTCCACCGAGGAGAACTGGAGCCGGTCGATGAAGACAAAGCTTCCCAACGGTTGTCTGGCCAAAAGCAGGTTAGCCCCGACAAGAGCGGCAAGGGCGCAGGACGGGAGTGACGAGCGCCACGACCACGTCCAGCCAATGAGAGATCGAAGACCCTTCCCCACGACGGGATCCGAGGCAAAAGGGAAGGAATATGCCCTCCAGATGCCGGCCCAGGGGAAAGGCACTTTATAAAGTGCCTTTGCCAGAGCAGGGCCAGAGGATGACGCCAAGGACGCCGCCGCCAAGGAGCCGGCAGCCGGCCGAATCGCTACCAAAACCTGTAACCAGACCCCCGTCTATATAAGGGGGCCTGGACCCTTAGCATAGGGGGATCCGATCTTCTTCTTCCTCCTCTTGCCCGAACAGCTCGAGGAGCATTGTAACCGATACTCTCCAATCAATATGAAGCAGGCAGGAAGTAGGGGTTTACCTCCATCCGGGAGGGCCCTGAACCTGGGTAAACCGAGGTGTCTCTGTTGGTACGATCCCGAGCCGGACCCATCGTCACCATCGTCGAGCCCCTCCGATAAGCCTACCCAAGGCTACTGTCTCTAAATTCCCACGACAGTTGGCGCCCACCGTGGGGCAAAGCGCGGTGGCGAGCGGAGTCAAGTTCCGGCCGGGACCCTCCGGCGAGAAGGTCGCCTCCGGCCTCGTCTGGAGGTTTGGCACCTTCGACTGCGTCGACGACAACTTAGCCCACTTCAAGAACAGCTTCTGCAACCGCGGCTCCTTCCTCGACGTCGGCAGCCATCGCTTCTACGTCGCCAAGCCCTTCCCGGAGGAGGTCACCGACGTCTTCGGCTCCCTCTGTGACGGAGGCTCAAGCTGCGGTGAAAGCAGCAATCTTGGCGCCATGGTCGAGGTAATGGCCCTGGGAGAAGACGAGGGCGGCGACTCTCTGCGCCCCGAGCGCCCGTCGCCCGAACGCCTTCCTCCACAGGAGCAAGATGCTCCACTCCCAGAGCAGGACGCCCCGGACGTCTCCGTGGTGGACCTGCGCGCTCCCCTCGGCCGCATCATCGATCCCGCCCGGGTCGCTGAGGCCCTGGAGCAGACGCGCCTCGTCCTCCTCGACAAGGTGGCTGAGGACGAGGCCAACCGGTGCCGCGCGAGCACCACGCTCAGCGAGTTCTACGGCGTGCAGGGAGACGCACCGACCGAGCTCGCCCGTGACCCGCGTCGTAGCTTCGCCACTGCCATCCCTGGCCAGATCCAGCGGTCGCCATCGGCGAGCCGAGGCCGCGGAGGGCGAGGACAGGGCGGCCGTGCTCCGAGCGGCAACACACCAGGCCGCCGCGTCCAGCAGGGCGGCGGAGCAAGCAGGCCACGCTTGATCGCGGAGTCAGCGCCAGGGTCGGAGTCCCAGGCTCGCCCATCAGCGCTGCACATCCACCTGTGGCTTGACCACACCAAGACGCTCCCCAGAGGATCTGCTAGCTCAAAGCGAGCGGCTTCTGACCAAGGAGGCCCGGGGGCTGCAGGCAGCGGTCATGGGCGCAAAGAGGGCAAGTACACCCTCGATGCTGCGCTCGATCAACCGTGTAAATTTCACACCTCCCCGGGCAGGGAAGCGACCCACTCCACGCGTCAGTGCCGTTTCATGAGAGAGCTGGAGCAGCGCGCTTGGCAGATCCCTGGTACGTCGCAAGCGCAACTGGCTGAAGGTCAGGAGGACCAACAGCGCGACTCGGCTGGAGGCGAGCCGGATCAAGATGACGACTTCCCGACGGATGTGGAGCAGTATCACATCTTCACTACCCCCGGCAAGGACAAAAGGAACGACCTTTGGCATGAGGCAGAGGTGAACGCTGTGATGCCTGCAGAACCCCAGTTCATGCACTGGTTCGAGGCGGCCATTACCTGGGGGCGCGAAGACCACCCGAGGTTGATGCCCAGCCCTGGAGAGTATGCTCTGGTCGTGGATCCTGTCGTGTGTTCCGATACGCACATGTGCCGTTTCTCCTGCGTGCTCATCGATGGCGGTAGTAGTATCAACCTTCTTTACCGAAGCTCTCTGGAGAAGTTGGGCATCCCGCTTGCTCAGCTGAAACCTAGCCGGCTCACCTTCCATGGCATCGTGCCTGGGCATTCTTGCACCCCTTTGGGCAAGGTGCAGCTGGAGGTTCTCTTCGGAAAGAAGGGGAATAGCCGCCGCGAGCCCATCTGGTTCGAGGTGGTGGACATCAGCAGTCCCTACCACGCGCTGCTAGGCCGTCCGGCCCTGGCCAAGTTCATGACGGTCCCGCACTACGCCTATCTAAAGATGAAGCTCCCAGGGCCCAGAGGTGTGATCACGGTCTCGGGAAACTTCCAGAAGTCCGTGGCCTGTGCAAAGGAGAGCTCGCAGCTAGCAGAGGCACTGGTCGTTGCCGAGGAGAAGAGGCAGCTTCTGCACCGCGTGGAGCTGACCCAGCAAGACGTGCCAGTCCGCCAGTCGCCGGTGGAGCAATTCAAGCCGGCCAACGACACCAAGAAGATCCTGCTGGATGAAAGCGATCCTTCCAAGTACATCATCATCGGCACCGGCTTGTCCGCCAAATAGGAAAGCGAGCTCACCAGCTTCCTCCGTGAGAGTCGGGACATCTTTGCATGGTCTCCAAAGGACATGCCAGGTGTGCCGAGGGAGCTGGCTGAGCACTCACTCAATGTCAGGCCGGATGCCAAGCCGGTCAAGCAACCATTGCGACGCTTTGCAGAAGAAAAGAGGAAAGCTATTGGTGAGGAGATAGCCCGACTCCTTGCAGCCGGCTTTATCATGGAGGTGTTTTACCCTGACTGGCTTGCGAACCCAGTCTTGGTTCTGAAGAAGAATAACACCTGGCGAATGTGTATTGACTACACCAGCCTCAACAAGGCTTGCCCCAAGGATCCATTTGCGTTACCACGCATCGACCAGGTGATCGATTCCACAGCCGGCTGTGACCTGTTGTCTTTCCTGGATGCCTATTCAGGTTACCACCAGATCCCGCTCTTCCAGCCGGACCAGATCAAGACCTCCTTCATCACCCCATACGGAGCCTACTGCTACGTTACCATGCCGTTCGGCCTGAAGAACGCTGGAGCCACTTACCAGCGAACCATGCAGCGATGTCTGCAGGAGCAGATTGGGAGGAACGTGCACGCTTATGTGGACGACGTGGTGGTGAAAACCAAGCAGAGCGTTACGCTCCTGGACGATCTCAAGGAGACCTTCACCAACCTGCGGCGCTATCGCATGAAGCTCAACCCTGAGAAGTGCACCTTTGGTGTGCCGGCTGGGCAGCTCCTAGGTTATATCGTTTCCTAGCGAGGGATCGAGGCTAACCCCTCGAAGATAAAAGCCATCGAGGCCCTAGAGAAGCCCACCCAGCTCAGAGATGTGCAGAAGTTCGCTGGTTGTTTGGCCTCGCTTAGCCGGTTTGTCAGCCGGCTCGGGGAGAAGGCCATGCCGCTGTACCAGCTGATGAAGAAGACGGACCACTTTGTTTGGTCCCAGCGCGCTGACGACGCCTTCAACGACCTCAAGCGAGCCTTGTCTACCGCGCCAATCTTGGCAGCGCCGGCTCCGCGAGAGCCAATGCTGCTCTACATCGCAGCAACCCCGCGCGTCATCAGCGTGGTGATCGTGGTGGAGCGCACCGAGGAAGGTAAAGAGCTGCCGGTTCAGCGCCCGGTGTACTACTTGAGTGAGGTGCTCACTCTCTCCAAGCAGAACTACCCGCACTACCAGAAGGTCGCGTATGGCGTGTACATGGCGGCCAAGAAGCTAAAGCACTACTTCGAGGAGCACCCAATCACGGTGGTAAGCACCACTCCGCTCTCGGAGATCATCGGGTGCAAGGACGCGTCGGGAAGAGTGGCCAAATGGGCGATCGAGCTCGCAGCTCATACCATTCAGTACAAGCTCAGGACGACGATCAAATCGCAGGTCATAGCGGATTTCTTCGCTGACTGGGGAGAGCACCAGTACCTGCCGCCGGCTCCGGACTCCACCCACTAGCGCATGCACTTCGATGGCTCCAAGCTGCTCGGGGGCTTGGGAGCCAGCGTCGTCCTCACCTCTCCCAAGGGAGACAGGCTGTAGTACATGCTGCAGATGCACTTCCGTGCGTCGAACAACGTCGCTGAGTATGAAGCCCTTGTACATGGGCTCAAGATGGCCAAGCAGATCGGCATCAGGAGGATCCTCTGTTTCGGAGACTCTGACCTAGTGACGCACCAGGTCTCAGGGGACTGGGACGCCAATGACGCCAACATGGCTTCCTATCGCTTCTACGTGTAGCAGCTCAGCGGATTCTTCGAGGGCTGCGAATTCCATCATGTCCCCAGAGCAAACAACGAGGAAGCAGACCGGCTGTCCAAGATCGGCTCCACCAAGCAGGACATCCCCGCTGGGGTGTCCCTGGAGATCATCCACAAGCCGTCTATCAAACCTTCGCCGGAGTCCATATCCATCTACGTGCCTGGAGACCCGGCCCCAGCTCAGGTACCGCCATCGGACCCGGGGGCTGCCGTCTCGGGGCTGAAGGAGGCAGCTGGCCAGCCTAGTGCTGCCGGCTCGACGAAGGACAAGGGGACTGCCGACTCCACGCCCGCTCCCCCAGCCGGACAATCAGATGAAGCCAGCACAGCGATGGACCCGGGGGCTGCTGATCCTCTGGTTGCCAGTGTCTTCCACATACGGGAGATACCTTCCTGGGCGGAGCCATTCTCCAACTACCTCATCACCGGGGACTTGCCGCAAGACGAAGCGGAAGCTAGACGAATTCAACGTCGAGCTGGGGCGTACACCATCATCAACAGCGAGTTGTACAAGCGCAGCGTGTCAGGCATCTTCCAGAAGTGCATCGAGCCGGAAGAAGGGATAGAGCTGCTAAGAGAGATACACCAAGGGGAGTGCGGGCACCACGCATCTTCCAGAGCCTTGGTGGCTAAAGCCTTCCGCCATGGCTTCTACTAGCCAACGGCCAAGCAGAATGCAGAGAAGCTGGTGAAGCAGTGCAACGGCTGCCAACGCTTCTCCAAGCACAGAAACACTCCAGCGGCAGCCCTCAAGACCATCCCGCTCACCTGGCCGTTCGCTGTCTGGGGCCTAGACATGGTAGGGCCATTCAAGACTGCACCCGGGGGCTTGACGCACCTGCTGGTTGCCGTGGACAAGTTCACCAAGTGGATCGAAGCCAAGCCAATCAAAAAACTCGACGGCTCGTCCACAATCAAGTTCTTCAACGAGATCATCACAAGATATGGAGTTCCCCACAGCATCATCACCGACAACGGGACAAACTTTGCGAAGGGAGTCTTTGCTGATTACTGTGGCCAAAAAGGCATCCGGCTGGACTTAGCGTCAGTGGCGCACCCTCAGACAAATGGGCAAGTGGAGAAGGCGAATGGGCTGATCCTGGCTGGCATCAAACCAAGACTGGTCGAGCCTCTCGAGCACTCAGCCGGCTGCTGGGTCGAGGAGCTACCCTCAGTGCTCTAGAGCCTGCGCACCACTCCAAATCGCTCTGTCGGCTTCACACCTTTCTTCCTAGTCTATGGAGCAGAGGCGGTGTTACCCACGGACATCGAGTTCGACGCGCCCAGAATCGTCCAATACACAGAGACGCAAGCAAAAGAAGCTCGCGAAGATGGCGTCGACCTCCTTGAGGAGGCACGAGAGCAGGCTCTGGCCAGATCAGCGCTCTACCAGCAGCAGCTGCGACGATACCACAACCGGAAGATTCGCCCGCTCGCGTTTCGCGAGGGAGATCTCGTACTCCGGCTGGTCCAAAGCAGTAAGGGCATGCACAAGCTGTCCCCTCCCTGGGAGGGACCGTTCATTGTCAGCCGGGTGCTGGGCAATGGTGCATATTACCTCATCGATGCACAAGAGCCCAGAAAGAACAAGGCAGACAACTCTGACAAGGAGACCGAACGTCCCTGGAATGTCAGTCTCCTAAGACCTTTCTTCTGCTAAGGCAAAAGCTTGTACCCCACAAACGTGTCAATGAATAAAGGAAAACGGAGCGGCCAGTTATGACCGGCTCTGAGGAAAACACTTTGCGTATGTTTTGCTTCCTGCGCTATTCATTTGACCGGCAGCCGGCTCTAGGCACCGAGCCACAGCCAGCAGCCCCGAAAAACGATCGATCCCTCGCCAGCCGGATGAGTACTACGTATGAAGAAGGTCTCAAGCCCAACCTCCACCTTCCGGCTCCGCTTAGCCGGACGGATAGGAGCTGGCAGGCCACATACGAAGGAAAGCCGCAGAGCAGAACTGCAAACGATAGAAAAATCGCTCAACCAGGCGTTAAAGACAGTGTCTGTTAACTAAGCGTCGGCTAAGCACAAGTCGGGGGCCCGATAGACCAAAGTACTACTTCTCACTCCGCGGCACGCTCCCACCCTAGGCCGGCATTCGGCTGCCGGCCCAAGGGAGACCAACCGGCACCAGGCTGCCGGTTGGGGGTAGAAGGGCCGAAGGGTGGGAAGATTAAGGAAAAAGTTGAGGGAACCGGACGAAGGCAAAGCCAGCGAATAGTTGATAGTCACAGACTCTTGACGTTTGGGCTGAGAAGCCACGCCCAAGAGGTTCGAAGCTAGAGCTGCCTCGCTTGGCGTTCGCGAAAAGTTGGTTTCGAGCTAGCTGCCAATCCAGCTACCCCAAAACTCGGGGGCTAGGGGAAAGGGAATTGGTCCTCAGAAGTGGACCGGCTCCAGTACCTCGCCGGCTGTCCAATCAGTTGGCGCTGCGACGCGGTCAGCTGACGAGCAACGAAATCGAAACCTAACACGCGCAAAGCAACGGCTAGAGCCGGAAACCGGGAAATCTACTCCAACTACAGCAAGGAACGTGCGAAGGCCCAGGGAAAGGAAACGTGCCGGCTCCGACCCTCGCCCGAGCCGGTACAAGATGCAGTTTCCGCTCCGTCCGCGCTGGAGCCGGAGCTAGTCCATCCTTCCTGGAACCGGCTAGCAGAAGCACCTTTCCCTCCGCGTTGAAGCCGGAGGAGCCCGCCCGAAGCGTCTGCGCAAGCCAGTGACCATCGCGGTCCCTATCTACGGATTCGCGTGTCAACAATTCCATCCAAGGAAAGATCCTAGCCGGAGAATCGTTTCGGTGCTACGGCACAAGCCGAAGATAGTCTCGCGCAAGAGCATTCACATAGCAAACGAAGAAGAGCAAGCAAAGATTTGCACGAAATTAAAAGATTTCTTAGGCGAACGGTTACATAATAAGGGCCACGCTAAGGGCCGAAGCAGCAAAAGGACTTCCCCTTCGTGCCCCTAGACTCCTGTTGACAATGCTGCTGTCAAGGAAGGGGCTTCGAGGGCGCTCGCCGATCATGGCCAGGGGAAGTAGGCGCGGGCGCAGCCGGAGCCGTCGACGACGCGGACGCAGAGGATGGACGACCCGGCGCGGTGGGTCAGGATGAGGGACCATCCCCGCTCCAAGCCATAGTCGGTGAAGAACCACTCCCACCCCCCGGTGAGATAGATCTTCCCCTCCTCGTCGTGGAGGACCTCGACGTTGTACAGCGGCTGTCCGCCGCTGCCATCCTCGATCATGAAGCTTGTTGGGGGATTCTTCCCCATTGTGCCAATGAAGCTGGCCGGGAGTGGAAGGCGCTCCCTACTTCCGGCCAGCAGCGGCACCATGGCGGTGGCGAACCCGTGCTTCGGGACGTAGGCGAGCCGCTGCCTGGTCGGCGGACGCGGCGGCGGTGCTCGTGCCTTCTTCGCGGCCGCGCTGGAGGAGTCACCGACACTCAGACCGATGAGGCTCGGAGGGGCGGCCCCGAATGCCATCGCGACACCGACGAGGGCTGCCGCCGCTTCCAGGGTCGTCCCAGTGAGACCGGCGACGGAGGTCGCGGCCGCGGGAACTATGGCGCCGCCGGCGGCCGCAGCCACGGTCCCACCAGGGGCCGCGACGATGGTGGAGGAACGGCCGGTCCCGAAGGACCCGGTGGCGGGCGCGGTGGCGGCCGCGGCCGCGAGCGCAGCCAGAGTCTTCTTGTTGCGGCTGCCCTGACCGCGTTTCCGAGGCATCGGCGGCGTCACCGCCAGGCCTCCGAGTGGGCGACCGCGCTCGCGCTTGCCTGGCCTGTCGCCGGCTCCAGCCCCAGCCCCGCTGGTTGTCCCGAGTGATGACATCAAGGTCAAAGCGGGAGAAGCGGAGGCGACATTTTGTTGGGGAAGAAGGAATGGAGGCACTTGGGAGTGAGGAAAACCCTCGAGAGCTCCAGGATTTAAGGGCTGGTAGGGCACGAAAAGCCGAGCCGGTTTAATGCGATTTAATCACACGCGTGGCGTTTCGATGGGACACGACGCTGACGCCAGCCCCGCTTCGTTACGTGACGTCTGCCGGAATCATGGTGGTGGCCGAAGGGTCAAAATGACAGGACTGGCCACTGGCACGCTGCGTCGGCCGCCGTGTGGGAACAAGACTCGAAGCGGCGCAAGTTCCCAGGAGGCAGCGCGCCGGCTCGCGGCTCGCCGGCTCGTGGTCGCCAGCCGGGCCGCATCTTGGAACCGGCTCGTCTCGAGACGGCCGGGAGAACTCTGTAAGACTCAGCCTCAATGATTAGAGCGACCAAGCCGGACTAGAATCCTGGGACTTCGACGAGAGCGAGCAAGACGTCGGCAAGAAGAAGAACCCGCCAAAGCCCCATGCTAGCCCATGAGACTTCGCCAGTTTTGGGGGCTAGTGTCGTGGGGATGACTTAGGGGGCGCACCACGGGCCGGGTAATATGCCGGCTGGCGTCCCAGGAGTCCCCAAGGCCTCAGCACCAGAAGACCGGCTCCGCCCGAAGAGCCGGCTGCGCCAGCGGCCGGCTAGCGATTCCACCGAGGAGAACTGGAGCCGGTCGATGAAGACAAAGCTTCCCAACGGTTGTCTGGCCAAAAGCAGGTTAGCCCCGACAAGAGCGGCAGGGGCGCAGGACGGGAGTGACGAGCGCCACGACCACGTCCAGCCAATGAGAGATCGAAGACCCTTCCCCACGACGGGATCCGAGGCAAAAGGGAAGGGATATGCCCTCCAGATGCTGGCCCAGGGGAAAGGCACTTTATAAAGTGCCTTTGCCAGAGCAGGGCTAGAGGATGACGCTAAGGACGCCGCCGCCGAGGAGCCGGCAGCCGGCCGAATCGCTACCAAAACCTGTAACCAGACCCCCGTCTATATAAGGGGGCCTGGACCCTTAGCATAGGGGGATCCGATCTTCTTCTTCCTCCTCTAGCCCGAACAGCTCGAGGAGCATTGTAACCGATACTGTCCAATCAATACGAAGCAGGCAGGAAGTAGGGGTTTACCTCCAACTGGGAGGGCCCTGAACCTGGGTAAACCGAGGTGTCTCTGTTGGCACGATCCCGAGCCGGACCCATCGTCACCATCGTCGAGCCCCTCCGATAAGCCTACCCATGGCTACTGTCTCTAAATTACCACGACAGTAAACTTGATTAGATATAACTCATAAGAAACAATGCATTGAAAGGTTGTTTCTTATTAGAAATCACTACCTAAGACAACGCGCTAAGAAATGATGCACTGGAAAAGGTCTTCGCCCGTTAAAAGTGGCATAGACGATGATGTGACATCAAGTTCACACACATGGTTGTTTCAAAAAAAAGTTCACACACATGGTGGGCCATTCAACATAGTTTGTTCCGAGAAAATTAAGGGAAAATAAGAGAAATGCAAAGTATGTAAGAAAAAAGGGAAAAATATGCTAGTAATCACATATTTTAGGAACTTTAGAAATGCTTAAAAGCATTGATAGCCTGAAATACACACTGATTTATTAAAAGTCTAATGTTTTGTAACTATTTCTTTAGATTGAGTAAAAATTACCGATTTCAATAATTTTTTAGAAATTTCCGTTTCCATATATTTCTACCATTCTAAGAAAAAGATCCTCCAATTCTACCTTTTGTTTTTCAAGCTCTTTATTGCAAAAGATTGATTTATCTATGTCTTAATAAGATGTCATAATTTATCGCTTTTACAATTGAGAAAAATTGTATTAGAGTTGATTCAAAATTAGACATCGAGAATGATCAAGCAACTAGTAATGTACAAAGGAATCGTAAGAAATAAAACATTTCGTTCCGCATGGAGATCAAGTTGTTACTTGAATGTTTAGTGTGGTTATTGTATTCTTCTCTATACATGTGAGAGCTCTTAGTTTAATTTTCCAATGTCGTCGGAAGACTAAGTTATCCTTGAGTGATATCATCTTCTGTGAAGGTTCAACATAGCTACTTATATTGAATTGAACTAAAATGATCCATATGACAAAAATATCAGCAATGTGACCACAATATATTCATTGAACTTAGTATCAACAACTGGAGAACCAACATTATGAGCCAATAACGCGGTAGATACAATTAATATTTGGAATCATCTCTTAAACCGACAACCTATTTTGTCGTTGTATCACCATTCTATTATCCTTGAGCCGACGAAGCAATTAAATTTTGCGTAGACCGTCCACATTGAACACTTGCAAAGTAGATAAAATACTGCTCCGTACCACCGTTTCAAGATACATCCGTATTTACAAAAAGTTGAGTCACTTATTTTGTGACAGAGTGAATATGTAAATTTGATATTCCTTATGTTTCTTCGTTGAAGTTGAACGAGATGAAATGCCACAAAACTTTCGAAAAGGAATACGTGGGCCCTCCGAATATAACTCTAGGAAAATTCTCCTGAGCACCGGTGGACCCGAAGTCCCAGTACCGTTGCTCTGTCTAGCTTTCGTAGTCAACAGAATCCTAATCCTCTCATACGCAAGTGGACACTACAGCCAGGAACCATAAACAAGTCCAGGTTCATAGAGCGCACTATTAATAGCAGCGACACTTCAGCTCTTACACACACCATGGCTTAAACCTCCGGCGATTCCCCACTCACTCCGATCTGTTCAAGTTCAACGACCTCGCCGCCACACCACCTCGACATGGCCGCCGCCACCGCGGCTGAGCTGGAGGCGCAGGGCTTCCGCCCGCTCGACGAGACGTCCCTGGTGGCCTACATCCGGGCCACCCCCGCGCTCGCCGCCAGCCTCGGCGGCCGCGTCGACGCCCTCGAAGTCAAGGAGGTCGGCGACGGCAACCTCAACTTCGTCTACATCGTCCTCTCCGATGCCGGCTCCGTCGTCGTCAAGCAGGTCTGTAATCTGTTCCGCCCCCCAACACATCACTCGACAGCTCTGTAAATCTCACCTTCCCATCACTGACTGACCGACCAAATACCGAATCCGTTCTCGAATCAGGCGCTGCCGTACATCCGCTGCGTGGGGGACTCGTGGCCGATGACGAGGGAGCGGGCCTACTTCGAGGCCTCCGCGCTGCAGGAGCACGGCCGCCTCTGCCCGGACCACGTGCCGGAGGTCTACCACTTCGACCGCGCCATGTCGCTCATCGGGATGCGCTACATCAAGCCGCCCCACATCATCCTGCGCAAGGGACTCATCGCCGGCGTCCAGTACCCGCTGCTCGCCGAGCACATGGCCGAGTACATGGCCAGGACCCTCTTCTTCACCTCCCTCCTCGCCAACTCCACCACGGACCACAAGAAACGAGGTTGGCATGTCTGAACTTTTATGTTGCTTGCTAGTTTCAGTTCAGTATGTGTGCCTGAACTTGATGGCATGTCTGAACTGTCATGGTGTGGTTGAATTGCAGTTGCCCAGTACTGTGGGAACGTGGAGCTGTGCAGGCTCACGGAGCAGGTTGTGTTCTCGGACCCATACATGGTCTCCAAATTCAATCACTGGACCTCGCCGTTCCTTGACAAGGATGCCGAAGCGGTTCGGGAGGATGATGGGCTGAAGTTGGAAATTGCTGAACTGAAGTCGATGTAACTACTAGTTTAGCTCTGAATTTATGCAAGCTAGTGGTGCCTATGCTACGTTTCTTACGCCATTTCCAACTGCAGATTTATCGAGAGAGCACAGGCTCTGATTCATGGAGATCTCCATACTGGCTCCATCATGGTGACCACAGATTCTACTCAAGTGATTGATCCGGAGTTTGCTTTCTACGGACCAATGGGCTACGACATTGGGGCCTTCTTGGGGAACCTGATTCTGGCATACTTTGCACAGGATGGGCATGCTGATCAAGCAAACAACCGTAAAGTATGTATAACTTATTAACCATCCATTTTTAACATAATAATATTGTATGAAATGCTCATGTTGCGATAGGCCTCTTATGTTGCTTGACTAGTATGCTTTGTTTTATCCATCAATGTTTTCTTTCTAGTTTGCTGATATACTCTTTTATGTGGTTCATCTCGTCTCAATCTGTTAAATTAAGAAAGTATGTAGGATAAATGTCTAGTTTGGAGTATGATAGTATTTTTAAAAGAAGACATATACCCAGATTAAATATTATGTTCATCTCTTGTAGTAGAATGAATCATACAAACCAGAAGATGATGGAGATGCTATATAGTATTTTTTATAAAGATGCTACAGTTATTCCATAGAGGAGGTTGGCTGGCTGACAAAGAGTTTATCACCTAAAAAGTTAGCGGTGTTTGGAATAACTTGTGTAACCTAAAGTCCATAAGCATCTTTGGCATCTTCAGTATTACTCAATTGGCAGTTGCCTATCTGCTACAGGATTATAAGGAGTGGATATTGAAAACCATCGAGGAGTCATGGAATTTGTTCCAACAGAAATTTTTGGGTCTGTGGAATAAACACAAAGATGGGAATGGGGAGGCATACCTGCCTGCCATATACAACAACCCGGAGATTTTGAGCATTGCACAGAAGAAGTACATGACAAGTCTGTTTCATGATAGTCTTGGATTTGGTTCGGCCAAAATGATCAGGTAATTTCTCACTTACTAATATTCAGTTACTTGCTACTGAATCTCATCAACTTGCTGAAGCAGAATCTCATCTACCTGTACACTACATGATTCCCCATTTCCATCTTTGTGTTTATTAAGTTATAGTCCAGGCATAGGTTTCAGGTTACAGTTCTGAGACGGTGTCCTTTTTCCATAATGGCAAGCAAATTTTTCATCACTAAAGAAACATATCAAATGTACTTCAGAAATATAGATGCAACTGGTCCGGTCCGGTACGACCCGGTTGCTGGACCGCTGCACCTGTCGGCAATTTTGAGGATCAAGGTTCAGCCCGCACCTCTCTCGTAGGGGAACGGGTAATCCTTTAGGTTTGACCCTCACGCTCCTGGCGGCCTCTTTAACTGGTATCGGAGCTAGAACTCAAGCTTGCTGAGTGTAGAAGAAAAAGGAGAAATCCAGAATCAGGATAGAAGATTAAAGGACAAACCGATCCATCAAATTTTAATCAGAAACTGAAATTGCAGTGCAAACTGCAACATGTATCATCAGCATGCGATTCAGATTCAAAGAGAAAAAGAAAGAAATCAGAGGATACAAAACAATAATAATACCAAATCTCTGAGAAGCTTTGTGCCTGAGCGCCTCCGGCGCGTCCCGCCGCCGTTCCGGTGGCCGGCGCCTTACCCTGTTGCAGCGGTAGGGACGACTTGGAGACGGGAGGGGCGGAGGGTGGAGAAGGCACCGACGGGCAACGAGATACTGGAAAAGGGGACGGCAAGGGAGGCGAGGATCTACTCCGACAAGCTCTAGGTGCTCCACGGCGGCGAGCGCATCCCGGCAGCCGGCGGCGAGCGCATCCTGGCAGCTTACGGCGAGTGCATCCCGGCGGTTTTCTTGGTTCCTGCGACGGAGCGAGAACGAGAACATGTTGTGTGCGGTTCGACCCTGGGGTCAAAGGGATATTACCCTGTCTGCACCTAATATTTTTCGGGCCGAAAGGTTACCCTAATGGTGCCAAAAGAGAGGTTTGGTCCAGCGGGCCGACGGGACGAACCGGACCACGTGCATCTTGATTCAGAAATGCTATTCCATAAGAAGATCACCATAAAAATCTTTTATATATATACTTCGTCTTCCATGTGCAGGAGAATAGTTGGAATTGCTCATGTCGAGGATTTCGACTCTATTGAGGATGCAGGTAAGAGAGCATCATGTGAGCGCCGTGCGCTTGATTGTGCAAAGGCTATCCTGAAGGGACGGCGCCAGTTCGAGAGCATCGAGCAAGTCATTGCGCATATCAGATCAGTAACTCATGGCTGAGAAGAGCAGCAGTTCTGGTTGACGTTTCTAGCCGAGGAGACCCTTTGGTCAGAATTTTTCCTGGTCGACTATGCACGCTCTATCGATGTTGTGTGGCTATCGATGTTTTCTATGTTGGAATGGTGAGGAAAGCCCCTTCAGTTCCAATTCTCCAGAGTTGAGACTGACCTGTGTGTACTATTAGTGTAAGGCAGCCTTTCCGGTATAGCTGTTAGCTGAATAAGTGCAATCCCAATGTTGCACCTGTATCTACAGCTTATCAACTACTCGCTCGGTTGGGTATTTTGTCAAGAGAGCTAAATGCAAGGACCATGCATCCTTTGTTATCTTCGTATAATGGCTTGATTCCGGCTATTGATGCATGCCTATTGTCCAATGGAAAAATGGCTCTGTGTGTAGCCTGCTCAATTAGTTCTTTAGCATGTTCCTGATTTGTGGAGGGACCATCTCATCGTAAAATTGGCAACGCACGTGATGTGCAGACAAACAAATCACCTGAGTTGTGCAAGCCGAAAAAACGGCAAGAAGTCCAAGTGTACAGAACGAGCAAGCTACTGACAAATTGGCCAGGCAGCGAGCCCTGCCTATATATCCCACGGTTGAAACCTTCCGCCAAATTTGAGAGTTGCAAATCAGGAACCTCTGCCTGTGCACACTGCATGCTTGTAAATCCGAGGGGCCAAAAGAGTAACCAGTTAAAATGTGGTGCACCATATCTAGGTCAAACGTGAAAAGTAATTAACCATGGATGGTGTGGTAAACTAACATCACATCTCAAGATTAGTTACCCACATAATTTATGCACCATGGATAGCATATCAGTCTTATTACTCCACATATAGTTTACTGAAATGTGTGGATAGAGGCATAGTATAATTGAAACGTATGTACATAAGCATATCACTTTCGGAGTAGAAGAGTGCCGAGTGAACCCTGATTAGATAATAAAAAGTTCCTTGTCACATGTAGAAAGTTACAATCTTCAGAGGAACTGAGGAAGGGTAAGTAATGCAGCAGTGGTCTTAGAACCCTAGGGAGACCGTCCTCAAGATGGCATGACTGTCAACTCAAGATGGCATGACTATCAGTCTATCACAGTTCAATCAGTCAGGAGCTTAAGATTACAAGCCTTCAAAGAAGGGAAAATTCAGAGAGGGGAATAGTAGGTGCTTACTCTTTAACCCAAGGCGCTGGCCTTTGAATAGATTGAAATCGATGTTGTTCACCCTACAACTCAATCAATAAAGCAATCGGCATAAGAGCAAGGAACAATCTTTAGATTGATCGTTTTGGGAGTGAGGTGGGTACCTGCAGAAAGAAGATGATGATGGCGTCAGGAGGGTTGCGAGAGCCGGTCGGCGTACACCTTCAGGAGGCAGGTGCATCAGGAGTGCCGGCGAGGTCGCCTCTTGTTCCCGCCGACCGGCCGGCGGCTGAACGACCTGGAGAGACACCAATACTAGCATACGTATAAAACATGGATCAGTGGAGGCAGATCTATCGACACTGGATATTCTTCTGAGGAGGTTGTGCACATCCACCGCCGCGAGAAGAAGATCAAAAATACCGGTGGTACAGGATATTGATCTTCTTCTAACGGCGGTGGCTGTTCACGGCCGCCGCCATTGCTTGCTTTCCTCGATCGCGCTTGTTCTCCACGTAAGGTAGGATTGATCTGATTGATTCAATTTATATATGCCGTCATTAAGTCGGTTGAGCGATATTTTCCGTATCGGGCTGATCCCGAGAATAAATGGCCTTCCGTACGTGTGCTCTTGCCTTTTTTCTCTGAAATCTGATAAGGATGTGTACGCAGCTGGGCCTATGGGCTTTTGCAATGTCTCACTAATAAAGATTTGATTGTAATACGAGTACTGTACCATTTTTATTTCATACACATGTTTAATTAAAAAAAATACAAGCACAATACCACTAGTTGTGCTGTGTTGATGCTGCCACCTCCGGAAGGTGTTCGACGACCAGCTCTCGCAGCCCTCATGAGGCCATCATCTTCTTTTCCAAGTCACAGTTACACAAAACGATGTACATTTTGGTTATAAAAATGGACACTATTCTGCACTGAAGAATCCACATCAAATAGTTTATGCTCCCTGGGAAATAAGAACCTAAAACATCTCCACTCGCCCCCCTATACAGCGTCCGGCGCAAGCGTTTTTTGGGCTGTATGGGGTAGCGCTGGGACCATTTTTTATAAAATATATTATTCGATGGTTTTGATAACACTACCTTTTTTATTACTCGAATGGAATATGTTCCGTAGTGTAGTAAGTGCTCTAATACTAACTTCTAGTCTTCTATCACCTTAAAATTCAGAATGAAATTTCATGAAGATCTCGTGCATGCATTCATGAAGATCTGCTAAATATGCAAGGTCTCAAGGTGTTGCATCAAACCCTTCTCCTTGTTCGCTTAGGCTATAACATGGTATCAACTTTTCACTACCTTAGGGATGCAAGTGGGCCACCATTGAATATGAATGTAATGGTATAGCTTTTGTGGCATATTTTGTTGATTAAATTATTGGTTAATTTTTTCTTAAATTACACGCATGATTGTTAAAATGTACTAGAGGGAGTATTAGCATCTACTATGTTTTAGTAACTCGATTAGTTGCACATGCATATGTCATTGGATCAATAACTAAAGGTGTAATTGGGCAAGATATGGACTCACCCTAGAAGAAACTTACACCTATCTCGAACTTCACTTACATACAACCACATCTTACAAAATAGCCAATTGCATGCTAAGAGCGTTCAGTCAAATTTTTGACGAAACGTCTCTCTAGTGTAATTAGCTTATGTTGTTTCTTTTTTGCTCTGCTTTAAGTCTTTCTTAGTTTTGTTGCTTTTATAAGTTGGAGCACCTTTTTATCTTGTCTCGCTTTGAGTGCATAGTTTCGGTTGTACAAGTGATTTATATAGTTTTAGATTCGGTTGTTCAAGTGGGCTAGCAGAAATGTTTCCTCGCGCGACCATTGGGTCCCTGATGTGACCTTATGACAAATGGATGTGAGAGCTGGTTCTTCTCGTGCATGGGGCCTTTGACACGACCGATCTTAGAAGAGAACAACAGCCAGCGGCACGGGTGAGCCTAGCACGCGTGTCGGTTGGGTGTGGCCGGACCGGGTTTGGGAAAAGCGGGCACCATCCTGATGCTTATGTGTGTCCTCCTGAGCTCGGCATAGACGGCCCTTCGCTTTCGGGACTACGTGGTTAGCCTAGTTGCTCGAATATTTTAGCACAACTTACATAGTATGATATCTGGTAACACTCGTATACATACAAATCAAGACCATCTCACATCACACAATGGTTACATCAAAGTATTTCCATGCTTCGCAATATGTTTGTCAATCAAATCTACATGTTGACCTAATATCACAAACGGAGGATCTACCTCCGCATAAAATCTATGTCACTGGCTCATGAGCCATGGCCAAATTCTTTTACTTTTTTGTCTAATATATCATGTACGCATGAGACAATATAGGACATTAATTTGATTTTCTAATATCATAGCAATATATGTATCCGCAATTGCCGAAGAACAAATAAAGTATGGAGCAAGCTATGTCTCGGTCACTTGAATTATTTTAAGCCTCAAACAATTTTAAAAAGTGCAAAACTGCAATTTAGCGAACAATGTAATTTCCACTCTTCCACTCAGCGATACTTTTGTAGAGAACAACGGATGACAACCTTGATGACGTGTTGGCGTATCTGGCATGCTCACAATGAAATTACACACGAAAAACCTTGTCCGCCAATCGAAGGTTCGCGGAGGTTCCTGGTAAGCTATCGTAACTCGTTACTTATGATCAAGAAATACCCTGAGGCAGACTTGGTGAAGGGTAAGATGCCGGCTGGGTGGGACGAGGACCCTCAGTATAAGAAGACACGAAAGGAACCCAAAAACAGTCCAAGATGGACGCCACCGAAACCTGGGGAGACCAAACTGAATGTGGACGGTGCCTTTGCGAATGATGGAGCCAGTATTGGTATGATATTAAGAGACCATCTGGGTGAGGTGATCTTCACAGCATGTCGTCACCTTCCGCACTGCAGGGATGCAGCTGACGCGGAGATGAGAGCGATAGAGGAATGCTCCAAGTTGGCTCTGCAATGGACAAGTCTACGTTTTTCGGTCGAATCAGACTGTGCAGAAGCAATCGAGCTCATCAACGGGAGTACCATGAACTCCTCTGTCCATGCCTTCCGTGTGAATGATATTCGTGATATGTTTAGGGAGAGGGAGACTAAGTTAATCAAAATTAGTCGTGATATCAATGGACCAGCTCATGAGTTGGCCAAGCTTAGTCGGTTGTCAGGTAGAACTGAGTTTTGGCTTGCAAGCTTTCCTCAGGAAGTAGAGACAACCATTGCTCTGGATTATAATTCTGTCAAGGTTTAATTCATACTCTTTTTCCCCCCCGCAAAAAAAAAATTTAGAGACACTTTTCTAAGTCCACTGAGACTTTTAAGAAATCTAAATAGGCCTAGTTTAGAGTTTAATCCTTAATTATGTTGGTCTCTCTACCATTATCATTGGGCGAGGTTAGTTCTGTGAGGTTGGATCTTGACCGTGGCATCTCAAGTCAACGTTTGTCAATAGTCAACACGCGCCAACGAAGCCATAAAACAGGGAGCTTCGTGGCTACCGGCACGCAGACCCTACCTACTCTTCACCGTTCCCCTCATCTCTGCTCCACCGAAAATGGAGGAGCCTGCGGCAGCGGCGAGGACTCGTTTCGTGGTGTGGCTGCACGGCCTCGGCGACAACGGACGCGCCAACGAGCCCGTGGCCGGGTACGCCTTCGCCGGCGCCCGCTGGGTCTTCCCCACCGCGCCCACCGCGCCTGTGACGTGCAACCGTGAGTCGCACGCACATTGCGCAAAGCCATCCCAGCAGGTCTGCTCGCCTCCACTAGCCATTCTTTCTCGCTCACGGTTCTTGCTCTTGTTTGGTCAGGTGGCGCGCGCATGCCGTCGTGGTTCGACATCCACGACACGCCCATAACTTCCGTAAAGCTAAAACTTGGACATGCCAAATCAATTCCCCAGTCTACCTGGATCAACGATCGCATATGGAAAAGCTAATGAATGGTCGTGTGAATTTGAGCAGAAATCCGTGAGGGGCGAGGAGGACGTGCTGAGGGCTGTCCAGAGCGTGCACGCCATGATCGACAGGGAGATTTCCGCCGGGACGAGCCCGGGAGACGTCTTCGTCTTCGGGCTCAGCCAGGGCGGCGCGCTGAGCATCGCGAGCGTGCTGCTGTACCCGAAGACCCTCGGCGGCTGCGCCGTCTTCAGCGGCTTCCTCCCCTTCGCCTCCTCTTTCGCGTCCAGGGTCACACCCGAGGCCAAGAAGGTATGTACTTGCTGTAATTTTGCTTCCACACTCTGTATGGGCTTAATTCCTATTAGACCTTGTTTGGTTGAGGTGTTTCGGCAGGGAAAATTAGGTATTATCCCAGCCCAAACCAAAAATATTACTAGAAAAACAACACTAATCTGTTTGGTAGACCGGTTTTAGGTGGAAAAAACCATAAAAAACCTTTTAAAACACTCCGGGTAGCAGTATAAATGCGCCACGCCTCCCCCGGTGTTTTCTACGGCTGACCGGCTGACTGAGGGTCTGTTTGTTTGGGCTGCTGCTGTTGAAAAGCAGCTGTAGCTGGTGAACTGTTAAAAAGCAGCTGTGAGAAGCAGCTGTTGGAAGCTGAGATTTGATGTTTGGCAGGAGTGCTGTTGATGGCAGCTGCTGCTGGTTTGAAGCATGAAATGTCTGAAATGCCCCTAAATGCTGAAGATGTTATATAACTGCTGATTCGAACCGAATTAGCTAATTCTAACTTTTTCTTAACATAATTGTGATGATTAATAGCTAAAATGCCATAATTTCAATTTAAAAGTATTTATAAATAACTTTTATTAAAATAAATTGGGAGTTATTTGTTTGGCTTTTGGCTTTTGGCTTTTGGCTTTTGGCTTTTGGTTTTTGGCTTTTGGCTTGTAAGAAAATAATTTGTGTGGCAATTATATTATAAGACTTGTCATATTACATGAAACATAAACCATCACATTACATAAGTAAAATTATTTAACTCCTACTTTGCATCACATTACATGAAACATAAACCATCACATTACATGAAACATAAATAATTTGTGTGGCAATTATATAAGGCTTTTGGCCTTATCTTGTTCCATCTATTTTGCATGAAACATAAATTTGGAGCAATAACAAACCCAGTTCTTAATTTGTTTGTTGAAGCAACGTGGGGTTGCATGTGCATACCCTGAAGAATACATCCATTTTACTGAACATGTATCTGAATTGAAGGCCACATATTATCAATTTAGCTTGTAGATTGCTCATAGACGATACAAATTGAAGGCCACATATTATCAATTTAGCACATCCATCCACAATTCAGAATTTCAGATCATCGTAGAACCTGAACAAAACACTTACATCTTGTGATCTATAGCAGCGAGCTAGAACTCAGAGTCATTTGCAAAGCACCAAGAGAGCATAGCACACGCCAGCTTCCATGCCGTAGCCGCAGAGAGGAACTCTCGATGCAGTAGGGAGATGCAGTAGGAAGGCAGAGGTGGTTCTCCGAGTCGCAGCTGTACTCGCCGGAGAAGAGCAAGGGACGGCGGGGCGAGGCGGGGTGGCTGCGCCTTTCTCTGCCGGCCGACGGGGACGAGCTCGACGTGTGCCCATGGGAGATGCCGAGATGCCGCGCAGGGGACGGAGGGAGGGGGAGAGGCGGGAGCGGCAGTGGGAACGGTGGCGGATGGGGCGGCGGCACCTAGGCAGCTGGGCGGCGGACGGGGGCGACGACGCCTAGGCAGCTGGGTGATGCCTATGATGAATGTGGCGTCAGTCGGTCCTTATGCGTGGTGAATGACCAGCCCATTGGGAACCCCAAGAGGAAGGTATGATGAGTGCAGCAGCAAGTTTTCCCTCAGTTAAGAAACCAAGGTTTAATATCGTTCAGGAGAAGGGAGACAGTGACGACTGAAGGTGTTTGTGGAACCTGCACACACACAAACAAATACTTTGCTCCCAACTTGCGATGAGGTTGTCAATCTCACCGGTTTGCTTGAAACAAAGGTTATGAGTGTATCGAGTGGAAAACAGTAGTAAAATGCTAGTAAAGTAAACAGTGCGGGAAAAGTAAACAGGTGATTGCAATATGATTAAAATAGGACCGGGGTCCACAGTTCACTAGTGGTGTCTCTCCATAGATAAATAACATGCTGGGTAAACAAATTACAGTTGGGCAATTGATAGAATAAAGATAACGTGATATGTCAAGAAGATCACTATGAGATTCACTCTGGGCATTACAACAAAATACATAGACCGCCATCCAACTGCATCTATGACTAATAATCCACCCTCGGGGATATCATCCGAACACCCCAAAAGTATTAAGTTGCGAACAACAGATAATTGCATTAAGCAAAGTGTGTAATGTAAACAAAGCATATGCCCTTGAGCATATGAATGTTGTTTTCTCCCTAGTAGCAACAGCACATCTACCACCTTAGAGGTTTCTGTCACTCCCCCAGGTGAAATAGAGACATGAACCCACTATCGAGCATAAATACCCCCTCTTGGAGTCACTAGCAACTACTCGGCCAAGATAGCCACTAACAACGGAGAGCATGCAAGATCATAAACAACATAGAGATAACAAAAGATATAATTCAGTACAGCAACTTAATCATAAACACCAATATTCATCGGATCCCAACAAACCAACATCATAGTATTACATAACGGTGATCTCAATCATGTAGGGCAGCTCATGAGATCTAAATATGAAGCACATGGTGGAGAAGACAACCATCTAGCTACTGCTATGGACCCATAGTCCAAGGTAGACTACTCACTCATCGCTCCGGAGGCAAGCATGGCGATGAAGAAGACCTCCGGTGGCGATTCCCCTCTCCGGCAGGGTGCCGGGAAGAGCTTCTGGACCCTCCCGATCTTCGGGTCGACGGCGGCGGCGGATCGCGATGTATTCTGGAAAACTGATCGGGGTTTAGGTTTTTCTCGTCAGGGGGTATATGTAGGCGAAAGGAGGCTGTCAGAGGGGGTCCCACGCCCCCTCACACGGGGCTGGCGCGGCCAGGGGGGTGGCCGCGCCGCCCCTGTGTCTGGGGCCCACGTGGCCCCTCTCTGTCAGGTCTTCGGATGTTTGGGAGCTCCCCGGTGAAATATGACTTCAGGAACTTGTTTCGTCCAATTCCGAGAATATTTCCTGTGTATCACTTCTGAAACACAAAAACAACAGAAAACAGGAAACTGGCACTGTGGCACTTCGTTAATAGGTTAGTTCCGGAAAATGTATAAAAGTGCCACTAAGTGTAACGAAACAATAGGCAAATGGTGTAAAACAAAGCATGGAGCATCAAAAATTATAGATACGTTTGAAACGTATCAAGCATCCCCAAGCTTAACTCCTGCTCGTCCTCGAGTAGGTAAGTGATAACAAAAGAATAATTTTTGAGGTGACATGCACCTACACAATCTTGATCATATATGTAAGCATTGATGAGGTGGGATCAATAGAACTTAAAACATGGGCATGAAAGATATAATCATGACAATAAGAACTTAGCAACCATGTTGTAAACATGCAAATGAACACAAACAAAAGATCATGATAATGAAACAATGAAAGTCAAACGTGTGTTCAAATCATAAGGAAAAACATACAAGTGGTTTTCAGCTTGTCCTTCAAAGAGAGCAAAACATAAATGCATAGGACACCTCAAAGTTTAAGAGGGCGACTAGATACAAATAATTTAAGAACAAGTGAAACCAACAATATGAGTCAATCAATGAACCTTGGGACAATGTATATCACACTAAGAATGACAACTATGCTCTCTTAATGGTGCATAAAGAAAGAAAGTGGTGACTCAACATAAAAGTAGAAGAAAGGCCCTTCGCAGAGGGAAGCAGTGATTTAAACATGTGCTAGAGCTTTTCATTTGTAAAACAGAGATAAAACTTGATTTTGAGAGGTGGTTGTCTTTGTCAACGACTGGCAATGGGGTTCTTACTATCTTCCATACAAAAATAAAGCAAGTTTTTGAGAGAGAGGTTGGCACTTCGTGCTCTTTTTATAAAACTTGGCACTCCTCCCCACCTTTTCCTTTCACATACCATGGCTAACCGATTCCATCGGGTGCCCACCAACATTCACATTCTTTGGAGGAGTGCCTTTTTCTTTCTTTTTTTCTTTTTTTTTCTTTTTGGAACAAACAATATGGAAGATAGCAAATCCGACCACTACGTCCCCATGAGCTGAAAACAGTGTCACAAAACGAGAAGTATTTTGAAGGTTTTTGAAAGGTAGCACACGAAAATTTTACTTTGGAATGGCTTACAAATACCATGCATAGGAATTTATAGTGGACACAATGGCAAACTTGGCTTTTAGGAGTTGGATGCACGAGTAGAGCTCATACTCAGTACAAGGCGAGGGCTAAGCAAAAGACTGGGAGCGACCAACTAAGAGAGCAGTAATGGCCATAATCATGCAAAGCGACAAAGCGACATTAAAAGAAGCATACGATGGCATCAAAAGTCAAAAACTAAATGATCATGAAGGCTAATGGCGACTTTGGAAGAGTCTAACATGTGTGAGCATGCGCCAAGTCAACCCAAATAAAGCATCAAGGAGAAAACCAAAATAATGCTTCCATACAATAAAAACAACGCATGATTTTTTCAAAGGCTCATTAAGCAATCTCAGTTATTTGAGACAAGTCATGCTACAGCAAAACCACTAAGCATACTATCAAAAAGACATCAAGCATGACATGAAAAAGCCTAAGCCGCAGTCTACACAAGCTCCTTCTTGTACCACTATTTTGCACAAAGCTTTTTCTCTTTTCCAACACCATTTGAAATTTTTAAAGACACCTCTTTTGATGAAAACCAATGAAGACCAGAGGCAAAAATACACCTTGATGAAAAGATATGACAAGATCTGAATGCATATCAAGGCGAAAACGAAAACCAAAAGCAGTAACAGAAAAACTAGAATGCTCGATTAATAAGAGTGAAAACTAGAGCATTCTTTGCAAATGAAAACGAGTATATCTCCTCCAAAGGAAATTTGTTGGGGTCCAACCATTTATTGCAGCAAACAAACAAACTAAACACACTAAGAAAACTAAAACAACTGACGCTCCAAGAAAAACACATAGTGCATGAAGCAATAAAAATATAGTGTTTTGAAAGGTGACCTGATTTTTGCCGATGAAGAAGGGGTGCCTCGGGGGCATCCCCAAGCTTTGACGCTTGTACTTCTTGGATATTTCTTGGGGTGATGCATGGGCATCCCCAAGCTTGAGCTTTTGTCCATTCTTCAACTCATCTCATCATTCTCCAATCCCTACACTTGAAAACTTCCTTCATACAAAACTAAACACAATTCTATTAGCAACATTAGTGTAAGCATAAAATATATTCATCCTCTTTTAGCTTCAGGTTTCAACCCAAAACCACCACATATAAAGTATATACTACTGTAGCAACTTCCACAAGAGTTCCATGATCAAAAAGAACTCAAAAGAAAGCGATAAAGTGGCAAAACCAAATATTGGCAGAAATCTGTCAAAACTGGACAGCTGATAATGGACGAATTTTTGAGGGATTTTCCGTTGCTCAAATCAAAAAGTGTTCAACTAAGAAAAGTTTGGATATAACCTGGGGCATAAGCACAAGAAATCGCAGGTCCAAAAGATAAACAGAGAATTTTCACGAATTTTTACGGTGCAGCACCGAAAACAGTTTCAGGACAGCAATAACCCCAAATCTTTACCTCACTCAAATTAGAGGCTTCTCTTGGCACAAAAACGAAATAAACAAGATAAGGAGCGGTCATTACAGTAGTAATGACTTCCAAGACTCAAGAAAAAGAAAAAGTACTGAAAAGTAAACAATGGGTTATCTCCCAAGAGTGCTTTTCTTTAACGCCTTTGAGCTAGGCGCAGAAAATTGCGAATCAAGTAATATCAATAGATGAAGTGCTAGTTACCTCAGTAGGCTCTTTGAAGGTTCCGGAAGATGATTCAACCTGCAAGTCACCCTTAGTGGAACTAAGAGTCTTACCAATCTTAAGAACATGTTGAGATTTAAGCGCAGAAACCTTGGGAACATACATAAATTTTTGCTCTTTTCCAACAAACACTTTCTCCTTCTTAAATTTAAGAGAAGAGAAGATTAAACTAAGAGTTTCCATAGACTCCTCTAGTTTACCAATCCTCAAGTTTTGATTGTCATGAGTAGTGCTAGCCTCTAAAATGGCAATTCTCTTACCAATGTTTTCTATTAATTCACTAACGCGGCTAGCATTTTCTAGGATACTTGGCAAACTTTTTTCTAAGGAGCTGAGCTTTTCTACCACCTCTTCCAAGGTGGTCTCAGTTTTAGCAACATGAATAGGTGGTACTCCCACTAAACTTTCAATTATAGTGCATGCTTCTCCCGCGGGAGTACCCAGAAAATTACCTCCTGCAAGAGTATCAAGAACATACCTATTCCAGCTAGATATGCCAACATAAAATTTTCTAAGGATGATCGTGGTGGAGTGCTTTTTGGTACACCTATGATGAGCATTGTTAATACGGTACCAAGCATCTTTTAAACTTTCTCCCCCTTGTTGCTTGAAACTACGAACTTCTACTTCAGGATTACTCATTGTAACAAAACTAAAAGCAGATAAGTAAAAACAACTACCAAGGATTCTAATTTTTTTTGGGTTTTTGATATAAAAAGCAATGCAGGTAAAATAAAGTAAAGTAAAGCAAAACAAATAACAAAGCAATGGATGTGTGTGCGGAGAACTCCCCTCGCAGAAGTCTTCTCTTCCTTCCCCGGCAACGGCGCCAGAAAAAGTGCTGATGCCTATGATGAATGTGGCGGCAGTCGGTCCTTGTGCGTGGTGAATGACCAGCCCGTTGGGAACCCCAAGAGGAAGGTATGATGAGTGCAGCAGCAAGTTTTCCCTCAGTTAAGAAACCAAGGTTTAATATCGTTCATGAGAAGGGAGACAGTGACGACTGAAGGTGTTTGTGGAACCTGCACACACACAAACAAATACTTTGCTCCCAACTTGCGATGAGGTTGTCAATCTCACCGGTTTGCTTGAAACAAAGGTTATGAGTGTATCGAGTGGAAAACAGTAGTAAAATGCTAGTAAAGTAAACAGTGCGGGAAAAGTAAACAGGTGATTGCAATATGATTAAAATAGGACCGGGGTCCACAGTTCACTAGTGGTGTCTCTCCATAGATAAATAACATGCTGGGTAAACAAATTATAGTTGGGCAATTGATAGAATAAAGATAATGTGATATGTCAAGAAGATCACTATGAGATTCACTCTGGGCATTACAACAAAATACATAGACCGCCATCCAACTGCATCTATGACTAATAATCCACCCTCGGGGATATCATCCGAACACCCCAAAAGTATTAAGTTGCGAACAACAGATAATTGCATTAAGCAAAGTGTGTAATGTAAACAAAGCATATGCCCTTGAGCATATGAATGTTGTTTTCTCCCTAGTAGCAACAGCACATCTACCACCTTAGAGGTTTCTGTCACTCCCCCAGGTGAAATAGAGACATGAACCCACTATCGAGCATAAATACCCCCTCTTGGAGTCACTAGCAACTACTCGGCCAAGATAGCCACTAACAACGGAAAGCATGCAAGATCATAAACAACATAGAGATAACAAAAGATATAATTCAGTACAGCAACTTAATCATAAACACCAATATTCATCGGATCCCAACAAACCAACATCATAGTATTACATAACGGTGATCTCAATCATGTAGGGCAGCTCATGAGATCTAAACATGAAGCACATGGTGGAGAAGACAACCATCTAGCTACTGCTATGGACCCATAGTCCAATGTAGACTACTCACTCATCGCTCTGGAGGCAAGCATGGCGATGAAGAAGACCTCCGGTGGCGATTCCCCTCTCCGGCAGGGTGCCGGGAAGAGCTTCTGGACCCTCCCGATCTTCGGGTCGACGGCGGCGGCGGATCGCGATGTATTCTGGAAAACTGATCGGGGTTTAGGTTTTCTCGTCAGGGGGTATATGTAGGCGAAAGGAGGCTGTCAGAGGGGGTCCCACGCCCCCTCACACGGGGCTGGCGCGGCCAGGGGGGTGGCCGCACCGCCCCTGTGTCTGGGGCCCACGTGGCCCCTCTCCGTCAGGTCTTCGGATGTTTGGGAGCTCCCCGGTGAAATATGACTTCAGGAACTTGTTTCGTCCAATTCCGAGAATATTTCCTGTGTATCACTTCTGAAACACAAAAACAGCAGAAAACAGGAAACTGGCACTGTGGCACTTCGTTAATAGGTTAGTTCCGGAAAATGTATAAAAGTGCCACTAAGTGTAACGAAACAATAGGCAAATGGTGTAAAACAAAGCATGGAGCATCAAAAATTATAGATACGTTTGAAACGTATCACTGGGCAGCGGACGGGGGCGACGACGCCTAGGCAGCTGGGCGGCGGCGCGGTCAAACCCTAGCCGCCATGGCTAGGGAACAGGGAGAGGTCGGGGGAAATATCTCAGGGGCGACGGCCAAAACCGATTCGGGCGGTATATATACGGAGTGGTAGTTTTTAGTAAATAAATGGAAATGGTCAGGGTAGCGTTGTCTTTTCATGTTCGGGAAGCTCGGGAAGCAGCTGAAAGCAGCTCCCGACTAGCTTCCGCTCAATAGCGGCCGTGCAATGTGTTTTGGTACAGCGCTTCTAACCAGCGCTTTACAAACTTTGGTTGTTTGTTTGGACTTCCGCTTTTGGACCCTAAAAGTAGAAGCAGAAGCTCAAACAAACACAGCCTGAGCGTGCCATGTGAACTGAATACCTGTGTCAGCATCGCTTTGGCAGTACGTGTCTTGTCTTTTCCGCACGTCTTGCAAACTCTGCCAGCTCTCCTACTAGTAGCACACGATTGGTCTAGCATTAGCTTGCCTGCTTTTTTTAGAAAATCAGGGGTTCACCCCAGTTCCATTTTAGCGAAATGAAACCGCATGATAACAACAGATCCAGCAGCTTAAAAACTAAGTCCGCAAACTAAAAGAAGCTAGGGGCAGAGCTAGTTTCTGCAAAAGGGTAAAGCTAAGTTCAAAATGCTGGCAGGTTCAACAAAACCAGCGCCCAGCTCAACCGAAAGAACTATCCTATTACAGCTGGGTCAAACCAGCGGGCTTTTCACCCAACGATCACATGGATCTCATCCGCTTCCTCCGGGTGGGACTTCAGATAAGCTTCAGTCGCACGACCACCATTCGGGGTAGACGAAGAGAAGGGCTTCCAGGTCGTTGTCCATCCAAAGGATGTACAAGTCAAGGTGGCATCAGAATCAGCGGAGCCCGGAGTCTTGCAATCAGGAGTTGGGTGAAACGATCCACCAGATCCCAGCTCTGGTCCTTGAAAGGAACCTTCCATTCCTTTAAGTACCTCAGAAGCCTTTGCCAAACCTGTTTCATATTTAGCCAAGTACAACGGTTAAACACAATACTATTCCTATTGTTCCAAATAGTCCAAATGACAGCTGATGAAACAACATTGAATTGCAAGTATCTCCTACTGCACAGCCATTTAGAAGCTAAAGACAGAAAATCATGCACTCTAATCTCAAAAATTTCCTGTACTTCTTGCCATAACAGATCAGAAATCATGCATTCAAAGAATAGATGTGAAACCGATTCAATTTATTTACACAAGCTACATTCTAGAGGTTTTGGGATGCCTCTCTTCCTTAAGTTGTCTCTAGTCAGAATTTTGTTCTGTGAGAATAACCAAAGGAAGTTTTGAACTCTAGGAGGAATCTTCAGATTCCAGACAGCAGGAAGATATATGGGTTGAACCCCTCTAAAATTAACAATAGCATATAGAGATTTGGAAGAATAAACTCCATTTGACTCATATTTCCAGATCAATTGATCAGGAGAGTCATTAAAGTTAATTTCCTTAGCAATTTCTATAATTTCCAACCACTGGACCATCAGATCATCATCAAAAATCCTTCTAAAAGTGCACTTAAGTTGCTGACCATCCCATAACTCATTAATAGTTTGAGTTTGTTGGTTAACCAGCATATAAACCTCCCAATAGGTGACAGCTAGGGGAGCATTTCCATGCCAGGAATCCTCCCAGAACTTAATAGATTTTCCATCCCCGACTAGCCACCTGTAACCAAACTTAACAGCTCTGGCAGCCCACATGACCCCTTTCCAAAAGATAGAAGGGTGTGTATCTTGGCAGCAGAGAATGTTAGGGTTCCTAGTATTATATTTAGCATCTACTACTCTTTTCTAGAGGCTACCTTCACCATTTATATATCTTCTAATCCAAGACCCAATTAAACAGACATTAAGGTCCTGTAAATTTGGGACCCCTAAACCCCCAAAATCCTTCTTCATGCAGATTGAAGGCCAATTTGCTAAATGAATTTTCTTATGGCCATCTTCATCATTCCACATACAATTTGCTAACTGTGTATTAATTAATTGCAGAGCCCATTTAGGGAATCTAAAAAAGGATAAAAGGTATATAGGAATGCTAGCCAGACAAGTCTGGATCAGAATTCTTTTTGCCTCGGAGGACAAGAGCTTTCCTCTCCAACCAGACATTCTACCTAGTAGACTATCTATTAGAGGCTGTAAGTCCTCTCTCCTAAGTTTTTCAAAATGTAAAGGTATTCCTAGATATTTCATAGGAAAATTATCAGCTACACACTGAAAGATGTCTAGGAAAGGTTTCATCTCATCAGCTGACAGGTTAATGGCCATGAGCTCACTTTTATGGTAGTTAATTTTCATACCAGAGATCTGTTCAAAGCAAGTTAAAAGCCATTTCATATTAATTGCATTCCTCTCGTCTTTCTCAAGAAATATGAGAGTGTCATCTGCATACTGTAAACTAACTACTCCACCAGGAATTAAGTGGCTACATAAACCTCTAATAATCCCAGCAGAAGACCCTTTATTAACCATTCTAGAGAAGATATCAACTACAAAATTGAATAAAAGAGGGGATAGGGGATCTCCTTGTCTGAGGCCTTTTCCAGTCAAGAAGAAATCCCCTTCTACATCATTTAACTTAACACCTACAGACCCCCCCCCCCTGAGTCACTTGTTTGATCATCTGTATTATTTTTGGGCCAAAACCCCTACTAACCAGAATCTCATAAAGGAAATCTAGATTAACCCTATCATAAGCTTTCTCATAATCAATCTTAAAAACCAAACCCTGATCTTTTTTGCTATGTACCTCATGAATGATTTCATGGGCAGTCACCACACTTTCTAAAATGAATCTCCCTTTAATAAAGGCAGATTGTTGAAAGGAAATTAACCTGTTTAGAATCCTAGCAATTCTATTAGTCAAAACCTTAGTAAAGATTTTAAAACTACAATTTAAAAGACTAATAGGTCTGAATTTCTTCATTTCCCTAGCATCATTCTCTTTTGGAATGAGAGTAATCATGGCAAAATTTAGTCTAAAAATATCTAAGTTACCATTAAACCAGTCTTCAAACAGATTAATCAGATCAAACTTAACTATATCCCAAAAACATTGATAGAACATAAAAGATAAGCCAATAACAGATTAATCAGATCAAACTTGCCTGCTTTTGATTGATTAGCTACGAACACGAGTGCATGCGACCGCACACGTCTATGAAGCTGATTGTTTTTGTATAGGAAAGCTAGCTCGGGTACGCTGATTCTCTAACGAAAGTGCAAAACACGACCTTTCATCCAATCCACCGGTATAATACTCGAATAAACCAATACAAATCACTTCTGCCAAACGAGGCCTTAAGGTCTTGTTTGGAACTGGGCAAAATCTCTGGTTCTTGCAAGAACTGAACTATGTCCTGAGAAAGTGAGAAGTGAGAAATGTGTTCTGCAGACACCAGTTCTGTGGATACATGGGCGAGCCGACTTCCTCGTCCCGATCGAGGCGGGACAGGACGGAACCAAGTTCATACGGGGACTCGGCATGAGCTGCGAGTTCAAGGTAGTATGCGCACGCATATCCCTACAATTTGATGCATTTTCTGAACTCAGCAGCATCGTTCCGTTTGATCATGTTGTCGAATGTGCGCAGGTGTACGACGAGCTCGGGCACGAGCTGGCGCCCTACGAACTGGAGTACTGCGAGCGATGGGCTGGGAACGGTTCGAGCGAGCCAGCAGGGAGGAAATGCGTTGAGATTGGAGGTCAGAGGACAAAGTATTCATGTTGCGGCTTGAGCTTTTCCACCAGGTAGTATGCATAGAGTTGTGAGGCAGATGGTGCTTGTTGTACCCTTTCAAGTTCACCATGATCTTATCGAAACAAGTGTGTTGTTTGGATGGAAACAAATGTGAACGGCTTCTATCGCTAATTTTTTCAGCTCCCCTCTCCGAGAGCTTTCTATATTCAAAAAATATATATAAAGGTTTTGCTAGTTCTCAGACTGAGAGCTAACTTAGTCCTCATTGGAGTCCTAAACCATTAGATTTGCATTGTTATTCATATAATTAAATTATAAGTTCGAGTCCTAAGGGGACCGAATTAAAACGGGGTGTTATCTAGCGCGTATAGATTCGCTGCTGGAGAGGAAAACAAAAGAAAATGGAAGCTATTAGTTGTTTTTGGTTGTCGGTAGCGGTATCACACAAGCTTCTCCAGCTGCTGCACCGGTCAGCCTTTTGCCTAAGATTAGTATGACTAGTCCCCAGTAAGATTGGTATGACTAGTCCCCATAAAGGTAAAGACCAACAAACACAGTTAAACTGCATATTTCGTAGCCGAGTCAATGTGATGCCTTCATTCTCAACCTGAATTCTTCAAACTTGGAGACACTAGTACTATGGCTCCATGGAATGGCAGGCGGGATCGTATTGTTCGAGGCCATGGCGTGGGCATAACCTGTTATTTTTTGAAAAAACAAGTCAAAAGATTTGTCTTATCTAGTAATTAAAAAAATGTATGATTAATTAACGGAAAACCGTGCTAAAACCGATACAACATGGATAGGGCCTAGACGAAGATAACCAAGACAAAGCCCAAACACCACACAACCAACATGAGGAATTCCAGTTTCGACAATGGATACCGGAGCAACGGGAGAGTCCATGGGCATCTCAAGTAACTAAAGCTGCAAGTCATCGCCATCATCTTGCCCATAAAGAATTTTACTACTCCCTTCGGTCACTATTACCTACCGTTAATATAAATGTATTGAGACATATTTTAGTATCTAGATACATTTATATTAGAGACAAGTAATAGTGGTTGAATGGGAGTAGCTAATTCTCGGAATTATAGGTACCACTTTTAGTTGATACATTACCGCTACATCTCAGTGACATGAATCTCAGTTTATCTTCTCACACAAATGCTCTGGAACGTGATCCAGCGAAAAGGTTTATGTTATATGATCCGCATATTGCTGGTTGACTTACTATGCCTTGATGGCTGTTGCCCTCCCAGTCATTAATACTTCCATTGACTGTCACATGATGACGACAAGCGCGTCTTTGGCCCACATGGCAGATTGGCAGTGGTTTATCTATGATGTTTCAAGTCAAGTTACTAATGTTATCCATATCTCGATTTAAAAATTGAACTCTCATCAAACAAGCTTGTTGTACACTCAGATCCCTTGGTCTCCCACTGATCATTGGAGAAATTTCCTTCTTGCTCTATCTCTCTTGAAAGGTCGAATTTGAATACAATTTATTTTTTGTTTAGAAAACTATTGATCCTTCTATTAAAACTTTTAAGCAATCTCAAAGGCACTCCATTGGTACTAAGGCAATGAATAAGATTAAATTCTTATTAGGGGTCCAAATCCCCATGCATTTTATTTTACATGCATTTCTCCTTACACCATAACTAAGACTGGACAAAAGGAGTGAGCCTAGCTCATTTGATTAGGAAAGTGGATGTATAACCCAGCCACCTAGGTTTAAGTCTTCACAGACGTGAAATTGGGTTTTTATTATTTTAAAAAAAATTGTTGCAGGGGCTTCCCCTACCGCATTTCTTTCAAAAGAAAATAACATAAGACATAGTATAACATTACTTACCCGTTGAGTGTGTATTCATAGTTCTCAAAAGGATGAACAAAACAACATACATGAAAGCAAGATGTTTCCACATGAGTTCCATGCGTTGCATGGTATATTATCGGCATGAATGAGTACAAAACTCATGCATACTCATACTTCCATCGCGACATCTCTATGTTATATATATATGTATGGTTTAAGAACTTGCTTGGAAATAAACTACATGTAGATCGATAGCGATAATGATCATGAATGTTCCATGCTGGCCTTACATTTCTTTCCTTCCCCATCTAATACTTTAGTTAGCTTTGGGACACCGGAGAAAAACAAAGAAATTAGAAAAGGGGTTGCGTTATATTTGCGTGTAATATAAGTAGTTGTACCATACAAGCTGCTTCATGCTATATATCGTGAGTGTCTTTCAAGCATGTTCCAGTGGTGTTTATTACTAAAACAGTGATATCCCATCGTAGAAGTAGGAACCTTCCTAGGACCTATTGGCAAAGAAAAATGTTTGTACAACTCCAAACCAGGTTGGCCCACTCCGCTAGGCTAAATTACTTCATCTTGTAACGGATATAATCATATGAAAATTTAATGGAATGACTACTTGTTAAAACTTTTTATGGTTTCGTAGGCAAATTTGCACACATACTTGCCTTGAGATGCAAGTGGGTCAATATTATGGTACTCTCTATCTTTTTAGTTAAATCACTACAGGAATGACGTAATACGCTGACGGCCAGCATCTAGACGGCCAATTGTCCGTGCCGTCGGCCTAGGCCACGGGCCAGGCACCCCACGAAGTTGGCCATCGGCGTAGAATTGTCGTCGGCGTAAGATAGCTACGCCGACGGTCTTTTCTACGCCGACGGCAATGCCCTCGGCATAACTATTTTCTATTTTACCACATTAATTTTGGAAAAATCATAACTAAATCATTCTAATTCACAAAAATATAAATAATATATCAAAATTTACAGAAAAATCAAATCTATTCATCTAAACCTTCCAAAATTTAGAACTAATTAATTTAATTAGTTAGGATTTTCAGTTTAGGGATTTAGAGTTTTGATTCAGCTGGAAATCGAGAAAATTTGAACTAGAGCCGCATCATAATTTGCCCATGATTTTTCTAAAAAATCATTTTTAGGTTCACAAGTAGAAGTTTTATCAGAGATCCATAAATAGTTCTGTAAAATTCAACCCCTAGCTAAGAAGGTTCATGCCCGCCGTTTTGACCGCATTTTGAATTGAGCCTAAGAAATTCAAAAAATTCAAAAAAACGTAAAACCTTCACATTGTGTCATGTTATGTGACCTAGTTATGAGGAAAAACAATAAACTTGGACTATTGCAAATATTGTATAAACTCCTTCTCAGATATGACCTATTATGTACGAAGTTTCATGGCTTTCAAGCCAGATGAGCTAGATCATGACCCAAATCATGTAATAGTTTGTTCAAATGACCCCATATTATGCACATGTGTGCATATTGGGATGGAAAACAAAGTTCATATTGGGAGTTTTCTTTTTCTATGCATAAAAAATCAATTTCCATTTTCTAAGTGTCAAGATTGGGCTTTTTGTGAAGGAAGTACTGAAAATACATTACAAAACTAGACCAACCTAATTTTCAACAATAGTAGGACACATGTTATGTATATATCACCATTTTTTGTTTGTATGAAGTTTTGCATTAACCTTTCACAAAAAAGGCAAACTCTTATCGATTCAGTAGGAAGCGAGGTAAATTTGAACTACAACTGTATCATAGTTTGCCCATGATTTTTTCAAAAAATCATTTTCAGGTTCACAAGTAGATGTTTTATCATAGATCCATAAATAGTTCTGCAAAATTCAACCCCTAGCTAAGAAGGTTCATGACCGCCGTTTCGACCGCATTTTGAATTGAGCATAAGAAGTTAAAAAATATCAAAAAAAAATTAAAGCCTTCGCATTGTGTCATTTTATGTTACCTAGTTGTGAGGAAAAATAATAAACTTGGACTATTGAAGATATTGTAGAAACCCCTTCTCAGAAATGACCTATCATGTACGAAGTTTCATGGCTTTCAAGCCACATGAGCTAGGTCATGACCCGAATCATAGAATAGTTTGTTCAAATGGACCCATATTGTGCACATGTGTGCATATTGGGATGGCAAACAAAGTTCATATTGGGAGTTTTCATTTTCTACGCATAAGAAATCAATTTTAATTTTCTAAGTGTCAAAATTGGATTTTTTGTGAAGGAAGTACTGAAAATACATTACAAAACTAGACCACCATAATTTTAAAAATATTAGGACATATTTTATGTATATATCACCAATTATTTGTGTGAGTGAAGCTTTGCAGTAACCTTCCACAAAAAAAGACAAACTCTTGCCAATTCAGCAGGAAGTGGGGTAAATTTGAACTACAGCTCCATCATGGCTTCCTCATGATTTTTTGAAAAAATCACTTTTAGGTACACAACATGTTATTTTATTAGAGATACACAAAGAGTTTTGCAAAATTCGATCCCTAGCTAAGAAGCTTCATGCCCGCCGTTTATCAACGAGATAAAGCGAGGGTTAACGGGGTAAAGCGGAAGTATGGCATAAGAAAACTATGTAGAACTTGTTTATCAAGTGGACTCGTTAGTATTTGACATTAGAAGACTATGTGTGAAGGTTTTTCTTTTTTTTGATTTTTTTGAATTGTTTATGATTTTTTCAATGTAAATCTCATTAGTTTGAGATATCACTGATAAAACAAGAAATTCAAAAACGAGCATAAGAAATTTAAAAATTAAATTAAACATAAAAGCATTACATATGGATGTCATATTTGGATTCCTCTCATTTTTCTTATCGATATAGACATATAATTTGTCGAATTCCAATTTATAGATTTAAAGATATAAATTATTCAATATATTTATTAATTATTCATTGTTATTTACTTATTATATAGTTTGGAACTCAATATATTTATTATTTATTTATTGTTGTTTACTTAATATATAGTTTGGAAATTTAAAACCAATGACGTGTGATATAGTGGTATAAGGGTTAATATGATTGATATGGTAGTATTATCAACAAGGTATAATTTGGTTCGTGGAAACTCATCCGGATGGGTGACCGATCGGAAAGTTTGACAAAGACTTAAATTTGACCAAAGATTAAGTGTAATTAGTGTTAAAAATATTCTAATTGAGAGATTAGCAAGTCAAACAATTTAAAGATTCAAAAAAAATTCAAAAAAAATTGAACTTTTTTTTAGAAAATTATAAACTATGCCGACGGGGCTACACCGAGGACAAAGCCGTCGGCATAGACTACGCTGAGAGCAGAAGCTACGCCAACGACCAAATAGAGCTACACCGAGGGGCATCTACACCGAGGGACTACGCCGACGGTAATTATGCCCTACGCCGAGGGCAGTCGGCCGTCGGCGTAGCACATAATTCCTGTAGTGAATAAAATGAAGTAATTTTTCCCGCCATCACCGTCGTCAGTCGGGCTCCGCACCGTCACGGCACATCGTCAGTTACGCCCACGCCAAGGGAGCCATCTTTGTCCTTCCCGCAGCCCACGCTTCACCAGCGTAAACCACCACGCCACTGCCGGACGCGCCGCCGGTCAATCGGCAAATCTCGCGCTTTCCGAATGGCGCCTCCCTCGGCAGCGGCGGCGGGCGGGCTCGTGCTGTGGCTGCACGGATCCGCCCAGACGGGCGAGCAGAGCCGCGCCCAGGTCGCCCCCTACTTCTCCGCCGTCCCCGAGCTCCGCCTGTCCTTCCCCACCGCCCCCACAACCCCCATCGCCTGCTACGGTACGCGCGGTTAACTGATGTCGTCGCGATTCGAGGTAGGGGAAACACCTGTAATCGATTTCAATTGCGATGTTGCTGCAGGTGATGAGGTGATCACTGCTTGGTTCGGCATCCCGGGGGTTCCTATAACTGCTGTAATTCCTTTTTCCCAATTACCCCAGCAGTAATTCTTGAGCAGTTCAGAGTACGCATACTTCAGAAATAGAGATTGCTTCACACTTTGTTTCTCGTAGTAATCGAATAGTGCTTCCTGTCTAGTAAATAATCAGTAAACTGAATTTGCTAGTGATAAAGAACAAGTAAATGCTACTAGTTTGAGCATGACAAATAAGAATTTTAGGTTTGTTACTCCTGCATTGTTAATTTAGAGCAAAATGGCATAATTTTCTCAACAATTTGAAGCTTTACAAATATAGATTGAGTATTTGAGCACTTTGCTCTAGAACAAACCTCTTGTAACAAATTTCCCCTTTTAGAATCCTTGTGACCATTCAAGAAAATAACACATCAGTGTGACAATGGGTACAAAAGCAGAGTACCTGCAGCCTGGATATACTGCATAGAGTGGATTGTTGTTCTAATGTTCTGGTACTTCTGTATCCTTGTATTAGACACTAAGTCTCTAACCATTTGCAGTACTTTTGCTACAATATCAATATTAGTGTGCTCATTGTTGCGGCTTTGTTAGACCACTGTTAGAGATGAAAAGGGAGTCCTTAAAGCCGTTGAGCATGTGCACGAAATGTTAAACAAAGAAGTGGCCGCAGGGACGAGTCCTACAAACATCTTCGTTTGTGGATTAAGCCAAGGAGGTGAAGCACTGAAATATGCATCAATCAGTTGTGGTTTTAAGATAGTATCGATAGGATTGTGGTTTTCATTTCCTTGTTGCAGTAAGATAGTACTGATTGAATTGCGGTTTTCGGTTCCCTTTCCGCAGGTGCTCTAGCGATAGCAAGTGTCCTGCTCTATCCCAAAACTTTGGGTGGGTGTGTTGTTTTCAGTGGTTCAGTTCCTCTAAGCAAATCATTTGCTGAGAGGGTGCCACCTGAAGCTAGAAAGGTACTCCTAAATAGTTAAACTAAATATATTTCACAGACGAATCCCCTTGCAAATGTGCTGTTTCTAATCTCAACCCTGAATTCTTGAACACCTGCAGACACCAGTATTATGGTTCCATGGGATGGCAGACGGGTTGGTACTGTTCGAAGCCGGGCACGCCGGGTGCACGTTTCTCCAAGAGCTTGGCATGGCCTGCGAATTCAAGGTGGGGAAACATACTTGAAGCCATGACAAATGAACTTAAAAACGAATTTCCAGATTGCAGCTTGGAGTTTCAACCTTCTCCGACCATAATTGTTTTTGAACATGTTATCAGGCTTATCCTACTCTTGGGCATTCGCTGGTGGATGAAGAGCTCCAGTATTTTCGACGATGGATACTGCAGCGTGTAGGGATGGCTCAAGGAACTGAAGTTGCAACACCATCGTCGTCTTCTTGAGCACGAAGATTTCGATTAATTACTTTTCAGATTTATGGGTACCATTAGCATTAGTTGGTGGTACATTGCCACATCAATGAACTGAACCTCAGTTTATCTTGTCACACGTATGCTTTGGAATTTGATCGTGATCCAGTGAAAAGTTTATGATACTCCTAGTTGACTTTGTTATATGCTCTCAATTGGTGTGCCGGAACGACTTACTCTGTCAACCATTGATGCTTCGATTAACTGTCTCATGTGGCTGACATGGTAGTGGCTCATCTATCATGTTTTTCAAGTCAATCTACTACTAAATTTTGCAATCATGCAGAGCAATTTGTCCTTGATACTGTTTCTGTAATCGTGTACACATTTTTCTCTCTTTTGAATGTCAAGCAAACAACCACACTAGCAGCAGGGCTAACAGAGCCCTTCGGCCCGGCCCGGCCCATGACCCATGAGTAGCCTTGTCCGCTTCCTCTTCTCCCTCGCCGCCGCCATCGCCGCGGCCTCCCTCCTCGCCGCTTCCCTCCGCCAGCGCGCGCCGCCGGCCCACCTCCACGACCAGCTCGTCGCAGGCCCCATGGCGGCACGCAACCGGAGCTTCGTGCTCTGGCTGCACGGCCTTGGGGACTCCGGCCCCGCCAATGAGCCCATCCGCACTTTCTTCACTGCGCCGGAGTTCCGCCTCACCAAGTGGGCGTTCCCCTCCGCCCCCAACGCCCCCGTCTCCTGCAACCGTACGCCTCCTCGTCCCTCCCACCAAAACATCAACCTAATTGTGATGAACAAACCTTTTTTTCTCTCTTGCAGATGGTGCTGTGATGCCGTCTTGGTTCGATATCCACGAGCTACCAATGAACGTTGTGAGTTTAGTCATTCGCTCTCTCTCTCACTTGTGTAAGCAGACGAGACAATGTAACAGTAGACATTGATTGGCTCAAATCTGTAACGAGCAGGGTTCCCCGCAAGACGAGGCTGGGGTTCTTAAGGCCGTGGAAAATGTGCACGCCATGATCGACAGGGAGGTAGCAGCTGGCATCCATCCTGACAACATATTTGTGTGTGGGTTCAGTCAAGGAGGTCTGATTGATACATTCGTTGGATGTTTTTTGGAGACAGAAATTAGTTGTACTGTGAACTAATATAAGTATTGAATTGTATGTTGGACATTTGGATGGCAGGTGCTTTGACATTGGCAAGTGTTTTGCTCTATCCGAAGACGCTAGGTGGTGGCGCCATATTCAGTGGCTGGGTTCCTTTCGGTTCATCGGTTATTGAGAGGATTTCACCCGAAGCAAGAAAGGTACGTGACACTGTCATCCATTGATGCATTCTGCTTCGTTTAGCGCATAATCGCAAGGTGTGAGGAAGCTCAGATCTTTAGGTTGGTAATAATTGAAATACTACTCGACTAGTCAACAAAAGATGTTGGTGATGTTTATGTTCAGTCTTTCCATCGCCTTTGAGTAGAAATAATTTTTCTTATGCATGCAAACAATGCTACAATTTGGCCTACACTGGTATGGCCATACCCAATTCCTAGGATCCATGATCTAAGGAATTTTGTTTTGCAATTTAGTTGGATTGTCGATACACCTGAAACAAAACCATGCAATAATTCCTGATCGCTATGAGCATACTTAACAACTGAATTTTGCAGGTATAGTTTTCGCACCTAATATATTGGATGACAAAAATGTACTGACCTTAATGTTGTCATGTTAAAATTTACTCTATCTGAACTTCAGCTGTTTCCTACTAGGTACTTGATACGTAGTATCCAGTGTTGGCTCTTAAATATTTATTGCCTTATTACTACTGTGATCCAACCTTACATACAAATTACTCCTACTAGGAGCATCAGTTTTATATTTAGGTGGAAGAAGCGATGTTGCCTGGCTTAGGACCAAGGATGTACCATGTATGGCTTGGCGAATTGGCTTTAAGATAATAACTAAATTAGGAAAACTCTGTGCAGTGTTAATTAACTCTGCATTACTTTTGTATATTAATTAGTCAACTAGGATATTATTGTGCACAACAATTGCAAGTAGCATTAAACCTTTTTTTTGCAAAAAAAGTAGCATTAAACCTTGAAGGATATCATCACCAATTTGTTCTTGCGACGTTCCGATCGTATTTAAACCATAACACATCTTTGTGATATGTTGTCCGACTTAACCTATTACATTGAGCAGTGCTAATGGTCGTTGCGCTGAATCATGACTTTCCTATATCAGAATTTATGGATGAAAAAAATAGGAGGAATTTGTTAGACGTTCTTAATTCAATTAATCTGATGGATCGAAGGAAGCACTTGCCTAACAAAATTTATAAACTTTGAAGAATATTAGATGAACCCTTCGCTATACGGATATGAGTTCAAAAGTGAATTTAAACTCTTTGTAGGACCATCAGTTTTAATTTGGCTGAAATTTATTCCCTGGACTTTTCAGACACCTATTCTGTGGTCACATGGAGTGGCTGACAGAGTGGTATTATTTGAAGCTGGTCAAGCTGGCCCTCCATTTCTGCAAAGTGCTGGTATGAGTTGTGAGTTCAAGGTAATAATTCTGCAAGTTCTTTTTTCTCTCCCTCTTCAAGCGAGCTTCAGTTTCATGTTTGATTTCTATCTTACCTCTGAGCTCTCAACTTCTCATGCACATGTATCAGGCGTATCCAGATCTGGGCCACTCGATTGCGACGGAGGAGCTAACCTCTCTTCAGGCGTGGATCAAGGGTCGTCTAAAAGCATCTCAGGATAAGGAAAGCTAGCGGTGTTCAGTTTGGTTGCTTCTACTTTTTCACTATGGCAAATCGGCTTATGCAGCCATAACCAAATTGTACTTTGGTATCGCTGAATTTGGATGGTCCTAGTTATTCTTGACATTGCCGTGCTCATCACTGATGGTTCAGGAACTTGTGTACTACGGCTTATGTTTCTAAGTTTGACCTTGTGCCTCAAGATTGTTGAAGAACTGTGTAGATACTATTATCTATTTATTTCAGAGAATCCGTCTTTCGGTGCCTTCTATCTTGGCTGTACACATCCAGTTCAATTTCATTGTCTATGTCTCTGTGAGCACGGCATATAGAACCTGCCCTTTCTTTCTAGTAAGATACTGGGATTCTTCTGCTGCGGACATTGGATATACCGAATTTCATGTCCTTTTCTGAACTTTATAATTGTAATCCCTGTCCGCTCTCGACGAAAGAGAAAGAAGGCCATGTCCTTGCCTCTTTGGATGCGTCCTTTTATTATTGCCAATATATTTCCAAAACTAATGATTAAGGTTTTGCTTTGCTCCTAGGTCTCAGGCATTTCGCTGTCCAAATCGATGAGACTCGGTGAGCCTTGGCTTGGCTCGAGCGCAGGGTCAAACTGAACTGCCTTGGCCTTGTTCAACATGTTGCTTTCCAAAGTTACAAGCAGACACGCCGGCTTTACCATTTCCTGGTGCTGACCATTTCAAGGCGAACGAGCGACCATGGCAGTACGAAGTACAGCGACCTGTGGTACTTCGCTGGGCATGCACTTGACTTTCGCCGCCAATTTTCCGTTCTCCGTCCAAGTCAGCTACTGTAATCTACGAATGAGAGTGACCCTGACTAGGCATCGAAATTTCAGTCGCCGATAGGAGCAGCCGTTTGCATCATTGTCATCGCACGGTGAATAAAATGTGTGGCCTGAAAGTGAACGCGAAAGTGAATTCAAGACTAGTTCAGCAGTATTTCAGTGGCTAAGCTTTCATTCAGAAAACTTCGGTCGGTCGGCCGGGCATATATATTTCTAGGCTGAGTGGAATAACATTTCTTGTTCCGATGGCATATTTGCTTTTCCTATGCGTGCCTTTGGAAAAATAATGGGGTTGTCGATTTCCCGTGGAGTGGGTTGTTTTGAGTCCTGCTGTCTTCTCGTTCTTCTTTCTCTCCGATCAGCCAACTCACCTTCTTTCTCAACCAAATAACGTGGAGATCACACAACATTTACACTCAACTCGGATAGGCTAATCCTGTAAAATTCATATGAAACATCAAATGCCGGTACTAGTATATTTTAGTTAACATTTAATGCAAGTAAATCTAGCACTTTGAAATCTAATATTCCATCCGTTGCTAAATACCCACTCCGTTCTAAAATATAAGATGTTTTAGTTTTTTGATACACATGTATCTAGATGTTTTTTATCGTGTAGGTTCACTTATTTTACTTTTAACTTACACACTAAAAGATATCTAGATACGTACATGTGTGACAGAGAAAAGCAAAAAATCTTATATTTTGAAATAAAAGAAGTAGATTACATATAGATCTTGCTCATGGTCGAATAATGTGACGTTGCACCAAATTTATAAAAAGATCTATCACCCTCTACAAAGCCGAATCAATATCATTAACTAAATATATCCGTACTATATCTATGTAGTACAATAGTTTTTTGACAGTTTGTCTATAAGATTGATCAAATCTCACACCATCTTTCATCTAAATGCGGATTGGTATTGAAAGCAAAGGATATTTATCCCATCTTTTTTGGCTCGAATGGATACGATACATTGATGGAGTAGTTCTGGTATTTTTTTATTTTGGAAAATTTTGTGTTTTTTCTTTAAGAATGGAGAGTGTAGATTGGGTGGCGCTGGTGCCTACTGGTATTTCTAAATTTTCTAAGGGTATGGACAATGCATAGTTTTAGGGGTGTTTCTTTGCAGCTTTAGCTAGACTCGGGATGGTTTAAGCTAGGCTTAGATGATATTCTTTTAGGGATGTGGTTTCTTCTACAAGAGACGGTCTCTTCAGCAAAAAAAAAAGGGAAAAAAAAGAGAAAAGGTGAGAGAAAAAGAAAAAAGAGAGAGAAAAAGAAAAAATAGGGAGATGGTTTTCTGTGAAACTTGGCGTATGTATATAAAATGTCAAGACGTATGCATTAAATTTTTGTTCAAATTTTTTTGACTTTAAAAGATCTTTTTTTTATGGTGACCGGAGCATATGCTCCCATGTGTCGAATTGGATGGGGATGGTGTTTGAAATTTATTCTATACAAAATTTTTGTCAAAACATATGTATAAAAAAAATTGACGTGTAGATGACGACATTCTTTGTGCTTACGAAGTATTTTTTATAAAAATGACATATTTTGTTTTATGAGTAAAATGACAAAATTTGATGCTAAAAAAGCTTTGCACGAGACATTTTTTCATCTTTTTTTACAGAAGACACATGAAATGTCGGTTTACTAAGAAACTTGGTGTAAGCATATGCTCCATGCGCCGAATTGTTTTTTTTTACAAACGTATGTTTTTTTTTGAATTTTTTTCCAGCTGTAACGTTAAATTTTTGTTCAATTTTTTTTGATATTTAAAAAATATTTTTCTGGTCGCACGAGCATATGTTCCGATATGCCGAATTGGATTTCCGAACAACTAAAACAACATTTAAGGAAGTGATTTCAACTACTTTTTTAGCTTCATGCTTACGGTGGAGACGATTATACCACTTCCTCATAACTTAGGTAATTCATGCAAATCTAATTCGCAATAAGGAAAAGGACTTGAGACGACGAGTGACGTCTGCAAGCAAGCACGTGTCAGCCAAACCAGTCTCGAGATCCAAGCCACCAGCTATAAACCTGTGGATTTCAGCGGGTGCAGCACCGCTCATCGGTGCAAGGGACATCACACGGCAAAACCAAAACCATACCGCGATATTTGCACCCCAAAAACCGGTGAATGTTTACAAGAACGAAAAACGAGGGAGCCTCGGAGATTGAGCTTCGCAGACGCCAACGCGAGTGAATGACAAATAACTACCACATTTGTGCCAAACGTGACAACCCTGTGTAATAGAACTACCGAAAAACACGTCAAATGGTAGGTGTTTGTCACGTTTGGCACAAATATGGTAGTTATTTGTCATTCACTCCGCCAACGCTGGCGAAGCTGACGTACGACCACTTTGGCTCACTGTCTCGTGGGTCCCACTTGCGCCGGACCCACATGCCAGCCAGTCCGGCGCAGGGAAGTTGTGCAGTGGAGAAGGCATGATTCGTCGTCCCAGTCAGGCTTTCGAGCGTACCGAAGCCAACAAAAAAGCAAAGGTCCCGCGCCTCGTGCTCGACGCCGCACCACTTGTCTTATCTCCTCGCCGTTTTTATCTTACATTTTTCTTTCTTTTTGCAGCATTATTTTACGTTCTCAGTACTGCTGCTACTGGTACTAGTAGGATACTCAACTCAAGGACGGTACTTGCAGCGAGCGAGCATCACATGTTGCTGTTGCTGCTGATATTTGGCTTCCTCTGCTCATCGTGTAACGCAAAGGAGACAGCAAGGCCTATGCGGATTTACGAATTCTGAAAACACAAATCCGATGGTGAATCGGAGATTCTTGTCGAAAACTATGTTGCCCTTCACAATGTGGTGGAGGGTCCTTGCTTTGGGCCTGACCTGAGTGAGCACGGCTCAACGTACTCCTACTGTACTAGTACTAGCATTAGCAACATCTTATCGCATCGAGCATCGTTGCACAGTTATTTTATGGTGACCGCAGCCATGGTTTGACCATCAGACTACAGAGCGTGGAGAAGCACGTGTTGCAGCTTGCCGTCCACACACACACACACACACACATAAAACCGATCTTTCTCCGAAGATAAGATTTTGCCGGCGATCCTGATAACTTCATAATTTACCGTGGGCAATCAATAATAGGCCCTACGTGCACAATATAAGACGCAGAAAATTGCCAAATCGCGGCACAGGATAGGAACCATGCTCCTAGTACTCCAGACTAGACTACAGAGGCGCCTTGTTCCTTTGCTCGCTCTTCCCAGCGTTTTTCGGACCGCGGCTGCAGTGCAGCGTCGCTGTCGATGTCGATGCTGACTGGGCTGCTCTGAGCCTCCGCAGCAGTGCCCCTCACGGCACACCCAGAGCGACGCATCCATGAAATTTAACCCACGCCACGACGGGCCCATGAAACATCGTACCACCACTGACGGCCGTACCCCCAGAATTGATCGCGACATTCATGGCGCGCTTAACATCTCCTGGAAACTCATCAGTCGATGGTGGATGGATGACAAGGGTACAGTTGATAGATCCCGTTAGTTGAGTACTCTAAAATTTATTAAGCTAGGTCCAATTCCGAGGCCGAAACCGGAGCAAACAACAATGGCGGTACGGCGTGAGCGCCAGGGGCGCCGTCATAAAGGCGCCAATTCCTTGGGCTTTGCAGCAGCGGCCCCTGCCTGCGATCATGGATCCCTTCAAAAGAGGAATCGCTGATGGAGTAATGAGTGCATCAAACGCAGCAGCGAGCGTTTCCTCCTCCATCTCTCTCTCTTTTCCTCCATTGATGATCTTGCTTCTGCGGCGTACTGGCAGCTCCCTTTGTGTACCTTGGACTGGGGCAGGCGCAGGAAGCCAGTGAGGAGAGTGAGCGAGCAAACGCAGGCAGGTGCACTGTAGGCGCCGTGCCCCCATCAATTCGCGTCAGGTGCTCCTGCTCCTTCGATCTTATCGCCATCAAGCTTCGCTTTCGGAGAGGGTTTACCGGCTACAGTGACTCTGGTTTTCTTTGCTGCAAACAAACACAAACAGTGCCCATGGCTCCCGGCTTTTCTGCTCGCCAATGGATGCGCAGCTGCTTTGGGTGCCATGAACACGTATGCAATTTTGTTGCACTAGGGATGGGGGCTTGTGCTGCGCATCAGCCATGAGATCAGAGGATGGCTTTGCCAAGGAAAATATCAGTGGAAAGATAGAAAAGTTTGAGATGAATTTGGCGGTACCAGTGTTGATTAAAGCGCAGTAAACTTCGTGGTACTGGCTGTACTGAAGGAAAGAAGAGCTCGTAATTTCTGTGGAGTACACGTCCTCGCCGGGGAGAGTGGAGGCGAAACTGCTCGGCTCATCACGGATTAGCTTTCGCTTTGCAAGTACTAGCACCAATTCTCCTCGGATTCTTTTAGGTAGGAGGAGTACCAACGAAGTGCAATGGCCAATGGGAAGAAAATATCTATCTAATCGATCCTTTTGGCCCGTCCAATGCCGCAATCGGGAACACAAAAAGATGGGTCTCAAAGAAGAGGCACATTTCTAAAAGACAGTGGTAGCACGGGAACTTGCTCCTTTTGGGTCAAATTTGTACACGCGTTCCAGTTCTTGTTGATGATGATGACGGTGTTTAGTTTTTGTTTAAAGGCAAACTTTTATCAGTGAATAGACCTGCTCGGGCTCAACAATAGCAAAATCAATCAACAAAGTACAGATTCGCTTCCAATTCCATCGATCAGGGAAGATAAAAGTTTAACGAGATCTTTACAAAATCTAGGGTTTGCGCGGATGCTTTTCCTTAACAGAGAAGGAATTGTACTTAAGACAAGTTGGCGAGCACTGAGCATTTCTTGCGCTTTATACTAACAGAATCTCAACAAATCTCCTAGCAGTAGTAGTAGGAGGAATCAATCGACAGTTCATAGTTCCATAGAAGGAAGGATGCTAACAACACAGATCAATGCCAAAGAAATGAGGGGAATGCTAACATAGATGACCTTGTTCATGCAAGAATGCAGGAAGTTTCTTGTTGGTGAACCAGGGGAGCAAAAATATGGTACAAGAGAGGATGAAGAGTGGGGGATTCGGATTGGAAAGAACCATCTTAATCCCCATCCTCCAGACCTCAGGAGTGCTCATCATCAGAGTGCCAGAAATCGAAAGAAAGAACAGCAAGAAGTGTTCTTGAACAAAACAAACTACTACCGGTAGTCTTACTACTGACCTTGACCTCACCATCTTGGTGGTCTCCTTCCTTACTTACCCTAATCTACAAGAACGAGCGAGCAGAGGCAGCTCAGGTCCAGGCGCCCCAGACCTTCTCGCCGATGAAACGCACCAGCTTCCCCACGGCGCTCTTTTCCGTGGCGGCGCAGTCGCTATCGTCGGTCAGCGCCTCCTCGGCCTCGCCGCCGTAGACGCTGTCCGCGCAGTCGTCCTCGTCCGCCTCGTAGTCGCCGTCGTCCTCGCCGCGGTCTGAGGCGCAGCAGCTCTGCTGGTCCACGCCGCTGACGTCGGCCTCCGGGGCGCCGCTCGCGGGGGCGTCGAGGGCGTGCCCTGCGCCGCGGCCTCCACGGCGACGGCGCCGGTGCCCGCCTCGGCGCGTGGCTGCTGGTCCGCCAGAGCCGGAGCCGTTGCCGGAGCCCTCCTCGACGGCGTCGATGATGCGGTGGATGAGGTGGCGGTTGGGGGAGGCGTCCCAGCGCGCCCAGAAGCTCTTGTAGCAGCCGAAGCAGCCGCAGCCCATCTCCGGCTGGTGGGGGCCGTTGTGGCGCTTGGTGCTGCTGCTGCGGCGCCCGGTACCGCCGCCTGCCGCCGCGCCGGACCCGCCGGTGCCGATGCCGGAGAGCAGGTAGGCGAGCACCTCCTGCTCCTCCGGCGCAAGCGTGGCGGCGAGAGCCATGAGGGCCGCCGGCAGCAGCGCGAGCGCGGCGTCCGGCGCGGGCGGCGGCGCCGGGTGCACCCGCCGCCCCTTCCCCTGGTACAGCTTCTTCATCCCTTCACCGCCGTCGGCCTCAGTCACTCTCTTGTAGTACTCACTCGCTGGCTGCCGGCAGAAAGGTTAGGTTCTCACCAACTGCAGGGTCGACGAAAAGGGCACGGGCGATGTGAAGCTCCCTCCCTCCCGGCGGCAGTGGTTGGTGGGGGTGGGTAGGAGTCGTCGGCTGAGACGTTGCTGTTTGTCCCCAACTGCGGGATGGCGGCCTCGCAGCTCTCCGGAGCTCAGCTCAGGTGAGGAGGAGGATGAGGAGAAGAGGGGGTAGGGTTGGGTCTGGTGGGTGGGAACTGAGGACGAGAGCCTATTATTGCAGCCAGGGGATTGGCGGCGAAGCAAGGGCGAGAGGGGAATGGCATCATCGGTAGCATGATATCTCACTGTCTCCACATTTCCTCGGTCCAAATTGGGTTTTGGTTCTTTGGCTTGGGTACTTCCGTACTTGGGTTGTGTGGTGTGTGGTGGTTTGGTCGGGTCGTGACGGCAAACGAAAGTCGTTGTTCTGACCGCGTAAACGCGAGGACGGTCGGTCTCCGGCGCAGGCACGGCGCGGCCGCTCGATCGGTATGCACACGCGTCGTGGATGCACCTGTTACTTTCAGACACTAAAAGTCTGGTCACCACCTACCACTTTGCTGCTACTAGCTCTACCTAGTGCCGGCACACTGCAAATTTCAAGCTAGGACGCCGGAGCCGATCGATTTCCCAGCGATCACATGAATTCCACGGAAATTTCGACAAGGGCATGATTCAGATGCCATGAACCCTGGAATTTCCGGTGTGCTCTATCGATAAGGGGCGCGTTTGGTACCCTGCAAGGAGTCCAATCAGGCCCTGAAGAACAGAAAGCCTGTTGATTGGATTTCTGGCTCAAGTCTGCGTTATGTCCTGCACGCTTTTCAAAGCACCTTCGCGGCAGGCCCCGGAGAAACGTCCGAATCGAGCGTTTCCCCAAAGCCACCCTCCTCTCGAGCTATTTTGAGAACGCGACGTACGCGCGGATGCAAGCGGCGGAGATGGCGCGAGCTCAAGCTGTGTGGCGAAAAAGCGGCGGGAGAATTTTGGTCACCGCCCGGTCTTCCGGCCGCTTATTTCACTTAGCGCTCACCGCCGAAATTCAGACCCGCCATTTCCCCCAAATCGAGCTCGTCCCCTTCAGAGATCTGAAGCCATGGCTGGATCTTGCGCAGCGACAAAGAGGAGGAACTCGGTAGCGCCGCCAGCGTCCCTTCTCCTTCTTCCCCAACCCCTGTTCCGGTGGTAAAAACTCTGAATCCCTGGCTCTGGATGTATCTGTAGATGGCTTAGATCTAGTTTGCACATGATAGGATTAGGTAGTACCTTAGTCGATTTATGCCTCATAGTCGATTTAGTGGTGGATTTGCCTGTTCTGTAGGTCATGCCTTCCACCCCGTCGAGCACTGCCACAGTGGTGTTGCCTTCTACCCCGTCTAGCACTGGCACGGTGGTGCTGCCTTCCACCCCGTCTAGCACAGGCACGGTGGTGCTGCCCTCCACTTCTTCGAGCTCTCCAACATCACCGCTTAATTCGACTCCCCTGAATGTGAGCATTTTTTGCCTTGCCATTGTCCATTGTTGTGCTTGCCATAGTTCAGCTTGCCATTGTTTTCATTATCATTGTTCTGCTTGCAATTGTTGTGCTTGCTATTGTTGTGCTTGCCATTGTTGTCCTTGTTATTGTTGTGCTAGCTATTGTAGTGCTGTAGATCATCTTGTTGAACCCTATTGACTTGATCGTCATGCTTGGCATTGTTCATTGTTGTGGTGTAGGTTGTCCTGCCGTCTCCAGATCTAATGAAACACATTTCATCTATGGCATGGATGGTGCCTGACAACTCACCATGTGTGGTGGAGGCGAGACCAAACATGGTGTGGAATCCTAGTTTGTCAGAGTTCGTCCTAAATAGGATTTGCGAGCTTGTCGACAGGGGGCTTAACTTGAGCTGTGGCTTCAAAAAGTGCTATCTGAAAACTGTCTGCAATAATGTAAAAGACTTCACACGCATTACCGTCACCCTGGTCGGGTGTACAACCACATGAGGAAGTGGAAAGCGAAGTAGGTGACGGTGTGCAAGCTTAAGAAGCTTTCAGGGGTGACATTTGATAGCACGAGCTGTGCGATCGTAGTGGACAAGGATGAGTTCAAGCATCTGATCATGGTGAGCTTTGTATATCACTTTTTTGATCAACATGTTCAAACTACTATGGTTCACTCAACTAACCAAATATTAGAAATTCCCCAAGGATGTCGAGTTGCTGAACAAGCCCATCGTCAACTACCGCCAGATGAAGCGCATCTTCGATCAACCACCTATCGTGAATTGGAAGAAGGTGTACTCTACCTCCAACCTGATTGCAGCGATTGACCACCTTGCGGATAACAAGACTGACGGTACTTTCTTCGCTTGCATGACAGCGACAGACAGGAAGATCTGGCTTAGGATGTGGCTGCGCAAGCACCATGCTTAGTTCATCTGGCCTATGCTGTTGCTATGTATGCTTTCGCTTGCCTAATATTCATTCCACTAGCTAGGAACTGATGAAAACTTCATGCCAGATCTATAATATTTTGGGAGGTGGTACTAATACCACTCCGCTGATGAACTTGTGATGCATCATGAGCTGTTGATTTTTGGGGGTAGCTTGTGATGCATACGTAACCATGATGAACTGTTAGTTTAAGGTCGTTCAGCTTTGTGTGCTATGTGCTGAGTATGTTCACCTCTTCAAGGAAGAGGTTACCAGATCGCTAGCCTGTGTTGCAACCAAACAGCGTGAGCGTTGCATGAAATGGTTCACTGCGAGAAACCAAACACTACAGGCAACGTTTCCTCTCATGTGCGAAACAGTGTATCGTAGGCAACCAAACAAAACGACCAAGTTAATTTTTGCATCGCATGGTACGACCCAGACCCCTAGCGCGTGCGCTCAACCAGCCCAAAAAAGACTGCAGGCTACCAATCGCGCCTAAGGATTCTTCAGCGACGATGCCAGCTTGCAGTTTGTTCCGGTCACTGAACTCAACCATAGGGATTCCTGAACTGCTTGAGGAGGTCGGGGATGTCGTAGGCGAGCATGTCGTCCACGCCCTGCACCATCTTCGGCCGCAGCCGCTCGAACCGGTCGAAGCTGTAGGCGCTTAGCGTCTCCCGGTACTCCTCCACGCTCGGGAAGTCGCCTGCGGGAAGGTGCATCTCCTTCTGCACTCTGGCGAACTGCTCCTCCAGGGTGTCCAGCAGCTTCTGCTGCGCCTTGGCCTTGCCCATCAGCGCCGGCATCTCCTTCTTCAGGTGGCTGATGATGTGCGCGTGCACCTTCGCCGACCGAGCGCGCTTCACAAACTCGTTGATCTGCCATGGACAAATGTTGCCAAATTTCCAGATTTTCACTGTCGAGTAACGTGAATTCTGAAGACTGGGCGAAATTACAGTCTGTTAGTACTGATCGGCATGCTTACCCGGCGGTCACACGCCTTCTTCGGGATGTCGTTCAGGTCCGAGAGCAGGTCCTCCTGTTCTCTCTCGAACAGCTCCATGCCCAGCGGCCCGGCCGCAGTCTCCCTGATCGGCTTGTCGTTGAACGATCTGTGCCACAAGATAGTTTAGTGTAATCATTGACGATGATGCATTCTTAAACAATACTACATCAGATCAATCGATGAGTTGACGCCATACCCTATGTACACACGCATGACCTCTGGCGTGTTCAGGACTTTGCCGAGCGACCATAGCAATGCTCCGTAGACTCTCATCAGCTGGAATAATTCCAAACAAAACCCAAATTATCAATTTGCTTACGGTCTATGTGGATAGATATCATGTGTGATGCCACTTGTCATGCGGAAAACATTCATATATAAAATATGCATAGAGTTGATCTCGCTTCAGATATCAGTTGCTTTCAAATATCTTAATAAGATGTTCAATGATCTAGCACTTAGATATGAAATCTTCTAGGAGTATATATATGTACATTATTGCTCATTTGCTTTATCTTTTAGATATCTGTCGCCTTCAATTAACTTAGTTATTCTGCCACTTGGGATATGTAAACTTCAAACAAGGATACTCCCATGTTTTCAGGAATAACGGAATATGCTCAAATATTGAGGGCTAGAGGAAGGCACGGCAATAGGCAGGCTCATTCACCTGTTGCGCATCAACTTGGTCTGCTTTGTTGAGGACTATCCGTATCTTGTCATCGTGTCCACGTAGCGACCCGATTACACGCTTGAACTCGTCACTGATGTCGAGCTTATGGGGATCAAATAGGAGAAGGATAAGGTCGCACTTGGCCGCGAACCATGATGTTACTCCCGTGAAATCGTAGCTGCGCTGCGTTCGCTGCTTCTCCCCTGATAAAACTCCTGGAGTGTCCACGAAGGTAATATGATCCAGTAACTGCACAAACAAAATTAAGCTGACTGTTAGTTATTCTCTCCAAAATTACATAATAATTGTGACATAAATACTCGGTGCAACAGAGGATATACTGGATGAGGCATCTGAGAACACTCAAACTTCGATAAAAATGCGGTTCCAAACGATGACAGGCCACTGTATGGCATGTCAGCTTGCACAGCAATTGTGTTTCCTGGAATGCATCTTTCATCTGGACCCGACTGCAGAAGTGGAAAAGTGTATCATCAAAATGGGAATGCAAGATATGTACTGGACTAAAATATGGAAACTAGCATTAACCAAAGTTAGGCAGGGAGTGACATTGACATCTCCATGGAGAACTTACAGTTATAACAACAAATCTGTCGGTTGTAGGCTCTGGTCCAATATGGGCACCTAAAGAAGTAATAGCAAAGATACTCTATTAAATGGTAGACAGGAATTGATGAGATGCAAAATAAAAGGTGCTCCATATTGCTTCTCAAATGTACTAAATGGAGTACAACTGATTCTCTAAATATGGAAAGGATTAAAGGGAAGGGACAACAACCCATTGCTTACCTGGATAACTTGTCTTTAGTAGATGCTTTATGAATGTTGTTTTTCCCGTGGAGTATTGACCCAATAGCATAACCATTGGCTTTGCATCAAAATCGCTGCTAGTCTATAAACAAGATAACTTCAAAATACACGGCATATAATCAATGAAAAGATAGAGCTCCTTCAGGTTGCTCCTAAAGAAACTATAAATCATGCATGTAAATTCGTAATAACATAACAGACATTGTTTATTATCTTAGCGATGCAGGTTAACAATTAAGACGGAGAAATGAAGAATGCAAGCATTATTTATAATTAATATTTTTATATAGCACAAGCAGACACACATGATTAGCTCAAAGGAGCCCTCCTCTCACAAACGCACGCAGCGATTTTCTCGTATAACTTTCCTAATTTTCTGATTATTTAACAAAGTGATGTTACGTCTCCCAATTATAGGAGCTTCTTTACGTACAAACGCTTGTTTCTTTAAAAAGTGCTAAAGGAAAATGCAAAGAAACATGTTAAACAAAATGCAGCTAGGGAGAAAGTCAGCACAAGGGTGAAGAACAAATGCTAAGACTCACCAACAAAGGTGAAACAAAGTTATCATATTGATAAGTTTTCTCTAAGGGCCTCAATTTCTCAATGTATGATTTCTTTAGTCCATCGATGATCGAGGTAACTGATTTCAACGCAATCTGCAAGATGATAATGTTTATTATAATATAATACTTCGAGCAATAATACATTCTCATATCATCTGCATTTCTGAACACAACTCAATAATGTACCTTCTTTCCCGACTTGGAGTTAAACCAGTTAGCTGACATAGGTGATTCTATAGGATGGTAGGCTGCATCAACAAGAATAACAATCTGAATTAGCCTGCAGACGAAATGGGAAAATAATTGCTCGCCATGTAAGTAGTAATCAAACAACTCATACCAACAATGTCGGAGCAACTCTTATTTCCAGAACTCTTTTTCTTCTAGGGTCCAAAAGAGAAAATAGATTGGGGTGAATCGGTTGGATGAGTAATTTTCTGATGCAAATGAAACTTCAAGATTGACATAGACATACTAGTTTCTTATCCAGACCTTCCATTGTCGGAGGCTGCAAACTCCCCAAATCTGAAGTAAGAAGTAACAGTAAGTCTGCCCATAGTTTCTTCAGAGAAGTCAATAAAAATAGATCAATAATGTGTATCAACTTTACCTGCATGTGCAAGGGTGTCTTGAGTGATCTCCTGCCCTGCCTGTGCCAGAGAAACCAGCTGCACATTCACATCCGTTTAAAGTTTTAACGTATGATGAGTTGCAAAAACCTATCCACATGTGCAGAAGCAGAAATGAAATAGAACTGTATCATGGACAAACCTGCATAGCGGTCATAAACTCCGAGAATCCAAGATAACCCTGACGTTTGGAATCAGCAATTGCCCAGACCTGAAGAACCAAACAAAAAACAAGTGTTGGTAACAGAGGTACAGTTTCCTTTTCTTCGTGAAAATATAACAGATGTACAGAGTGTTCGCAAAGATGGAAATTCAGTAGAAGAAAATACTCGCGTCGTCAGAAAAAACAGAGGAAGATCTGAACGCGAATGTGCCTATCAGAGGTGTCGTAAAAGTGTGTAACGACTGACGTGTCTATGTAGCAATCCGTTTTCTTACATCAGATCACAAGTTGTGAGAATTGTGCATTACAAGGTTGCCGAAATTCACCTGCTTGAGATCGTCCCTGGAGAGCTTGGACATGGCGAAGAACTTGAGCGCGTCTCTCCCCGTCAGCCGCCCGTCCCCGTCTTCCATCCGCGCGCGCAGCCGCACCAGAAACAATCACACTCAGCGACATACGAAATCGAATCTGATAGGGCGTGGATGCTGTAACGAACCGTCGTCGGCGAGGTAGAACCAGCGGAGGTAGAGGCTGCGCTGCTCCTTGGGGCCCCATCTCGTGGGCGACGAGTCCGCCGACGACGCCATCCCGCCGGCCCGCCCGGTCACCTTCCTCCGGCCTCGCTTCTCTCCGGCGGGACGGGGAGAGAGGGACGAGACCTGGAGACGAGCAATGCCGCGCGCGCGCGCAGGGTGGCACGGGTTAACGGACGCAATCGCGCGCCGCGGCAAATGCGGCGGCGTTGCCCGGCGACTTGACTCGGCCTTGGGCTCCTCGATCGGATCCGCCGAGAGGGCCGGCCATGCGTAGGAACGAGTCCACCCCGTGTTTCCAGCCTCACCGGCCCAGCCACAGAAGGTCGAGGGCCGACAAGATTTCAGATATCGATTTCATGACACAAACACAGTTTTTTTACATACAGTACACAAACGCAGGTTAGATGTTTTTATCAAAGAAAAAAGATGTTTTTATCTCGCATTCTAATTCTCAAAAAATGTTGTCTATTCAGTTAATCAACAAATATGGTTTTTCTTTTGTATTGAGAGATAGCAATATATTAGGTGTTCGGTTCTAGAACTAGGTTGAAACGGAATGGAACGGAATGAGGAATGAAATGGTTCCGTATTTTGTTCAGATAAAATCATAGAAAATCCTCTGTAGCTCAAAATTAAGTGATTCTTTTTGGGTTGGATTCTCCTTTTTGTCCTCTGTAATACTGTAAGCCAAAATTATTTATTGATTTTTTAAGTGGGGCTTTAGTATTTGTTAAGTACCAGCTATTTTTTGTGCAGATTTTTTCATTTGTTTTGTTTAGTGCTTTTTTCGAGTCTAAATTTGATTCTTTATGGGTCTTTGAGTTCTCTAAGATGTTGTGCACATTGACAATTCTCTGGACATGAGGAACCAAAATTATTTTGGTTTTTTAGATGGCAAAATTCATATATTTTTATGCTCTAACAATCTAACCCCGCAGAAAAGAGTGTGAGAAATTTTTGTAGTGAAGTTTTTTCACAGGTGGATGAAGGCAAGTTAAACCAAGATATATCTAAGAATGGTCAAGACCATAAGCTTGGGGATGCCCCGGGCATCCCTCTACAGCACCACGAATCTCGGTTTGCAAATATTCAAACTTCTATTTTTTTAGCACTATGAAAAATTCATGTAAGCTTGAAGCATCTGATTTTAAGTTTTAGTTGGAGTAGCATCTTTATTTATGTTGCCAAGAACACTTTTTTAGTATATGTGTCATAGATATATTTTGGAACTACCAGAAGAAATAAAGGAGAAAAAGAAATATTTGGTTGCAAGAAGTTTTGGCAAATTAAGTAAATGACTACATGAAAGCATGGTATGATTACAATTACTTTTAAGGTACAAGTATATCATTGATTGAGGTATGAAGCTTTGCTATTTTTTCATTCATTTGTAGTTAATAATATTCTTTTTGCCATGATTTCTTTTAATAAGTGTTGCACTTGGGAGAGTACTACTGACAAGGTTGCATGCTTTTTAGTGGTCAAACTTCTTTCTATGCTAGCCTTTCTAGAAGTCATAAGTGTGCTTATGGAAGCCAAATTCCTTTGAGTCAAGTTGTTTCTTGAGTGTCCACTATATTACCCTACCTATTACCTTCCAGACTACTATCCTTGCAGTAACATAGGTGTTGTATTTGCCCATGCCACCATCGATGACGTGACGGTGGTAATGCTCTGAATTTGAATGTTGGTATTATATTTACCGGGCCCGACTAGGACGGTACATATACGTGTACCCCCATGTTGGCCCATGAAATTCGTCCCCTCCCCCTCCCAAATCTACTACACGCTCTTTCATTGCATTAAAACTCTAATAGTTGCTCCGTTGAGCAGGGCATTTGTTGCGCCTCCTCGCCCGTCGAAGCAAATTGATTTTTAGACCAGATAGTTGCTCAAACATGCATGATATCTATTTCATCTTTGTCGCCTTCTGAAGTTCGTGTTCCATGAATAGAATGGAATATGCATATTGTAGATTCGATACTTTGCCCTCAACTAGATGAGGAATGATACCTCCTGCTTGTCCATCCTCTTCTGCCCTTGCAATAAGAATGACAAGCATAGCTGCGATAATACTGAAATACATAGGGGACAAGGGATCGTCCTATCTAAGCCTCTTTCTAGTTTGAAAATAATGGCCGACATCTTCATCAGTGGCGGAGCTTGACACGGAACTTAGGGTGGGCCAAACACATTTTTAGGAAGGAAATCACGGGGAACAATGGCGCTGTACAAAAGTAATTGTGTTTTATTGCTGCATAACAGCTGATATGGGCGGGCCATGGCACAGTCTTGCTTCAACTAAGCTCTGCCACTGATCTTCATTAACCTTAATGCCAACACTACCACATGGCATAAAGTCTTTAATCCGATCGCAAGAATCCGAATCAAATCATTTTATTCGCATGATTTGTTGTAAAAAGGGACATTGGACTTTATCATAAGCCTTCTCAAACTCTATTTTAAATAAGACCACATCCATTTTCTTCCTAGGAAGCTCATGAATGGTGTCTTGGAGTACCACAGCCCCCTTCTAGAATGTGACGTCCAGACATAAAAGCCGCATGAGTTGGTCTAATCACTTTAGAGCAACTATAATAGTACCAGTCAGCCGGCTACAAGGAAGTCCACGTCATTAAAATCTGAGCTAGGAGGAAAGAGAGAGAGGAGAGAGACTAGAACGGGCTCTTGCTATGTCGCTCGGCTATATGCAAAGAATGATGCAGTACCGTTCACTTGCTGCATGAGGTGACCTGCAAAGCAGCGCATGCATGCTTTTTGGCTGATGGCCCATATTAAACAATCAATATTTTGTATCTCATAGAGCCAACTAATAGCCCATCTATTATATGCAGCTGACTTTAAGATCAACCGTGCTATACGTACGACTTTTCTTTGTACGATCTGTGTACGACGCAATCGCTGCACCGTCCGATGCAGTCCCGCGCGCGCCTGGCAGAGTTCAAGGAAGCTGTTCCCCGTTAGATTTCACGTCGTACGCATGTCGTAACCAAAGTGTCGTACGCGCAGAGTAGTTCCGCTTTAAGATGGCTTTAAAGTGATGTGGCATGGCTTTGTACTCCCTCCATACCGGATTATAGGGTAATTGTGCTCTTCGAGACAAACTTTGACCTTTAATTTTAATCAATAAAATATATTATATATTATATAAAAAACTTTGACCTTTTGTTTTATCAGAAATCTTTGCTGTTCACATGTCATTTACGTAGTACCTTGGTATAAGAAATTTGATTAATTAATCGGTAAAGTTAGATCTTACAAAAATGGGTATGCTCCAATGATGGATGGTGAGATATGTAGGGTCGGACTCGGATAGAAATTGCACTGTACGGTAGCAGCTATCATGGCCGAAACTTCATTTGAGTATGCGCCACGCGACGCACGCTCCACGCGAGCGGTGGCGATGAGACGGCGGCGCACGAGGGCCGAGGCGACCTGGTCGGGTGGCGCGGTCGCCTGGTCAAAGGATGGAGGGACCCGCCGTCCGGGCTCACTCCGATGCGTCTCATCCCGTCCAGTCGTCGCGTCAAAAGTAGTGCCGGTGCTGGGCGGCTGGGCCCCGTCTTCCCCTCGGGCGGTGCGACGGCGTGCCCACACGGCGCCGTTCCTCTGGGTGCGCGCCCCGTCCGTCGGAGCTCCAGTACCGAGCCGTCACTGTGCTACCACTGACCAGTGGGCTCGAGTAGGTGTCACGGCGGGTGGGTGGGCTGGTGGCACCGGGCGCAGGTTGCAGCGGCCGCTGGAGCGCAGTCATGGCGGGAGCAGGAGGGCAGCGGCTATTCCTGTGGGATGTGACCGCGCACCAGTTAGCCGCCGACCGCCGTTCTCCTGTCCAAAAATTGCACTGAAGGTGACGACAAGATGACGAATGTGTACATGGGATCTGTGTTTTTCTACGATAACGGAAAAGGGTTTTGGCACAAAGCATATGCTTCTAATTTTTTAAATAAGTTTTAAACGTATTCTAAAATGTTTGAAACTTTGGAGAAAAAATGCGATGCGTTCATCTCGATATTTTATAGGCTCGCAAAGTCATTTCACAAGAAACCCATATTTTTGTGTGATGTACAGGAAGAGAAAAAAATGATGCTAAAAAAATCTTTTGATGAGATATTTCTTGATGTTTTTTACACAGGATACAAAAGATAACCGTTTTCTGCGAAACGTATCATGCGCACTTAGAATGGCAAGATGTGCGCTAGAAATTTTGTTTGGAATTTTTATTACACTTTAAAGTGTTTTTTTCTGGTGAGCATATGCATCCAATATTAAAAGTGAATTTCCATATGATAACAAAAATTAATTTGTGAATCCGGAAAATGCTTTTGGCTCCTAAGCTCTAGTGATTCTTCCATTTAAAAAATTAAAAATCATTTTTATAAATTCTAAAAAATGTAAAAATAAATGTGGACATAGTTAACCTATAAATAAAGTGAGTTGTTTTGCTTTGGCCATGCTCAAGACTAGGCTAGTCAATATTCTCACTTATTCGGCTATGGAGTAGGCCAATTTTGATTAGGTATCTGGGAATCCCAATTTATTCTTAAAGACTCACAATTGCCGAATGGAAAGAAGTCGACAAAAGAATATAACAAAAAAGATTAAGTACCGGAAAGGCAAACTGTTGTCTCTTGGAGGAAGATTGATACTCATTAATTTAGTAATAACTATTATGGTACTATATGTGATATAGTTTTTTCTACTGCCAAAAGGAGTTTTGCATAGAATTGATTACTACCGGTTTACATTCTTTTGCAAGGAGACAACAAGAAAAATAAATATTGGCTAGTTAAATGGAGTGTGCTTTGCCGATCCAAAGATCAAGGAGGGCTCGGTATTCATGTCCTTCAAGTCAAAAATACTGCCCTTCTAGATAATGGATGCTTAAGCTACTTCTGAAGATGGTGTTTGGCAAACCCTCTTAAAAAGAAAATATATAGACTCAAAGGCATTATCACATGTTGTTTGAAAATCTGGCGATTCTCACTTTTGGGCTGGTCTGATGGCTACGAAGAAGTTTTTCGTCCACTATGGATCATTCATAATCAAAGATGGGTCACAGATAAGATTATGGGAGGACAAGTGGATTGGAAATACCACTCTCCAGGAATTATATCCTGCTTTGTATAATATTGTTCGTCACAAGGGTGATACCATTGCTACGGTAATGACTACCTGACCACCGAATGTAACGTTCAAGAGAGATTTAATTGGACCCCAGTTAGTACCATGGAATGCCTTACTATAACGTTTGGCCTTAGTACATCTAACACCTCGACTCATGAATTTCGATGGAATCTTCATGCCATCGGAGCGTTTTCTGTGGATTCTACGTACAAATCTCTCATTTTTTTTACCTAAAATACCAGTTGATAGTAACAAGATGCTTTGGAAGATGTAAATACCATTAAAGACAAAAATCGTTTGATGGATCTTCGTCGAGGTATGATCCTTACCAAAGATAATCTTACTAAACGTAACTGGCATGGGAGTAGAAGGTGTGTTTTGTCATGAAGATGAGACTATCAAACACCTTTTTTCAAATGCCGTTTTGCTAGGTCTACATGGTTAGTCATCCAGGTGGCTTCCAAACTTTATCTGCATCATAGCGTTGCCAATGTTTTTGGTAACTGGCTAAATGGTATAGATAAAAGGTTTAGAAGACCCATTAGGGTGGGAGCATTTGTCGTTATTTGGTCGCTATGGCTATGTAAAAATGATAAAGTGTTTAACGATAAAAATTCTTCTCCCTTGCAAGTCGTTTACCGATCTACTGGTACGCTTCTTTTATGGTCATCTCTACATCGGGTGGAGCTTCGTGACCTGTTTACGGTTGTACACGGTTGGAGGAGATGGCTAGGGACCTGTTTACGGTGTTCTACACTTGCTCTGATTTATGTGTACTTCACCTTTTTTTTCTTCTCCTACTTTGGGACTTGAAGAGCGGTGTGCATCCTGATTATGATGAGGCTGAGTGTAATGCTTAAAACTCTTAAGTAATAAAGCGCATCTTATCCAAAAAAATTATGCAAATTTTTGTTATGAAATTTATATGTAACAAAATCTGATAAATTCATAGATTCAAAATTATACGTACTTAGATCTATATGCTTTGTTATTTTTTTCTAGCATAAAATACAATGTATTTGAACATGTTTTTTTTTTGCATGTTTGGGGGATAAATACTTACCTAGATGCGAATTTTTTTTTGAAACCTAGAAATCTGTTTTTTATTTTAAAAATATAAATCACTATTGTCCATATGCACTAACTCTTCCCTCTATTTGCTATTTAGGGCTCGTAGTAGAGGAATTTTGAAGGATAGGAATTTATAGAAAATGTTCCTTTGGTGCCCTTTGAATTGCAGAAATATACAACAAGATTCCATAGGATAGGATTCATGTTCTTTGGATTTCACAGGAAAAATAACATGTGGTCTGATCTAATGAAAACTTTCCTGCGTGGACAAAAGTGCTTTGGAACCTTTGATTTTTTGGTGGTTGTGTGCTTTAAAATTATGCTACTAGAAAATCACCATTGCTTGAACCGTTGTGCAATCACTTTTGGGCTAGAAAATTATGCTACTAACATTAATAACATGTACAATGTTTTAAAAATCATTAAGATGCACCATAGCCGTACATCAAATAGTTTCATGTGTCTTTCCTATCCCACATTCCAAACGACTAACTTATCTAAAATATACATTTTCCATCACTATAGGAATTGAGAGGTATGCCATGTTATTTTTAGTGTTTTTCCTGCTCCTGTATTTTTTCTACTCTGTCTTCCAAACATGGCCTTAAAAGACTCAAAATCAAATTGCAGCCGGATTTTTTCTTACCAGTCATGGGCAGATCTCTCTAGCCCGGACAGCCGCGCATGCTTGCTACCGGCACCCCTGCTTGTGTTGCGTGACTTTTGCCTAGGCTTTGAAAAGTTTCCCGTACACCACTATTACCGGGCTGGATTCAAAATGGAGGGTGTCTTGGATCAACTTACTGATTTTTCATGAGTCCATTTTGCCAAAATGGAGCATCACTCAACCTAAAAAAACTATGATGGTTCTTGGAAATAATTATTTCCCATCACCTGAAAAATAGCAAAAAACCATTATCAAAATTGATATTTTTTTCTATCAGTGCACATATTTCTCAAGGACTTACCTTGTTATCGCTAAATCTGATCTAGTAACCGAAACTAAACCATATATATACATGCTCGCCAAAGATTAGACTCAATGTGGTTAAAGTTGATAAAATCAACACAAACTTCACAATACCCAAAGATTCATCAGCCATCACTTAGATTATGTTTTGTCGTAGATTTATTTCTGTTGAGATGGAGATGCAACCACCTCCAACAGTCATGTAAGACGTGTTTGCTTCATACAAATATTTCCATAGGTAACCATTTGGCTACCAGAAAAGTGTTGAAACAAAGTGGGAACCCTGAGTTTGGCAGCAAACTAGGGCTATGGCATGTCAAAATCACATAGCTGCGAGAGTGTGGAATCCACAACAAAGAAATCAAGACACATAGCCAAAATGTTGTGGCATGACTGAACCTAGGCGTGGCAACTTTAGTCTATGGACGTGCAATTCCGAGACACCTTTAACTTTCCAAGCTTGATCAACCAAACCCATAAATTAAGCCCAAACAATTACTTAGGCTAGCCATAGTGCTAGTAGTATCATAGCTAGTATCATACATCGTAGGCTCACTAAAATGCTGATGTGGCAGCTAATTAATGAAGAGAGAGACAATTAGAGTATCATAGGTAGAAACTATATCATAGCGCATATTACGAGAGAATTTAATGTTAAATATATCTTATACATTATTTTGCATTGAGATTCTACAATTCAATAAATACAATGATACTATGAACTATAATATGATACCCTCCATTATAGAAGTAGTATCATATAATAGTATCATATGCATCATACTCCTATATGATACTATGCAGTATGACTACCCTTATGTTTCATTTATAGTTTTTAGTAGATGAAGAATTTTTATCTCAATATACTAGTCCGGATTATTAATGTCATTGATTTAGAAATTAGTTACTTCATGATCGTTAGAGAAATTGAGAAAACTGTTGGCAGATTTTTTTTGGCATATAAGGAGCTATCTCAGTATAGATTGCTAAAAGATGAATTAATTGAGATTAAAGATTAAATACCAAAAAGACATGAATTAATGTTGATAATGTCAACCCAAACCGACCCGCAAAAAAAAAGTCTACCCAAACCTCCCAGTATCCATTGATTGTGAGATGAAGATCCAGCCGCTTCCAAGAGTCATCTAGGTCATGCTTCACTCGTCACTAACATCCCTACAACTAATCACGAATAATTTTTGCCACCAAAAAACAATGCAGCGAACTAAATGACACCACAAGGCTCTTAAATAAACTAAATATAAATAAATAGATTATAACATCTGTACCATACGATGAAGAAAATGTGTGGCAACCACAACTTTGAGTCTGTGACGGTAAACGAAAACATATAGCAACAGTATTGTGGTACGACTAAACTTAGGCATGGCAACCTTTAATTTGCTGCTAACACAACATGCCTACATGCCATTGGTGCATCTTTGACTTAAAAGATTTTTTATGGAAAATTCAGAGGATTGCATAGGAATTCTCTACCCACTGAAGGATCTTTGATTTTTTTTTGTTTTCTTAGTCAAAGTTTGGTGCATACAGAATCATGTAGAATTAGAATGAGCATGGGCCTTTTTGCCCTTACATTCATGTTTTGTGAACCATGCCAATGAAATACGCCCATAACCATACTAAGTTTGATTAGCAAAAGCCCCCAAATTCTAGTAATAGGCAAACACGTATGAACTTTTCGGATTGTGACTCTTGGTATTCAAAAATAGACAAAGTGACGGCTGATCCATCATGTAAAGCGGCACTCTATTTTCCCCCGGTAAATCATGTAAAGCGGTATGTTAATTATCAGAGGGTGTACCGTTTGAATCTTGTTCCATGGCCCGTCAGAACGGAACATGCTCTACGTCACAATCACTGATAAAAATACGATTCACGATGGTAAAAGTGCGACTGGCCATACGAATATACAATCACCAAAACAAAACGTAGACGGCCAGCTGGAATTCGCATTCATTTTGTAGCTCACGGTACCGCACAGATATGATTTCAAACAAGTTGAGCTGCAGCATGGAGTATGGGATCGGATTCGAATCCTGCGTAGCGGCAGGCTCCACTGTGCGCGAGGTAAATGCGACCAAATCTTTGGGACGGCGCCAGCAATCTCTACCCGATCGATCGCGCTACGCCACCGTCTGCTGCCGCGGCAGAGAGTGCGTCCCACGTCGCTGCCGCGGCCAGCACAGTCACAGCCAGCAGCGACCCGTAGACCGTACTAGTAGTGGCCGCCGCACAGCACACGCGAAACGTGTTTGTGCTGCCCCGTTACGGAGGGGACGCGGCAGAGCAAAAGAAAAGAAAGCAACGAGTGAGCTCGGCAGCGACGACCGGTCCGCGAGAGTGAAGGCCAAGAGAGTGGGCGGGGGAAGGTGGGAAGAAGTCGGCCGCCCACCAACGAGCGCGTCCACCACCTCCTTCTTCTACCCCTCCACCTGCACGCCCCTCCCCTCAATCCACCACCGCCGCCGCCAGACCCTCAGCTCCGATTAATCCCGCCTGTTTGAAGCTCAGAAGCAGAAGCAGAGAAGACGACCGGCGTCCGCAGACACGCGGCCTCCAGGCGAGGAGACAGCCGGGCGGCGTTTCCATGAGGAATAGCAGCAACAAGATGTTCGAAGTCGCGGCGGCGGCGATGGGGGTGGCGCCGCGGTACAGGGGCGTGAGGAAGCGGCCGTGGGGCCGGTTCGCGGCGGAGATCCGGGACCCGGCCAAGCGGGCGCGGGTCTGGCTCGGCACCTACGACTCCGCCGAGGAGGCCGCCCGCGCCTACGACGTCGCCGCGCGCACGCTCCGCGGCCCGCTCGCCCTCACCAACTTCCCCGTCGTCTCGCTCCCGCTCCCGCTCCCGTTCCCTCCTCCTCCGTGCGGCCACCGGGCCAGCCCCGCTTGCAGCGCCAGCTCCACCGTCGAGTCCTTCAGCGGGCCCAGGGCGCCTCGAAGCAGGCAGGTCGTCGTGCCGCGCGCGCCGGCACCGGCGCCCGCGCGCCCGGACGACGACGACGGATGCCGCAGCGACTGCGCGTCGTCGGCCTCCGTCGTCGACGACGCCGGCGACGAGGCCGCCTCCGCCGTCCGGTCCCGCGCTCCCGCGCCGCTCGGGTTCGACCTCAACCTCCCGCCGCCGTCGGACCGGGAACAGGAGCTCTGCACGGAGCTGCGGCTCTGCTAGGATCCATCCGCCTCCACCGCATCACGGCAGGCGGAGAAGCTAGCGATTTCGTCTATCCTTCTAGGAGTATTTTCTTTCTCATTAGATTGATAGATGATTATGTTCAACAGCGATTGTTGTACCACTACTATTCTTTACGCGACGAGAATCGCGATTGAAGGGACGATTTGTCCCCAAAATTTCCAGTTTCCGAGAGTCAAGTTTTCATGCCCACTCATGTATTCTTCGCCCCTTGGTGCTGCTTCTCTAGTATTCGAACGGATGAGTACGCAGCTCTGAAATTACATTGTTACTGCCAGTGAGCAACTCTAGCAAATACCTTTACCTTGAACTATTGTACTGCCGTAAAAACGTTTTTTAGTGCGCGGCTTCTACTTCTGGTTTTGAGTATGACTATGATGCATGGGTTCATCTAATCAAGTTGGCTTTCTACCAAAGTGATCATATAGATTGCCAAAAAATTAAGCATGCTAAGTGACAATGTGTGCGTCTAGTCATGTCAAATTAACAACATATAAGACTCTATTTCAAAAAAAAAAAAAAAACATATAAGACTCGTGTAAACTCAATTTGATCCCTAATCTAACACCAATATACTTAACATTACACAATACACCAGTAATCTAAAATAAAAAAGTAAATTCAATAAACTATACAAATAAAATACTTCCCCAGTGCAAAGAACAGTTCAAAATCCACGATGACTACAATGAATAGACTTGACAAAATAAAGGATCAAATAAAAAGAGACTATCTTCCTCATAATTGCCACTAATGGTTAATGAGATGTAAACTTGGCATGTGAAGAAACGGTCTTCAATCTTCGGATACATCTCAAGAAAATTTTGTATCTGGTCCATGCTTGGATCCAACATTGTCATACTCAACGACTAAGTCCAAGCACATCTTACCTTGGATGATCATGTTGTGAAGAATCAAACAAGCTATCATGATGTTGTTGAGGGGGTTTGTCGTCCCAAAAACCAACAGGACTTCGAATAGAAAACCGAGATTGCAACACACCAAGAGAATTCTCAATGTTCTTTCGGTAAGCTTCATGACAAGTGGAAATTGGCATTGCTTCTTAGCTTGAGGATTTGAAATTGTCTTCTCAAATATTGATTCTCAAGGATAGACGTCGTCAGCTAGATAGTCCCCATGCCATATGCCTGGCCATTCATAGTGAAGTTGCTAGGTAGACCATCACCACTTGCAAGACTAGCAAATATATAAGATCTCTACACAACATTGGTACGTCTATGAGAAACCGACAAACAAACAAAAGTACGTAATGCAAACCCACAAGTCCTAGAAGGCCACTACTTCAAGCACTATATTTGGATGATGGAAATATCTAGTGTGTTGGCCGAGCCATGCCATAGGGCATTTTTCCACCTCTACTGCATGCAAATGATGCACCCAAGCATTCCCCGCCATCACCTTGCTTCATTCATCACCATTAGCCTTTTTGCCTCACTTGCATTACGATCGATTTTTGGGTACACGCTGAACACAATGAGTTCAATTGCATTCCTTTGATGAGTGAAATACCTCTTATTGTCCTAGCAACCTCGATTATGCATGCAAAAGATCTCTTATCATTCACTATCACCCATGAAATAGACGAGCATGATATGTGCAAACTTGGCAAAATAACCATTGGTGAGAATTTCATGACTCAGAGCTCAGTTCGGGAATGCATAGACAATCCTGGGATCCTGACCACTTCATCTCCTTATTTTCCTCCGTCTCCTTCACGACAAAAAGCAACAAAATGATGTCCTCTATCTCACCCTCTTTGAAAAGATTGTCATTGAAATCATTCGACGATATGACGAGTGATATGTCTCAAACGTATCTATAATTTTTGATGCTCCATGCTTGTTTATGCACCATTTGCTTTGTGTTTTGTTACACTTCGTGACGTTTTTATGCGTTTTCTGGAACAAACCTATTGATGAGATGCCACAGTGTCAGTTCGCTATTTTCTGCTGTTTTTGTGTTTCAGAAAAGCTGCACAGGAAATATTCTCGGAATTGGACGAAACAAAAGCCGAAACTCCTATTTTTCTCGGACGCAGGACGAAGACTGAAGGAGAGCCGGAGGGGGGCCAGGGGGCCACCACACCACATGATGGCGCGGGTGACCCCTGGGGCACGCCACCTCATGGTGTGTGGGCCCTGGCTGCCCTCTGACGTCGCCTCTCCGCCTATATAAAGCCTCCGACTCCGAAACCCTAAATGAATCGGTAATTTTCTAGAAGAAGTCACGCAGCTCCGTCGCCACCACCGATGAATTTCGGGGGACAGAAGTCTCTGTTCCGGCACCCTGCTGGGATGGGGAAGTGCCCCCGGAGCCATTTCCATCGACGCCATCGCCTCCATCGCCGTCTCCATCGACTTCACCGCCGTCTCTACCAACGTTGCTGTCTCCTATGATGAGGAGGGAGTAGTTCTCCCCCGGGGCTGAGGGCTCTACCGGTAGCTATGTGGTCCATCTCTCTCTCCCATGATGTGATCTATATGTGATCGTGAGCTTTGTATCTAGTTGAATTGGTAGATGCTATTCTTCAGATATCATACTACCCCCATGCTTTATTATTGTAATCTCCGGAGACACCTTGTACCATGATGTGAAGGTGACAGCGTGTCTTTTTGGTTAGTGTCTCTATGAATTGTTGGTGTTTGTTGGAACCATCTAGTGCGCTCAAGGTGACAGTGTGGAGCAATCTAGTTTGGGGAAATGCGAACTTTGAGGAGTGCTTCGTAGCCCTACACATGATTAGTGTTTGTTATCCATTGGAGAATAGATTAGAGTAGCATAGTGAAGATAGTTATTTATGTGTTCAATTATGTTATCTTTGTTGAGAGTGTCCACTAGTGAAAGTATGATCCCTAGGCCTTGTTTCTAAGCATTGAAACACCGTTTACATTCATTTTTGGTACATGTTTGCTCGCAGCGATATTTATTTCAGATTGCATTTACTACTTATAACCATCCATATTACTTGTATTTTACTATCTCTTCGCCGAACTAGTGCAACTATACATCTGACAAGTGTATTGGGTGTGTTGGGGACACAAGAGACTTCTTATACACCTGAGTTCGATAAACCTTGGGTGATCCACTTAAGGGAAACTTGCTGCTGTTCTACAAACCTCTGCACTTGGAGGCCCAACACTGTCTACAAGAACAGACGCGTGCATAGACATCAAGCTCTTTTCTGGTGCCGTTACCGGGGAGGTAAGGTAAAAGGTACTCACATTCTCTGGCCACTAAGTCTTCTAGTTGCTGGTGAGTGCTCAAAGTTATTTCCTTTAGATTCCGCAATTATATCTTTTTGTTTCTTATTTTTATTTTCACTAGTTAGGCTTAATGGAAAACAAAGAGTTTTATAGTATTTTTCCTGAGTTAGGACATGAAGTGTTTGAAAAACCTTTGGAGCTTTATTCGCATAGCAATGTTATTTGTATGAATTCTTTGAAGACCGTTATTGCCAATGCTATAGAAAAGTCTAAGCTTGGGGAAGCTGGTTTTGATAAGCATGATATTTTTAGTTCCCCAGCTTTAGTGGAGAAAATTTGCTCTGATGATATTTTGTCTCCCATATGTGATAATTCTAATGATGTTTGTGATCCTCGTTCTTTTAAAATACCTATGAAAATTGTTGAACGTGCTATGAATAACTGCTATTTAGGAGATGGAACTGTCCATCCTGGTGATCATTTGCTCTTTATACATGAATTATGCGAGTTGTTCAAGTGTGCAGGTATTTCAATGAACCAAGTTAAGAGGAAGCTATTTTCTTTATCACTGAAGGGCAGAGCTGCGGAATGGTATAAAACGTTGAAGGATGACCAACCTTTTGACTGGGAGGAAATTGTACCTCTCTTTTATTCTAAATTCTATCCTTCTAGTGAGGTTCATAAAGATAAGAATTATATTTATAATTTTCATCCTCATGACGGAGAAAGCATTGCCCAAGCGTGGGAAAGATTGAAGTCACTAATGCTCAAGTGTCCCATTCATGATCTTCCCCTTAATATTGTTATTAATAATTTTTATGCAAGGCTTTCAGGACATTACAGGGACTATCTAGATGCCTGTTTTGAGGGGTCTTTCACAAGCAAGGAGGTTGAAGCAAAGTGGGATCTGCTTGAAACAATTCATAGCAATATTGAAGATTGGGAAAGCGACAAAGGTAAAGGATCAGGTATAAATTATGAGTATGATTGCATTAAGTCTTTCGCTGAAACTGCTGATTTTCAAGAGCTTAGTGCTAAATATGGTCTTGATCCTCAAATTATGGTTGATTGCTTTAGAGCCTTTCCTTCTCATATTAATGTTCCCAAAGGAAATGGGGATGTGTGTCATGAACCTTTTAAAGACACTTGCATAGAAAGTGATATTGTTATTGATGATTGCAATAGACATGCTCAAACTTCTGAAAGTATTATTTCTTATAAGCATGTTAATTTTTGTGGAGCACTTAGACCTTGTGAACAGAGTCACATCAAAGAAGATTATTGTATCCACCACAGGAATGAAGAAACTAAAATGTGGGATAAGGCTCTAGATGAGCTTGGTGAAAAGGTTTGTGCCCTTTATCCTTTTATTTGTGAACTTTGCTATGAAGTGGGTCATTTTAATTTTCAATGCTCAGGCCATAATAATGGCCTTTCTAATCCAATGAGTACCGCAAGTTTGTATTGTGATGACAAGATCACTCCCAATCAGCATGATGAGCTTACTTTATTTTTGGGGTGTGAAGAGTTATCGAGAAAAACTTCTTTGGTAGATATGAGTGCTTTTAATAATAGGGATTTCTATTTTCGTGCCCTCGGGTCCTTAGTTGTACTCAGTTTTCCCCAGCTCCTTAGTTTTTCCTCAGTTTTCCCTAAGCCCTTGTCTGAAACCCTCACAAGGAGCTCGGAAGGGAGGAATCCCATTCAGTTGACCGTTCTGTGCTGACGAGTGGGGCCGTGTCATGTGGGGCCATGTCGTGTGGGTCTGGTAGAAAGGGACCGCGTGGGACAGGACGAGACCGTGTTTGGTCATACGAGCGGAGCGAGGGCCGTAGCGTATGGGGCCGTAGCGTGTGGAGCCGTGTGGGTCCGGGACGTGGGCACGAGTGGTTTCTGTCTCTTTCGCCCAGATTAGCAGTTTTCAATGCACCTTTTTCCTCTCTCTCGCTCGATCTCATTCATTTTTGATTGCCCAAATTGGTAGCAAATCTAGAGCAGCTTCTCGTTCTGTTTTTAATGCCATTCATTTCTTTATGCCTTCATTTTTACCCAATCAGGTAGGAAATATAGGGCACAAATCCAGAGAAAATATAGGATAAGCTGCATACAGCAGCCAACATAGCATAGATATATTCACGACAGATCCAACAGTACTATCGATAGATCCAACATAAGCTACATTTTACATGAATTTAAGCTGCTCTACAGAAAGAGCAGTCACATACAGAGAGTGCAGTAGGCACGTTCAACCTTGGAGGCTGCGCAGGTGAATCCCAAGTGCTTTGTGTTTGGCCATGAATGCATGCATGTTCACGGTCGTTCCAACTCTAGCGCCGCCAATGGCTCTGCCAATGGATTCAGCATGGTTCACCAGGCAGTTGAAGTCGGTGGCGCGGAGCCTCCTGTTGCAGAAGGGGCACCTGTAAACGCCTCGAGCAAAGTGGCCATCGTAATGGCCGGACTGCAGCCTCCTGAGGACGTGACGAGTCTTGGTGTGGAAGGACTCGTCGTCGCTGTCGACATCGCTGCTCTGCACCTATCACGTAGCACCAAAGATCGTGCAAAAAACACAGAGTCAATTGCAACGATGATATAACAGAGAGTGAACAAAAGATCATGCATGATAATATGGGCACGAAAAAAAGAGGTAGCCTCAGTTACATTGGACACACTTATATCTAGGATTTGAGTCAGTGAACCAAAGATCATGCACAACAAATTTGTACACACCAATTGTTCACTGACCAAACCCTGAATCAATTTGTGCCCAAATATTCATCATCATCGGCACAAATTAACCGGATGGGATTGATTACTCACATAAGTTAACCGAATCTTAAACAAAAGCAAATCACAAACACTAATAACGCAAGATCTAGAACTAGGAACAAACGAATCCTAATAACGCAAGATCTAACACAAAAGGATTGAACTAGGAATAGACGAACCCTAATAACGCAAGATCTAACACAAAAGGATTGAACTAGGAACAGACGAACCCTAATAATGCAAGATCTAACACAAAAGGATTAAACTAGGAACAGACGAACCCTAATAATGCAAGATCTAACACAAAAGGATTGAACTAGGAACAGACGAACCCTAATAATGCTAGATCTAACACAAAAGGATTGAAATGGGATAAGAACAAGGGAACAAAGGGTTACCTCCGGCTCGTCGTCGTCGATGCTGGTGTCGTAGGGGTTCTCTAGCGCGACGTATGGCACTGGTTCGTACGGGTCCCAAGCGACGGGGGCCTGGACGGGGGCGGTGGCCGATGCACCGACGGCTATGTTGGAAGCAGCGACAGGGGCCTGGACGGGGGCGGCGGCCGATGCGCCGGCGGCTGATGCGCCGGTGGCTACGTTGGAAGCAGCGACGGGGGCCTGGACGGGGGCGGCGGCCGATGCACCGGCGGCTACGTTGGAAGCAGCGACGGGGGTCTGGATGGCGGCGGCGGCCGATGCGCCGGCGGCTGATGCGCCAACGGCTACGTCGGAAGCGCCGACAATGGGCATCTCATTCTTCTCCATCGTCGGCGGTTTTCTTTGAGGTTTTTTCTTCGGTTGTGGAGAAAATGATGGGACAGGAGAGGCGGTTGCAGTGACAATGAGAGAGCGTCGAGGGAGAGAAAGAGGGGCTCTATAAAGACGAAGGTGGCGTGTACCACAACACGCGTCCGCTATGCACGGCTGCAGCGTGCACCGCGACACGACGCTAACCCTGGGACGTTTGGTGTACTCAGTTATAACCTCGGGCCTTATACAGAAATTTTATCTGTACTCAGTTTTCCCCTCGAGTACTTAGACTGGCAAGTGCAATATACTCAGTTCTACCCTCAAGTAGCTGGTCAAGAGAGAGTCAACAAATGAGATTAACATAGCTAATTGAGTCATTTCATGCGCAAAAAAAATCCAAAAAAAATAAAAACATAGTGGCACCTACTCATGGAGTCTTCCTACGCAACCTGCCACCTTGGAAACCTTAACAAACATAGATAAATTAAGGGTTTACCACAAATTGCCACTTCTCAGAATCACTAGTAGCTATGAAGATGCATGGTTTTCCACTCAAACCCTTTTGCAAAACATCTTCCCCAAAACATACTTTGTCTAAATGAGGCCATAATAGTCACACTCATGTATATTTGAATTGCAAATAATTTGATGTAGCCCAATATGAATTATATTGTACAAAACACGCATTTTTCATTTTGTAATTCTTTTGTTTGAATCCCTTAGTCTATTTACTATTTACGTGCCCTTGGTTTCTTAGTACTACTCAGTTTTGCCCTCAAGTACTGTCACAAATGCTCACAGAAGCCCAAACTTATCCTGATTGGTTGATCCGTTGTCACACGGATCGACTCCACCAACCGTTGATCCACTGATCTAACGGGCAGTATACCCCTCTCTGTCTCTTCGTGGCCACCCCCTCTCTCTCTTCGTGGCCACCCCTCTCTCTCTGTCGGTGGACAGTGCCACCCCTCTATTTATGTGCAATAACGAGTTTGCCATGTAACTATATTCCCTCTATTTATGCATTATTTTCCATGATTTAAAAATGTTAAACTAAAAAGTGGTATAATTTTGGTGTAAACAAGAGACATACATATTTGCGGATTTCGGTGAATGCATTATTTGTCACCCCTCTAACAATTATCAACTCTCTTTAGCATTCCTTTTATTTTAGGGAATATAGTTTGGGATATAGTTTTGGTAATTTGAAACGGCCCAAAAGTGGTATAATTTTGATATAAACATGAGGCATACATATTTGAGAGATTTCGGTGAATGGATTATTTATCACCCCTCTAACAATTATCAACTATCTTTAGCATTCCTTTTCTTTTAGGGAATATAGTTTTGGTAATTTGAAATGGCCCAAAAGTGGTATAATTTTGGTAGAAACATGAGACATACATATTTGGCATATTTGGGGGATTTCGGTGAATGGATTATTTATCACCCCTCTAACAATTATCAACTATCTTTAGCATTCCTTTTCTTTTAGGGAATATAGTTTTGGTAATTTGAAACGGCCCAAAAGTGGTATAATTTTGGTAGAAACATGAGACATACATATTTGGCATATTTGGGGGATTTCGGTGAAGGGATTATTTATCACCCCTCTAACAATTATAAACTATCTTTAGCATTCCTTTTCTTTTAGGGAATATAGTTTTGGTAATTTGAAACGGCCCAAAAGTGGTATAATTTTGGTAGAAACATGAGACATATATATTTGGCATATTTGGGGGATTTCGGTGAATGGATTATTTATCACCCCTCTAACAATTATCAACTTTCTTTAGCATTCCTTTTCTTTTAGGGAATATAGTTTGGGATATAGTTTTGGTTATTTGAAATGTCCCAAAAGTGGTATAATTTTGGTAGAAACACGAGACATACATATTTGTGGGATTTCGGTGAATGCATTATTTGTCACCCCTCTAACAATTATCAACTATCTTTAGCATTCCTATATTCCCTAACACTTATTTTTTTTGGTAATTTTGGTGAATGCACACACTAACTTTGAAAACAACTACAAGTACATGTAACTGAATAATGGATTTGTAATAAGGGATCCCTTGTAACAACTTCTAGCGCCTGATGAGCAATGATAAGAATCCGATCGCAATTATACAACAAAAAAAACAACCAGCCATCAGATTAGCTTGCTTTTTCAACTCGATCAACTGCCTTAACTGCTTGTTCATTTTCTTCAGTTCTCCCTTCACTTCCACCAGTTCTGCATTGGGAGCATTAGGCATAATCAGAACGGCTCCTCTCTCTGCCGTATTCTCTACAGCAAGTCCCCCCTCCCAAATTGCGCTCCCCAATAGCGCCAATTGATTCCTGCAATTAAAGCCTCTGAACGTACACATCGATCCACTCGAAATACCTGCATTTCTTCAGGATCTGAAAACAACAACGTGAACCCTAAATCCCAAATTCGAGGGAATAACAAGAAAATTGAGAGAAAACAGAGCAATTGGAGCGAGATCTAACCTTATCCCCCTCTCTATATGGCAAGCTCTCGCATGCAAGGAACTCACGTCCACGGTTGCCGTTGTCGTCTGATACGTCTCAAACGTATCTATAATTTTTGATGCTCCATGCTTGTTTTTACACCATTTGCCTTGTGTTTCGTTACACTTCGTGGCGTTTTTATGCGATTTCCGGAACTTACCTATTGACAAGATGCCACAGTGCCAGTTCCCTGTTTTCTGCTATTTTTGTGTTTTAGAAAAGCTACACAGGAAATATTCTCGGAATTGGACAAAACCAAAGCCAGTCGCCCAGAATTTCACCGAAGTTTCCAGAGAACCGAAGAGGAGACGGAGTGGGGCCACGAGGGCCCCACACACCAGGGCGGCACGGCCCAGGCCCAGGCCGCGCCCCCTATGTGTGAGGTTGCCCTGGCAGCCCCCTGACAACGCCACTTCGCCTATATAAAGCCTTGGGACAGAAAACCCTAGGAGAGTCGGCGAAATTTCCAGAAGAGTTCTGTAGCTCCGCCGCCGCCGTTGACAAATTTCGGGGGACAGAAGTCTCTGTTCCGGCACCCTGCCGGGACGGGGAAGTGCCCCCGGAGCCATCTCCATCGATCTCCATCGCTGTCTCCGCCGTCTCCATCGACCTCACCGCCATCTCCATCAACCTTGCTGTCTCCTATGATGAGGAGGGAGTAGTTCTCCCCCGGGGCTGAGGGCTCTACCGGTAGCTATGTGGTTCACCTCTCTCTCCCGTGATGTGATCTTTATGTGATCGTGAGCTTTGTATCTAGTTGAATTGGTAGATGTTATTATTCAGATATTATGCTACTCCTATGATTTATTATTGTACTCTCCGGAGATACCTCGTATCATGGTGTAAAGGTGACTAGTGTGTGCATCATGTGTATCTTTTTGGTTAATGTCTCTATGAAATGTTGGTGTTTGTTGGAACCATCTAGTGCGTTCACGGTGATAGTGTGGGACAATCTAGTTTGGGTACATACGGACTTTGAGGAGTGCTTCGTAGCCCTACGCATGATTGGTGTTCGTTTTCCATTGGAGAACTGTTTTGAGTTGCATATTGATGATAGTATCTGTTGGTTCAATTATGTTATATTTGTTGGGAGTGTGTCCACTAGTGAAAGTATGATCCCTAGGCCTTGTTTCCAAGCATTGCACACCGTTTACTTACTGTTTTGTTACATGTTTGCTCGCAGCGATATTTATTTCAGATCACATTTACTACTTATAATCATCACAACTACTTGTATTTCACTATCTCTTCGCCGAACTAGTGCACCTATACATCTGACAAGTGTATTGGGTGTGTTGGGGACACAAGAGACTTTCTGTATCGTAATTGCAGGGTTGCTTGAGAGGCATAGTGTAACATCCCAGGATGTGAGGCTAGAAATAGAGAGAACACAGAAGTGTGCATTGCATTCATGCATAAAAAATCTGGAAATTTTTTGCGCTTTTAAATAAAACTTGTCAAAGTGATTGAAGCTTCTCTTGAGTTGATGGAATTGAAGTAGCTCATCGACTGAAGTGCGATAAACTTTAACATGACCTTTGTTAACAACCTTGTTTTGGGTAGAGATAAACACAACAACTAAAAGAGATGATTGTGAGGTAGAATTAGTATGTTAACACATCATCTTAGAGTCTATGTCCAATCCTACCATGATCACATGGTATTTCGTAAACCTAAATCATTGAAGCCATTCCTAGCTTAAAGGAAGACAACACAAGTCTTACCTTGACTCTTAATCTACTTTATTTTCATATCTTGATTATCATAATCTTTCACATCTAAATCCATGCATCTCCAAGACAAGAGGAAAAAGCCTATATCAAATCCAATATCATTCCTGTCTCTTGAGATAGAATCCTATGGTATAGATTAGAAACTCAGTGGTAGTGGAGTTTAACCTAGTACCAAGTTGATTAGAGGAGTTTACAATAGAGTTTAACCACTTAAATACTTATGCAGTACTTCTGGGTATTATATAATTCACTTTTATACTTGTTACCAAAATTGGTAAACCACAAGGTCTAAAGTGCATAAAATCCACCCATTCTTATTTAAATCATAACTTATTCACTATAAGAGATATAACAAAACTAAACTCATTTACATTCCATTAAATAGTTCAAACTATTTGAATAAAATTAACTATGATCATTTTGAAACTCTTATGATCATGCCTTGGTGAAATCAAATCAAATCACTTAAAACTTGAACATGACCTTTGCTCACTTTGGATATTTTGAGCACAACTTATAATAGGAACAAATAAGATATGACAATATGCATAATTCACCATAACTGGATCATTTCAAATAAGGACTTTGGAAGTTAAACTTCCAAACAATTAATACAACATCAATCGATAACAATTCAATTATGAATTACAAATAGGTATAAGAATATGAATTGATTCAGCCACAAGTCCATTTAGTGCCAAATGCCACTTGGCTGTCCAAAATAAAGATTAATAGAGACATGCCACCTAGGATAGTTATCCACTTCAAAATATCTTCCTATACTTGAAACCCAAGTAATGCACTTCAAAATATCTTCATATACTTGAACCCCAAGTAATGTTCATAGTTATCCACTTGAAAATATCTTCCTTTACTTGAACCCCAAGTAATGCTCATGCATGAGAGCTTGACAACAAGTAGCTTACTCACCTTGCTAAAACAAGAGTCATCACTTGAGGTGTCAACTTGTGGTGAGCATCAAGATACTATAAAAGGAACCCCATGGCATTCATTTGACACCATAAAATCATGGTATGAGTAGACCAACGAATTTGGATCACTTCATACATTAGATAGGATCATGAAACACCACCATCACAACAGCATCACCACCAACAACACCACCATCACACCAGCAACACCACCACACAATCCACCCTGCTCATGAGTTGAGCAACAGGGCAGGATTCACCACCACCAGCACAACCACAAGAACCAAACTAGCAAGACCAAGACCAAATGGTTACTTAGTTCAATTAGGAACTAGGTCAAGCAGCTAGGAGGTGCAGGCATGCCACAAGATGCAGGTTTATCAGATTTCCTGAAGAACAAGCTTCACAAGACTACCAGGTTGGTCTAGTATGAGAGGAGAGGAGTGTAGTTATTGGAAAAAGGGAAGCACTCACCATAGGCCAGAGAAACATACCTCTGATTCAAAATCATCATTGGCTAAAACTAGGAGCAAGCAATAGTATTTACTCTAACCATATCTGTAGGAAGAAAATAATTAGATCATCCATGAAACCTTATGTGATAAGCATATATCATCCATCATCAGGAGAGAGTATGGGAGTCAAGAAAACCTATCCTTGTTTAGGAGGGAAACATTTTTATGGAGAGCCATAGAGACCCTTGGTTCAAGTACATATTTTACTTAAGCAATGAAACATGATATAGGTAGTAGTAACACAAGTCCAAATCCTAGATTCCTGTTTAGGTAGAATCTATATCCAACTAACCATATGTTGGGTGTTATCCCTATCCTCTAATGTTGATGACATAGTTCCATCACACTCAATATCTTTATCTATCCCATTGGACCCTATTCTGCTATTCATATTCTAACTTATGCATCACCCTGTGATCATGAGAAAAACCTTAGCATCACATCCAATATCTTAACCCATGGATTATGTCCACACCATAAACATTCTTACTATCAACCATATTATTTATCTAGTGATTAACTTGAACATGTTAATATGTGCATGAATCTTGATATCAAATTAAGAGCATCATGTTCATAGATACATATACCTAACTAGGAAATCCAATGCTAGCACTTATTATAAATAATAGTTCTCCTTTCATTCAGATACAAATATAGTGTCTATACACCCTTAAGAAGAAACACTAAATGGAGTCTTTAAAATCATTTTTAATAAGACTCCTAATAAAATCTTAACAGATCTAATTATATCATGTGTGTTGGTGCACATATAAACTCTTAGGATATAATGTATTGGACCAGTATTATATTAGCTCTATTTCAAATAATTCCTAGATTCAAAAATCCCTGCAAAACAAATTTGCAAATCTAATTAGAATCTAAAACAGAAATTAGAAGAAAAAGAAAAAGAAACAGAAGCAGAAAAAAATTAGGAGAGAGGAGAGTTACCTGCCCGGCCCAGCAGCTCGGCCCAGTGACCAGCCCAGTCAGCCCGTACCGATTCGAGAAGAACAGGGGGGTCATCGTCTTCCTCCGTTCACTGAAGCAGCTCGGTGTCGAGCCGGTGTCGCTCGACCGCCTCAAGATCAACGCCACCGCCTTCTTCCGGTCTATAAGAAGCCTTGCCGCCGGGGAGAAACCCTAGCATCTCCTATTCATCCCCTCCCTCTTCCTCGCTCACCTTCTCTGAATCAGGCCGAAACCCTAACTCCGGCCATGTCCTCTCGCCGTTGATTGAGCTCATCCGAAGCCTCGATGTGTTGTCCCCGAGCTCCGCCTCGACGAGGGATGCATTTCGGCCAAAGGAATTGGACTAATTCGTCCTCAGTCGTCGGTAATCCGCCGTTCCCTTCTGCAACATCTCGCCAGAAATGGCGAAGCCGAGCTTGCTTCCATCATCAATCATCGCTGTAGAACTTATAGGAAGGATCCTGGTAAGCTTGTGCATCTCTAGACACCTTTCTTTGTGCTTAGCATCGCCCGTAGCTCAAGCTCGGTAGATCACCGGAGTGCACCGCCGCAGGAGCAGGTCGCCGGACAAGCTCCGGTGACCATTAGGTCTCGGCGCTGCCACTTTTTGGTTCAGCATAGTCTCCCGGTTCAATTTAGCTACCCCGCGCGTCCGCGGAAGCCTCTGGGCGTCGCCGGCGTTGCCCGCACCTCGCCGACGATGAGGTCAAACCCCCCAGTCAAGGTGTTGACTGGTCGTTGCCAACATGGCAGCTGACCTGGCCCTGGCCCACTGATCAGCCTGTGTAGCTAGGATCTGTCTCGGTATAAAAAAGTTTTGCCTCTCAATTAAAATACCAAAAAATAGCAGAAACTTAGAAATATCATATCTCCCTCATTTTAAGTTAGAAAAATGCATATAATATATCAAATTGATCACAAAACTAAGACCTATCAGTTTGTACTGTAAGATTATATATTTGTGCGGAATAATTTTGAGTGCAATTTAAAAACATGTTTAAGTACTATTTTCAAATATGAATTTGAAACAAATTTAGGAATCAAATAACTTTTCTAAATGAGAAAGAATGTTTATAAACTCAAACTACTTTATTGAAACAACATTTCATTGTTTAAGTTTAGTACTTTTAAAACTTTACTATTAGTATTTAAAAACCTAAAACTATTTCCATAGATAATTTTTAAATACTAAAATCAAGAAAAACCCTAAATAACTATTGGCTTGTATTAAGATCTATTTTCAACTATAACCTAGTAAATGAAAATTGTCTTACTGAGAGTTACTTATAATCATAAGGATGTCTAAAATCAATTGAGAAACCATTTAAAATTGTGATTCAAACCATAACAACTATTAATTAAAGAGGTTATATTTTCTTAACTGCTTAAATGTTCTTAGAAAGTAACTATCTAAAAATGAATTTAATTAGTAAGTATCCATTAAGGAATATGTTCTTCAAAAGTTATTCTTTTGAAGAACATCAGTTAAGCATCACAACAACTCTTATGCCATCAAACCAAATACTTTCTTATATATGTTAAGATTGTTGTCAACCCTAAAACTAGTTAGGTATTGTTCTCTGATATGCTTTATTTCCACTTTGCATGTCCATGAGTAACCAAGTGATTGCTAATTATGAGATGCAACTTAAAGGTGTTACTTTCATGTCTTCACCATTAACCATCATTCCCTGGTAGCAAGGAATGATTATAACACCCTAAAACAATAGATCTTGTTAAAGTCTTATTCTTTTAATATCACCTGATAGTGATCTAACCTAAAATGCTTAACAACCATGTTATGGTGTGATTTAAAAGTGCAACACATCATAAATAAATCACCATAACTCAATGATAACAAATCATCGGGGTTAGGGTAGGCTTAGAGTAGAGCATATCATATCTTATGCATATCATGCTCCAGATTCTAACATCATCCCTACCGGGTGATGATTGCTATTTCAGAATTTGGATTTCTATCGTATCGAAGACCCTGACTCGCATAATCTTGCAGTCAGAAAGGCAAGTTCACTCTTGCTCATATCTCTTGATTACTTTTAGCAAATTACTTGCAAATATACCGGTGGTATGATTATTACTGCATCGAAAAGCAAAAGGTTCTCTTTTCATAATTAACATGATTAGCTGGTTATCGACCCGAGTGGTGGTAACCTAGGATGGCTGGCAAATGGAACCATGGTATGATTGTTGTGGTGGAGGTTCCATTTGCATGGGAAAGTGAACCTAGGACTTAACAACCAATGTCGCCAGTGATTCTAGCGCCGTAAATTACGGTCAACCATGAGATCTGGAATGGGACGGAGAAGTCAGCTGTATCTTTTTCCTCTCGCATGCCAACGGATCAGTAGTCGAGTGTTGTCTTGCGCGGGCTACTATAGTGCATAGTAGGGGAAATGCGTTTCCTGCCGGGCTGCCTATAGTATAGGGGGGACAAACTGGCTAATTGATCTATGATGGATTGTAAGAGTCATCCGGGTCGGTCTACCCATATTGCATATGAGCGGGCACCGGGGTCCGGGCTGGTCTACCTATGGGGTCGTCCATAGTGTAAAGGGGAAGGACCAGTGCGCCAATCGGTCGGCATATGTGGTATAGGAGATGGATGGACTTACAAAAGGGTGGGTCTGCAGGGTCGCGGAGAAGAATGGTGATTGGCTTGGATCACAAGACTGGGCCCCACACCAAGGAAGTGTGGACGGGAAAGATCGCCCGGTTGTGCACCAAGGCTTTGATCTCTCATGGGTACAAGTGACCACCTCTGCAGAGTGTAAGAAAGTATCAGGATACTCCCCGTTCCGGGAAGGAGCTGCGAACGCGGCAGGAAAGGAGCCCATCGAAGCTCTAATCAACCTGTGAAGGCTGACGGACATAGTTCTTTTGAATAAAAGCAACCTCTTGAAGAAATGATTACGAAAACTTGCATTGCCAAATGACTCTTGGGTCTAAGGCTGTAGATAGTGCATTAAACAACTTATTCCTTATATGAACTTGCTGGGTAACGCTCGTTACTCACCCCACTCCCTCGTAACCCTTGCTTAGATGGGAGGCAACACAAGGAGGCAACCTCGAGACACTGAAGATGAAGATGAAGCCTTCTATCAATGTCAGAACTATCAATGAAGTCAACGACAACGCCAAGCTTGGTGGAAAACTAGAATAGGAATAGAAGGGACTCAATTCCCTAATCTTAGAACCTAAGTAGCTAGAGTAGTTCTGTAGAAAGCCAACTGCATTAGTGTAGCTCTAGCTTAGTCTTCAAGGTATTACTCTCGTTTGTAATCGCCGGGACTAAACCTCTACCTGTTGAGGAGGTTCTGAAGATCTTCTGTATGATGAAATTTGTAATCCTATGCACCTACCTTGGACCTGCGATGTTTCTGTTGTACCACTCTGAGCGATGTAATACTAGTGAGACGGTGTTTCATTGGTGTTATGTCAACGACTTGCATACTACACATGCAGTGGTATGCTGGGTCACCACAGATAGCTTTGACCTCTTCCTCCCTGAGTTCGATAAACCTTGGGTGATCCACTTAAGGGAAACTTGCTGCTTTTCTACAAACCTCTGCACTTGGAGGCCCAACACTGTCTACAAGAACAGACGGGTGCGTAGACATCAAGCTATTTTCTGGCGTCGTTGCCGGGGAGGTAAGGTAAAAGGTACTCGCATCCTCCCGTGTGAGTGCTCGAAGTTATTTCCTTTAGATTCTGCAATTACATATTTTTGTTTCTTGTTTTTATTTTCACTAGTTAGGCTTAATGGAAAACAAAGAGTTCTTTAGTCTTTTTCCTGAGTTTAGATATGAAGTGTTTGAAGAGAAAATTGAAAAACCTTTGGAGCTTAATTTGCATGCTAATAGTGTTGTTAGTATGAATGTTTTGAACACTGTTATTACTAATGCTATAGAAAAGTCTAAGCTTGGGGAAGCTGGTTTTGTTAAGCATGATATCTTTAGTTCCCGAGCTTTAGTGGAGAAAATTTGCTCTAATGATATTTTATCTCCCATATGTGATAATTCTGATCTTGATGATGTTCCTATGCCTATTACCTATGTTAGTGATCATGATTGGGAAAAGCACTCTACTTTTGATATTGAAAATCTTTTTGGTACCAATTCTAAGGTTAATAATTGTTGTACCATTAGTACTATCCATGCTCTTTCTTATGATGATATGTTTGATGAGTATGCCTTGCGAAATAGTTGCTCTCTAGCTTGTGATGATACTAAACCTCTAGTTTATGATGGTTATGATGATGAGTATAATATTTTCAGTTCACCTACATTTGAGGAGAAAATTAGTTATGATTACAATATGCCTCCTGTTTTTGATGATTATGGTGATGAGAATAATTATTCTGTTGAATCTGCTCCTACTACGATTGTTCATGTAGGGAGTATTAATTCTTTTATGCATGTAGCTCATGATAGAGATGCTTTATGTGATAGTTATATTGTTAGTTCTATTCATGATGCTACTGAAAGTTATTATGAGAGAGGGAAACATGGTTTGATGGATCTCAACAATATTAAGTTTCCCCTCTTTATGTTGCAAATCTTGAAGTGGCACTTATTTTATCTATCCATGCTTGCTACTATGTGCCTCGTTGATTTATTTTCTTACAAGATTCCTATGCATAGGAAGTGGTTTAGATTTAAATGTTTTTCATATCTGCTTTTTGATGCTCTCTATTGCTTCAAGTTCTTATATGGCGCCTTTGCTTTAAGCTCTTATATGGCACCCACATGAGCATCTTTGCAAATTACTGCGCCTATCTCAAAGGCGTTAAAGAAAAGCACTCTTGGGAGATAACCTATTGTTTTATTTTCAGTACTTTTTCTTTTATTTGAGTCTTGGAAGTTATTACTACTATAATAACTGCTCCTTATTCTTTTTTATTTCGTTGTTGTGCCAAGAGAAGCCTCTAATTTGAGTGAGGTAAGATTTAGGGATGTTGCTATCCTGAAACAGTTTTCGGTGCTGCACCGTAAAAATTCGTGAAAATTCTCTGTATATCTTTTGGACCTGCTATTTCTTGTGCATATGCCCCAGGTTCTTTCTGAACTTTCATTAGTTGAACACTTTTTGATTTGAGCAACAGAAAACCCTCTAAAAATTCGACCTTTGTCAGCTGTTCTGTTTTGACAGATTTCTGCCAATATTTGTATTTGCCGCTTTATCGCTTTCTTTTTGAGTTCTTTTGATCACGGAACTTTTGGGGAAGTTGCTACAGTAGTATATGCTTTATATTTGGTGGTTTTGAGTTGAAAGCTGAAGCAAAAAGGGTTGATTCATTACTATGCTTACACTAATGTTGCTAATAGAATTGTGTTTAGTTTTGTATGAAGGAAGTTTTCAAGTGTAGGGATTGGAGAATGATGAGATGAGATGAAGAATGGATAAAAGCTCAATCTTGGGGATGCCCATGCAACCCCCAAGAAATATCCAAGAGGTATAAGCGTCAAAGCTTGGGGATGCCCCCGAGGCACCCCTTCTTCATCGGCAAAAATCAGGTCACCTTTCAAGACACTATATTTTTATTGCTTCATGCACTATGCATTTTTCTTGGAGCGTCAGTTGCTTTTGTTTTCAGTTTTATTTTGCTTTGTTTGCTGCAATAAATGGTTAGATCACATCATGTTTCTTTTGGAAGAGATGAACTCGCTTTTCATTTGCCAAGAACACTCTAGTTTTCACTCTTATCATTCAATGAGTGTTCTCTTTTTCTGCTACTGCGTTTAGCTTGCATTTTTCGCCTTGATTTTTGTTCAGATCTTGTTTTATCTTTGCATCAAGGTGTATTTGGACCTCTGGTATATGTTGGTTTTTCTCAAAAGAGTTTCCTCTAAAAGGTTTGAATGGTGTTGGAAAAGAGAAAAGTTTCATGCAAAAAAGTGGTACAAAAAGGAGCTTGTTTAGACTGCGGCTTAGACTTTTGCATGCCATGCTTGATTGCGTTTTGATAGTATGCTTAGTGATTTTTGCTGTGGCATAACTTGTCTCAAATGTCTGAGATTGCTTAATGAGCCTTTGAAAAAATATGCGTTGTTTTTATTATATGGAAGCATTTATTTGGTTTTCTTCTTTGATGCTTTATTTGGGTTGACTTGGCACATGCTTACACATGTTGACTACAAAATAAGTCACCTATAGCCTCTATGATCATTTGGTTTTTGACTTGTGATACCACTTTATGCTTCTTTCAATGATGTTTTGTCGCTATGCATGATTATGGCCGTTATTGCTCTCTTAGTTGGTCGCTCCCAGTCTTTTGCTAGCCCTCATTTTTACTGAGTATGAGCTCTACTCGTGCATCCAACTCCTAAGAACCAAGTTGTTCCAATGTGTCCACCATACATACCTATTAGCAATTTGCTATTCCAAAGTACATTTGACTTGCTTTTATCTACTCTTCAAATTAAACTCTTACCAGTGTTATGCGAAAATTGGTCAGTAAAGCTCTCACGAACCTGATGGCACACTTTATTTTTCACGTTCTTAAAATTTTGAAATTGTGGTCTCTTATGTTGAGTTGTTATGCTTGCAAGTTGTAAGTTGGGAATTAGCCCATCCATGCCGTCATGGGGCAAGCTTTCAACATTGCACTTCTTATTTGAGTTGATATCGTGATCTTTTGTTTATGGATACTCGCGGTGTGAAATGAATTGGGAATCTTGCGGGATCATGGAGTTTGTATATGTGTTAGAGAAACGCCTGGGTCGCCAATCTAAGCCATACATAATTCATGGTGAAAATTTGCAGCATGCCCATAGTGGACATTCGACGACGCATCTCAAAATAAAAAGCTATACAAATGGTAAATAAAAGAGATGTCGAGGTGTTCATTGTCTGCTTGTCCTGTCATTTTGATGTGGGATTGTTCCATGTCATCGGGCACGGAGGTACCCCGTTGGTTCTCGATGATACGTATATACTTACAATGACAAGAGCTTGCTTGGGACTCTAAGTAAAGTAGCATGAGGTTTGGGTACTCGTATTCACGGGACACGAGGTTTTCAACTTATGATTTGTCAAGCATATGCAGCATAAGTGTTCTCGCATTAACTTTAACCATTCAAGATGCTTATGATGGGGGCAATGAGAGCTCAAAGCCGGTAAGTATCATAATTTTTGAAGGTTTATAAAACTTGCAATCACTGCTTCCCTCCACGAAGGGCCTTTCTTTTACTTTTATGTTGAGTCTCCACCTTCTATCTTTATGCACCATTAAGAGAGCATAGTTGTCATTCTGAGTATAATGTGCATTGTCCCAAAGTTTTCATTGATTGATTCATGATCATGGTTTCACTTGTTATTAAATTATTTGTATCTAGTCGCCCTCTTAAACTTGAAGGTGTCCTATGCATTTATGTTTTGCTATTCCATGAGGGACAAGCTGAAAACCATTTACTATGTTTTTCCATATGATTTGAACACATGTTTGACTTTCATTGTTTCATTATTCATGATCTTTTGTTTGTGTTTCTTTTCATGTTATAACATGGTTGCTAAGTTTCTATTATCAAGATTATGTCTTTCATGCCCATGTTTAAAGTTCTTTGATCTCAGCACTCAATGCTTTACCTATATGATCAAGATTGTGATGGTGCATGTCACCTCAAAAATTATTTCTTTTGTTATCACTTACCTACTCGAGGACGAGCATGAGTTAAGCTTGGGGATGCTGATACGTCTCAAACGTATCTATAATTTTTGATGCTCCATGCTTGTTTTTACACCATTTGCATTGTGTTTCGTTACACTTCGTGCTATTTTTATGCGATTTCCGGAACTAACCTATTGACAAGATGCCACAGTGCCAGTTCCCTGTTTTCTGCTGTTTTTGTGTTTCAGAAAAGCTACACAGGAAATATTCTCGGAATTGGACAAAACCAAAGCCAGTCGCCCAGAATTTCACAGAAGTTTCCAGAGAACCGAAGAGGAGACAGAGTGGGGCCATGAGGGCCCCACACACCAGGGTGGTGCGACCCAGGCCCTGGCCACGCACCCTATGTGTGAGGTTGCCCTGGCAGCCCCCTGACGATGCCCCTTCACTTATATAAAGCCTCAGGACGGAAAACCCTAGGAGAGTCGGCAAAATTTCTAGAAGAGTTCCGCAGCTCCGCTGCCGCCGTCGACAAATTTCAGGGGACAGAAGTCTCTGTTCCGGCACCCTGCCAGGACGGGGAAGTGCCCCGGAGCCATCTCCATCGGTCTCCATCGCCGTCTCCATCGACCTCACCGCCATCTCTATCAACCTTGCTGTCTCCTATGATGAGGAGGGAGTAGTTCTCCCTCGGGTCTGAGGGCTCTACCGGTAGCTATGTGGTTCACCTCTCTCTCCCATGATGTGATCTTTATGTGATCGTGAGCTTTGTATCTAGTTGAATTGGTAGATGTTAGTATTCAGATATTATGCTACTCCTATGCTTTATTATTATACTCTCCGGACATACCTCGTATCATGGTGTAAAGGTGACTAGTGTGTGCATCATGTGTATCTTTTTGGTTAATGTCTCTATAAAATATTGGTGTTTGTTGGAACCATCTAGTGCATTCACGGTGATAGTGTGGGACAATCTAGTTTGGGTACATACGGACTTTGAGGAGTGCTTCGTAGCCCTACGCATGATTAGTGTTCGTTTTCCATTGGAGAACTGTTTTGAGTTGCATATTGATGATAGTATCTGTTGGTTCAATTATGTTATATTTGTTGGGAGTGTGTCCACTAGTGAAAGTATGATCCCTAGGCCTTGTTTCCAAGCATTGCACACCGTTTACTTACTGTTTTGTTACATGTTTGCTCGCAGCAATATTTATTTCAGATCACATTTACTACTTATAATCATCACAACTACTTGTATTTCACTATCTCGTCGCCGAACTAGTGCACCTATACATCTGACAAGTGTATTGGGTGTGTTGGGGACACAAGAGACTTTCTGTATCGTAATTGCTGGGTTGCTTGAGAGGGATAGCTTTGACCTCTTCCTCCCTGAGTTCGATAAACCTTGGGTGATCCACTTAAGGGAAACTTGCTGCTGTTCTACAAACCTCTGCACTTAGAGGCCCAACACTGTCTACAAGAACAGACGCGTGCGTAGACATCATCGTCCGTCTTTCAGATCAACCGCTTCAGAGGCTCCTGGCATGGGCAGTCAGGGCATCTTGTCAAAGGCACGGATCCATATTGCGGCCATGAAGAATGGGAGGTCGAAGAGAAACTAGACATCACCCGCCTGCCAGAGAAGGGCTGCCGCTGGCGGAGAAGAAGAACAATGGGGCGCGGGGAAAGAAAGGGGAAGCAATGGCACGGGCACAGGCGCGGGGCTGGCTCGGGCTCCCATTTTGCAACAGTCACCTGGGTAAGCTGTGGGTCTGGTGCGCTAACGTGGACAATTTGTGGGTCCCACGATGATCTGGATAAGTGGAGACGTGTCCACTGCGGGGCACCAACAACGGCCCCACTTGCCAGCACCAACCAACGGTCAACTAAACGGGATTCCTCCCGTCCGAGCTCCTTGTGAGGGTTTTAGACAAGGGCTTGGGCAAAACTGAGGAAAAACTAAGCTGCTGGGGAAAACTGAGCACAACTAAGGACCCGAGGGCACGAAAATAGAAATCCCTTAATAATAATAGCATCCTGCATGGTTGTCATCTTTATTGTGTTAAAGATTGTCACGCAAATACTTACATACAAAATTTTATAAAAGAGGATGCTTTACCAAAATATGACTGGTCTGATATGTGTTTCATTCTTATTAACAAAAAGGAGGAATCCTCCAAAGTTTCTTCTGTCGTTTCTGTCAATAAACCATATTATGTGGAGAAGCTTCCTTTCAAGCCTTTCCCTCCTAAAGAAGTGAAGAAGAAGAAGAAGAGGAGTAAAAGGAGAGAGGAAACAGTATCTTCCCCTAAGCATGTTGGTCCTATTATAGTTTTTGATGAGTCTGAACTTGATGGTGTTCCTATGCCTGTTGCCTATATTAGTGATCATGATTGGGAAAAGCACTCTACTTTTGATATTGAAAATCTCTTTGGTACCAACTCTGAAAATGATGGTGTTAATAATTGTTGTACCATTAGTGCTATCCATGTTCCTTCCAATGATGATATGTTTACATATGAACACACTTTGGAAGATAGCTATTCTATTGCTTATGATGATTACAATGATGAGTATAATATTTTCAGTTCACCTACTATTGAGGAGAGAACAAGGTATGATTACAATATGCCTCCTATTTTTGATGATTATGGTGATGAGAATAATTATTTTCTTGAATTTGCTCCTACTGGGATTTCGAAGAATGACTATGTTCATGCGGGGAGTATTAATTCTTTTATGCATGTGGCTCATGATAAGGATGTTTTATGTGATAGTTATATTGTTAATTCTATTCATAATGCTACTGAAAGTTATTATGAGAGAGAGAAACATGGTTTTATGGATCTCAACAATATTAAGTTTCCCCTCTTTTTGTTGGAATTCTTGAAATTGCACTTATTTTGCTTTCCTATGCTTGTTGCTTTGTGCTTTCATGACTTGTCTCTTTACAAGACCCTTTTTCATAGGAAGTGGTTTAGATATAAATTTGTTTCGTATTTGCTTTTTGACGCTCTCTCTTGCTTCAAGTTCTTTCCGGTACTTATGTGAGCATCTTCTCAAATTACTGCGCTTAGCTCAAAGGCGTTAAAGAAAAGCACTCTTGGGAGATAACCCAATGTTTTCTTTTCAGTACTTTTTCTTTTATTTGAGTCTTGGAAGTCATTACTACTGTAATGACCTCTCCTTATCATTTTTATTTCGTTTTTGTGCCAAGAGGAGCCTCTAATTTGAGGAAGGTAAGATTTGGGGAAGTTGTTATCCTGAAACAGATTTCTGCGTTGCACCATAAAAATTCGTGAAAATTCTCAGAACATCTTTTTGATCTGCTATTTCTTGTGCATGTTCCCTAGGTTATTTCCAAACTTTTATTAGTTTTGCACTTTTCTATTTGAGCAACAGAAGGTCCTCGAAAAAACGATCTTTGTCAGCTGTTCTGTTTTGACAGATTCTGCCACTATTTGTATTTGCCTCTCTATCACTTTCTTTTTGAGTTCTTTTGATCACAGAACTTTTGAGGAAGTTGCTATAGTATCTTATGATTTAATGGATGGTATATTTGAGTTTGAAACTGAACCAAAAGAGTAGATTTATTATCATGCTTATACTAATGTTGCTAATAGAATTGTGTGAAGTTTTGTATGAAGGAAGTTTTCAAGTGTTGGGAATGGAGAGTGATGAGATGAGATGAAGTATGGACAAAAGCTCAAGCTTGGGGATGCCCATGTCACCCCAAGAAATATACAATAGGTACAAGCGTCAAAGCTTGGGGATGCCCCGAGGCACCCCTTCTTCATCGGCAAAAATCAGGTCACCTTTCAAGACACTATATTTTTATTGCTTCATGTTCTATGCGTTTTTCTTGGAGCTCTTTACTTTTGCTTTCAGTTTTCTTTTGTTTTGTTTGCTGCAATAAATGGTTTGATCACATCATGTTTGTTTTGGAGAGAGCCATATTCCATTTTTCATTGCCAAGAACACTCTAGTTTTCACTCTTATTGCTCAACGAGTGTTCTCTTTTTCTAGTACCGCATTTATCTTTTGTTTTTCGCCTTGATTTTTGTTCAGATGTTTTTATATCTTTGTATCAAGGTGCATTTAGACCACTGGTCTAAGTTTGTTTTCATCAAAAGAGTTGTTTCAAAAAGGTTTGAATGGTGTTGGAAAAGAGAAAAAGTTTCATGACTATAGTGGTATAAATGGGAGCTTGTTTAGACTGCGACTTAGACTTTTGCATGTCATGCTTGATGTCATTTTGATAGTATGCTTAGTAGTTTTTGCTGTAGCATGACTTGTCTCAAATGACTGTGATTGCTTAATGAGCCTTTGAAAAAAAATATGCGTTGTTTTTATTATATGGGAGCATGTTATTGTGGTTTTCTCCTTTGATGCTTTATTTGGGTTGACTTGGCGCATGCTTACAACATGTTTGACTCTAAAAAGTCGCCATAATCCTATATGATCATTTGGTTTTTGACTTGTGATACCACTTTATGCTTCGGTTAATGATGTTTTGTCGCTATGCATGATTATGACCGTTATTGCTCTCTTAGTTGGTCGCTCCCAGTCTTTTGCTAGCCTTCATTTTGTACTGAGTATGAGCTCTACTCGTGCATCCAACTCCCAAAAACCAAGTTTTCCAATGTGTCCACCATACATACCTATTAGCAAATTGCTATTCCAAGTACATTCGACTTGCTTTTATCTATCCTTCAAATTAAACTTTTTTGGTGATATGTGAAAATTAGTCAGTAAAGCTCTCACGAACCTGACGACACACTTTACTTTTCTCGCTTTTAATAATTTTGACCATTGTGGCTCTCTTATGTCGACGTTATGCTTGCAAGTTGTAAGTTGGAAATTAGCCCAGCCATGCCATCATGGGGCAAGCTTTCAACATTGCACTTTCTTTCATTTAGTTGATATCGTGATCTTTTGTTTATGGATACTCGTGATGTGAAATAAGCTGGAAACTTGTGAGCTCATGGAGTTTGTATATGTGTTAGAGAAACGCCTGGGCAGCTAATCTAAGCCATGCATCATTCATGATGGAAATTTACAACATGCCCATAGTGGACATTCGACGACACATCTCACAATAAAAAGCTATACCAATGGTAAATAAAAGAGATACGGAGGTTTTCATTGTCTGTTTGTCTTATCATTTTGATGTCGGCTTATTCCATGTCATCGGGCAGGAGGTACCCCGTTGGCGTTCTCAATGATACATGCATGCTTACAATGACAAGAACTTGCTTGCGACCTAAGTCGAGTAGCATGAGGTTTGGGTATTCGTACTTCACGGGACACGAGATTTTCAACTTATGATTTGTTAAGCATATGCTTCATAATTGTACTCGCATTAACCTTAACCACTCAAGATGCCTATGATGGGGTCAATCAGAGCTCAAAGCTAGTAAGTATCATAATTTTTGGAGGTTTATAAAACTTGCAATCACTGCTTCCCTCTGTGAAGGGCCTTTCTTTTACTTTTATGTTGAGTCTCCACCTTCTACCTTTATGCACCGTCTAAGAGAGCATAGTTGTCATTCTGAGTTTAATGTGCATAGTCCCAAAATTTATCATTGAGTGATTCATGATTATGGTTTTGCTTGTTCTTAAATTATTTGTATCTAGTCACCCTCTTAAACTTGAAGGTGTCCTATGCATTTATGTTTTGCTACTCCATGAGGGACAAGCTGAAAACCACTTTGCTATGTTTTTCTATATGGTTGAAACACACACTTGACTTTCAATGTTTCATTACTCATGATCTTTTGTTTGTTTCTTTTCATGTTATAGCATGGTTGCTAAGTTTTATTGTCAAGATTATGTCTCTTATGCCCATGTTTTAAGTACTTTGATCTCAGCACTCAATGCTTTACATCATTGATCAAGATTGTGTTGGTGCATGTCACCTCAAATTTTTTTTTGTTATCACTTACCTACTCGATGATGAGCAGGAGTTAAGCTTGGGGATGCTTGATACGTCTCAAACGTATCTATAATTTTTGATGCTCCATGCTTGTTTATGCACCATTTGCTTTGTGTTTTGTTACACTTCGTGGCGTTTTTATGCATTTTCCAGAACTAACCTATTGACAAGATGCCATAGTGCCAGTTCCCTGTTTTCTGCTGTTTTTGTGTTTTAGAAAAGCTACACGGGAAATATTCTTGGAATTGGACGAAACAAAAGCCGAAACTTCTATTTTTCCCGGACGTATGATGAAGACCGAAGGAGAGCCAGAGGGGGGCCAGGGGGCCACCACACCACATGGTGGCACGGGTGACCCCTGGGGCGCGCCACCTCATGGTGTGTGGGCCCTGGCCGCCCTCTAACGCCGCCTCTCCGCCTATATAAAGCCTCTGACTCCGAAACCCTAAATGAATCGGCAATTTTCCAGAAGAAGTCCCGCAGATCTGCCGCCACCACCGACGAATTTCGGGGGACAGAAGTCTCTGTTCCGGCAGCCTGCCGAGACGGGGAAGTGCCCCCGGAGCCATCTCCATCGACGCCATCGCCTCCATCGCCGTCTCCATCGACTTCACCACCGTCTCCACCAACATTGTTGTCTCCTATGATAAGGAGAGAGTAGTTCTCCTCCGGGGCTGAGGGCTCTACCGGTAGCTATGTGGTCCATCTCTCTCTCCCATGATGTGATCTATATGTGATCATGAGCTTTGTATCTAGTTGAATTGGTAGATGCTATTCTTCAGATATTATGCTACTCCCATGCTTTATTATTGTAATCTCCGGAGACACCTTGTACCATGATGTGAAGGTGACTGTGTGCACATTGTGTGTGTCTTTTTGGTTAGTGTCTCTATAAATTGTTGGTGTTTGTTGGAACCATCTAGTGCACTCAAGGTGACAGTGTGGGGCAATCTAGTTTGGGGAAATGTGAACTAGTGTTTGTTATCCATTGTAGAATAGATTAGAGTAGCATAGTGAAGATAGTTATTTATGTGTTCAATTATGTTATCTTTGTTGAGAGTGTAACATCCCAAGATTTTATCAAATTTTGGAGGGAAATTTTTGCTTTTTGTATTGTTGCATTGATTGAAATTTCACAGGGATTTAAAACTTTTTGAGTCTATTTGAAAGCTTTATTAGAAAACTATTTTAAACTTTCTATTATTTTCTTGAAGGACTTCTTTGAGAAAGATCAAGTATCAAAATACTATTTTCTATCCCTTATTCAAACCTATGCAAGCTTGCTTGCAAAGGAGTGAATCACAAATGTGTTTTATTTAGTAAAGATGGTATTTTTTTGAAGAACTATGTTTGAAAGATAATTTCAAACATTATTTTATAAAGTATTATCTCTTATTTAAAAGGATTATTTTCAAACCCTAATCCAACATATTGCTTTATGCATGTTGGCCAATTTAAAAGGATCTTCTTGAAAATGATTTTTGTTCATGAAAAATGTCCCATTACTGTTTTAAATTGTAGTGATGAATTTTACAAAAATTTAGAAATTGGTTTGATCTTGTTTGGATAATGTATGCAAAAGATACAAAAGAAATAAGAAAACAGAAAAAGAAAAGAGGAAAGGAAAAGAAAAATATAAAACGGACCCCGGGGAACCCTTCGGCCCAGTAGGGGAAATCAGCCCGCAGCCCAGGAAAGAAACCAAACCGGTACCCTCTATTTCCTATCCCTCTCACTGACGCGTGGACCCCACCAGTCAGGCCACGTCAGCGTCTTCCTCCTCCAGCCGAAATCACGCCCGAGCCGCCGTTACTCCTCCCATCAATTCCTCCTTAATCCTTGCCAGTTTCAGCACCTAGTCATGCCTATAAAGTGCGCCGCATCCTCCTCTCCGTTTCCCCTCTGAAAAATTTGCCAAAACGCCGCCAGGCCGCCGGGTCCGAACTCCAATAGATCTCGCCGGAGAAGATCTACGGGACACCATCGAATACAAGGGTGCCGTCATCCCCGACCCTTCCAAACCCTCTCATCCCTCTCACCTTGAACCACCGGCCTTCCTTGACCTCTTACCTAATTTGCAGGATCACCAGAGGAACCGGGAGGCTTCGCCGGAGCTCCACCAAGGCCGCACCACTCCGGCCGAGCACCACCGCTTTTCCAGGAAGAGCCGATATACGGCGTCACCACTATCGGAATCACATAGTTGCTCCGCGCCTCGTCGACCACCTTCTCGACACCGGAGGCCGTCAGAACATCGCCGGACATCACTTCCTGTGCCGCCTCATCGCCGGCGTTGACCGAATCCCGGTGAGCACACAAGAACTCACTCCCAGCCCTTAGATCTCGATCTCGCGGTCCACAATAGTTCACTTACCGAATCGGTTTCAACCAACCTGGGCCATTAGATCCCCTTTAGATCCTGCGGTTCAGAAAGCCTATCCTCCCGAACCGGTACGGGCCTATCAGATCAAGCCACGTGTAGGCTCCCGGTTAAAACAGAAATCGAATTAGAATTTCAAATCAGATTCCAACTGAATCTTCAAAAATTCATATCTTTCGTTTCATAGGTCCAAAAATAGCAAATAATATCTCGTTGGAATCCTTAGAACATGTAAAATTCAGCAGTACCATAAAATCTTATATTTTATGGGTTCGATTTGAAACTATTTTCAAATTGGAATCAAACCTTCTGTTAGCTTGCTAAATTCATATCTTTTAAACCAAGTATCCAAAAATTACAAATTTGTAGTCTCTGGAATCCTCTCAACTTGTAGAACATCATAGGATCAATAAAATCCAAAATTGATACGTGCACACACTTTGTGTATTCAAATTTGTCCAAATCACTATTTTGGTGATAAATCAATTTCTATAACTTATTTTAGAGTGATTCCAATTGCAGTGACTTTGTATTACTGCAAGCTATCTAGTATCATCACTCCCATAATTTCTTGAATCACTTCACAATTATTCAAATTCTAATATGAGAATTTGAGTAGTTCCTATATAGATAAATTCCATTTCTATTTCAATTAATAATTCCTTCTACCATAGCAAATCTCATAATCATACCTGGTCATCAATGTTATCTGAATAACATCTTGATCAAGATCATATCTACTTAGACCTATCTTGTCTAGTTCACACATATTCAAATTACAATTGTGTTGTTTGAGTAAAGTGTGACACATCTCAATCCTAGATTCTATGCTTGCTATCCTTGTAGTGTTGATCAAATCAACATTATGGCACCTATTTGACACTCCTTGTACCTAATAGAAACCTTAAACCATAATCTCAAATGTTATCTACCCATACTCAATCATCTGTTCACCTGATCCTGATATCATGTGTAGAACTATTCAATTAACAAATGAGTTAATTGAGTAACTCAATGTTTCATGAATCCTTGACCCATACCTTGTCCAACTAGACATATTTTGTCTAATTCATATTATACTCAAATTGCAATTGTGCTACTTGAGTAGAATATGAATGCATCTCAAACGTAGATTTTGATAATGTGGTGTTATTATAACCCATACCATAGTATGTGTTATACACCATGTTGAACATTGAACCATTTGAGCCATGTCCCCCAAAATCAATCATTTATACCTAATCCAATGCTTACCTAGTTTTGTTCACATGTATTGAACTATTCAACTTGCAAATGTGCCAATTGAGTAGTTCAAACATTCTTAAAACCTAGCCTAGTGCCTAAGTGCGATATATGCTATTTAAAGAATAAATGTTGTTACACTTATTCAAATAGTATAGTGGTTGCACTATCCCACACCTATGTGATCTATTACACATGAACTATCCTAAAACTCATATATGCTTTAATAAAGCATAAAAGCTTCATCAATCATATTATGCCTAAACCAATTCTCTCTCAGATCATATTGATCTCTCCCAACTAAGCTCTCCGATCCATATCTCACAAATCATGATCCTTTACCATATCTTTCTTGTCATAACATCTCAATAAACCAAATTGTTAAACAAACAATTCTTTCAATTGTTTGATTGTATTGGTATGGTGTGTTTATGGTATGTTATTTCTGTGCTATAGTTTGTGCGAAGAGCTACGTGCTTAGTTGAGAGAAGCGAAACGTCGTGATCTTCAAAAAGGCAAGTGACACACATATCCCCTACCTATTTTTACTACTGCATTAGTGTGATTCAGTAGTATGCATGATAGGTGAAATGTTCAACTGTTTTGTCAAATGCTTAGATCCTAGTAGTGTGTAGCTACCCCTCAAACCCCACCTGTTAGGATGCTAAATACTTTGAAAAATATTGATGCCATGCTTGTTTTGAACTGGTACAAAATTAAAACTTCAACCAAATGAAACACCTGGGTGGATTGGTTTGATAAGATGAGGCGAGGTAGGTGGGTTCTGGGACGCATGCCTTGTAAGAGGATGTGGGAACAGAATACCGCTCGGGATGGCCACCCAGGAACAAAGAGATGGCTATGTCTTCCATGCTTAGTGTACTTCCAGTGCAGCCTTATGACATTATGGGCTCTGTCTTGACTGATTAGATGTGGGAGTGCGACTTGTGTGCAAGAAGATGGTGGTAGATGAATTATAGGTTGGGAGCGGATCTTGCCAGTTAGTTGCCCTCTCCTCTAAAAGGTCTCGTTTCATTTTATGTATGGGCATAAAATGAATCGTAAGGTGAAAGTGCACAACCCTTGCAAGGTGTTTAAACTAATCGATTAGCCGTGTCCTCGGTTATGGACAGTTGAGTCTCTAGACATGGAATGTACGGAAGAATCTCATCACCATTTCAGAATGATTAAAACTTGAATAGTGGCTACTTAGGGCTACACACCTGACTATCAACTCAGGACTTGTGTAGTTGTCTTCGCCTAAGGGTCCTCACCAATCCCAAGACTAGCTACTCAGGGCTACACACCTGGCTATCAACCCAGGATTTGTGTAGTTGTCTTCGCCTGAGGGTTATCCTGGTCTTGTCGAGTAACTACTCAGGGCTACACACATGGCCATCAACCCAGGATTTGTGTGGTTGTCTTTGCCTGGGGGTTATCTTGACCTTTAAAAATCTTGAATGTTTAATAAAAGGTTTAAAAAGGATTTTAGGATAAAATTGGCTTTATGCAAATCAGCCTATGAGATCCACCAGCCAAATGTCATGTAGTATAGTCTTTCCACAAAATGCCACCAAATATGTGTCATTTGCCAGTACATCATTGTACTGACCCCTCTGGGGCTGCATATTCAAATGTGCAGGTTCTATTTCGAGTAAGGAACCAGGAGTAGGATCTCGAGACTACATTCCAACATGTCTGCCTGTGGCACGTGATGAAGAATGGAGGCTCACTGCAACTATGCCTTATGTTGTGTACTCGTAAGGTTGAAGACCTATGTAACTGGATTTACGTTGTAATATTGATGCTATTGCAATGATTACTTATTTTGTACTGTGGTGCTATCTACTGATCCAGGGAATGGCACAGATACATAGGAGTTCTGCCTTTAGCAAAAGGCAGGGCGTTACAGAATGGTATCAGAGCATAGTGTTGCCTGTAGGATCGAGACCCTAGGTTTGGAATTAGAAATAGGAAGACCCTAGGATGAAATTCTCCATCTCATCTTACTTCTAATTATTAAAGAAAAATGTTTGCATTTTGAACTCCTTGTATTCTCTCCTACTTCCTCTCCAAATGTTTCCAAATACTATAGCTGACCCTACCCCGAAATCATCAACAAAGGATAGAAGATCACAATGTGCCAGAAGTGTGAGACTGATACTCCATACACTTCCCCTGACTCAACATGAAGATTTACATTGAAGGCCAAACGAAGAACTTGGAGGAAGACTCAAATGCAACTTGCACAACTCGAGAAGATGAATCCAGGAAGTAGAGAAGAAACTAGAAGTTCACAAGCGAGTAATAGACAAGACCACCAATAATTCTTGTTTATAGAACCAACGACGTTGTAATAATCTAATGATCATACCAAATTGGGGTATGACCATACTAGATTATTAGTGTTTGACATAAATTGCTAGATGTGATGAATGTTTGTTAGATATTGCTTGTAAGATGAATTGTCTTGATCTGTTGTTGTTGGGTAGGAACCTTCTTTAGATCCCTTCTATCTAATATCATCTATGCTAAGACCTAAACCTGTCCTAAACACAAACAGACGCATCCTCAACGCCAGAACAATCACAACAACCCTCAGTTGGAGTTAGCAATGCAACAGTTAGTTGAAGCTCACACAGGAATGATGCGGGTGATGACTCAGAATATGGTGAATCGCGATAGTGAAGAGCTACCCCCAGGAGTGCAGCAAGTACTAAATGATCATTCACGAATAGTACAAATGATGTCCCAGATGGTGGCTAGTACCTATAATAGCCTGCCACAAGATGAGCATGGTGGAAAGCCAACACAAGTTGATGCTGAGATGACACAGCAAGCCTGTAAGAGATGTGGAGAAATAGGACACACCTCTAAGGACTGTCATGAAGGGTGTCCCTACTGTGATACAAGTCACCCAATTGGAGAATGTCCCATGAGCCAAGTTACTTGTTTCCTATGTGAAGGAACCAATCATGTTCCTATTGAGTGCAAGTTTTATTCCACGGTGCAACGAATGAATCAACAAGCCAAGGATAGAATGAGCCAACTACTAAGAAAGACCCCTGAAGATGGAAGTCCCAAGATGAAAGTGGACTTGAAAGTCATGGAAACAACACACAACCCTACCACCAAGTGTTGCTACTCATGTGAAGAAGAAGGACACTTGTCTGGAAATTGCTCTAGAAAACGAGAAAGGTTTCCCACAACTATGGTAGAATATGAAGAGAATGAAGTAAGAGATCTCCTAGCCTTAGAGGTACCCAAAAAGAAGAAGAAGATGATAAAGAAGAAAGACAATAGCAAGGTGCAGTGCTTCAATTGCAGGGAACTTGGACATTATGCGAGGGAATGTCCAGAACCAAACATGCAAAGGGGAACAAATCTGGTCACTTGTCAGAAATGCAACCAAAAGGGACACTATGCGGATAAATGTTCAGAGACTGGTACCTCAAGACTTCAGTGAACTGGAATAACCGAAGGATGCTGTAAAATACAAGGAGAAGACACAACAAGATGTAGCCAATTTGGAAGAACTTGTATGCCATTACTGCCTTGTAATAAATATTGTAAGGACTTGTAAGAGTTAAGGACAACCTGGTTCAATGAATTATACTTCTCAATGAGATGGCAAGCCGAAGGATTTGTAACTCAATAGTTAATGCCATACGATAGAGTTTGCGCAAAAACCCTAGCTAAGGAACGATAGATTCATTTTAAAAATTTAGATTTGAAACACAGGTTCTCATTTCAAGAAAATTTTGGCAAAGCAAGTGAGGTTGACCAAGAGTTAGAATACGAGGTTTGCAAGCCATGTATGAAGTAATGATTTGGGTGCAGGATGGATTGATCACCATTCCTACTACTCTTATTATTCGCTCTCATAATGTTGGTTTTACACACCTAGAGAGACATACCTACATAAGAGACGACATCGTTAAACCATAACCTTAGGAGGATAATATGTTATATCCCTTATAGTGAGCCAGTGTGGCCCAAAACGTAGGAATACGGTGAGAATGTTTTGGTATTTGAACGGCTACGCGAATCAGAAACGTTTTGCTCAGTGGGCCTTAAATGCGAAGACTGTTCAGTTTCGGCTGCTGCCTGTACGATTCACCTTCCCGACCCTTCGTTTCGACTCCCCATGCGGCCTGTTCGACTACCTCCCTGAGCCTATAAAAGAGGGTTCACCCCTCTCCAGAGAGTCACAACAGAGACACCACCACCAACTATGAGATTTCCTCCTAATTCCACAGCCTTACGCCACTGAAGTCTACCCCATCCCGACCTGCGATGTTATGAGACAACTCTCCAAATCCCTGAAACTACTTTCCTGCCCATGAGAGTTTCGTCAGAACCATTTTCCTTGCAAAGGAGTTCACCTTTGAGATATGATCAAGTTGTTCAGCGCCTTTCAACAACTACGAAGACGGTTGCTAAAGGAATTCTTAAGGACCATCTGGTACGTGTGGCAAGTAGCACGACTTGCTCCGGTAACTTGAATGGGTTCAACAATGCTGGTTATAAGGCAACCTTCCGTCCCTTAAAGGTGCAAGTACCTCTTATAGAGTCCACCTTGTTTACCCCTATGAAATGCATGAGAAGACTACAGAGAGATGTCATCCTAATTCATTGGGATGTGTGGTCTCATCATGTTCGCGGGACAAGCATGCAGTACTTGACACTGAGTCATCTTTTGAGATTCTGGAATGAAAATCAGCTAAAAAGCAACAAGGAGTATGGTGATGGCCTGTATGCTATCTTAGCCTTGGTGAGGACAGACCAAGAAAAGACTAGATACACATCCTTAGACGATGTGGACTACCTTGTTGAGGACAACGCGATGGATGATATCTGCTTATCACCAGAATTGGATGGAACCATTGGTATGCCCACTTTTGAACATAGTTGTGGACATCAGAACTTCTGAGAAGAGCGAATTCGAGGAAAATGACACAACGATGAATGCAAGCTGGGAACAAAATGCAAGTGCCTAAGGAAGTATCAAGATACCACCAAGAGGAATTTTTCTTTTAAGGGTGGTAGCCACCCAGATAACCTAAACCCACTTACTTTCTAGCCTCTTCCAATCTCGAGGACGAGATTTCTTTTAAGGGTGGTAGTCTGTAACATCCCAAGATTTTATCAAATTTTGGAGGGAAATTTTTGCTTTTTGTATTGTTGCATTGATTGAAATTTCACAGGGATTTAAAACTTTTTGAGTCTATTTGAAAGCTTTATTAGAAAACTATTTTAAACTTTCTATTATTTTCTTGAAGGACTTCTTTGAGAAAGATCAAGTATCAAAATACTATTTTCTATCCCTTATTCAAACCTATGCAAGCTTGCTTGCAAAGGAGTGAATCACAAATGTGTTTTATTTAGTAAAGATGGTATTTTTCGAAGAACTATGTTTGAAAGATAATTTCAAACATTATTTTATAAAGTATTATCTCTTATTTAAAAGGATTATTTTCAAACCCTAATCCAACATATTGCTTTATGCATGTTGGCCAATTTAAAAGGATCTTCTTGAAAATGATTTTTGTTCATGAAAAATGTCCCATTACTGTTTTAAATTGTAGTGATGAATTTTACAAAAATTTAGAAATTGGTTTGATCTTGTTTGGATAATGTATGCAAAAGATACAAAAGAAATAAGAAAACAGAAAAAGAAAAGAGGAAAGGAAAAGAAAAATATAAAACGGACCCCGGGGAACCCTTCGGCCCAGTAGGGGAAATAAGCCCGCAGCCCAGGAAACAAACCGAACCGGTACCCTCTATTTCCTATCCCTCTCACTGACGCGTGGACCCCACCAGTCAGGCCACGTCAGCGTCTTCCTCCTCCAGCCGAAATCACGCCCGAGCCGCCGTTACTCCTCCCATCAATTCCTCCTTAATCCTTGCCCGTTTCAGCACCTAGTCATGCCTATAAAGTGCGCCGCACCCTCCTCTCCGTTTCCCCTCTGAAAATTTTGCCAAAACGCCGCCAGGCCGCCGGGTCCGAACTCCAATAGATCTCGCCGGAGAAGATCTACGGGACACCATCGAATACAAGGGTGCCGTCATCCCCGACCCTTCCAAACCCTCTCATCCCTCTCACCTTGAACCACCGGCCTTCCTTGACCTCTTACCTAATTTGCAGGATCACCAGAGGAACCGGGAGGCTTCGCCGGAGATCCCCCAAGGCCGCACCACTCCGGCCGAGCACCACCGCTTTTCCAGGAAGAGCCGATATACGGCGTCACCACTATCGGAATCACGTCGTTGCTCCAAACCTCGTCGACCACCTTCTCGACACCGGAGGCCGTCAGAACATCGCCGGACATCACTTCCTGTGCCGCCTCATCGCCGGCGTTGACCGAATCCCGGTGAGCACACAAGAACTCACTCCCAGCCCTTAGATCTCGATCTCGCGGTCCACAATAGTTCACTTACCGAATCGGTATCAACCAACCTGGGCCATTAGATCCCCTTTAGATCCTGCGGTTCAGAGAGCCTATCCTCCCGAACCGGTACGGGCCTATCAGATCAAGTCACGTGTAGGCTCCCGGTTAAAACAGAAATCGAATTAGAATTTCAAATCAGATTCCAACTGAATCTTCAAAAATTCATATCTTTCGTTTCATAGGTCCAAAAATAGCAAATAATATCTCGTTGGAATCCTTAGAACATGTACAATTCAGCAGTACCATAAAATCTTATATTTTATGGGTTCAATTTGAAACTATTTTCAAATTGGAATCAAACCTTCTGTTAGCTTGCTAAATTCATATCTTTTAAACCAAGTATCCAAAAATTACAAATTTGTAGTCTCTGGAATCCTCTCAACTTGTAGAACATCATAGGATCAATAAAATCCAAAATTGATACGTGCACACACTTTGTGTATTCAAATTTGTCCAAATCACTATTTTGGTGATAAATCAATTTCTATAACTTATTTTAGAGTGATTCCAATTGCAGTGACTTTGTATTACTACAAGCTATCTAGTATCATCACTCTCATAATTTCTTGAATCACTTCACAATTATTCAAATTCTAATATGAGAATTTGAGTAGTTCCTATATAGATAAATTCCATTTCTATTTCAATTAATAATTCCTTCTACCATAGCAAATCTCATAATCATACCTGGTCATCAATGTTATCTGAATAACATCTTGATCAAGATCATATCTACTTAGACCTATCTTGTCTAGTTCACACATATTCAAATTACAATTGTGTTGTTTGAGTAAAGTGTGACACATCTCAATCCTAGATTCTATGCTTGCTATCCTTGTAGTGTTGATCAAATCAACATTATGGCACCTATCTGACACTCCTTGTACCTAATAGAAACCTTAAACCATAATCTCAAATGTTATCTACCCATACTCAATCATCTATTCACCTGATCCTGATATCATGCGTAGAACTATTCAATTAACAAATGAGTTAATTGAGTAACTCAATGTTTCATGAATCCTTGACCCATACCTTGTCCAACTAGACATATTTTGTCTAATTCATATTATACTCAAATTGCAATTGTGCTACTTGAGTAGAATATGAATGCATCTCAAACCTAGATTTTGATAATGTGGTGTTATTATAACCCATACCATAGTATGTGTTATACACCATGTTGAACATTGAACCATTTGAGCCATGTCCCCCAAAATCAATCATTTATACCTAATCCAATGCTTACCTAGTTTTGTTCACATGTATTGAACTATTCAACTTGCAAATGTGTCAATTGAGTAGTTCAAACATTCTTAAAACCTAGCCTAGTGCCTAAGTGCGATATATGCTATTTAAAGAATAAATGTTGTTACACTTATTCAAATAGTATAGTGGTTGCACTATCCCACACCTATGTGATCTATTACACATGAACTATCCTAAAACTCATATATGCTTTAATAAAGCATAAAAGCTTCATCAATCATATTATGCCTAAACCAATTCTCTCTCAGATCATATTGATCTCTCACAACTAAGCTCTCCGATCCATATCTCACAAATCATGATCCTTTACCATATCTTTCTTGTCATAACATCTCAATAAACCAAATTGTTAAACAAACAATTCTTTCAATTGTTTGATTGTATTGGTATGGTGTGTTTATGGTATGTTATTTCTGTGCTATAGTTTGTGCGAAGAGCTACGTGCTTAGTTGAGAGAAGCGAAACGTCGTGATCTTCAAAAAGGCAAGTGACACACATATCCCCTACCTATTTTTACTACTGCATTAGTGTGATTCAGTAGTATGCATGATAGGTGAAATGTTCAACTGTTTTGTCAAATGCTTAGATCCTAGTAGTGTGTAGCTACCCCTCAAACCCCACCTGTTAGGATGCTAAATACTTTGAAAAATATTGATGCCATGCTTGTTTTGAACTGGTACAAAATTAAAACTTCAACCAAATGAAACACCTGGGTGGATTGGTTTGATAAGATGAGGCGAGGTAGGTGGGTTCTGGGACGCATGCCTTGTAAGAGGATGTGGGAACAGAATACCGCTCGGGATGGCCACCCAGGAACAAAGAGATGGCTATGTCTTCCATGCTTAGTGTACTTCCAGTGCAGCCTTATGACATTATGGGCTCTGTCTTGACTGATTAGATGTGGGAGTGCGACTTGTGTGCAAGAAGATGGTGGTAGATGAATTATAGGTTGGGAGCGGTTATGGACAGTTGAGTCTCTAGACATGGAATGTACGGAAGAATCTCCTCTAAAAGGTCTCGTTTCATTTTATGTATGGGCATAAAATGAATCGTAAGGTGAAAGTGCACAACCCTTGCAAGGTGTTTAAACTAATCGATTAGCCATGTCCTCGGTTATGGACAGTTGAGTCTCTAGACATGGAATGTACGGAAGAATCTCATCACCATTTCAGAATGATTAAAACTTGAATAGTGACTACTTAGGGCTACACACCTGACTATCAACTCAGGACTTGTGTAGTTGTCTTCGCCTAAGGGTCCTCACCAATCCCAAGACTAGCTACTCAGGGCTACACACCTGGCTATCAACCCAGGATTTGTGTAGTTGTCTTCGCCTGAGGGTTATCCTGGTCTTGTCGAGTAACTACTCAGGGCTACACACCTGGCCATCAACCCAGGATTTGTGTGGTTGTCTTCGCCTGGGGGTTATCTTGACCTTTAAAAATCTTGAATGTTTAATAAAAGGTTTAAAAAGGATTTTAGGATAAAATTGGCTTTATGCAAATCAGCCTATGAGATCCACCAGCCAAATGTCATGTAGTATAGTCTTTCCACAAAATGCCACCAAATATGTGTCATTTGCCAGTACATCATTGTACTGATCCCTCTGGGGCTGCATATTCAAATGTGCAGGTTCTATTTCGAGTAAGGAACCAGGAGTAGGATCTCGAGACTACATTCCAACATGTCTGCCTGTGGCACGTGATGAAGAATGGAGGCTCACTGCAACTATGCCTTATGTTGTGTACTCGTAAGGTTGAAGACCTATGTAACTGGATTTACGTTGTAATATTGATGCTATTGCAATGATTACTTATTTTGTACTGTGGTGCTATCTACTGATCCAGGGAATGGCACAGATACACAGGAGTTCTGCCTTTAGCAAAAGGCAGGGCATTACAGAGAGTGTCCACTAGTGAAAGTATGATCCCCAGGCCTTGTTTCTAAGCATTGAAACACCATTTACATTCAGTTTTGTTACATGTTTGCTCACAGCAATATTTATTTCAGATTACATCTACTACTTATAACAATCCATATTACTTGTATTTTACTATCTCTTCGCCGAACTAGTGCACCTATATATCTGACAAGTGTATTGGGTGTGTTGGGGACACAAGAGACTTCTTGTATCGTAATTGCAGGGTTGCTTGAGAGGGATAGCTTTGACCTCTTCCTCCCTGAGTTCGATAAACCTTGGGTGATCCACTTAAGGGAAACTTGCTGCTGTTCTACAAACCTCTGCACTTGGAGGCCCAACACTGTCTACAATAACAGACGCGTGCGTAGACATCAATGAGTTATTCCGATGATGATGAGTCGTTAAAAAATGACCCGAAAGGTGCCAAACTCATATAAAGAAATGTGAAGTTCTATGTTCGAGCAAACGCTATTGATATTGGATTAAATTTGATGAACCATTCAAAACATACCTTGGCCCACATTTGGGCCCATCTAGGCCGTATATAGGTGGGTTGGGTCCCATTGTCCATGTGGCTCCAGGGGCTTTTGGTGCGACTTGGATCCCATACCCGGGCCATGGAGTGGCTAAGGTGCCAGATTCATGCTAGGTTGGCATAGATCCTGGTAGCCCCATTTTCAGGTGCTATGGATTCCACTTGTAGGTATGTCTTGGATCTCGCATTTCGAGGGCTGGTTGGAAGGCCTAGACCTCTCATCTCCGCTCATGTGGACTTACCGTGGTGGTGTTTGTTGCGCCACGGGTGTGAGGTCACGTATGGTGGGGTGGCGGCCTCACAAGGTGGACTACACGGTGGACTCTATAATGAGCAATGGCTCGGTGTTTATGCCATTTTATTTGGCCAAGTGGATGGAGAGGAGTGGGCATTAGGGGATCGTTGTGTTGGCGCTTTGGCAAAAGCATTTCCGAGATCCTATTCTGCAAGCCAAGATCAGGGATACTGGGCGGTGTGAAATACAGGGTGTGGTGCAAATGTTTTTTTGGTGAATACTCAGCTGTCCGGTGCCAACGGTGGCGATGCTTAAGGAGTGTTGTAAACCTCCCGAGGGCATTTTTGTGGTACCTTCTAGGGCAAAAGCTCAACACTCTGGTGCCAATGGCAGCGATGTCTGCTAAGTTGTAACCCTCTTGGGGCTGATTATTGTGGATCTCCAGTATCCCTCAGTCTCGTTCTGGTATCTTCGGGGAAATTCAGTTTTATTATCTCTGATCTACTTTATAAGAGGGTCTCCTTGTCACTTTATATTGGTCTGGGCATCGTTTGACTTTAGTTATAAAGCGGGAGGGAAACGGTTTCGAGCAAGAAATATTAGCATGGAAGAAAAACTTGTTAACAATCGCTCTCAAAGAACAATGGAACGGACTAAAAGTTAGCTGATTGGAGAACTACCAATGAGATGCTATCTCAAAGCCCAGCAAGACCGGTCCCAAAAAAGGGAAAAAAGCAGGATCTGAATTTGGCAGCTTAGGGAGCATGGGAGGTGGACTAGTGTTCAGAGAAGGTGTTAGGACATAGACATGCAAATAAGATTAGAGACTTTATGGTTATTTGGAGCAAAGGAATTTCAGTCCATAGGAATTTATTCTATGTGGACTACCAGAAATTTTGGGGTATTCTGAAGAAAGATTTAATAAATTTCTTTGTTAGTTTATAGAAGGGCGAACTACCTTCGTTTCACTTAGATTGTGGGACAATAATCCTTCTATGTAAGAAGGAAAACGCGTTTCAAACTCAACAATATCGTCCCATTTTCTTATTGAATGTTAGTCTTAAGTTTTTTCACCAAGGTTGGTACCAATCGTATAACTCTTATAGACACTATGATCAAACCAACTCAAACGGCTTTTATGCCTGGGAGGCATATGTTAGAGGAAGTGGTTATTCTACATGAGACTATGCATGAACTTCGTATGAAGAAAATGGACATAGTTCTTTTTAAAATTGGCTTAAAAAATCGTATGATAAGGTTAATGATCTTTCCTACAACAAGGCTTGCTTATGAAGGGTTTTGACCCAACTTGGTATGAATGAATAAAATGTTTTGTGGAAAAAGGGAGTGTGGGGATTAAACTGAATGAGGACATTGGTCATTATTTTCAAACCAAGAAAGGTTTATGACAAGGTGATCCATTATGTCCTATTCTTATTAATATTGTTGCGGATATGCTAGCTATCCTAATTGCCAGGAGCTAAGGAGGATGGGCAAGTTGAGGGTCTTATTTTGCATATTGTAGATGAAGGTGTTTCAGTTTTACAATATGCGGATGATACGACTATTATGAAGAATGATATTGAAAATGCACTTAATATGAAACTTCTTCTATGCATTTTTTTGAACAACTATCTGGCTTAAAATCAACTTCCGTAAGTGTGAATTTTTTGTTTTGGAAAAGCAACGGATATGTTAGAGGATTATGAAATTATTTTAAGTAGTGAAGCTGTGTCTCTACCGTTTGGATACCTAGACATACTGATTCATTTCAGAAATTAAAGAATGGTGAATGGAAACCAGTGGAGGACCACTTTGAAAAAAATTAAGTAGTTTGATTGGAAAGTTACTCTCTTAGTTCTAATTAACTTGGTCCTTTCGAGTCTGTCAATGTTTATGATATTCTTCCTAGAAATACCTAAAGGGGCAAGGAAACGGCTGGATTTCTTTTGTTCTAGATTTTTCTGACAGAGTGATGGCCATAAAAAGAAACATAGACTAACTAAATGGAGTATGATTTGTAGATCAAAGGACTGGGGAGGTTTGGGAGTTGACGTTTTAGAATATAGGAATAAGTAGTTACTTAGAAAGTGGCTATTTAAGTTACTAAACGAAGAGAGAGTTTGGCAAGAGCTTCTTTTTAATAAATATATTCATTCTAAAAACCTCATCTCAGTTTCAGCTAAACCAACCAATTCTCCATTTCGAAAGAGCCTCATGAGTGTAAAAGTGACTTCTACTCACGAGGTTCGTTTGAGATTGGTAATGGGTCAAACACTAGGTTCTCAAAGGATAAACGGTTAGATAATAAACCATTATCTGAACAATACCCATCGTTACATAATATCGTACATCATACTAATCTTATGGTTGTGGAGGTTATGTGAAAAATTCCGTTAAACATAGGTATACGATGGACTTTGACTGGAAAAAAATGGGGTAAATGGATGCAGTTGGTAAATGTGTTGATGCATGATAATTTTACTAATTATGAAGTCAAATTCAAATGGCAATTTACATCAAATGGTCTATTCAATGCTAAATCAATGTACCTTGACATGATTAACGGTCATAATCATTTCCTATGAAAATACATTTGGAAAATTAAAGTGCCTCTGAAAATTAGAATATTAATGTGGTTCCTCCGCAAAAAGTTATTCTTATAGAAGATAACTTAGCTAAGCAAAATTGGCATGAATGTATGAAGTATTGTTTCTGTGATCAATATGAAAGAATTTAACACTTGTTTGTTGACTGTGTCTTTACTAGGATTTTTTTTGAACAAAACGGGCAATATTGCCTCATTTTATTTAAAAAAGAAGAAGATAATTGACCGGTTAATTAACGAGAAACCGGCCTAAAACCGATACAGACACCCTCGCAGACCGTCATGGAACACGACCGTCTCGAGGGCAAACACAACCAACCTAGCTACCAACACAAACCCACACACACCGCCGAAGCAAATACCGTCGTCGAGGTTGTCACCGGTGTCATCGTCATCACTCCTCCTCGAGCAAGCGACTCCGACTTCATTAGAGAATGACCACTAAGAAGACCTTGCCCAACGGCCTTGTGAAGCCCACATTGGCCTATGCCAAACAGTTGACCCTTTGCGTAGATGACTGACAACTCCGAATTTGAAGACAAGGTCCAAGAAGGAGATGGGCAAGACTTGCGCCGATGAAGACCTTCATGAGACCACCCGTCGCAGGGCATCGTCGCCGCTCGAACGACGCGACATCAGCTCCGACTTCGCTGCAAGGGAAGTCCAACCAGAAGATCCATCAAACACGCCGGAACTAGAGCCGACTAGGATTTTATGGTGTTTGTGCATATGGCTTTTAATATTCTCCTCCAACTAGTATAAAAAATCTTTTTTGTAATTGGTTGAATGGGACACAAAAGCAAGATAAAGCTCACATTAGAGTGGGTGTTTGTGCTTTGCTATGGGCAATATGGAGGGTACGAAATAATTTTGTTTTTAACAAGAAGAAACAGCCAGGGGACTGCCAAGATATGCAAATTGGGTGCACCCGGTTCACAAAGGTAGCACGGATTGGTACATCCAATTTGGTTGGCAGTTTGATCGAAGGTTATAATATTGACGACAAGATACTGCAGACACTTAGTGATTTGTAACAATTTTAGCTCTTTCCAGGCTACTTGCTGGTCCGTAAGACTTTGTAAGAACTTTGAATAATATTTTCAATAAAGAGTCGTATGCATCATTAATTTGATGCAGAGGCAGGGTCATACCTTTTTCAGACAAAAAGGAATGCCGAAGCAACAATATGCGAATTCTATTTTTTTGGCTTTTGGTGAATGGACAGACCAAATAGGTTATGAAGCACATGTAAATTCTCGTTGCAACAATATGAGTGAAACGAAAAGAACTTTACAAGGTGCTAATTTGAATCGTGTGACCTTGTTTACTTCATTGATCGACTAAAACTTATCTTCTCTACTCTAAATGCAACGTGCGGGGCCATTACGCTGGTTGCTCGTTTGCCTCGGTAGGGAGCAAGCTCGGCATCGTCACCTTGATCACGCGGAGGTGGCACCGGACGACGAGGCTGTCGTCGTCGCCGATCAACCTATAGCACGGGAACTCGTCCTCGGGATTGTTGTGGTCGAACGTGCACTCTATGAACATGGACTCGTGCTCCGGGCCTGGCCCCTCCATAACGTCGGCGATCTGGAAGCAGAACTTTGCCGTCGTGGCCGGCTCGTTGGACCTCCCGCGGCCGAGGAAGATGGACACATACTTGGTGACAGTGTCGTCATGGCCGTTTGGGTACACCTTGAAGTACCAGTTGCTGCCGCCGAGGCTGAACTGGGTGGAGTGCACGCACTCCCCTGCCCGGAGCGCCGCCTTGAGCTTAGAGAAGCTGCGGATCGCCAGCGAGTGCGAACCACCCCTGGCCACCGGTTTCGAGGACGAAGCATCTGCGGACAGGGCCTCCATGACCGCAGCCGGCGACCTGTCTACCCTCACTTCGACGGACACGGTCCACCGGATGGTGAGCCTGTCGTCCTTGACGCAGCCGGATGCCTCCAGCTCCCTCCGCTTGACGAATTGGACGTAGCCCTTGGCGTGGTTGGCCTGCGTGGCGTGGCTCGATCTGGCGGTGTGGTTGTCGAACACTGTGCACCCCTCCCCGCTCCCGTCCAGGATCTCGATCAAGACCCTGGAGAAGTCCCTGTAACAGAACGAGATGCTGGTCGGCTCGGTGAAGACGGCGACGAAGTCGGCGTTCTCCTTGTCGAAGCCGGCGGGGTACACCTTGAATCTGTAGCCCTGGTCGAGGAGGCGGAGCTTTTCGAAGACCAGCGCGGAGCCGGCGGGCATGAGCACCCACTTGGAGTAGTCGGGGACCGTGAAGACGCGCGTTGTGGACCTCGTCTCCATCAGGCTGCACTTGGCCGGCAGAGACGGCGACGAGCGGCGGCGGCTGGAGGCGGTGGCACCCATCACGGCCGCTCGGTGGTGCTCGATCGATCGACCGACAGAAGCAAGGACTCTCGTTAGGGAGTACTAATAGCTACTATCACCTTATCTATATACACCATGTGCTTTATACGATCATGATGGATCCTAATTCAAACACAGTCCGCCGTATATACATCCATATCCTCCTGCTCCAACACGCCACCAAACGGGCTGGAGCCGGACTCTCTATAGAGACTCTAGAATTTGGACCTGGTAGAATTTCAATGTCCTCTCTCAACTCTGTTGTTCATCATAAGGTTCCTTGCTGATCTGAAATTGGCTGAATTAAGCTGCAATTAGAAATTTTTATGTCGCCTGACAAAGGTCGAGGCAGCACACCCGTGGTTAATGTTAAATTGAAAAACCTCACTGAAACAATTGCTACGTAATAGTACATGCACTTTTTTAACAAAAGGGGAAGTATCAAACTAGCTAGCCTTTTCTTTATCAGGGCCAGAACTTATAAGTGTGACTCAATTCAAGGCCTAGTCACTACCGGAAATCATTCCTATGCCGTGTGCCTGCGACACACGGCGAACTACGAAAAGCCCACGGCAATTATTTCGCCGTGTGTTTGCTCTCGGCAAACAACACACGGCAACGAAGGCCACGGCGAAATTCCTATGCCGTGTGCATCAACCAAAACCCACGGCAAAACATTTGCCGTGTGCTGCTGCTGCACACACGGGAAAGTAAAGCACCTAACAGCTACCCAACGTTGACGGAGGCCCGGGTGGGGTAGGAGTGCAGTTTGCCGTGGGTTTAGGGTTTCCCGTGTGCCTTCCCTTCACAGTTTGCCGTGTGCTTTGCTACGCCGTGTGCCTTCTCTTAGCAGATTGCCGTGTGCCTTCTGTTAGCAGTTTGCCGTGTGCTTAGTTTGCCGTGTGCCTTCTTCGCAGTTTGCCGTGTGCTTATCTATGCCGTGTGTCACACTTCCCAGGTTGGCAGCAGGTCAGCAGCCAGAGAGCACAGGTGGTGGACGCGTGGCATGTTTGCCGTGTGCAAGCACACGGCATAGGACATATGGTCAAGGCCTGCATGGAACCGTTCAAGCAAAGTCAAGTCTTGTGCGTTCTGAACCTCCTCAACTACATCATCCACAATGTCTTCTGCCTCAACCTCGTCATGTTCTTCACCGTCTACTACCATGTCATCATCAGTCGCCAAGTTGATAGTGAATTTCCCTGGAAGCCCTTCCTCCTGAAAGAACTCGCCATCATATGTCGAGGGGTCAAGGCGACGGTAATCGTCTTGGTCTGGCTTAGGCGGCCTATTGTGCGTCGGCACCGTGATCACGACATCCCAACCCTGAAGTCGTTTTTTGGGGTTCTTGCACGGGTACGGGAGATAGAATACTTGGAAGGCCTGGGTAGCCAAAATATATACATCATCTCCCTCATAAACGGAGCTTCGCTCAACTTCGACCAAGCCAATTTCAGGTTTCCGTTTCACCCGCCGTGGGTCCAACCACTGACACTTGAATACAACGGGGTTAAGCCCTTTGCCGAAACCATAATTCAGCTCGTATATACCCTCGACTCTACCATAGTAATGGAGCCCATCCGAGCCTTCACACAAAACCCCGCTATTTGTTGTCTTCCGGTTGGCCCGGCGTTCTGTGTACTCATGGGTATGAAAGCGATACCCATTGACGTCATAAGCATCAAATGCATTGACGGGTGAGGTAAAGCCCCTGGCAATTTGTCTCAACTCGAGTCTCATCTCTTGGTCATTTTTTGCCTACATGTTCAGCAGGGAAAGTTTAGTAGGAGGAGTGGTCGAGTAATGTAAGCACTACGAGAAAGTTATATAGAAAGGTACCAATGTTGAGAACCAGCTAATGAAACCGTAACCACCACCGTTTACAAAAAGATCATTATCTTCTTCTTCCGTTGGATCCCTCCTTAGCTTCCAATATTTCTGGGTGAATTGTCTATGGCAATGAAAAAGAGGAAGTGTTAGCCACGGACTAACGAGTGAATGTGTGTGAAAAACTAAGTACTGAGCACTTACTTGTAGTACGGCTTCACTTCTTCCATGCTTTTCAAGACATACGAGTGGATTAAGCCCCATTCGGGATTCGTTATCTTGCGCCTCTTCGAGCCTCTAGATGTGCCACCTAGCCCTATGAAGATGCCAAGCTTGGGTACATCATCAGGGTTGGCGGCATTGTAACGAAGGATTGGATTGTGCTGAGTGGGAATGTTTTCATCATAGTACTTTGTCGTGAAGTTTGACACCTCCTTGTTAAGTGTTGCCTCGGCTATGCATGGCTCGATCTTGCATTTGTTGCCTGTTTGCTCACGAAGCTTCTTTGTTTCTCTCTCAGGGCCATACTGCCAACGGGTCTGCACAGTGGACCCCAGTAACGCCTCCTTCGGGAGATGCAAGATCATATGTTGCATCAGATTAAAGAACCCTGGCGGAAGGAGCATCTCTAGCTTTCAAAGCAGCTCGGGTGCCTGTTTATCTAGCTTCTTGACCACTTCACGGTCCAACTCCTTAGCACAAAGCTGGCGGAAGAAATAGCTCAACTCCGCGAGCACTAGCCAAGTCTGCTCGTCGACATAGCCTCGAATCATGATGGGCATTATCCGCTCAAGCCACACGTGATAGTCATGACTCTTGAGCCCATGCACTCGCAACGTCTCCAGGTTTGCTCCTCTCATCCAGTTAGCTGCATACCCATCAGGGAAGAACAAGCAGTCGACGATCCACTGGAATATTTCCCTCCTTTCTGTCCTTGAAGGGAAGAACGGGGCCTTTCGCTTGGTCCACCTGGGTCCTTTGACACCGGGAGGCTGTGGATCCAAATTTGGCCTATCGCACCATTCTTGTTGATCGATTCTAGCCTTAATGTTATCCTTCGACTTCTCGGTGTCCATAATTGTGCTCCAAAGGGCCTCACTGATATTCTTTTCGGTGTGCATTACATCAATATTGTGCGGAAGCTCGAGATCTTCGAAGTAAGGAAGCTTCCACAAGCATGGAATGTGGGTCCACTGGTGTGTCTCCCCGTATCCCACGAAACCTTTCCCATCGGTGTTCGGCACGAGAGCTTCTAACTCAGCCTTGGTATCTTTTCCGGTCGGCAGATGTGGACGTGGAGTATGGACAACAACACCTTTCTTGAAGTTCTTTGTGTCACTCCTATATTTATGATTCGTCTCAAGGAATTTTCGGTGTTCATCAAAACAAGAATACTTGCCACCCTTCTTCAGCCAAAAGAAAGTCACAGCCTGCCTACACACCGGGCAAGGCCACTTCCCATGTGTACACCAACCGCAGAACAATGCACGTGCCGGTAGGTCATGCAGGGATGTGTGGTACCAGACAAACATATCAAAGTGCTCCTTTGTTGCGGCGTCGTATGTTCGCACCCCACGATCTTCCCACCCAACAAGCAAGTCATCCACTAGCGGCTCAAGGTACACGCTCATGTTCTTTCCCGGGTACTTCGGCCCCGGGATTATCATCGACACAAACATGCTCTCAGATCTCATGACGACGCCAGGAGGGAGGTTCAGGGGAATAACAAACACGGGCCAACAACTGTATGTTGCAGCTGACATGCCATATGGATTGAACCCATCGGTTGATATCGCAACTGCTACGCTTCTCGGGTTGCCCGCTTTCAAAGGATATTTTTTGACAAAGTTCTGCCATGCTTGACCATCTGACGGATGTATCATCTTGTCTTTGTATCGTTTCCCCTCAAGGGGCCATCGCATCTGTTGGGCAGTTTCCTCCGTCATGAAAAGCCGTTGGAGCCTCGGCAAGAATGGAAGATAACGGAGGATCTTTTGGGGAATCTCAGTCTGCCTCTTCGTGCCATCACCAGATTTGACCTCAAAGTACCTAGAGGATTTGCAATGGATGCAATAGCTGTCATTAGCATGTTCTTTTCGAAATAGCATGCATCCCTTTGGACAAGCGTCTATCTTCTCATATGTCATCTTCAGTGATTTGAGGATTTTAGTCGACTCATAAAAGCTCTTGGTCAAGATGTGCCCTTTCGGTAGAATGCTGCCGATGACAACCAGAAGATCATCAAACTTGTCTCTGGATAAGTTACTCTGACACTTGAAGGCCATTAGGCGAGCCACGGCATCCAACTGAGTAACCTCTGTATGTGGATGAAGAGGTTTCTGTGCAGCAAACACAGCCTCGTAGAACTTCTTTGTGCTCTGTTCCGGCTCCTCACTTGTCTCCGCCTCCTGTGGTGTCTCCCCCTCCTCTGCATTTGGGCTTTCAGGCGCATTTGCATCAAGGAACGCATCTAAGCACGCATCAAACCCAGCATCAAATCCACCCGCTGGCTGACTCTGCTGCGACTCCTTTCTTACACGTTTTGCTGGTTGCTCGCCATGGCAAATCCAACGATCGTATTTCGGTGTGAACCCAAATTTTAGCAGGTGTTTACTCATTTCATCCTTCGTCGTCCGTTTTATGTTACGGCATTTCATGCAGGGGCACAACACTTTTGCGGGTCTAGCAGGTATGGCAAACGCATTGTCCACGAACTGCTCAGTCTTATCTCTCCATTCATCAGTAAAATCCCACTGACTAGTTCTGCCCTCGTACATCCATAAACGACTCGAATCCATCATCTATCTAGCATAAACACATAATTACAATGCTTTCAATTTAACATGTCATTACATCCAACATTAGTTCGATTAATTTTAACGAATATAGGTTTTACGCCATGCAAAACCCTATCTCTCTAATAGGTGAGCTCTAATCCCACCCGAGGATGTGCAGATTGGGTACGTTCTCCATGCTCTACCCCGCCTCGAGACAAAATTTCGGCAGCACCTCCCCGCTGTTCTCCCGATACACGTCTCGGGCCAAAAGCCGAGAGGATGTGCATCCGGAGAACAACAGGGAGGCGCCGTCGAAATTCTGTCTCGAGCTAAGGGCAAAGCATGGAGAACATACCCAATCTGCACATCCTCCGGCTGTCCAAAATACGTGGACAATCCGGAAGAGTTACGGTTAAAATATGCAACTAAATACATATTTATCCGCGTAACCCTTCCGAACGGGAGACCCCTAGGTTTCGCGACTGACTTGGTTATCTAGACACAAAAAAAAAACCTATGCACGAGAGATGATGAATTCTTACCCTCGAAGCGTGACCGGTCGAGGAAGGTGAAGACGATCTCTGCGACGATGACCCCACCCTCAACCTGTCGCCATATCCTGCAAAATGAAAAATGTGCACATTACTAAACTATTTATTACAAAGTTTTAGTATTCAAATAGCAAACAAAAAGGGATCACATAGGGTTGATAAAAATATCAACCAGCAAAAAAGGAGCAAGACAACTAAGCTAGGCATCGATCAATTTCCTATAAAGCCGCTAACTAGCTTGGTTGTGAAAATCCCGAGAAATCCCGCTAACTAAGCAAGACAACCTGCATAAAATTTGAGACACTTTGCATTGTTCAAACCAACATTGTTTATACATAAAATTTGAGACACTTTGCATTGTTCAAACCAACATTGTTTAATAGTGAGCTTTTTAATAGTGCATAGCCATATAAATAACCAACATTGTTCAAATCCAGAACTACCTAACACTAACTAGCTAATAATAAACTAACCTAACTAACTAACAATAAACTAACTAACTAACTTACCTTTACCTTGCTGCAGGGGTGGCCGAGGAGGTGCTGCGGGTGGCTGCCGGGGAGGTGCTGCAGGGGTGCTGCCGGGAGGTGCTGCAGGGTGGCCGGCCGGCGGGGAGGGTGCTGCAGGGGTGGCGGCCGACGAGGTTCTCGCGGGGCGGGGGCGGCCAGGGAGGTGCTGCAGGGGGGTGGGGGCGGCCGGGGAGGTGCTGCAGGGGGGCGGGGGCGGCCGGCGGGGAGGTGCTGCAGGGCTTGCCGGCCGAGGAGGAGCTCCGGGGGAGAGAGAGGCGGCGATGGCGGCGGCGGATCGAGCGGAACGGAGGAGTGGCGGCGCGGGGAAGAGAGTGGAGGAAAAAACTGTTCGGACCGTGCTGTCGGAATCATTCAATTCGTTATCATTGCCGTGCGCCCGACATTTGCCGTGTGCTGCACGGAAAGACACACGGCAAACTACAGGGTTAGGGTTTGCACGTTGTTATTCTTTGCCGTGTGCTAGCACACGGCTTTGTGCACAAAATGTGCACTTTGCCGTGTGCTAGCACACGGCAAAGATCTGCTAGATTTGGTTCTTCCAAAAACAGTACTCCCTCTGATCGAAAAAGGTTGTCGAATGATTTACTACAACTTAGTGAAGGTTTTGCAAAGACAACAACATGTGAAGGTCTTGCGGACGCCATCCCGCGGCGGCACGAAGCGCACCGGCAGGAACTCCTTCTCGCCGCCGTAGGGGAAGCGCGACTCAGAGAAGTGCGCCACTCCTTCCTGTGAGAAGCAAGCGTCCCAACTTTTAAGCAACGCGCAGGTACACATAAGCTCTCGTATATATATGGGTGAAATATACGTGTACATGGATACTCGGTGCAATAAATGTGAAGAAAGAACAAAGATACTCAATAAATATGCAGAACAAAATAAGAAAACCAGAAAATAAAGGTTTTGCCGTGTGCCTCGACCAAAGCACACGGCAAAGGTTTTCCTATGCCGTGTGCCCTCCTGGAAAGCTCACGGCAAATGGCGTCCGTTAGATCGCCCCGTCAAAACCCACAGTTTGCCGTGGGCTAGGGTTTGCCGTGCGCTTTCAGCGTATTTCACCGTGTGCCTTGTTTTGCCGTGAGCCGCCGCTGCAGTCTGCCGTGGGCTTTTTCTTCGCCGTGTGCTGTGATGAGCTGTGCCGTGTCGTCGAGGTTTGCCGTGGGCTGGCAAACTCTGCTCACGGCAAAAGATTCTTTGCCGTGCGTCTGCTCACGGCATAGGGGAAACGCACGGAAGAGGCAGATTTTCCGGTAGTGAGTTAAGCCGACCCATGACACGGCCACATCTCCTGGATTTCCTCCGGCCCTTGTCGAGCGGTACAAGTTGAACGGATGCGCTCATACGCGCACCGCCTCAATCTTTTCTCCCCCAGAAACCCTCGCCGCCACAACTGAGCATGCCGCCTCAACTGACCATGCCGCCGCCGGCAACACCGCCAGTGCTGCCCGAGGAGCTTCTCGAGGAGATTTTCCTACGCCTCTCTCCGGAAGAGCCTGTGTCTCTCGTGCGCGCCTCCCATTGCAGCAAGCTCTGGCTCGGCCTGCTCACCGGCCCTCGTTTCAACGCCCGATACCGCGAGTTTCATGGATCTCCACCCATGCTGGGCTTCCTTTACGCCTGGCCAAGATACTACGGACTGCAGGAGGATGACGCCATCCTGCCATTCATATCAACCACGAACTTTGCCGCACGCATTACCGACGTCGAGTACTGGGTGGACGTGATCTACTACTCCGTGTGGGACTGCCGCCATGGCCGCGTTTTGCTTTGTGATATGGATACAGAGCCCATGCGATTCGTTGTTTGGGACCCCATGACAGGCTGCCGGAGTGAGCTGCTCGCCCCCGATTATTACGTTAGCCAACGGGCTGTAGTGCTATGTACTGTGAGCGGCTGCGACCACCGCGCGTGTCAGGGGGGGCCCTTCCGGGTCGTCCTCATTGGCATAAAAAAGGAGGCTAATGGTTATGTTGCATACACACATGTGTTCATGCCGGAGGTGAGTAAGTGGAGCGAGCCATGTTCTACTCTTAATATTGTGGTTGATGCATTCATTGAGGACATGCCCACTGTCTTCGTCCAAGATGCACTCTATTTCATGCTTGCATATGATGATGATGATTATGACGATGACATGGCTATTCTCAAGTATGACACTGGCTCTAATTGCCTATCATTGATTGATGCGCTGCCACGGGAGACTCCCCCATCCGATGGTGCTATCCTCATGTCGATAGAGGATGGCAGTTTGGGGTTTGCACACTTGGATGGATTAAACCTCCACCTATGGTCAATACAGATGGGGTCTAGCTGGACTCAGCGTATAGTAGTCAATCTCAATGAACTTCTTCCCATTCAAAACATCAAGGAAACACTTCGGCTGACTGGATCTGTGGAGAGCACCGATATCATTTTCGTGACAACGGATCTTGGCATCTACGAAATAAATCTCAAGTCACTGCAGTGGAAGAAGCTATGGAAGACAAAAAACTATCATAATTTATTCCCATACATGAGTTTCTACAATACACGAGGTATATATCTTTTTTGTTATTTGGGAAAAACTCTTATATTGGTTAGTGGAACAAACAAAAAATTGAAATGTTTAATTAGATTGAAAGTTACATGTGATGTTTTATATGTGCTTCGCAAAACTTCGAGTGCTATGTGCTCTCAAGTGTTACAACTAGTTATTCTTAGAAAAAACCTACCTAATTTTCAATTTAGATAGTGTCATGTCATCTCTATCTTGGAATTTTACTAATAACAAATTTATGTTCGCAGAAAGACTGAGCCCCTGTGATGCAACGCACTAAACACACAATGGTTGATCAAGGGAAGGAGGGCACACTCATCAACAAGAAATATTTTCCGCTTGGAGGTGACACAGATGCAATGATGCTTTATACCACTATTTAGTACACCCTCTTATCAATATTAGTTATCAACGATTAGCGTGTATCTAGACATATTTTAGTGACCAACATGGACGAAGATGATCGAGCTCCAAATGGTGTGCTATTTAAAGAGATTAAGGAGTCGTTGTTCCTAAATTTTATTTGCTTTAATTTTACTTTTTACCCGAGGGCAAGTAATAAAGCCGCAGACGTTATCGCTGCGTATGGTGCTAGGCTGTATGATGAATCGGTAGCCATTTGGCCGGATCATGCTCCAGCATTTGCACATGTTGCTTTTTCTAGCGATCTTGCTGAGCATGTTGAGTAATGGAAAGTTTTTCCAGATAAAAATAATAATCGGTGATAAGTCATATTTATTTCGGTGCTATCTTCTTGTATCCCTACACTACAGGAATGGTGAAAGACGCCGAGGGCCAGCGTCTACGCCGACGGCCAAATGTCGGTGCCGTCGGCGTAGGCTATATTTCAGACAGTCCACGTAGCTGGCCGTCGGCGTAGAATTACCGTCGGCGTAAGATAGCTACGCCGACGGCCTTTTCTACGCCGACGGCAATGCCCTCGGCATAGCTATTTTCCATTTTACCATATTAATCTTAGAAAAATCATAACTAAATCATTCTAATTCACAAAAATACAAATAATATATCAAAATTTGCAGAAAAATAAGATCTATTCATCTAAACATTCCAAAATTTAGAACTAATTAATTTAATTAGTTAGGATTTTCAGTTTAGGGATTTAGGGTTTTGATTCAGTTGGAAGTTGAGAAAATTTGAACTAGAGCCGCATCATAGTTTGCCCATGATTTTTCTAAAAAATCATTTTCAGGTTCATAAGTAGAAATTTTATCAGAGATCCATAAATAGTTCTGTAAAATTCAACCCCTAGCTAAAAAGGTTCATGCCCGCCGTTTCGACCGCATTTTGAATCGAGCATAAGAAGTTCAAAAAAATTCAAAAAAAATGTAAAGCCTTCGTATTGTGTCATTTTATGTTACCTAGTTGTGAGGAAAAATAATAAACTTGGACTATTGCAAATATTGTAGAAACTCCTTCTCAGAAATGATCTATCATGTACGAAGTTTCATGGCTTTCAAGCCAGATGAGCTAGGTCATGACCTGAATCATAGAATAGTTTGTTCAAATGACCCCATATTGTGCACATATGTGCATATTAGGATAGGAAACAAAGTTCATATTGGGATTTTTCATTTTCTATGCATAAAAAAATCAATTTTCATTTTCTAAGTGCCAAAATTGGGTTTTTTTGTGAAGTAAGTACTGAAAATACATTACAAAACTACACCACCAAAATTTTAAACAATATTAGGACATATTTTATGTATATATCACCAATTGTTTGTGTGTGTGAAGCTTTGAATTAACCTTTCACAAAAAAGACAAACTCTTGCCGATTCAGTAGGAAGCAAGATAAATTTGAACTACAACTGTATCATAGTTTGCCCATGTTTTTTTCAAAAAATCATTTTTAGGTTCACAAGTAGATGTTTTATCATAGATCCATAAATAGTTCTACAAAATTAAACCCCTAGCTAAGAAGGTTCATGCCCGCCGTTTTGACCGCATTTTGAATCGAGCATAAGAAGTTCAAAAAAATTCAAAAAAATGTAAAGCCTTCGTATTGTGTCATTTTATGTTACCTAGTTGTGAGGCACAATAATAAATTTGGACTATTGCAAATATTGTAGAAACTCCTTCTCAGAAATGACCTATCATGTACGAAGTTTCATGGCTTTTAAGCCAGATGAGCTAGGTCATGACCTGAATCATAGAATAGTTTGTTCAAATGACCCCATATTGTGCACATGTGTGCATATTGGGATGGAAAACAAAGTTAATATTGGGAGTTTTCATTTTCTATGCATAAAAAAATCAATTTTCATTTTCTAAGTGCCAAAATTGGGTTTTTTTGTGAAGGAAGTACTGAAAATACATTACAAAATTAGACCACCAAAATTTTAAACAATATTAGGACATATTTTATGTATATATCACCAATTGTTTGTGTGTGTGAAGCTTTGCATTAACGTTTTACAAAAAAGACAAACTCTTCCCAATTCAGCAGGAAGCGGGGTAAATTTGAACTACAGCTCCATCATGGCTTCCTCATGATTTTTTGAAAAAATCACTTTTAGATACACAACATGTTATTATATTAGAGATACACAAAGAGTTTTGTGAAATTCAACCCCTAGCTAAGAAGGTTCATGCCCACCGTTTATCAACGGGGTAAAGCGAGGGTTAACGGGGTAAAGCGGGGGTATGACATAAGAAAACTATGAAAAATTGTTTATCATGTGGACTCATTAGTATTTAACATAAGAAGACTAGGTGTGAAGGTTTTCCTTTTTTTGATTTTTTAATTTTTTTATGATTTTTTCAATGTAAATCTCATTAGTTCGAGATATCACTAATGATACATTAAATTCAAAATGAGCATAAGAAATTCAAAATTAAATAAAACATAAAAACATTACATATGGATGTCATATTTGGATTCCTCTCATTTTTCTTATCGATTTAGACATATAATTTGTCGAATTCCGATTTAGAGATTTAAAGATATAAATTATTCAATATATTTATTAATTATTTATTTTTATTTACTTATTATATAGTTTGGAATTCAATATATTTATTACTTATTTATTGTTGTTTACTTAATATATAGTTTGGAAATTTAAAACCAATGACATGTGACATAGTGGTATAAGGGTTAATAGGATTGATATGGTAGTATTATCAACAAGGTATAATTTGCTTCGTGGACACTCATCCGGATGGAACAGAGAAGTTAAGCGTGTTAGAGGTGGAGTAGTGTGAAGATGGGTGACCGACCGGGAAGTTTGACCAAGACTTAAATTTGACCAAAGATTAAGTGTAATTAGTGTAAAAAAATATTCTAATTGAGAGATTAGCGAGTCAAACAATTCAAAGATTCAAAAAAAATTGAATTTTTTTTTTTCAAAAAAATTCAAACTTTTTTTGAAAAAAATATAAACTATGCCGACGGGGCTACGCCGAGGGCAAAGCCGTCGGCATAGACTACGCCGAGGGCAGTAGCTACGCCGACGGTTAAATAGAGCTACGCCGAGAGGCATCTACGCCGAGGGGCTACGCCGAGGGCAGCCCTCGGCGTAGACTACGCCGACGGTAATAGAGTCTACGCCGAGGGTTATTTGCCGTCGGCGTATCTTGAAATTCCTGTAGTGCTAGTGAGGTTGAACATATGCTGTTGCCTTGCCTCCTTTCGATGCCCACCTTCCTGATTGCATAAAGTGTGTAGACAACAATTTATTCAGGACATCGTTTGTTCAGAGTATACTTGGATGGATTGTTCTCAAATAAGAGGAAGACGTACTTCTCGAAAATTGGAAAGGCAGACAATATCAGGATTAGCAGCGACCAGCGAGACGATCAGAAGTGTATCAGCGGCAAGTTCACAGGAAAATTATTATAATTACAACTATTCAATCAAGAAACACCATACCTGCATGGTTGGCCACAAGTCAGGTGCTCACCGGCATGAGATGCCTCTATCTGTCTTCGTCAACAGCACACGTGGAGGGGCTAGCACCAGAAGATGAAAGAAAAGATCAAACGCGGGCGTAACTTGACGTCGAAGCCCACAAGCGTCTTCCTGCCGCAATAGTCCCGATGCCACCTCTGCTCACCACAATGGCGCTGCCACCCCCACCACTCTTACGAAACACGCCGTTCACCACGCCACCGACGAGGACAGCGCCGCCGAGTTCACCCGCATCTGGCCAAACATCGCTCACAACGCAGCCGCTGCCCGCTGGGTGGGCCAGGCATCGCCGGAGTGGAATCGCGAGCAGCACCCCCAGAGGGCCGGAGCCCCGTCCTCCTCCACGACGCTTCAGATCGGCTCTCCCCGCAGCACGGTCGACGGACACTGCCAAGTACCTCCTCTGTTACTCCCCTAGAACAAGTTGATGTCACTCCTTTGTCACTGCCAAGCATCTCTAGCTAGCGGCCCCCCCCAGCACACACCCTTCTGCAGCACACGCCGGGGTGCGCGGCTCGCCTGACAGACAAACGAAACAAAACGGCGGACCAGAAAACATCGGACGCTCGGCCACGAAATTTGGACCCATTTTATGTAACGGACGAAAGATTCGATCTGGTTTTTCACATACCACTACCATCATGTCTGATTGCAAATTTATAGGAGAGATACTCTGGGAATATGCAAAAGCTCGATATCACGACCAAATCGTAACTACTATTCGTAACACATGTAAGTTCTCAATATTCAAATAAATAAATGATTTTTTAAATGATATATAAAATAACGCAAGCTCTTAATTTGTTTTCCAAAGCAAGGGGAATAACTCTGTCATTCAATATAAACTATAACTACAATAGTTTATTTTTTGAATACTAGTTGCATGTTTGTGCGCTGCCACAGGATCATAAATTTACTGCTAAGATGGAGTTGCCAACGAAGACACAACTTTAATCAACAATTTTCAGCCTCAGCCCTATAGCATGCAGTTTGGGTTGCCCAAACTTTAGGTGACACTCTTAGGCATTGCATAACTCTGCCCTTTTTATAAAACATATAACCCAAAATTCAAGGAAATGATGCATTTGTCATCCCTTCTCTTTCCCACCAGCACCTCAGCTTAATCATTTTCATAATTGTGCTTAGCAGTTACCCCCACAAAACCATCACTCACATTGTAAATCGTACTCACACCCCACTACAATGAAGTGTCGCTTGCAGTTGTCCACCGGTGTTTTCTCCAACGCTCGAACATAGTCATTCTTTTTTTCGAGAGTACGCAAACGCATACCTTATAGGTTTGATACAATTTGTGGCACTGCAATGCAACCAAAGCACTGCCAACACCCTACACCCTCCAAGACTAGCTCTGGCCCATTGCTCCCACTCACCGAGGTCTTGTTCAATCAGATCCTGGTACAGTGAACTGTTTGTTAGGGTTTTGGAAAACTCTGGCGTTCCGCTGCTTCCACAACCTCCAGCTAACCAGAATAACAAATGTGTCTAGATAGTGCTTCTCCTTCCCTCCGAGCCTACATCTTGCCCTCTTCCACCATTCCTGCAGACTGTCATTTACATAGTCACTCTCATAATCCATGACTTCAAATAGAGAGCCATATGCAAAGGCTGGGGTCATACCACTTTTGATAGAGAAAAATGCCAATTTGGTTTATGAAGTTGCCGCAGATGTGCGATTTGGTCACGAACTTGGAAATCGCAAAATTCTGGATCACGAAGTTGCCACACACGAGCATTTTGGTGACTCGTGACGGACACCGTTAGTTTGGTGATGTGGCAGATTGTTTTATTCTAAATACACCTGACGCGGTTCTAACCCGGCAATGCCCATGTTTAGGGCTTTCGATTGATGGAGCATATGTGGGCGCTTGGCGGATTCGACGGCTTCAGACAGAAACAGGGGTACACATGAATTTACCCAGGTTTGGCCCCCCGGAGGGTAAAGACATACATCCTGCTTGTCTGATCTTGTATTGCTTGTATAGTTGGAGCTGTTACAATGGTGCGCAGATGGGATCTAGCTATGGTCGAAAGAGATGGCATGTGCTAGCCTATGCGTGGGATCTATGCGAGATCAGGTGTCTATGCGAGATTAGAGATGTCTAGGGGATGCCCTTGGTGGCTTTATATATGCAGCCAGTTAGGGTTTACAAGTAGTTTTTGTCTTCTACTCCAAGTCGAAGTGTTGGGCCTTGTGGGCTTCATGTATCCTTTGAGCGGGCTTCTTTCTTGGCAGGAACTAGGTAGACCAATATCGAGGACCCGAGGGGTCATACCCTTGTCAGTAGCCCCCGAGTGTCTAGTCGATTCATAGAATCGGGTAGAGACTCAAATCTTGCCTTGAAGTCGTAGTCTTGCATGTTGCGCGTGAGGGCACCAAATGAATTTCTTGCATGTCGCGGTCGATGGAGTCACACGGTAGCCGAATCGTTGTGATGATATTGTTGAATGCTTGCTGTAGGTGATGTTGTTGTCGATGCGGCGAACCGGAGTCAACACGGCGTAAAGTCTTTGGCGTCGAGCTGGAATATGTCGAACCGAAGTTAGGGCGAATGAATACCAATGCGAGGCGCAGCCCCCGAGCGTGTTGCCAACGCCAGGTCGAATAAATACCAATGTACAGCCCCCGAGCGTGTTGCTAACGCCGGTGTGAGAATGAATACCAATGTGAGGTGCAGCCCCCGAGCGTGTTGCCAACGCCGCGTCAAATAAATACCAATGTAAAGCCCCCGAACGTGTTGCCAACGCCGGGGCAAATGAATACCAATGATAGGCGCAGCCCCCGAGCGTGTTGCCAACGCCAGGTCGAATATATGAGTGGAAATAGCGAGACCCGAAGTGTATTGGGTGAAGACGTGGTACCCAACGCGTCCGTCAGGATACTCAGAGCGTCCGAAGGTACAGAAATGATCTCAGCAGAGCGCGTATAGCTGCGTTGCCGGGCCAACAGTGTTGCTAACTGTGGACTTAATACGTCCATAGGTACGGAGTTATCTCAGCAGAGCGCGTATAGCTGCATTGTCGGGCCAACGGTGTTGCTAACTATGGACTTAAAGTGTCTGTAAGCACGGAATTATCTCAGCAGAGCGCGTATAGCTGCGTTGCCGGGCCAGCAGTGTTGCTAACTGTGGACTTAAAACGTCCGTATGTACGGAATTATCTCAGCAGAGCGCGTATAGCTGTGTTGCCGGGCCAGCGGTGTTGCTAACTGTGGACTTATCTTCGACACGGTGTCTGGATGGAGTGTCGATGACTTTGGTCTCTGCAGTCGAGGAGGTAGATACCTCACACTCGACGATCATTAGGCAAATAGATATATGTATAATGTAAAAGCAAAGCCCCCGAGTATCGGTTGCTGAAAATGTCGAAAGCATATAGAAAGTAATGAAAGTAGTTGACTCATAGTTGAGGAACTTAGCTTTGACATTTTCTCCCGGGGTGACCCCTAATATTTCCAATGGTGGTGGTCTCATGTCATCTGGACACTCCTAGCAAAAGTTATTGCAGTTCAGGATCATGTTGTTTTACCTGTCAGAAAAGTCGTCGAAGCGTTGGCTCCGAGGGGTCAAAGTGTTTTGGACACTCAACGAAGTCTTCGGCTCCGCAGGGGTCAAAGAATCTTGACGCGGAGGTCGAATGACTTTGATGATGGCGTGGTCGAATTTGTTGATGACAGCAGGGTTGAAGATCATGGCGACAGCGGGGTCGAAGATCGTGGCGACGGCGGGGTCGAAGATCATGACAACAGCGGGGTCGAAGATCACGGCGACGGCGGGGTCGAATTTCTTGAAGGGGTCGAATTTCCTGATGATGCAGTGGTCGAATTTCCTGATGATGCAGGGGTTGAATTTCTTGACGATGAAGGGGTCTAATTTCTTGACGATGAGGGGGTCAAATTTTCTGATGATGTAGGGGTCGAATTTCTTGACGATGAAGGGGTCGAATTTCCTGATGATGCAGTGGTCGAATATCCTGATGATGCAGAGGTCGAATTTCTTGACGATGAAGGGGTCAAATTTCTCGATGATGCAGGGGTCGAATTTCCTGATGATGCAGGGGTTAAAGACCATGATGGCGAACTCGAAGATCTTGTTGGCAACGGCGTCGAAGACCATGTCGGCGGAGTCGAAGGCCATGTCGGCGAATTCGTAGATCTTGATGCTTGATTCGAAGGTCATGACGTTGGTGTCAAAGATCTTGATGCTTGATTCGAAGGTCATAACGATGGTGTCAAAGATCTTGGCGATGGTTCTGTTGCAGCGTTGATGGAACCGGCGAACCTGTGGATCAAGCGCCCGTCTTCCCCACGGTCAGCGCCAAATTACGAGGTTCTAACCCGGCAATGCCCATGTTTAGGGCTTTTGATTCATGGAGCATATGTGGGCGCTTGGCGGATTCGACGGCTTCAGACAGAAACAAGGGTACACACAAATTTACCCAGGTTCGGCCCCCCGGAGGGTAAAGACCTACATCCTGCTTGTCTGATCTTGTATTGCTTGTATAGTTGGAGCTGTTACAATGGTGCGCAGATGGGATCTGGCTATGGTCGAAAGAGATGGTGTGTGCTAGCCTATGCGTGGGATCTATGCAAGATTAGGTGTCTATGCGAGATTAGAGATGTCTAGGGGATGCCCTTGGTGGCTTTATATATGCAGCCAGTTAGGGTTTACAAGTAGTTTTTGCCTTCTACTCCAAGTCGAAGTGCTGGGCCTTGCGGGCTTCATGTATCCTTCGAGCAGGCTTCTTCCTTGGCAGGAACCAGGTAGGTTAATATCGTGGACCCAAGGGGTCATACCCTCATCAGTTGACGAGGTTCTAACCCGACAATGCCCATGTTTAGGGCTTTTGATTCATGAAGCATATGTGGGCGCTTGGCGGATTCGACAGCTTCAGACAGAAACAAGAGTACACACGAATTTATCCAGGTTCGGCCCCCCGGAGGGTAAAGACCTACATCCTGCTTGTCTGATCTTGTATTGCTTGTATAGTTGGAGCTGTTACAATGGTGCGCAGATGGGATCTGGCTATGGTTGAAAGAGATGGCGTGTGCTAGCCTATGCGTGGGATCTATGCGAGATTAGCTGTCTATGCGAGATTAGCCTATCTAGGGGATGCCCTTGGTGGCTTTATATATGCAGCCAGTTAGGGTTTACAAGTAGTTTTTGCCTTCTACTCCAAGTCGAAGTGTTGGGCCTTGCGGACTTTATGTATCCTTCGAGCGGGCTTCTTCCTTGGCAAGAACCAGGTAGGTTAATATCGAGGACCCGAGGGTTCATACCCTCGTCAGTAGCCCCCGAGTGTCTAGTTGATTCGTAGAATTGGGTAGAGACTCAAATCTTGCCTTGAAGTCGTGTCTTGCATGTCGCGTGTGAGGGCACCAAGTGAAGTTCTTGCATGTCGCGGTCGATGGAGTCGCACGGTGGCCGAATCGTTGTGATGATGTTGTCGAATGCTTGCTGGTTCGCGAATCATTAGGGGCAATGTCGTTGTCGAACCCCCGAGCATTTGATCATTGTAGGCGACGAGGTCGGTGTTGCCGACGTGTGGCTAACAGGAGTCGAATACCGCGGAGTGGAGTCGACGCAGCATGAGGTCATTGGCGTCGAGCCAGAGTATGTCGAGCAGGAGTCGTCGTAGCAGACGGAGCACTGTCGATGATTTAGAAGGCTGCTAAACTTAACAGCGTAAGACGCAGCCCCCGAGCGTGTTGCCAACGCCGGGGCGAATGAATACCCATGCGAGGCGCAGCCCCCAAGCATGTTTCCAACGCCGAGGCGAATGAATACCAATGCGAGGCGCAGCCCCCGAACGTGTTGCCAACGCCGGGGCGAATGAATACCAATGCGAGACGCAACCCCCGAGCGTGTTGCCAACGCCGGAATTCGAGGCGCAGCCCCCGAGCGTGTTGCCAACACCGGGGCGAATATATGAGTGGAAGTAGCGAGACCCCAAAGCGTGTCGGGTGAAGGCGTGGTACCCGACGCGTCCGTCAGGATACTTAGAGCGTCCGTAGATACGGAATTATCTCAGCAGAGGGCGTATAGCTGCGTTGCTGGGCCAGCAGTGTTGCTAACTGTGGACTTAAAGCGTCCCTAGGTACAGAATTATCTCAGCAGAGCGCGTATAGCTGCGTTGCCGGCCAACAGTGTTGCTAACTGTGGATTTAAAGCGTCCGTAGGTACGGAATTATCTTAGCAGAGCGCGTATAGCTGCGTTGTCGGGCCAGCAGTGTTGCTAACTGTGGACTTAAAGCGTCCATAGATACGAAATTATCTCAGCAGAGCGCGTATAGCTGCGTTGCCGGGCCAACAGTGTTGCTAACTGTGGACTTATCTTCTACACGGTGTCTGGATGGAATGTCGATGACTTTAATCCCTACAGTCGAGGAGGTAGATGAAGGAAATATGCCCTAGAGGCAATAATAATATTGTTATTATCATATTTCTTGTTCATGATAATGTTTATATTCCATGCTAGAATTGTATTAAGCGGAAACATTAATACTTGTGTGGTTTATGAACAACACTGTATCCCTAGTATGCCTCTACTAGTCTAGCTCATTGATTAATGATGGTTAAGGTTTCCTAACCATAGACATGAGTTGTCGATTAATAATAAGGTCATGTCATTACGAGAATGACGTGATGGACAAACCCAAATTAAGCACAGCAATTAGATCGTGTCATTGTGTTCACAATTGCGTAGCTTTTCTTATGTCAGTATCCTATTCCTTAGACCATGAGATAATGTCACTCCCTGGTACCGGAAGAGAGCTTTGAGGTCATCAAACGTCACTCTATGAGAGGGTGATCATAAAGGTGTCTCTCAGGTAATCGGAAAGTACTTGTTGGGTTGCATGTATCGAGATGGAATTTGTCACTCCCATGTCGGAGAGATATACTCCGGGCCCACTCGGTAATCAATATCATACACCGTTTGCAAACACGTGATTAATGAGTTTAATCACATGGTGATATTGGATTGCAGAACGAGTAAAGAGTACTTGCTGCGAACGAGATTGATCTAGGTATGGCGATACCGACGATCGAATCTCGGGCAAGTAAAATATCGTGAGACAAAGGAATTTGTATACGGGATTATTTGAATCCTGACATCGTGGTTCACCGATAATGATCTTCGTTGAATATGTGGGAGTCAATATGGATTTCCAGATGCCGCTATTGATTATTGATGGTGATCATGTCCGCACATTCTCGAACCCGTAGGGTCACACACTTAACGCTCATCGATGCTAGGGTAGTTTCAGGATTTATGGAAACTGTTTCAGAGAGTTACAGAATTGTTCCGGGAAGAAGATTAATGATTTATTAATTAATTGAATTAATAAATGTTAATACATATATTTATTTATTGGAAATAAATAGGGCTAAAAAGATAGTCCACAGAAAGTTTTGTTAATGGACTAATTTTATAGCCCATCTAGACAAACTACTAAAAGAAAAGGGCAAAAGAGAAAAAAAAGGGAGGAAAGGCGACGCTGGGCCGGCTGGGCAGGCCAGCCCTGCGCCCCGCTCCCTCCTGGGCCGCTCGCCTGGGCCAGCTAGCTGGGTCGCCGCGCCAGGGAGCCTCGCTCACCTACGCCAGGCCGCTGGACCGGATGGGCCGCGCCTCGGCCCAAAGTCAGCGCCTCCCGCCTGGGCTTCGCGCCTGGCAGCAGGCTCGCTCGCTCGAGCGTCGGGCGAGGAGGCCGAGCCTTCGACCAGCTTGATCGCTGGGAGGCCGGATCGGCTGAAGCGTCGCGAGTGGAGGCCGGGGTTGGGGCGCTCGATCACCAGGATCAATCGAGGCCGGTGGCTCCCAGGTTTCTTCGATGACGGTTGGTTTGCTTCGTATGTAAGTTTGACTTACTTCTTTTGCAAGGTACGATGTCTATAAAAGAGGCCAGCAGCCGGACGGGAAATAGGATTGAAAATTGTTTTCAGCCACCGCAGTGCTGTCTCTCCTATAGCCCTAGTTTGACTAGTTCTTTTGTCCAATCTTCTTCCACCTCGCGCGCGTTGGCGAAGCCCTGCCCGCAGATACTCTCCACCATAAGCACCACACCGTTGTGCTGCTGATCCCATCTACCACTCCACCGCACCTTGCTGGACCGAGGAGGAGGAGTCGTCGTTGCGCTGTACGTGTGCAACGCTCGAAGGCGCCGCCCGTTGTGGCGCTTGGATCGGATCGGATCGCGAGGAGGAGACGCTAGTACGACTACGCCGACCACGTTCATCTGAACGTTTCCGCTGTGCGATCTACAAGGGTATGTGGATCTAATCTCTCTCGCTCGTTGTTTTGCATATCGTAGATCAGATCTTGGCTTGTTTCTGTTCGTCTTCGTAGGAAAATTTTTGTTTTCTATGCTGCGAAACCCTTCAGTGGTATCAGAGCGAGATCTATGCGTAGATGTTTTACACGAGTAAAACGCAACATGCTTGTTGCGGGCATTGATGTTTTCTGTTGCAAACCTCTATGTTATGTATTTCTTATGGCGCGGTATAGTGAGATCGAAGCGGTCCAGGCCAACTTTACGTGACCTCGTTCGCGAGACCGGCTCCGCACTTGACGTGTGGCTTGTTCCACACATGCGGCTGGTGGATGCCAGTTTCTCTCACTATAGTAGTCATGGGATTTACAACGAATGTTGGCAACCATAATATCACCGTTGTGACTTTGCGTAGATAAGAACCGTTCTTATGCGTAGCTCCCATAAGCCACGTAAAACATGCAATCAACAAATTAGAGGCGTATAACTTGTTTTTGCAGGGAGTGTTTGTGATATGGTATTGCCACAAGATGTGATGTGTATGATATATGTGATGTATGCAATGATCATGTTTTATAATGTTTCACGACTTGCATGTCGATGAGTTCACAATCGGCAGGAGCCATATGGTTGTCTTTATAATTTTGTATGACCTGCGTGTCAACTTCTTATACGCCATGTAATAGCTTTACTTTATCGCTAAGTAGTTAGCAATAGTCGTAGTTGCTATTCGTGGTGGAGGCAATCATGGTGGACTGATGGAGATCATGCCGGTGCGCACAAGATGGAGATCAATGCGCGAAGATTGGCTATACCATGTCACATATTGTATATGCATGTGATGTTTATCCTTTATGTATGCATCTTATTTTGCTTTGATCGCGATGGTAGCATTATAAGATGATCCCTCACACTTAATTTCAAGATAAAATGTGTTCTCCCCTCGTATGCGCCGTTGCGAAAGATCGTCGTTTTGAAGCATCACGTGATGATCGGGTGCTATAAACTCTACGTTCACATACAACGGGTGTAAGCCAGATTTACACATGCGAAAATACGTGGGTTAAACTTGACGAGCCTAGCATGTACAGACATGGCCTCGGAACACACGGACCGAAAGGTCAAGCATGAGTCATATAGACGATATGATCAACATGTTGATGTTCACCATTAAAGCTATATCATCTCACGTGATGATCGGTCTTGGTGTAGTGAATTTGGATCATGCTTCACTAAACAACTTCGAGGGATGTTGAATTTAGTGGGAGTTCATTAGTAATTCAATTAACTTGAACTAATTATCATGAACTAAATCTCAGTGTATTTGCATAAGTCGTTGTAGTCTTTGGCAACCGTTTTCCACCGACACTTAGTTTTAATTGAGTTAAAAGAACTATAGAATTCTGGATAATCACTTTTCAGATTAGTGTCGTTTAGTTAAAATGTCAAGTTCAAAGATTAAGTCCTATTGCAAACTTTAGCAAACCTCACTTGCTCCATGCGATTTAATAAGTTGTATTAATCTAAGAGCAATGATTCAAGTTTAGCATCTAAGATCATGTTTGCCTCTATGAGAAATTGATCTTCAAAATTGTTTGAGAATCAAAGTGATCATCGAGCTGAAAGAATTGTTTCAGAAACAAACAAGAAGTAAAAGATATTTGATATCTAAAATTTTGATTGTTTGCAAAATGATGAAGTATAATTTAGTAAAATAACATATGCTCATATTGTATGAATATATGCGAAGATTGAAGGTGCTGGGCGTCCTGATCACCCAAAAGTTTGGGGAACTAATATATACTTGCATTTGTCCTTATGAGCTATAGTAGTTTCATCATGAAAGTTGTCATGATAGGATGAATGAAAAAGGTATCGGCTAAATTGTTTTGCTATGCCGAAAGATTGCTAAAGAATGGAATCTGAAAGAATACCAATCATATGATGATAGTGATCCACCTCAAAAGTGCAATATCCAAGGCCATTAGTATTTGACTAAACATCCTTTGGACCATGTGTCAAATGGTTGACGCCACTATTGATGTCGATAGATTCTTCTAAAAGGAGAGGAAACGCTAAATAGGATCTACAAAATATTTGGTAGAAAAGGAAAAGACTGGAAATGTCCAGCTCAGGTATATAATTGATATACATGTTATAGATATATTCTTTGCTCCTTAACAATGTAATTCTTGAGTATTCGATACTGATTTGTTGGTATGAAATATCATACAAAGCAACACAATGCAAGAAGTACAATGGCCTAAATAACCAGCAAAAGAATGTGGCAGTAATGCGCGTCGAGAAACAAATAAAAGTGTTATTGTGTTTCCGTCGGCATCAAAACAAACCTTGAAGATTTATTATGAACTAAATAATTGTTATCTTGTTCTGGTATTATGAGAACAATTGTTGTTCATGTTATTACCGTCTTCCATAATCGATGGATAGATTACTATAAATCCTTTTGGTAAAATAGAACATCTATAACACTGATGCTAAAAGTCGCAAGACAAAATGAATTTCACTTAAATTTGAAGCACCGCTGTTTAAGTCATATTGGAAACAAAATATGAAAGAAATTCCATGTTGATGGATTTTCGAGTCATCTAATTTTTGAATTGATTGACGCTTGTGAGACTTTTCCTAAAGATGATTAAACTCCGTTCATGGGCTATGGCCAGAACAATCGACTACCTAAATGAAGATCGTACATGTTGATGTATGTAGTTCATGGTGTGAAGTTGGGCGTGGTGTATTTTCTATTTCATCAATGACTCGAATAGATGCATGGTATATCTATTTGATGAGATAAAAATATGAAATGATTGAAACTGTTCAATTTATGAAGTGGAAATTATTGTAACAAGAAAATTCAAGTTTTATGATTGGATCATAAAGGAGAATATTTGAGTTACAAGTTTAGCAAACATCTAAGAGTTAAGTGAATTGTTTCACAAACTTGCATCTCGTGAGACGCCATAGGAGTATGGAGTATTCGACATGTAATCAAACCTTGTTGGACATGGTTAGATCAGTCATCAAATAAACTACCAATATAATTTGTGGATTGTGCTTTAGAGACTACCGCTTTTACTGAATAGAGTTCCATCATAATCTGTTGAAATGACACCATACGAGTTATAGTTGTCCTTTCTTAAATTTCGGTATGCACGGCATATGTAAAATGTTTACAACCAAAATCGGATTAGTAAATCTTTGTAGGTTATCCCAAAGAATGTCGATGGGTATTCCTTCTACTGTGAACCCGAATACAAAGTGATTGTCACTGAAAAGTGAATTTCTTATGAAGGAGTTTTTGCGAAAGGTTTAAGTGGGAGGAAAATAGAACTTGATGAGGTTATCAAACCTGAGCAAGATTACCAGAGTAGCACATCACCAGAAAATGTTCTGGAAGCGGCAACTGCATTCATGGCTCACACGTCTACAATGTGTTGTAGTCATGACATCAAAGTTCCTATTTAACCAAGTTGGTTGACGAAGGAATGACAAATGGGCCCCCGATATTCGCCTACCTGGTTTTCGGTCCGGGAAGGGTGTCTCACGAAAGGCTTTCGAGGCCTATCAAGGCAGTGGCCTGGCGCGGCCCAGGAGCAATACTTGGTGCACAAGCAAGATTTTGAGGAGTCCAAGTTAGACTAGTCCTCGGTTGATCCGATCTGTACTTGGCTTGAGAGATACTCCTGAGACCTAGCCTTGACTTATAAAAGGCTGGGAGGGAGGTCTCGAAACCCTAGACGCTTTTCCACTCACCTCACGCCGGAGTGCTCGACAACTTAGAGCTCTCTGTTTTCGGCTAGATCCAATCTACGCCGCCATTGTAACACCATCATCGCAACCACACCATCAATACAAAGTCAGACAAGCAGGACGTAGGCCTTTTACCTTTCGAGGGGGCTGAACCTGGGTAAATCCTCGTGTCCCTCTGCTTTCGTCTGATCGCCGTCGAGTTCGCCAGGTCCCCAATACGCTTCCTGATACGTCCAATTTGCATCACTATTTTGTATCATAATTTACTGTTATTCATTGATATATTTCATATTTAGACATGATACTTATGTTATTTCCTTTGCTTTCACATGTTTGATGATCATCGGAGGAGCTGCTGCCGGAGTCAGGAATCTGCTGGAAAAAGGACCATCAGGAGACCATATTTTGAAGATCAGGAAAATTCCAGAAAAATACCCAGAAATTATAATTTCCCAGAAGACTTACGGAGCCAGAAGGAGGAGTCGAGAGGGGCTAGGGCTGGCCCACACGCTAGGGCGGCGCGGCCAGACCCCTGGCCGCGCCAGCCCTGTGTGAGGGGGGCCTGGCCCACCTCTGGTCTCTTCCCTTCGCGTACATGATCGTCCCCGAAAACCTAAGAGAGGGGGGGGGTTGAGAGTTAGACACAGCCGCCTCTGCGGGGCGGAGAACACCAGAGAGAAAAAGCTCTCCGGCAGGGAGAAATCTGCCGGGGAAATTCCTTCCCGGAGAGGGGAGATCGTCGCCATCGTCATCACCATCGCACTGGACTTCATCGGGATCATCATCATCATCATCTACATCACCAGCACCTTCATATCCACCATCACCTCGCCATCCCGCTGTAACATCTTGAGTTGGATCTTGTTATATTCATAGGGGAGACTTTCCCGGTGTTGATTACTCTTGTAGTTGATGCTATTGAGTGGAACCATTGAATTAAGGTTTATGTCCAGATTGTTATTTACCATTATTTCACCTCTGATCATGATCCATATGATGTCTTGTGAGTAGTTCGTTTAGTTCTTGAGGACATGGGAGAAGTCAAGATGTTAGTAGTGAATTATTGTTGAGAAATATTTAATGGTTTGATATTGTTGTGGTGCTATTTCACTAGTGGTGTCATGTGAACGTCGACTACATGATACTTCACCATTTATGGGCCTAGTGAGATGCATTGTGTATTTGGTCACCGACTGTGGGGTTGCTGGAGTGACAGAAACCTAAACCTCCGTTGGGAAACCATTGCACCAGGGAGCGTAGGATCCTAGATCTTAAGGCTGTGGTTAGATTTATCTTAATTACTTTCTTGTATTTGCGGATGCTTGCAAGGGGTATAATCACAAGTGTGTATTTATCCTAGTAAGGGTAGTGCGCTAGCACAGGTTCACCCCCATAACACTTACCAAATCAATAAATACTATTGGCTCTATGAAGCGAAAGCTCTTGACAGAAACCTCCCGTGTGTCCTCGAGAACGTTTGGTTATTATAAGAACACAACCGGCTTGTCCTTTGCTGAATAAAGGATTGGGCCACTTGCTGCAATTGTTACTACCGTCTTCTATTTACTCGCACTTTATTTACTCGTATTACCAAATACTCCTGAAAACCTGTTTGCTAGTATTTACAGTGATTCCTTGATCAAAACTGCTCGTCAACACCTTCTGCTCCTCGTTGGGTTCGACACTCTTATTTATCGAAAGTACTACGATACACCCCCTATACTTGTGGGTCATCAAGACTATTTTCTGGCGCCGTTGCCGGGGAGTGTAGCGCTATTGAAGAGTGGAATTAGTAAAGGTAACCGTCACTGTGAGTATTGTTTTATTTTGTCTTTTATTTTTGTTATGCTATGGAGAACTCTCCATTTGGTTTCCTATTTGGAAACACATCTACTACTGCTACTGCTGATGCTGCACATGCGGAGGAACCACCACCGCCGCCGCCTGCTGAAATTGATCCTTTTAAAATACCTATGAAAATTGTTGGGCGTATTATGGATAACTGCTATTCAGGAGATGGAACTGTCCATCCGGGTGATCACTTATTATTTATACATGAATTATGCGAGTTGTTCAGGTGTGCAGGTATTTCACCAAGCCAGGTCAAGAAGAAATTATTCTCTATATCATTGAAAGGCAGAGCTGAAGAGTGGTATCGACTACTCCAAGATGGTCCATCTATGGCATGGGAGGATACTGTGCCTCTGTTTTATTCCAAGTTTTATCCTCCAAGTGAAATTCATAAAGACCGTAACAAGATATATAATTTTTGGCCTCATGATGGAGAGAGTATTGCCCAAGCGTGGGGGAGATTGAAGTTACTGATGCTCAAATGTCCCATTCATGAGCTCCCCAATAATATTGTTATTGATAATTTTTATGCGCGGCTTACCCTTCCTGATAAGGATTATTTGGATGCTTCTTGTTTTGGATCATTCACTCATATGAAAGAAGATGCCAAGTGGAAACTTCTTGACCGTATAAAAGAGAATGTTGAAGGTTGGGAAAACGACAAAGGTAGGAAGTCAGGTATAAACTATGATTATGAATGCATTAAATCTTTTATGGGAACCGATGACTTTCATAGTGTTAGCGCTGCTTATGGTCTTGATTCCCAAATACTTGCTAATTGTCTTAAGGCCTTTGCTTCCTATATTGATGTTCCAAAGAAAGATTGGAACAAATATCATGCGCCTTATAAAGACTCTATTAGTCATATACCTGCTGCAGCTACAGAAGTTTGTACGGTTGATAGCATCATTCCTGAACCTTATATTGAGAAGACACCCTTCCCTGCTAAGGTAAAAAAGTACTCTACTTTGGTAAGTGTGTCCAATAAAAGTACTAAGAAAGCTGCAGAGCCTGATGAGCAAATTACTATTAAGTCTCCTGTTGCTATATTGAAAGATCTTGTTACTAAAGATGTGGGAGATGAATATATTCTTTTTTGTGAAGATGCTTCTAACATTCTCTCGCATCCTAAAAAGCACAGGAAAGCAAGTGTTCCTGTATTTCTGTCAGGATTGGAGATCATTGCTATTATGGTTTATGTGATATTGGTGCTAGTGCAAGTGCTATTCCCTTAGAGCTTTATAAAGAAATTATGCACGAGATTGGCGCTTGTGAACTTGAAGATATTGATGTGGTTGTTCAGCTTGCTAACCGAGAGACTGTTTGGCCTCTTGGTATTGTTCGAGATGTGGAAGTTCTATGTGGTAAGACTAAATACCCTACTGATTTTCTAGTACTTGGTAAGGAGGCTAGTACAACTTGCCCTATTATTTTTGGTAGACCGTTTTTGAATACTTGTGGCGCAGTGATAGATTGTAAGAAGGAGAATTTTTTTACTAAGTTTAATGGAGAGTCTTATGAGTTTAATTTTTCCAAGTTTGCTAAGACTTCTTATGAAAATGACACGCCTAATGAAAATTTTCGAGTTGAGCAGCTTGCTTCTATTGCTCTTGCCCCTAATAATGCCTTGCAGCAATTCATGGAAGATCACGAAAGTGATGTTTTTAGCAAGGAAAGAGAAGAGATTGACGATATTCTTCTTCGTCAACCACCATTACTCAAGCATAATCTACCTGTGGAGGATCTTGGTACCACTTTGCCACCTAGAGAAGATCCTGTGTTTGAATTAAAACCTTTGCCTGATGACCTCAAATATGCTTATATTGATGATAAGAAAATATATCCTGTTATTATTAGTTCTAAACTTTTAGGAAAGGAAGAAGAAAGATTATTGGAGATATTGAGGAAACACCGAGGAGCTATGGGATATACTCTTGATGATTTAAAAGGGATTTCTCCTACTTTATGTCAGCATGCCATTAATATGGAGAAAGACGCGAAGCCAGTTGTAGAGCATCAACGCCGCTTAATTCCCAAGATGAAGGATGTGGTAAGGAATGAGGTATTAAAACTCCTTGATGCTGGTATTATTTATCCTATTGCTGATAGTAGATGGGTTAGTCATGTTCATTGTGTTCCTAAGAAAGGAGGTATGACTGTTGTACCTAATGAGAATAACGAGCTTATTCCTCAAAGGGTAGTTGTTGGTTATAGAATGTGCATTGATTATAGGAAGGTAAACAAAGTTACTAAGAAAGATCATTACCCTTTACCGTTTATAGATCAAATGCTAGAAAGGTTGTCTAAGAAGACTCATTTTTGTTTCCTTGATGGTTATTCTGGTTTTTCTCAAATTGCTGTTAAGAAGGATGATCAAGAGAAAACCACTTTTACTTGTCCTTATGGAACTTATGCTTATAGACGTATGCCTTTTGGTTTATGCAATGCTCCTGCTACTTTTCAAAGATGCATGTCTGCTATTTTTCATGGCTTTTGTGAAGAAATTGTGGAGGTCTTCATGGACGATTTTTCTGTCTATGGAACTTCCTTTGATAATTGTTTGCACAACCTTGATAAAGTTTTGCAGAGGTGCGAAGAAACTAACCTTGTTCTTAATTGGGAGAAATGCCACTTTATGGTAAATGAAGGAATTGTCCTTGGACATAAAATCTCTGAAAGAGGTATTGAAGTTGACAGAGCAAAAGTGGAGGCAATTGAGAAAATGCCATGTCCAAGAGATGTTAAAGGTATTCGTAGTGTTCTTGGTCATGCTGGTTTCTATAGGAGGTTTATTAAAGATTTCTCTAAGATTTCAAAGCCCCTTACCAATCTTCTTCAAAAGGATGTACCATTCGTCTTTGATGATGATTGTAAGGAAGCTTTTGAAACTCTTAAGAAGGCTTTAACTACTGCTCCTATTGTTCAACCACCTGATTGGAATTTACCTTTTGAAATTATGTGTGATGCTAGTGATTTTGCTGTTGGTGCTGTTCTTGGACAGCGCATAGATAATAAGTTGAATGTTATTCATTATGCTAGTAAGACTCTTGATGCTGCTCAGAAGAATTATGCTACTACTGAGAAAGAGTTTCTTGCTGTTGTTTTTGCATGTGATAAGTTTAGATCTTATATTGTTGATTCTAAAGTTACTATTCATACTGATCACGCTGCTATTAGATATCTTATGACTAAGAAGGATGCTAAGCCTAGGCTTATTAGATGGGTGTTGCTTTTACAAGAGTTTGATTTGCATATTGTAGATAGGAAAGGTGCTGAAAATCCTGTGGCTGACAACTTGTCTAGATTGGAAAACATTTCTTTTGATCCTATTCCTGTTAATGATAGTTTTCCAAATGAACAGTTGGCTGCAATTAATGCAACTTCACGGGACCTTCCTTGGTATGCTGATTATGCTAACTTTATTGTTTCCAAGTATTTGCCTCCGACCTTTACAGCTCAGCAAAGAAGAAAATTCTTCTATGATTTGAGGCATTATTTTTGGGATGACCCACATTTATATAAAGAAGGAGTTGATGGTATTATGAGAAGATGCATACCGGAATATGAGCAACAAGAGATATTAAGAAAATGCCATAGCAGTGCTTATGGAGGGCATCATGCTGGAGATAGAACCGCACAGAAGGTTCTACAATCAGGTTTTTATTGGCCAACCCTCTTTAAGGATGCCAGAAGGTACGTTTTATCTTGCGATGAATGTCAAAGAGTTGGAAATATTTCTAGACGCAATGAAATGCCTATGAATTACACTCTTGTTATTGAACCGTTTGATTGTTGGGGATTTGACTTTATGGGTCCTTTTCCTCCTTCAAGAGGCTATACTCATATACTTGTTGCTGTAGATTATGTTACTAAATGGGTAGAAGCCATACCTACAAAGAGTGCCGATGGTGAGACTTCGTTAAAAATGCTTAAGGATGTTATTTTTCCTAGGTTCGGAGTGCCTAGATATCTTATGACTGACGGAGGTTCTCATTTTATTCACGGTAGTTTTAGAAAAACTCTTGCTAAGTATGATGTCAATCATAGAATTGCTTCTGCTTATCATCCCCAAACTAGTGGGCAGGTAGAGCTTTCAAATAGAGAGATCAAGTCTATCTTGCAGAAGACTGTTAGTAGATCTAGGAAAAACTGGGCTAGTAAGTTAAATGACGCTTTATGGGCTTATAGAACTGCTTATAAGAACCCCATGGGTATGTCTCCTTATAAGATGGTTTACGGAAAAGCGTGTCACTTGCCCTTAGAATTAGAACACAAAGCTTTTTGGGCAGTGAGAGAGCTTAATAGAGATTTTAAACTAGCCGGTAAGAAGAGGTTGTTAGATTTGAGTTCTCTAGATGAGTGGAGAAATGAAGCGTATGAGAATGCCAGACTTTTCAAAGAGAAAGTCAAGCAATGGCATGATAAGAGAATTCTTAAGAGAGAGTTCCATGTTGGTGAGAAAGTCCTATTGTATAGGTCTCGTCTCAGATTTTTTGCAGGTAAATTACTTTCTAAATGGGAAGGACCATTTGTTATTGTGGAAGTGTACCGCTCAGGTGCTATTAAGATTGCTTCATTGAAAGATGATTCTACACAAGTGGTGAATGGGCAAAGACTCAAACATTATATTTCTGGAGATTCTTATAATGAAGATGTTGATGTTATTGAAACAATTTCTCCGGAAGATTACATCCAAGACAAACTGCAGGAACCTGCAGAGTTCGTTTTCGAATAGGTAACAGTTCTAGTCAGAAAAGTTTCGCGAAAAGTTCTTCTTTTAATATTTTTGCTGTTTTTAATAAATATGAAAAATCACGAGACAAAAACGGGGAGGAAAAGGAGTCCGTGTGGGTCTCACACACGGGTGGCGCGGGCCCACCCCTGGCCGCGCCACCCCCGTGTGAGAACGCCTCAGAACTCTTTTCCGTCCTAGTTTCCTCCTGTGACTTCGTTTCGATGTATAATTTTCGCCTATTTAACCTCCCGGAGTTCCCGAGGTCTGTATATCGTTTTCTCGTCGTGTTTTGTTTCGAGCTGTTTCTGTCAGGAGTTGATCTTAAGCTTTGGGAAGTCATGGCCTCTTCAAGCGGGGACAAGGGGAAGACACCTCCAGAGGATGATCACCAAGTTCCCAAGTTGAAGGAGGGACAGATTACCGCTAGATCAAGGACAAGAGAGCCTACTTTCGTAGGATCGACTAACACTGGACGCACTTTTTCTCATAATTTGCAGGGACCAATGCCACCAGTTCTTGATCTCAGCTCCTACCCTGCATCAGTGGAGGCCCTTCGGGTCACCAATGAGATGTGCGATAGATATCGAGCTCTTAGGATGGAGGTGGAGATACTTCGAGAGGAGAATAATAGGCTTCGTAGGATGCTGGAGGATTTTCTCACCCCAATCATGATTACGCCGCCACCGCCAAAGGAGTAATTCGTCATCGGAATAGGCATCCCCTTGGCTTGTTCCAAGCTTGGGGGAGTGCCGCGGTATCACATCATTACTTTCTGTTCATTTACTTTTCAAGTAAAGTCTTATCATGAATAGAGAAGTTATCATATAGAATAGTTTGCGGTTGGAAGTATCCTCCTTAGTTAGTTATTTTTGTATCCCTTGGTGTGAGTTGCGATAATGAAATATTAATGAGAAGTTTTATCGTTTACTTTTCGCACACTTTATGTTAGTCTGCAATCTCTCTTATGTGACTAGTCTTGTTGATTGGTATTGGTATCACATTGGGAGCATGAGTAGATTCAGTTGGTTTTGGCAAACCTAGCTTGGTCAGTAGCAACTTTACCTTGAAGTTTGAGTAGAAAAGAATAAAGAAGTGCTTGTAGTACATCACTTCAGTTTTCCTTATGTTTGGCTTATAAGCATTGTTATTCTTAAAGTTAAAATCGTTGTACTTTCAGGGGAGTTTGCATGATTGTTCTTATTATATGTATGTTTGTTTGTTTCATGCAACTCTTATGCTTGCTACCCAACCTTGCTAGCCAAAAACCTGTACTGAGAGGAAATACTTCTCGTGCATCCAATTCCCAAAAGCCAAGTCACTTCCAAAGAGTCCACTATAAATTCCTATGCATGGTATTTTAAGCCATTCCAAGTAAATTTTCATGTGCTACCTTTCAAAAACTTTCAAACACTTCTCATTTTGTGCCACTGTTTTTAGCTCATGAGGACGTAGTGGATGGGTTTGTTATCTTCCATACTAAATTAAGTACCCCTCGACTAGGCAGCTTCATCTGCTCGTCAATAATTTGGCAAGGGAGCTGGTCAGACCATTATAATCTTAATTCTAAAAGAAAGAAAAAGGCACTCCTCCAATGGATTGTGAAAGTTGGTCGGCACCCGATGGAATCGGTTAGCCATGGTTTGAGAAAGGAAAAGGTGGGGAGGAGTGCCAAGCTATAAAAGAGCACTAAAGTGCCAATTAATCAAACATCTCGGAACCGCTCTCACTTGTTTAGTATGGAAGATATCAAGAACTCCGTTGCTAGTCGTTGACAAAAGCAACCACCTCTCAAAACAATTTTCACCTCTGTTTTACAAATGAAAAGCTCTAGCACATGTTTAATCCCTGCTTCCCTCTGCGAAGGGCCTATCTTTTACTTTTATGTTGAGTCAACCTATTTCCCTCTATCTCAAGCAAGCATTTGAGTTGTTATGTTTCACTCATCCATATGTTGATCCGTTTAATCATGTTTATTATCTTCCTTGCTTTTGTATAATGCTTTTGTCTGAAGGAATACATCTTTGAAAGCTTTCTTTGAATGCAAAAGTTTACTTTGTTGAGCATATAGTCTCTACTATATTAGCTCTGTTTTAAAAGGCTCCGTTTAAAAGAGAGAATAGTTTGTTCTCCATTCTTTGACCAAGAACTAAGGTTTGCCATTGCCAATTATAATTTACCTTGTGCATCTTTACATGTGATTCCCTTTTACCTATTGCAAGCTTACATCTTATAGAGGGAAGTTGCTGTCTATTATAATTTGTGCCTTAGTGAATGTGATGCTTCTTGTTCGTATTTTGATTATCGACACTTCACTCCATAAACCTGTGGTCATGTTTACCGAGTTTAGTTTTCGCTTGGGGACAAGCGAGGTCTAAGCTTGGGGGGTTGATACGTCCAATTTGCATCACTATTTTGTATCATAATTTACTGTTATTCATTGATATATTTCATATTTAGACATGATACTTATGTTATTTCCTTTGCTTTCACATGTTTGATGATCATCGGAGGAGCTGCTGCCGGAGTCAGGAATCTGCTGGAAAAAGGACCATCAGGAGACCATATTTTGAAGATCAGGAAAATTCCAGAAAAATACCCAGAAATTATAATTTCCCAGAAGACTTACGGAGCCAGAAGGAGGAGTCGAGAGGGGCTAGGGCTGGCCCACACGCTAGGGCGGCGCGGCCAGACCCCTGGCCGCGCCAGCCCTGTGTGAGGGGGGCCTGGCCCACCTCTGGTCTCTTCCCTTCGCGTACATGATCGTCCCCGAAAACCTAAGAGAGGGGGGGGGGTTCAGAGTTAGACACAGCCGCCTCTGCGGGGCGGAGAACACCAGAGAGAAAAAGCTCTCCGGCAGGGAGAAATCTGCCGGGGAAATTCCTTCCCGGAGAGGGGAGATTGTCGCCATCGTCATCACCATCGCACTGGACTTCATCGGGATCATCATCATCATCATCTACATCACCAGCACCTTCATATCCACCATCACCTCGCCATCCCGCTGTAACATCTTGAGTTGGATCTTGTTATATTCATAGGGGAGACTTTCCCGGTGTTGATTACTCTTATAGTTGATGCTATTGAGTGGAACCATTGAATTAAGGTTTATGTCCAGATTGTTATTTACCATTATTTCACCTCTGATCATGATCCATATGATGTCTTGTGAGTAGTTCGTTTAGTTCTTGAGGACATGGGAGAAGTCAAGATGTTAGTAGTGAATTATTGTTGAGAAATATTTAATGGTTTGATATTGTTGTGGTGCTATTTCACTAGTGGTGTCATGTGAACGTCGACTACATGATACTTCACCATTTATGGGCCTAGTGAGATGCATTGTGTATTTGGTCACCGACTGTGGGGTTGCTGGAGTGACAGAAACCTAAACCTCCGTTGGGAAACCATTGCACCAGGGAGCGTAGGATCCTAGATCTTAAGGCTGTGGTTAGATTTATCTTAATTACTTTCTTGTATTTGCGGATGCTTGCAAGGGGTATAATCACAAGTGTGTATTTATCCTAGTAAGGGTAGTGCGCTAGCACAGGTTCACCCCCATAACACTTACCAAATCAATAAATACTATTGGCTCTATGAAGCGAAAGCTCTTGACAGAAACCTCCCGTGTGTCCTCGAGAACGTTTGGTTATTATAAGAACACAACCGGCTTGTCCTTTGCTGAATAAAGGATTGGGCCACTTGCTGCAATTGTTACTACCGTCTTCTATTTACTCGCACTTTATTTACTCGTATTACCAAATACTCCTGAAAACCTGTTTGCTAGTATTTACAGTGATTCCTTGATCAAAACTGCTCGTCAACACCTTCTGCTCCTCGTTGGGTTCGACACTCTTATTTATCGAAAGTACTACGATACACCCCCTATACTTGTGGGTCATCACTTCCTAGATCGAAAGCCCTTCGACATGGGCATTGCCGGGGATAAACCTCGTCAATTGGCGCCGACCGTGGGGACGACGGGATCTGGATCTACGGATTCGCCGGCTCCATCACCCACCACCTCCAAGATCGACATCGACACCATCGTCGGCATCGCTGCGCCGACCGACGTCGACACCACCTCCAAGATCAACATCGACACCATCGTCGGCATCGCTGCGCCGACCGACGTCGACACCACCTCCAAGATCGACATCGACACCATCGCCGGCATCGCTGTGCTGGCCATCGTCCACGCCAGCCCGATGGAGCCAGAGACCAACGTCGTTGATTCGACTGTCGTCGATAGCGTTTCGCCAAGCACCATCAACTTCACCCCGACGGCGGATGGCATCGACCCCGTCTCAGGCACTACAGGGATAGCGCTCGGAGGCTATGACATGGCCTTCGGACTGTTCAACTTTCACGTGGACAGTAACGGGGCGATAGAGCTACTTTCCATCGCCGAATCGGCCCCGCTCATGGTCGAAACGACGAAACCACCAACCATCGGGGGCAAACCCTCGACAGGCGCGTCGCTAGCACCATCGGAGGAGAGATCGAAGCCAAAAAACTTCGACCCCATCAGTCGGGTCGAACGATTTCGAAGATCCACCTCCATCCCCAACCACCGCCTATTGCGTCGACTGCGACGCATACCACTATGTGGGCGCCGGAGATTTTTCATCCCATGAAATCGCCGGCTGTGAAGATCCTCGAGGGGGCATAGCAGCTGCCTACCCGATGATATCAGAGTGCGATCGGGCTCTCAACGCCCTCACACTCCGCACTGCACCATATGACCCTGACTACGTCGAAGGGTTGTACTCGTACTACACATGCTCAGATGACGACGACGACGTCTACCCCGAAGCTAAGGGGAAAATCGGCAATTCGGCAAGCTCTGCCTCACTATGCGAATCTAACGCATCCAGTGATGGCTATGTGGCTGATTACGACTCTGACTTCATGATCGAAGTCGGGCCCTACGTCGAAAGCGACGACGTCTATCCTCCAGCACTGGGCGAAATCAGCGATGATTCGATCCCGTGGCCCGGGGGCCACTGCATGATGGCATCGCACAACGACGGAAACGAGAATGACGGCCGAAACCGGGCAGACAGCGGCCGCCAGGTGGTCACGCATGACCAGATCCGGTTCGCAAGAAGGGTTTATGCGGGCGAAGTAAATTTTGGTCCCAACCCAAGTCCAAGCGATCTGGCTGCACTCCGATTTGTCGTCCAGGAGCAAAAAGATTAGATCAGCGCTGATAGGCGAGTGCTGGAACGGCGCAGAGAGGAGGCCGACGCGTCCAGCAAGAGGCGGGCCGAAAGGTCATCCCACTATTCATCGAGCGTTCAACGAAGATCGAGATCGCGCACTCAGCCTGGGGCCGATATGCACAATATCACCCGAAACCTGGAGGCAGAGTTCAATGAAGCCGAATTGATGCCCAAGACCAAGGAAGCAGCAATCATGGCCGCGGCAGCATACATTGCCGCGAACGCATCTAACGATGACGAACATATGCGACACCTGCGAAATTTAGCGCTCGAAGGAGTAAGGGTGCTGCAAGGCACGCCTGGCTCAGTACATGGCGCGACAACAACAAGAATCGCTCCACCGCCGGAGCAAGCCAGGCACCCCGCACCGGTGCCAGCCGTAGCGCCTCGAACGCAAGTGGTCGAACCTCTCAACGGAGAGCTTCGGCACGGTCTGGCCCAGCATAGAGTTGACCAGGGGCGAGCACGGCGCGAGGCTGAAACGTTCGGCGGTCCCAGCGATGGACTCTGCGGGGCAGAATGCTTTAGCCTCCTGATCCGTTCCGCACTGTTGCCGAAAGGAATCAAACTCAGCGACGGCATAGTCAAATTCAACGGGCAGCAGGATCCCCGAATTTGGCTAGATGACTTCATAACCGCTGTCAAAATCAGCGGCGGATCTAGGGACAACGCCCTTCAATTGTTATCGCTACACCTAAAGGATAACGCAAGGGCATGGTTGAACAATCTCGCCCCAGATAGCATCCGCTCCTGGGAAGAGTTTCGGCAAGCGTTTATCGCAAATTTCCGAGGCACTTCACGACGACCCACGTCATTCGAAGAACTCCGCCTATGCGTGCAGAGAACTGGAGAGAACCTGAGATCATACATCTCACGGTGGATCAGCCTCCGGAACACGACGGAAAACATCTCGCCCGAAAGGGCTATCGACGCCTTTCGGGATGGTCTCTTTCGACGCGACTTCAAGGAAGAGCTGGGACGCTGCAAGCCTAGGACCATCGACCACCTCATGAGCCTGGCAAACAAATGGGTTGATGGCGAAGACTCCATCTCGGCTCCCAGAAGCCGCCGTCGGTCAGCAGAACGCGACGTCGACGCGAAGGACCAGTTCCATCCCGGATCCCGGAAGAAAGGTCGCCGAAGCCGCTACGACAACGCGGAGAACACAAACATGGTAGCAGCTGGCTACGTGCACGAGGACCGCGACGACAATCGCGACTTACCGCGACGAGGAAACAATTACCACGGCAGTAGCAGTCGTGATTCGAAACCCAGTAAGGAGTGGCGTCGACGGCAGCCACAGCTGTCGGCAGAGGAGATGCTTGATAGCGGATGCCCAAGGCATACGTACCTCGACAAGGACGGAGTACGAAAACCTGCTCACGTCCTCATCGAGTGCAGGGAATTCCTTCGTCTCAACCGGGCACTCCAGGAGAGGATGAGCACCGAGCAACCAGTGGCGGGGGCGATAGCCTACAACGCCCCACCGCCACCGCCGAACCCACCAGCTAACGTCGTACAGCAAAGCCACCAGGCCGCCACGATCCAGCAAGTCGAGCAGCGACAGCCGGCCAACGAGGAAGAAGAGTTCCCGCCGCCAAGAGGTTTCGTGCCCATAATCCAGAAGGGGCGCCCGACGAATAAAGTGCAGCGAAAACGCGCAAGGGAAGTGTTCCACGCCGAACACGCACCACCGGCCACTCCCGAATACCTGAATTGGTCCGAACATCCGATCGGTTTCGACCGGTCAGATCATCCACCGAAGATCCCACGCCCAGGACACCATGCTTTGGTTCTTGAGGCGCAAATAGGGGGTTTCACCTCGAAAAAGGTGTTCATGGACGGAGGCAGCAGCTTGAACCTCATCTACGCAGACACACTGCGAAAGATCAAGATCCCGCTAAATAATCTCCTGCCAACGGAGACTTCCTTCCACGGAATCATCCCAGGGAAGCCGACGTATCCATTGGGAGCGATACATCTCGATGTCATCTTCGGCACTCCAGCAAACTTCAGAAAGGAGAAGATCGAATTCGAGGTGGTCGACTGGCCCTCGCAGTACCATGCTATCCTCGGGCGACCAGCGTTCGCTCGATTCATGGCGGTACCCCACTATGCCTACCTCAAGCTGCGGATGCCCGCAAACAGAGGACCACTGACGATTAGCGGCAGTTTCGCACGTTTAGAAAACTGCGAAAAGGACTTCAACAACATGTCCCAGACCTTCGGGGTGCATGAAGAACTGCACCACATTCGGGAGGCCACCGTCATGGACATCGATCCACCGGCGCAGCAGAACGCCCCAGAGCTGTCTTTCGATGCCACCAAAGACACCCGAGAGCACCAGATCCACCCGACGGACCCAACTAGGACGGCGCGGGTGTCGAACTCTCTTTCTCCCGCATAGGAAAGCGCGCTCGTCGAGTTCCTCCGTGAGCACTGGAGGATGTTCGCCTGGTGCCCAGCTGACATGCCAGGCATCCCCAGGGAACTCGCCGAGCACGAGCTTAAGATATTTCCAAACGCGAAACCGGTCAAGCAGTCTATGCGACGGTACAATCCAGAGAAGGCCAAGTCGATGGGCGAAGAAATCAATCGCCTCCTCGAAGCCAAGTTCATCAGACAGATCAAGGAAGCCACGTGGCTCTCACCACCGGTCATGGTGGAGAAGAAGGACACCAAGATCTACAGGATGTGCATCGATTTCACAGCCTTAAACAAACACTGCCCGAAGGATTACTTCCCCCTGCCCCGAATCGACCAGATCATCGATTCCACGGCAGGATGCGAACGCCTCTCGTTCCTCGACGCGTACTCCGGGTATAATCAGATACGGCTGAAAGTGGAAGACGAAGACAAGACGGCGTTCATCACCCCGCATGGGGTATACTGCTACATGACGATGCCCTTCGGGCTCAAGAACGCCGGAGCCACCTATCAACGGTGTATGCAGGCGTGCCTGAAGGAACAAATCGGCCGCAACATCGAAGTTTATGTCGACGACATTGTCATCAAGACCGCGAAAGCAGACATCTTGCTCGACGATCTTCGAGAAACCTTCGCTAACCTCGACAGATATAGCATCAAGCTTAACCCGAAGAAGTGCTCTTTCGGGGTACCCACTGGCCAACAGCTGGGCTATCTAATCTCCGAGAGAGGGATCGAAGGCAACCCAGAGAAGATACAGGCCATCATCAACATGCAGCCTCCGAAGACGCTTCGACACGTCCAGCAGTTGACAGGTCGACTCGCAGCGCTTAGCCGCTTCATCAGCAAGCTTGGCGAAAAAGCGCTCCCTTTTTATCGGCTGCTCCGGAAAACAGACAACTTCACGTGGACCGAAGAGGCGCAAGCCGCGTTCGAAGATCTCAAGCGCCGTCTATCGACCTCCCCAGTTCTCGTCACACCTCGAGAAAAAGAGCCCATGTTGCTATACATTGCGGCTACAAATCAAATCGTCAGTTCAGTGCTTCTGGTCGAACGCGCAGAAGAGGGCAAAGAGCATGGCGTACAGAGACCCGTGTACTACCTGAGCGAAGTTTTATCGCCGACCAAGCAAAGATACCCCCATTATCAGAAGTTGGCATACGCCATATACATGACGGGGAAGAAACTGCCACACTATTTCGAGTGTCACTCCATCATAGTAGTGGCCTCGAATCCAGTCTCCAGCATCCTCAACAACCCAGACGCCACAGGGCGTGTGTCGCTATGGGGAATCATGCTAGGACCCTGGGAAATCACGTACCAGCGCCAGTCCGCGATCAAGTCACAGGTCCTACCGGATTTCATAGCCGAGTGGACAGAAGCTCAGATGCCCGAGCTCCCAGACCTGTCGAACAGCTGGGCCATCTTCGTCGACGGGTCCAAGCGGGTTTCGGGGGCAGGGGTAGGAGTGGTCCTGGTGTCACCGCAAGGGGACAGGATGCGCTACGTCCTCCGCATGCGCTTCCCGAATCCCTCCAACAACGAGGCGGAATACGAAGCCGTCCTTCACGGTATGCGCATGGCGAAGGCCTGCGGGGCCACCCGCATCAAGATTCATGGGGACTCGAACCTCATCGCCCAGCAAGTCATGAAGGAGTGCGACGCAACCTGCGCGAACATGATCGCATATCGCGCCATGTATGACAAGCTCGAAGGCGAATTCGAGGGCTGCGAAGTAACGCACATCGGCAGGGAAAGTAATGAGGAGGCAGACAACCTGGCCAACGTCGGCTCAAGGTGCCTCCCAATACCGCCCGGAGTCTTCTTCGAAGAGATATTCGAACGCTCCATCAAGATCAAGCCAGTAACTGACCCGGCGTTAGCAACACGTCCAGGGGCTCGGTCAACCAACACCGCTCCAGCAGCAGAAGCAGCAGACCTCCCGAAGGATGCAGCCGCAGTCATGCTCGTCGAAGCAACATGGACAAGGCCATACTTGGCATACCTGATACGGGGCGAACTCCCAGAAGATCCCATCCATCGCCGACAAGTCATGCGGCGCTCCAAGGCCTTCACGATAATCAACGGGGAACTCTACAAGCGCAGGAAGATGGGATTGCTCTCCTTCGAGAAATCCACGAAGGAACCTGTGGGCACCATGCCTGCAGTTGAACCCTCGTGGCGAAGGCTTTTCGGTCCGATTCTACTGGCTATCCGCCCTCTACGATGCCAGGAACATCGTCCAGCACTGCGAAGCATGCCAGGTATTCGCCACCAAGCCGCACGCGCCGGCGTCCGAACTGCACACCATCCCTGTGGCATGGCCCTTCGCACAATGGGGGCTCGATCAAGTGGGGCCTCTCCCCAAATCATCTCGAGGTCATACTTACCTCCTAGTCGCAGTGGACAAGTTCTCCAAGTGGATAGAGGCTGTTCCAGTCACCAACCAAGAGGCTACCACGGCGGTCAAATTCTTCGAGTCCATCGTCTACCGGTACGGCGTCCCGAACAGCATCATAACTGACAACGGCACCAACTTCACTTCGGGCGAATTCCAGGACTTCGCCAAAAACCTCGGCATCAAGCTCAAGTACGCTTCGGTGGTGCACCCCAATTCTAATGGGCAGGTCGAAAAAGCCAACGGACTTGTATGTGGAGGCTTAAAGAAGCGGCTACTTCGACCCCTCAAGCGAGCAGCAGGCGCCTGGGTCGAGGAACTGCCTTCGGTGCTATGGAGCCTGCGAACAACGCCCAACTCCTCGACGGGCTACACACCTTTCTTCCTGCTCTTCGGAGCAGAAGCAGTGCTACCCACGGACGTACGCTACAGCGCGCCCCGCGTCACCGCCTACGTCGAGGAAGATGCGGACAAGGCGTTAGCAGACGCCCAAGACCTGCTGGATGAAGCTCGCGACGTTGCCCTCGTTCGATCAGCGGTCTACCAGCAGAGCCTCCGCAACTACCACAGCTGACGGGTACGCGGACGCTCTTTCGAGCCGGGCGACCTTGTGCTCCGACTCAAGCAGACAAGCACGTCGAAGCTGGAGCCACCATGGGAGGGCCCGTATCTTGTCCACGAGGTCATCCCGGGAGGAGCATATCGCCTACGCAACCCGAAAACGGGGAAAGACGTAGAGAACCCATGGAACGCCGCGCAGTTGCGCCGCTTCTATCCTTAGCTAACAAAGCTGTCTTCTCTACCCCCTCTAATATGTAATCAGGTGTCGGCAGCAGTCCGCACCCAACATTGTGCCTTCGGCACCAAGCAATAAAGTTCAAATTCATTGTGCTATGATTCGACATCAGCCCACGCTCGGACGCTCGGCCTTTCGACCCACACTCGGGGGCTCGGCCCTTTCGACCCACGCTCGGGGGCTTCGCCCACGCTCGGGGGCTCGGCCTTTCGACCCACGCTCGGGGGCTTCGCCCACGCTCGGGGGCTCGGCCTTTCGACCCACGCTCGGACGCTCGGCCTTTCGACCCACGCTCGGGGGCTCGGCCTTTCGACCCACGCTCGGGGGCTCGGCCTTTCGACCCACGCTCGGACGCTCGGCCTTTCGACCCACACTCGGGGGCTCGGCCTTTCGACCCACGCTCGGGGGCTCGGCCTTTCGACCCACGCTCGGGGGCTCGGCCTTTCGACCCACGCTCGGGGGCTCGGCCTTTCGACCCATGCTCGGGGGCTTCGCCCACGCTCGGGGGCTCGGCCTTTCGACCCACGCTCAGGGACTTCGCCCACGCTCGAGAGCCGCGTTCTCTCGACCTACGTTTGGGGACTTTTCGCCCTCATAATCTATACTCGAGATCTTCGCCTTTTTGCTACAGACGAATGAGACAATATACACAATGCATACACAGAGTAAAGATACAAGCACAGCCACAAGGCTAATTCATGGTGCCGCGGCACCCTGGTTCGCTCTCTGTCGATCACTCTCAACGACAATCTGTCGAGCAATACAGTCGCCTGTACCTCTACAAGCAGCGTAGTGGTGCTCCATATTGTAGCGACCACTGGGCGACGGAGGAAGCGTCTTCAGAAGCTCCAGATCGATCTCAGGGTAGTGAGCACGCACGAAAGCAAGTGCGACCACAGCCCCGCAGCGCAAGTGCTCACGGACGAAGGAGTACACAGCATTCCCATTCTCGAATCGATCGAGCAATGTCGGCAAGCCTTCGGGTTGATTGTTCAGAGGAAACATCACCTGATGCACCAGCGCGAGGGCGCTTCGGCTCGTCTCAGACAACACCCCAGCCTGAGCAATCCTATCTTGAAGAAGTGTCAGCTTCATTGCTTTCGACCGATCAGCCCAGAAGTTGTCAGCAACAGAGTTGGCATGTGTCTGAGCAGCAACAAGATGCGCGTTCACGCGCCGGGCTTTGGCTGCACTATCGAGGCACACATCTGCGAAAAGGGACTGAAGATCAAATCTTGCACACCCAAGACACAACACACAGCGAAAGAGGTCTAGAGACTCACACTTCAGAGATTTTCCAAGATTCTCGATCTCGTCGAGAAGAAATTTCTCGCAGTCCGCAGCATGCGACGCCTTCGACAGAGCGACGTCGACCTTGGCAGTAACCACCTTCAGTTGACGCTGCGTATTTTGGAGTTGGTCGCGCAACGATCGAATTAGCGACAATTCGCCTGAGGAAGGAGTTCTTCGCTCAACGGCACCAGAAGTACTGCTAACCGTCTCGTACGAAACATGCCAAGTACCAGAAATCAGCGAAGGATCCTACACGAGGAGTCGAGCATCACATACAAGCATTCGGCAGCCAAATGACAAGCAAATAAACATAACAAAGGGGCAATTTTTACACCAGAAAGAAGTCCTAGTTAGGATCATTGCCCTCGGCATAAGACCACGAAAGCTAATTACAAGTGGGCGAGAAGCATTGCTCGCACTACGCTGAACTACCAGCCTTGCTAGACGGTGCGCCGGAGGCGCCACGCCTCCGAGCCCTCGCCGCTGCACGCTTCTCGTTCCTCTCGGCCAGAAAACTCGTCATTCGGGCAGCCAGTTCACGAGCACGGGCAACATAAGTCTTGGCGGACTTGTCACGTCCGTCCTTGTCTTTCGGGTACGTGCTCGTGACCTTGTCAGCATCGAACTCCACGTCGTGCATCATCATCATGGAGAAGACAGACTCGGAGCCAATAGTTACATGTCGGCGTACCGCGGCAAGTAAAGGGTCTTCGCCGTCCGCCTTCACTGCCAGAGCTTCGAGGATCCCCGCCATAGTGTCGCTGGTCGAGTCGGGTACAGACGTATCCCGAACGCGAACAAGTGTCGACCGCACCCGCGCTAGGAGGTTAACAACCTCTCGACTCAGGCGTTCGACGACGCCGACACTGGATCCGATTCCACCGGGCTCCTTCATAGCTCCGGCATCCAATTCGGCAGCAGCTACAAGCGAGAGCAGACCACCAGGTCAATAATGGGACTGTTCGGCATGAAAAATAATCCAGACAAAGCTCGAGAACTCACCACGCAAGGCATCAAGCGAAGTTTGCAGGCGCTGGTGTAGTTCTCCTTCTCTCGTTTCGGCGTCCAGGCGGCTTTTCTTCGCGCGCTCTTGAGCTTTAGACGATTCGACCTTCAGTCGGGCGATTTCGTCATTCAGCTCAGTGACTTTAGCCTTCAAACCCGAATTTTCAGTGGCAAGGTTGTCCAGCTGAGATTTCAGGGAAGTCTTGTCAGCAGCAGCCTGAGCTCCGATCCCTAACCATTAAAAGGGTGTCGTCAGAGAAAGAAGCGTTATAGCATACACAGAGCAAAATTCTACAAGTAAGGTGGCAGTGCTCACGTCGAGTTTCGTCGAGCTGCTCGGACAGCTTTCGGTTCTCTTCCTCCAAGGCGAAGAAGCTCCTACAAACCTTCGACAGGTCCCTAACAACAGGCTAAAGAAGGCAAGGCTAAAGATTAACCTTCGAGTCATGGTTTGGAGGGCAAGCCTAAGTGTAAACACTTAGACTCACCCTCGGGGGCTACTGAGGGTCAAACACTCGAAACGCAAGATGAGAATTTTTGGACTTACATGGTTGTTAGGACCGGCAGGACCGCCAAACGAGGAGACAAGGACGAATTCCTGTTCCGTCGTCTTCTTCTTGGAAGAGGTCGAGGGCCTTGTGAGAACGGCTTCGGGGGCAGCAACATCGGCAACCTTCTCCTGCGAGTCGGCAGTTTGTTCAAGGGCGTCGTCATGGGGTCGGACCAGGTATCGGTCTTGATCCCCAGGACAGGTCGATGTTTCCTCGATGGAAGATCTGAAGCAAGCATCAATGTCAAAACCAGTCAGTTAATTCGAAATAAGACCGCAAGATATACAAGTTCAGTAAGAAAAACTTACGACGCGTCGATCCCGAACTTCGGAATGGCCTTCTTTTCTGTTCGAGGGGGAGGACGGCGGCTCAAAGGTGAGGCGGGGATCGCGCTGTTGCCGTCATCACCCGAAGTAAAATGGGTGTCTTCGAGGTCTTCCGAATCTTCGACAACGTCCGCAATTCGTTGTCTCTTCGGGGCCCTCGGGGGCGATGGAGCGACGGAGGTCGATCCCTCTGGCACTTCGGCAAAGTCACGCCCCGGATATTCGCCTATTTCGGGCTGGGGCGGATAACATCGAGCTATGTCAATCACCTACACAGGGATGTGGACTGCATTCGACACTGGTCGATTCGGCTAAGAAATAAGGAAGGCATTCGATTAAAATCAAAATTGTACCTCGGTGCGGGGAAAGGCCTTGCTGAAGGCTACTGCGTCGAAGATCTTCGGCACGGGATCCTTCTTCTTGATGTTCGTGACGGTGCATACGCACTCGTCGATCTCGGCCTCGTGCAGCTCGTCCTGGGAGATGCGGGTCGAATCCCGGCGATCGCTGTAATCCCACATGCAGTGGGCTCGAGCAGCGAGCGGCTGGATTCGACACTCGATGAAGGTTCGGATGAGCTGGATCCCCGAAAGCTCCTTCTTCGGAGTCGCTCGGAGCTGTTGGATCTTCTCCATCAGCGGCTCCGTAATCTTCAGTTCCTCGTCCGAAAGATCGTGTCTCCAGGACACGCAAGGTCGAAGAACGCCGGTGGGATAGAATTCCTCGAGTCCGAAGTTTTCGTCGTCGGAGGATTTGTCCTTGGCGTAGTACCACTTCGTCCTCCACCCGGGATTGTTTTCGGGCGTTTGGAGGTTGAAATATTCGACGTCTGGGCGCACTTGAACGCCGAAACCACCGGTTTGATATGGTAGAGGGTGTCGAATAACAAAGATTCGGCGCCACAGCGCCCAGTGGGGTTTGATCCCCAGGAAACACTCACAGAGCGTGATAAAGCACGCAATGTGAAGTATGGAGTTGGGATTCAGGTCGTGGAGCTGAATCCCGTAAGCAAAAAGAAGACCGCGGAGGAAAGGATGCGGGGGAAAAGACAAACCCTGCAGCAAGAAGGCGATGAAGATTACCCGGAACCCAAGAGGAGGCCGGGGAACGATCTCAGGGCCGGCGGCGAGCGATTCCGCCGGCGTGTTCCTCAGAAGGCCCATCTTCTCGGCCTGGGACAATTCCTTGTTCCCGACCTTGGTCTGGACCCAACGCCCAACGGCGGAGCCTTCGGCGTCGGCTGTTTTGGCCTTCTTGGCGGCAGCGGCGGCGCCGACGGCGGTAGAGCTTCTCTTACCCATGGTCTCAAGGCGCAGCGAGGACTGCGGAAATGGAGGTGAAGAAGTAGAGCTACGGGAGCAGTGCGCGAGGAAGAAGACGGTGGCGGCGGAGTGGGATGAACTGTTTACCCTGCCACCGTTATTTATTCCATCTCTGGGAATCTACGCCAGATCTCAGCCGTCCACGGCGAAGCGAAACGGCCGAGCTGATCCAGCCGTCCACGTGTCAGCACGCGGGCACCGCGGCGTCCACTACGCACGGTAATCGAGGAAACCGCGCCGGTTATTTCTCACCCACGCGCGGGACGTGCGGTCAAACACTGTCAACGGCCGGGACGAGCGGCCGGTGGGCCCGCCATGCGTCTAGTCTTGGCAGGGTCAGGCCATCCCTGCAGAGGATGATGTGACAACTCGGCGAAGCATATCGTCAGCGATGACGCGTTTCTTTGGGTAAGTTGATTCTTTTCGACTCAAAGGGCAAAGGTTGGCGTAAGTTCTTTCGAGTCTCAAAGGTATGTACCCCTTGCACTCAGACGGCCTCTCGACTGAGTTTCCTTTGAGGTTTTTTATGCTCCTCTCTCCTGTGCCATCCGAATATACACAGAGTTTTTCGATGACTCTGTCTTTTGCTCCTTCGAGGGAATTTTTTGGTCGAAATTGTATTCGAATTCTCTCTTTCGGGCCAGCAACGCCTTCAAGATATTTGAGGTAGGACTTTGGTCCCTCGAATCGCTTCTTTCGGGCCAGCAGCGCCTTCGAGATATTCGAGGCGGGGTTTCGGTCCCTCGAATCGTCTTTTCGGGCCAGCAGCGCCTTCAAGATATTCGAGGAAGGACTTTGGTCCCTCGAATTGCTTCTTTCGGGCCAGCAGCGCCTTCGAGACATTAGAGGCGGGGCTTCGGTCCCTCGAATTGTCTTTTCGGGCCAGCAGCGCCTTCGAGATATTCGAGGCGGGGTTTCGTTCCCTCGAATCGTCTTTTCGGGCCAGCAGCGCCTTCAAGATATTCGAGGAAGGACTTTGGTCCCTCGAATTGCTTCTTTCGGGCCAGCAGCGCCTTCGAGACATTCGAGGCGGGGCTTCGGTCCCTCGAATCGTCTTTTCGGGCCAGCAGCGCCTTCAAGATATTCGAGGCGGGGTTTCGGTCCCTCGAATCGTCTTTTCGGGCCAGCATCGCCTTCAAGATATTCGAGGAAGGACTTTGGTCCCTCGAATTGCTTCTTTCGGGCCAGCAGCGCCTTCGAGACATTCGAGGCGGGGCCTCGGTCCCTCGAATCGTCTTTTCGGGCCAGCAGCGCCTTCAAGATATTCGAGGCAGGGCTTCGGTCCCTCGAGTTGTCTCTTTCGGGCCAGCAGCGCCTTCAAGATATTCGAGGCAGGACTTTGGTCCCTCGAATTATCTCTTTCGGGCCAACAGCGCCTTCAAGATATTCGAGGCAGGGCTTCGGCCCCTCGAGTTATCTCTTTCGGGCCAACAGCGCCTTCGAGATATTCGAAGCCAGGCTTCGGTCCTTCGAATTGCCTTTTTGGCCCAGTGGTGACTTCAAAGAATTCGAGCTCGAGTTATAGACCGTCGAATCATCCTCTTTTGAACCTTTCTTTCGAGCTATCAACGCTCCTCAATCAACATGCCCGAATCTTGGTGGCAATATACCAGTTCGGATGCCAAATGTCAAATACGAAGGTAAGTCCACGGTTTGCAACACCGGATGGCCCGGTATTCGTATCAAACGCGCTCTGCCGGAAATTTTCCATACCTACGGTATGAAGCTTGCACCGATGGATGCATCGGATGCCTCACAAATGAACTGGGCTCCGACTTGGTAAGTCCAACACGGCTCAGGTCGGGGTAGCACCAGCCCACGCGGGTTCGAGTCGGGGGACTCGAATCTGAGTAAGCTAACCGAATGTCTTTGCAGCAATGCAATTAACTGAGACCCGGCGTGAGTCTCAGGCCGGTTATGCGCATCCCTCTGCAAACCCAACTTAGCACTTTCGAGGCTCTAAATGAGAGTGGCTCGAAAATCTCGTACCAAAACAAGCATACTACTCAAATGACCTCTGTACATTTGCAGCTCTACAGGCCAAGTGCTCATATCGGGTGCGGCTGGGAAGACTTTCGGGAGGAGTCCCTGCCATAGTCTTCGTCTATCCCAGGCACTCGGGGGCTATTGACGAAGGAATGACAAACGGGCCCCCGATATTCGCCTACCTGGTTTTCGGTCCGGGAAGGGTGTCTCACGAAAGGCTTTCGAGGCCTATCAAGGTAGTGGCCTGGCGCGGCCCAGGAGCAATACTTGGTGCACAAGCAAGATTTCGAGGAGTCCAAGTTAGACTAGTCCTCGGTTGATCCGATCTGTACTTGGCTTGAGAGATACTCCTGAGACCTAGCCTTGACTTATAAAAGGCTGGGAGGGAGGTCTCGAAACCCTAGACACTTTTCCACTCACCTCACGCCGGAGCGCTCGACAACTTAGAGCTCTCTGTTTTTGGCTAGATCCAATCTACGCCGTCATTGTAACACCATCATCGCAACCACACCATCAATACAAAGTCAGACAAGCAGGACGTAGGCCTTTTACCTTTTGAGGGGGCTGAACCTGGGTAAATCCTCGTGTCCCTCTGCTTTCGTCTGATCGCCGTCGAGTTCGCCAGGTCCCCAATACGCTTCCTAGATCGAAAGCCCTTCGACATGAGCATAATCAAATAGCAAGATTTGAGGACGAGATATTATTGGATGATAGTAACCAAGAATATACAAAGAAGCAGTGATGGGCCCTGACTTCGTCATATGGATTATTCTAGCAACAATTACATATTGAGATATGATAGTTGAATAAACGAAACAACGTTCCTCTACCGAAATGCACACCAAGGATGTGTACCAGACATGACCCAATGGGTTTTGTTGATTCAAAGGTTGCTAGATATGTATGCAAACTTCAATGGTAGAAGTTAGCATAACGGAGTTGGAATCTTCAAATGATGAAAATGTTAAAAGAGTTTAATTTCATCAAAATATTTGAAGATGCTTGTATTTACAAGAAAGTAAGTGGGAGCGCTAAGACATATTTCTAATGCTTTATGTAGATGACATATCGTTCATTGGAAATTATGTGTTTTTCTTGATATTGTTAAGTTTTCATTAAAATTAGATTTCTGATGAAAGACTTAGGCAAAACCAGAATATTAAGCATCAATGTCTATGCAGATAGATTGAGGCATTAATATAGTTTTGCAGAGTACATAGATGAAATATTGAATTTGTTCAATATGGAAACAATAAGAACGGTTCTTGTTGCATGGAAGAGGTTGGAGCAAGAATCAAGTGTTTTAACATTTGATGAGTGAAACCGCAAGAATGATTTTATCAATCTTGTATACCATGATATGTAGATCCAGATATGTCCGATGCTCTAAAAGGTTATGAGCATTCATATGATGATCGTTGGACAATAGTAGAATTATTCTTATGTACTTTAGAAGAACTAAGAATATGTTCTGTATGCAGAAGTGACAAATGGTTCATTGCAATGTGTTACATTGACTTTGTCACACATACAAGTAAAATTTTATCTCAATTTTAGACTATTTGTTTCGAGTTATAAGGTGGCACAATAAGATGGAAGAAAGTTCTATGATAACTTGGATGAGTTCCAATGTTAACATTGTGGCGGACACTGCAACGAGGACTAAGTATATAATTACTCGAGAAGCAGCAAGAGAACTAGGTGTAGTTCCAAGTGTGCTAGTACCATGTAGTTCTATTGTATGACAATAGTGACAACATAGTCTCGACAAAGAAAACAAAGGTCTCACCAGAAGACCTAGTTTATACGATGCCATCTCATACAAGATGAGTAATGCGTGTTGACGCAAAATAATATGCAAATACATACGGACCTGAAAAGTGTCAGCTCCGTAGAGAAGTTTACCACGTGCAAAGCGTATGAATAACATCAGAATGCCATACGTGTTAAAGACGCAAGTATTGACTAGATTATTGACTCTAGTGCAAGTGGGAGACTGAAGGAAATATGCCCTAGAGGCAATAATAATATTGTTATTATCATATTTCTTGTTCATGATAATGTTTATATTCCATGCTAGAATTGTATTAAGCGGAAACATTAATACTTGTGTGGTTTATGAACAACACTGTGTCCCTAGTATGCCTCTACTAGTCTAGCTCATTGATTAATGATGGTTAAGGTTTCCTAACCATAGACATGAGTTGTCGATTAATAATGAGGTCATGTCATTACGAGAATGACGTGATGGACATACCCAAATTAAGCACAGCAATTAGATCGTGTCATTGTGTTCACAATTGCGTAGCTTTTCTTATGTCAGTATCCTATTCCTTAGAGCATGAGATAATGTCACTCCCTGGTACCGGAAGAGAGCTTTGAGGTCATCAAACGTCACTCTATGAGAGGGTGATCATAAAGGTGTCTCTCAGGTAATCGGAAAGTACTTGTTGGGTTGCATGTATCGAGATGGAATTTGTCACTCCCATGTCGGAGAGATATACTCCGGGCCCACTCGGTAATCAATATCATACACCGTTTGCAAACACGTGATTAATGAGTTTAATCACAGGGTGATATTGGATTGCGGAACGAGTAAAGAGTACTTGCTGCGAACGAGATTGAACTAGGTATGGCAATACCGACGATCGAATCTCGGGCAAGTAAAATATCGCGAGACAAAGGAATTTGTATACGGGATTATTTGAATCCCGACATCGTGGTTCACCGATAATGATCTTCGTTCAATATGTGGGAGTCAATATGGATTTCCAGATCCCGCTATTGATTATTGATGGTGATCATGTCCGCACATTCTCGAACCCGTAGGGTCACACACTTAACGCTCATCGATGCTAGGGTAGTTTCAGGATTTATGGAAACTGTTTCAGAGAGTTACGGAATTGTTCCGAGAAGAAGATTAATGATTTATTAATTAATTGAATTAATAAATGTTAATACATATATTTATTTATTGGAAATAAATAGGGCTAAAAAGATAGTCCACAGAAAGTTTTGTTAATGGACTAATTTTATAGCCCATCTAGACAAACTACTAAAAGAAAAGGGCAAAAGAGAAAAAAAAGGGAGGAAAGGCGACGCTGGGCCGGCTGGGCAGGCCAGCCCTGCGCCCCGCTCCCTCCTGGGCCGCTCACCTGGGCCAGCTAGCTGGGTCGCCGCGCCAGGGAGCCTCGCTCACCTATGCCAGGCCGCCGGACCGGATGGGCCGCGCCTCGGCCCAAAGTCAGCGCCTCCCGCCTGGGCTTCGCGCCTGGCAGCAGGCTCGCTCGCTCGAGCGTCGGGCGAGGAGGCCGAGCCTTCGACCAGCTCGATCGCTGGGAGGCCGGATCGGCTGAAGCGTCGCGAGTGGAGGCCGGGGTTGGGGCGCTCGATCACCAGGATTGATCGAGGCCGGCGGCTCCCAGGTTTCTTCGATGACGGTTGGTTTGCTTCGTATGTAAGTTTGACTTACTTCTTTTGCAAGGTACGACGTCTATAAAAGAGGCCAGCAGCCGGACGGGAAATAGGATTGAAAATTGTTTTCAGCCACCGCAGTGCTGTCTCTCCTATAGCCCTAGTTTGACTAGTTCTTTTGTCCAATCTTCTTCCACCTCGCGCGCGTAGGCGAAGCCCTGCCTGCAGATACTCTCCACCATAAGCACCACGCCGTTGTGCTGCTGATCCCATCTACCACTCCACCGCACCTTGCTGAACCGAGGAGGAGGAGTCGTCGTTGCGCTGTACGTGTGCAACGCTCGGAGGCGCCGCCCGTTGTGGCGCTTGGATCGGATCGGATCGCGAGAAGGAGACGCTAGTACGACTACGCCGACCACGTTCATCTGAACGTTTCCGCTGTGCGATCTACAAGGGTATGTGGATCTAATCTCTCTCGCTCATTGTTTTGCATCTCGTAGATCAGATCTTGGCTTGTTTATGTTCGTCTTCGTAGGAAATTTTTTGTTTTCTATGCTGCGAAACCCTTCAGTAGATACCTCGCACTCGACGGTCATTATGCAAATAGACATATGTATAATGTGAAGGCAAATAGACACATGTATAATGTAAAAGCAAAGCCCCCGAGTATCGGTTGCTGAAAGTGTTGAAAGCATACAGAAAGTAATGAAAGTAGTCGACTCATAGTTGAGGAAGACTTAGCTTTGATATTTTCTCCTGGGGTGACCCCTATTGTGGGGTAGCTCTCGTCGTCATCTTTCCAATGGCGGTGGTCTCATGTCGTTTGGACACTCCTAGCAAAAGTTATTGCTGTTCAGGATTAGGCTATTTTACTTGTCAGAAAAGTCATCGAAGCGTTGGCTCCGAGGGGTCAAAGAGTGTTGGGCGAAGTCTTCGGCTTCGTAGGGGTCGAAGAATCTTGACGTCGATGTCGAATGTCTTTGATGACGGCATGGTCGAATTTGTTGTTGCCAGCAGAGTCAAAGATCATGATGACGACGGGGTCGAAGATCGTAGCGATGAAGGGTCGAAGATCACGACGATGGTGAGGTCGAAGATCGTGGCGATGAAGGGTCGAAGATCATGACGATGGCGAGGTCGAAGATCGCGGTGACGGCGAGGTCGATGATCGTGACGATGGAGGGGTCGAATTTCCTGATGACGCAGGGGTCGGATTTCCTGATGACGCAGGGGTCGGATTTCCTGATGACGCAGGGGTCGAATTTCTTGACGATGCAGAGGTCGAATTTCTTCAAGACGCAGAGGTCGAATTTCATGTCGGAGACGGAGTCGAAGACCATGTCGGCGGAGTCGAAGGCCATGATGGTGAACTCGAAGATCTTGGCGATGGCGGCGTCGAACATCTTGATGCTTAATTCGAAGGTCATGTCGATGGTGTCGAAGATCTTGGCGACAGATCTCTTGCAGCGTTGAGGGAACCAGCGACCCGTGGATCTAGCACCCGTCTGTCCCACAGACGGCGCCAGCTATATCCTATCTCCCTCTCCTATTCCTTCTTCCTCATTCTCTTTTCACTCATCTCTTCTCCCTTCTCTCTCTCCTTTCATTCTCCATCTCCCTCTTTCCTCCTCTCTCTTCCTTCTTCCCCCTCTCTCATTTTCCCACGGTCGACGCCAATTGACGAGGTTTTAACCCGGCAATGCCCATGTTTAGGGCTTTCGATTCATGGAGCATATGTGGGCGCTTGGCAAATTCGACGGCTTCAGACAGAAACATGGGTACACATGAATTTACCCAGGTTCGGGCCTTCGGAGGGTAAAGACCTACATCCTGCTTGTCTGATCCTGTATTGCTTGTATAGTTGGAGCTGTTACAATGGTGTGCAGATGGGATCTGGCTATGGTCGAAACAGATGGCGTGTGCTAGCCTATGTGTGGGATCTATGCGAGATCAGGTGTCTATGCGAGATTAGAGATGTCTAGGGGATGCCCTTGGTGGCTTTATATATGCAGCCAGTTAGGGTTTACAAGTAGTTTTTGCCTTCTACTCTAAGTTGAAGTGCTGGGCCTTGCAGGCTTCATGTATCCTTCGAGCGGGCTTCTTTCTTGGCAGGAACCAGGTAGACCAATATCGAGGACCCGAGGGGTCATACCCTCGTCAACACCCCTAAAATTGTGTTTCTTCTTTTTTGAGAACCTTATCTCTCTCTCCTTCCGTCATTCCCAAAAAAGCCCCAAAAAAAGTGTGCCCCGGGGATCAACCCAGAGTCGAGTAACGGCATGGAAGCTAGTGATTTGTCAATCCGGATTTGATTGAATGGGGGTTTGATTTATTTTCAACAAGCTAGAGGTCCGCCTCCTCATCTGTAGGAGGTCGAGCTCGGGGAGGCCGACCTTCTTGCCTGTGCTGCTAGAAGAGCTTGCTTCCGCATGATCGTCATGTGGAGCGATGTGACCCTTTGGGTTGGGTAGGATGGGGTTGTCGGTCTGGTCACGATATCGGCCCATGGATGGGGTCGGGACCTTGGGTCGGCAGGCTAGAGAGGCTACAGTGTCAAGAGCTATGGGGGCGAGGGATTGGAGAAGAATCATGCGGCAATATGAGACTGGAGAAACAAATAATCAAGTCATAAAAAGGATGTAGTAATTAGAAGAAACAAACATGCAGGCGTTATTTGAAAAAAAAATAGAAGCCGTCGTCATGGCATGACCAAAACGCATTTACATGGCAACTTTGCGACCTAGAATTCACGATTTACAAGTTCGTGACCGAAGTGCACATCTGAGACAACTTTATAGACTAAATTGGTGTTTTTCTACTTCTGATATACTCGACTCATCGAATGAACCAACCCAACATAAGTGCCAACACAGTATGGTTTGAAGATACTGAAAATGTATTGAGAGAAATAATAGTGACCATGGCAAAGCACCGGACATTCCACTAGTATGCCTAAAACTAGAAAGGAAAAGAAAGCCATAGAATAGACGTCGTCCGATAACCGCTCCACGAAACCAAATCATCGTCTCCCACTGTTTTCTTCATTGCCCATTGTTCTCCGTTGCAACGTTATCTGCTTTATTATTTGAATTTTATCCCCGTGCTCGTTGAATATACAAAAGAAATAGATCACCAGGCACAGGGAGAATCAAACAAAGATTGTTCGTTCGGACAATACGCGTGAAAGAAAGATTGAAGTTCAGGATACACCAGACAAGTTTTGGTTTATTCAATGATAATCAAAACGCACAAAAAAACCGCATCTCTCCCAAGTAACAACTTTGGCCCGATCAGTTACTCTTAGTACTACTGACGACCGTCGGCGGCAGCGCAGCAGGGAGCCAACTCGGCGTGGTACTAACGTTCATTACGCGGAGGTGGCACCGGACGACGAGCCGGTCTATCTTGTTTTGGATGGACGCGACGTCGCTGCACGTCGCCAGGTGCGGGAACCCGTGCTCGGGGTCGGCGCCGTCGAATGTGTGCTTCCTGAATTCCACCTTGCCGACCTCCGTGAGGCCAACGATCTCGAAGCCGAACTCGGCCGTAGTCGCCCGCTCGTCCGACCTCCCGCGGCCGAGGAAGACGGACACGTAGCCCATGCTGAAGTCGGAGCGCCCGTTGGGGTACACCTTGATGTACCAGCTGCTGCCGCCGAGCCTGAACTGGGCCGAGTGTGCGCACTCCCCTCTCCGGAGCGCCGCCTTGACCTCAGAGAAGCAGTCAATGGTGAACACGTGCGATCCAATGGTCATCCTGGCCTCCTCCGGCTTCGGGGGAGACGGGGCCTGGTCCGCCAGGAACACCTTGGACGGCCGCTTGGTTACCTCTTTGAGGAAGGACACGGTGCACCGGATGACGAAGCTGTCGTCGTGGCGGCGGACACACGACGACGCCTCCATCTCCCTCCTCTTCACAAACCGGACGTAGCCCTTGCAGGAGTTCTTGAGTTCGAGCGTCTGCTCGGACGCGGCCGTGTGGTTGTCGAACACGGTGCGGTGGCCGGTCTCGTCGAGGATCTCGAAGGAGATCGTGCATGTGCCCTCGGGCATGTACTTGAACGTTTGGCCTTGGGCACCGGCGAAGATGAAGACGGCGATGAAGTCCGCCGATTCCGCGTGGAAGCCCCCTGGGTACACAATGAGCCGGTACTCAATGTTCATCTCGTCGGCCAAAATCGGGGCGAACATGAGGGATCGGCCGGCGGGCATCCGCGCCCACTTGGAGTACTCGGGCACCGTGAAGAGGCACGTCTCGGACTGCTTCGTCTTGAACAGGCCGCACTTCGCCGGAAGCGAGGATGGCGACACGCGGCTGGCGGTGGCGCCCATCGATGGAATCGATCACGACGCTGCTCGATTGATAGATCGGTAGATCCAAGCAGTACTAATATATATGGACTCCTCTATACGTTTTACCTTCCATGTCCCGATTTTTTCTCATTATACAAATTTTCCATATATACCGGCCACTTGTTGAGATATCGAATCCTCTAGTAAACGTACATGGAAAAACAAATCATCGATTCCATATATTGCCGGTCCTTTAGATCGGTAGATAGAGATCGTAACAGAAGTACGCCTCGCTGCTTCTGGCGATTGTAGATCGATCTACCGCCGGGGAACTCAGCAGTCCCGAGCACGATGGGACGGTCGCGGGGACTAGGACTAGCCAGCTACTCATCGCCGAACCTCCCGTCGGCATGCACACTGGTGAAAACGGAGAGCACGACGCGTCTCTTCACCGTCCCCGACTACTCCAAGTGGGCGCGGATGCCCGCCGGCTCCGTGCTCAAGTTCAACAAGTTCTCGCACAGTCGGCACAGCACCCGCCGCTACCGACTCAAGGTCTACCCGGCTGGCTTCGACGAGGAATCAGCCGGCTACGTCGCCGTCTTCGTCGAAATCGACAACGACGGCTGGTCGATTTTTGACTCAGCCGTCCGGGTCTTAATAGAGATCATGGACATGGGCGGGGAGCGCGCCGTCTTCGACAACCACACCGCCAGGTCGGAGCAGACCCTGGTCAACAGCGACACCAGCAAGGGCTACGTTCGGTTCGTCAAATGGAGGGACCTAGAGGCATCGTCGTGCCTCCGTGCCGATGACACCTTCACGGTCCGGTGTACGCTATCCCACGACGTGGGGGCGACCAAGAGACTCACGTCTCCAAGGGGGCCGCCGGCCGAGGACACGGCGTGGGAGGCTATGTCTGCAAAACCCCAATCATAGTCAACTATGATTAGCGTTCACTAGTAGAAAATAGGGCTTTCGTTTTTTTTTTTTGCTCTAAACGGCATTTGCACCGGTTGGCTTTCGAACCCAGACTAAAGGGGTGCTTTAGCACCGGTTCGAGCTGCCAGAGGGCTAAATTGAGCCCGTGGAGCTATAGCACCGGTTTGTTAGGAACCATTAGCACCGGTTCGTGCCACGAACCGGTGCTAAAGGTGTCGCGTCTGCCGCGTGGCAGGCCCCAGACCTTTAGCACCGGTTCGCGAACCGGTGCTAAAGGCTATTCTTTTGCACCGGTTCTAGAAACGGACCGGTGCTAGAGGTCCTGCCTATAAATACAGCCGCCCACCAGCCTTCTCCTCTGTTTTTTTTCCTTTGGAAGGTGTGAGAGGGGGTGTGCTAGTTTGGTTTTTTCCCCTATGCACAAGAGGTGTTTGATGAAATGCCTAAGAGCATGAACCAACTTAAGCTCACACAAAATAAAGATGATATGAGGTGCCCGAGCGATACTTAGGTCTTCTCCTCGTTCTTTCCTCCTCGATCGAGGTTAGCAACTCTATTCTTTTATTTGTCATTGATACAAATGCATGTTTTGTAATTTTACTATTTATGATGTTCGGTAATAGTATTAGTAAACCTAATTATATGAAGCAGATGAACGAACGACAATGGATGTACGGTGACCGACGCACTTCCGAGTTCATTGAAGGTCTTCGTAATTTTGTTCGAACTTCAACGAGGCCGGCCGTCGGCTATGGTGGCGCGGCCGGACTCTCCAGAGCGTCATGGCCTACCGTGGCCCCCGCCTGCGCTACCCTCACTCTCAGCCCACGCGTGCTCACCAGTCGAGGTTCGACTACCGCGACCCCGATGCCAGCGACGATGACACCGACGACTACGACGACTATAGTGGCGACGTTTATAGGGCTAGGCACGACTATGACTGAATCATCCAACATTCGAAAACAAGCTCGGCCGATTGTGACTTAATCTGGCCATGTATCTTAATTTTCTGTTGAGATATGTACTTCTTTTCCTATTCAATCGTTTTCCCGCCCTTTTTCTTTCCGCCCTTTTCTTCCCGCCATTTTCCTCTCACGAAAATAGAAAATAGAAAATCAAATATAACTAATCAAAAGAAAATAGAAAATCAAATATAACTAATCAAAAAGAAAATAGAAAATCAAATATAACTAATCAAAAGAAAATAGAAAATCAAATATAACTAATCAAAAGAAAATAGAAAATCAAATATAACTAATCAAAAGAAAATAGAAAATCAAATATAACTAATCAAAAGAAAAAAGAAAATCAAATATATCTAATCAAAAGAAAATAGAAAATCAAATATAACTAATCAAAAAGAAAATCAAATATATCTAATCAAATGGAATGTTGATGATAGCTTCAATATCGAATTTGACGGGAACAACTGAAAATTTTAAAACACCCTTTAGCACCGGTTCGTGGCTCAAACCGGTGCTAAAGGGGGTGGCGGATCAGTTCCCAGAAAGCAGCCTTTAGCACCGGTTGAAGCCACCAACCGGTGCTAAAGGTCTGACCTTTAGCACCGGTTGGTGGCTTCAACCGGTGCTAAAGGACCTTTAGCACCGGTTCAAGCCACGAACTGGTGCTAAAGGTGCCTGCCTTTATAACTCCTTCTTCCTCCTCTGCCCGCACCGCAAAACGCCTAAGGACCTGCATGTAGGAGCTCGAGGACGCCGTCAGGTTGCCGGATTTTTCCACGCCGCCGCCGTCGTCGCCGCCGCCGCTGCGCCCGCTCGCCCGCGCCGTGCCGCGCCCGCCACCGACGCGCCCGCTCGTCCGCGCCCACTCGCCCCCACGCCGCTCGCCACCGCGCCCTCGCCCACGCCCGCTCGCCCCCGCGCCGCTCGCCACCGACGACGCCGGACCCGCGCCGCCGACGACGACGCTCGCCCCCGCGCCGCTCGCCCGCCGACGACGACGCCGCACCCGGCCGCGCCGCCCGCTCGCCCACGCCAAGCCCACCGTTCCTGCAAGGTTTTGGAGCACGTTTTTTTTTTAGTTATTCTAGGTTTTTTTTACTTTAATTATTTTAGTTATTTTAGGTTTTTGTTATTTTTGATTTCTTTTAGTTTTTTAGTTATTTAGTTATGTTTTTTTAGTTACTAGTAAATGTGCACGTGCAACGCACTATAATTTTATAAATTTCTTTGTTTATTTTAGTTAGATAACACATATTAAAAACACATAATGGTTTAATAAGGTCTAATAATGTACAGTACTTCATAAACAATCACATGACTTGTGCTCAAACTCCAGGTGAATCAAATAAATTCAAAAGATGTCCAAAAAAACTCTATAACTATATGCTTGACAAAATCTTGTAGTATTATGTTTTCTGTATCCGCACATGCTCCCTGGGCATCATTCCTGACTTGAGCTGCCATTGATTTTTTTTAGTTGCATGTAATAGTCAAAGAGGAAAATGCTCGTCGGCATCAAACTTTTCCTAGGAAAGGCTCCATATATAGTTGCAAGCTCTGATTAACAAGCGTTGGTCCCTTTAGTTAGTTTGTACCATTACCAGGTTCAAGTTAACGGCCTAATGCATTTTGGTGAAATGCAGTTCTGTCTATCAACAAAGTGAGAAACAATTGCAAGTTATAAGGAACTGCAAAAAGGATCAGGATATATTACTGAATTCAATAGACTCTCAATATTACAGAATTCAGTAGAATTTCACCCTAGTTGTTCGATCGTTGAATATATATATAATCAGCACTATCAGTAAAAATGGATGTAACACCAAACATGTTATTAATTTCTAAGGTCTATTTACACATTTCTGAAAGTACTATCAGTACAAATACAAAGGTCTTGTAGGCACATAAAACATATCAGAATACAATTCCCATGGAATCAACTAAAGACTTACTCGTGTTGTGTCTTGCAAACAATGTAACATGTAAAATGGCTTGTGCACATACATCTTGAGTGGTAAAACAAAGGACACTTATTCCCACTAAGAAAAATATACATGTCATATGCCTGACAATGGAAACAATTTGCAACCATATATATAACATGAGCAATAGGTTATAAAATGGGGGCGTTGGCCGGGCGCCGGCGTGGTGGGGAGGGAAGACCTAATCTTCCCCCACCGCTCCGGCGCTCGGCCAACGCCCCCTTTTTTTTGGTCTCCGTATCATTATAATAATTTGTAATAATTCTTTGCAGAAACTATGGATCTCGGAAGAGACGACTTCCAGGAAAATATTATCGAGGACATCATCCGCGATAATAATGATGACGATGTCACCTCGTTGTTTCTAAACAACTCCGGTGAGGGAGACGAACAAAATCGTAGAGATGGCTTCGATGAGGGAGAAGGTGCCGGAGAGGATGGCACCGGTGAAGTAGAAGGTGCCAGAGAGGGAGAAGGTGCCGGAGTGGATGGAGGCACCGGTGAAGGAGAAGGTGCCGGAGAGGGAGAAGGTGCCGAAGATGAGGGAGAAGGCGCCGGCGAGGTAGATGTGTATTAATAATAAATTAAGCATTTGTTGTATAGTTGGATTATTTGATTTGTGTATATACATATATTAACGCTCCTTCTTCTTTTAGCCCTCTGGATCGAGCCACTTTTCTGCAAATAGAAGAGGTCCGGCCAGAAGGTTGGAAGAACATGAAAGGTACCGAATAGAAGAAATCGGTGAAGATGGCGAACCGATTGCTCCCGCGGCTCACGCAAGTAAATTTATAAGACAATGCGGAGTTCTTGTTAGGGACAACATTCCGATCACCATTCGAGAATGGAAGAAGACAAAGACGGAACCAGTTAAATATGTCCGCAACAGATTGAAGAATATTCTTTGGAAGAAGCTCATGGTTAATTTTACCCTACCAGAGGCGCCAGAGGTGGATTGAACTGAGGTGGATCGAAATGAGGAGGATTCAAATGAGGAGGATTCAGATGACGATGATCGTCATCTGAATATCATAGAGCGGAAAGTCAAGAAGTGGACTCTTTCGAGGATGGCAATACAATTCAACACCTGGAAGAAAAGATTGTACAAGGATTTTGTCGACCAAAAAAAGACTCTGGTGTTCACTGGACAATATGAGAAGATAAAAGATCACTGGGACGCATTCGTGGAGTACAAGACTTCAGAGGCAGCTAAGCGAAGGTCAGAAATAAATAAGAAAAATGCTGCTAAAAAGAAGTATCACCATACTATGGGGCAAGGAGGCTACAAGACTGGCAAGCCTAAGTGGAAGAAGATGGAGGACGATCTAATTGCCAAAGGGATCATTCCGGAGACATTGAAATGGAATGATCGGTCAAGGGATTGGTTTTACGGGCATGGAGGGAAGTTGGACTCGGAAGGGAAGTGTGTATATACAAAAAAGCATGACGAAGACCCTCTTCCCATTGATGCCCTTAGAAGCGCATCAAAGGATGTTGAAGAGGGAAGGTTCCATCCCGAAAGAGAGAAGGACGAGCTCACGCGCGCCCTTGGGAATGATGAACACCCAGGATGAACACGAACCACTCCGGGCTCCAAACCGTGGAAACTCGGGTTTCCCGTGGAAATGAAGAAATTTCCCGATAGAAGCCGTCAGAGAAGAAAGGAAAGGGAAGCATACCGCATGTCTCAGATAGAACAAGAGCTGAAGCGGCAATCAGACTTGTTAAATCGGATAAGCCAGCAAGGAACCGCCGCATCTCAGCCACAGATAGAAGCCGGATAATATGCTACCGGCCCACCATCTCAGCGGAAAAGCAGCGTGGCTTCCACGGACCTCCCAGCGGATGATGATGAACCGGCGATCCGCTATCCAGTGGATGATATCACGGAGTCGACATCTTGCGAGCTACATGTGAAGGTCGTGAACATAACCATGAAGGTGGCGGTCGGCTATGCCTTACCCATTGGACATGATTCAACTTATCATTGCCGTCCGATTCCACCTGGCTATGCTGTTGCCGGGGTGGATGAAGTTATGGGCGGATTTGAGCAGCTGAAGCTTGACCACCCTGCGGGTGAAGGGGATTTGTACGAGCTGGGAGAAGCCAAGAAGACCACCGTTCTATGGCTAAAGGAATTAATCGTGCTTCCAAATTGGACGCCAAGGTCTCTAGCCCGTCACCCTTCTCCACCGCCACATCAGCCATCTCCGCCATCTCCGCGTCAGCCTTCTCCGCCATCTCCGCGTGCATACCAGCCTTCACCAGCTAGTGAGCCGTCTCCGCCACCTCCACCCACTGAGGCTCAGAGCCAAAAGCAGAAGCGTACCATCGCCGCTCCCAAGAGTAACCGATCACCGATCCGTCGACAGGAGCCCCTTCCAAGAGTACCTAAGGTTCCTCCAAAGAGACCTTACGACTATACTCCGGAGGAAACCGCGGCGAAGGTACAAGAGAAATCAAAGAACTTCTTTGAAAATTTGAAGAGAAAGAAGACCGAGCAGTCCGCCGAGCAGCCTCCTCTAGATCCAAAAGTGCTAAAAATGTTGAAGAACCTTCAGCAACCCGAGCCAAGGCTTGCATCAGATTATGACCGCACTATTCTCAAGTCAGATGCAGCAAAGCGGTCGAAAGGTAAATCAGTTCCTCAGCTCGGAGAACAGATGAACTCTTGCCCCCCCGCTCCAAGTGTTTCCCGATGTCCAGTATGATCCAGAGATCATAGCACTGTACAAAGAGGAGGCCGAAGCTGCAGGTATGTCTGTTGCTCAATACTTAAGCAGGTGTGATTTCCCCACGGCTGAAGTAGTAGCATACAAATACCGGTATGGGAGCCCTCTCGTCAGACCCGAGGAGATTCCGAATCTACCAACAAGAATGCAAAAATTGCATAAGTGGTACTTGGAAGCCTCACAGCGTGGGCAGAATTGGATCGTAATAGGAATTAATGATGAGCATTACTTTCGTGGAACCGACGACATAAACATTGAATTTGCTGAATTATTTCAGTTATACAATCATGATGCCCTCGACAAATCGATGATCAGTGCCTATTGTTTGTAAGTATTATTTTTCCTTGTAACTATAAGTCTTTATCTCATCTTGTTTATTGCATGCATAATTTTACTCACTATATTATGCAGATTGAAGAAACTCGAATGCAAAAGAGGACAAATCTATGATATTGGGTTCATTGACCCATATACCGTGAACGAGGTAACTCTCCATAACCATATCAAGGACACGGAGAATAACTTGGTACGGGCGTTCAGAAAACAAGAAACCATGACGAAAATACTATTTCCTTACAATTTCAAGTGAGTGTGTTAACTGTCTTATACACATTACTATATATTTTGGTTACTCGATGTTAAGTGTGTGTTATGTGTGTGCGCAGCTATCATTTTATTCTGCTAGTTATTGAATTTGATAGAGGACGAGTACTAGTCATGGACTCGAAACAAAAATCCCTTGAGACATTCGGGGACATGATTGATACACTCCAGCGGTAATTTCAATCATTATGCATGGCACTATATCAGCTACTTTTGTTTATTTTCCGATATCAAGTAATTACTAACTTCTTTATTCATTTTCTTTGCCGGGCAGTGCTTGGAAACGGTTCACGGCTAAGGCACCGGGTCCCTGGAGAAAAGAGCTTGAATTTAAACAAGTACCGGTAAGTACTACTAGCTAGGTCCGCGCATCTCTTTGGTTCTAGTTTCAATACTATTATCATCCTTGATTATTATTTTGATTGAACTCTATTCTTGTAAAGTGCTTGAAGCAAGAAGACGGGAATAATTTATGTGGATTCTATGTCTGCGAGTTCATGCAAGAGACTTGTCGTGAGAAGAGAAGACTAGAACAACTAGATGTACGTAAACAATATTCACAATTTTATTTTATTACCATCATTTATGTTGAGTTTCTTCATTCATATGTATTGATCCCCTTCTTTACATTAGATCGAACTGAAGCGGGATCGTCTTCTAGCAACTGAGCGTATACGAGCAATTCAAGAGGAACTGGCGGGATTCCTACTTGATGAGGTCATAGCACCAACCGGTGAATACTATCGGCATTACGATTTTGGAAAATCGTAGCTGAAATTATATTGTATATATTCATGAACGTGTACAATGTTCCATTATGTAATATGTTCGACCAAACACGATAAAAGATAACACATACTAGCTTCGATCTCTATATGTATGACGATATTGTGTACTATATATGATGGTTTCTTTTATATGTGCATCAACATTTTTCAAATACCCGAAAAAACCGTATTTCAAAAGGCTAGGGATTAGGGTTTTAGCCAAACACTGCAGGGGCTGCCACGTCGCCATCCTCTAGCACCGGTTCATATTACAAACCGGTGCTAAAGGTCCTCCGACGGGGGCGCGTGTGGGAGGCCACGTGGAGGGCCTTTAGCACCGGTTCGTAACGCAACCGGTGCTAAAGGTTAAGGCTTTTAGTCCCGGATGCGTTGCACCGGTTCCAAAACCGGTGCTAATGGGGGTTACAAACCGGTTCTATTGCTCTGTTTTCCACTAGTGGTTGTTCATGTATGATAAGATGATATATTCCGAAAAGATCATATGTTTTGGTCGTCTTTGTGTTGATTTTGAAATAAATTTTATTGTTAGTGTTTTATATGCTAGTTTGCCTCATAGAGGATAATGTAATCAAATATTTTGTGCCCGTCCGTCAGTTTCAATAAAGTTTTCTTCAAGATCATAACAATTCTACAATATTAATCTGGTTTTGTCGTGTTTCAGTGTGCATCATAATGTGTCTGCATAAGTGATCTTCATACCTGTTTCCGATCACTGATGGTTGTGATCCTAGGAGACATGCAACCCCCTTTTCCGTCAGCAGCATTTTTTTTTTGAAACGGGGGCAAAAAAGTTTTGCCCCAAATCTATTAATTAAGAAGAAGAGAATTGCCCAGTTAATTTAGGAAAACCGGGCAAAAACCTATACAAACTCACAAAGCTAGAATACACCACGCCCATACAGGCAGCCCAACAAACACTCCAAGCACAAAACAAAACAACTACAACTATAGCCCCATACACTTAAACAAAGCAACGAAGCCCTTGACAGGAACACCTAATGGACAACACCAAAGCCACATAGCCACCAAGAAACTGAAGATTCTCCTTCAAGCAGCCACGAACACCTTTCCAATGGCGCCACTCTTGTTGTGTTTGCACCTAAGAGGCTTCTCCATTCGGATGCCGATCCGAGGGCAATCACCCACCTTCTTGCTTTTGCCCTTGATCGGCGTCCCTGTCAGGAGGCAAGCAATTGCCCTTCCTAATCCAGGAATAACAACGTCCAATCTGCTGAGTAAGTCACAAATATCTTTCGCAGGTGGGCAGGATGAAATGGGTGCAGAACCCACATCCGAAAGCTCAGGCAAGCTCAATATCACCGGAGCATCTACCTTCACATGCTCTGCAGACAAAGCCAAATCAGGGGTCACACAAAGCTCCTGAAGCTCAGGCATGGTCTGCAACACCGGAGCCACGATCGTGGCGATGGGCTCGCTCTCGGAGGAAGATGCAGCAAAAGGCAATGAGGACAACGGCGATGATTTATCCCCAACACGAGGAGAGAAAGAGCCATAGAGCTCCGCTCCCCTATCCTCCGTGGGACTAACACAGACCTCACCAAGACCCGATGTAGGAATGGTCTTCAACATAGCCGGCAGAAGAGAGAGCTTGCTTAGAGCCGCCTCTGCCCGCTCAAGAAAGCTCCCAACCTGCGCTAGGCAGCCTTGCAGCTGCTCAGCCTGAGCAGCCATACCAGACCGCCTCACCACATCGGGCATGGGTACCGAGCAAGAGGGAGAAGAAACGACCAACGCCCAAGATCCACAACGAAGCCTCTTGGAGGAGGGCAAGGGTCCCATAGAACCCACACATGAAGTTGGAGCAAGAACACTCTCATCACTGAGGCGGGACAATGACGGCGCGGCAAGACATGCTAGCGAGCTCAGAGGACGCCAGGGATTGCAGCAATCACGTGCGCGGTGGCCGTTCTCCAAACAGCGAGAACACCGAAAGGGATCTCGGCAAACGGCCGCATGATGGCCATGAACGAGGCATCTGCAACACCTATCAAACATCCATGCTGGAATGGGGCGAGGAGGCAAAGATGACATCATTGACGCCTGACGACGCCGCAGACCACGCCGGGACGACACATCTTGCCAACCACCGCTTGCGTCCACCTCGTGCCCCTCGCACGTCTGAGCGTCCAGGAAGGATCCTTTGGTCGCAGGCGGTGTCATCCGGGCCAACTGCTCATCCTCATTGCCGCTATCCTCTTTGGCTAGGGAGGCCCATGACCTGGTCATCATACCCACGCCAGTCATCCCCGGAGCGGCGATGATGGCTGAGGAAGCTGGCAGCTCGGGCAACGCCGTGGCCGACGGGGTCGTAGGCTTGGGCGGAGGCAGGTGCCTTCCTGCAATGGTAGGGTCGGACCTTCGGTGGGCGAGCAACGCAGCAGCGGCCAGCGTTCCGGCGGAGCGTGCAGCAGGTAGCTGGCACAGAGGTGCATCTATGAAGACCTCAGCTACAGCCCGTGGCGCAACACCCTTGACGGCGCAGGCAGCCGGAAGAGGTAGCAGAACCGGGGCTGAGGTTGGAGCTCCGGCGCTCGGGCAACAGGAGCGGAGAGAAGCCACACCGTGAGCTCCGGAGCCGGTCGTGGCGGCTGCAGTGGAGGACGGGCGGCAACAGCGGCAGCGCACACGCACCGGCTGCAGGCGGGGACGGAGAGCCCCATGCACCCCACACTTGAGCAGGGGCAGCAGCGGACAGGTGTGAAGCTTGCCGTAGACTCGAGCTCAGATCCCTGGAGCGACTCACCTCGAGACTGCAGCGTGACTGCACATGAACCTGAGGCCAAGCAGCGCGGGAGAAGGAGCTCAGCAGCCCCGACCCTGCTATTGGGCGCGCCGGCCTGAGGGGGCAAAGGGGAGACCGCGCGGAGGAGAACCTAGATCTGGTCGCAGCAGGAGCGGAGCTGGCCGGAGCAGAGAGATCAGCAGGGCGGCGGCCGCGCGTGCACCCGGCGACTAGCTGGCTGGCGAGACATGAATCTCCGATTTGACCAGGGTGTCAGCTGTGGTAGTAGACTTGTCCCGTCAGCAGCATTGGTCACACCCACCACGACAAGTCTATCCTCGCCGCCATTACCTTAGTTTTGAAGGAGTTAGGGTATTTCAAGGCAGTGGTGCTTGAAAGGCGAAAGAATCTCAATAGCTAATGTCGAGATTGATACCTCTTAATATTCATGTAAGCAACGATTGACGACGATAACTAGATAATGTGCTTTGCGTGGGCATAGTTTTCGGTTGTGTGGCGATGTCTACATCAGCTCCATTTGCGTGAACATTTATCATCGAGTGTGCACACCAGATGTGGAGAAGACGATGTTTCATAGAGCATTGTGCAGAACTGCATATACTGTTTGGTTTGTGTGAGAGTGGTCACGTCAAAACCGTGTGCATGGCGACTTTAAGCCTAGGGATTAGTGTATTGCAACACTTTCTTAGCAAGTAGCCTCGATAGCATAGGGTGGCTTCATATTTGGTCGTCATCTTAGAGTACAAAGTCCCAATCTTGGGGACGAAAACCCTAGGTCTTATCATCATTAGTTGTACCTGGCAATAGCGAATTTCTAAGTCGTTAACCTATTGAAGGCATTATCTGGGGATTGATCGGATTTTCTTCGGGGTGAAAACTTATGATCCGACTTGAGTGTTTTGATCGCGTGACCAAGGTGTTTGTGAATTGTTCCCTTCATGGAGGTTTTTGGAGTTAGAGCATCTCCACCGGCGGCCCCAAAACGCCTCCCAAAATGCGGCCGGTGCAGAAATTGGGCTCGGGATAAAAAACCAGCCCACACCAGCGCCCCCAAACTCGCGCCGGCGTGGGGGCGAGCCCAATAAATGAGCCAGCACTCTGATGCCAGCCCCTGTGTGGCAAGATCCTATCGAAAGCGCCGGCACACCACGACAGCGCCAAACCGATGCCTCGAGCCCCCTTGCCAGCGACCAAGCGTCATTCCCACGCGTTTCTCCCGCCCAAAGCTTTCCCGTCGGTCTTTCCCGCCGCTTCCTTTCCCACTGCTGTTTCCCGCCGAGGAGCCGGCTTCCCGTCGGGGGGGGGGGGGCAGATATAAATAGAGAAGCCGTCGGCGGAGGAGGGACATCCAAACCATGGTGGACCACCGGGCAACTTGGGTGAGGTTGAGGGAGGCGGCGCGGCAGCGCTTCCCCGACGATGACCAGGAAGCCAAGGTCACGACGAGGGCGCTCTTCAACGCTGAGGAGGCGGCCGCGTACGCTGCCGACCCGGACGCGCAAGAGGAGGAGCAGGATGTCCTCGACATGGCTCGTGCCGCGATGCACCTCGGGGGGCGAGCTCTGCGAGGAGCTTCAGGCAGAGGGCTCCGGCATCGGCGGCAACGAGGACGAGTACGTGCACCTCGATGACAACGACCTCTACTACGACCTCAACTCGACGACCTCGCCTACCTCGAGCTCCCCACTGACGCGGAGGTCGCGGAGTCCGCTGCCGAGCAGAGGGCACTGATGGCGTCGTTCGAGACACACCAACGCGACGAGTCAGGCCAACGTCTGATGGCGGCCGAGAAAAGGGTGGGGGCGGCCAACCTGGCGGCGCCGCAACATAGGGCGCGTCACTTGGCTCACCGCCGCAACATGGCTGCGGCGAGGGAGGTGAGGGTAGCGGCGGAACGGTGCCAGGAGGAAGAGGAGCAGGCGAGGCAGCGGTGTTGGCGAGCACGCGCGAGAACCAGTACCCTCTGCCCTCCTACTACGCCGAAGCCGGCATCCTACAAGATGCCCAACGCCGCCGCCAGCAGTGGCCCGAGGAACGCAATCGCCGTCGCCTAGAGACAGGCAACCATGGTGGCTCTGCTCTGGCAACCGACAGTGCGGGCGGCTCCGGCGGAGGCAACTCCGGCGCCTAGTAGTATAGGTAGTAAAAGTAGAAATTCAAGCGGCCTGTACTCCGCTTGAATACCAGTTTGGGGTGCTTTGGCTTCGAACTCAATTATGTAAAATATGTCAAATTCTAATGAAATGAAGCAAGTTTAATGAATTTTAGCAAATTCAAATACTTATATTTTTTGGGGGCGACGTTTTGGGGCCGCCGGTGTGGGAGCCCAGCCCCAAAATTTTGGGAGGGCCTACCGGCACCCCCAAAACAGCCCATTCGATGCCCTGTCGGCCACTATTTTAGGGCCGCCGGTGGAGATGCTCTTAGAGAACCTCTTTCGTACTCTGCGTGTTGCCAGTGGTGGTGGTTGGTAGTGCTTTTCTCATACTGATCAAAGTTGATGATAGATTTGGCGGCGCCTTTTCCTTTTTTCTCCCTTTTTTTATATATTTGTTTTATGGATGTGTGCATCTCTAATGTCACTACTTCTAAACATCATGTTGTTGGAGAGGGTATACGTAATTACTATCTTATGGATACTAGCTAAATGCCCATGCGTTACTACAGTCTACACACAAATATTTGAACAAATAGTATAATTTACTTTGCTAATGTGTGAAAGAAAACTATTATTATCTTATGAGCGATAAATATGAACGTAAGCTCTCATCTTAAACTTTAATATTATTTGATACCCTTATGTATACTACACAAGCGGCAAGGGTAGAAAATAATATTCAGTAATCATTTTTTAGTTAATATCGCCACAAATTCTTCCTATTTTTCACCATGATAATATGTATTAATTGATGAAAATATATGTTTATCTTTCGGTTAATGCCCTATAGAGCATTGCATGCTTTTTAGAAAATTTAGTGCGTATACACAGGTTTGCTGTTAGGCAGTGATACGTCTCCAATGTATCTATAATTTTTGATGCTCCATGCTTGTTTTTACACCATTTACCCGATGTTTCGTTACACTTCGTGGCACTTTTATGCATTTTCCGAAACTAACCTATTAACAAGTCGCCACAGTGTCAGTTCCCTGTTTTCTACTATTTTTGTGTTTCAGAAAAGCTACACAGGAAATATTCTTGGAATTGGACGAAACAAGTTCCAGAAGTCTTATTTTTCCCGGAAGCTTCCCGAAGACCGAAAGAGAGCCGGAGGGGGGGCCAGAGGACGCCTTCACACATAGGTGGCGCGACCCAGGCCCTGGCCGCGCCACCCTGGTGTGAGGAGCCCCTGGCTGCCCCCTGACGACGCCCCTTCGCCTATATAAAGCCTCGGGACAGAAAACCCTAAAGGAGTCGGCGAAATTTCCAGAACAGTTCCGCAGCGCCGCCACCGTCGAAGCCAAATTTCGGGGGACAGAAGTCTCTGTTCCGGCACCCTGCTGGGACGGGGAAGTGCCCCCGGAGCCATCTCCATCGGTCTCCATCGCCGTCTCCGCCGTCTCCATCGACCTCACCGCCATCTTCATCAACCTTGCTGTCTCCTATGATGTGGAGGGAGTAGTCCATCCCCGGGGCTGAGGGCTCTACCGGTAGCTATGTGGTTCACCTCTCTCTCCCATGATGTGATCTTTATGTGATCATGAGCTTTGTATCTAGTTAAATTGGTAGATGTTATTATTCAGATATTATGCTACTCCTATGCTTAATTATTATACTCTTCAGAGATACCTCATATCATGGTGTAAAGGTGACTAGTGTGTGCATCATGTGTATCTTTTTGGTTAATGTCTCTATGAATGTGGTGTTTGTTGGAACCATCTAGTGCGTTCACGGTGATAGTGTGGGACAATCTAGTTTAGGTACATACGCACTTTGAGGAGTGCTTCGTAGCCCTACGCATGATTATTGTATGTTTTCCATTAGAGAATTGTTTGAGTTGCATATTGATGATAGCATCTATTGGTTCAATTATGTTATATTTGTTGGGAGTGTGTCCACTAGTGAAAGTATGATCCCTAGGCCTTATTTCCAAGTATTGCACACCGTTTACTTTCTGTTTTGTGACATGTTTGCTCGCAGCGATATTTATTTCAGATCACATTTGCTACTTATAATCATCACTACTACTTGTATTTCACTATCTCTTCACCGAACTAGTGCACCTATACATCTGACAAGTGTATTGGGTGTGTTGGGGACACAAGAGACTTTCTGTATCGTAATTGCAGGGTTGTTTGAGAGGGATAGCTTTGACCTCTTCCTCCCTGAGTTCGATAAACCTTGGGTGATCCACTTAAGGGAAACTTGCTGCTGCTCTACAAATCTCTGCACTTGGAGGCCCAACACTGTCTACAAGAACATACGCGTGCGTAGACATCAAGCTCTTTTCTGGCGCCGTTACCGGGGAGGTAAGGTAAAAGGTACTCGCATCCTCCTGTGTGAGTGCTCGAAGTTATTTCCTTTAGATTCTGCAATTACATATTTTTGTTTCTTGTTTTTATTTTCACTAGTTAGGCTTAATGGAAAATAAAGAGTTCTCTAGTCTTTTTCCTGAGTTTAGATATGAAGTGTTTGAAGAGAAAATTGAAAACCTTTGGAGCTTAATTTGCATGCTAATAGTGATATTAGTATGATTGCTTTGAACACTGGTATTGCTAATGCTATAGAAAAGTCTAAGCTTGGGGAAGCTGGTTTTGTTAAGCATGATATTTTTAGTTCCCCAGCTTTAATGGAGAAAGTTTGTTCTGATAAATTTTTATCTCCCATATGTGATGTTCCTTCTTATGATGATATGTTTGAAGAATATGCTTTGCGAAATAGCTATTCTTTAGCTTGTGATGATACTAAACCTCTAGTTTATGATGGCTATGATGATGAGTATAATATTTTCAGTTCACCTACTATTGAGGATAAAATTAGTTATGATTACAATATGCCTCCTATTTATGATGATTATGGTGATGAGAATAATTATTCTATTGAATTTGCTCCTACTACTATTATTCTTGTGGTGAGTATTAATTCTTTTATGCATGTGGCTCATGATAGGGATGCTTTATGTGATGGTTATGTTGTTAATTCTATTCATGATGCTACTGAAAGTTATTATGAGAGAGGGAAATATGTTTTGAAGGATCTTAATAATATTGAGTTTCCCCTCTTTATGTTGCAAATTTTGAAGTTGTACTTGTTTTGCCTTCCTATGCTTTTTGCTTTGCGCTTTCATGACTTGTCTCTTTACAAGACTATTTTTCATAGGAAGTGGTTTAGATTTAAATGTGTTCCATACTTGCTTTTTGATGCTCTCTATTGCTTTAAGTTCCTATATGGTGCCTTTGTCTCAAGCTCTTATATGGCGCCCACATGAGCATCTTTGCAAATTACTGCACCTAGCTCAAAGGCGTTAAAGAAAAGCACTCTTGGGAGATAACCCATTGTTTATTTTCAGTACCTTTTTTTATTTGAGTCTTGGAAGTTATTACTACTGTAATAACCACTCCTTATCATTTTTATTTCGTTTTTGTGCTAAGGGAAGCCTCTAATTTGAGTGAGGTAAGATTTGGGGATGTTGCTGTCCTGAAACAGTTTTCGGTGCTGCACCGTAAAAATTCGTATAAATTCTCTGTATATCTTTTGGACCTGCGATTTCTAGTGCATATGCCCCAGGTTATATCCAAACTTTCATTAGTTGAACACTTTTTGATTTGAGCAACAGAAAGCACCTTAAAAATTCGACCTTTGTCAGCTGTTCTGTTTTGACAGATTTCTGCCAATATTTGTGTTTGCCGCTTTATCGCTTTCTTTTTGAGTTCTTTTGATCACGGAACTTTTGGGAAAGTTGCTACAGTAGTATATACTAAAGGAAATATGCCCTAGAGGCAATAATAATATTGTTATTATCATATTTCTTGTTCATGATAATGTTTATACTCCATGCTATAATTGTATTAAGCGGAAACATTAATACTTGTGTGGTTTGTGAACAACACCGTGTCCCTAGTACGCCTCTATGGACTAGCTCATTGATTAATGATGGTTAAGGTTTCCTAACCATAGACATGAGTTGTCAATTAATAATGAGATCATATCATTAGGAGAATGATGTGATGGACAGACCCAAATAAAGCAGAGCAATTAGATCGTGTCATTGTGTTCATCTTTGCGAAGCTTTTTCCTATGTCAAGTATTGTATTCCTTAGACCATGAGATAATACAACTCCCTGGTATCGGAAGAAAGCTTTGAGGTCATCAAACGTCATCCTATGATAGGGTGATCATAAAGGTGTCTCTCAGGTGATCGGAAAGTACTTGTTGGGTTGTATGTATCGAGATGGAATTTGTCCCTCCCGAGTCGGAGAGATATACTTCGGGCCCACTCGGTAATCGATATCAACACCGCTTGCAAGCATGTGGTTAAGGAGTTAATCACAAAGTGATATTGGATTACGGAACGAGTAAAGTACTTGCTGTGAACGAGATTGAACTAGGTATGGCGATACCGACGATCGAATCTCGGGCAAGTAAAATATCGCGTGACGAAGGGAATACATATATGGGATTAATTGAATCCTGGCATCGTGGTTCATTCGATATGATCATCGATGAATATGTGGGAGTCAATATGGGTTTCCAGATCCCGCTGTTGATTATTGATAGAAGATCATGTCTGCATATTCTCGAACCCGTAGGGTCAGACACTTAACGTGCATCGACGCTAGGATAGAATGGATAATTGGTTTATGAGTTTTTGGTCGGAGTCTCGGATGAGATCCAGGACATCACGAGAGGTTCCAGAATGGTCCGGAGAATAAGATTCATATAAAGGAAAGCAGTTTTTGGATTCCGGAATCGTTTCGGAGTTTATCGGTATTGTACCGGAAGGTTCTAGAAGGTTCCGGAGAGGGACCAACGTGGGCCCACTTATCGGAGGCCTATGTGGGCCTAAGGGGAAGTGTCCTGGCCACTTTGGGCTAGGCGCACAAGGCCCCTAAGGCCCAGCCGGCCAGCCCTTAGGGGAAACCCTAAGGGAACCTTCCAGAAGGAGGGGGGAAACTTGCCCCCCACTCTTCCCCCTAGGCCGCTGCCCTAGGGCTTGGAGGAGGGGCCAAGGCAGCCGGCCAGCCCCCCATATAAGGAGGGGCTGGGGCGCAGCCTCCTCCCACTCCAACCCTAGCCGCCGGCCAACTGCTGTCCCTCCACCTCCCTCTCTCGCGACTGTGTGTAGGCGAAGCCCTGCCGCAGAAACTCTCCACCATAAGCACCACGCCGTCGTGCTGCAGATCCAATCTATCTCTCCACCATACTTGCTGGACCAAGGAAGGAGGAGACATCGCTGCACCGTACGTGTGCATCTCTCGGAGGTGCCGCCACTTGCGGCGTAGGATCGGATCGGATCGCGGGGAGGAGACGGCTAGTACGACTACATCATCCACGTTCTGTTGAATGTTTCCGCTGTGCGATATCTTCAAGGGTATGAAGATATCATCTACCTCTCTCTTTGATTACATCTCCTAGATTAGATCTTGGCTTTCTTGTTCGCATCCGTAGGAAAATTTTTGATTTACTATGCTGCGAAACCCTTCAGTGGTATCAGAGCTAGATCTATGCGTAGATGTGTTTCACGAGTAGAACGCAACATGCTTGTTGCGGGCGTTGATGTTTTCTGTTGCAAACCTCTTTGTTTTGTATTTCTTATGGCGCGGCATAGTGAGATCGAAGCGGTCCAGGCCAACTTTACGTGACCTCGTTCGCGAGACCGGCTCCGCACTTGACGTGTGGCTTGTTCCACATATGCGGCTGGTGGATGCCAGTTTCTCTCACTATAGTAGTCATGAGATTTACAACGGATGTTAGCAACCATAATATCACCTTTGTGGATTTTCGTAGGTAAGAATCGTTCTTAACTTACTACTCCCATAAGCCACGTAAAACTTGCAACAACAAAGTAGAGGCGTCTAACTTGTTTTTCAGGGAGTGTTTTGTGATATGGTATGGCCACAAGATGTGATGTGATATATGTGATGTATGCGATGATCATGTTTTGTAATATTTCACGACTTGCATGTCGATGAGTTCACAACCGGCAGGAGCCATATGGTTGTCTTTATAATTGTGTATGACCTGCGTGTCAACTTCTTATACGCCATGTAATAGCTTTACTTTATCGCTAAGTAGTTAGCAATAGTTGTAGTTGCTATTCGTGGTGGAGGCAATCATGGTGGAGTGATGGAGATCATGCCGGCGCGCACAAGATGGAGATCATTGCGCGGAGATTGGCTATACCATGTCACATAAAATTATATGCATGTGATGTTTATCCTTTTATGTATCTTATTATGCTTAGATCGCGACGGTAGCATTTTAAGATGATTCCTCACTTAAAGATCAAGATAAAATTGTGTTCTCCCCATGTATGCACCGTTGCGAAAGTTCGTCGTGTTGAAGCATCTCGTGATGGTCGGGTGCTATAAACTCTACGTTCACATACAACGGGTGCAAGCCAGTTTTGCACACGCGGAAATACTTGGGTTTGACTTGACGAGCCTAGCATGTACAGACATGGCCTCGGAACACACGGACCGAAAGGTCAAGCATGAGTCATATGGATGATATGATCAACATGTTGATGTTCACCATTAAAGCTACATCATTCACGTGATGATCGGTCTCGGTGTAGTGAATTTGGATCATGCTTCACTAAACAACTTTGAGGGATGTTGAATTTAGTGGGAGTTCATTAGTAATTTGATTAACTTGAACTAATTATCTTGAACTAAATCTTGTTGTATTTGCATAAGTCGTTGTAGTCTTTGGCACCGTTTCCCACCGACACTTAGCTTAATTGAGTTAAAAGAACTATAGAATTCTGGATAATCACTTTTCGGTCTAGTGCCGTTTAGTTAGAATGTCAAGACTAAAGATTAAGTCCTATTGCAAACTTTAGCAAACCTTGCTTGCTCCATACGATTTAATAAATTGTATTAATCTAAGAGCAACGATTCAAGTTTAGTATCTAAAGATCATATGTTTGCCTTCATGATAAATTGATCTTCAAAATTGTTTGAGAATCAAAGTGATCATCGAGCTGAAAGAATTGTTTCAGAAACAAATAAGAAGTGAAAGATATTTGATATCTAAGACTTTGATTGTTTGCAAAATGATGAAGTATAATTTAGTAAAAGAACATATGCTCATATTGTATGACTATATGCGAAGATTGAAGATGCTAGGCGTCCCGATCACCCAAAAGTTTGGGAACTAATATTATACTTGCATTCATCCTTATAAGCTATAGTAGTTTCATCATGAAAGATGTCATGATAGGACGAATGAAAAGGTATCGGCTAAATTGTTTTGCTATACCAAAAGAATACTAATGAATGGAATCTGGAAGAATACCAATCATATGATGATGGCGATCCACTTCAAAGTGCAAAATCGAAGGCTATTAGTATTTGACTAAAAATCCTTTGGACTATGTGTCAAATGATTGACGCCACTATTGATGTCGATAGATTCTTCTAAAAAGAGAGGAAATGCTAAATAGGATCTGCAAAATTATTTGGTAGAAAAAGGAAAAGACTGGAATTGTCCAGCTCAGGTATATAAATGATATACATGTTATAGATGAATTCTTTTGCTCGTTAACAATATAATTCTTGGGTATTCGATACTGATTTGTTGGTATGAAATGTCATACAAAGCAACACAATACAAGAAGTACAATGGCCTAAGTAACTAGTAAAAGAATATGGTAATGATGCATGTCGAGATACAAATAAAAGTGTTATTGTGCTTCTCGTCGGCATAAAACCTAGCCTTCTAGATATGTTAAGAACTTAATAATTGTTATTTTGTTCTAGTATTATGAGAGCAATGGTTGTTCAAATTATTACCGTCTTCCATAATCGATGGATAGATTATTATCTTGTTGGTGAAATAGACATTTATAACACTAATGCTAAAGGTCGGAAGACAAAACAAATTTCACTTATATGTGACACCGCCGTTTAAGTCATATTGGAAACAAAACATGAAAGAAATTCTATATTGATAGATTTTCGAGTCATTTGATTTTGAATTGATTGACGCTTGTGAGACTTTTCCTAAAGATGATTAAACTCCGTTCATGGGCCATAGAAAGAACAAGCGACTAACTACATGGAGATCGTACATGTTGATGTATGTAGTTCATATGTGAAGTCGAGCGTGGTGTATTTTCTATTTCATCAATGACTCGAATAGATGTACGGTATATCTACTTGATAAGATAGAAGTATGAAATTGTTCAATTTATGAAGTGAAAATTATTGTAACAAGAATATTCAAGTTGTATGATTAGATCATAAAGAAGAATATTTGAGTTACAAGTTTAGCAAACATCTAAGAGTTAGAGGAATTGTTCCACAAAGTTGCATCATGATAAATACCATAGGAGTATGGAGTTTTCGATGGATGTAATCAAACCTTGTTTGACATGGTTAGATCAATGATGAAATCAACTACCAATATAATTTGTGGATTATGCTTTAGAGACTACCGCTTTTCACTGAATAGAGTGCCATCATAATCTGCCGAAATGACACCATACAAGTTATAGTTGTCTTTTCTTGAATTTTGGTATGCAAGGCATATATGTAAAATGTTTACAACCAAAATTGGATTAGTAAGTCTTTGTAGGTTATCCCAAAGAATGTCGATGGGTATTCCTTCTATTATGAACCCAAACACATAGTGATTGTCACTAAAAGAAGTGAATTTCTTATGAAGGAGTTTCTCGCGAAAGGTTTAAGTGGGAGGAAGATAGAACTTGATGAGGTTGTTGAATCTGAGCAAGATGATCAGAGTAGCGTAGCACTAGAAAATGTTCTGGAAGCGGCAACTACATTCATAGCTCACGCGTCTACAATATGTTGTAGTCACGACATCGAAGTTCCTATTTAACCAAGTTGGTCGTAATCAAATAGTAAGATTTGAGGATGAGATATTATTAGATAATAGTAACCAACAATATACAAAGAAGCGATGATGGGCCCTGACTTCGTCATATGAATTATTCTAGCAACAATTACATATTGAGATATGATAGTTGAATAAACGAAACAACGTTCCTCTACCGGAATGCACACCAAGGACGTGTAACTGACACGACCCAATGGGTTTTGTTGATTCAAAGGTTGCTAGATATGTATGCAAACTTCTATGGTAGAAGTAAGCATAGCGAAGTTGGAATCTTCAATGATGAAAATGTTAAAGTGTTAATTTCATCAAGATATTTAAAGATGCTTGTATTTACAAGAAAGTAAGTGGGAGCGCTAAGACATATTTCTAATGCTTTATGTAGATAACATATCGTTCATTGGAAATTATGTGTTTTTCTTGATATTGTTAAGTTTTCATTAAAATTAGTTTTTGATGAAAGACTTAGGTAAAACCAGAATATTAAGCATCAATGTCTATGCAGATAGATTGAGGCACTAATATAGTTTTGCCAGAATACATAGATGAAATATTGAATTTGTTCAATATGGAAACAATAAGAACGGTTCTTGTTGCATGGAAGAGGTTGGAGCAAGAATCAATTGTTTTGACACTTGATGAGTGAAATCACAAGAATGATTTTATCAATTTTGTATACCATGATATGTAGATCCAGATGTGTCCAATGCTCTAAAGGTTATAGCATTCATATGATGATCTTTGGACAATAGTAAAGATATTCTTATGCACTTTCGAAGAAGTAAGAATATGTTCTGTATGCAGAAGTGACAAATGGTTCATTGCAATGAGTTACATTGGCTTTGTCACACATACAAGTAAAATTCTATCTCAATTTTAACCCATTTGTTTTGAGTTAGAAGGTGGCATAATAAGATGGAAGAAAGTTCCATGATGTCTTGGATGAGTTCCAATGTTAATATTGTGGCGGACACTGCAACGAGGGCTAAGTATATAATCGCTTTAGAAGCGGCATAAAAGATGCAAAGTGGATAGTGATAATCCAACTTATTTGTGGCACTGTCGTCCAGGTCATATTGGCATAAAACGCATAAAGAAACTCCATTCTGATGGACTTTTGGAGTCTCTTGATTTTGAATCATTTGACACGTGCAAGCCATGCCTCATGGGCAAGATGATCAAAAACCCGTTCTCCGGAATAATGGAGCGAGCAACGAACTTATTGGAAATCATACATACTGATGTGTGCGGACCAATGAGTATTTCGACGCACGGTGGATATCGCTATTTTTCTAAGTGTGCTAGTACTATGTAGTCCTATTGTATGACAATAGTGACAACATAGTCTCGGCCAAGAAACAAAGGTCTCATCAGAAGACCAAGTTTATACGATGCTATCTCATACAAGATGAGTAATGCGTGCTGACGCAAAAGAATATGCAAATACAAACGGACCTGAAAGTGTCAGACCCGTAGATAAGGTTTACCACATGTAACGCGTATGAATAACACCGGAATGCCATAGGTGTTAAAGGCGCAAGTATTAACTAGATTATTGACTCTAGTGCAAGTGGGAGACAGAAGGAAATATGCCCTAGAGGCAATAATAATATTGTTATTATCATATTTCTTGTTCATGATAATGTTTATACTCCATGCTATAATTGTATTAAGCGGAAACATTAATACTTGTGTGGTTTGTGAACAACACCGTGTCCCTAGTACGCCTCTATGGACTAGCTCATTGATTAATGATGGTTAAGGTTTCCTAACCATAGACATGAGTTGTCAATTAATAATGAGATCATATCATTAGGAGAATGATGTGATGGACAGACCCAAATAAAGCAGAGCAATTAGATCGTGTCATTGTATTCATCTTTGCGAAGCTTTTTCCTATGTCAAGTATTGTATTCCTTAGACCATGAGATAATACAACTCCCTGGTATCGGAAGAAAGCTTTGAGGTCATCAAACGTCATCCTATGATAGGGTGATCATAAAGGTGTCTCTCAGGTGATCGGAAAGTACTTGTTGGGTTGTATGTATCGAGATGGAATTTGTCCCTCCCGAGTCGGAGAGATATACTTCGGGCCCACTCGGTAATCGATATCAACACCGCTTGCAAGCATGTGGTTAAGGAGTTAATCACAAAGTGATATCGGATTACAGAATGAGTAAAGTACTTGCTGTGAACGAGATTGAACTAGGTATGGCGATACCGACGATCGAATCTCGGGCAAGTAAAATATCGCGTGACGAAGGGAATACATATACGGGATTAATTGAATCCTGGCATCATGGTTCATCCGATATGATCATCGATGAATATGTGGGAGTCAATATGGGTTTCCAGATCCCGCTGTTGATTATTGATAGAAGATCATGTCTGCATATTCTCGAACCCGTAGGGTCACACACTTAACGTGCATCGACGCTAGGATAGAATGGATAATTGGTTTATGAGTTTTTGGTCGGAGTCTCGGATGAGATCCAGGACATCACGAGAGGTTCCGGAATGGTCCGGAGAATAAGATTCATATAAAGGAAAGCAGTTTTTGGATTCCGGAATTGTTTCAGAGTTTATCGGTATTGTACCGGAAGGTTCTAGAAGGTTCCGGAGAGGGACCAACGTGGGCCCACTTGTCGGAGGCTTATGTGGGCCTAAGGGGAAGTGTCCTGGCCACTTTGGGCCAGGCGCACAAGGCCCCTAAGGCCCAGCCGGCCAGCCCTTAGGGGAAACCCTAAGGGAACCTTCCAGAAGGAGGGGGGGGAAACTTGCCCCCCACTCTTCCCCCTAGGCCGCCACCCTAGGGCTTGGAGGAGGGGCCAAGGCAGCCGGCCAGCCCCCCATATAAGGAGGGGCTGGGGTGCAGCCTCCTCCCACTCCAACCCTAGCCGCCGGCCAACTGTTGCCCCTCCACCTCCCTCTCTCGCGACTGTGCGTAGGCGAAGCCCTGCCGCAGAAACTCTCCACCATAAGCACCACGCCGTCGTGCTGCAGATCCAATCTATCTCTCCACCATACTTTCTGGACCAAGGAAGGAGGAGACGTCGCTGCACCGTACGTGTGCATCTCTCGGAGGCTCCGCCACTTGCAGCGTAGGATCGGATCGGATCGCGGGGAGAAGACGGCTAGTACGACTACATCATCCACGTTCTGTTGAACGTTTCCGCTGTGCGATATCTTCAAGGGTATGAAGATATCATCTACCTCTCTCGTTGATTACATCTCCTAGATTAGATCTTAGCTTTCTTGTTCGCATCCGTAGGAAATTTTTTGATTTACTATGCTGCGAAACCCTTCATATACTTTATATGTGGTGGTTTTGGGTTGAAACCGGAAGCAAAAAGGGTTGATTCAATGCTATGCTTACACTAATGTTGCTAATGGAATTGTGTTTAGTTTTGTATGAAGGAAGTTTTCAAGTGTAAGGATTGGAGAATGATGAGATGAGTTGAAGAATGGACAAAAGGTCAAGCTTGGGGATGCCCATGCATCACCCCAAGAAATATCCAAGAGGTACAAGCGTCAAAGCTTGGGGATGCCCTCGAGGCACCCCCTTCTTCATCGGCAAAAATCAGGTAACCTTTCAAAACACTATATTTTTATTGCTTCATGGACTATTTGTGTTTCTTGGAGCGTCAGTTGTTTTAGTTTTCTTAGTTAGTTTAGTTTAGTTTGCTGCAATAAATGGTTAGATCACATCATGTTTCTTTTGGAGGAGATGAACTCGTTTTTCATTGCCAAGAACACTCTAGTTTTCATTCTTATCGTTTCAACGAGTGTTCTTCTTTTTCTGCTACTACGTTTAGCCTTTGTTTTTCGCCTTGATTTGTGTTCAGATCTTTTTATATATTTTCATCAAGGTGTATTTTTGCCTCTGATCTTTATTGGTTTTCATTAAAAGAGGTGTTTATAAAAAAGTTTGAATGGTGTTGGAAAAGAGAAAAAGCTTTATGCAAAAAAGTGGTACAAGAAGGAGCTTGTGTAGACTGCGGCCTAGGCTTTTGCATGTCGTGCTTGATGTCTTTTTGATAGTATGCTTAGTGGTTTTGCTGTAGCATGACTTGTCTCAAATAACTGAGATTGCTTAATGAGCATTTGAAAAAATCATGCGTTGTTTTAATTGTTTGGGAGCATTATTTTGGTTTTCTCCTTGATGCTTTATTTGGGTTGACTTGGCGCATGCTCACACATGTTTGACTCATACAAAGTCACCATAAAGCCTCTATGATCATTTAGTTTTTGACTTTTGATGCCATCTTATGCTTCTTTTAATGTCGCTTTGTCGCTTTGCATGATTATGGCCATTATTGCTCTCTTAGTTGGTCGCTCCCAGTCTTTTGCTAGCCCTCGCCTTGTACTGAGTATGAGCTCTACTTGTGCATCCAACTCTCAAAAACCAAGTTTGCCATTGTGTCCACTATAAATTCCTATGCATGGTATTTGCAAGCCATTCCAAGTAAATTTTCATGTGCTACCTTTCAAAAAAAAAACCTTCAAAACACTTCTCATTTTGTGACACCGTTTTTAGCTCATGGGGACGTAGTGGTCGGATTTGCTATCTTCCATATTGCTTATTCCAAAAAGAAAAAAAAAGAAAAAAAGAAAAGAAAAAAGGCACTCCTCCATGGTATGTGAATGTTGGTGGGCACCCGATGGAATCGGTTAGCCATGGTTTGTGAAAGGAAAAAAGGTGGGTAGGAGTGCCAAGCTTTATAAAAGAGCACAAAAGTGTCAATCTCTCTCTCAAAAACTTGCTTCATTTTTGTATGGAAGATAGTAAGAACCCCATTTTCAGTCGTTGACAAAGACAACCACCTCTCAAAACCAATTTTTATCTCTCTGTTTTATAAATGAAAAGCTCTAGCACATGTTTAATCACTGCTTTCCTCCGCGAAGGGCCTTTCTTTTACTTTCATGTTGAGTCACCACCTTCTATCTTTATGCACCATTAAGAGAGCATAGTTGTCATTCTGAGTATAATGTGCATTGTCCCAAAGTTTTCATTGATTGATTCATGACCATGGTTTCACTTGTTCTTAAATTATCTGTATCTAGTCGCCCTCTTAAACTTGAAGGTGTCCTATGCATTCATGTTTTGCTCTCCATGAAGGACAAGCTGAAAACCATTTGTATGTTTTTCCATATGATTTGAACACACATTTGACTTTTATTGTTTCATTATTCATGATCTTTTGTTTGTGTTTCTTTTCATGTTATAACATGGTTGCTAAGTTCTTATTGTCAAAGATTATATCTTTCATGCCCATGTTTTAAGTTCTTATGATCCCAGCTCACAATGCTTACATATATGATCAAGATTGTGTAGGTGCATGTCACTTAAAAAATTATTTCTTTTGTTATCACTTACCTACTCGAGGACGAGCAGGAGTTAAGCTTGGGGATGCTGATACGTCTCCAACGTATCTATAATTTTTGATGCTCCATGCTTGATTTTACACCATTTACCCGATGTTTCGTTACACTTCGTGGCACTTTTATGCATTTTCCGGAACTAACCTATTAACAAGTCGCCACAGTGCCAGTTCCATGTTTTCTGCTATTTTTGTGTTTCAGAAAAGTTACACAGGAAATATTCTCTGAATTGGACGAAACAAGTTTCAGAAGTCTTATTTTTCCCAGAAGCTTCCCGAAGACCGAAAAAGAGCCGGAAGGGGGCCAGAGGCCGCCCTCACACATAGGTGGTGCGGCCCAGGCCCTGGCCGCGCCACCCTGGTGTGAGGAGGCCCTGGCTGCCCCCTGACGACGCCCCTTCGCCTATATAAAGCCTCGGGACGGAAAACCCTAAAGGAGTCGGCAAAATTTCCAGAACAGTTCCGCAGCGCCGCCGCCGTCGAAGCCAAATTTCGGGGGACAGAAGTCTCTGTTCCGGCACCCTGCCGGGACGGGGAAGTGCCCCCGGAGCCATCTCCATCGGTCTCCATCGCCGTCTCCGCCGTCTCCATCGACCTCACCGCCATCTCCATAAACCTTGCTGTCTACTATGATGAGGAGGGAGTAGTCCATCCCCGGGGCTGAGGGCTCTACTGGTAGCTATGTGGTTCACCTCTCTCTCCCATGATGTGATCTTTATGTGATCGTGAGCTTTGTATCTAGTTGAATTGGTAGATGTTATTATTCAGATATTATGCTACTCCTATGCTTAATTATTATACTCTCCGGAGATACCTCGTATCATGGTGTAAAGTTGACTAGTGTGTGCATCATGTGTATCTTTTTGGTTAATGTCTCTATGAATGTGGTGTTTGTTGGAACCATCTAGTGCATTCACGGTGATAGTGTGGGACAATCTAGTTTGGGTACATACGGACTTTGAGGAGTGCTTCGTAGCCCTACGCATGATTATTGTATGTTTTCCATTGGAGAAATGTTTGAGTTGCATGTTGATGATAGCATCTATTGGTTCAATTATGTTATATTTGTTAGGAGTGTGTCCACTAGTGAAAGTATGATCCCTAGGCCTTGTTTCCAAGTATTGCACACCGTTTACTTCCTGTTTTGTTACATGTTTGCTCGCAGCGATATTTATTTCAGATCATATTTGCTACTTATAATCATCACTACTACTTGTATTTCACTATCTCTTCGCCGAACTAGTGCACCTATACATCTGACAAGTGTATTGGGTGTGTTGGGGACACAAGAGACTTTCTGTATCGTAGTTGCAGGGTTGTTTGAGAGGGATAGCTTTGACCTCTTCCTCCCTGAGTTCGATAAACCTTGGGTGATTCACTTAAGGGAAACTTGCTGCTGCTCTACAAACCTCTGCACTTGGAGGCCCAACACTGTCTACAAGAATAGACGCGTGCGTAGACATCAGGCAGATATATTCTAAGTTAAACGGAGTAGAGCAAAATCAGTGACAAAAGATAACAACAAAAAGAACACATCAGTTGTATATTCTATCTTTCTGAATGGCCACCCATAAACATAGCAACCACCCTTTTGTTGGCACTATTTTTATCTATTTATTAGCATGCTTTAATTAACAACATTTAAGATTTGGAAATTTTAGAAATAAAAACACCCAAAATACATATGAAAGCATGTTACTATTCTAGTGACAGAGAATTACGTCTCAAAGCAACAATTTAGATATCCGCTAAAAAATATCACAGAGCACATGAAAATAAATAATATAAAATTAGTTCCCTAGCATAAACATCCAATCTGTAACCGCCCAAAAAAATGGAAAACAATCTTCATATCAAGAAATTTGAAAGAAGTCTAAATAAATTTGCAGAATCTATGAATTTATGGAGGAAGGACGTGCCCAAATCTTATGTTGAAACAAAAACAATTAAGTGGATTGAGGAGGCCTACAGTTCCCGATGGCTGCAAACCATTTTCAACAGCACTGTCGCGGATAGAGGACATGCCCAGATGCCGATGTTGCCATGCTGCTCCCCTTTCCTGGAGCACTGTCGCGGCAAACCATTTCCAACAGCAAGATGCTTTTCCTTGCGAGGGGAGGGAGGTTGTGTGAAGCTACAAGATCGGCGGTGGAGGCGGCATACTCTGGTGAGGATGGACGGAGACCTTTTGGATATGGGGGATGCGACGGTGTGTACAGGAGGTTTTGTTATAAAGGAACATAGACTGCAGGTCAACTTAAGCCAAACATGATTAGCGTCAATGAACATGAAAGATCTCATTTGTATTTGTATTAATGGAGATTAATTCTATTTAATTAAGACAATCACTGTGTGCATGCAGGAACTCAGCGGTGAGAGAGAAAGACAGAGAAATTAGGAGAGTTATTAGCAATTAATAAGGTGTAATTTTAGAAACTAAGCACGTCATTTAACTCTCCTTTTTTATGGGTGGCATTGCCGTGATAGCTATAGCTATTTCTTTCTGTGGGTACCGATATTTCTTTCCATAAGTACCGCTATTGATTGATGTGGATTGATTTTTTTTCTCCACATACCTGATGCAAGGGGTATTTTGGGCAATCAAATGATGTAGAGGCAAAGTACCTTCACCAACTGAGAACCAATAGTAAAGAAGGTGTAATTTTAGAAAGGGATTTCTATTTTCGTGCCCTCAGGTCATTAGTTGTACTCAGTTTTCCCCAGCTCGTTAGTTTTTCCTCAGTTTTCCCCAAGCCGTTGTCTGAAACCCTCAGAAGGAGCTCGGACAGGAGGACTCCCGTTTAGTTGACCGTTTCCGTGCTGACGTGTGGGGCCGTGTCGTGTGGGGCCGCGTCGCGTGGGGCTGGTAGAAAGGGACCGCGTGGGACAGGACGAGACCGCGTTTGGTTGTACGTGAGAGCTCGGTTCTGTCTCTCTCGGGCCAAATTGGCATTGCCTTTTCAGAGCACCTTTTCAGAGCGCCTTTTTCCCCTCTCTCTCTGTAACAGTTCTCTCTCTTTTCACCAAATTAGTATCAAATCTAGAGAAGCTTCTATTTCTGTCTTTCTTCAATGATTGTTGCCTTTTGGCCCTCGTTTTTTGCCCAATATGGTAACAAATCTAGAAGCTAGTATAGGATGAATTCACAGCAGCATAATAAATCCAGAAAACTAAGTATAATACATAAACTGTATACAGCAGCCAAAAGCAGCCAATAACAATGTTCTTCATTCTGTATCATATATTTCGTCGTCGCTACAATTCATGAGATGAAAGAAATATTCACTAAACTCCCTCCGTCTGCAGTGTGCAGCAAATACATCCTCCAAACGGTATGGCCTTTGTTCATTTTTCGGACCATATCCTATTCTATCTGCACGTCGTGGCCACTCATCCCAGGCCTTTCTATCATCATCATACTCTCTGATATAACCCAAATCCGCGTAGTAGATGCAGCCAGGTCGAACTGTCGGGTGCACTCTGGTGTCGACGGAGATACACCGGCTAAAATTGATGAAGAGGGCACGACTGCCAATGTTACTGACGGCATGGAGAGAGCGGCTCTCAGTGTCCACATTGTACACCAATGGTTGACCTTCCTCCAAATGCCGGTTGTCGTCAGTGCTGCCCCCCAACAACACAAGCAGCAGATCACCATCCGACTCCACAAGGTAGAACTTGGAATCATAATCATTTCCAAGTTCTGGAAATGAAAATAGTGTCTTCATGCTGACAGTGCTCGCACGCTGCTCCAACTGGACATTGTTGGTGCACACTATTCTTCCGAACTCATTCACAGCTATTGCATACAATTCACCATTGAACGGGGTAATGCAACGCAGAGAATGGTCCTCGATCGTAAATCTTCCTTCTCCCCAATCATGTACATCTATATCCTTAGTTGGAGAGCTCTTATCGACCCAAGCAATTTCATTGGGGTAACCTGTGCAAATGAAGACCATAGTCGGGGACTTCATTACAGTGACTGACTGCACAATCATAGATGGCATCTGCGCCTCAAACATAGCGTTCAAAGTCTTTGTGAGTGGGTTCAGAAGCCGTATCTTGTGCGGCTGGTTCCTCTGGGCAAGCACGATGACGCCACGGTAAAAGCCGACGAAGTAGTATCTAAAAGGGAGTTGATGAAGATAACATTCAGCACTAAGATGTTTACGATTGAAAATAAAAATAGATTAACTCTATAGATATGGAGGAATTTGAACCTTGCATGAACTTCCGTTAGATCGATGGTGACGTAGCGGGATGTGCGGAGGTTGAGGAAGGAGAACTCAGCGGCGCGTGGAAGGGCGTGTTCTACCACGATCCATTCGTGCAGGTGCACGTCGGGCTCAGGTAGATCTGAGCGCCAATTTGTACAAACTTGCCTCAAAGCAGCGTAGGTGTCCACGTACTCCTCGTTCGCCAGTAAGCAGTCGCCGATCTTGTGAAGTGGTCCGTCACCCTTAAGAGAGGCCCAGTTCACGGAGGTGCCGCGCTTGGATGCGCCGCCCTCGGATGCAACGGTGACGAGGTTCTAACCCGGCAATGCCCATGCTCGAGGGCTTTCGATCTATGGAACGCATTTGTGGGATCCGGCAAACTCGACGGCTTCAGACAGAAACAGGGGGTGCACACGAATTTACCCAGGTTCGGCCCCCCGGAGGGTAAAGACCTACATCCTGCTTGTCTGATCTTGTATTGCTGATATATGTGGAGCAGTTACAATGGTGCGCAGATGCAATCTGGCGAAGGTGGAAGAGGATATGGCGTGGCTAGCCTGTGCGTGGGATCTATGCGAGATATGGTGTCTATGCGAGTTCGGATCCTCCTCTAGGGGGCGCCCTTGGTGGCTTTATATATGCAGCCAATTAGGGTTTACAAGTAATGTTTGCCTTCTACTCCAAGTCAAAGTGCTGGGCCTTGCGGGCTTCGGGTATCCTTCGAGCGGGCTTCTACCTTGGCAGGAACCGGGTAGGCAAATATCGAGGACCGAGGGGTCATACCCTCGTCAGTAGCCCCCGAGTGCCTGGGATAGTCGAAGACTATGGCAGGGACTCGAATCCGAGATTCTCCTTGACATCGTAGTCTTGTATGTCGCGTGCGAGGGCACCAAATAAAGCTTTTGCATGTCGTGGTCGGTGGAGTCACATGGTGGCCGAATCATGATGTTGTCGAAGGCTTGCTGTAGGCGATGTCCTGGTCGAATGCTTGCTGTAGGCGATGTCGTTGTCGAATGCTTGCTGTAGGCGATGTCGTTGTCGAGTCGGAATATGTCAAACCGAAGTCGACGTAGCAGACGGAGCGTCGTTGATGATTTAGAAGGCCGCTAAAGTTAACAGCGTATGGCGCAGCCCCCGAGCATGTTGCTATCGCCGGGAGAATAGATGCCAATGCGAGGCGAAGCCCTCGAGCGTGTTGCCCATGCCGGGCGAATAGATGTCAATGCGAGGCGCAGCCCCCGAGCGTATTGCCAATGCCGGCCGAATAGATGCCAATACGAGGCGCGGGCCCCGAGCGTGTTGCCAACGTCGAGGCGGAGCCCCCGAGCATGTTGCCAACGTCGAGGCGGAGCCCCCGAGCGTGTTGCTAACGCCGAGTGAATGATTGAGTGGAAACAGCGAGACCCCGAAGTGCAACGGGTAAAGGCATGGTACCCGACGCGTCCGTCAGAATACTTGAAGCGTCCATATGTTCGGAATTATCTCAGCAGAGCACGTATAGCTGTGTTGCCGGGCCAACAGTGTTGCTAACTGTGGACTTGCGAATTATCTCAGCAGATCACGTATAGCTGTGTTGCCGGGCCAACAGTATTGCTAACTGTGGACTTGCGAATTATCTCAGCAGAGCACGTATAGCTGTGTTGCCGGGCCAACAGTGTTGCTAACTGTGGACTTGCGAATTATCTCAGCAGAGCACGTATAGCTGTGTTGCCGGGCCAACAGTGTTGCTAACTGTGGACTTAACTTCGACACTATGTCTGAACGTGCTTGCGATGAATTTGATCCCTACAGTCGAGAAGGTAGATACTTCGCACTCGACGATCATTAGGCAAATAGACATATGTATAATTTGAAAGCAAATAGACACATGTACAATGTAAAAGCAAAGCCCCCGAGTATAGGTCGCTAAAAGTGTCAAAAGCATACAGAAAGTAATGAAAGTAGTCAACTCATAGTTGAGGAATACTTAGCTTTGGTATTTTCTCCCGGGGTGACCCCTGTCAGACAAACTCGTCGAAGCATTGGCTCCGAGAGGTCGAAGTGTGTCGGGCGAAGTTTTCGGCTCCACAGGGGTCGAAGAATCTTGACGTGGAGGTCGAATGCCTTTGATGACGGCACGGTCGAATTTGTTGTTGCCAACAGGGTCGAAGATCATGGCGATGACAAGGTCGAAGATCGTGGCGATGAAGGGTCGAAGATCACGGCGACAGCGAGGTCGAAGATCATGATGACGCAGGGGTCGAATTTCCTGATGACGCATGTGTCGAATTTCCTGATGGCGCTGGGGTCGAATTTCCTGATGACGCTGGGGTCGAATTTCCTGCTGACGTTGGGGTCGAATTTGCCGATGACGCGGTGGCCGAATTTCTTCATGATGCAGGGTCGAATTTCTTCACGATGCAGGGTCGAATTTCTTCATGATGCGGGGTCGAATTTCTTCACGATGCAGACTCGAATTTCTTCACGATGAAGAGGTCGAATTTCTTGTCGATGCGGAGGTTGAATTTCTTGGCGACGAAGTCAAAGACCATGTCGGCAGACTCGAAGGTCATGATGGTGGACTTGAAAATCACGGTGACGAAGTCGAAGACCTTGGCGCGAGAGTCAAAAGTCCCGATGATGGACTCGAAGGTCATGGCGACGGAGTCGAAGATCTTGATGCTCGATTCGAAGGTCATGTCGATGGTGTCGAAGATCTTGACGCTCGAGTTGAAGGTCATGTCAATGGTGTCGAAGATCTTGACGCTCGATTCGAAGGTCATGTCGATGATGCCGATCACGGCGTTTGCAAATCAATCTACACATAAAGTAGAGCAGACTGCAAGCCCGAGAAATTCTCTCGTAGAGGTAAGTTTAAAAAAGAGCGACAAATAAGATGGATATTACCTGATAATTTTCAGAACTTGATGTCGCCGCAGATCGATGAGCCTGATTCTATGAGCTCACGTTACACAAGTTGATTGTGTATTGCCTTCATATCCATGGATTAATTCTCCATGCGTTGTATGCATACGAAACAATATGTAAATGATTAGTTTCAAATCAAACAATTGATTGCTAGGGTAAATCAACTGACAAGGTAATTATTGAGAGAAAAGTTGATTGGCTGCCGATCAAATGGGCGAAACTCTGATTATTTTGACCATATACATCATGTCGAGAAGCGGTGTTGCTGTAGAACCCCCAAGACGCTGTCGTTGACTGTCGCTGACCCGAGTATCGCGAGACGTCACGCTGCAGCAATTTTCGCTCGCCGATCTTGTCTAGCTATTTTGATCCTCTTTTTTAGCGGAGTCGACGATAGCAACGACGCAGCCGAAGACCGTATCGGCCATATTGAAGCCGTTGATGGCGAAGCGGTAGTCGCTCGTGACGTTGAGGAATCAGCGTCTTCCGGATCACGGGTGTATAGTTACGGCGGAGTCGATCACAGCAACAGTGAACGATAATCACCAGCACGTCGGAATCACGACTGAATTTGAGCACAGCGCCAGCTCCTCGATCGTCTCTGATCTTCAATTTTCTGATGAGTTAGTCGCGTAGCTGAAGCTAGCAAATCTGTTTCCATGTCCCATAGCTCCAAACGATACATACATGCCAACATGCATACAAAGGATTAGATCCAAATAATTTAATCAACTGAATAGAATTAACTAATGAGGAAGAGATTGAGTGGATGTCAAATCAGTTCCATCATCGCATTGGATGGACTCGAATACCCATCGTGCGTGCATGAGAAATCCATACGCACAACAAAGATCGGTCCCGGTTGATTGTTGCATAGTGCTTCTGCAGGATGAACGGACGAATTGCTCCTGATGCAGCGATCTGTACCGAAAAAACAGCCGTACTGCATGACGGCAATCACACACCCAGCGCATACGGATGATCCAGACGTGGCACCATCCCACGCCTGTGCGTTTGGGGACTCGGACGCACACTTGTCGATGATGAAAACTCGCCACCGCCGATGCGATCCGGCCGGCTGCGAGGTGGACGGCCGCTGTCGCCGCTTTGTTGACGTAGCTAGATCGGATGCGCCGCCGCCTAAAGTAGACTAGATGCGTTGATGTAGATGCAATCTGGATGACGTTTGTTGATGATGATGAAGGAGCCGGCGAGTCCGTAGATCCAGATCCCGTCGTCCCCACAGACGGCGCCAATTGACGAGGTTCTAACCCGGCAATGCCCATGCTCGAGGGCTTTCGATCTATGGAACGCATTTGTGGGATCCGGCAAACTCGACGGCTTCAGACAGAAACAGGGGGTGCACACGAATTTACCCAGGTTCGGCCCCCCGGAGGGTAAAGACCTACATCCTGCTTGTCTGATCTTGTATTGCTGATATATGTGGAGCAGTTACAATGGTGCGCAGATGCAATCTGGCGAAGGTGGAAGAGGATATGGCGTGGCTAGCCTGTGCGTGGGATCTATGCGAGATATGGTGTCTATGCGAGTTCGGATCCTCCTCTAGGGGGCGCCCTTGGTGGCTTTATATATGCAGCCAATTAGGGTTTACAAGTAATGTTTGCCTTCTACTCCAAGTCAAAGTGCTGGGCCTTGCGGGCTTCGGGTATCCTTCGAGCGGGCTTCTACCTTGGCAGGAACCGGGTAGGCAAATATCGAGGACCGAGGGGTCATACCCTCGTCAAACGGGCTCGGCGGCGACGGGCTCGGATGCGACGGGCTCGGAGGCGATGGGCTCGGAGGCGACGGGCTCGGGGACGACGGCCGCCGGCGCATTCTTCTTCTCCATCGCCGGCAGGGGAGCGCGCGTAGGGCGGCTGGGGTTTTTTGGAGAAGGTGATGGGACGTGAGAGGCGTGGTTGCGTGCGTGAGTTATGATGAGACTGTGTGCAGAGGGAGGGAGAGGGGCTCTGTACTGGCAGTTGACGTTTTGGTCTCAGCACGCGCACCGCGCGGCTAACCGCTGCTCACCGCGACACGCGTCCGTGGGACTGCACGTCAGCACCGTTACGTGTACTCAGTTCTACCCTCGAGTCTTACACTGGAAAAATATCTGTACTCAGTTTTCCCCTCGAGTACTAATACTGGCTAGTGCAATATACTCAGTTTTACCCTCAAGTGGCTGGTCAACAGAGAGTCAACAGATGGGATTAAGCCATCTAATTGAGTCATTTCATGCGCAAAAAAATTCAAAAAAATAAAATCATAGTGCCTCCAACTCATGCGCAAAATAAAATCATAACAATCATATATAAATCAAGTTTTCACACAAATGGCCACTTCTGAAATCACTAGTAGCTATGAAGGTTCATGGCTTTCCACTCAAACCCCTTCTCAAAACATCTATACCCAAAATATAGTTTGTCTAAATGAGGCCATAATTTTTACACTCATGTATATTTGAATTACTAATACTTTGAGGTAGGCCAACCTGGGTTTCATTGTACAAAACATGTGTTTTTCTTTTTCTAAATCTCTTATTTGAATTCCTTAGCCTGTTTATTATTTACTTGCCCTTGTATCCTTGATACTACTCAGTTTTACCCTCTCCCTTCTCACAGAAGCCCAAACTTGGCCTGATTGGTCGAGCTATTGTCACACGGATCATGCCCACCTACCGTCGATCCTATGATCTAACGGGCAGGATCGTGCCACCCTCTCTCTATCTGTCGGTGGCAAACTACTACCCCTCTATGTATGCTAAATAACGAGTTGGCCACCGGATTCAACAAGATTGGTAATCACGAATTTCCACTTCTTGTAGGCATTACTTTTCACGGTAAAATGATAAACTATCACGAATTTCCATTTAGGCATTACTTTTCACGGTAAAATAATAAACTATCACGAATTTCCTTTAGGCATTACTTTTCACGGTGAAATGATAAACTATCACGAATTTCCTTTAGGCATTACTTTTCACGGTAAAATAATAAACTATCACGAATTTCCATTTAGGCATTACTTTTCACGAATTTTCTTTAGGCATTACTTTTCACGGTGAAATGATAAACTATCACGAATTTCCTTTAGGCATTACTTTTCACGGTAAAATAATAAACTATCACGAATTTCCATTTCTTTTAGGCATTACTTTTTTGTTGAGATATAAACACCCACAACGGTCATCTCCTCCTTAATTTATTATGTAACCCCACAACGGTCATCTCGCCCTTATAAACCCCCACCTCGGCCATCCCTCATGTCAATAGGTTCTGCCTTTATCTTCTTCGTTTCTGCCTCTCTCTTCTTCGTTCACATACACTTGATCCATTGCCATGGCTTCCACGTCTCGGACGCCGACCGGAAGGGGAAGGGGAAGGGGCGGCCTGGGTGGTGGATCATCATCATTGCCACCACCACCGTCAACACTGCCATTGATCATAGAGGAGTTCTTAATCGTCATCTATGAAGACCCTTTGGCCAAGAAGGTACGTACGTGTTCCCACATATATGATGCATGTGATTAATTATGTGCATGTTCCAAAAAGCCTTTAATTTCAAACGATCGGCGCTCGATCTCTTTGCAGACACTCCCACAAAAGTTTGCGGACTATCTTGACGGCCAGGAGCCCGCAAAGGTGTATCTGCGAGCAGCTGACTGCGGTCCTCGTCTCTGGACCGTGGAGGTCCTATTTGACGGACAAGGCCGGATGTACCTCGACAAGGGCTGGGAGAATTTCGCCATCGCGCACGGTGTGGATTTCGGCTACATCCTACACTTCAAATATGAAGGCGATGATGTGCTCACAGTGAAGGTGTTCGACGTAACATTGTGCAGGAAGTACTACTACACGGACGACGAAGATACTGACGATGAAAGCGACGACGACGTGAAGCCATGCATCCATCCCCTTTAGATAAGGGGATTATGACCAAGAATATATATGTAGCTTCATATGCATCGATTTAGAGATCTAGCTATTTTCTATATATTATGCATGTAAAAATAACAGGGAATCGCAATTTCCACCATGATTCGAGCACCACAGCCTCCAAACGATGCCGATGCCGATCAAGGTCACCGTCAATGTCAGAATCGATGTCAGAACGGCTATGCATGCTCGCCGCCACTGCTAGGTCACCGTCGGGATGCACCCTCAATCCCGTCCCCTCATCCGATCACTGACACACCAGAGATACCGTCGAGGCCAATGACGAACGTACATGCTGATGCCAATGCCGAATATGCACGCCGCTGTGGGCACGGCCACGTCGCCCCGCTATGCTGGACGCCACAGACCACCGCGAGTTCTTTCCCTTCGCCACCACACTCCCCTAGCACCTATCTATACACGCCAGAAAGGAGAGACACTAGTTTTCTCTACATTGCTCGCGTTCGTGTCCGACACCGTCAGTCAAAGTGTTGAGGTCGTCGTCGATGTCCTTGACCATTTCTTCTCTTCTTTGCATGGTTAAACGCGTCTAGTTCATATCTATCTAATGCGTCTGGTCTCGCCTCATGCAGTTCTTTGTGGACGTCGATCTCATCTCGGCACCCCGCAGGCCACCTCCTCCGTGCCATCGCTGTAGAGCTCCGTTTAAAAATCTAATCCTACCCGTGTATTGCACCTTGTATCAGCGTCATGGCCCCACTTGTCATTCGATATACCGAAGCCCCACTCGTCCGCGTTTTGGTCAGGGATACGGCGATGCTTACGGTCAAACAAAGATGGATGCTCTGACGTGTCTTTGCGGGCTCTACGTGGCCCCACTAGTCAGCAGTTAACGGTCAAAGGTGTTTAACCGTCGGGCAACCGGCCGTTCCAGCACCGGTGACGGTTTCAGCCAAGGGCATGGACAAAACTGAGGAAAAACTAAGGAGCTGGGGAAAACTGAGTACAACTAAGGACCCGAGGGCACGAAAATAGAAATCCCTTTTAGAAACTAAGCACGTCATTTAACTCTCTTTTTTTATGGGTGGTATTGCCGTGATTGCCGTGATAGCTATAGCTATTTCTTTCCGTGAGTACCGATATTTCTTTCCATGAGTACCGCTATTGATTGATGTGGATTGATTTTTTTTCTCCACATACCTGATGCGAGGGGTATTTTGGGCAATCAAATGATGTAGAGGCAAAGTACCTTCACCAACTGAGAACCAATAGTAAAGATTAATATAATTTTTTATAAAAATATCTCTAGTAGAACAAACAAGACACAAGCACAAACAAAACGGTCAAGGTAATATGGGTATCCAGTAGCTTCACAAGTCAGCTACTCCATCCGATCCATATTAAGTGTCGCCAATTTAGTTCAAATTTGTACCAAACCAGGCACACTTATTATGTATTGGAACGAGTATGTAATTAGAGAATGTACAACAATTGTTGTCATCGTAATTATTTTGTGGAAGTCGTTGTAAATTAGCTATGCACAACTCTTGTCAGCCCTTGTATGTTGTATTTCAGGCTTTCTTAACAAGCTTAGAATTTTGCCGACTCATTATTTACATAAGGTTTACATATTGAAGAGTGATTTGACGGCATTTTTAAGTACTTCCTATATTTAAATTTGCAGGCATTTTTCAAAAGTGTCTCAAAATAAAAATATATTTATTCCCAGAAAGTGCCTAAAATTGAAATCAAAGACATTTCGAAAAGTGCCTCGAAATAAAAAAAAGGCAATTCTGAAAAGTGCCAGAATGAAAATAGAGGCAATTTTTAAAATTTCCTAAAGCGTATACATTTAGGGGCTATTTTGGAAAGTGCCCCAAAATATAATTACCATCACCATTAAATCTAGCACTTTTTTTGCCAAAAGAACTGCCTGCAGTTTTGTGTTATAGCGGCAGTACGTCTGCAACCGAGCCACCTGCCGCGGTGAAGACCACAAATTCTCTCTAAGGAGCTCTAAGCTCCCTAGCTTTAAGAGCTAGTTGTAGAGGAGCATGTCAGTTTCGCTGGCACCACTTTAATTAATATAATATAGTACTAGTATGTGTCTTGGTTCACATAGTCGTAAGCGTGTATCCGATCCTGTCTTTCTTGAATTCCCAACGAAAGGACCCATAACGTTTTATTGAATTGGTGAATATATATTTGAATCAGAACAATTTTTGAAATCATGAACATTTTTTGAATGAATGTATCTATTTTAGAATCCATAAAAACGTCTTTTAAACCTCATGACTTTTTTCCAAACACCGTGAATAATTTAAGAATATGAAAAAAACTTTTTTTCATTTGTTGATTTTTTTTGAACTCATGAACATTTTTTTTAGCCTCATGAATATATATTTTTGAATCCATATAAGCTATTCTTTAAATCCTTAACACACTTTCAAACCTCATGAATATTCTTTTCAATTACAACTTGAATCATTTTCAATATGAAAGAATAATAAAAAGAAAATGATTGAAAAAACAAAAAATATAAAGAAGGAAAAGAAAAAGGGAAAAGGAAAAAGGAAAAACAGGAATGAATAATGGACAAAAAAAGAATAAATAGAAGTCTTCATAAGGATGGAAGAAAAACCATCCAAGAAGTTTTTATGCGAAAAACCAGGAAATATCTCACCGTGCCGCACCCAAGAAACCAGACAAGCTACTGAACAAACTAGTCCTGGCTCACCAACAAATCTCTATGTGTAGGGCAAGACTCCGCTCCTCACATAGCGGTGCATAGGATATGCGTAGCGCTTGGTTGTTGGGCGAATTTATCGTCTCTGGTTCATCGTGATGTCACTCTTGTTGAGCCTAATTATAGTGCTTGGCCGTCGTTGGAACCGTGGCTGTCGTTGGAACCGAGAGCCGGTTGTTCCTTTAACTCTGGCCCCTCGGTTCGGTCCTACCTGGCGGCCTGTGAATGTTTGTCGTACACGTGTGTCATGGCAGTGTGTCGTCTAGAGACACATGTGATTGATATGGAAGCGAGGCGAGAGTCACTAGGTCGGTTCGCTGCTGTTTTTACCTATGATCTTTTCTGTCATAGGTAGCAACGACGCAATGACCACACACTGTCCTACAAAATGCGACTAGCTCCACCCTGTTGTACCTAGGGCTAAAACTCAATGAGCTAGTAACAAAAGCTTGTACGTGTTAACAAAACAAAAATTTAGAGTTGGTACTAGAGAATGGCGCGGCCGAACGCACTGAGTAAAAACAAACTGAATCCCAACTGTTGGCTTGCCCTATCGTTCTCCGTTGCAATCTGTTTTTTCTTGATTTAATTATTAAACTTTGTATATCATCATCATTGCTCGTTGAATACATAGACAAACGAAATAGATCGCCAAGCTAGCACAGGTAAAAGCAAGCTGAGAATCTTCATTCCAACAATACTGAAAAAAATTAAGGATACACGATGCTTGCACCTTGACATGTCTTGGTTCATTCAATAAAATAGTAGTAATAATAATAATCAAAGATAATCAAAACTCCCTGGACGCCGGCACCGGGGAAGACTGCAGGGCCGCCTCCAACGCCGCGAACAGCCCGGCTGGGCGCATGGATACCTGTGCCTGTTTTGACACGGTGCATCGGACGACGAAGCTGTCGTCGCGGCGGAGGCACGACGACGCCTCCATCTCGCTCCTCTTGACGAACCGGACGTAGCCCCTGCTGCTGCGCGAGTTGTAGTGGTCTACGAACGTCTCCTGGTGCTCCGATCCGGCCGAGGAATTGCTGAACACGGCGCGCTCGCCAGCGTTGTCGAGGAATTCGAAGAGGATCCTGCGGGTGCCCTCGGGGACGTACTTGAAGTTCAGATTGGCGGTGACGAAGACGGCGATGTAGTCCGCCGATTCCTCGTCGAAGCCCGCCGGGTACACGTTCAGGCGGTAGCCTAAGCTATCCACCATGAACGGGTCGAAGTTGAGCGCCGTGCCGGCGACCATCCGCGACCACTTGGAGTACTGGGGCACCTTGAAGAGGAACGTCTCCGACGCGATCTGCTTGAACAGGGTGCACGCCGTCGGCATCGACGGCGTGGACGGCGACGCGCGGCTGGTGGTGGAACCCATCGATCGAATCGATCACGCCGGTGCTTTGATCGATCGATTGGTAAAATCTGTGCCCTGAACTTAAGCTACAGAGAACGAGACGTTTGAGGTGGTATATATGGGCTCTCAATAGACATTATGGACGTTTTGGCTTTTTCCATGTCCAGATGTTTCTATTTCAATTATTATTCCCATATATACCGCTACACGTATATGGTAAACGAGATCGCCGGTTTGATATATTCAAGGTCCTTCCTCTTTCAAATTTTCCATATACACCACTATGGTAAATGAGATCGCCGGATTGATATATTCCCGGTCCCTTCCTCTTTCAAAATTTCCATATACACCATTATGGTAAACGAGATCGCCGGTTTGATATATTCCCGGTCCCTCTTTCAAAATTTCCATATACTCCTCTACTTTTTGTATACAAGTACGTCTCGCTGCTTCTGTCGTCGATCTCGAATTCTCAATCTCGATCTCCACCACCGTCGAGAACCGGGGACCTCAGCCGTCCCGAACACGAATCACGATGGGTGCCACCACCAGCCGCTCGTCGCTGAACTTGCCGTCGTCGTGCACCATGGTGAAGAAGGAGACCACGACGAAACTCTTCACCGTCCCGGACTACTCCAAGTGGGCGCGGATGCCCGCCGGCTCCGTGCTCAAGTTCGGCAGGTTCTCGCTCCGCGACGGCAGCTACCGACTCAAGGTGTACCCTGCCGGCTTCGACGACGACTCTGCCGACTACGTCGCCATCTTCGTCGCCCACGAAGGGTTCGTGGCGCCCTGGTTCGATCCGGCCATCAGGATCTTAATAGAGATCCTGGACGTTGGCGGGCAGCGCGCCGTCTTCAACAACCACACAGCCGGGTCGGAGCAGACGCTGGTCGACGCTGCTGGCAGCAAGGGCTATGTCCGGTTCGTCACGAGAACGGAGCTGGAGGAGGCGTCCTGCGTCCGCGCCGACGACACCTTCACGGTCCGGTGCACGCTTTCCGTTGACGTGAAGACGACCAAGAAGGTTTCGAACGTCTCCAAGAGGGCCGGCGGCGGAGGACACGCTGTCTGATGATATTGTGTGCAAGAACACAAGCATAGTCAACGACGATAAGGTGTGGTTGTCCATGTTCGATTAGATGATATGTTCAGAAAAGATCATATGTTTTGCTGATCTTTTAGATGATTCTGAAAGTAAAATTAATAGTGTTCAGAAACTGTCATATAATTTTACCCGTGATTTAAATAGGAGTAATTTTTCAAAGCAAAATCAAACGATATTTTATTCGGGTTACTTCAAATCAAAGAATAAAGGAAAAAGATACATATAGGCGCCGCATTAAGAATGGCTCCATGGGGCATATTTGCATGTGTTTTTCCCTTATACGAGCTCTGGATGGCATGCATGCAGAAATCTTATACCTCATGCTGATGTCATCGCATTAATTGCTAATTTCGAAAATTTTAAATAATTTATCTTCTAAATCATTAATCCGATTAGTGATCCGTTTTCACCGATGAGTTCGTCTTGATAAGGACTTCAAAACTAGGACCCATGTTGCTATGTTTTGATGAAAAAAAAATTGTCGCATCAGTTGTCAGATAATCTTAACACAGTTGCCCGATTAATATCAAACAACTACCATATTAATTGTGTATAGTATCATGTTTTACAATGTTTGAAACATCTGAATAATTTGGTAATATGTATCAATAAGCTAGTGACTGCTGTCAAATAAGTTAATTTAGCCCGGTGACCAAGTAGTATGTATTCCACGATATGTGTCAATAATCTGACAAGTATGAACAACCAAGATGTTTTTTAATCTGGAAATTAAGTGAGATAATCTGATAAGTACGTGATAAGAATCTGGCAATTTGCTGACAAAAAAATTCATTGAAACATATCAATATGGGATTTAGTTTCGAAGATCTTGTCGCGAGGAAGCTAACAGTGAAAGCGGATCCGTAATCCGGTTAACGGTTGAAGAGATAAAACTTTTTAAAATTTCAAAATTTGAAAGAAATCTTTAGCTGACATGTAGTACTTTGCATGCAAGAGAGATTGATAGGTGCCACCGATTGGCAAAAATAGACGCCGCAGGATAGCACTATCCAAGAATAAAACACCATTTGATTTGGGCTGGACGGAGTACTATGCTCTCTCCTCAAAGCAAGATATATATTTTTCTTTTCTACCTGCAAAATTAACTTCTCGTGGTTGCTCATGTATTGTTAAGAGATTCATGGTCATTGTTTCTTTGATACCGATCAGACTTTCTAAAATAGTTTTAAGAGATTCCAATAGATCAAGATGCATCAATAGAACAAACTCGATTACTCAAGTATACCTATAGTGTACACAAGCTTTCTTCTCGAAAATTTTACCCGGCGATCGCACAAATATCGTACACCCATAGTTTTCGCTGCACGGGCGCAGCGTGCCATGCCTATCCTTCCTAGTAGCTTTAAAATATCAAACATTTGTAAACCTACTTGAAGAGAATTGTGGTACTTTAAACTATGACATTATTTGTAAGCACGCATCACACACAGTCCTTGATCATGTTGGTATTTTGTGATTAGCTATTGTTTATTCGCTTTTCAGCTGCTTCTTCTTCTTCTTGCCCCATAAAAGACTCAATAAAAATGTATTATATTAATATGCACAAATAACCGATAAATAGTTATCACTAACAGATAAGTGACTATCTATACATAAAACATGATAATGAACTTTATGAATTAATCGTCCAAGCCAAGAAGGATACCGTTATTTTTTAGTAAGTTCGGATTGGTAGCATAATGTTTCAAAAAAAAGGGGATGAAGAACGATGGTTGTACAAAATCTAAGTTTTGATGTTATTTGTATCCTTTTAGTGGGGATTTTTTTTAGCACGGGGTGACATTCTTCTCGATAACTAGGCATCGCCACAAACTTTGTTGATCTTCAGGTCCCGCAACTCCATTATGCTAGAGGTGTTGTATGAGTTTTTGTTTGTGCGGCGGGGTGGTCTGCATGTTTCTAATTTCTTTAGAAGAGAATATATACTAGCTAAGTACCCGCGCGTTGCTGCGAAATAACAAGACAATATATACACACGCGTAAAAGTTAAAGCTATGTCTTTTCTTTTTGATAAGTATAAATTGCACGTTGTCTAATTTCACTCATGCAGTAAATTGTTGTGTATCAAATGGCAAATCTGCATTCAGTGGGTTTAACAGGAAATGCAAACTGCAATAACTTGTTTTTATCTGGCAACACGGTCAACTGCTCCGACCTAAGAACAGATCAATGTAGGAGAAATACAGATCAATTCAGTTCATCAATATGTGATTACCATGTAGGTTACAGGGAGATGAAACAATGTTGTTCTTTCTCAAGAATCAACTAAGTTGTGACACGCTGCGCTTGCCGTCGGGGTAATGGGTACAGAATGGCGATGCTGGTGTTGAGGACGCGAACGCGGACGCGGACGCGAGCTCATGCACTGATATTTAACAAGTTGCAAAGTCTTGACATTAGGAAAGACAAGAGAATGGGAAGTCCCATGAACCACAATCACACCGAATAAATCCTTCACGGTAGAAAGAAACCAATCCATGAGATATTTATACTTCTATCGTATTCCATCTCATTCAAGCGTGCTTCAAATATCCACCCCTTTGAAATTTTCACTCTCAATCTCGTTCAGTTCAACAAAATGCCATACAGGCCTAGCAACTTGGGCCACACTCCGGTGATTCCCATGGCAAACCATAGCCAGCTGCGTGAAAATCCTAACTGGAACCAATGCGCAGGACAATGTATTAGATGGGGGCGTTTCGGCAAGGAACTATATAGCATATTTCACCACTTGTTTTTCTCTTCTTCCTCCTCACACCATTTGACAATATCGTTAATCTCCACAAGGCACCTCAAATTGTCCATCATCTTAGCTCTGTGGAAATCACCTGTAATGATTTCTGGTGAATCAACATCAAACTTCTGCTTTGTCATCTTAGCAACGATGACATCTCCAACAGATTCAGCAGGGTCACAGGTTTCTCAGTTATCCGCTGACGAAGGAATGACAAATAGGCCTTCAATATTCGCCTACCTGGTTTTCGGCCCAGGAGGGATTACTGCCGAAAGAATCACAAGGCCCACGAAGATAGCGGCCTGGCGTGGCCTAGGAGCAAAACTTGGCGTGCAAGCAAAGATTTGAAGAGTTCAAGCTAGATTAAGTTTCGGTTAGGGTTTATTTAAAACCAGTTCTATATGTACTTTGCTTGGTGGACAATTCTGAGACCTAGCCTTCGCATATAAAAGGCTGGGAGGGAGGTCCCAAAGCCCTAGACACTTTTCCACCACCTCACGCTGGAGCGCTCGAAACATTAGAGCTCTCCACTTTCGGCTAGATCCAATCTACGTCACCCATTGTATCACTTCCATTGTAGCCATCCCATCAATAAAAGTCAGACAAGCAGGACGTAGGTCATTACCCTACCAAGGGGGCTGAACCTGGGTAAAACCTCGTGTTCTTTCTGCTTTCGTCTGATCGCCGCCGAGTTTGCTGGATCCCACTAGCACTCCATGTCTCGAAAGCCCACAAACATGGGCATTGCCGAGGTTGAACCTCGTCATCTGCATCTTCTGAATTTGCGATGGTGCCTGTGTTGCAGGCTTGCAGCTGCAGAATCCTACTAACGTGGAGCAGTAAGTCCTTGTGCGTGGTGAATGACCAGCCCGTTGGGAACCCCAAGAGGAAGGTATGATGAGTATAGCAGCGAGTTTTCCCTCAGTTAAGAAACCAAGGTTTAATATCGATCAGGAGAGGAAAGACAATGATGACTGAAGGTGATGCGGAACCTGCACACACACAAACAAATACTTTGTTCCCAACTTGCGATGGGGTTGTCAATCTCACCGGTTTGCTTGAAACAAAGGTTATGAGCGTATCGAGTGGAAAACAATATAGTATGCGAGTAAAGTAAACAGTACGAGTAAAGTAAATAGGTGATAGCAATATGATGGAAATAGGACCGGGGTCCACAGTTCACTAGTGGTGTCTCTCCATAGATAAAATAACACATGCTGGGTAAACAAATTACAGTTGGGCAATTGATAGAATAAAGATAACGTGATATGTCAAGAAGATCACTATGAGATTTACTCTGGGCATTATAACAAAATACATAGACCGCCATCCAACTGCATCTATGACTAATAATACACTCCCGGGGATATCAATCCGAACACCCTAGAAGTATTAAGTTGCGAACAACAGATAATTGCATTAAGCAAAGTGTGTAATGTAAACAAAGCATATGCCCTTGAGCTTATGAATGTTCTTTTCTCCCTAGTAGTGTAACGCCCCAAAACCGGCACCTTGCAGATTATAGCGATCACGCCACAATCTACATGATGTCGCTTTGGAAACGCACCACCAAGCGCCGCGTGCACGTTGGAGCGTGCACGTGATGCGGGTGGAATCGAGTAGCAACAGTTACACAAGTTCACGATGGAACCCACAAAAAGAATATATAATATAACTGCAAAGACTCCACGAGTCAAAATATCCAGATATACATACAAAGATCCAAATCATACATAAAGCAAATAGTATCCGAGTACGGACAAGAATATAAATGGGCCTAAGAGGCCTGAAGATAAACGATGGCGTCCAAACCCTGCCCAGGCCAAGCCGGAAGGGTAACCTTGCTAACGTCGTCGCTCCCATACCTGTCAAAATCGTCGGGCCAATGGTTGCCGAACAAGGAGGGAGAAAGAGAAAAAGGAAAAAAAAACGAGGGTGAGTACCGAGGCACGTACTCGCGAGACTGGAATTCAGCTGTGCTCGCCTACAGGCTATATGATGGATTTAGCGGCAACAAAAGACTCATACTACAGAGACACACCACAATTTTCGTCTAAATAGAGTAAGATAAGAGAGCGCATAAAAGTAACCAACTAGAAACTAACACCAAACATAACCCAGCCGATGAATCACCTCCTCGTGACCAAACGAAGAAGCAAGTATCAAGGGCACTCACACGGTTACCAAGTTTTATTGCAGGTTTATTGTTGTAGTTGTGCTAGCTTACTACACAAGTTTATTAGTATTGAAATAGCAGGTGCAAGTTGTTCTATGATCGAGTAGTACAGCTCCAAGTCGTCCATAACCGCGGACACGGCTTTTCGAAAAGATTTAACCCTGCAGGGGTGCCCAAATGTACCCAAACGCACGATCAATCCTTTAGGCAGGTCTCGCACCCTTAATAAAAACAGGTGCGCCATCAGGATAGTCACGACTCGCACTCTCCTTCACTACAAACAAGTCCAGGAAGCCACCTGACTAAGTTTAACCCGTATCGAGAGTCCGGCCGAATCTCTGAGACGGACTTAGCTGATGCGTGAACGGTTAAGATGGATCGGAACCCACTAGGGGATGACCACTTAACAATGCGTACCGCGCCTAGACGGACGTGCAGAACAAGGGGTTACAAGGCACACATGGCTTCCCCCAAAGTAAATCGGACCATAAGATACAAGCTGCACGCCCGACAAGAAACAAATGGAAAATCTCAAACTAGTTGTGGCCACTGGACAAGTATGTAGATTCCGGCAGTGTCAAGGGGAGGCCCAGAAGCATACCCACGTATGGTTAGAGCGCTCAGTCTCAGAACAGTTCATGCGATCTCGGGGTCCTAGGGGACACAAGTGAGCCGTAGTAAAACTGGCAAAATGACTCACCGATGCCTCTGCTTAATTCAATTTTAAGTATTAACAATAAAGTAAGCCATGAGTATCTCCAACAACATATATCCATAAAGTAGAGCATGTGATAACTTCCCAACCCAACAAGAGAAAACAACTCAAACAACCTGAAGATGCCTACGACTCGCAAGGCCAACTCGGACAACAAGCACACGGGTAATAGGATGTATGGAATGTGCTATGGCTTTGCTTTGGATAAACAGGTGGATAGGACACGTGACTCGAACAAAGCATTGCGACAAGGCTAGAATATAGAGCTAGCGAGAGCAAACGTATTAAATGGGTAGAGAGAAAAGGGCTCGCCTGAAAAGATTGTTGGAGAACTTTCGAAGATCTTGTCGTTGCTCACATCACCACGAATCGGCCTATCCGAGAAGAAGCAAAACACTACAACAAACAACAGATGCAACACTTACTACTACGGTAAAATAATCGGCATGATCATGTGAAGCATGTATGCATGACATGGCAATTATGATGCAATGCAACTTAGCAAAATTAAGCGAAATCGGAATCCTGACACACATAGATATGGTTCAAGTTGTGTTACTAAATGACAATTTAAATGTTTATTAGCATGGCAAAGCAAGGCATAAGGTGATCTACACAAAATTAAATGAAGTGGGGAAAACATTATAAGTACTTCCCATATACTCCATATGTTACTTATTAGTTGATATGCAAAACTATCATGTCACGATATGATGCGAGATGCAAACAAGTATATGAATGTCAGATTCAGATTCTACACATTTTTCTGATATATTTTCATATAAAATACTTTTTGTTTCGAATTACGGTTTGAGAGATATGAATTAAACAAAATTTGCATATTTGCAGGAATTTCAGAAAACAGAGGGAGAATAAAAACTGCGCGGGCTGAAACTGGTCCGGACCTGAGGCGACGGATACAAGCTGTCGCACGCGTGCGACTGACGAAAAGATCTGATGGGCTGCGGCCCAATTGGCATGGGATCTGAACAAAAAGTGTGCGGATTAAATACCGTAGCACCAGGATTCGAACTCAGAATTCGTTCACAGGAACGAAAAGGAACATACCAATTGGGCTAGCTTCGGATATGTTTGAAGGAGGGCCGCAGGCCTTAGTACACGGAGGGAAACGAGATCTGCACAGATAAAAGAAAGAAAAAGGGAGGAGTTTTATTTGCTGCTGCGGAGGATTGAACTAGGATCTTTCGCAGGATGAACAAGAGATCAAACCACTGGGATGCTGACTTGATTCTGAACATACAGAGACTGCGCCTCTCCAGAAAGTGACGGAATGGAGTCCAAACGCTCACCTGAGCATAGCTGGCGACGTGTACCTGTGACGGGATACGGCGGTCAACGCCGGCGGAGCAACTGAGAGACAGATAAAATCCATGGAGAGGTCCAGGACAAAGAGGGGCTCACCACGAAGACGCGAGGCTGGCCGGGGAGGAAGGCAGATTACCGGAGGCGGCGAATTTTGGCGACGAACCTTGAGGAAAACGGTGACAATTCGGAGACTTGAAGGCGTCTCGGCAGGTTTAACTCGACTTGGGGAACAGGTAGGACATGGCGAAGCTATTCGCAGTCTTGGCTCAGCTAGAAATCGACCATGGCAACGGGGCGCCGACGAGGTGGTGACGGTGATGTGCTCGGTGAAGAGATACAGAGGTGGAGTGAGGACTGAAGCAAGGTAGGATGGGGATAGTCTGGCGGCGCGAGGGGGTGAAGAGGGCTAGGGTTTTCTGAGGGGAATCAGAGGGGAGTAGAAGATAAGGAGGAGAGGGAGCAGGTGGTGGTCGGCGTGGCCATGAGAGGGGTCACGCCTCTCGCGTGACTACGGGAGAAGACAACATAGCAGGGAAAAATGGGGCTTGAGAAAGTATTCTTGGCTAGAGTTTGACTGGGCCCAAGACGGAAGAAAGTGCACGGTCAGATCTTCAAAGAATTAAAAGAGAGAGAAAGGATGGAGAAAAACACACAGAAACATTTTCGAAACCTGAGTTTGATTCAAAACAATTTTCAAACAATGAAAATATCATGGTTATAGGTTTAACAAAATAAGAAAAAGGAGAGGTGGGTGTCTAAGAACCATACGAGTGAAATTAAAATAGAGTTTACGCAAATAATTTTGGTTAGACAAAAACATGCAAAGGTTATAGATGCATGATGCATGATGGCACGATGATGCGAAAAAGAAAAAGAACAAACAATTATCTAATTGGGGAATTTTCCGGGTCGTCACAATCGACACCACTAACAAGGGATCTCGCCCCGAGATCCACACTCGTGTAGGGGGAAAGAGTTGGTGAAACTATCGAGTCTTTGCGCTTCATGTTGACATTCCCGGACCTTAACGTGGATCTATTTTTCTCGACACCACTAACAAGAGGTTTCTTGTCGACACCACCAACAAGGAATTTTTCTCACATTGACGATGATGAACTTCCGAAGAACGGACCTATTAGGATAAAAGGCAAGAGTTCGTCCCCCCACGCGGAAACCTAAAACTCGGAGAAGTAAGTAAGAGAGACGACTCAAAACTCGGAAAGGTAAGAGAGGAGAAGCACAAAGGTAAGGAGAAAAATGCAGACCTACTTAAATCTATCCAACTCATTTTTAGAAAAATAATTTTGACACTAAACTCAACAACGTCCGTTGGCAAGGTTATCCTACAGGCAGACTGGACCCGTGGGTATCGACAAAACCTGGGCTCTGATACCACTTGTAACGCCCCAAAACCGGCACCTTGCAGATTATAGCGATCACGCCACAATCTACATGATGTCGCTTTGGAAACGCACCACCAAGCGCCGCGTGCACGTTGGAGCGTGCACGTGATGCGGGTGGAATCGAGTAGCAACAGTTACACAAGTTCACGATGGAACCCACAAAAAGAATATATAATATAACTGCAAAGACTCCACGAGTCAAAATATCCAGATATACATACAAAGATCCAAATCATACATAAAGCAAATAGTATCCGAGTACGGACAAGAATACAAATGGGCCTAAGAGGCCTGAAGATAAACGATGGCGTCCAAACCCTGCCCAGGCCAAGCCGGAAGGGTAACCTTGCTAACGTCGTCGCTCCCATACCTGTCAAAATCATCGGGCCAATGGTTGCCGAACAAGGAGGGAGAAAGAGAAAAAGGAAAAAAAAACGAGGGTGAGTACCGAGGTACGTACTCGCGAGACTGGAATTCAGCTGTGCTCGCCTACAGGCTATATGATGGATTTAGCGGCAACAAAAGACTCATACTACAGAGACACACCACAATTTTCGTCTAAATAGAGTAAGATAAGAGAGCGCATAAAAGTAACCAACTAGAAACTAACACCAAACATAACCCAGCCGATGAATCACCTCCTCGTGACCAAACGAAGAAGCAAGTATCAAGGGCACTCACACGGTTACCAAGTTTTATTGCAGGTTTATTGTTGTAGTTGTGCTAGCTTACTACACAAGTTTATTAGTATTGAAATAGCAGGTGCAAGTTGTTCTATGATCGAGTAGTATAGCTCCAAGTCGTCCATAACCGCGGACACGGCTTTTCGAAAAGATTTAACCCTGCAGGGGTGCCCAAATGTACCCAAACGCACGATCAATCCTTTAGGCAGGTCTCGCACCCTTAATAAAAACAGGTGCGCCATCAGGATAGTCACGACTCGCACTCTCCTTCACTACAAACAAGTCCAGGAAGCCACCTGACTAAGTTTAACCCGTATCGAGAGTCCGGCCGAATCTCTGAGACGGACTTAGCTGATGCGTGAACGGTTAAGATGGATCGGAGCCCACTAGGGGATGACCACTTAACAATGCGTACCGCGCCTAGACGGACGTGCAGAACAAGGGGTTACAAGGCACACACGGCTTCCCCCAAAGTAAATCGGACCATAAGATACAAGCTGCACACCCGACAAGAAACAAATGGAAAATCTCAAACTAGTTGTGGCCACTGGACAAGTATGTAGATTCCGGCAGTGTCAAGGGGAGGCCCAGAAGCATACCCACGTATGGTTAGAGCGCTCAGTCTCAGAACAGTTCATGCGATCTCGGGGTCCTAGGGGACACAAGTGAGCCGTAGTAAAACTGGCAAAATGACTCACCGATGCCTCTGCTTAATTCAATTTTAAGTATTAACAATAAAGTAAGCCATGAGTATCTCCAACAACATATATCCATAAATTAGAGCATGTGATAACTTCCCAACCCAACAAGAGAAAACAACTCAAACAACCTGAAGATGCCTACGACTCGCAAGGCTAACTCGGACAACAAGCACACGGGTAATAGGATGTATGGAATGTGCTATGGCTTTGCTTTGGATAAACAGGTGGATAGAACACGTGACTCGAACAAAGCATCGCGACAAGGCTAGAATATAGAGCTAGCGAGAGCAAACGTATTAAATGGGTAGAGAGAAAAGGGCTCGCCTGAAAAGATTGTTGGAGAACTTTCGAAGATCTTGTCGTTGCTCACATCACCACGAATCGGCCTATCCGAGAAGAAGCAAAACACTACAACAAACAACAGATGCAACACTTACTACTACGGTAAAAGAATCGGCATGATCATGTGAAGCATGTATGCATGACATGGCAATTATGATGCAATGCAACTTAGCAAAATTAAGCGGAATCGGAATCCTGACACACATAGATATGGTTCAAGTTGTGTTACTAAATGACAATTTAAATGTTTATTAGCATGGCAAAGCAAGGCATAAGGTGATCTACACAAAATTAAATGAAGTGGGGAAAACATTATAAGTACTTCCCATATACTCCATATGTTACTTATTAGTTGATATGCAAAACTATCATGTCACGATATGATGCGAGATGCAAACAAGTATATGAATGTCAGATTCAGATTCTACACATTTTTCTGATATATTTTCATATAAAATACTTTTTGTTTCGAATTACGGTTTGAGAGATATGAATTAAACAAAATTTGCATATTTGCAGGAATTTCAGAAAACAGAGGGAGAATAAAAACTGCGCGGGCTGAAACTGGTCCGGACCTGAGGCGACGGATACAAGCTGTCGCACGCGTGCGACTGACGAAAAGATCTGATGGGCTGCGGCCCAATTGGCATGGGATCTGAACAAAAAGTGTGCGGATTAAATACCGTAGCACCAGGATTCAAACTCAGAATTCGTTCACAGGAACGAAAAGGAACAGACCAATTGGGCTAGCTTCGGATATGTTTGAAGGAGGGCCGCAGGCCTTAGTACACGGAGGGAAACGAGATCTGCACAGATAAAAGAAAGAAAAAGGGAGGAGTTTTATTTGCTGCTGCGGAGGATTGAACTAGGATCTTTCGCAGGATGAACAAGAGATCAAACCACTGGGATGCTGACTTGATTCTGAACATACAGAGACTGCGCCTCTCCAGAAAGTGACGGAATGGAGTCCAAACGCTCACCTGAGCATAGCTGGCGACGTGTACCTGTGACGGGATACGGCGGTCAACGCCGGCGGAGCAACTGAGAGATAGATAAAATCCATGGAGAGGTCCAGGACAAAGAGGGGCTCACCAGGAAGACGCGAGGCTGGCCGGGGAGGAAGGCAGATTACCGGAGGCGGCGAATTTTGGCGACGAACCTTTAGGAAAACGGTGACAATTCGGAGACTTGAAGGCGTCTCGGCAGGTTTAACTCGACTTGGGGAACAGGTAGGACATGGCGAAGCTATTCGCAGTCTTGGCTCAGCTAGAAATCGACCATGGCAACGGGGCGCCGACGAGGTGGTGACGGTGATGTGCTCGGTGAAGAGATACAGAGGTGGAGTGAGGACTGAAGCAAGGTAGGATGGGGATAGTCTGGCGGCGCGAGGGGGTGAAGAGGGCTAGGGTTTTCTGAGGGGAATCAGAGGGGATTAGACGATAAGGAGGAGAGGGAGCAGGTGGTGGTCGGCGTGGCCATGAGAGGGGTCACGCCTCTCGCGTGACTACGGGAGAAGACAACATAGCAGGGAAAAAGGGGGCTTGAGAAAGTATTCTTGGCTAGAGTTTGACTGGGCCCAAGACGGAAGAAAGTGCACGGTCAGATCTTCAAAGAATTAAAAGAGAGAGAAAGGATGGAGAAAAACACACAGAAACATTTTCGAAACCTGAGTTTGATTCAAAACAATTTTCAAACAATGAAAATATCATGGTTATAGGTTTAACAAAATAAGAAAAAGGAGAGGTGGGTGTCTAAGAACCATACGAGTGAAATTAAAATAGAGTTTACGCAAATAATTTTGGTTAGACAAAAACATGCAAAGGTTATAGATGCATGATGCATGATGGCACGATGATGCGAAAAAGAAAAAGAACAAACAATTATCTAATTGGGGAATTTTCCGGGTCGTCACAAGTAGCAACAGCACATCTACCACCTTAGAGGTTTCTGTCACTCCCCCAGGTGAAATAGAGGCATGAACCCACTATCGAGCATAAATACCCCCTCTTGGATTCACTAGCAACTACTCGGCCAAGATAGCTACTAACAACGGAGAGCATGCAAGATCATAAACAACATAGAGATAACAAAAGATATAATTCAGTACGGCAACTTAATCATAAACACCAATATTCATCGGATCCCAACAAACCAAACATGTAGAATTACATAACGGTGATCTCAATCATGTAGGGCAGCTCATGAGATCTAAACATGAAGCACATGGTGGAGAAGACAACCATCTAGCTACTGCTATGGACCCATAGTCCAAGGTAGACTACTCACTCATCGCTCCGGAGGCAAGCATGGCGATGAAGAAGACCTCCGGTGGCGATTCCCCTCTCCGGCAGGGTGCCGGGAAGAGCTTCTGGACCCTCCCGATCTTCGGGTCGACGGCGGTGGCGGATCGCGATGTGTTCTGGAAAATTGATCGGGTCCTTAGGTTTTTTCCGTCGGGGGGTCTTTATAGGCGAAGGGGCGTCGTCAGAGGAGGGGCTAGGCTCCCTCACGCAGGCCCCGCGTGGCCAGGGGCTGGCCGCGCCGCCCCTGCGTGTGGGGCCCTGGTGGCCCCCCTCCTACTCCTCTTCGGATCTCTGGAAGCTTCCGGGTAAAATAAGACTTCAGGATGTGGTTTCGTCCAATTCTGAGAATATTTCCTGTGTATCACTCTGAAACACAAAAACAGCAGAAAACAGGGAACTGGCACTGTGGCACTTCGTTAATAGGTTAGTTCCGGAAAATGCATAAACGTGCCACTAAGTGTAACTAAACAATAGGCAAATGGTGTAAAAACAAGCATGGAGCATCAAAAATTATAGATACGTTTGAGACGTATCAAGCATCCCCAAGCTTAACTCCTGCTCGTCCTCGAGTAGGTAAGTGATAACAAAAGAATAATTTTTGAGGTGACATGCACCTACACAATCTTGATCATATATGTAAGCATTTGTGAGCTGGGATCATAAGAACTCAAAACATGGGCATGAAGATATAATCATGACAATAAGAACTTAGCAACCATGTTGTAAACATGTAAATGAACACAAACAAAAGATTATGAAAATGAAACAATGAAAGTCAAACGTGTGTTCAAATCATAAGGAAAAACATATAAATGGTTTTCAGCTTGTCCTTCAAAGAGAGCAAAACATAAATGCATAGGACACCTTCAAGTTTAAGAGGGCGACTAGATACAAATAATTTAAGAACAAGTGAAACCAACAATATGAGTCAATCAATGAACTTTGGGACAATGCATATTACACTAAGAATGACAACTATGCTCTCTTAATGGTGCAAAAAGAAAGAAGGTGGTGACTCAACATAAAAGTAAAAGAAAGGCCCTTCGCAGAGGGAAGCAGTGATTGCAAGTTTTATAACCTTCAAAAATTATGGTACTTACCGGCTTTGAGCTCTCATTGCCCCCATCATAAGCATCTTGAATGGTTAAAGTTAATGCGAAAACAATTATGATGCATATGCTTGACAAATCATAAGTTGAAAACCTCGTGCCCCATGAATACGAGTACCCAAACCTCATGCTACTTTACTTAGAGTCCCAAGCAAGGCTCTTGTCATTGTAAGTATATGCATATCATTGAGAACCGCCAATGGGGTACCTCCGTGCCCGATGACATGGAACAAGCCCACACCAAAATGACAGGACAAGCAGACAATGAACACCTCGACATCTCTTTTATTTGCCTTTTGTTTAGCTTTTTATTGTGAGATGCGTCGTCGAATGTTCACCATGGGTATGCTGCAAATTTCCACCATGAATTATGCATGGCTTAGATTGGCGGCCCGGCGTTTCCCTAACACATATACAAACTCCATGATCCCTACAAGATTCCCAATTCATTTCACACCGCGGGCATCCATAAACAAAAGATCACGATATCAACTCAAATAAGAAGTGAATGTTGAAAGCTTGCCCCATGACAGCATGGATGGGCTAGAATCCAACTTACAACTTGCAAGCATAACAACTCAACATAAGAGACCACAATGTCAAATTTTTAAGAACAGGAAAAAGTAAAGTGTGCCTTCCGGTTCGTGAGAGCTTTACTGACCGAATTTTGCATAACACTGGTAAGAGTTTAATTTGAAGAGAAAATAAAAGCAAGTCAAATTTACTTGGAATAGCAAATTGCTAGTAGGTATGTATGGTGGACACTTTGGAAAACTTTGGCTTTTAGGAGTTGGATGCACGAGTAGAGCTCATACTCAGTACAAGGTGAGGGCTAGCAAAAGACTGGGAGCGACCAACTAAGAGAGCAATAATGGCCACAATCATGCAAAGCGACAAAGCGACATTAAAAGAAGCATAAGATGGCATCAAAAGTCAAAAACTAAATGATCATGAAGGCTATTGGCGACTTTGTAAGTGACGAGGGGTTAACTCGACAAATGTCCTAGATGAAGGACTTAGGATCGGGGAGATAGGGCGTCGGATGAACTCGAAGGTAAAGTTAGTCGAAATAGGTGTGTATCGAAAGTGAACTTGGGCGTTCAACCTGGCTTGCTTTCAATCTGCCCTACACCGTCCCCTCCTGACCCCTATATATAGGTGGCCAGGTCTCGAGGATCGGGTAGGGTCCGATACAAATTACAAATATCGACATACGGTGATAACTCGTATTCGACTATCATTACAATTGGGCCTAGCTTATCGGGCCTCAGGGGTACTCAACTAGCGGGCTCTATTAACTATACCCTTGTCAGTAGCCCCTGAGATTCTACCAGAATTATAGATTCAGGTTGAATCTCTAATCTTCAAATCTTCGACTTGATCAATTCTTCGACTTCTTCACATCTTCAAATCTTAGACTTTAGTCTTTTTGACTTATTTTTACGATATTCTTTCGCAAGGGGTTTTGATGAGCAAGCCTGACAACTCTGACGGATCAAGAGGTCAGTTAACTGCCGGAACAGATACTTGTCACCTACTTCAAATTCAATCCCCTTGGACTTGAATTCGGGATACCGGTCAAATCCATTCTTTTGCCGCATTTAGGACTTACAAAGAATGAATCCCAGTGGTTCTCAAGGTACCCAGTGCGTCCACCAGGATTTTCTTCGCATCGTAGACACGGATACATACCAGCAGAGTGCATCCATGTGCGTATACCAGGCCACACAGGACGGATCCCGGGGTCTTACCTTCGTGATAAATCACGGCATTCGAGTTTCGTTGCGATAACGTAACTCGAGAATCTTATGTCGCAGTCAGAATTTCGACTGAAAATATTCGGGTTTCTGCAACCATAAAACTCGCTCCCGATGGGAGTAATCTCTAATCTTTAATTTGTCGACTACGTAGTCGAAGTTTTGTATGCTTACCCTTCTGCATCTTCAATATTGATCATCTCATCTTTATCGGGTGCGCGCTCAGCGCTCCCGATGGGAGTAGCCCCCGAGGCTATGTTTGGCGACTTGTAGTCAAGCATAGGCTCAAAGTTCAGCTCTTCTTTCTTCTGCGAACCTCTTATTATTTTACGAGCCCCCGAGTCCAAGTCGAGGTTTTCATATCGCATAATCTCTCCTCCCCCTCTTTTTTTTTCCTTCTTCTTTGATATTATCGTCTGTTGTGCGCAGAATTTAACTCCTATTGTAAATTATGTTCACGGGCTTTGCTGTAGCCCGAAGGCCCAATAATATGTGCTTATAAATAAAGCACCTGCTAATTAAGGTAAAAAACCCTAATCAGACTCCTCCTCCGCCGCATCATCTTCTTCCTCCATCTAAGGTTTTTGCGAGGTTTTTCTGCTGTGCTCATGGCTGATGCTCAAGGTTCTCGTCTGACCCTTGGCTCTCCGGTAGCCCCACGAGGTCGGGGTCGCCCTCGTGGAAGTAAGAACAAGAAAACCACGCCGGCCGCCGCAGGAACTTCTTTTGACGTTCCGGCTAAGCGTCGTCCCGGCCGCCCACCTGGTAGCAAGAACAAGTCTAAGGTGACCAGCGCCACTCCAGGCCCTGCTGCTCCTCCTCCTGCTGTGGCTGCCGCTCCCGCTACTCCTCCTCAAATCTTCTCCTTCCTCTGCATTGCCATGGCGCAGTGCCGTGAGATTCGGCGATTACCGCTGAATTTTACGAAGTTTATGGATGGCCGTGAACTGCGAGAAGCTATTCTCCGTGAACAATCTGGCGGTGGCATCCCATACGAGGTGGAGGTATGGTACGATGGTGACGGCGAGCAGTACTTCAGGGGAGGCTGGTCGCAGTTTGCGGAGGACCATGACATCCGTCAAGGTTTCTTCATGGCCTTCGACTTCCATATCGGGACGTCGAAGTTCGACGTGAAGATCTTCGATGGCACTCTTTGCCAGAAGGAGTACGAAGCTTGAAGTCCACTTCTATTAGGACTTGCTGTGTTTTTTATGTAATTCCTTTTTATCATGTTCTTGCTACCATGCTTATCTGTAATGAATATTGTCCAAGTACTCGATGTCTTTTGCTAGTACCATGAGAACAAGTTATGTTCTGAGGTATGTTTTCCATATATTGGGCTCTTTGCGAACCAAAAAAGGTAGGAATAATGTCGGGTTCTTCTTATGAACCAAATTCTATCAATAATCGTCGGGTTGTCTAAACAACCTTATAATGAGGGAAAAGCCTCCATCTTGTCATAATAATTTTCGTGCGACCCAGGGGTTGAAGCCCCCGAGCGGAGAAGTAACACAAGAATCGTACAATTTTGTCGAGTTCAACCCAAAGAACCCGACCTGTGGCCTCATGTTCTGGGTTCAGAAGGCTAACTCGAATATATTGATACCTCTATATTTAGTCTACGCGTAAAAACGTTGTAGCTGTTCTGCATTCCACGGGTTGCTTTCGTCCTTCCCAGTCTTCTTGTCTTGTAGTCGATATGCTCCTCCTGGTATGACTTCCGTGACGATGTAAGGTCCCGCCCAAGGGGACTCCAATTTCCCATGGCTATCTTGCCTGAGTCGCAAAACAAGGTCTCCTACCACGAAGGATCGTGGACGAACTCGACTACTATGGTAGTTTCGTAAGCTTTGTTGATATTGCGTAGCCCTTTCTAATGCTTTGTCTCTTGCTTCATCTAGCGCATCGACGTCGTCTTGCAATGCTTCTGTCGATGTCGCCTCATCATATGCTGTCACTCTTGGAGCCTCGTGTGTAACTTCGACTGGAAGCACGGCTTCTGCGCCATGGACCAGGAAGAAAGGAGTTTCTTGAGTTGCTGCATTGGGCGTAGTTCTTAGGCTCCAAAGAACGGAGGGCAATTCTTCTACCCAAGCGCTCTTGGCTTTCTCGAGAGGTGCTAAAAGCCTATTTTTTATTCCACTACTTATCAGGCCATTGGCTTTTTCGACTTGCCCGTTTGTCTTCGGGTGCGCCACAGATGCAAATTTAAGCTTGATCCCCAATCCTTCGCAGTAACTTTTGAATTCTTTTGAAGTAAAATTTGTCCCATTGTCTGTGATAATGCTGTGTGGTACACCAAAACGAAAAACTATCGACTTGATGAAGCTGATTGCTGTTGTAGAATCTTGAGTTGTTACTGGGGCCGCTTCCACCCATTTGGTGAATTTATCGACTGCCACTAGCATATAGACATGCCCTCCAGGCCAAGATTTGTGCAATATCCCCACCATGTCAAGTCCCCATTGTGCAAAGGGCCAGGATAATGGTATTGTTTGTAGCTCCGCTGCTGGTGCATGTGGTCTGGATGCAAACCTTTGACATGCTTCACACTTTCGAACTATATCTTTTGCGTCCTCGATGGCTGTTAGCCAATAGAATCCCGCTCGAAAAGCTTTTGCCGCTATTGCTCTGCTGCTGGCGTGATGGCCACATACTCCGCCGTGTATGTCTTTCAATATTGCTTGCCCTTCCTGGGGTGTGACACAACGCTGTAAAACGCCGGTAATACTTCTCTTGTATAGTTTTCCTTCCAACACGACAAACGCTTTCGCTCTTCGAGTTATCCTCTTGGCCTCCACTGCATCTTCTGGGAGCTTTTTATTTATCATATACGCAAGATATGGCTGCATCCATGTTTCTTCTATCATCATGACCTCCTCTGGTTCTGTCGCGGCCCCCGAGCCTGCCGTGGTAGTCGAACTTTTAGCACTTTTTATTGATCTTTCTGCTATTTCTTCCCAAAATACCCTAGACGGCACAGGTAAGCATTGTGATCCGATATTTGCTAAAGTGTCGGCTTCTTCATTGCTGTTCCTGCTGATGTGCGAGACTTCGCATCCATCGAACGTTCCTTCTAGATAATGGTACAAATTCTTGTAGGCCATCATGTTGTCGTTGATTGCGTCACACCTGTTCATGACTTGCTGAACAACAAGATTAGAGTCTCCAAATATTTTTAGGCGAGTTGCTCCACAAGCTTTAGCCATCTTCATTCCGTGCAACAAAGCCTCGTACTCCGCTTCATTGTTAGAAGCCTGCGGGAAGCCCATCCTTAGGACATATTTTAATTTATCGCCATGAGGCGATATCAATACTACTCTTGCGCCTGCGCCTTGGACTCGCTTAGAACCGTCGAAGTACATTGTCCAAGTACTCGATAAATCTGGTGGTCCCGTGCTTTGCAACTCGAGCCACTCTGCTGTAAAATCTGGCAAGATTTGCGACTTGATCGCCTTCCTTTTTTCGTACGTGATGTCCATGGGAGATAACTCGATTCCCCACAAAGAGACACGGCCCGTTGCTAAAGGGTTGTTCAGTATGTTCGATAGTGGTGCTTCATTGACCACTATAATTGGGTGCACAGTAAAATACTGTCGTAACTTACGTGCAGTTGTGAAGACACTGTATGCCAACTTCTGATAATGCGGGTACCTCTGTTTGGTTGGAGATAGCACTTCACTGATGAAATATACCGGTCTCTGGACGCCATGAGCTTTGCCTTCTTCACTTCTTTCGACTACTAGAACTGTACTTACCACCTGATGGGTTGCGGCGATGTACAGTAGGAGTGGCTCTTTTTCTTTAGGTGCGACCAGCACTGGCGGCGTGGAAAGCACTTTTTTCAATTGCGCAAACGCTGCGTCTGCTTCTTCTGTCCACTCAAATTTGTCGTCTGACTTTTTCATGAGTGCATAAAAAGGAAGTGCCTTCTCCCCTAGTCGAGCAACGAAACGACTTAATGCCGCGACGCGCCCTGCTAATTTCTGTACGTCGTGGAGTTTCGTGGGTTTCCCCATTGTTAGAATTGCTTGAATCTTCTCTGGATTTGCCTCTATCCCTCGTGCTGATACCAAAAACCCCAAAAGTTGCCCTGCTGAAACTCCGAAGGAACCCTTTGTCGGGTTCAACTTAAGCTTGAACTTGTTCAGGTTGTCGAAGGTTTCTGCCAAGTCGCTGATTAAAGATTTTTCCTCTCTTGTAGTGATGACTACATCATCAATGTATACTTGTATGTTGCGCCCTATTTGGCTCCCGAGGCAACTTTGCATCATCCTTTGATAAGTTGCTCCTGCATTTTTTAGGCCGAATGGCATCACTTGGTAGCAAAACACCCCATACGGTGTGATGAAGGCCGTTTTTTCCTCGTCCTCTTTCTTCAGCTTGATCTGGTTATAGCCAGAATATGCATCCAAAAAGGAAAGCCTTGCGCAGCCCGCTGTTCAATCGATTATTTGATCGATGCGGGGTAAAGGGAAGGGATCCTTTGGACAGTGCTTATTGAGAGATGTGTAGTCGACACATACTCTTTGTACGTCTGTGTTCTTCTTGGGTACTATTACTGGGTTCGACACCCAACTCGAAGTTTTGATTTCTCTGATAAATCCAGCACTTTCTAATCTGTGCAATTCTGACGCTATTGCCTTCCTCTTGGGTTCATCGAATCGTCGCAGTGGTTGCTTGACTGGTTTTGCCTTGGGATCTACATTTAGTGCGTGCTCGACGAGTTCCTTGGGAACCCCTGGCATGTCCGATGGACACCAGGCGAAGATTTCCCAGCGCTCACGGAGGAACTCGACGAGCGCGCCTTCCTATGCGGGATCCAAGTTCACCGCAATTGATGTCGTCTTGTTTGGATCCGTAGGGTGGACCTGTATTTTCTTTGAATCCTGCGTTGTGTCGAAAGCCTTATCTGGCAGGGATCGTCCAACGTCGGGTAGCACATTATGATCTGTTTCTCCTTTTAACCTCTCGTATTCTGCTGTCATGCCGAAGGTTTGCGCCATCTTGTTGAATTCTCTGTCGCATGTGTTGGCTACTTCAAAGCTCCCTTGTACTGTGATTGTTCCTTTGGGCCCTGGAATTTTTAACGTGAGATACGCGTAGTGCGGTACTGCCATGAATTTTGCAAATGCTGGGCGCCCCAGGATTGCATGATATTGTGACGGCCAATCCATGACTTCAAACTCCAGTTTCTCTTTTCTATAGTTTTCGCTGCTACCAAAGCAGACATCGAGTTCTATTCTTCCCAAGGGGTAGTTTGCTACTCCTGGTACTATCCCGTGGAAAGAGCAATCTGTTGGCTTCAGACTCGTCGGTGATATGCACATAGCCTTCAGTGTTCTAGCATATATTAAGTTTATGCCGCTCCCTGCATCCATGAACACTCTTCCGATGTCGTACCCCCCTATTTGCGCTTTTAGAACCATGGGCGAGTGGCCCGTCCTAGGAACTTTCCGTGGGTGATCCGCTCTACTAAACTTGACTGGTTGCTCTGACCATCGTAGGTACTCTGTGGTAGCTGGTGGTGATGATATTGCTAGGTTCACTTGCCTAGATATGCTCTTTCGCTCTTTTTTCGACTTGGGCACCGGTTGAATCATGGCTGATATGTATACTTTTGACTCTAGATGCTTTGATAACCTTTGAGTTTGATATCCTTGACTGCTACGTTTTTCTCCTTGCCTTCCTTCTTGGCTCGAGCCCATGGCACCTTGCAACCTTAGGAATGTTCTGCAATCCTTCATCTGGTGATTTGAGACCCTTTTCCCGTCGAGGTACGCGTAGCGAATTCGACAAGGTCCGTATAGCATATCCTCAGCCGAAGGACCAGAGTATCTTGATTTTTCTGTTCCTTTTGCCTGAAACCTCCTACTTTCGTACCCTTCCTCTTCTTCTAGTATATAACCTGTGGCTACCTGATTTCGCCTTCCTTGGTTACCCCCGCTGCGGTATCGTCTCCTTTGTCGACTTGTTCTGTTGACTTCTGGCGAACGTCCTCTTTTATTGTTATACGCGTCCTCTCCATCAGCGAATTTGTTGGCTTGTTCCATTAGCTCAGTTACTGTCGTAGGTCTTGTTCTTCCTATTTCTTCTACAAGATCTGAGCGACGAAGTCCTTCCGAAAAGGCGTCTATTGCTCGTTCATCGGAGACGTCCTCTGCTGAGTTTTTGATTATACTCCAGCGTTGTATATAGGATCGTAACGTTTCGCCTTTCTTCTGCACACATGCTTTAACTTCTTCCAGTGATCCTGGGCGCTTGTAGGTGGAACGAAAATTTCTTGCGAATTGACTTTCGAGTTCCCCCCAGCTTCCAATGGATTCGTCGGGTAGGGTGTTCAACCAGGACCGGGCGCCGCCGGTGAGGTGCAGCTGCAAACTTTGCATTGCAGTCGCCTTTGTTCCTCCTAATATCTGCACTACCTGTAGATAATCTGATAGCCATAGGGTGGGTTCCTGCGACCCGTCGTACTTGTTCTGGTCGTGGGGTAGTTTAAATCCTTTGGGTACTCGCGTTTTGCGAACCCTGCGGGTAAAGCATAACGCACCCATATCTTTATCATCGTCTTCGTAATTTTCTTCCCTCCAAGCATGCCGCGATTTATCTACTCGAGCTTGTGCTATTATACTTCTTGCATCCTCCTTCCTTTTCTGTCGCTTTTTCTCTTCTGATGATTCACTACAGTCATCATTTGAGTACTTGTACCTGAACTTCTCCTTGCCGCTTCCCTTGTAGCTTGTCGACTTCACCTCTGGGGCTTGCTCCCTGATTTTACCTTCTACTATTCCGAGGCTTCGTATCGCGGCTCGGTGCATACCTTCTCGTGGGTCTCCATGTTCTGGTCTTGTAGCTAGCAAATACGCTTGTGCTGCTGCCAATGCTGCCTCTGGCGTTTTTTGTATCAGGTCATCTTCTTCCTCTTCTAGCTGCGGGGTGGGGCTCCTCGAGTACCCTTCTTCCCTGCCGCATGCTGTCACCCCCCTGCTATGTTTTGGATCTCTACGCCTTTCTCTGCTATATTCTGAATCTTCGCTATAGTCTTCCCAGTATTCTTCCCTTGATGTACTGTTATTTTCTTGAAACATCATGTCTCTTTCCTCCCTTAATTTCTTCTTGTGTTGGTATAGTGCATATTGATATCCCATTAGAACTTCTCTTCTCGATCCCTCGGGTACTTCTGTACCATGATTAATTGCTGACGTAATCATTCTCCATTCACCAGCCGAGACGTGGACTTTCTCTTTTTCCTTTTTGTTGTGATCTTTCACTTTGTCGACTTGCCTGTCGACCTTTTTGCTTCCTTCGCTGTTGTTTCCATCTTCTGCTTCAGTGATGATGACGCATAACTGATGTACTTTGGCGACGCTGCTACTTCCTCCGGCGAAGTCCTTTGCGTTGTTGTGTGTCTGACACGCTTTTTCTTCTGAGTCGAGATTTTTCTCAATTTCGTCACCTTCTGTGATTGATGCTTTTTCTAAGCTGATCTGCGAGTTCACCTCATTGGAAGAGCCTTCTGATGACTCCAATGTTTCCTCTGTTTCGGGCTTTCTTGCCGATGGATCTGGTTTCGTCGAGTCCGAGAGGCGGGATGAACCCGATGGCCCGATGAGGATGCTGAAACTTCCAATTGTCAACTCCGTCTCTTGACTTTCGTCGAGTTCTGATCTGCTGTTGGCTAAAAGCGAAAAAGCCATCGAATTCATGATTCCAACGCCCAGAGTCCCCACGGTCGGCGCCAATTGACGAGGGGTTAACTCGACAAATGTCCTAGATGAAGGACTTAGGATCGGGGAGATAGGGCGTCGGATGAACTCGAAGGTAAAGTTAGTCGAAATAGGTGTGTATCGAAAGTGAACTTGGGCATTCAACCTGGCTTGCTTTCAATCTGCCCTACACCGTCCCCTCCTGACCCCTATATATAGGTGGCCAGGTCTCGAGGATCGGGTAGGGTCCGATACAAATTACAAATATCGACATACGGTGATAACTCGTATTCGACTATCATTACAATTGGGCCTAGCTTATCGGGCCTCAGGGGTACTCAACTAGCGGGCTCTATTAACTATACCCTTGTCAGTAAGAGTCTAACATGTGTGAGCATGCGCCAAGTCAACCCAAATAAAGCATCAAGGAGAAAACCAAAATAATGCTTCCATATAATAAAAACAACGCATGATTTTTTTCAAAGGCTCATTAAGCAATCTCAGTTATTTGAGACAAGTCGTGCTACAGCAAAACCACTAAGATACTATCAAAAAGACATCAAGCATGACATGAAAAAGCCTAAGCCGCAGTCTACACAAGCTCCTTCTTGTACCACTATTTTGCACAAAGCTTTTTCTCTTTTCCAACACCATTTGAAATTTTTAAAGACACCTCTTTTGATGAAAACCAATAAAGATCAGAGGCAAAAATAAACCTTGATGAAAATATATGACAAGGTCTGAACGCAAATCAAGGCGAAAACGAAAACCAAAAGCAGTAGCAGAAAAAGAAGAACACTCGATAAACGATAAGAGTGAAAACTAGAGCGTTCTTGGCAAATGAAAACGAGTACATCTCCTCCAAAAGAAATTTGTTGGGGTCCAACCATTTATTGCAGCAAACAAACAAACTAAACCAACTAAGAAAACTAAAACAACTGACGCTCCAAGAAAAACACATAGTGCATGAAGCAATAAAAATATAGTGTTTTGAAAGGTGACCTGATTTTTGCCGATGAAGAAGGGGTGCCTCGGGGGCATCCCCAAGCTTTGACGCTTGTACTTCTTGGATATTTCTTGGGGTGATGCATGGGCATCCCCAAGCTTGAGCTTTTGTCCATTCTTCAACTCATCTCATCATTCTCCAATCCCTACACTTGAAAACTTCCTTCATACAAAACTAAACACAATTCTATTAGCAACATTAGTGCAAACATAACATATAATCAATCCTCTATTTGCTTCAGGTTTCAACTCAAAACTACCACATATATAGCAAATACTACTGTAGCAACCTCCCCAAAAGTTCCGTGATCAAAAGAACTCAAAAGAAAGCGATAAAGTGGCAAACACAAATATTGGCAGAAATCTGTTAAAACTGAACAGCTGACAAAGGTCGAATTTTTGAGGGATTTTCTGTTGCTCAAATCAAAAAGTGTTCAACTAACAAAAGTTTGGATATAACCTGGGGCATATGCACAAGAAATCGCAGGTCCAAAAGATAAACAGAGAATTTTCACAAATTTTTACGGTGCAGCACCGAAAACAGTTTCAGGACAGCAACATCCCCAAATCTTTACCTCACTCGAATTAGAGGCTTCTCTTGGCACAAAAACAAAATAAACAAGATAAGGAGCGGTCATTACAATAGTAATGACTTACAAGACTCAAATAAAAGAAAAAGTACTGAAAAGAAAACATTGGGTTATCTCCCAAGAGTGCTTTTCTTTAACGCCTTTGAGCTAGGCGCAGAAAATTGCGAATCAAGTAATATCAAGTGATGAAGCATCAAGCTCATAATTTGCTCTAAGAATAGAGTCAAAAAGAAATTTCTTTCTTTTCCTAGGGAAGTGTTCCATACCTTTCTTTAGTGGGAATTGATACTTGATAGTGCCTTCCCTCATATCAATGATAGCACCTACAGTTCGAAGAAAGGGTCTTCCCAAAATAATAGGACATGAAGCATGGCATTCAACGTCCATAACAAGAAAATCAACGGGAACAAGGTTATTGTTAACCACAATAAGAACATCATTAATCCTTCCCAAAGGTTTCTTCTTAGCAACATCAGTAATAGGAACATCAAAATAACATTTTTCAAGCGGTGGTAAATCAAGCATGTCATAAATCTTTCTAGGCATGATAGAAATACTAGCACCTAGATCACATAAAGCATGGCAATCATAACCATTAACATGCATATCAATGATGGGTTCCCAACCATCTTCTAACTTCTTGGGAACAGAGGCTTTTTGCTTTAACTTTTCATCCCTAATCTTTATCAGAGCATTGGTAATATGCTTAGTAAAAGCAATATTTAAAGAACTAGCATTGGGAGTCAAAGCAAGCTTTTGCAAGAACAAAATTACTTCAGATATATTGCAGCCATCAACATCAAAATCATTAAAAGAAGTAGAGCTATTATCTCCTACACTCCGAAAAGTTTCAGCACTCTTTTGAAAAAAAGTTTTGGCAGTTTTAGGCTTTTTAACACAAGGAGTGAGAGTTTTCTCTACACCAATCAAAGTAAGAGGATTGCTACCAGTAGGAGCAACATCATTAGAGGTAGTAATAGTATATACCTTCATCTCTCTAGCCATCTCATCTTCTCTTTCCCACCTGGCATGCAATTCCGCTAACAATCTAATATTTTCATCAATTCCAACTTGGATAGCATTAGCGGTAGCAAAAACATTGCTCTCTTTCACATCATTAGGAAACACTTTTAATTTCAGAAGTTCAACATCATGAGCAAGGCTATCAACTTTAGAAGCAAGAATATCAATTTTTCCTAACTTTTCCTCAACAGACTTGTTAAAAGCAGTTTGCTTACCGATGAAGTCCTTGAGCATTACCTCAAGCTCGGAGGGCGCGGCCCTAGTGTTGTTGTAGGAATTACCATAAGAGTTACCATAACCATTACCATTGGTAGAAGGATACGGCCTATAATTGTTACTAGCAAAATTGTTTCTATAAGCATTGTTGTTAAAATTATTGTTTCTAATGAAATTCACATCAACATGCTCTTCTTGAGCAACCAGAGAGGCCAAAGGAACATTATTAGGATCAACATGAGTCCTATCATTAGCAAGCATAGCCATAATGGTATCAATCTTATCATTCAAGGAAGAGGTTTCCTCAACAGAATTTACCTTCTTACCTTGTGGAGCTCTCTCGGTGTGCCATTCGGAATAATTTGCCATCATGTTGTCGAGTAGCTTTGATGCGGCGCCCAAGGTAAGGGACATAAAAGTGCCTCCAGCAGCTGAATCAAGTAGGTTCCTCGAAGAAAAATTCAGTCCTGCATAAAAAGTTTGGATAATCATCCAAGTAGTCAGTCCATGAGTGGGGCAATTCTTTATCATAGATTTCATTCTTTCCCAAGCTTGAGCAACATGTTCATTATCAAACTGAGTAAACTTCATAATATTGCTACGCAAGGATATAATCTTAGCAGGAGGATAGTATCTATGAATAAAAGCATCCTTACACTTAGCCCATGAATCAATACTATTCTTAGTCAAAGACAGCAACCAATCTTTAGCTTTTCCTCTCAAAGAAAAAGGAAACAACTTGAGCTTAATAATATCACTATCAACATCCTTATATTTCTGCATCTCACATAGCTCAACAAAATTGTTGAGATGAGCTGCAGCATCTTCAGTACTAGCACCAGAAAATTGCTCTTTCATAACAAGGTTCAATAAAGCAGGCTTAATCTCATAAAAGTTTGCAGCAGGAATAGGTGGTGCAATAGGAGTGCAGATAAAATCACTATTGTTTGTGCTAGTAAAGTCACACAACTTGGTGTTTTCAGGATTGGCCATTTCAACAAAACGAAAGTAAACAAGTAAAAACAACTACCAAGGATTCTAATTTTTTTGGGTTTTTGATATAAAGCAATGCAGGTAAAATAAAATAAAGTAAAGCAAAACAATAACAAAGTAAAGAATGTGTGTGCGAAAAATTCCCCTCGCAGAAGTCTTCTCTTCCTCTCCGGCAACGGCGCCAGAAAAGAGGCTGCTAATGTGGAGCAGTAAGTCCTTGTGCGTGGTGAATGACCAGCCCGTTGGGAACCCCAAGAGGAAGGTATGATGAGTATAGCAGCGAGTTTTCCCTCAGTTAAGAAACAAAGGTTTAATATCGATCAGGAGAGGAAAGACAATGACGACTGAAGGTGATGCGGAACCTGCACACACACAAACAAATACTTTGTTCCCAACTTGCGATGAGGTTGTCAATCTCACCGGTTTGCTTGAAACAAAGGTTATGAGCGTATCGAGTGGAAAACAATATAGTATGCGAGTAAAGTAAATAGTACGAGTAAAGTAAACAGGTGATAGCAATATAATGGAAATAGGACCGGGGTCCACAGTTCACTAGTGGTGTCTCTCCATAGATAAAATAACACATGCTGGGTAAACAAATTACAGTTGGGCAATTGATAGAATAAAGATAACGTGATATGTCAAGAAGATCACTATGAGATTTACTCTGGGCATTACAACAAAATACATAGACCGCCATCCAACTGCATCTATGACTAATAATCCACTCCCAGGGATATCAATCCGAACACCCTAGAAGTATTAAGTTGCGAACAACAGATAATTGCATTAAGCAAAGTGTGTAATGTAAACAAAGCATATGCCCTTGAGCATATGAATGTTGTTTTCTCCCTAGTAGCAACATCACATCTACCACCTTAGAGGTTTCTGTCACTCCCCCAGGTGAAATAGAGGCATGAACCCACTATCGAGCATAAATACCCCCTCTTGGAGTCACTAGCAACTACTCGGCCAAGATAGCTACTAACAACGGAGAGCATGCAAGATCATAAACAACATAGAGATAACAAAAGATATAATTCAGTACAGCAACTTAATCATAAACACCAATATTCATCGGATCCCAACAAACCAAACATGTACAATTACATAACGGTGATCTCAATCATGTAGGGCAGCTCATGAGATCTAAACATGAAGCACATGGTGGAGAAGACAACCATCTAGCTACTGCTATGGACCCATAGTCCAAGGTAGACTACTCACTCATCGCTCCGGAGGCAAGCATGGCGATGAAGAAGACCTCCAGTGGCGATTCCCCTCTCCGGCAGGGTGCCGGGAAGAGCTTCTGGACCCTCCCGATCTTCGGGTCGACGGCGGCGGCGGATCGCGATGTGTTCTGGAAAATTGATCGGGTACTTAGGTTTTTTCCGTCGGGGGGTCTTTATAGGCGAAGGGGCGTCGTCAGAGGAGGGGCCAGGCTCCCTCACGCGGGCCCCGCGCGACCAGGGGGCTGGCCGCGCCGCCCCTGCGTGTGGGGCCCTGGTGGCCCCCCTCCTACTCCTCTTCGGATCTCTGGAAGCTTCCGGGTAAAATAAGACTTCAGGATGTGGTTTCGTCCAATTCCGAGAATATTTCCTGTGTATCACTCTGAAACACAAAAACAGCAGAAAACATGGAACTGGCACTGTGGCACTTCGTTAATAGGTTAGTTCCGGAAAATGCATAAAAGTGCCACTAAGTGTAACGAAACAATAGGCAAATGGTGTAAAAACAAGCATGGAGCATCAAAAATTATAGATACGTTTGAGACGTATCAAATCCCCAGTCAGGCTATCACGCCTTTCTCCGCATAGAAACATATTAGTAGAAACAGAAATTGACTAACAATAATAGAATTCCCTGCCTCCCATGCGGTTGGACGGGACAAGCGAGCAGGCGCCTCTCGACTCGCCGCCATCGCCCGCGTCCCCCTCCGCTCGATTCCTCGCAGTCGATGCCGAATTCCCCATCTAGTAGAGCAATCCAAACGCCAACACCGACTTTCGCAGCCTCACCAGCTTCTAGCCTTCTACAGGTTCCTCCATAATGAGTCCCTACGCCGGAAGTGGGACAGCAGGTCAATTGCAAGCCATAATCCCCACTGAGTTGTGCGGCGAGCACAGAAGCGGACGCGTAGCTGCGCAAGCCTTCTCTTCCTCCGGCGGATATTTTGAGGGTATACCAGTATTCTTCTTCTTACCTATAAGATTCGAGTTGGTGGTGAAGCCACCCACTCGACATACATCATATAAGTGACGAAAATACCCCTACATATTTTAGAGACATCAATATGGAGATACAATTAAGGAAACACGCAATCATGCAAATCAGGGAGAGTCAATACGGAGATACAAGTTTGCTTGCATAAGGAAGCATAATGCGTACATGAAATTAGTTACAGAAACCAATATCCTTAAAAATTCTGAAAGAGTTTTCTAACAATTTCCATTTAATTAGCGTTAGCAATTAATCAGGCGTGATTTGGGGAGTAGTTTTAGGAAATGGATCATGTAAACTGGTAACACATGCATGTGCTGCTTTATTGGGCCATGATCGCACGGTTTAGACATAATTATAATTATAATATTTTGCTCCAAATTACCACTTATAATGAACATCAGGACAGCTATAATTATAATGAACATCAGGACAGCTATAATTATAATGCGCATGGGCACCACTTATATCTCTGAGTTTCAAAAAAAGAGAAAAATGTAGTAGTTGTAGCCATAGAAACTATAAATGTAGCTCGAGATACATGTAGCTCGCTTTAAAAAAAACTCAAAAACGACATTTTCAAGTTGTATTTTCAAAAATGATATTTGGGTTTGAAACTTTGCACTTGATAGAACCCAACAATCCAACAATGTATACATCTTAATTTATTTATAGAACTTTTTGAAACTTTAAAATTGTATTTTTTATTTTGAAAGTAGGCGGCAATTTTTTTTCTTCATCTACATAATTTGTGCTAGAACAAGATAACTAAATATAAAGTGAAAGCGCTCTTAAAAAGTGAGTAAAGGCCAACATGTTATTTTCCAAGGTTATAAAGATATTTTTTTTCTAGAGCCGTTGCAGCGCATGGTCACTTTGCTAGTAGATATTTATATTGTAGTAGTAGTACGGATAATGTTTGATATTTTAAAGCCAGCAGAAAACACATAGCCAATGTACAAAGAATACGATTCGGGTTCAGTGTCCGCTACCGCCGCCGCTTCGTACTCCGACCGACGCTCCCCCGCAGCCGCTATTTGCCCCCCTCCGCCGCCGCCCGTTCGTTTCTTTCTTGGCAAGTTGGTCGCGCACTCCTCGCGGCGGCAAGGAAACCAATCCGCTTCTCACCAAATCCCGCCTCTAACTCATCGAGATCCGACGTGATGGCGGCTCGGCTGCTTGGCGGCGCGGGCCGCGCGGCGCTGCTGCCCAACGTCCGGCGGCGGGCGACCAACTCCTGGGCCGCCGTCCGCGACACCTTCTTCTCCACCAAGGTGAGCTTGCTGCCACGTCCCCGATGTCCCTGATTTGGTTGGCGGCGTATGCGTTTGTTTGATCCCCCCGATTCGTGCTTTGCGTGCAGGAAGTGTTCGAGAACCACCGGGTCGTCTTCACCGTCGGCACATCCATCGCCTCCGTCCTCACCGCGTGGGCCGGTACGCTCCTGTTCCCCTATTTCCCATAACTTCGTATGCTGCTCGTGGCTCATCCGATTGATTAGTTTTTTATTAGCTGTAATCGGAGGGAGGGAGTGATGCAGTTTGCAACTGCTATCCTGCTAAATCAATATTAATCCGTTTAGCTAATTTAAACTGTTGAAGTGAACACACCTTGGTTGGGGGATTGGATCCAAAGCAGCACTAGAGCAATTTTGTTTCGAAAGGTCTCTCACTGGTGGTGATGACTGAATGCAGCTTCACCAAGTTACGGTCTAATTGCTGAATTTTCCTTTCAGTTCCTGTATCCGAGTGTGCAACTGATGTACTGCTAAACCTACATTAATTTGTTGGTATATGTAAGACTGTAGAACACGCCTGAATTTGATTTAGAACTACAGTAGGGCAATATAACTTTATAGGTAAAATCATCTTGAGCAGATTTAAGGCAGTTGGGCAATCACATGTATCCTTTGCTGTTGGATTCTTTGGTGATCCTAGGTTTTGTTGGCATGAAACAGTTCTTTTAAGTTTAGATGTAGAACTACTTTTGCCCCTTGACCTAATTAAATGTTAAGTAGGTCCAACTTGTGGGGTTCATTCGGGAGGGATTGTGTGCACTTCATTTGAAGTCACACTGCTTGCCTTCTGAACTGATAGATTCCCCTTTCGTGTAATTCAATTAAAAGTGTTTTGGTCATGTTGTATTTCCATGATGTATGCCAGGTGGAGAATATATCATTATGCTGTATATTTTACCTATAAAGTTATTTAGAAAATTCTCTGTCAAGATGATTTGCAATTTCTAATAAACAAACTCTTTTTATAGGTTATTCTTTTCGCCATATGCAGCAATCGAAGATTGACAAGAGGCTTCATTCAATTGAGCAATCTGTAAGGATTTTCGGAGATAGTCTGTTCATTTAAATATTTTGTGAATGCAGTATATCGTTTTCCTTATTTATGTGCATTTCCCGGTGTGTGACTTATCATAGGCAGTTAGGCACTCGACAAAAGTTCAAAATTGCTCTAGGGGGTAGGATTTACATGTGCATATGCGTGCTGGGGTAGGATATACATGTGCATATGTGTGCTGGGGCCTGGGGTAGGATTTACATGTGCATATGTGTGTTATTATTATTATTATTTTTGCGGGGGAATATGTGTGTTATTTTGTTATTCAAGTGCTACATGCTTTCATATTTGTTGTTGCCGAGATTAAAATGTGTGTTGTTGTGTTCATCTCCTTTTCTATGTTAGGTGATGTTTTTTCTCTGGGATTAGTTATGATGAGTTTAGGACAGTGAATTTCTACACTAATTATTACAAATTCATAGAGTTTGAACCATCTGCTTTTATTTCCCCTTTCGGACTTGATTGCGGATTGAGTACTAGTGATAAAGTCAGTAGTCTACTTGTTACTTTTACTGATATATACTCTGGATAATCATTGATATCCTTCTTTCATTTTATTTTCTGAACAGTTGAGGGATACTCACAGAAATGAACATGACGAGATTAAAAAGATTGTCACTTCCAATAATATTAGCACTTCGGCTTGTGTAGCCACGGCATTGACAACTACGGTTGTTGGGTATGTTCATGCTATTTTTAATGTATAAAATTTCTACTCTAGTAATTCGCGTTTAATATATTCACTTCTGTACTATATGTAATTTCTTCTATCACCAATCATGTTATTTACCTTCGACATACTTAGGGTTCCATAGCCTTATTCAAGCACTCAAGCTTACATATTCTGTATTGTCACATTAATGCAGCCCATTTTCTGCATAGATTCTGTATTGTCATTCAACCTAGAGCCCATTTTCTACATACATTTCAACTCTCAATCAATGATAGAATCATATGTTCATATACACATCGGCTCTGTACTCAGTTTGGATGCATTTTCTGCATATATTGTATTAAGTATCAAGCTGGTTTCGTATACTCTGCTCCAATTTAGCACCACTTGGATATGCACAAAGGCCTAGCTGTGATGTTGCATTTATTTAGTATAGAATGCTCTGGTTGCTCTGATCTTCAGTACAGAGCTAAAAGGAACTCCAAAATTTAAAATTTAATCTAAACATACTGTCACGTGAGTGCTGTAGAGAAATGATCGTAGTTTCAGAGGTTAATATTGAACCCGTTCCAAAACAAGCACATGATATCGGTGATATCATCTTGCAAACCTGAATGATAAAACTGCTGATCTTTTGTGATCACCAGGTACGCCCTAGGGTGGCGTGGCGGAGCTTGGTACGCCCGACGGGCCTTCCGTAGGGAGCAGCAGAAGCTGATGGGGCAAATAAAGTCACAGAACAGGTGGCACTGGCGACCCTTCAGCAAGCTGAGAAGCAGGCTCAGGATCAACCGACATGCCTCCAAGAGCTCCGACGCCTCCCGACTATCGGGGAATAGTGCTGAGGCCCCATCGAGCAACGGGGCCTTTGCGAAGGGCCAGGGCACCGAGGCCCCTTTGAGTAACGTGGCTTCTGCGAACGTCAGCAGTAACTCTCAGGCAGCGGCAGGCTGATCACTGACAGCTTCGGTAGCACGGAGTTCTGAACAAAACAGCCGATATGCCTGAGAATAGAAATTATTAAATGAGCTCTGGGTTGTTTGACCGGGTAGTCGGTCCAATCCAGCTGTGGATAATTTTGTAGTGTTAGGGGGGAAACCATTTTGTTTTACTGATAATAGATGGAGACACTGTCTATACTGATGTGTCATTTGCTTGTCCTGGGCTCCTGGCTATATTTGTGTCTTTGCTAGGCCCTAGTCCTTTCCATGTCGTTTCTTGAACTCAAGAGTGCGATTACCTGTTTGACGGATGCTAAAGCACTGCACGGTCCAGGTGATCTCTGTAAACCAATTCGCTTCCAATTTCCACCTGAACGAACTAGATGCTTGAAATGGTGGAGCGAATGTGAATATTCTGCAACTAGTTGAGTGGTTGTATGGTTGCACTATATTCTCAAAATCAAGGTGACTCGTGACTTATGGTGACTATATAACAAGTTTCGTTGACTATACACTGAGCAAGCTTTTTGAGTGGTTGTATGGTTGCACTATAGAAAGTCGTTTTCTCAAAATCAAGGTGACTCGTGACTTATGGTGACTATACAACAAGTTTCGTTGACTATACACTGAGTTGCAACCTTCATGACTCACTTATGATTCGTGACTCAAAAACCTTGGGTGGGAGTTCAACTCTCAACCCTGATGTCCAATGTCTTGGATTTCCACTTCCTCCAATCAAACCGATGATTTTATATCCCACAACTCTAAATTGCCAACTTCTTTCCAATTTTCTCCCACCAAATAAGCAGAAAAGGTGAACTCGTATCGCGTTTCACTTCTACCGTGGCTTTTCCTACGTATCCAGGTTTCTACTATCGAAATGCTAGGCAGTATCATTTGATTTCAGTAATAGTGAATCATGGACTATGCGATTTTGCTTTTTAAACATAACCGATTTATTTGTTAGCACATACCCCAAATGTATGCATTTAAGTTCAGTTACAAATTTGAATTGGAGCATAGTCTGTCCTTCATAGAGGTCGACCATGTATATGTTGATTGTACCATGACATGAACATAACCAAGCAAAGTAATTGAAATCGTGGTATTTAAAATATTCAGCTCACTGTACGACCGCAAGCAAACCTTTAACTCCTCTACTTCTCACGTTGTTGTGTGGATGGTATCAACCTTGCAAGAGACTGCCAGGAGTTGTTAGCATAAAACCGCGACATTTGAGGCTAAATCACGGAAAACCACGACTTTACGTTTCAATTCCAAAAAACCGCGAGTATTCAGCTAATTTTTTGCAATGTCCACTGATTGTTGATTTCTGGCCGATTAACAGCGTTTCCGACATGCGGGTCCCACTTGTAAGACCGACGTGGCACAGCTGGTGAACCTTCCGTCGACGGACGTTACCGACAAGCGGGGCCCACCCCTACCCAACGTGTCTTGTGTGAAAGGAGCGGCTGGAGTCGTCTTCTTCCCCTGGACTGTCCCCGCTCCGCCGACCAGATATCGCCTGCCCGCCGGAGAGCCCTCGCCGCCGGCCGTCGTAGCGAACTCCGGCGACAGCGGGCATGCCAAGCTGGCCCAACAGCCCCGACTCGAGCCCGCCTCCATTGTTAGGAGTAAGTTCCCCCAAACTTCTAGGGTTAGGGTTTCAGTCGCGCCGTCGATTCGCCCTCGATTTCTCCTCATTCTCCTTGCTTTTTTCCGATTTATGGTGTGTAGAATCTTACAGCAATGGATTACTGCCCCGATGTGTGCGACGACATGAGCTTCCATGGTATTGCGGAGGGGTGTCCCGAGGTGTGCCTAAAGCACCGTCTTCCTCCGCGCAAATGCGTTGCTTTCGGAGGTCCTAACACCGGGCGGCGATTTTATATGTGTCAAGTTCAGAATGTGAGTATGGCAACTCGAATTTAGCATATTTTGTGTTGCAGACATTAGCTAGTTTTAGGTTAATTATTTGTGTAGTATTATTCTTGTAGAATTATTCCTGTAGATTATTCTATTTAGGTGTAATTTAGGAGTAATACTGTGTACTGAATGTAGAACATGGTCATTTAGAAATTCTTGTAGAATTATTCCTCTAGATGGTTATTCCTGTAGAATGATTAATCTTGTAGATGATTATTTCTGTAGAACCCTAACCTGTAGATGATTCTATTTAGTATTCTTGTAGAATTATTCCTGTAGATGATTCTATTTGTGTGCACCTGTAGATGATTCTATTTGTGTTTTTTAGGAAATCAACAACTGTGGTTTCTTGTCCTGGTTAGATAATGAGTGGCCAAATACTATGAAGAATGCAGTGTGTAGGCTGTGGGGCATGTATGAGAATAGCAACATGGCCAGAGTTGATGAGAGGATTGAGAGTGGTAGGCTGCTAAAAGAGCTCAGTGATCAGAAGAACAAGGCAGAGAAGAAATATGAAGACATGATGAAAGATGTGAACCAGTTCATGGATAGTACAGAAAGACAGGTTCACCATGCTAACTATCAGAAGATGCAGGAAAAAGAAGAGGCAGACAATCAGCAGATGCAGCAGCAGAAACATCTTATTGATGCAATGAAGAATGAAGTTGAGGTCTACAAGAAGGGCATGGCTGATATGAAGCAACTGCTATCTACTCAAGCAGAAGTGTTTAAGAACAAGAAGCAGCAAATTTTACAAGAAAGAGATGCATTGAAGTTGGAGAGGGATGCATTAGTGCAGGAGAGAGATGCATTGAAGGAGGAGAAGAAGAAAATTGAGTATGCCCTGTTTGATCTGATCCAGGCAGGTGATGTGAACAAGGACAAGATGAAGAAGATTCAGCAAATCATCCAGGAGTGAGTGGTTTGAAGTGGTTGAATGTATGTTGCAACCTGGTTCTTATCTATGTTTTAACCATGTGTTGATGTATGTTTTAACCATGTGTTGATCTAGTCAGGTGTTGTAATGAATGGTTGAACCTTCTGTTGATGTATGTTAGAACCTTTGTGGTCATCTATATTTGAATCTATGTTTGATCTTCTGTTGATGTTTTGAGAGATTGTGTTGATGTAAGTTTGAGAAATTATGCTTGATAATTGTGAAGCAAATGTGGTTATTTTGATTCCTAGTGTTCAAATAAAATGTTGTTGGCATTTTCTTAGAAAGGAGTGGTCGACGATAACCCTAGGTTCTCGGCATATTTTTAAAAAGGAGTGGTCGACGATAACCCTAGGTTCTCGGCATCCTCTTAAAAAGGAGTGGTCAACGACAACCCTAGGTTCTCGGCATCCTCTTAAAAAGGAGTGGTCGACGATAACCCTAGGTTCTCGGCATCTTCAAAAAAAGGAGTGGTCGACGATAACCCTAGGTTCTCGGCATCTTCAAAAAAAGGAGTGGTCGACGATAACCCTAGGTTCTCGGCATCTTCAAAAAAAGGAGTGGTCGACGACAACCCAAGATTGGCACATAATCTTACACATAGCTGATACATAAACAAGAATTGCTGGACATAATGTGGCACTTAGTCTTACACATAATCTTGCACATAATCTTACACACAATCTGGCACTTAGTCTTACACATTTGTGGAACATAGTCTAGCAAATATTCTGGAACATATTCTTGCACAACTCAGGGACATAATCTGGCACTTAGTCTTACACATAGTCTTGCACAACTAATGTGCATTGCACTTCATTTCACAAGAACACACATCATTTATGTGAGCCATGCTTCCCTGCATTCAGGTATCCCTTCATTCTACCAGTGAGTTTGGTCTTTCTCTTGCTAATCCTGCGAGCTGGAGGAGCACTAGCACCAGAAGATGAGGCCTGAGCAGGCCTAGGTGCAGTGAATGCTCTAGGTGGTGCAGAAGCAGCAGGAGCACTTGCACCAGAAGATGAGGCCTGAGCAGGCCTAGGTGCAGTGAATGCTCTAGTTGGTGCAGAAGCAGCAGGAGCACTTGTTGTTGCAGTTGCTGGTGCAGAAGCAGCAGGAGCCCTAGGTGCTGGAGGTGCTAGAGGTGCTGGAGGAGCCCTAGGTGCTGGAGGAGCCCTTGGTGTTGCAGATGCTGGTGCTGGAGGAGCCATAGGTTCTGCTGGAGCTGCTGCAGTGCTCTGTGAAGAAGATGTCTCTCCTGCAGCCTAAAACCAAGGAACTAAAGTTAGAAATTACTCAAGTTAACCCTAACCTTGAAGAAGGAGAAGAAGATATTGTACCTGGTGGTGTTACCTATGAATGGCCTGCATCCATTGAGGAATCCTTCCTTGGAAGCATTCAAGCAAATGAATAGCCCATGGAACCTAGGGTTGGCACTAGGATGCTCCACTAGCTCCCTGCATGTGACAATGCACCTGCTCCCTGGATTAGTTTCCAAGATGGCTGCCAAATAGTCTCTCAACCTTGTGTACTGCTTTTTGTGGTCACCCATGACTACTTGAAAAGCTTTTAGCCTTGCCCTATATGCCTTGCTCCTTGGAACTTCTATTCCAAACTTGATCTTTGCATTGTCAATTAGTGTGTCTACACAAGTATTTGGATCTGTTCTCACTGCTTGCTCTGACTGAAATGCAAGCCAGTCTACTGACACCTTGGTGTTCTCTCCATGAGCAATGCAAGTATGCCTTGCTCTGAATTTCCTGATACAGAATGTCTTCTCATGTGCAATCTCAGAGGCAGTTAGGTAGAATGGACAGCCTTGCTCCTTTTCAGAACATTCTACAATAATACTATCAGGATTGTTTCTGTGATAGGCATAGTTCCTCAGCTGAGCTATGTGATAATTCCTAAGAGCTACTCTGAATTGATACACATCTCTGAAGCACAGCTTGATGGCAAACTGCTCATGTGCATTTTCTCTGGTTTCATCATACCAAATCCTCTTCTTCAGCTTCTTTGCCCTACTCTTCCTCCCAGACTGTAGGACAAATTTGGGAACAAAGCCATCATCTTCACTGTCAGATAGGTCATCATATACTTCTTCATCAGGTGAAGGCAGAAAATTATATTCCTCTTCTTCTTCTACCTCATGGTGTGATCTGCTAGTTGGTCCTTGCCCAGGTACTTTTTTACTGGTATCCAAATCCTCCTCTTGCTCTTCATACTCTTCCTCATCAGAAGAGTCTGATTCTGCTTCAAATATTTCTTCAACATCTGTATCTCCTTCAAAGTGTAACTCAGGATCAGCCCTGGCCTTCTTCTGTTTCTTCAACAAGTCAGCAATCAAAACTGATTCTGGGTCCAGCTCAGCTTCCTTCTTTTGTCTCTTGAGTTTCTTCATCAGTTCATACTCCTCAGCTAGTCCATTGAAATGGTCCTCAGGTCTATATTCACCAATATTTCTCCCTGACCAAATTAGGTCTTCTTCAAAATCAATCACCTGTACAGGAACAACTTCATAGTCTGCTGTCATTTCTCCTTTTCCTTTATCCATGTTGCAACTCTGTTGTGTCCCAAGAAAAATGACATCTGAATAGTCCATTGCAACTGGATATACAGCTTCATCCTCACTGATGTAGGTCACTCCATGACTGTCAACAGAAAGTGGAAAGTCATTCACTTCTTCTGCCTGCAATTCTTCAGTGTTCAGTCCTAGTGGGAAAGTTGAATTCTGTCTAATTACTGTCAGGTTGAGAACCTTTGCTTCTTCATACAGTTGTAACATACACTGCACCTTTGCCATGCTATCAACACATTCCATTCCTGCCACTCCCTTGCCCTTTTCTTTGACATAAAAAATCTTGTCCCCAAATCCATACCCATGCCCTTCAACCAGTGCTAGCAAATTCAGTGGAGTTATGTCACCACTGCACAGAGTTCTTTCTAGATTGTCTTCACCAGGAAAATTAAACCTAATCTCCCAGATATCATCATCAAGACTGGAACCAAAAGAGCATAATTAATTCATATACTACACTATCTAAATGACAGCAAATACAGTTAACTGACAGCAAATTCCATTAAATGACAGGAAATTCAGATTGCTAACTGACAGCATATTCAGATTCCTAACTGACAGCAAAACTACCACATTCAGTTAACAATTCATTCATATAATACACTATCTAAACCCAAAATTATCCTGGCAGCCACAAGAGCAAATTCACACTGACAGCAGTTTCAGACTGACAGCAAATTCATACAGATAGAAAAGTACCAAAATTCAGACTACCAGCAAGATCAACGAGTTAAACAAATTATTTATCATCATCTAATCAAGCCAGAGCTCTTCCCTAGATCTAAATCTGGCAGAGAGAGAACTAGCAGCAGTACAAATAGGATGAACTGGCAGAGAGAGAAATGATGAACACTTACTTGATCCCGCCCAATGAAGTGGTCCACCGGTGGCTCTTCTTCGCCGGTGACGCCAGGACTGCTCTGGCGAGAGCCTCCGCCGCCGATTGCTCCAGAGAACGGCCGGTGAATACCGGCGGCTGCGGCCAAGATTCACTGCTTCCGCCGGCGCCGACATTTCCTGGATCACAATGCAGAGGCTCGCCGCCGACCGGGGCGCCGGAGGGAGGAGATCCATGGCGAGGGGTCGCCGCCGCCATGGAGCTTCAGAACAGAGCGGGCGGGGGCGGGGGCGGGGGCGGGGGCGGGGGGGTGAGCGCGCGGGAGAATGGCGAAAAACGGAAACCCTAACTGCCTTAGGACAACGCCGGGTGGGCCCCGCTTGTCGGTAACGTCCGTCGACGGAAGGTTCACCAGCTGTGCCACGTCGGTCTTACAAGTGGGACCCGCATGTCGGAAACGCTGTTAATCGGCCAGAAATCAACAATCAGTGGACATTGCAAAAAATTAGCTGAATACTCGCGGTTTTTTGGAATTGAAACGTAAAGTCGTGGTTTTCCGTGATTTAGCCTCAAATGTCGCGGTTTTATGCTAACAACTCGACTGCCAGATTAAAATAGGAGTATCACGGGCAGGAGTAAAACTTATCGGGAATTCGTGATAGCAACAGCTTCGCGCTATGCCAAAGCGAGCCACGTGACACGAACACGACTCCATTCGGCACCGGCTCACCCACGCATTTGGCACTTCGCTCCTCCGTCCCGCTCGTCGACGGACACTTGCCGTGCCGGGTGCCGCCGCCCCGTCGTCGCCGTCGCCATCGCCGTCCCCCAGACGATAGAATACGGGAGCGCCGTGCGCCTGCGAGGATATACAAACCATAGCTGCCACGCTCCTCATACACACACGGCCCCAAACCTCATCACCATGGCGGCGGTCGCCTCCGCCTCCGCGTCCCCTATCCCCGCCGCGCTCTCCTCCAACCCCGCCGGGCGCTCTCCCTCCTCCTTCCCCCCCTTGCCTCCCCGCGGCCGCAGCCCCGTCGTCGTCCTCGTCTCCGGGTAACCCGCTCGACTCGATCCATCTCTTCCTCCTCGCCATACACATCTCCCTCTCTCGGTCCCGCTGCAACTTTGGCTTTCCCTGCTTCACAGGACGAGGAGGATGAGGTTCCGCGCGGAGGCGACGCAGCGCGAGACGGCGAGGCAGGAGACCGTGGAGGAGTCCTTCCCCGTCAGGGAGGCGACGGGCCCTCCGGAACCGCTGGCTCTCACGGACGACGATGACTGGGTCGTCAGGCTCGAGCAGTCCTTCAACATTTTTCTCACGGTGAGCGATTACTGATACAACGTACCAGGCAGCTGAATCCAGGCTCCCGATATCGATTTGAGCTCAGATTTTAAGCCTGTCTGAACTCTGAACATGTGTCTTGCTGTGTGCACCCCGCAGGATTTTATCATCGCGATACTTGACGCTCTGTACCGTGACCGCGACTACGCCAGGTTCTTCGTGCTCGAGACGATCGCCAGGGTGCCATATTTCGGTGAGGATCTCGGCTTACATGCTCGCGATAGCACATAGGTCACTGAGTTTTGCGGTATATTTTGTTTTTGCTACGGTTCTCGCGTACCATTTAGTGCCTCTGTTTTGCTGACTGGTCAGCTATTGAGCAGCGTTCATATCGGTGCTTCACTTGTATGAGACCTTTGGCTGGTCGAGGAAAGCGGATTATATCAAAGTGCACTTTGCTGAAAGCATGAATGAGTTCCATCACCTCTTGATCATGGAAGTATGTTCATAATCTTTATATTTCTGTCCACTCAATACTATGCCAAATTGAAAATTTTGTCGTTACTGTGCGCTGTTTTCTTCCGAGCCCCTAGCCTGAGGTAGAGATACCATTCTGCTGAACTATGTTATTGCCTATTTTTTACTTTCTTCCTCCTCTTGGCTCATATCAGGAATTGGGTGGCAATTCCGAATGGATTGATCGCTTTCTTGCGCGGTTTAGTGCCTTTTTTTACTACTTCATAACTGTTGGCATGTACATGCTGAGCCCAAGAATGGCATGTGAGTACGAATATTCCTTCTTTTTATTTAGTTTGTTTCTTATGATGATAATGCTTATTCAGTTATCTTATATATACAGACCACTTTTCTGAATGTGTTGAGAGGCATGCATACTCAACTTATGACAAGTTCCTTAAGCTCAATGGAGGTAAACCAACCTTAATGGACTAACTATTCTTCATGGTTTCCATGTTTCATGATGACGAATTAATAACTTGTACAATACCTAAGCATCACCTTGAGTGCTGTGTGTTATGTTTTAAATTATATACCTAGGATTTTATGGAATAACAGTACCCTGGCTATTGAATATTTTCTTACATGGTTAAGTTGGTTACCACTTGTTTCTCATATTTGAACTGCCTTCTGTTCAGAATTTATTGAGCCTGTTACATAGTTTTGGTGCCTACGTCAGCACCGGGCTATCTTTTAACTCATTTGATCTGTTCTCCCAGTGAACACAAATTTACTTCATGTGCTTACAACTTCCAATTCCATAATATACGCTACTTTTTTCTTTTTCAACAGAGGAGTTGATAAAACTACCAGCTCCAGAGGCTGCTATAAACTATTACATGAACGAGGATCTTTACTTATTTGGTACGCCCTTACTTTAACTTGTATTTTTGTAATGATTTATATTAACCATTAATATATGCTTATTGCTCTTATGGCTTGCTTCGTCAGATGAGTTTCAAACATCAAGAGTCCCTTGTTCTAGGAGGCCTAAAGTTGGTATAGTTTTTTCTCCCTCTTGACAGCTTACTGATTCATCTGTCAGGGTTAACAAGTTTACTGCTGCTTGGGATATTAGTTCACTAATTCATCTGGTTAAGTCGCGGGTTCATTGGAGATATATGATTTATTTCAGCAGACTGTTACCACCATTTGCTGGAACATATAGTATAAGACCCATCAAATCACAATCATGATTTCTTTTAGCTGATTGTTACCTGATCTGTTAGCTCCTGCTCCAGGAATTTCGTTTTTACCTGTCTGTACTGATAACATAGCACCTAGAAGTTATAATTCTCCTATGTAATGCTTTTGCTATAAAGAATATGAGTATGAAGTTCTAACTGTTCCCCATATACCGTTTCAGATAATTTGTATGATGTATTCATCAATATACGTGACGATGAGGCAGAGCACTGCAAGACGATGAATGCCTGTCAAACACCTGGAAATATCCGTTCTCCTCACTCGATGCCGAGCAGCATAGAAACTGATACAGAATCATGAAGATTATGTCCAAAAGTCTTGCACATGAAGATTGACCGGTTGTACCTCCGTACTAGAGCATCGTAGTATAGGGTACACACTTCTGGTGATACATTGTATATTACACCTTTGTTTCATCTCTTTATATGTAGACATTGGCCAGACTTCTTACTTGTGAATCATATACATATTAGAAATAGGTATAAAAATTCATCATAGATTCACAGCGAGGAATCTGCACGGTAGGTCATGCATTAATGCAGCCCGTGGACATTGTAATCCAATGCTCTGCTCAAGCTTTATATGTTCTGTATTTCACACTAATGCAGTCCATGCCGATCAACATGTCTCAACTCTCTGTCAGTGATAGAATCATATTCTCATGTAAACATTGGCTGTAATATCGACATCCTGATTAGGCATGGAGGTCTATTTACCTTTAGGTCATATTTTTGGTGCAAAGATTGTATCAAGTATCACAGATTGATAGCTGCTCCAACTTAGCACCACCTGGATATACACAAAGGCCATAGTTTAGCTGTGAATTGTGATGTTGACATGCATTTTGTCACACACCCTGCTCTAACTATATGCATTTATCGGACACGCACAAGGGCACAATTTTGTCGTGATCTTCAATACATAGTCCAAAGGAACTAAAAATTGTAATTCATGCTAACTTTCATGTCACCTTTACTTTTCTTTAACAGGGGACGGGGTCTCGAAGGACCTCTAAAGCTGGATTAAATCAACAACGGTTGGTACATGTTAACAAAAAGATAAAAATTACAACATAGTCCTGAAAATTAAGACAATGGACCCTAGAATAAAAGATGAAATTGTGATCAAGCCCTTATTCCTCGGTCCTCTCCACCAAGATTGAGACTCCAACGCCGACCATCTTGACACCAATGGGGATGAACCACTTGATGACGAGAAGATGCATGGCACCGGTGAGAATCTCCAGCAAGGGCCTCTAGAAAGGAGGTTAAACAACCATCACCTTGAGGCTGAGAAGGGTCACCATTCGGCCCGAAGAAGCAGAGGCAAGACGACTCAGTCGCGGGTCCACTACTTAAGAAGCTCCTAGGAGTAGTTGCAGCCTTGAATCCCCGCGACGCATATCAGAGACAAGGAGAAATGTCTTCTTCCTGGCGACCACCATGACCTCTCCATGGGCGCACAAAGAAGAGGAACAACACCAAATCCTCAGATCTGAGCCACTAGTGAGCTTATTTAGAGGGCAGGCAGAGGAGCCGCCGCCGTACATCTTTGGCTCCATCCATTGGAGCGCCATGGACCAAGGGAGCACCACCACCAGCTGGCGACCGCTTGCAAGCGCCAACGACCAAACCCCTTTTGTCATGAAGCCAAACGCCAAACAGGTCATGCTTAGACCTAGACCAAACCTACACCTAATCCTACCAATAGTACTGTATAGATGGATCCAGCATCTTTATCCATTTCTAAGACCTCTAGCCCGGGCGCCAATGACGAGAGGGATTGGATCCAGGTGGGCTCGACCGACTCTCAAGGGAAAAGAGAGGAGGAGAGAATAACCGGGAAGTTTCATGGCACCTAAGTTCCTTTGAATTAGTTACAAGTGGGTGCTACACATAAGTAATCCTAATCTCTTGCACTAATCTAGAACCCATTGAATTGTAGTAGGGGGTTCTTAATCGAGGACCTTAGAACGTACAACAATAGTTGGACTTTTAGTCTTAATAATTCCCTTTCTAGCTAGTTACTTGTTACCTTATTTTTCTTTACTTGTTACTTTGTTGCAGCTTATTCCCAAAACAACAAAAATACTTTAGAGCTTTTATTGTTATTTTGTCAAACTTATGAATTATTTTCTTCAGTACTCGTGGGTTTGACACTTATTATCTATCAAAAGGTACTACAATAGATCTCCTGCACTTGTGGGTCATCGAGATGCTTTTCTGACACCGTTGCCTAGGAGCATATAAGCTTGTTTGGTAAGGTCACCTAGAAGTTGCTTTTACTCTATTTATTATTGTGTTTTCTTTGTTTCTTATTTGTGTTAGGTACCAAAATGGTCTCTTTAAAGTTATATTCATTCACTAAGAAATCCTGAAAAGATTGCAGGGAAAAAGGAAGAAAATTTAAATATCCCTCCACATGCAGTGAAGGATATTATAAAAGATTCATTTATAGGTGATGTAAGTCAAGCTCCAATTCATCACTTATACAAGATTGAAGAAAGAGCTCTATTTAAATTATCTGGTATATGTTATGATGATGTCAAGAAGAAATCATTATATGTATCTTTGAAGGGTGAAGCAAGAGATTGGTATCATTCTTTGAAGCATTCAGACATACTTGATTGGGAATATCTAATGAAGGCCTTTATGTGAAGTATTATTCTCCTTATAAATCTTATTATGATCGTTCGCATATTTATAATTTCTGCCTCATCTCGGAGAAAGTATTGCTCAAGCTTAGGGGATATTAAAGGGTGCTCTTCTAAAAAATCCAAGCCATTGTCTTCCCAAAGGTATTATATTGATAAACTTTTATGTAAGATTGCCTTCATGTCATAAGAATTTTGTCTTCTTTTTGCATCTCATGTTAACTATCTTAATCATCATCAACACCCTATCATTAGCACTCCAACGAAAGGAACTAGAGTGAATGTGAAAGATCACCTAAGTTGGGGATGGGGTGAACGGGCAATGATAATTAAATGTGTGAACAGATCACTCCTTAGAAAATTATTTTATGTTAGTTGCATACGCTACCTTACACGTGCAAATCTATAAATGTTAAACTTGCAGAAAAGAAGATTGCAAGAAAACAAGGTAACTATGAAATGGGATAGCATATGTCCTTGACAGAGAAGGCCCTTAAGATAGGATATAAGTCTGTTTCCAATCAGTGAGGGGGGCTCTTCACGCGTAGTAGGCGATCTTCGTCCTATGAAGACACAAAGAAGCTTCGTCACCTCGGTTGAGTGCAAAGGGACCATCTATAGATACAGATTTTGCCTCTCTTTGGGCCGGGAAGTAATTGTGTGACTTCTAGACTAATGTGTGCATATATAATAAAGTGTGCTGCACCAATTGATGAACAGACCGCATATTCATCTATACGGGAGCATGTGATTTGCATTGAAAATTTCAATAATGAGCATCTCTAATTCATAGTATTACATCTATTCAGGTTCCCTAGTACCCTCTTTGTCTTTAGATGGTTCGTAATCTAAGCCCCTCTAGTTAATGTCCTTAATTCCCATGAAAAAACTAAGTGTGGAAATCCCTAGTATAAGAAAGAGAGTAAACAAGAGGGATCTGGAATGTTTTATAAGAATGGTATACTAAGTGTTCTTTTCATATGAGCTTCCGGAAAAGAAGGTTCCCTAGTATATTCCACAATACATGTGGCTTACTCTCCCAATGTACTCAATCTTCTCTCTTCTCCAATGCATGAGAGGGAGTCATTAACTTCCTTGGCCTCAACGATTTGGCTATCTGGCCTTGGATTCTGGAATAAAGGAAGTACATTTCAATGTTTTATAAGAATGTTTTGTGGAAAGAAATAGTTTTAGACATGGGAAAAACAAATATGGTGTAAATAACTCTAGGAATGACCGACATATTTGCAACTAGAAATAATATTACTTTTTTCAAAAAGGAGGTTGAGACCCCGTCTCTATGTCAAAGAGATGCATATTGTTGGAATTATGTTCTGAGTGGAGTTTTGAATATTTGCAAAGTACATACGGATCTGAATGTCAAAGATCCGCTGACTAAATTTCTTCCACAAGCAAAACATGATCAACATCTTGAGGCTATGGGCGTTAGATTGTTACCAACTGTGACATCCTGGCTCAGGGCTTAATAGGATTGATAAGATACTCATATCAATAAGGTATATTTTCTTTTCTGGGAGCTCATATAAAACGAACTCCAGGTTAAGCATGCTTGGCCTAGAGCGATTTAAAGATGGGTGACCGACCGGGAAGTTGTTCTCGGGTGCGCATTAGTGAGGACAAAGTGCGCTAAAAAGACTAGTGTTGATTTATGGGGCTAGTCTAGAAATCCTAGAGAGCTGTTAGGGGTAACAGGCCTGACCACGGGGTGGTTAGGGTGTTACATTTGGTATCAAAGCCGACCCTTGCGGTAACACGGGCATGTGCGGGTCAGGTGTGCGGACATGTGGCCCATCGTGGCACATGAGTCGGCACTGGACGCATGGACATGTCCAAGAGGGGAAGTTCCTGGCTTGGGGCTGACCGACGAGGACGTCGGTCTTCTAAGGGGGTGAGTGTGTGACATCCTGGCTCAGGGCTTAATCGGATTGATAGAATACTCATATCAACAAGGTATACCTTCTTTTCCGGAAGCTCATATGAAAAGAACTCCAGGTTAAGCGTGCTTGGCCTAGAGCGATTTCATGATGGGTGACCGACCGGGGAGTTGTTCTCGGGTGCGCATGAGTGAGGACAAAGTGAGCTGAAAAGACTAGTGTTGGTTTGTGCGGCTAGTCTAGAAATCTTAGAGAGCTGCCAGGGGTAACAGGCCCGACCACGGGGTGGTTGGGGTGTTACACCAACTATAACTAGATTATTGATCTAGTGCAAGTGACAGACTATTGGAATTAGGACCTAGAGGCAATAATAAATAAGGATGTGGATTTGCTACCATGGGGAATAGTTATCACACGTTAGTCCTACCATTACCATTTATCTCACCCTGTTCTCCGCAGGTCTATCTCTGACTCGACTGACTCCATCCCCACCATCATAATCCCTACACCCCCATTCTTACTCAACCCACAGTGCCGCCCTTCTCCCTCAAGGATCCCACCGTCGTGGTAGCCCCCTCCCTCCACCGCCAGTGTGTCTCCTGCTCCCTGTCTCCCTCTCAAACCTCTAGCGCGTCCCTCATGCCTGTCACCCTCGACCTCCCTAGCCTGCCCCGGAAACCATGTCAGCGAGGCACCTTCTTCCAGCTCTGTCGCGGCCAAAGTGAGTGGAAAATCGAGACGGTGGACCTTGAACCGAATAACTTGCAGAAGAAAGAAACATAATTGCAGAATTAAGAACAAGTATTTCTTAGTAGACATGAATCCATTAGTGCCCCAGAGACACGCTGATGCCGCCTAGGCGCGCAGCTCCATCGACTCCCGTGTGTTGGTGCAGGCAGATGAAATTGGCGATGATTGTCGGCTGTACCTTGCTGCCATTGACATCCTATATCCCGACAACTGTCTCCATGGATGGGTGGCACGACATCGGCCCTGGTTGCGTTTGGGGGTGGCCGGTTGTTGTTGGGGCAGTGCGCTGGGTGGGTGGGAGCGGGGGAAGGTGGTTTGTGTGGCTCCTCTCTGCCTGCTTCTGTTTGGTGGCTTGCCTCCGTTAAGTATGTTTATGGTTGAGATATGCTATAGGACGGATCTAATGACTAGATAAGGGTGCATAGCTATACACCATGGTATCCCACTATTTGCCTAATAAATAAAGTTATTATTATAATTCATGTTAATGATAACATTTATATTTCATGCTAGAATTGTATTAAGCGAAAACTTTAATACTCGTGTGGTTTATGAAGAACATCGTGTCCCTAGTATTCCTCTACTAGACTAGCTTATTGATTTATGATGTTTAAGGTTTCCTAACCATAGACATGAGTTGCCAATTAACAATGAGGTCATGACATTAGGAGAATGATGTGATGGACAGACCCAAACTAAGCACAACAATTAGATCTTATCACTTTATTCACAATTGTGTAGCTTTCCAGTGTCATGTATCATGTTCCTTAGACCATGAGGTAATGTCACTCCCTGGTACCGGAAGAGTGCTTTGAGGTCATCAAACGTCACAATATAACACGGTGATCATAAAGGTGTATCTCAGGTTATCTGAAAGTACTTGTTGGGGTGCATGTATCGTAATTGAGATTTATCCCTCCCGTGATGGAGAGATATACTCTAGGCCCACTCGATGATCAATATTCTACACCGCTTGCAAGTACATGGTTAATAAGTTTAATCACAAGGTGATATTTGATTACAAAACGAGTAAAGAGTACTTGCTATGAACAAGATTGAACTAGGTATGGTGATACCGACAATCAAATCTCGGTAAGTAAAATATCACGAAACAAAGGGAATTCAGATACGAGATTAATTGAATCTTGACATCGTGGTTTAACCGATAATGATCTTCATTAAATGTGTGGGAGTAAATATGGATTTCCATATCCCTCTATTGATTATTGATGGCGATGTCCGCACATTCTCAAACTCGTAGGGTCACACACTTAACGTGCATCGACGCTAGGGTAGAAACGGATATATGATAAATGGATTTTTGTTCGGAGCCTCGGATGGGATCCAAGACACCATGAGGAGTTCCAGAATGGTCTGGATAAGATTCAGAGAAGGAAAGTCATTTTTAGGGTTTCAAAAAAGTTTTGGAATTTTTCGAGTATTGTATCAGAAGATTCTAGAAGGTTCTGGAGTGGGACCCACTTGTTGACTGGGACCACATGAGCCCATGGTGGCCCATGCGGCCGACCCTAGTGTCCCAATGCGGCTGCTCCTAAAGAGATAAGATCAAATCGATTTAATTAAATGGGAGATCCGTCTAAATTTAATGCAAAGATATGACTTGGGGGAGGGTTTCTCCCTAGCCCTACCTTGGCTGCCGGTACATTGAGTTGTGCAGCACCGAGGCACGTGTGCCAAACTTGCCTAGCATAAACATACTGAATCAAAATATGCTCCACACATTCTTGTTCTTGTAGGCAAAAGACACAAACATCAAAATATGCTCCACACATTCTTATTCTTGTAGGCAAACACAGACATCAGCTTCCTCCTGCAGATCATGCCGTGCCATACGGTCAGTCGTCCAAAGTCTGTCCTTAATCGCAAGCCACATAAATATTTGCATTTCTAGATGCAGGTGGCAGGCGCAAATCTCATTGTCCCTTCGCAGAGTCTGTCATGTTGAAGTGTATAAGTGGATTGTACTAGCTCTTTCCATCAGTTCGGACTTTTGGTTGTGTTGGCTAGTGCATGAAGCTTAACATGGTATCAGAGCCCAGGGTCTCAAGTTCGAGTCCTGGTTTTCGCAATTTATTATAAAATTGCTGTTGCCCCCCTTTGTGTCCACGTGTTGACTTTCTTTCTCCCGTTTGTGTCCACGTGTTGATTTTTTCTTCTCCTGTCTGTGTCCATGTGTTGACTTTCTCTTCTCCCGTCACACGTGAGTGGGGGTGTTGAAGTGTATAAGTGGATTGTACTAGCCCTTTCCATCAGTTCGGACTTTTGGTTGCGTTGGCTAGTGCATGAAGCTTAACATGTCATAGGTTGATTGGCAAAGTACAACCCTGTTAGGGAGCACGGCCAGGTGAAACTGTCTACCTCCTCAGGGTTCAACACCACATCATCCAGTACATGATCAGCGTTGGACTTTCAACTATGTTAAGAAATTCATCAAATTTGCAGCGGTTGGATATGAGAACATTCAGAAATAAGAATAAAGAAACGAGTGAAGGGGAATGTTGTCGGACTTGCTACTAACAATGTCGCCGTCACTACTACTACTACTACTAGGCTTCCTAAGTCCTGTGTGTGGGCATATACCCGTCGGCTGCCGCAGTATGTAGGATGCTGAATCATCAAGTTCACAAAAAAACCATACGCATAACCCTCGCTGCCTATGGATTTTCTGAAAATAAATTCAGATTGGGGCATTCAGAGAATGGACTGGCCCTACTGGATGGGGTTTTACCATTAAAAAACGAACGAGAGGAAACCCTGGGTGGGTGGAACTGTGATGTTCGTTGCTGATCCCGCATATAGAAGCAATTGCGATAGTTCATGCAATCCAGGAAGCAGCGAATAGGGTGTCGCAAGATCATATTGGAGACCGACGCTACTGTCCTGAAGCAAGCAATGATCAGCGAGGCATCTGACAACTCAGTACTAGGTTTGTTATTTAAGGATATATGAAATCCATTATTGGGTACTCGTTTCAGTGTTGTAAAGTAGAAGTTTATCCAAGAGTTCGTAACATATCAGCGCACTGTGAGTCAGGAACCACAAATATTTGTGTGAGTCAGGAACGAGGAAGAACTATAAATGCATGGTTTGAGCTTAAACCACAAATGGAGGACCGGCCCGCTTCCATCCTTTGTAAAGGACATGGTTGCTGGCGTGTGTACAGATAGTGAACTAGAATTAAAATTTCTGGAACGAAAGGTTAAGACAACGTTGGCCTAATCTTGACCCCCAACACGAATATCAGAGATAGCAGGCTTAAAAATCGGCACAATAACAAGTTCAGAGTTAGTACCTGAGAAAATGCACAGCTTAGCCCAAGACAAAGAACTTTAGCTGTCAGCTGTAGAGAAAGAAGGGACAAAAAATAAAAACATTTTTGCAGATGCCGATATATGTATGTAGGGACAGAAATTACAAAGGTTTACTAACTCGTCCAAGACAGATATACGAACAGAGCAAAGACCAGGGACCAAAATTTAATTTTCAAGAATTGGTAGGGGCCGCGCGAACGCGTACCCCCTCTACCACAAATTATGACGTTCACTCTCCCACTTGGGGAGATGATAAGCCAACGCGTCCACCAAGTGCAATGTAGACCATTGACCTAGGCCACGAGCCTTCTTGATCGCTCGAAGACCCCGTCCAGGTAAGTATGTTGCAAGGTGGGCAGGGGGGCTGGTTATATAGGCTCATCCCCCTTCGAATCGCCTTCGGGGAGCGAGGTGGGACTAAAGATCAGGAACGTTTCGTCCGCGGAGGTCGCTGGTGCAGCAGGAGCGCCGCTCCCTTTTCCTGGGCCGGTTGTTTCTTGGAGGCCCACATAGATTCAGCTCGCCCGTTTTGCGAATCAAATCGATGGCACGTTTTCTTTTGCAATGACCAAAGACTGTCGCCATCCTCTAAAAAACGTCAAGCTAAACAGAAAACCTTAAAAAGTCGCCATGGTTCCGTTGCACAGGCAACCTCACGATCGTTCAAAAGATTCTTAGTCAAGTATTTCTAGAAAAGTGAACTATCCTAACAGCAGGATACAAGCTAAATCCTCTTACCGTGCCATATATGTGATGTATAGCCCACAGATTGAAGAAGCGAACAGTCCAGATCGCAAGAGCAAACCTTTCTTCAATACCTTCTGTGCCCGAATATTCAAAATACATACCAAAGGCACATATTGATTTAAATCAATTTATGTCGACTGGGTCGGCTACAGTCACACCTATATCCAGATTTCTTCTTCTTATATTTTGTTTTAAGTCCCAACCCTAAAAATTAGGGTTTACACTAGTCAACGGAGAAGATTACTTAGCGTTCATCAAACTTGGTGTTTCTTCCTACCATTTTAGTGATATAATAGATTGATGCTCAATCGCACTTAACATGTTGCGTGGCACAACATAAATTCTATGGACGCGATAGGTAGGTCGCAGTTTTTTTTAGGCTCTGCTCTGACGGGTCTGGATCGCATTAAATGGACTAAAACCAGCTTAAACGTTTTGTTTGGTGGCTCGGGTCGCATACAGAGAGCCAAAAAGTCCAGGTTGATTGGTTGCTCGTTGTTTCTTTTTTGTGCAAACATAACACTCAGTATGCTGTTTGTTAGCCATCTAAAGGGGACTCACACTGAGATATGTTTATCACTTTGAAATTGGTGAGCTTACCTTCAAGCGGTAGCATGACAACACACATCACCACACACTGATCACAACATTAGGCAGAAATGACAGTATAACAAAGCAACCACATCATAATATAACTTACCACATCATACTTAACTAGACTGTTTAAACAGACTACACACCAGGGGAACACTCTCCTATCATAAAACAAGGTTCACATAGGACCCATCAAAGCATAATCACACCAATGAAACACTCCCCTGGCACAAAACAAGAGTTCATACAACACCCGTCAGCAAACTACCTAGTTCATTTTTGTACATTATCTGGCAGCCATGATCACTTCGCCACCGTCATGCCATGGCGTTTGCACTTCATGACCGGCTGGATGGAGGAGGTGGCTCTGATCAGCGTGAAGTGGAAGAAGTTGATGTCGAGCTCGAAGACGAGGATGTCGTCCTTCCGCAGCCCGAGCCTCTTGACCATGGCCTTCCAACCCCGCATGAAGAACAACGTGCCCTCGAACCACTCCATCTGGACGCCGTACTCGAAGAACTCGCCGTGGTGGAGCGGCACGCAGACAACTGCCTGCGTTGTCACCTTCAGCACCCTGGACACCTCCCAGGCTATGGCAGGCGGCACGAACAGGATGACGAGGTCGCACATCCTGAGCTGCACGTAGAAGCGCCTTGGCACCCGAACCACGTCGTGATGTCCTACGCGAGGTCTATGGACAGACACCTTCTTGGCCTCAGATACGTCTCAAACGTATCTATAATTTTTGATGCTCCAGGCTTATTTATACACCATTTGCTTTGTGTTTTGTTACACTTCGTGGCGTTTTTATGCATTTTTCGGAACTAACCTATTAACAAGATGCCACAGTGTCAGTTCCCTGTTTTTTACTATTTTTGTGTTTCAGAAAAGTTACACAGGAAATATTCTCGGAATTGGACGAAACAAAAGCCGAACCTCCTATTTTTACCGAAGCTTCGCGAAGAACAAAGATGAGACGGTGGGGGGCCAGGGGCCAGGCTCACCATAGGGTGACGTGGCCCAGCCCCTGGCCACGCCACCACATGGTGAGGCCGGCTGGCCCACCTTCTGACGCTGCCCTTTCGCCTATAAAATCCCCTCAACGGGAAAAACCTAAAGGATGGATCGCTTTTCCTCGAAACATACTGCAAGCCGCCACCATCGTCGAAGCGAGATCGGGAGGATCCAGGAGCTCTTCCCGGCACCCTGCCGGAGAGAGGAATCCCTGCCGGAGACCTTTTCCACCACCATGGTCGCCTCCGGAGTGATGTGTGAGTAGTCTACCTTGGACTACGGGTCCATAGCAGTAGCTAGATGGTTGTCTTCTCCGCCATGTGCTTCATGTTTAGATCTTGTGAGCTGTCCTACATGAGCAAGATCATCTTTATGTAATTCTATATGTTGTGTTTGTTGGGATCCGATGAGTATTGGTACTATGTCAAGTTGATGTGCTGAATTATATATCTTTATGTTATCTCTATGTTGTTTATGATCTTGCATGCTCTCCGTTGCTAGTAGATATCTTGGCCGAGTAGATGCTAGTGACTCCAAGAGGGAGTATTTATGCTCGATAGTTGGGTTCATGCCTCTAGTAATCTGGGGGAGTGACAGAAACCTCTAAGGTTGTATATGTGTTATTGCCACTAGGGAGATAACAATATTCTTGTGTCCAAGGACATTTGCTTTATTTACTTTACGCACTTTGTTTAATGCAGTTATCCGTTGTTCATAACTTAATACCCAATGTTTGCTCGGACGACATTCGGAGGGTGGATTATTAGTCATAGATGCAGTTGGATTACGGTCTATGTATTTTGTCATAATGCCCAGAGTGAATCTTATAGTGATCCTCATGACATATGTACGCTATCTTTATTCTATCAATTGCCCAACTGTATTTTGTTTACCTAGTGACGAGGGTCAACTCGACAAATGTCCTAGATGAAGGACTTAGGATCGGGGGAATAGGGCGTCGAATGAACTCGAAGGTAAAGGTTAGTCGAAATAAGTGTATATCGAAAGTAAACTTGGGTGTTCAACCTGGCTTGCTTTCAATCTGCCCTACACCGTCCCCTCCTGGCCCCTATATATAGGTGGTCAGGTCTCGAGGATCGGGTAGGGTCCGATACAGATTACAATATCGACATACGGTAAGAACTCGTATCTCGACTATCATTACAATTGGGCCTAACTTAACGGGCCTCAGGGGTACTCAACTAACGGGCTCTATTAGCTATACCCTTGTCAGTAGCCCCTGAGATTCTACCAGAATTGCAGATTCGGGTTAAATCTCTAATCTTTAAATCTTTGACTTGATCAATTCTTCGACTTCTTCATATCTTCAAATCTTCGGCTTGGTCTTTCGACTTATTTTCATGATAATTTTTCGCAAGGGGTTTTGATGAACAAGCCTGACAACTCTGACGGATCAAGAGGTCAGTTAACTGCCGGAACAGATACTTGTCACCTACTTCAAATTCAATCCCCTTGGATTTGAATTCGGGATACCGGTCAAAGCCACTCTTTTGCCGCATTTAGGACTTACAAAGAATGAATCCCAGTGATTCTCAGGGTACCCAGTGCGTCCACCAGGATTTTCTTCGCGTCGTAGACACAGATACATACCAGCAGAGCGCATCCATGTGCGTATACCAGGACACACAGGACGGATCCCGGGTCATACCTTCGTGATAAATCACGGCATTCGAGTTTCGTTGCGATAACGCAACTCGAGAATCTCATGTCGCAGCCAAGCTTTGACTGAAAATATTCGGGTTTTAACAACCATAAAACTCGCTCCCGATGGGAGTAACACTCCTGTATTTCTCATACTCTAATGCTTTACCAAAAAAATATAGTCGGGTGCGCGCTCAGCGCTCCCGATGGGAGTAGCCCCCGAGGCTATAGTCGAAAAAGACTTTTTCGAGTATAGGCTCAAAATACAGTGTAGTCCATCACACTTCAACTCGAAATAATTTAATGATATCCTGTCGTCGAATACGCGTCCATCACTCCAGTTAAAAGTTGCATTCAATATTCTTGAAAGTAGTAGCCCCCAAGGCTATAATCGAAAATCCTTCATATACAATCTTGTCTATAGATTTTGCACTTGTCGGCGCCTTTCTTCTTCTTTCTTATATCATTTTCTTTATGACGTCAATGAGTACGTCACTCTGTATGGGTGCGAACCGTTCTATGGGCAGCACTGTAATTTTCACAGTTTTTGACCGTTAGTGGGCTGCCGTTTCCGCTTCGTGCGCCACGTCTCAGCCCACGATCCTTCTCCCAGAAGGTATATAAGGGGCGCAGTGGGGGATTTTACTATTTACCAGCTCGTTCTCTCCGCCGCCTCCATTGCTGATCTCTTCTTCCTCCTGCTCTCATGCATAGCCCCCGAGCGCATCGCGTTTAGATGCACGTGAAACACCTAGCCACCAAGAACACCATGGCCAAGACCTCTTCTGCCACCAGCTGGGTGCGCTCCGCCATCACGAAGAAGGAGGTGGAGATGGCCAGGACGGACGGCCTCATCTCCGCCCAGGATTCCATCAAGTTCCCAAGCACTGAGCGGATCCCGGAGCCCCCGAGCGGTTATCGGGTAATGTTCCTTGCCTTCCTCCTCCGCGGCCTTTCTCTTCCTACCCACGAGTTTCTCTGTGGGCTTCTCTTTGTTTACGATGTGCAGCTCCACCAGCTCACACCGAACTCCCTTCTTCATATTGCTTGTTTCGTGACTCTCTGTGAGTCATTCTTGGGCATTGAGCCCCACTTTCTTCTCTGGAGGTCAATCTTTCGACTTCGCCCCAATGTTGCTCTGGCTAGAAAGCCTGAATTGGACGGAGCCGTTGTCTCTGTGCGCCCTGAGGTGCAGTACCTCGAATTTTCCTTTGCCGCATCTGTCCAAGGGTGGAGAACCAAATGGTTCTATATCCAAGATCGCAAAGCCTCTCTTGAAGACCAATATGGTTTAGCCCCTTTCGAAGCCTCCAAGGAAGTGAAGAAATTGGCGTCGTGGGATGCGCTTCTCTCAGATGCGGAAATAGCATAAGTTCTTCCTCTTCTATCCCGCATTCAAGCTTTGAAAGGAGGCTAAGGAGGAGCTTTGTCGGGTATTCAACTCATGGAGTTTTTTGTGCAATGTCGAGTTCAACCCCTGCAACACCGCCTCACCAAGCTTTGGAGTTACTCTGGTTTGGAAGATCCTACTCGCGTCTCCGAAGATTTGATAGAGAAAAAAGATGTCGACAGGTGAGTCAGGAGCCTCACCAAGGATCATGCGGTTACTGATTTGACCGCTGACTACTTCGACTCCGTGCACCCCCTACCCGAGGTACGTATCTTTGTGTTCACTTGCTGTCAAATTTTGTTTGCTTCGACTTGTGTTGTTCTTTGCCTTTGTACTCTACTGACTTATTTACATGCAGGGTCACCAATTCCTTGTTTCACGCCCTCCTCTTCCAGAGGCAGGGCCCCTTCCGGCTGATCTGGCCTCGTCTGTATCTGAAGCCCCCGAGGCTGACGAGAATCAGGACGGAGATGATGCCGAAGAATCAGAAGAGGAAACTAGCTCATCGACATCGCCTCCTCCCATGCTTGCTGAAGATGCTGGTGTCGACAAGAAGAGGAAGTGTGTCGACGAATTTGCTTCTTCGAGTTCCGCAGCGGCTGATAAAGCCTATGTTCTTACCGGAGATACGGAATACTTCGACCTCCTGGCATCGTAAGTGCTTTATTCGAGTTCTTCAATTGCACCGCTCTTGCCTTGTTTCTGTCGTGTTATACATAATTTGTTTGTCTTATTATAGAGATGACGAGGAGTCGCCAAAAGATGGCACAGCCGCTCCCTCGATTTCGCCTGCGATCGTCGATGAGCCTGCTGAGCCAGACGTTGCACCTAGGGTTACCAGGGCTTCTGTCAAGAAGATTCCTCAGACCCGAAGCCTCAAACGCTCGAAGAAGGCCAAGGAAGTCGACGTTTCTCTTGAAGCCCATGCATCTACGGTTTCCCCCAACGATGTGAGTAGCTTCCCCTTTGGTTGTTTTCTTTTTATACACTTGTGCTCTTACACGCCTTTTCTCCCAGGCCTTGTTGAAGAGATTCGTCGCATTGGGCACTGAATGCGCTGGGTACCTAAAGGTTGCGAAAGCTTCCGAAGGTACATTCAACATTCAGTCACTATTTTTCCTTTGTTGTGTTTCTTGACTTTCTTTCTTCTTTCATTGCAGCTGCTCTAGCGACAGCCAATGCTCGAATTGCGTCGCTAGAGGCCGAGCTTAGTGCCTCGCAGAAGGCGTATGATGTTGCAGCGGCTGCCAAAGCAAGTGCTGAAAAGTCACAGAAATCTGCACTTGGTGAGGCAAAGAAAGCTGAAAAGGCTTTAGCTGATACCAACAAGGAGCATGCTCAGCGAGAGCAAGCCGTGGCAGAGCGTCTTCGCACAATGTCTACTACTGCTGAAGGTAAGTACTTTGCCTTGTCTTATATTTCGACTTCTGTTGCACTGTTGCACTTGTTGACACTTTTCTTTCCTTTTCTCTTCTGTCTTCTTTTACTGTGTAGGATTTACCGGGGTATCTTCGTTGTCCCTGCAACCGGACGATGATCCTCTGATGACTGCGGTTAACCTACTCGAGACAAACTAGATATCTATCCAGGAGACTTTTGAGTTAGTTAGCCGCGTTCTGTCACGGCTATTCGTCGGGTTGTGGCCGAAGAAGAAAGCAGAAGTTCCGAAGGACAACTTGGGCGAGCTTGTCAAGGCTTTCGATACAACTGAGGACCCCACCCTCCAGCTTAAGGGGCTTTCTCTAAAGCACGGTGCTGAGGGTGCTATTGCACTTTCTTTTGCACATGGTGCGGATTTCGACTGGGAGAAGGTGAGCTTTCCCCATGGCCGTACCCGCGATGAGATGAAGGCTTTCTTCGAGAAGGCGAAGAAGTTGGCGCCTGCACTGGCAGCGATTATTTCTCCTTCTGCAGCCTCTGCGGTATCTACTGCGCCAGCTCCAACGATGGAAGAGCCTGCACCTCCGTCGACTTCTGGCGACGGATTTGTCATGCCCTCCTCTGCCACGGAGCAAAATGCTGAGGTGGCATAGACTTCGGCTCCTCTGTAGATTTTACTTTACTCTTTTGATTGTAAAAACTTGTAGTCGCGTGCAACCCGAGAATCTTAGTCAAAGGGTTTTGCACTTATGTAAATATATTTCCTTCTTATGAAGTCTTGTGCTGTCTCTCTGAAATGTTTCTTCTTTCTTTTCTTTTGACTTCCAGTCGATGCATATCAATGATCCTTTGACAGGTGGACCTGCTCCTTCCGCTGCCCGCACGTTCGCTTCGATGATTTCATTGCCTCCTAGCTGATGTAATCAGTGCGCAGAGTACTCTTCAAGGATTGCTGATCTTGAGTCTCGCCTGACTTTGGCTAAACGTCAAGCACAGATGGCTGTGAGCAAAGCTAGTAAGGCTTGTGGCTATTTGAAGCAGATATCTTCTCTTGATGAAAAGGTTTCCAGTTTGACGGCGAAGATTGTCCATAATGAAGAATGCGAATCTTTTATTCTTGGCATTGTCGAGTCTGCCTGCGAGATGTTGCGATGTAAGTTTTCTTTCGACTTCTCTCTTCACTGCTGTTTTTGTGACATCCTTTGCCATCATAGGCACTTGTCTGGATTTCGCTGCTGAAGATCGTTGGGTTACCGAGCGAAATGCGGCTTTAGAAAGAATGTTGGCAGGCTTTGAGACTTTATGGTCTGATCCTCGACGTCGGAGTGCCATTGTACTGCTTCAGGACCGTGCCCAACATATTGGCGAGTCAGTTGATGGTTGCTGATGGGCTCTCACAACTATGCACTATGTTATGCTTCCTCGCAATCCTCTGCCTGCAACTTTCCCGCTTCTTCTTGATACTTTCAGATCCAGCCACCGTATTCATAGATTGATAGAGCTGAACTTAGTGGCAGTGCCAATTTTGCTCTCGGGTGGATATGCAAGTGGCACCCGAGGCTTAATTATAGCTCTATGTCCCTGAGTTTGGCTCCAGGTGGAGCTAGCCTTCGAGTACATATGGAGAACACGCTGCAACATGCTCGAAGGCTCGTGGCTAGGCTGCTGGAAGCGGATGCTGCGTTTTTTCGTGAGTACCACTATTTAGATCCCTTAGGCGTAGATGATTCTGATAACCCATTGTTATAATATCTTTTGTATATGTAGAATGCGAGAGTGTCTTATTTCGCGACTTTATGTTGAAAATTTGTCCTCAAAGCGTTATTGTATGATTCGTGCGTTTTGTCGCATTTTCCCTTTGAAAGACTCGTAAACTCGAATATGAGGAACGTTTTGTCTTTATTATACTTGTAATGTAAGATACACGGGGTGACCCAAGAGATCCGGCCTATGACCTGTGTTCTGGATCTAGAGGGCATTGCCCCTGGTATAACTTGTGGCTTTTACAGCCTTATTCTTCTACTCTACTTTGTTGCTCGTGATGTTTATGCCGTCGTGTCCTTCTCCTCTTCTCCTGCTTCTTTGTCTTCTCCTGATGCTTCTACTCATGGTTTCTTCATCTCTGGCTCCGCAACGCGTCCTTCGAGTAGCTTGACGCCTTCTGTAGTCGTACTTTTCGCTTTCTCTGCATGGTTGGCTATCATGCCAAAGTTTTGCGCCATCTTGTGGAACTCCCTGTCGCAGAGATCTGACACTTCAAAACTTCCTTTTACTGTAATTATTCCTCTTGGTCCTGGCATTTTAAGTACCAAGTATGTGTAGTGAGGCACTGCCATGAATCGCGAAAACGCGGGTCGTCCGAGGATCGCGTGATACTGAGATGGCCAGTCCATGACTTCAAAGTCCAGCTTTTCTCTTCTGTAGTTTTGTCGGTTGCCGAAACAAACATTGAGTGCTATTCGACCCAGTGGGTAATTGGCACTTCCTGGTACGATTCCGTGGAAGGAACAATCTGTTGGCTTCAGGAACTCTAGTGATATATGCATTGCCCTGAGTGTTTTTGCGTATATCAGATTAATTCCACTTTCTGCGTCCATGAATATTCTGTCGACATCATATGCGCTGATTTGAGCTTTGAGTACCAAAGACGCATTTCCTGGCCGAGGTACTGTTATAGGGTGATCTTCTCTGTTGAACTCGATTGGCTGTTCTGACCAGTGTAAATACTCCGTTGTGTCTAGAGGTGAAATGACTGCTAGGTTGACTTGTCGAGTGATACTCTTTTCTTCTTTGTTCGACTTGGGCACAGGTTGTATCATTGCTGTGATGTGTCCTTTTGATGGAACGTACCTGACAAGGGTATAGTTAATAGAGCCCGAATGTTGAAGTACCCCTGAGGCCCGTTAAGCTAGGCCCAATTGTAATGATAGTTGAATATGAGTCTTTACCGTATGTCGATATTGTAGTCTGTATTGGACCCTACCCGATCCTCGAGACTTGGCCACCTATATATAGGGGCCAGGAGGGGACGGTGTAGGCCAGATTGAAAGCAAGCCAGGTTGAACACCCAAGTTTACTTTTGACACACACCTATTTCGACTAACTTTACCTTCGAGTTCATCCGACGCCCTATCTCCCCGATCCTAAGTCCTTTATCTAGGACATTTGTCGAGTTAACCCTCGTCAATTGGCGCCGACCGTGGGGACCTGGGCGTTGGAATCATGAATTCGACGGCTTTTTCGCTTTTAGCCAACAACAGTCCAGAACTCGACGGAAGTCAAGAGATGGAGTTAACCATTGGAAGTTTGAGCATCATCGTTGGGCCATCGGGTTCATCCCGCCTCTCGGATTCGACGAAACCAGATCTGTCGGCAAACAAGCCTGAAACAGAGGAAACATTGGAATCATCAGAAGGCTCTTCCAGCGAGGTAAACTCGCCGGACAGTTTCGACAAAACACCAATTGCAGAAGGCGACAAAATTCAGAAAAAATTCGACTCAGAAGAAAGAGCACATCAGACGCACAACAACGCAAAGGACTTCGCCGTGGAAAGCAGCGGCGTCTCCAAGGTACATCAGTTATGCGTCATTATCACTGAAACAGAAGAAGAAAACAATAGCGAAGGAAATGAGAATGTTGACAGGCAAGTCGACAAAATAAAAGATCACAGCAAAAAGGAAAAGGAGAAAGTCCATGTCTCGGCTGGTGAATGGAGGATGATCAAGTCAGCTATCAATCATGGTACAGAAGTACCCGAAGGATCGAGAAGAGAAGTTCTAATGGGATATCAGTATGCATTATACCAGCACAGGAAAAAACTAAGGGAGGAAAGAGACATGGTTTTTCAAGACAATAATAGTATATCAAGGGAGGAATACTGGGAAGACTATAGCGAAGATTCAGAATACATCAGAGAAAGGCGTGGAGACCCAAAACACAACAGGGGGGCGACAGCATGCGGCAGAGAAGAGGGGTACTCAAGGAGCCCTACCCCACAGCTAGAAGAGGAGGAAGATGACTTCATACAAAAAACGCCAGAAGCGGCACTAGTAGCAGCACAAGCGTATTTACTAGCTACAAGACCAGAACCTGGGGACCCACGAGAAGATATGCACCGAGCCGCGATATGAAGCCTCGGAATAGTAGAAGGAAAGATCAGGGAACAAGGTCCAGAGACAAAGTCGACAAGCTGCAAGGGAAATCGAAAGGAGAAGTTCAGATACAATTTCAAAGATAACGAGTATAGCGAGTCATCAGAGGAGAAAAGGCGACAGAAAAGGAAGGAGGACGCAAGGAGTATAATAGCACAAGCTCGAGTAAATAAATCGCGTCATGCTTGGAGGGAAGAGAATTACGAGGATGACGATAAAGATATGGGTGCATTATGCTTTACCCGCAGGGTTCGCAAAACACGGGTACCCAAAGGATTCAAATTACCACACGATCAACCTAAGTATGATGGGTCGCAAGAACCTACCCTATGGTTATCGGATTATCTGCAGGCAGTACAGATATTGGGGGGAACAAAGGCGACTGCAATGCAAAGTTTGCAGCTGCACCTCACCGGCGCCGCACGGTCCTGGCTGAATACCCTACCCAACGAATCCATCGGAAGTTGGGGGGAACTAGAAAGTCAATTCACAAGAAATTTTCGTTCCACCTACAAGCACCCAGCATCACTGGAGGAAGTTAAAACATGTGTGCAGAGGAAAGGCGAAACGCTACATTCTTATATACAACGCTGGAGTATAATCAAAAACTCAGCAGAGGATGTCTCCGACGAATGAGCAATAGACGCCTTTTCGGCCGGACTTCGTCGCTCAGATCTCGTGGAAGAAATAGGAAGAACAAGACCTATGACAGTAGCCGAGCTAATGGAACAAGCCAACAAATTCGCTGATGGAGAGGACGCGTATAACAACAAAAGAGGACGTTCACCAGAAGTCGACAGAATAAGTAGACAGAGGAGACGACACCGCAGCAGGGATAACCAAGGAAGGCGAAATCAGGTAGCCGTGGGTTACGTACTAGAAGAAGAGGAATGATATGAAAGTAGGAGGTTTCAGGCAAAAGGAGTAGAAAAATTGAGATACTCTGGTCCTTCGGCCGAGGATATGCTATACGGACCTTGTCGAATCCACTACGCGTATCTTGATAGGAAAAGGGTCTCAAACCACCAGATGAAGGATTGCAGAACATTCCTAAGGTTGCAAAGCGCCATGGGCTCAAAACAAGAAGGGAGGCAAGGAGAAAGACACAGAAGTCAAGGATATCAAATGCAAAGGCTAGCAAAGCACTTAGATTCAAAAGTGTACATATCAGCCATGATTCAACCGGTGCCCAAGTCGAAGAAAGAGCGAAAGAGCATATCCAGGCAAGTCAACCTAGCAATATCATCACCACCGGCTACCACAAAATACCTACGGTGGTCAGAACAACCAGTCAAGTTCAGCAGAGCAGACCACCCGAGGAAAGTTCCCAGGCCAGGTCACTCACCTATGGTTTTAAAGGCACAAATAGGAGGGTACGACATCGGGAGAGTGTTCATGGATGCAGGGAGTGGCATAAACTTAATATATGCTAGAACCCTAAAGGCAATGTGCATCTCGCTGACGAGTCTGAAGCCAACAGATTGCTCTTTCCACGGAATAGTACCAGGAGCCGCAAACTACCCTTTGGGGAGAATAGAACTCGATGTCTGCTTTGGCAGTAGCGGAAACTACCGAAAAGAGAAGCTGGAATTTGAAGTGATGGGCTGGCCGTCACAATATCATGCAATTCTGGGGTGCCCAGCATTTGCAAAATTCATGGCAGTACCACACTACGCGTATCTTACATTAAAAATTCCAGGGCCTAAAGGAACAATTACAGTACAAGGGAGCTTTGAAGTAGCCAATACATGCGACAGGGAATTCAACAGGATGGCGCAAACCTTCGGCATGACAGCGGAATACGAGAGGTTAAAAGGAGAAACGGATCACAATGTACTACCCGACGTTGGACGATCCCTGCCAGATCAGGCTTTTGACACGTCTCAGGACTCGAAGAAAATCCAGGTCCATCCTACAGACACAAACAAGACGACATCAATTGCGGTGAACTTGGATCCCGCATAGGAAAGCGCGCTCGTCGAGTTCCTCCGTGAGCGCTGGGAAATCTTCGCCTGGTGTCCATCAGACATGCCAGGGGTTCCCAGGGAACTCGTCGAGCATGCATTAAATGTAGATCCCAAGGCAAAGCTAGTCAAGCAGCCATTGCGACGATTCGATGAACCTAAAAGGAAGGCGATAGCATCAGAATTGCACAGACTAGAAAATGCCGGATTTATCAGAGAAATCAAAACTTCGAGTTGGGTGTCGAACCCAGTCATAGTACCTAAGAAGAACACAGACGTACAAAGAGTATGTGTCGACTACACATCTCTCAATAAGCATTGTCCAAAGGATCCCTTTCCTCTACCCCGCATCGATCAGATAATCGATTCAACAGCGGGATGCGCGAGGCTTTCATTTTTGGATGCATACTCTGGTTACAATCAGATCAAATTGAAGAAAGAAGACGAAGAAAAAACGGCCTTCATCACACCATATGGGGTGTTTTGCTACCAAGTGATGCCGTTCGGCCTAAAAAATGCAGGAGCAACTTATCAACGGATGATGCAAAGTTGCCTCGGAAGCCAAATAGGGCGCAACATACAAGTCTACATTGATGATGTAGTCATCACCACAAGAGAGGAGAAATCTCTAATCAGCGACTTGGCAGAAACCTTCGATAACCTGAGCAGGTACAAGCTTAAGCTTAACCCGACAAAGTGCTCTTTCGGCGTATCAGCAGGACAACTTTTAGGGTTCCTGGTATCATCACGAGGAATCAAGGCGAACCCAGAGAAGATTCAAGCAATTTTGACAATGGGGAAACCCACGAAACTACACGACGTACAGAAACTTGCAGGACGCGTCGCGGCACTAAGTCGCTTCGTTGCTCGACTAGGGGAGAAGGCGCTTTCTTTTTATGCACTTATGAAGAAGTCAGAAGATAAATTCGAGTGGACAGAAGAAGCAGACGCAGCATTTGCACAGTTAAAAAAAGTGCTTTCCACACCACCAGTGCTGGTCGCACCAAAAGAAAAAGAACCATTGCTATTGTACATCGCCGCAACCCATCAGGTGGTGAGTATAGTATTAGTAGTCGAAAGAAGCGAAGAAGGAAAAGCCCATGGCGTCTAGAGGCTAGTATATTTCATCAGTGAAGTGTTATCTCCAACAAAACAAAGGTACCTGCACTATCAGAAGTTGGCATACAGTGTCTTCACAACCGCATGAAAACTACAACAGTACTTTGCGGTGCACCCAATTATAGTGGTCAACGAGGCGCCATTGTCGAACATATTGAATAATCCTTCAGCAACAGGACGTGTCTCTTTGTGGGGAATTGAGTTATCTCCCATGGACATCACGTACGAAAAAAAGGAAGGCGATCAAGTCGCAAGTTTTGCCAGATTTTACGGCAGAGTGGCTGGAGCTGCAGAGCACAGGACCACCAGACTTATCCAGTGTTTGGACAATGTACTTCGACGGTTCTAAAAGAGTTCAAGGCGCAGGCGCAGGAGTGGTCTTGATATCGCCTCATGGCGACAAATTGAAGTATGTCTTGAGAATGAGCTTTCCACAGGCCTCCAATAACGAAGCAGAGTACGAGGCTTTGTTGCACGGAATGAAGATGGCTAAAGCATGTGGAGCAACTCGCCTAAAAATATTTGGAGATTCCAACCTTGTTGTCCAGCAAGTTATGAACAGATGTGACACAATCAATGACAACATGATGGCCTACAAAAATTTGTACCATTATCTAGAAGGAACGTTCGATGGATGCGAAGTCTCGCACATAAGCAGGAACAGCAATGAAGAAGCCGACAATTTAGCAAATATTGGGTCACAATGTTTACCTGTGCCATCCGGAGTATTTTGGGAGGAAATGGTGGAAAGATCAATAAAAAGTGAAAAAAGTTCGACTACTACAGCAGGCTCGGGGGCTACATCAGAACCAGAGGAGGTCATGATGATAGAAGAAACATGGATGCAGCCATATCTTGCATACATGATAAATAAAAAATTACCAGAAGATGCAGTGGAAGCCAAGAGGATAACTCAAAGATCGAAAGTGTTTGTCGTGTTGCAGGGGAAATTATACAAGAAAAGTATTTCCGGCGTTTTGCAGCGTTGTGTAACGCCCCAGGAAGGACAGACAATATTAAAAGACATACACGGCGGAGTATGTGGCCATCATGCTAGCAGCAAAGCAATAGCGGCAAAAGCTTTCCGAGCAGGATTCTATTGGCTAACAGCCATCGAGGACGCAAAAGATATAGTTCGAAAGTGTAAAGCATGTCAAAGGTTTGCATCTAGACCGCATGCACCAGCAGCGGAGCTACAAAAATACCATTATCTTGGCCTTTCGCACAATGGGGCCTAGATATGGTGGGAAAGTTGCACAAATCCTGGCCAGGAGGGCATGTCTACATGCTAGTGGCAGTCGATAAATTCACCAAATGGGTGGAAGCGGCCCCGGTGACAACTCAAGATTCTACAGCAGCAATCAGCTTCATCAAGTCAATAGTTTTCTGTTTTGGTGTACCATATAGCATCATCACAGATAATGGGACAAATTTCACTTCAAAGGAATTCAAGAGTTACTGCGAAGGATTAGGGATCAAGCTAAAATTCGCATCTGTGGCGAACCCGAAGACAAACGGATAAGTCGAAAAAGCCAATGGCCTGATATGTAGTGGGATAAAAAAGAGGCTCTTAGCACCTCTCGAGAAAGCCAAGAGCGCTTGGGTAGAAGAATTGCCCTCCGTTCTTTAGTGTCTAAGAACTACGCCTAATGCAGCAACTCAAGAAACTCCTTTCTTCCTGGTCCATGGCGCAGAAGCCGTGCTTCCAGTCGAGGTTACACACGAGGCTCCAAGAGTGACAGCATATGACGAGACAACATCAACAGAAGCATTGCAAGATGATGTCGATGCACTAGATAAAGCAAGAGATAAAGCATTAGAAAGGGCTACGCAGTATCAACAGAGCCTACGAAACTACCATAGTAGTCGAGTTTGTCCACGATCCTTCGTGGTGGGAGACCTAGTTTTGCGACTCAGGCAAGACAGCCACGGCAAATTGGAGTCCCCTTGGGTGGGACCCTACATTGTCACAGAAGTAATACCAGGGGGAGCATATCGGCTACAAGACAAGAAGACAGGAAAAGACGAGAGCAATCCGTGGAACGCAGAGCAGCTACGACGTTTTTACGCGTAAAACAACTCTGTTGATATCATTAAATTCGAGTTACCCTTCTGAACCCAGAACATGAGGCCATAGGACGGGTTCTTTGGGTTGAACTCGACAAAGTTGTACAAATATCTCTACTTCTCCGCTCGGGGGCTTCAACCCTCGGGTCGTACGAAAGGAATTTTTATTGCGATTTGAAAGTATTTTTCACTATAAGGTTGTATAGACAACCCGATAAAAACTCTTCATACCAATTGGTTCGCAAAGAACCCGATATATCTCAAGCGTACCTCAGAACAATGACTTGTTTTCATGGTACTAGTAAAGACATCAAAGCAAAGTGAAAATATTCGTTACAGATAACATGGCAAACAATGCCATTATTACACAAGATTACATAAAAGATAGACCCTAATGGAAGTGGACTTCAGCCTCATATTTCTTCTGGCAGAGGGTGCCGTCGTAGATCTTCACGTCGAACTTCGACGTGCCGATGTGGAAGTCGAAGGCCATGAAGAAGCCTTGGTGGATGTCGTGGTCTTCTGCAAACTGCGACCAGCCACCCTTAAAGTACTGCTCGCCGTCACCATCATACCACACCTCCACCTCGTATGGGATACCACTGCCAGACTGTTCGCGGAGAACCGCCTCTCGCAGTTCGCGCCCATCCATAAACTTGGTGAAATTCAGTGGCAGGCGCTGAATCTCGCGGCACTGCGCCATGGCAATGCAGAGGAAAGAAAAGATTCGGGGAGGCGCAGCAGGAGCAGCGGAAGTAGCAGGAGGAGGAGCGAGTGGACCTGGAGCAGCGCCAGTCACCTTGGGCTTGTTCTTACTACCAGGTGGGCGGCCGGGGCGACGCTTAGCTGGAGTGGCTGATGATGATCCTGCTGCGGCCGGAGTGGTGTTGTTCTTGTTTTTGCTTCCACGAGGGCGACCTCGGCCTCGGGGCGCCACCGGAGAGCCAAGGTTCAGACGGGAGCCATCTGCATCAGCCATGTGGACAAAGGAAAAAGGAAAACCCTAGATGGAGGGAGAAGATGATGCGGCGGAGGAGGAATCTGATTAGGGTTTTTACCCTTGCTAGAGGGTGCTTTATTTATAAGCACGTATTATCGGGCCCCCGTGCTAAAGCAAGGTCCGTCAAAATATTTTACAACAGGAGTTAAATTCTGCACACAGCAGACGACAATACCAAAGAGAAAAAAAAGAGAGAAACATGAAGAGAAGATTGTGGTTGCACGATATGAAAACCTCGACTTGGACTCGGGGGCTTGCAAATAGTGGACCTTAACAGAAGGAAGAAGAAATGGACTTTGAGCCTATGCTTGACTACAAGTATCCAAACATAGCCTCGGGGGCTACTCCCATCGGGAGCGCTGAGCGCGCACCCGATAGAAGATGAGATAATTAATAATGGAGATGAAGACGGGTTAGTATACAAACTTCGACAACATAGTTGACAAAAATCCAAAGAGATTACTCCCATCGGGAGCGAAGAAGATTAATTTGAAAAACCGAAATACATTGATTTTATCAGTCAAAAAACTTGGCTGCGACATAAGATTCTCGAGTTGCGTTATCGCAACGAAACTCGAATGCCGTGATTTATCACGAAGGTAAGACCCCAGGATCCGTCCTGTGTGGCCTGGTATACGCACATGGATGCGCTCTGCTGGTATGTATCCGTGTCTACGACGCAAAGAAAATCCTGGTGGACGCACTGGGTACCCTGAGATTTACTGGGATTCATTCTTTGTAAGTCCTAAATGCGGCAAAAGAGTGGGTTTGACCGGTATCCCGAATTCAAGTCCAAGGGGATTGAATTTGAAGTAGGTGACAAGTATCAAAACCGGCAGTTAACTGACCTCTTGATCCGTCAGAGTTGTCAGGCTTGTTCATCAAAACCCCTTGCGAGCAAATTATCATGAATATAAGTCGAAAGACCAAGTCGAAGATTTGAAGATAAGAAGAAGTCAAAGAATTGATCGAGTCGAAGATTTGAAGATTAGAGATTCAACCCAAATCTGCAATTTTGGTAGAATCTCAGGGGCTACTGACAAGGGTATAGTTAATAGAGCCCGAATGTTGAAGTACCCCTGAGGCCCGTTAAGCTAGGCCCAATTGTAATGATAGTCGAATACGAGTCTTTACCGTATGTCGATATTGTAATCTGTATTGGACCCTACCCGATCCTCGAGACCTGGCCACCTATATATAGGGGCCAGGAGGGGACGGTGTAGGCCAGATTGAAAGCAAGCCAGGTTGAACACCCAAGTTTACTTTCGACACACACCTATTTCGACTAACTTTACCTTCGAGTTCATCCGACGCCCTATCTCCCCGATCCTAAGTCCTTCATCTAGGACATTTGTTGAGTTAACCCTCGTCAGTACCCTTCGTCGTCATCGTGTCCCTGGTTTTGCTTGTCTTGTCCTTGAGGAGCTCCGTTATTTCCTTGCTGATTTGTCAGAGGATTGTTGCTTCCTTCAAATCCTTGTCGCCTTGCTTTGGTTTGCTTGTTTAGTGCTGCCTCTTGTAGTTTTAAGAATGTTGTGCAATCTTTCATTGCGTGCCTTGATACTCGCTTCCCATCGACGAACGCTGAGTGTATATGACAGGGTCCGTTGAGCATGTCTTCTGGCGACGGGTTATACTCCCTGGGTTCTCTCATGGGAAACTTTTTATAGTCCTCTTTCCCATAGCTTTGATATCCCGAGCTTCTGCGATCACTTCCTTGATAACTGTTGTCTTTGTATCCTGCGGCGACTTGGCTATGGGAGCCGTAGTTGTCGTAATTTCGGGACCGTCTCCTTTGACTCCCATATCTATTTCTTCTATCGTCCTCTGGGGATCGCGTCCGCTTGTTGTTGCATGCGTCTTCTCCATCTGCAAATCTGTTTGCTACGTCCATGAGGTCTGACACTATTTTTGGCTTGATTCTGCCGATCTCTTCGACTAGGTCTCTTCGCCTTAATCCAATGATGAATGCATGTATTGCTCTTTCGTCTGAAACTTCGACTGCTGAATTTTTGATAAGACTCCATCTTTGGATGTATGCCCGCAGTGTTTTGTCGCGTTGTTGCACACACGCTTTGACTTCTTCTATTGATGCTGGCCGCTTGTATGTCAACCTGAAGTTGCTTGTAAATTGCTTTGTGAGGTCTTCCCAGCTTCCAATAGTTTCCTTCTCTAGTTTGCTCAACCATGACCTTGCTGCACCGGTGAGGTGTAGTTGCAGACTTTGCATTGCTGTTTCTTTGGTTCCTCCCAATATTTGTACTGCTTGTAGATAATCTGAGAGCCATGATTGTGGTTCCTGTGATCCGTCATACTTTTGCTGATCATGAGGTAACTTGAATCCCTTGGGAACTGGAGTGGTGCGAACCCTGCGGGTAAAGCACGATGCCCCCATCTCTTTTTCGTCGTCTTCATAGTCGCGTTTTTCATTTGGGGATCGGGATCTTTGGGTTCCTCCGTGTTGTTTTGGTGATGGCGATCGAGATCTTTGATTGCTGCTTCTGCGCCGAGGACTATTGTGACGGCGAGGCGATCTTGGCTTATGCGTTTCCTTATGGTGGTGTGCTTCCTCTCCTTTTGCTGATAGCTTGTGGCCCACCATGTTTAGTCCGTTCAATGCTGCTCTGTGCATATGTTCTCTAGGATCCCCCGGGCTTGGTCGAGTTGTGAGCAGATAAGCTTGAGCTGCCACTAATGCTGCTTCAGGAGTTTTTGGTATGATGTTTCCTTGTTCGTCGACCGATAAGAAGGACGAGTCGAGGTTTTTGGAAATGCTTTGCCTATCGGAGTACTCGAGGTTATCGTACCTTGAACCATGTCGACGATTTTTCCTTGCGTTAATATATGATGCGTCGCTTCGCGCTTTACGAGCAGCGTTGCTAGCTGCAATGGCTGAGTCTTTTCTTCTCTGTATCTCTATTTTCTCCTTTGCTAATTGCTTTGCCTACTGCCTTAGGGCATAATGATACCCCAAAAGCATGTCTTTGCTGGAATTTGATGGTATTGGAGTGCCGTGTTCTACGGCTTCTCTTATTATCCTCCACTCGTCGACTGATAGTTGAATTTTTTCCCTGGTTGTGAGGGATTCTGCTGTTTGCCCTTCTGCTAGGTGATTTGCTCCTCTGTCGATATTTGCTGGGTTTAGCACTGGATTTTTGTTTTCGTCAAATTCTTCTGAGTTGTCTCCCACAATGGCGAGCACCTGGCATTGTTTGCCGATGTTACTATTGAAGCTTGAGAAGATCGAGTCACCATCTTCAGAAAGCTCTAACCCTGTCTTCCATGTGTCTGTTGATTTGTCTGAGATATCGTCAAGGCAGATCATGAGATCGTCGAGTTGGACCCCTGCGTCGAGCTTTTCCCTTGCTTTGTTGTCTTCTGCAATTTTTCCTTTTTGCACTTCTTCTAAGCTGACCGGTGAGTTTACCTCGCTGGAAGAGCCGTCCGAATATTCCATCATTGCTACTGTTTTGGGCTCACTTGCCGACGGATCATGTTTTGTCGGATCTAAAAGGCGAGATGAACCCGATGGCCTGATGAGGATGCTTAAACTCCCGATTGTCAACTCCATCTCTTCATTTCCGTCAACTTTTGTACTGCTGTTGGCTAAAAGCGAAAAAGCCGTCGAATTCATGATTCCAATGCCCAAGCTCCCCACGGCCGGCTCCAATTGATGAGGGTCAACTCGACAAATGTCCTAGATGAAGGACTTAGGATCGGGGGAATAGGGCGTCAGATGAATTCGAAGGTAAAGGTTAGTCGAAATAAGTGTATATCGAAAGTAAACTTGGGTGTTCAACCTGGCTTGCTTTCAATCTGCCCTACATCGTCCCCTCCTGGCCCCTATATATAGGTGGCCAGGTCTCGAGGATTAGGTAGGGTCCGATACATATTACAATATCGACATACGGTAAGAACTCGTATCTCGACTATCATTACAATTGGGCCTAGCTTAACGGGCCTCAGGGGTACTCAACTAACGGGCTCTATTAGCTATACCCTTGTCACCCAGCATGTTGTTATTTATCTTATGGAGAGACACCACTAGTGAACTGTGAACCACGGTCCAATTTCCTTTACATTGCAATACCGTTTTACTTTTACTCGCACTGTTTACTTTCTTGCATATTATTACCCTTTTACCACTCGATACGCTCAATCCTTTGTTACAGCAAACCGGTGAGATTCACAACCTCATCGTAAGTTGGGAGCAAAGTTCTTGGTTGTGTTATGTGTAGGTTTCACGTTGCTGCTAGGTAAAGACGCACCAGCAATATTTCTGGCACCATTGTCCGGAGTGTCGCGAAGCTAGCAAGCATCACCTTCTGAAGTTTGACTTTCTCCTACTGGTTCGATAAACCTTGGTTTCACAACCGAGGGAAGACTTGCTGTTGTGCTCATCATACCTTCCTCTTGGGGTTCCCGACGGGCTGTTACTTACAAGCCATCAAGCAACTTTTCTGGCGCCATTGCCGGGGAGGAAGAAGACTTCTGCAAGGGGAGTCTCTCACGCACAATCTTTTACTTTGTTTTTGTTTTGCTTTATTTTATTTTTGCTTGCATCGTTTTATCAAAAATACAAAAAAAAATAGTTCCTTTGATAGTTTACATTCCATTACTTTTACCTTTAGTTCATCATGTTGTTCCCTAAGTATGCTTTGGAGGACCTCTCAGTAGGTAGTGGTTCTATTATTGGGAAAGGTAACATTGAGGAGTTCTTTAATCATATTAGTATGCATAAAGATGTTGAGGATAGATCTTTGGCTGAGCTTGCTCCTAGTTATGAAGTTGCTGCTGCTTATTTAGTTCATATGTTGGAGGCTAGGTTTGTTAACCTTAATCCTTTTATGCAACAAATGTTTCTTAAGCTTCATGATATCGAAGACTCCGAAAAGAAATACTTTATTTTGGAGACTTTGCGCAGGGAATTTAGAGATGTTATTGAAGCTAGGAAAGTTTTTGAGTGTTTTAATATGCTTGGCTCGCCTGTTAATGTTGTTGGTACAACCAAAGAAGATATCAAAGTACCAATTCCTTTGCAAACTTCTAGGATTGCATGAAGCTTTGGAAAAGAATTTTGATTGGATTTGTCCTGAAAATCTTTTTGATGAAAGTAGTGAACCAAATAGTGTTCATAAGGGATCTTCAAAAACTCATTTGGATACAATTCAATTCATTGTTGAAAAGACTTATGCAATTGATCTTAATGCCTCATTTGATAATACTTGATTTGCACATTTCTGCGCATAGCTCAAAGGCGTTAAAGAAAAGCACTCTTGGGAGATAACCCAATGTTTTCTTTTCAGTACTTTTTCTTTTATTTGAGTCTTAGAAGTTATTACTACTGTAATGACCTCTCCTTATCATTTTTATTTCGTTTTTGTGCCAAGAAGAACCTCTAATTTGAGGGACGTAAGATTTGGGGAAGTTGCTGTCCTGAAACAGATTTCTGCGCTGCACGTAAACATTCGTGAAAAATCTCAGAATATCTTTTTGATCTGAAATTTCTTGAGCATATGCCCCAGGTTATATCCAAACTTTCATTAGTTTTGCACTTTTCGATTTGAGCAACAGAAGGTCCTTGAAAAAATCGACCTTTGTCAGATGTTCTATTTTGACAGATTTCTGCCACTATTTGTGTTTGCCTCTCGATCGCTTTCTTTTTGAGTTCTTTTGATCACGGAACTTTTGAGAAAGTTGCTACAGTAGTATATGCTTTATATGTGGTGTTTTTGAGTTTGAAACTGAACCAAAAAGGGTTGATTTACTATCATGTTTATGCTAACGTTGCTAATAGAATTGTGTGAAGTTTTGTATGAAGGAAGTTTTCAAGTGTAGGGATTGGAGAGTGATGAGATGAGATGAAGTATGGACAAAAGCTCAAGCTTGGGGATGCCCATGTCACCCCAAGAAATATCCAAGAGGTACAAGCGTCAAAGCTTGGGGATGCCCCCGAGGCACCCCTTCTTCATCGGCAAAAATCAGGTCACCTTTCAACACACTATATTTTTATTGCTTCATATTCTATGAGTTTTTCTTGGAGCGTCTTTACTTTTTCTTTCAGTTTTCTTTTGTTTTGTTTGCTGCAATAAATGGTTGGACCCCAACAAATTTCTTTTGGAGGAGATTTACTTCGTTTTTCATTGCCAAGAACACTCCAGTTTTCACTCTTATCGTTCAACGAGTGTTCTCTTTTTCTAGAACTGCGTTTAGCTTTTGTTTTTCGCCTTGATTTTTGTTCATATCTTGTTTTATCTTTGCATCAAGGTGTATTTAGACCTCTGGTCTATGTTGGTTTTCATCAAAAGAGTTGTTTCAAAAAGGTTTGAATGGTGTTGGAAAAGAGAAAAAGTTTCATGCAAAATAGTGGTATAAAAAGGAGCTTGTTTAGACTGCGGCTTAGACTTTTTCATGCCATGCTTGATGTCATTTTTATAGTATGCTTAGTAGTTTTTGCTGTAGCATGACTTGTCTCAAATGACTGAGATTGCTTAATGAGCCTTTGAAAAAATCATACGTTGTTTTTATTATATGGAAGCATTTTTTGGTTTTCTCCTTGATGCTTTATTTTGAGTTGACTTGGCACATGCTTACAACATGTTTGACTCTTACAAAGTCGCCATAAGCCTCTATGATCATTTGGTTTTTAACTTGTGATGCCATTTTATGCTTCTTTTAATGATGTTTTGTCGCTATGCATGATTATGGCCGTTATTGCTCTCTTAGTTGGTCGCTCCCAGTCTTTTGCTAGCCCTCATTTTGTACTGAGTATGAGCTCTACTCGTGCATCCAACTCCCAAAAACCATGTTATTCCAATGGGTCCACTATAAATTCCTATGCATGGTATTTGCAAGCCATTCCAAGTAAATTTTTATGTGCTACCTTTCAAAAAACCATCAAAATACTTCTCATTTTGTGACACTGTTTTTAGCTCATGGGGACGTAGTGGTCGGATTTGCTATCTTCTATATTATTTTATTCCAAAAAAGAAAAGAGAAAAGAGAAAAAAAGAAAAGAAAAAAGGCACTCCTCCATGGTATGTGAATGTTGGTGGGCACCCGATGGAATCGGTTAGCCATGGTTTGTGAAAGGAAAAAGGTGGGGAGGAGTGCCAAGCTTTATAAAAGAGCACCAAAGTGCCAATCTCTCTCTCAAAAACTTGCTCATTTTTTATGGAAGATAGTAAGAACCCCATTGCTAGTCGTTGACAAAGACAACCACCTCTCAAAACCAATTTTTTATCTCTCTGTTTTACAAATGAAAAGTTGTAGCACATGTTTAATCACTGCTTTCCTCTGCGAAGGGCCTTTCTTTTACTTTTATATTGACTCTCCACCTTCTACCTTTATGCACCATCTAAGAGAGCATAGTTGCCATTCTGAGCTTAATGTGCACAGTCCCAAAGTTTATCATTGATTGATTCATGATTACGGTTTTGCTTGTTTTTAAATTATTTGTATCTAGCCGCCCTTTTAAACTTGAAGGTGTCCTATGCATTTATGTTTTGCTATTCCATGAAGGACAAGCTGAAAACCACTTGTTATGTTTTTCCATATGATTTGAACACATGTTTGACTTTTATTGTTTCATTATTCATGATCTTTCGTTTGTGTTTCTTTTCATGTTATAACATGGTTGCTAAGTTTTTATTGTTAAGATTATGTCTCTTATGCCCATGTTTTAAGTTCTTTGATCCCAGCACTCAATGCTTTCAATAGATGATCAAGATTGTGATGGTGCATGTCACCTCAAAAATTATTCTTTTGTTATCACTTACCTACTCAAGGACGAGCAGGAGTTAAGCTTGGGGATGCTTGATACATCTCAAACGTATCTATAATTTTTGATGCTCCATGCTTGTTTATACACCATTTGCTTTGTGGTTTGTTACACTTCGTGGCGTTTTTATGCATTTTCTGGAACTAACCTATTAACAAGATGCCACAGTGTCAGTTCCCTTTTTTCTGCTATTTTTGTGTTTCAGAAAAGTTACACAGGAAATATTCTCGAAATTGGACGAAACAAAAGCCGAACCTCCTATTTTTACCGAAGCTTCAGGAGGACCGAAGATGCGACGGAGGGGGGCCAGGGACCAGGCTCACCATAAGGTGGTGCGGCCCAGCCCCTGGCCGCGCCACCACATGGTGAGGCCGGCTGGCCCACCTTCTGACGCTACCCTTTCGCCTATAAAATCCCCTCGATGGGAAAAACCTAAAGGATGGATCGCTTTTCCGTGAAACATACTGCAAGCCGCCGCCGTTGTCGAAGCAGATCGAGAGGATCCAGGAGCTCTTCCTGGCACCCTGCCGGAGGCCTTCTCCACCACCATGGTCGCCTCCGGAGTGATGTGTGATACGTCTCAAACGTATCTATAATTTTTGATGCTCCATGCTTGTTTTTACACCATTTGCTTAGTGTTTCATTATACTTCGTGGCACTTTTATGCATTTTCTGGAACTAACCTATTAACAAGTTGCCACAGTGCCAATTCCCTGTTTTCTGCTGTTTTTGTGTTTCAGAAAAGTTACACAGGAAATATTCTCAGAATTGGACGAAATCAAAGCCAGTCGCCCAGAATTTCACCGAAGCTTCCAGAGAACCGAAGAGGAGACGGAGTGGGGCCATGAGGGCCCCACACAACAGGGCGGCACAGCCCAGGCCCTGGCCGCGCCCCCTATGTGTGAGGTCACCTCGGTCCACTCCTGACGATGCCCCTTTGCCTATAAAGACCCCCGACGGGAAAAACCTAAACACCCGATCACTTTTCCAGAACACATCGCGATCCGCCGCCGCCGTCGACCCGAAGATCGGGAGGGTCCAGAAGCTCTTCCCGGCACCCTGCCGGAGAGGGGAATCGCCACCAGAGGTCTTCTTCATCGCCATGCTTGCCTCCGAAGTGATGAGTGAGTAGTCTACCTTGGACTATGGGTCCATAGCAGTAGCTAGATGGTTGTCTTCTCCACCATGTGCTTCATGTTTAGATCTCATGAGCTGCCTTACATGATTGAGATCACCGTTATGTAATTCTACAAGTTGTGTTTGTTGGGATCCGATGAATATTGGTGTTATGATTGAGTTGAAGTACTAAATTTTATCTTTTGTTATTTCTATGTTGTTTATGATCTTGCATGCTCTCCGTTGTTAGTAGCTATCTTGGCCGAGTAGTTGCTAGTGACTCCAAGAGGGGGTATTTATGCTCGATAGTGGGTTCATGCCTCTATTTAATCTGGGGGAGTGACAGAAACCTCTAAGGTTATAGATGTGCTGTTGCTACTAGGGGGAAAACAACATTCATATGCTCGAGGGCATATGCTTTGTTTACCTTACACACTTTGCTTAATGCAATTATCTGTTGTTCGCAACTTAATACTTGTGGAGTTCTCGGATTGATTCGCCACAAGTGGATTATTAGTCATAGATGCAGTTGGATGGCGGTCTATGTATCTTGTTGTAATGCCCAGAGTAAATCTCATAGTGATCCTCTCGACATATGCACGTTGTCTTTATTCTATCAATTGCCCAACTGTAATTTGTTTACCCAGCATGTATTATTTTATCTTATGGAGAGACACCACTAGTGAACTGTGGACCCCAGTCATATTTCCTTTATATTGCTATCACCTGTTTACTTTACTCGCACTATTTACTTTACTCACATACTATTATCACTTTCCACTCGATACGCTCATACCCTTTGTTTCAAGCAAACCAGTGAGATTGACAACCTCATCGTATGTTGGGAACAAAGTATTTGGTTGTGTTGTGTGCAGGTTCCACATTGCCGCTCGCAAAGCAAAGCTCGGACGAGGCGCCCTATAAATTGTCCGGAGCTGTCGCAAGCTAGTGGACATCACCTTCAGTCGTTTGGCTTTCTCCTACTGGATTGACTACCTTGATTTCTTACTGAGGGAAAAACTTGCTGCTATATTCATCACACCTTGCTCTTGGGGTTTTCCAACTGGCCGGTCATTTACTAAACACAATCAAGCTTTCTCACATCATTATCACCGTGCCATCAACAAGTTTTTCTGGCGCCGTTGCCGGGAAGGAAGAAGACTTCTGCAATGGGAGTTTTCGCACGTATATCCTTTACTTTGTTTTAAGTTTTGCTTTACTTTATTTTTACTTGCATCGTTTTATCAAAAACTCAAAAAAATTAGTATCCTTGATAGTTATTATTTCTTTACTCTAGTTCATTATGTTGTTCCCTGAGTACGTTTTGGAGGGCCTCTCAGTAGGTAGTGGTTCAATTATTGGAAAAAGTAACATTGAGGAGTTCTTTAATCATATTAGTATGCATAAAGAAGTTGAGGAAAAGTCTTTGGTTGAGCTTGCTCTGAGTATTGAAGTTACTTCTGCTTATTTAATTCACATGTTGGAAGCTAGGTTTGCAAGCGTTAATCCTTTTATGCAACACATGTTCCTTAAGCTTCATGAAATTGAGGATCCTGAAAAGAAAGCTTTTATCTTGGAAACTTTGCGCTTAGAATTTAGAGATGTTGCCATTGAAGCTAGGAAACTTCTTAAGCACTTTAATAAGCTGGGTTCACCTATAAAGGTTATTAGTACAAATAATAAGGGAACCGAGATACCTATACCTAGCAAACTCTTGGGATTGTATGAAGCTTTTGAAAATAATTTTGATTGGATCTGTCCCAAAAATCTTTTTAGTGATTTGAGTGAACCAAAGCGTGATCACAAAGGGTCTTCAAAAACTTATGTGGATGAAATAGAATGCCTTATTGAGAAGACCTCTTCAATGGATCTTAATGCCTCTCTTGATGTTACTTGATTCGCACTTTCTGCGCCTAGCTCAAAGGCGTTAAAGAAAAGCACTCTTGGGAGATACCCCAATGTTTTTACATTCAGTTCTTTTTCTTTTATTTGAGTCTTGGAAGTTATTACTACTGTAATGACCTCTCCTTATCCTTTTTATTTCGTTTTTGTGCCAAGAGAAGCCACTAATTTGAGCGAGGTAAGATTTGGGGATGTTGCTGTCCTGAAACTATTTTCGGTGCTGCACCATAAACATTCATGAAAATTCTCTGTATATCTTTTGGACCTCCGATTTCTTGTGAATATGCCCCAGGTTATATCCAAACTTTCATTAGTTGAACACTTTTTGATTTGAGCAACAGAAAACCCCTAAAAAATTCGACCTTTGTCAGTTGTTCTGTTTTGACAGATTTCTGCCAATATTTGTGTTTGTCGCTTTATCGCTTTCTTTTTTAGTTCTTTTGATCACGGAACTTTTGGGGAAGTTGCTACAGTAGTATATGCTTTATATGTGGTGGTTTTAGGTTGAAACCTAAAGCAAAAAAGGGTTGATTCAATGTTATGCTTACACTAATGTTGCTAATAGATTTGTGTTTAGTTTTGTATGAAGGAAGTTTTCAAGTGTAGGGATCGGAGAGTGATGAGATGAGTTGAAGAATGGACAAAAGCTCAAGCTTGGGGATGCCCATGCATCACCCTAGGAAATATCCAAGAAGTACAAGCGTCAAAGCTTGGGATGCCCCCGAGGCACTCCTTCTTCATCGGCAAAAATCAGGTCTCCTTTCAAGATACTATATTTTTATTGCTTCATGCATTATGCGTTTTTCTTGGAGCGTCAGTTGTTTTAGTTTTCAGTTTAGTTTAGTTTTGTTTGCTGCAATAAATGGTTGGACCCCAATAAATTCCTTTTGGAGAAGTTGCCTTGCTTTTCATTTGCCAAGAGCACTCCGTTTTTCACTCTATTCGTTTCAACGAGTGTTCTTCTTTTTCTAGAACTATGTTTAGTTTTTGATTTTCGCCTTGATTTGTGTTCAGATCTTGTTATATCTTTTCATCAAGGTATATTTTTTGCCTCTGGTCCTTATTGGTTTTCATCAAAAGAGGTGTTTATAAAAAGTTTGAATGGTGTTGGAAAAGAGAAAAAGCTTTATGCAAAAAAGTGGTACAAGAAGGAGCTTGTGTAGACTGTGGCCTAGGCTTTTTCATGTCGTGCTTGATGTCTTCTTGATAGTATGCTTAGTGGTTTTGCTGTAGTATGACTTGTCTCAAATAACTGAGATTGCTTAATGAGCCTTTGAAAAAATCATGCGTTGTTTTTATCGTTTGGAAGCATTATTTTGGTTTTCTCCTTAATGCTTTATTTGGGTTGACTTGGCGCATGCTCACACATGTTAGACTCATACAAAGTCGCCAATAGCCTCTATGATCATTTAGTTTTTGACTTTTGATGCCATCTTATGCTTCTTTTAATGTCGCTTTGTCGCTATGCATGATTATGGCCGTTATTGCTCTCTTAGTTGGTCGCTCCCAGTCTTTTGCTAGCCCTCGTTTTGTACTGAGTATGAGCTCTACTCGTGCATCCAACTCCTAAAAACCAAGTTTGCCATTGTGTCCACTATAAATTTCTATGCATGGTATTTGTAAGCCATTCTAAGTAAATTTTTATGTGCTACCTTTCAAAAACCTTCAAAACACTTCTCGTTTTGTGACACTGTTTTCAGCTCATGGGGACGTAGTGGTCGGATTTTCTATCTTCCATATTGCTTATTCCAAAAAGAAAAAAAAAGAAAAAAGAAAGAAAGAAAAAAGGCACTCCTCCATGGTATGTGAATGTTGGTGGGCACCCGATGGAATCGGTTAGCCATGGTTTGAGAAAGAAAAAAAGGTGGGGAGGAGTGCCAAGCTTTATAAAAGAGCACAAAAGTGCCAATCTCTCTCTCAAAAACTTGCTGCATTTTTGTATGGAAGATAGTAAGAACCCCATTACTAGTCGTTGACAAAAGCAACCACCTCTCAAAACTCAAGTTTTATCTCCCTGTTTTACAAATGAAAAGCTCTAGCACATGTTTAATCACTGCTTCCCTCCACGAAGGGCCCTTCTTTTACTTTTATGTTGAGTCACCACCTTCTATCTTTATGCACCATTAAGAGAGCATAGTTGTCATTCTGAGTATAATGTGCATTGTCCCTAAGTTTTCATTGATTGATTCATATTGTTGGTTTCACTTATTCTTAAATTATTTGTATCTAGTCGCCCTCTTAAACTTAAAGGTGTCCTATGCATTTATGTTTTGCTCTCTATAAAGGACAAGCTGAAAACCATTTGTATGTTTTTCCTTATGATTTGAACACACGTTTGACTTTCATTGTTTCATTTTCATGATCTTTTGTTTGTGTTCATTTTCATGTTATAACATGGTTGCTAAGTTTCTTCTATCAAGATCATATCTTTCATGCCCATATTTTAAGTTCTTTTGATCCCAGCTCACAACGCTTACATATATGGTCAAGATTGTGTAGGTGCATGTCACCTCAAAAATTATTTCTTTTGTTATCACTTACCTACTCGAGGACGAGCAGGAGTTAAGCTTGGGGATGCCGATATGTCTCAAACGTATCTATAATTTTTGATGCTCCATGCTTGTTTTTACACCATTTGCTTAGTGTTTCGTTACACTTCGTGGCACTTTTATGCATTTTCCGGAACTAACCTATTAACAAGTCGCCACAGTGCCAGTTCCCTATTTTCTGCTGTTTTTGTGTTTCAGAAAAGTTACATAGGAAATATTCTCGAAATTGGACGAAACCAAAGCCAGTCGCCCAGAATTTCACCGAAGCTTCTAGAGAACCGAAGAGGAGACGGAGTGGGGCCACGAGGGCCCCACACAATAGGGCGGCGCGGCCTAGGCCCTGGCCACGCCCCCTATGTGTGAGGTCGCCTCAGTCCATTCCTGATGATGCCCCTTCGCCTATAAAGACCCCCCGACGGGAAAAAACTAAACACCCGATCACTTTTCCAGAACACATCGCGATCTGCCGCCGTCGTCGACCCGAAGATCGGGAGGGTCCAGAAGCTCTTCCTGGCACCCTACCGGAGAGGGGAATCGCCACCGGAGGTCTTCTTCATCGCCATGCTTTCCTCCGGAGCGATGAGTGAGTACTCTACCTTGGACTATGGGTCCATAGCAGTAGCTAGATGGTTGTCTTCTCCACCATGTGCTTCATGTTTAGATCTCATGAGCTGCCTTACATGATTAAGATCACCGTTTTGTAATTCTACATGTTGTGTTTGTTGGGATCCGATAAATATTGATGTTATGATTGAGTTGAAGTACTGAATTTTATCTTTTGTTATCTCTATGTTGTTTATGATCTTGCATGCTCTCCGTTGTTAGTAGCTATCTTGGCCGAGTAGTTGCTAGTGACTCCAAGAGGGGGTATTTATGCTCGACAGTGGGTTCATGCCTCTATTTAATCTAGGGGAGTGACAGAAACCTCTAAGGTTGTAGATGTGCTGTTGCTACTAGGGGGAAAACAACATTCATATGCTCGAGGGCATATGCTTTGTTTATATTACACACTTTGCTTAATGCAATTATCTGTTGTTCGCAACTTAATACTTGTGGAGTTCTCGGATTGATTCACCATAAGTGGATTATTAGTCATAGATGCAGTTGGATGGCGGTCTATGTATCTTGTTGTAATGTCCAGAGTAAATCTCATAATGATCCTCTTGACATATGCACGTTGTCTTTATTCTATCAATTTTCCAACTGTAATTTGTTTACCCAGCATATATTATTTTATCTTATGGAGAGACACCACTAGTGAACTATGGACCCCGGTCCTATTTCCTTTATATTGCTATCACCTGTTTACTTTACGCGCACTGTTTACTTTACTCGCATACTATTATCACTTTCCACTCGATACGCTCATACCCTTTGTTTCAAGCAAACCGGTGAGATTGACAACCTCATCGTAAGTTGGGAACAAAGTATTTGGTTATGTTGTGTGCAGGTTCCACGTTGCCGCTCGCAAAGCAAAGCTCGGACGAGGCGCCCTATAAATTGTCCGGAGCTATCGCAAGCTAGTGGGCATCACCTTCAGTCGTTTGGCTTTCTCCTACTGGATTGACTACCTTGGTTTCTTACTGAGGGAAAAACTTGCTGCTATATTCATCACACCTTGCTCTTGGAGTTTTCCAACTGGCCGGTCATTTACTACACATAATCAAGCTTTCTCACATCATTATCACCGCGCCATCAATGTGTGGTCTACCTTGGACTACGGGTCCATAGCATTAGCTAGATGGTTGTCTTCTCCGCCATGTGCTTCATGTTTAAATCTTGTGAGCTTCCCTACATGATCAAGATCAGCTTTATGTAATTCTATATGTTGTGTTTGTTGGGATCCGATGAGTATTGGTACTATGTCAAGTTGATGTGCTGAATTATATATCTTTATGTTATCTCTATGTTGTTTATGATCTTGCATGCTCTCCATTGCTAGTAGATATCTTGGCCGAGTAGATGCTAGTGACTCCAAGAGGGAGTATTTATGCTCGATAGTTGGGTTCATACCTCTAGTAATCTGGGAGAGTGACAGAAACCTCTAAGTTTGTAGATGTGTTGTTGCCACTAGGGAGAAAATAATATTCTTGTGTCCAAGGACATTTGCTTTGTTTACTTTACGCACTTTGCTTAATGCAGTTATCCGTTGTTCGCAACTTAATACCCAATGTTTGCTTGGACGACATTCAGAGGGTGGATTATTAGTCATAGATGCAGTTGGATTACGGTCTATATATTTTGTCGTAATGTCCAGAGTGAATCTCATAGTGATCCTCATGACATATGTACGCTATCTTTATTCTATCAATTGCCCAACTGTAATTTGTTTACCCAGCATGTTGTTATTTATCTTATGGAGAGACACCACTAGTGAACTGTGGATCCCGGTCCAATTTCCTTTACATTGCTATACCGTTTTACTTTTACTTATACTGTTTACTTTCTTGCATACTATTACCCTTTTACTACTCGATACGCTCAATCCTTTGTTTACAGCAAACCAGTGAGATTGACAACCTCATCGTAAGTTGGGAGCAAAGTTCTTGGTTGTGTTGTGTGTAGGTTTCATGTTGCTGCTAGGTTAAGACGCACCAGCAATATTTATGGCACCATTGTCTGGAGTGTCGCGAAGCTAGCAAGCATCACCTTCTGAAGTTTGGCGTTCTCCTACTGGTTCGATAAAACTTGGTTTCACAACTGAGGGAAGACTTGCTGTTGTGCTCATCATACCTTCCTCTTGGGGTTCCCAACGGGCTGTTACTTACAAGCCATCAGCCTCCCGCTCCCTGAGATGGACGACCGCCGCTTGAATGTCTGGCCGCGCATCGGTGTAGGGGTTCAAGGGGAGCTCATCCTCCATGTGCAGCGGGCAATGCACGTACCCGGAGACGGCGACAATGTTGTACCAATGCAGGGATGTTCTACCAATGTCAACGAGCGGTGATCACCGGCAATGTCCTGCACGCTGATCACTGGCAATGCAGGGATGTTCTACCAATGTCAATGAGCGGTGATCACCGGGAATGTACTATACGCTGATCACTGGCAATGTTCTGCACGGCGCGGCACAGCGTGCCTGTCAAAACCACATCACCCACAACACACAGGAATGTACATCTAAGCTACAATTGCTCTAATCATCAATTAGAAGCCATCTACTACTGTTGGGCTCAACAAACCCTAGTCCAATCTTCAATTCAAGCCATGGGGAGGGGAGAACTTACCTCAGAGGGTGGGGGGACCTGCTCGCGCCTTGGAGGGGGAGTAGCCAATGTCGAAGAACTTGTGGTCGCTGGCGAAGGTCGCGGTGATGGCGTCACTGATGGCGCCGGCGACGCCACCGGTTCGATCCGCACATCGTATGATGGTAGCGGGACGGGGCAAAGCGGGAGAGGTCTACCCGCCTCCTTTGAGAAGGGTGAACCACCATCGGTTGCGCAGTCCCCCTGCTGCCACCGGGGGCCCTGCATTAATCTCCACCAGATGGCGAGGGTCGATGGCTTGGAGGGGATTGAATCTGGGCGGCGGCGGATTGAATCTTGCCGTCACCAGATCCGCCACCTGGGCTCCCTGAGTGGCATCGGCGACCGTCAAATCTCTTGTGCACACGCGCGCATCATCGCGTACAGCGACAGGCGTCTGAGAGCTAGCACTTCGCCCGCTCCAATCGGCGCCGCCGCACTGCGAAGGTTGGGCGCCTCGCAGTCGATGATGACGATTTTCGCCCTCGGACTCCGCTGGGATTGCCTACGGGCCGGAGAGGTCGATGAAGGAGGCGACGGCACAAGCGGAGTGTCCATGGTGAGAGGGCGGTTGATGAGACGTGAGGGCGGTGACTGCACTGAGCGACTGGGGGCAGTGCAGTTAAGCCGCGTCTTCCGCGTTTCTCCACGCGTGCGACCGGGGGAGATATCGAGTCATCTTTTGGCTCTCACGCGCCTGCCGTGGAGAAACCACCGATTCGAACATTTTCATTGGACCTATACGAGGGATGCTTTAACTCGCGCGGACCTATACGCGGAGTTGTGGATATCCAAACAGGCTAGTTTCATGTCCGGAGAACCTGTTTCTACTACCAATGGCGCCCTGAACCGCACCACAATCTTGAAGAGGCTGAGTTTAATCTTGGAAATATGAACTCGTACCATGTTCCACTTGGAGAAAAATCTTATGAGACCGGGTCTATCCCGCTGAGGTGAGAGACCCGGTCTCATAAGATTTTTCTCCCTTCCACTTCCATCTGTTTTGTTGTCAATGGACACGCCGCGACCCACGAGCCCACCTGCACCGGCCCACTCCCTCGCACGGTCACACTAGACTTGCTTTGCCTCCTCCGTCCGGCTCGCTCGTGGACGCGCACTTGCCGTTGCCGGTGCCGCCGTCGTCTCCGTGGTGGGCGTCGCCGTCCCGCTTCCCCCAACCAACGACAAAACACGCCAAGCGCCGCGCGCCCGCGCGAATATACCAGCCAGGCCGGCACACTCCCCCCACCCATCTTCTCCCCCTCGCCGCCGTGCCGCGCCACGCCCCTCTCACACTCCACAACCCCCAAACCCCGCACCACCATGGCGGGGGTCGCCTCCGCCTCCGCGGCCCCTCGCCCCGCCGGGCACGACTCCAACCCCGCCGCGCGCTCTCCGCCCTCTTTCCTCCCTCTCCGCGCCCCACGCATCCGCGGCCTCGGCCACATCGTCCTCGCCACCGGGTAACCCGCTCGACTCGATCCCCTCCTTCCTCCTCGCCGTACACCTCTCTCTCCGCCGCGTGTATTCCGTTGCAGCTCCCGCTTGCTAATGTCGTGTCGCGCAGGAGGGGGAGAACGTTGCGCGCGGAGGCGGTTAGGACGCAGCGGGAGAAGGCGGAGCAGGAGACCGAGGTGTCTCCCGTTGAGGAGTCCTTCCCCGTCAGAGAAACAGGCGCTCCGGAATCAGCCGCCGCCGACGACCCGCTGCCCCCCGCGGACGACGACGGCTGGATCATCCGGTTCGAGCAGCAGTTCAACATCTTCCTCACGGTGAGTTATACAGACAGACGGCTCGCCGATTTGAGCTCAGATTTTTACCTTCGGTCAGTCTGTCTGAACATGTTGCTGCAATACATCTGTGCGTGTGCGTGCATCCTGCAGGACTCTATCATCGTGATACTCGATGCTCTGTACCGTGACCGCCACTACGCCAGGTTCTTCGTGCTCGAGACGATCGCCAGGGTGCCGTATTTCGGTGAGGGTCTCGTCTTGCACGCTTGCGATAGCAGGCAGGTCTCTGAATTTTGCTATGCAGATGGTGTCTGTGGGCATGGTTCCTGCATGCTACTGTCTGTCTTGCTGACTCTTGATTATTGGGCAGCGTTCATATCGGTGCTTCACTTGTACGAGACCTTCGGCTGGTGGAGAAGGGCTGATTACATCAAAGTGCACTTTGCGGAAAGCATGAATGAGTTCCATCACCTCTTGATCATGGAAGTATGTTTGCAAATCTTTTATGTGTCTGTCCGTTCAATGTCATGTCAAACTGAATTATGTTGTTAGCATATCCTGTTTTTTTCTAAGACTTTGAGTTGAGCTGAAGATAGCTTTCTGTCGAATTATGTTATTGCATATTTCTTACTTTCTTCCTCTTACCGGTTCACTTCAGGAATTGGGTGGCAATTCTGTGTGGGTTGACCGCTTCCTTGCAAGGTTTAGTGCCTTCTTTTACTACTTCATGACTGTTGCCATGTACATGCTGAGCCCCAGAATGGCATGTGAGTACACACATTGCTTCCGATTGTGAAGCATATGTTTCTTTTTCTTATTCCGTGCTTCTTTTTGCGATCATAATGCTTGAACTTTATTACCTTTATATGCAGACCACTTTTCTGAATGTGTTGAGAGGCATGCATACTCAACTTATGACAAGTTCCTTAAGCTCAACGGAGGTCAGATAACCTTAATAGTCTACACTATCTATTCTTTGTGTTGTGCAAGATTTGTAACGTTACTCGTACAGTAGCTAACCATCAACTTCTGTGCTGTGCGGCATGTTTTAAATTGTATATCTAGGATTTTGTGGAACAACTGTACCATGGCTATTGAATATTTAACTCACTTGATCAAGTTGGTTACCAAGCATGTTTGAGCTTCTGTTCTGAATTTCTGATGGTCTGCGGACCAAAGTCATTGTAATTGACTCCTTTCTATTACAATCTTTAGCCTATTTCTAAATATGGCATTCCTAATCATACCACACATTTAAAGCTTAACCATTGATTTCTGTTGTTCAGTCTGTTACATAGTTTTCGTGTAACTATGTAAGCTACCTGGGGGCACTAAACAAGCTGATAACTCGTTTGATCTGTTTACCCAATGTGCAAGTTTACTTTCCTGTCATGACACTTCCGATTCCCTAATGTACGCTAATTGTTTATTTTTGAACAGAGGAGTTGAAAAAACTACCAGCTCCAGAAGCAGCTATAAACTATTACATGAATGAGGATCTTTACCTATTTGGTAGGCCCTTACTTTAACTTTTATTCATCTTAATCGGAATCCATTTTGGCTCATAGGTGTAGATGGACCCACTGCCAAAACACATATTTCAAAATATCTAAAAATTCCAAAAAAGATTATCCGGGTGTACATCGAGACATTATATGTTCGCACACAAAATTTTGTGAGAAAAAGACATTTTTTTATGGCCTGTTAAAAAATACTCCAAATTAGCTATTCACAAGTGATTTTTCGGTGCTCCAAAATAGCTATTCGCAAGTGGTTTTTTTCGTTTTTACACACGCCACATAAAAAATATTTTTTCCGAAAACTTCGTGTGCAAACATAAAATGCCCGGATTTACACACAGGATTTTTAAAGATATTTTTACATTTTAAATGCATATTTCATAAGGGTTAATTGAGTCTATGCCACTACAACTCTCGCATACCTCTATATATGCCATTGTCTTCACTTAGAGAATAACAGATCAAAATATACTTGTATTTAAATGTGTATTTTAGTACTGACCACACTACCCTTGTGCACAAATTTGGGCAGCAGAGTATGCCAGACGCCCAGATGCCAAAAAATCATCAAAATATTAATTCTTACTGCAAGTAATACAACATTTATATAAAATCTGTAGAATTCTCCATTAACACATCACTCAACGAAAGCAGGCAACAAATATTTGTTGCAGTAATTCAACAAGAGTCATCAATTTTGTTCTGCCACAGAAATCAGCTACCTCCATGTACCAAATCGTATACAATAGCAAGCATCGGTCAGTGAACTGAGGGCAGAAACCAATAGACAACGGTGGGGCCAGTGAGCGGGGTGGGAGAAAGGACGGAAGGACGGTCGGCGGGTGGGCAAGGGGACGATGGCGGGAGGGTCACTGGAGATGCTCCTCTAGCCGTGGCGCTCTCGTCCAGCGGCGTCGGGGGCGCCTACAACGACGACGCTAAGCCTCCGGCCGACGCACGCAACGCATCGTTGACAGCGCCTCTGGTGGCCAGCGGTCTAGTCCAACAGTGGCCGCCTCCAGACCCACCCTCCTCTAGCAGCGCCCGCCGCAACCAGTGCCCTGCTCCACCAGCGCTCACCTCGAGCAGCCGCCGCGACCAGCTAGGGTTCGCGCGACTCGGGCGCCGGGTGAGAGGAACTGGTTCATGTGAGAGGGTCGGCTGATTGGGTGGGCAGGTTGAGACAATTGACCGATAGACGGGCGTGACCGTGTAGAAGTGCTTGTATAGTGGTATGTATTGGATGTATAACGACAGTATACGGCGTGGTATTACACAAAATGGCATAGGTAGAGGTATGAAAGAGTTGTAGAGGCATATTTCCAACTTGAGTTTTTGTAATGGCATTTTTCCAAATGATGAAAATTGTAGTGGCATAGATCCAATTAACCCTTGTCATAATGGGTGCATCTACCTATGTGCCAGAACACCATGTCCCATCTTAATGCTTTATATTGATTAACCATCAATATCTATGCTTATTGCTTTCATGGCTTGTTTCTTCAGATGAGTTTCAAACATCAAGAGTCCCATGTTCTAGGAGACCTAAAGTTGGTATAGTTCTTTCTCCCCTTTTTAGCTTTACTGAGTTGATTTTTCCAGGCTGTCATGGCTTTGCATGTTAGTTGTTGCTTGGGAGAGCTCATTGGAAAAGTGTGCTAGGTACCACCATTTGCTGGAACATATAGATTATAAGACCCATCAAACCAGTCATGATTCGTTTCAACAAATTGTTAATGTTACCTGATCTATTAACTCGTGCTTCTAACATTTGCTTTTTATTGTCTATAGTGAGTTAGTGATACTATAACACCAATAAACGAGAAGTTGAACTTTTCCTTCTTAGTTCTTAATCTATAATAGTTATGAGTATGAATTGCTCATTGTTTCCCACATTCCATTGCAGATAACTTGTATGATGTATTCATCAATATACGAGACGATGAGGCAGAGCATTGCAAGACAATGAAGGCCTGTCAAACGCATGGAAATCTCCGTTCTCCTCACTCAATGTCGAGCAGTATAGAAACTGATGCAGAATGCATAGTACCAGAAAATGATTGTGAAGGCATCATGGATTGTGTCAAAAAGTCTCTTGCAAGTGAAGATTGACTGGTTGTGCCCTCAACATAGAGCATCATAGAATAGCATACAATTTTTTTTGGTGATATTGTATTGTATTTTTTGTCTTTGTTTCATTTCCTCTTCTCTTTGTATGTGGATATTAGCCAGACTTTGGTACTTGTGAATCTTACTTGGTACAAATAGGTATATAAATGCATCACAGATTCACAATGAGGAATGTGCACCATGTGTCAGCCATTAACGTTGTAAACCAGATGTGTTGTGATTTGTGTAGCATCAACATGAAGGTCTTGATGCTTCTTTTTTTTGGAGAAGGTCTGGATGCTAAGTTGATTCTGTTTTTGATGTGGAGAAAACGTTGGCAAATCTGTGATGAGGATACAGAGTGTGGAGATTGTCATTTTAGCTCATGAATAAAAATGATATTTACATCAACCCAATTAAAGCATTATATTATTATATGCAGAGTATAAAATGGCTTGAACGATCGCTTTTCGCTGGTCTAGGTTAATCAGATCATATAATGTAATAGATGAACTTTTACCTATAAATAGTGGAGTTGCATAACAAATATAACTGTGTGTGATAAAATTTCCCCACCCTACAGTTTGATGCTATCCTTACATTTGATTGACTTCTGTAAGCTGTAGTTTAACTGAATAAAATGAAAATTACTCTGGACAGAATGTTGTTTTCATCAGAAAAAAACATGGCAAGTATCTATGTATAAAATTTACTGAGAACAAAAATACAACAGTATTTGACATGGAATCATGAAATAAAATCAAAACACACACCTGCAGATTCTGACCACTTGATAAAGTACCTGGAGCTTAGGGTACCAAACAAATTCAGATTATAACTTCACTTCAAAAGAAAATAAAGTACAATGACGAAATATGAACCCCGGCCTCTTATTTATTGGGTGACTCTGTTGGATACATCAAGGAGTTTTCAGCCTTCAAATAGCTGTCCCAACATCTCCTTCAAAACTTCAGGAGTGCTGTTTCTTCGGCTAACATGCTCCGCTAGCTCTGGATGCTCCTTCAAATAGTCGCAGTAACACGAGACGACTCTCTCAGTGATAGCTCTTCGCAGGACATTTCTGAGCCCAGGTTCCGGAACCTTCCAGAACTTCTGAGCTTGGTATGTTTTATTAAACTCTGACTGAAATTTATCTAGTGAACTAAGTGAAGGGGTGTTGATCCAACATAGGAGCGGCCCAGGGGAATTCGACTTGGGTATACATGACAACACGTGTCCCCAAGAAACATCAAGGTAACTACACACGTACTCCTTGCATTCAGCTGTAAGTTTCCAATCATGTCCAGTATATGGCTCAATCAACTGTGTTGCAAAATAATAATTGTTGAGCAGGAAGAGGTGTCCTAGGCTTGGATCGGAGCATAGCTCCGATTTTCTCAGGAGTAGATTCATCAGATAACAGATTGCGTCTTCTCTCAAGCCACAAATACTTCTTTTCGCAAAAAAAATGCCACAAATAAATCTGCCGCCGTTTCTGTTTGCTAGTAAGTCCGAATCTCTCTGTGCTTCAATCATGGACAAAATGCAGTCCGCAATCCACCGAGTGTTCCTGTGAACCTCGCCTCCTCCTCGCTGAACCTCGATAGCCCACGAGTCGTCCTCCTCAATCCGTGTCTTCACCTTCTCCATCGTGCTGCGTATGGCCTCGCAGAGCATGCCCACTGATCTGGACAACAAAGCGGTCATTTCTATCCAGAAGATCAACTCACAATACTGACGAGTTATCATGTTGTCGTATGCCCTGCAGACGCATTTATACATGGCTAGCACGGTCCGTAGATTCTCCGCCTTGAAAGCAGGGACGATGGCATCGACGAAGACAAGCATCTTGAGAATGCTCGCTTCCCCAAACCGTGCGACTGCCGTGATCTCGTGTCGAGTGGAGAGCAGCTCTACTATACTGTGGAAGATCACGGTGAAACCTCGGATCCACATCTCGACCAATCCATGCAGCGACGACCCCGAATTGTCTTGGAGGGGAAGCTGCCACTGCGAGCCATTCTCCTGGCGGATTTGGAGAACCCAAGCCACGTCGAGCTCCAAGAACCAACTCACCAGGATATTGTCCGGGTCGCCGCCGTGCTCGAACGTTTGGACCATGCGCTGAGTGAACCCGTCGCTGACCATTTGGCGAGCGATCGTTTTGAGCTCGTCGGTGCCGAAATCCGCCGCCGCGGCGGACATTGCGGAACCGGAGGAGCAGCCAGAATTATTGGACGAGTAAGAGTTCGAGGCACCTGAGTCGCTGGAGTAGCTGAATCCGTTATGGCCGGAGTGGGAGAAGAGAGGCGATCTTATCTGCATCCCGGACAAGGCCACCTTCCGGATGTCGTTACGGTAGATGTTGCGTCGCGGGTAGACGACCATGGGAACGTCCATGCTCTCCTTCAGCACGGCAGCAAGCTGCTCCGCCATGCCGGCTGCTACTTTGTGGATGGACAACCTCGTGGAGCTCGGTGTGATTGGTAGGTGAGTCAGCTGGGAGAAGTGCAGGACCGGGAGAGGGGAATCAAGTGCGACTGCTGGACTCGCTAGCTTCCGTTGTCGGATAAAAAAACAGTACTTTGCCGGAAACGACGACGGACGAGGGCTGGGGCGCGGGTCAACACCACACCAACTACCGGAACCGCGTGCCGACGGCATCACTAGCAACCTGCAGGCGCGCGATGTAGCCAAGCCGTGCCTCCGCTCCATGGGAACACGTCACCACGGCCTAGTGCCCCATCTCTTTCAGCACCACCCCTTCGTCTCCACTCTCCAGCTCTTTCCCGCCCCGTCGGAAGTTACGGCCCGCTCAGGCAGGATGGGTTAGGCATTGTTTACTCCCTTATTATGGGAGTGTCTATTTAACAGTCGACTGTTTTCAATTGGGTAGCAGTCAAATTTTCTGTCCAATAGCAGGCCGCCATGTGTACTGCAGTCTACTGTCCTTTTTCTTTGCAGGTTTTGGAGAAATCGACTGATTTTCATTTGGCTAGCAGTCATATTTTCGGATTAAAAAAGGTTTCAGTTTTTGGATGAACTAGCCTGTTAATTTATGGGCCGGGCCGGAAAATAGCAAAAAGAGAATAGACGAGGGGAAAAAATGGAACAAAAGAATAAAGCAACCTATTTTAATTACCACACAAATACAGAATTTTAGATTAGAATGTAAATACATGTACATCTGGTTGTATTTACACAATAATTAACATGTAGATCAATTAAGTTGTGAAATAAGGTGTTTACATTCAAATTGGAATGTAATTTACATGTACACCCCGGCTGTAATTAAATAGTAATTAACATGTAGATCGAAGTTGTAAAAAGCATTTGAAAAAACATGTAACTTACATGTAACTATAATGTATTTACATAGTAATTACAAAAATCTATGAAATTTATGTGTGAAATGTATTTACACTCATTTTTAGGGGGGGGGGGGGGAGTGTAATTTACATGTAGCCTTAGTAAGATTTTGTAAATCTATTTGAACTTACATAGTAATTATAATATAATTACATGCCTATTCAATTATATTTATGTACTTATGGATATTGTAATTAATTTTTTATTTATAAAATGTATTTACTTAATTTACATGTACATACATTTTACACCCTAGTAATTTACATGTATCTGACACTCAGTATACATGTTTCAAATTATGTATATACGTGCTTGCCACATCGTTGTTTAGATATATGTACCAGGGTATTTTCTTCTTGGTAGAAAAACATACCGGTGGGCACCGGTATATCTGGTTTTCAGAAATACTGGTCAAAATATCGCCCAAGATTTGTCAAACGAATTTATAAAATTCATCCAAAATTTGTCAAAATTCTTTAAATTAAGCAAATTATATGAATACCGGAAAATTTCGTTCGGTATAATAGTTTGCCGGTGTTAACCGGTAAAACAGATTTTCGGCAAAATTTCAATAATCTTGCCTGAGAAAAAACGGGTATGTACTATCCAGTTTGAAGAAAACTAACCCGCCTCTTTGTTTCTCTCTGTATAACAAGTGCAACGCTTCCTTGCTCTAGAAATAGAGGCCCAAAATTCAAAAAGAAAGGCCAGCCCCTACACAATACACAGGCTCTATGTGTGGGAAAAACGCCTTAGGAAACTCACATCGGTCTAGCGATGCGAGAAATTTGAATGAATAGCGATCGAATCTATTTGGAGTAAGACATAAATCGACAGTTGTCGAAAAGGAAAACAGTCGATTGTCGATTAGCAAAAGTGTTATTATTTTCATCCGGAAGAGATGTGGAGGGATTTAATGTTCATCTAATACTCTCAAATACCCTCTTCAAAAAAAATACTCTATTATGGTGGAGAATTTTTAATCTTGTCAAAAATACACTAGTGTGAAGGAGATTTATGGGGATATCTCAGGATTATCCTCTCCAAATCTGGCCTAGTAAACAACCTAGCCTGCCTTTTGAGTTTTGTCCATCAACGAGAGTAGGAGTTTTCTGTGATGGTGGACAATATTGACTGCATGCATTGGCAGTGAAAGAACTCTCTTTTGGTTGGCAAGGCATTTAAAAAGGCTGTTGCTTCACAGGATCTATGAATTTGGGACTCTTTCTTTAACATGGCAGGATCAAACAATGATATTAATGTACTAAATCGCTCTCCGATATTTTCTAGGCTTACCGAATGTAATGCTCCTTAGATTTTCTATGTGATCAATGACAACCCTTATGATAAGGGTTATTATTTAGCTGATGGTATCTATCCCTCTTGGCCCATCTTTTTGAAGACATCCCGCGGCACTGTATATGAGAAATGTAAAAGATTTGCTAAAGAGCAAGAGGCTGCTAGGAAGGATGTAGAGCGGGCGTTTGATTTGCCTCAGTCAAGGTGGGCTATTGTTCGGTACCCTCCAAGAATTAGAACCACGAAGAGGATGTGGAATGTGATGACTAATTATGTGATTATGCACAACATTATCGTTGGGGCCAAACGTGATGACATCATTTATGACCAAGGCTGGGATTTTTTGGTTGACCCGGAGCTAGGGGTAACATCTTGGTAATAATTCATGCATGTCACATAAACTTTGCACTTTGCATGATTGCAACATCCATGGTCGGCTTCAAACCAATTTCATTAAGCATATTTGGGCTCTTGCGGGAAACCAACATGATTAATTACCTTATTTGTTTCATGTAATTTGAATTATGCTTGATTCATGTCAAACTATGTGGTTGTAAACTATTTATATTTATGAACTACTTTTTATTTTATGTATTCCACACCTCCAATTCTTCAATAATTTCAAATTTATAAATTAATTGGCCGAATGGTTAGTGCTGGCAATATGGATCGCGCCGTTGTGCGTCTTGGCTAGGCAGGCCAGACAACGATCCATTTTCTGTCAGTGGCCCGACCCATCCAGATCAAAACGGATAGTTTGGGTCGTCAAGATGAGTCAGCCCGCTGGAGATGTCCTAAGTTGAGAACTAGTTCTTTCGGAGTATCATGGAGTATACCATTTATATGGTTTTGATTCTAGTGCTCTATAATTAGGCTTCTTGTGTTAAAAAGTAAAGGAGGCACTTTTGTACAAGGCAAAACAAAAAAAAGTCTTCTCTTCCTGAAAGTCAATGTATAATCAGCCTTTGGCCCCCTCTGCGATTCTGGCTTTTGCAGTGTCGCTGATTAAGTACAAATTTATACTACTAAATGAGCAACACTTATTATATCGAAGGAAGCATATTACATAACTTAGTAATTTTGGTGAGTTCACAATAAACTGGGTTTTCTAGGAAAAGTCTTTGTGCATTGGGGAATTAGCTTGTGTAAAATCCGCTACACGGTAAGAATTGCACAAATATGCGACCAGAATGCATGCAAAGGTAAGGAGAATGTCAATAAGTTCAATAAGGAAACTGAGAAGCATACAAATAAATTCCAACCCTATAATAATATTTTTAGTAAAGCAAATGTAACTACTCTGTTTTGTCATGATGTTATGCAATCCTTGATGCAGGGGGTATTGTCAAAGTAAATAAATGTGCATTTTATTATGTATATAATCAGATTGTTTATTACGAAAGCTGTATAACCAGAACAAAACATGTCAGATTATTTAAACATGAAATTCATACAGAATCAAAATGCGAAGATATTTTGACGCAAAATCAAATTGAACAAACACTCCGGTCAGATTGTGGCCAGTTGATATAGTATGTGGCGCTTAAGCTACCAACCAATTTCAGAATACAGCTTAACTTCAAAAGGGGAAAAGAAATCCAACTACACGATGAAGCATAACTCCGGTCTCTTATTTATCGGTTGAGTCTGTCTGATGCATCAAGCAGTTTTCATCTTTCAAATAGCTCTCCCAACATCTTCTCCAAAACGTCAGGACTGCTGCTTCCACCATTAACCTGTTTCTCTAGCTCCGGATGCTGCTTCAGGTAGTAACGGTAATTCAAAATGACTCTATTGATGATAGTTCTCCGCAGTAAGGATCTAAGTCTGGGGTCTGGAACCTTCCAGAACCTCTGAGCCTTATATATTTTATGAAACACTGATTGGAATTTAGCGAGTGAGGAGGTAGTGAACCAACGACCGAGCGGTCCAGGATAATGCGATTTCTTTTTTTGCGAAACAGGATAATGCGATTTCGGTATGCAGGATAGTACAGGTGCCCAAGAGACATCGACATAACTATCCATGTACCCTTGGCATTCAGTTGTAAGTTTCCATTCATTTCCAGATTCGCATATCTTAGTCAGTTGTTCTACAAAACAGGAATTGTTGAGCAGGAACAGGTACCTCAAACTTGGATCAGAGCACAGCTCTGATTTCCAAAGGAGCAGGTCTTTCAGATAACGGATCATGTCATCTCTCCAGTAATAATGAAAGCTTCCACTATTGTTGATCGATACGAATGTCGAAACGGCCTCTGCTTCACCCAAGGACACGATGTAGTCCGCAATCAGCCGAGTGTTCATATGAACCTCGCCTCCTCGTCGCGGAATCTCGATAGCCCATGAATTGTCGTCCTCAATCAGTGTCTTCACCTTCTCCGTCGTTTTGGGTATGGCGTCGCATAGCTCGTTCAGTAATCTGAAAAGCGAGAAGATTACCCCTTTGTCGTCCGACTCCAAACACATACTGGACTTCTGTATGTTGTACAATGCTCTGCAGACGCATATATACATGTCTAGCACCGCCCGCAGATTATCCACCTTGAAAGCAGGGACGATGGCATCAACGAAGACGAGCATCTTAGAAATGCTCGCTTCGCCAAACCGTTCGGCTGCGGTCATCTCGTAGCTAGAGGAGAGCAGCTCAATCATACTGTGGACCATGACGGTGACACCTCGGATCCACCTCTCGACCAAGTCCTGCAACGACAGGGCCGACTTGTCTTGGAGCTGGAGCAGCCACTGTGAGCCATACCCTTCGAGGATTTGGAGAACCCAGTCGACGTCGAGCTCGAAGAACCAAGTCTCCAGCGCACGGTCCGGTCCGCCATTGTTTCCGATTGCAGACACGGGAGACGCGGCGCTGAATGCTTGGACCATGCACTGAGTGTACCCATCACAGACCATTCGGCGAGCGATCATTTTGAGCTCAAGGGTGCCTAACTCCGTTGCGGAGCCGGACAGTGATACATCCGATTCCGAGGAGATGCCCGAGTGGCTGGACGGGTAAGAGTTCGAGGCACCTGAGTCGCTGGAGTAGCAACGACCGGACTGGGAGCGGGAGAAGAGGGCGGACCTTATCTGCGCTCGGGAGACGGCGACGCGCCCGATCGAGTCACGGTAGAGGCCGCGCGGCGGGTAGGCAGCCGCGGAGCCGTCGGCGCTCTCCTCCGGCACGGTAGCAAGCCGCCCCGCCATGCTGGCTCGAAGATCCATGAGAAAATTTTGAGAAGTGAAGTTGTGCAGGGCCGGGACACCGTAGTGAATTAGTACACGCCGGAACCGCGTGAAGACGAGCCACAAGTGCAGCTAACAGGACCGGGCCGGTGCCGTGTCAACAGTCAACACCAACTTTTGGACGACGGCCACACGAGCAAGCTGTTCGACGCGTCATCGAGGCATTTTCCAAGAGCTAATCATATAATGCTCAAGGCAAATTTTACTACTCAGATGTATGACCCGGATAAATACTTTGGTGTAGATTTTGTTCTTCTCATATGTTAGTAATTTACGTAGAAAATTTCATGTTTGACACTACCTTAAAATTAAAAGTGATTTTCATTAGTGGGGACAGGGCCTCTAGTCCCGGCCCGTAAGGGCCTTTAGTCCCGATTTGCCAACCGAGACTCCAGAGGCGGGACTAAAGGCTAAACCTTTAGTCCCAGCCCTGTTACGAGCCGGGACTAGAGGGCCTCCACGTGGGCGCCTCGGAGCGCCCTCAGGGACAGGCCCTTTAGTCCTGGTTTGTAACACGGACCGGGACTAAAGAGCTTTTATAGATTTTGTTTTTGTTTTAGGGTTTTAGGGTTTAGATGTTTGGGGGAATTATTTTTGATGTATTTTATTTTATTTCTTTCTTCATTTTAAAGACACTTTTCATATAATTCTACGCGTACATGTTAGTGCATATATATGTAAGATAACTTATCTTACTATCAAGTATATATATACAATTATACGGAGATCACAATTACCGGGACTAGAGCCCGTCTATTCGATTACATTGACCAACATTAGTAATGGCTCCTAGCTACACTAAATCTTCATTTATCATCTACAGCTTCTGTCCTCAAAAAGACCGCTAGCTCATCGGCAATAGTAATCGCGCGTTGCTCTGGTAGGTACTTCTCCCGCATGGCCGTGAACTATATAAGAAAAGGAGATCAATATGAATATCAATCATGATAACAAAGAATGGCGGGTAAAAATAGAGGTGTGAATGTGTATTGCTTACGTCGTATCTGTAATCCTTGTGCTCATAGGTAAACGTGCGAATGAACTCGCAAACGTAGTATCCACATAGATGCGTCCCCTGTGGCTGCTGGCCGAACTTTACAAGAATAGAATATAATCAAAATAATAATCTAGCATCATAAATGTATTGAAAATAGAAGTATCTCGTACTACTTACCTGAACCGCTCTAAAGGTCAGTTTCTCATGAGAGATACCGTCAGTCACGCACTTGAACCACTTCCAAACCTTGCCCGACAAGGAAAATGATTTGCTAAGTTTTTCATTACTTGATATCTCAGAAAATCAACGAAAGAGACCGATATAGCGCAAGAATGATTGAAATTACCCTTGGAGCATGTCCTGCAGGCTTTAGAACTGTTCCATGTTTCTCGATAATGGGTCGAAGATATCAACTCTTCCCTTATCAATTTGAATGTCCAACAGAATCCGGTGGTAGCTGCACATGTATATATATATATATATATATATATATATATATATCAGTAACTTATCAATTACACTTATAAGTGAATGGACACAACAGAGTAAGACCCTCACTTGAAGTTGTATGGAAACAGTATGTGGTCACAGAAATTTTGATCCGTTAGAAACCTTAGAAGGTTTTCCTCCGTCTCCTTGGGTTTATCAGTTAGCGTCTTTATATGTATTTTATCTGGGTCAATAAACCCAATATTTATGATGTTCCTACTTTTACAGACCAGGATCTTCATTCTGCATAATAGAGTACAAAAGGATATAGTGAGGATAATTACATGCAATGAATTGAAATAACTGAACAAGTTATATGTACACAACAAATTGAAAAACTTACAGACAATAGCAACTCATGAGAGATTTGTCGAGGGCGTCGCAATTGTACATCTGGAAGAGTTCGTCAAAGTCGACATGGATCTCTTCGGGACGGCCGTAGTACTCCCGTGGGACACGCACCACGATCATTATTCTCCCATTCTTTGCTTCATTCGTGTACCATACATGCAAGTAACACATATTTGTTGGGAGATCTTCCAACCTTTCTTTGCTGACCAAAGGCCCTCCCATGACAAATTTAGGCTTAGGGGCTACAACAGCCTTGGGAAACCTCTCGTCTTGGGAAGCCAGAACATCTTCAACACTCATACCCCATTCATCCGCCCACTTCTGTGTTATTTCCAAACTTTGCCCCTGCACCCGAGAGGGAACATTCTCGGATAATACCCTGAGGGGTGGGATCGATTATTTGGCATGTTGTCCAAGCTGAGGAACGTCTGATCTTTTCTTGCTTGTACTTGTACTTGATTTGCTCCCACTTGCACTTGTACGTGATCTGCTCTTTTTCCCTTCCTTCTACAATGTGCGTAGATAGTCATCAGGCTTATGGTGCAATTGATACTGCGATGGAAGGGTCAGTAAGTATTTTCCATATTCTTTTTGCTTCTCAGTATATTCCGGGCGGGGCTCGGGTTCCTTCTTTTTCATCTGCGCATCGTAATGTTCCTTTGCGATCCTGGCGTTTTCCTCGGGGGTACGATCATAAGGTCTGATGGGAAGATTAGGATGAGGTACCTTTGGGAGGGGCGACAGTTTTCGCTTTGGGGGGCTCCGTCGCTTAGAACTCATCGACGAAGCGTTCTTGCTGGCACACTTCCGCTTAGTTTCCTTAGCGGCCGATGGCGGAGACGGCCAACCCAAGTCCGGCGGTGGTGATTGAGATGGACTCGTGTTGTGGTGGCCGTAGTCATGTGGAGGGCTTGGAGGTGATGGAGGTGTAGGTGACCTGCGACGACTCGGAGGCGGTGTTGTCCTTGGGGCCGAGCCTGGAAGCTTTATGTAGTTCTTGTCCCATAGAATGACTCCACCCAGTACTTCTTTGAGTGTCCTCTCATCTTCGGGTCCAGCGATGTCAAGCTCCATATCATGAAATCCCGTCACGATTTCATCCACCCCGACTTTAGCATAGCCAGCTGGAATCTCACGGCCATGCCAACGTACATCAGGGCCAGAAGGTAAAGCTTGTCCGACGGCCACCTTTATGGATATGTTCTTCATTCTCTGATGGAGTTCACATGATATTGACTCCTTGATTCCATCCACAGGGTAGCCGGGACCGCCCTCTATCATTCGTCGTGCATCATCAGTCGGGGCCTGATGACCCACAAGTATAGGGGATCGCAACAGTCTTCGAGGGAAGTAAAGCCCAAATTTATTGATTCGACACAAGAGGAGCCAAAGAATATATGTAAGCCTTAACAGATGAATTGTCAATTCAGCTGCACCTGGAAACAGTCTTGCTCGCAGTGGTTTATCAGTAGCAACAGTTTTATAGTGGTGATAGTAGTGAATCAGTAACATCAGTAGTAAAATAGCAGCGGTAATAGTAGTGATAGTAAACAGTAGGAACAAATACTGTAGGCATAGGGATGGATTACGGGCGTTGCATGGATAAGATAATTTATGAAATCAATGAGACATGGGCATTGCAGATAAATAATGATAAAGCATCCTAGTACAAACAATCATAGGCATGTGTTCCGTATATAGTCGTACGTGCTCACAAGGAGAAACTTACACGACATCTTTTGTCCTACCAGCCTGTTGCAGCAGGGCCTCAAGGGAAACTACTGGTAATTAAGGTACTCTTTTTAATAAAGTACCGGAGCAAAGCATTAACACTCGGTGAACACATGTGATCCTCACATCATAGCCATCCCCTCCGGTTATCCCAATTTCTATCACTTTGGGGCCTCGGGTTCCGGACAACAATATGTGTATACAACTTGTAGGTAAGACCATAAACAACAAGTATCATTATAGAAATAATAACATGTTCAGATCTGAAATCATGGCACTCGGGCCCAAAGTGACAAGCATTAAGCACAACAAGTTGCAACAATGTCATATGCACTAAATAAAGATACTATGCACTATGCCCTAACAATCTCATATCAAATTACATGAACGATCTCATCCAATCCCTACCATCCCCTCACCTACAGCGGGGGAATTACTCACACATGAATGGGGGAGTCATGGATGGTCGATGGAGGAGCGTCGGTGATGATGGTGATGAAGATCTCCTCCAAATCCCAGTCCCGGCAGGGTGCCAGAACGGAGTTTCTGGTTTCGAATCGCGGTTTCTGATGGCGGCAGCGCAGCAGAAGTCTATCTAGGAAAAACGCCATCTCTCTGATATAATCGAGTCAGGGGGTATATGTAGGCGAAAGGAGAGGTCGAGAGGACTGCCGAGGCGCCCTCACGCCAGGTGGGCGCGGCCAGGGCTGGGCCGCGCCCCCTGTGTGTGTGGGGCCCTCGAGCCTCCCCTCCGTCTCGTCTTCTGGCTCTGTGGGTCTTCTGGTGAAATAGGATTTATGATGATTTTTCCCAAATTTTTACTGAAAGTTGGATTTCTACACAAAAACGAGACACCAGAGCAATTTTGCTGAAAACAGCGTTAGTCCGTGTTAGTTGTATTCAAAACACAAAAATTAGAGGAGAAACAATAGCAAAAGTGTTCGGGAAAGTAGATACATTTTGGACGTATCAACCCCCCCAAGCTTAGCTATTTGCTTGTCCTCAAGCAATTCAGTTAACAACTGAGAGCGATAAAAGAAACTTTCACGAACACATTTGCTCATATGATGTATATATACTAACTATGTGATCAAGTACCCAGGCAATTCATAATAAGAAATATGTAACTAATGTCACCTCATAGTCAAGCAAGCTATGAAAGAGTGCCAATGCACTAATAACAAGTAACATGTACATAAGAAGCTACAAGATTGTAATATGCATAAATGATATGAAAGAGTGGTATCCAGCTTGCCTTTATTTGTGGAGCAAAACATAAATGCTGAGGCACCTCTGAAGTCCAAGGGAAGACTAGAAGTTAAAAATATCAAAGATACAAGCATCAAAGTTATACCACAATTAACCGTGTTCTGGGACAAGCACATTACACTAAGAATAACAGCTATGCTCTCAAGAAGTGCTTTAAAGTTAGAAAATGATGACTCAACATAAAAGTAAACGAATGGCCCTTCGTAGAGGGAAGCAGGGATTTAACATGTCCTAGAGCTTTTCATTTGTAAAACAGAGATAAAAATTTATTTTGAGAGGTGGTTGTTTCATGTCAACGACTAGCAATGGGGACTTGCTATCTTCCATAATAAACAAGTGAGAGCGGTTCCGAGTTCTTTGAAATTTTGGCACATTGGTGCTCTTTTATAAAGCTTTGGCACTCCTCCCCACTTTTTTTCCTTTCTCAAACCATGGCTAACCGATTCCATCGGGTGCCCACCGACTTTCACATTCCTTGGAGGAGTGCCTTTTTTTTCTTTTTAGAATTAGATTATAATGGTCTGACCAGCTCTCATGCAAAATTAATGACGAGCAGATGAAGCTGCCTAGTCGAGGGGTACTTAATTTAATATGGAAGATAGCAATTCCGACCACTACGTCCCCATGAGCTAAAAACAATGGCACAAAATGAGAAGTATTTGAAGGTTTTGAAAGGTAGCACATGAAAATTTACTTGGAATGGCTTACAAATACCATGCATAGGAATTTATAGTGGACTCTTTGGAAGACTTGGTTTTTGGTAATTGGATGCACGAGTAGAGCTCATACTCAGTACAAGTGAAGGCTAGCAAAAGACTGGGAAGCGACAATCGAGAGAGCAATAACTGTCATAATCATGCTTGCGACAAAACAAAATTAATATAGGCATAAAATGATACAGGAACTCTGAGGCAAGGTAAATCATCGAGGCTTAATTGACTTTTTGTTCAGTCATATGCATGCTTGAGCATGTGCCAAGTCGATTCAAATGAAACTTTCAGAGGAGGATACCACAATAACATACCATATTATGAATAAAACAATGCATGCAAGCGTCTACATGACATGCTACAAACTATTAGTAAATTGAAACTAATTATATGAGAGCAAGAACTACAAAGCATCCATTAGATAACATATACCTTACATGAACCGACTAAGCATGTCCACATAGATGCGTATATGTACAAAAATGAAAACATATAGAGTTCATACCAGCCTCTTAACATATCTCGGATTGTCATATGTCATCATTATTGCTCTTCACTTGTGTGGCTTGAATAATATAAAGTGAATACCAAGCTCCAATGGAGTAACTGGGGACTGAACTCTGCAACAAACTTTACAGAACCGAAGAAGAACAATAAATATTTTTGTGTTTTCGATTTTTGAAACAAGAACAAAAGGAAAATGCAAACAAAGCAAAATATTTTTGGATTTTTCAAATAGCAAACCGAACATAGCAAGTGAAGCAACCAAAAGTAGCAAACTAAAAAGACAAACAAAGAGAAACAACGGAAATATTTTTGGTCTTTTTGTGTTTTGGAAAGCAAAAATAAGAACAAGAACAATAAAGAAGGTGAAACATGGATATACATAGGACCGACAAAATATGATATATAGATGAGTGAATCGTCGGCGTACCTCCCCCCAAGCTTAGGCTTTTGGCCTAAGTGGAGATCAATCCCAACTCGGCCATGAGGTGGCGCCTCCATAGTGTGATGAAGAAGCACCATCGTCCTGATATGAGCTCGAGGACGCCCCGGAGTGGTACGTGGTGAAGTGATAGGCCGGCTCCTCCTCTTCCTCTTGGTGCACAATGCCATGTTGCACGTTGAAGCCGAGCACCCTATGCTGCTCATCCAACTCCTCCTTTGTGCATGACCATGGCCTGCTATCAATATTGAACAAATTGGGTTGTGGTAAAGGCACTACCCTTTCCTCTCCATCAGTGAATAACATCCTGTAAACTAATTTCCCTGCACGTGAGTTACCTGTGACAAAATGATGGAGCTTCATGGCAGCAAGATCAAGCCTTTGTGGAGTCAACAATATATCATGAGGAGCAATAGGAAGTTCAAGAGCAGCAACAATGCGCGCAGCAATAATACCTCCATAAATAGGTCCCCTAGCAGCTAGGCGACGAGCAATAATAGCATCGAGATTATACTCCCTACTCACATCAAGAGCGGTAGCTAGAAAATCTAAATGATAATTGGAGATATTGCTAGTGTTTCCTCTACCAAGTACACTAGTGGCAAGATAGTAAGTAAAATATATAATAGCTGGGAGTTGAATGTTTCTTATCTTGCCACGCTGTGCGGTGCGGTCATCATCGTTAGTTATTCCTCGGTAAAGCTCCACTAAATCAGCGGGCTGCTATAGCATCTTCCTTGCCGTCCCAAACATGGGTATACCTAGAATGTTACAAAATCTTTCCAAAGACATGGTGATAGGTCTATCATAAATCTTGAATGCAATGGAAGGATTGTAATGAGCATTAGTGAATTTAAAACTTTCAATGAAAATCTTTGTGAGAATAGCATATTGATTACTCTCATCCATCATGTAAGTAGTCAATCCAACCCTGTTAACGAGCAGCAAGAAATCATCAAGAATCCCTGCATCACTCAAAAAATTAGTACAAGGGAAGGTCGATGGATGTGCATCTCCATCATCTCCCTCAAGGTTTGGTGACATGAGATCTTCATTATAGGACATCCTATATCGAGTAGTGGATCTTGAAGGCCTTGATGACCTTGGTGAATCACTTTCAAACACTTCTCCAAATGTGAAGTTGTCCATTTCCTTTTCTGAATTTTTTTAACAAACCTCATAAAATATGATTTTGAGACAAGCAAATGTTGGAAACTGCTATAGGGAGTTACTAGAGAGCTACCATGCATCAAAATATCATTTCTAAGCAATAGAACAAGCATGCATACTCATTTATCCTGCCACCTACAATGCTAAAATACTCAAGAAATAATTCACCAAAAGAAATTCTACTTGGACAAGCGGAGGAGTCACATACCAGAGAACAAATGCTCCAAATCTCAGCAGAAATGTTGGGCTAAGCAAGGAGATCGAAAAATCAAAGTGAAGAACAGCAAGAACTTGGGTTTGAGCTGGGTGTGTCGTTGTTTTCGGGAGAGAGAAAGAGCAGGGGAGGAAGAGATAAGTGAGAGGCCAGGTGGGGCCCCCTCACACCAGGTGGGCGCGGCCAGGGCTGGGCCGCGCCCCCTATGTGGGAGATGGCATGGCAGCCCCTCCTAGTGTCTCCCAGGTGTCTCTCTGTCCCATTTTTGACATAAAAAATATAAAGATTTTTCTGGAATTTTTTGAGAAACTTTATTTTCGAGGATTTTTCAGAAATTGGCATATCGATAAAACTCAGAAAGACAAAGATGAAATGATTTCAAGCAAATCAAAACCAAGTATGTAGTAGCTCTGAGATACTCTTAATCATGTAACTAAACTAAAGAAATAAAATTGAACAAGTGAATATAAGTGAGGTGGAGTGGATGCGGTGAAAATGAAGTTTCGTTTATATAAAATCACTTTGTTAACAAGGTTGATCAAGTCTTGTTCCCAAACTAACTTTATATGAGGCAAAACTTTGCACTTCACTTAATGCTTATGTTACCTCAACTTTGATAGGCATAGTTCCAATCATAACAATTTTATATTCTTCCTTAGGTTTTTGCTCTAAACAAATAATTTGACCAACTTTGATGGTCTCAACATTCTTGATGGAATTTAGAGCATTCTTTCTATCAATATTCTTGGGAAAATAGACCGTATACTCTTTATCATTGACATTGAAAGTCACTTTTCCTTGATTGCAATTAATAACAGCACGTGCAGTGTTTAGAAAAGGTCTTCCAAGAATAATAGACATATTATTATCTTCAGGCATTTCCAACACAACAAAGTCAGTTAAAATCAAATAGCTGTTAGCAACTTGAACAGGAACATTTTCACATATACCAATAGGAATAGTAGTAGACTTATCAGCCATCTGCAAAGATATATCAGTTGATACTAATTTTTCTAGATCAAGTCTCTTATAAAGAGAAAAGGCATGACACTAACTCCGGCTCCCAAATCACATAAAGCAGTTCTAACATAGTTATTTTTAATGGAGCAAGGAATAGTTGGTATACCTGGATCTCCAAGCTTCTCTGGTACTTTACCATCAAAAGAATAATTAGCAAGTAAAGTGGAAATTTCCTCATTAGGAATCTTCCTTTTGTTAGTAACAATATCTTTCATATACTTTGCATAAGGAGGCATTCTAATAGCATCAGTCAAAGGAATTTGCAAAAATAGAGGTCTCATCCATTCACAAAACCTGTTGTAGTGTTCTTCTTCCTTGGACTTGTGTTTCTTACCTGGAAAAGGCATTGGTTTCTGCACCCAAGGCTCTCTCTCATTACCATGCTTGTTGGCAATGAAGTCTTCTTTGGTGTACTTTGCATTCTTATCAATCTTCTCTGGTTCCTCTTCAACTTCTTCTTTATCGGAAGCATCTCCTGGTTCAGTTTCAGCATCAGAAATAGAAACACTGTTAGGATCTTTACCTGCATCGGATGCTTCTGTAGTTATCTTATGCTTCTTCTTCTTCTTCTTGGAAGGAATATCATCACTTGAAGTACGTTGAGAATCTTGCTCGACCCTCTTAGGATGTCCTTCAGGATATAATGGATCTTGAGTAGCAGCGCCACTTCTTGTGCGTATTTCACATGTTTGCTTCTCTCTTGCGGCATTAACTAGCAAGTCTTTTTGCACCTTGGTAAGCTGATCAATTTGTGTTTGAACCATTTGAAAATGTTTAACAAGTATCTTCACATCATTGGCGGTTCTCCCCACAATATCCTGCAACTTGTTAATAGCTCTAGAATTTTCCAACAAATGATTATGCACCATTCTATTAAAAGTTTCTTGCTTAACAATAAAATTATCAAATTCATCTAAGCATTGATCAGGAGGTTTAGAATAAGGAATATCTCTTTCATCAAAGCATTGGAGAGAGTGTACCTCAATAGTCGATGAGTGAGGGATTGGCTTACATAATTCTTCTATAGGAGGTAAATTCTTGACATCTTCGGCCTTAATACCTTTCTCCTTAAGAGATTTCTTAGCTTCCTTCATAACTTCATCATTTAATTCAATCATCCCTCTCTTCTTCAGCGTAGGCTCTATAGATGGCGCAGGTGTTGGTGCTGGTGTTGGCTCAATTAGAGTCCAATCATCATGATTATGGCTTATTTTAGCTATTAATTCTTCAGCTTTAGCCGGAGTTCTTTCCCTAAAAACACAACCAGCACAACTATCCAGATATGACTTAGATTCATCTGTTAGTCCATTATAAAATATATCAAGGAGTTCATTTTTAGGCAATGGTTCTTTAGGCAAAGCTCTAATTAAAGAACAAAACCTTGTCCAAGATTCAGGCAGTATCTCTCCTTTTCCCTGTTCAAAATCAAAGATTTTCTGCACAGCAGCATGTTGAGCACTAGCAGGAAAATACTTCTGAAAAAAAGCATTAACCAAAGCAATAGGACTAGTAAGAGATCCAGGAGACAAGCTATTAAACCAAGTTTTAGCTGCATCTTTCAACGAGAAAGGAAAAATCTTAGCAACAAAGTAAGTGCGGAGCTTAATATCATTAGAAAACAAATTACTCAAAGTAGAAAGCTCATTCATGTGCCCCATAGCACTCTCATCTTTAGTACCACAAAAAGGAGTTTTCTCAACAATAGATATGTAAGATAAATCCAAAGAGAAATCATAATCCTTGTCTCTAATATTTATGAGAGAAGCAGCAAACTTAGGATCAGGAGACAAATTATATCTAACAGAACGTCTTGCAAGAAGTTCTTTAACATTACCAGCATTACGAGCAGCACGTGCCTCAGCAATAAAATCATCATTAAGCTCAATATAAGCATCATCATCATAATCATCACTAGGACATTCCCTAGACTCAGGTGAACTAACAGGTGTAATAGTGGTGTTTCCCAACTTAGCTCTAGCAATAGTAGCATCTAAAAAGGAACCTAGTGAACCACTCTCATCAAGCACAGTAGAAGCATCATCTAAATTATTAGTGGCATTTTCAAACTCAGCAGAAGTAGTAGCAGCATCGTGTGGGTGTGGTGGTGTAAGCAACTTACTCATAACAGATGGCGAATCAAGAGCAACAGAGGTGTTGAGAGTCGTACCTCTTCTTGTAGTGGATGGCAATATAGGAACTTTTCCATCACGAGGTTTACCCATGATGAAAGGATTGCTGCGAACAATATGAATACCAAGTGAACTTACAAATAAAGCTATGCTCCCCAGCAACGGCGCCAGAAAATAGTCTTGATGACCCACAAGTATAGGGGATCGCAATAGTCTTCGAGGGAAGTAAAGCCCAAATTTATTGATTCGACACAAGGGGAGCCACAGAATATATGTAAGCCTTAACAGATGAATTGTCAATTCAGCTGCACCTGGAAACAGTCTTGCTCGCAGTGGTTTATCAGTAGCAACAGTTTTATAGTGGTGATAATAGTGAATCAGTAACAACAGTAGTAAAATAGCAGCGGTAATAGTAGTGATAGTAAATAGTAGGAACAAATACTGTAGGCATAGGGATGGATTACGGGCGTTGCATGGATAAGATAATTCATGAAATCAATGAGACATGGGCATTGCAGATAAATAATGATAAAGCATCCTAGTACAAACAATCATAGGCATGTGTTCCGTATATAGTCGTACGTGCTCACAAGGAGAAACTTGCATGACATCTTTTGTCCTACCAGCCTGTTGCAGCAGGGCCTCAAGGGAAACTACTGGTAATTAAGGTACTCCTTTTAATAAAGTACCGGAGCAAAGCATTAACACTCGGTGAACACATGTGATCCTCACATCATAGCCATCCCCTCCGGTTATTCCAATTTCTGTCACTTTGGGGCCTCAGGTTTCGGACAACAATATGTGTATACAACTTGTAGGTAAGACCATAAACAACAAGTATCATCATAGAAATAATAACATATTCAGATCTGAAATCATGGCACTCGGGCCCAAAGTGACAAGCATTAAGCACAACAAGTTGCAACAATATCATAGGCACTAAATAAAGATACTAGGCACTATGCCCTAACAATATCATATCAAATTACATGAACGATCTCATCCAATCCCTACCATCCCCTCACCTACAGTGGGGGAATTACTCACACATGGATGGGGGAGTCATGGATGGTCGATGGAGGAGCGTCGGTGATGATGGTGATGAAGATCTCCTCCAAATCCCCATCCCGGCAGGGTGCCAGAACGGAGTTTCTGGTTCCGAATCGTGATTTCTGATGGCAGTGGCGCATCGGAAGTCTATCTAGGAAAAACGCCGTCTCTCTGATATAATCGAGTCAGGGGGTATATGTAGGCGAAAGGAGAGGTCGAGAGGACTGCCGAGGTGCCCTCACGCCAGGTGGGCGCGGCCAGGGCTGGGCCGCGCCCCTGTGTGTGTGTGTGGGGCCCTCGAGCCTCCCCTCCGTCTTGTCTTCTGGCTCCCTGGGTCTTCTGGTGAAATAGGATTTATGATGATTTTTCCCAAATTTTTACTGAAAGTTGGATTTCTGCACAAAAACGAGACACCAGAGCAATTCTGCTGAAAACAGCGTTAGTCCGTGTTAGTTGTATTCAAAACACACAAATTAGAGGAGAAACAATAGCAAAAGTGTTCGGGAAAGTAGATACGTTTTGGACGTATCAGGGCGTTAGATTCAGCCACGCTGCTTTTCCGCTTAGATGGGCCGGCGGTAATATCGAGTGCAGGATCTTGCTGGCGTACTACTCCTCTAAGTTCGTCAATCTGCTGTTGTTGCTCGTTAAGTCTGGCAAGCAACTGGTTGAACTTGTCATTTTCCTCATCCCGCTGTCGCTTCTTTGGTCTCGCTCGGCTTCTGTAAGTCTCTTGATCTTTGGCAAACCCAAGCCACCACGGGTAAGAAGGACCAAAGCCTCGCATTCGTCCTCTGTGTTTGTTATTCCCGAGGACCAGTGTGAGCAAGTCTTTCTCTCTATCTGGAGTGAACTGTCTCTTTCCCTCTTTAATTTCTTTCACTATTTTTTTCCAATTTTCCCTGGGTATCCTAAGACCGTCACTGCAGATAAGGTCCCCTGTTAGTTCATCGTACGAACCACCATGCGCAAGGAACCAATTTCTTGCTCTCATTTCCCACTTATCACGGATGGGTTCATGTGTGATCCCTTTAGCAATCATCTCTTGCTCTTTCTTATCCCACTTTGGGATGGCAGTCTCGTAGCCCCCTGGCCCGAGCGTGTGGTGATATTTCTTCTTGTCGGCATTTTTCTTGTTCTTTTCTGATAATGCCTTGGCATCTTCTGACTCCTTGGACTCCTGAAATGCCTTCCAGTGATTCGCCTGCTTCGCTAGATACCCTTCGAATACTGGCACTTTCTTTGTCTTCAGATAGTTTTCCATAATTTTTTCTTCCACACCCGGAATAGTTCGACCATCTTCTTTAGAGTCCACTGCTTGACTTTGGCCCTGAGTTGTCTTGCGACGTCTTCATTCTCACATTCTGGCAGGTTGAAATGTGCCATGAGATCATTTCAAAGACTCTCTTTGTACCTTTCGGCGACATACTCACTATCGTCTGCCCCTTTGCGCTTGTTCCACACCCGAACGCTGATCGGGACGTGATCTCTAACCAGAACTCTGCATTGCTTCTTGAATATGTCGGCAACCTTCTTAGGAAGCTTGGGTTCCCCCGTAGGCAATATGACCTCAAAGGTGTAATGCGTTCGTGCATCCAACCTTTTGGTCGGGCCTCGTTTTGTAGCTTTGCTCGATGTGGAGGCCTAAGAGGAGAAACATTCGTCAATGTATATGTATACAACTAGCTGGGTGGCCCGCGCATTTGCGCGGCTAGATTTTCTTTAATCCATATTTTCTCTTAATATTTTGTCTACTGGCTGCATGAGCTCTGCTCATTTACAATTCTATTTTATTCACCACTAATTGTATGTCATGAAATTAGAATGTTGTCCTTGGTCATGAGGAACCATGATCGGGTAGGAAAGTACTTTAGATTGTGGACACGATTGTATGTCATCATGGAATGAGGATGCAAACTATATGTAGGCTTTCTTAGCAATTTTGATAATTTCCCTCTTTCATCCTCCAACATCTATTGGGTATTTTCCCCATGAAATAATTAGTACTAAACATGAATAGCTTCTACCTAAATCATTTGTTTTATTCCTCGATGCATGTCGATTCAGCTTTTCCATTGTTATTTTAAAATGCAACACATTTGGCCTAACTATGTATGCATATGTACATGCTCACATCTTATTTACCTTGACAGGTCATTGCCCGCTCTCATTCGGCCTGTTTTTTAATCAATTTGTATTTTCATACATATTTGAAGTAGAAAATTCACTACTCTCTTTACATAATTTATCATTGTGAAATTTTTCAATATATTATTTTTTATAAAATTCCAATGAGTATTTTAATTCACCAACCAATTTTTCTTTCTTATTCAAATTCCATACATGAAGTATTATGAATTTTATCTACCATTGGTTCGTAATTACACTTATATTATTTATCAACCCAGAGTTATACCAACTATGTGCTTTATAATAAAACAATTCATTTAGCCCATTATATAATCTAGAACGACTGTAAGTGGTGCAGAGATATTCCATCCTTTGTCAACAAACGTGATGAATTATTCTCAACCATGTTACTAACATAATATAATTTATGTGAAAATAGAAATTTGTTTACAATGTTATTATTTGGATCGACCTACCACGACCGATTCTACTACCATTATACTATGACAACTGACGGACGATCAATAATCTACAAAAATATACAGTTGAATAGTTTCCAATAGATTATGGAATAGGCATATGTAATGCAAGTCCTCTCACAAAATTTTGTTGACTTAATTACCTGCGACAGGTCTGACTTTTGTGGTCCTCTAATGTGGTGCCTTCCTTTGATATGAATCAAGTGCTGTGCTTCTTTCAGCCTTAGTCACCTTATGGGCCATGGGTTTAACTTCTTTAGTTCTTACATGGAATTAATTACTATGTATTTTATATGCATGTATCTATGATCTCTTCTCTTGCATGGTTGCATCTGTATGCCTTCAGCGAGGTGTGGACATAACCTGCTTAGACCATCGGGAGATAATAAAGCCCAGCTGATGCAAACTGAATGCCGGGTCACTAATCCTCTATTGGCGTCGGAGCCGCACCAGCGTTTGATCCTTGGGTCGGCAGGTTGCCATCAATTCTAACCGCCTCTTGCCCTCTTGGGCTTTGTTGTTTGCCAGATCAATACCACTATAAGCACTCGTCAAAGACTTTGAGGTAGATTCAGGATACCTGCTATGTTTGTCAGCTCCGTTGGGACAACATCTTCGACATGCATGGTGTATAATTAATCATGTCAACACCTCATGTGCTTGTCCTTAGCTAGTGATGACTTGAATCTTCGTTGAAGATCCAATCTTTGTCGGTCTGATGACTTTAATCTTCACTGGCGTGATGACCTGGATGCTCGCCAGCGTCGCGCATCGCCAGCCAACTTTAATCTTCTTTGTGTGTTGATCAGTCCGGTTTGGCTGACTTGGATTTTTTTTAAGGCGCCTGACATGGATTTGGTCGGATGTGTGTTGGCATGTTGGGTCTGGCCGGCTGGTTTGTGTTTTGAGAAGACAATAGCTAATACCCCTGGAATCATATTATGTTTGCATTCATCCGGGGATAGGATCCTTCAAGATGTTGGTGATGATGCTTGGGTGCATGATCATGACGGGGATGGCCTTGCAGTGTCTCGCTCTCGCCCATGGCGAAGGTAAAAGCTTATTGATTCAGGTGTCATGTCCTTGCGGCCACGCAGGTCCTGAGCGGAGGTGTTAGCTGCTGTCAGTTGTGGCGGTGCAAAGCCGCCGGCTTTGCCTTTCTTGAGGTTAGCTAGGCTGTCCCTGAGAGGCATGTACGACAATACCAACTCCTGCTGCCATGCCCCACGGAGCAGCATTACGACGATTCAGACGATTCTTGTCCGCTCCAATGTTATGATTCTACGCCGCTGTTGCTCGCGATGCGTGGCGTGGGGAGGATTCAAGATGCATATTATCTCCCGTGAAAGAAGTGACGTTTGGATTGAATATGTTTGCTCTTTCCTTTTTTATTTGATGATTCGGAGAGGATCTCTTTTTTGTTCCACCGTGTGATGGCTGATGGGCTGTAGCTTGACATGAGGCATAAGGACACGTTATATTTCGTAGATCTAAATCAATACGTGATACGGAGTACTATTTGGCACAACTTAATCTTGGTCGTTGGTCCTAGTTAAAATTTTCCTAGCTAATCTACACCGTTGGTTGTTAGTTGTTTTAATAATATAATAGATATACAGCTATCTCCAATATTTTCACATATTACAAGTAATTGCCGAACTTCATATATATACCTCGCCGGACTTCGTTAATTGTCCATTGGCTTCTCCATCAGCGGAGCTATCGCCATCTCCATTATAAGAGCTATCGCCTTCTCCGTCGGCTTCATCTTCATGTCGGTCGACCTCCATTCCATCCCCGGAGGGGTTCAGATATGACGACGGAGATTCAGCTGGTTCAACATCGGGGGCGTCGTTGATTATATCTTCGAGAATTTCTTCCTCTTCTAGGTTCCTACTATGTGGATCCATAGTTTCTGCAAAATACTGACATTTTCAAAATGATATATCAAATAACTTAATCTAAATTTTGCTAGGGAATAACTTAATCTAAATTTTGCTAAATAACTTAATCTAACTAAATAACTAAGAAACTAACTAAGAAACTTAATCTAACTAATAATAACAATTAACTAAATAACTTAAACTAACTTAATCTAACTAAATAACAATTAACTAAATAACTTAAACTAACTTAATCTAACTAAATAACAATTAACTAAATTAATTAATCTAAAAAACTAACTAAGAATCTAACTAATTAAAAAAATAACTAAACCCTAACTAAGAAACTAACTAAAAAACTAACAAATACTAACTAACTAACTAACAAATACTAACCTAATTAACCTAGGGTTTAGTATTAACTAACTAACAAATACTAACTAACTAACTAACTAACTAATACTAACAACTAACTAACAAATATTTAACAAATACTAACTAACAAATACTAACCTAATTAACCTAGGGTTTAGTATTAACTAACTAATAAATACTAACAAATACTAACTAATATTAACTAACTAACAACAAACTAACAAATACTAACAATTAACCTAATTAAAAAAGACTAACTAACTAACAAATAGTAACTAACTAACTAACCTAATTAAAAAATACTAACCTCGGGAGGCGGCGAGATGGTTCGGGCGGGGCGGCGTCGGGGCTCGGGCGGCGGGCGGCGGCGTTGCGGTGGGCACGGGGAGACGGCGGCGTTGCGGCAGGCGCGGGGAGGCGGCGGCGTTGCGACGGGCGCGGGGAGGCGGCGGCACTGCGGCGGGCTCAGGGAGGCGGCGGCATTGCGGTGGGCGCGGGGAGGCGGTGGGTTCGGGCTTCGGCGTTGTCGGCGCGGTCGGCGGCGGCGGATCGGGCGCGGGGCGTCAGCGGCGGATCACTCCGGCAGCCTGACGGCATCCTATTTCTCTCCTTGCGCGCGAATGTACAAGTCCCGGTCGGTGGAACCGACCGAGGACGAAGGACTCCCTTTTATACCCCCTGTCTTTAGTCCCGGCCAGTGGCTCAAACCGGGACTAAAGGGGCCTTTAGTCCCGGTTTGAGCCACTGGCCGGGACTAAAGGGCTTGGGCGGGGGGGGGGAGGGGGGGTTCCAATACTGGCCTTTAGTTCCGGTCCGTGGTTCGGGCCCGGACTAAAGGCCCAAAACTAGGTTGTTTTTGATTTATTGTAAATCAGTTATCTATTTTGTAAATTAATTATCTATTTTGTAAATCAATAATCTGTATTATAAATCAATTATCTATTTTATAAAATAATTATTGTAACTTATCAAACTATTAACAAATTTGCTATTTTGAATTAAAAAATCAACTTATCAAACTAATATTTTTTGCATATTTTTGAATCTTATTAAACTTTCAACATGAAAAGTGCTTGAATTTGAATAAGTAATTCAAATGCATTTTTTGTTTTATTAAATAATTGATCTAACTTATCAAACTATTAACAAAATTGCCATTTTCAATTAAATAATAGATTAACTAATATTTTTTGCATATTTTTGATTCTCATTAAACTTTCAACATGAAAAGTGCTTGAATTTAAATAAATAATTCAAATCCATCCACTGTTTTATAAAATATTTATTTTAACTTGTCAAACTATTAACAATTTTGCCATTTTGTAAGTCTGATACACATGGAGAGGAAATAATCCTAATTTGCCAGACTGAATTGCAATACTACCTCTCCCTTATGAATCAATAATTGCTAATTGAGAGTCAGTTCATTATTAACACACATGCTCCTTAGATAAAGGTTTAGTACATCCCATACATGCATTACGTAAAAGGTTTAATACATTATTGCACCAACATTCCTATCTATTATTTCTGTTTTCTTTTGGGTCGTAGCCATGGAGAATCTTCATCATTCAATAGGATGCTTGGGTCAGTTTTCACTTTGAAGGGCAGAATTTCATAAAACTTATTATAATCTACTGACATGTCTATCTTGTCATCTACTTCCATGATGTTTATTTTCCCTGAAAGAACTATGTGGCGCTTTGGCTCATCGGACGATGTCTTCTTTTGCTGATTTCTTTTTCTCGTTTTTGTAGACATGTCCTTCACATAGAAAACCTGAGTGACATCGTTGGCTAGGACGAATGGTTCGTCCATGTATGCAAGATTGTTGAGATCCACTGTTGTCATGCTGTACTTTTGGTCTACAACTACCCCGCCTCCTGTCAGCTTCACCCATTTGCATCGAAACAAAGGGATCTTAAAAGTAGGTCCATAGTCAAGTTCCCATATCTCCTCTATGTACCCATAATATGTGTCCTTCTACCCATTATCGTCTGTTGCATCAAAGCGGACACCACTGTTTTGGTTGGTGCTCTTTTTATCTTGGGCGACCTTGTAAAATGTATTCCCATTTATCTCATACCCTTGAAAAGTACATATAGTCGAAGATGGTGGCATGGCCAAACAGTACAGCTGATCTCCAACGGTGTTGTTATTCATGAGATGTGTCTGCAACCAACTACCGAAAGTCTTCTCGTGTTCCCCTTTAATCCAAGAGTCAGCCTTCCCCGGGTTTTCAGAGCGTAGAATATTCTTGTGTCTCTCGATATACGGAGCCACCACGGTGGAATTGTGTAGAACTGTGTAGTGTGCTTGAGTGAATGAATGCCCGTCCATACATACTTTTGCTTTCCTTCCTAGTGTGCCTTTTCCTGTCAGCCTACCCTCATACCGAGATTCAGGAACACCAATCGGCTTAAGGTCCGGAAGAAAGTCTACACAAAACTCAATGACCTCCTCTGTTCCATAGCCCTTGGAGATGCTTCCTTCTGGCCTAGCACGATTACGAACATATTTCTTTAAGACTCCCATGAACCTCTCGAAGGGGAACATATTGTGTAGAAACACAGGACCGAGAATTCTAATCTCTTCGACTAGGTGAACTAGGAGGTGTGTCATTATATTGAAGAAGGATGGCGGGAACAACAACTCGAAGCTGACCAGACATTGGACCACATCAATCTGTAACCCTGATAGACTTTCTCAATCGATTACCTTCTGAGAAATTGCATTGAGGAATGCATATGCCTTCACAATTGCCAGGCGAACATTTTCTGGTAGAATTCCCATCAATGCAACCGGAAGCAATTGTGTCATAAGCACGTGGCAGTCATGAGACTTTAGGTTTTGGAATTTTCTGTCTTTCATATTTACAATTCCCTTTATATTCGACGAGAAGCCAGTCGGGACCTTGATACTGAAAAGGACTTCAAAGAAGATTTCCTTCTCTTCCTTGGTAAGAGCGTAGCTGGCACGCCCTTGAAACTGCCCTGGATGCATGCCGTCTCGTCCTTTATGACATTCTTGGTCCTCCCGTGCTTCCGGTATATCTTTTGACTTCTTGTACAAGCCCAGGAAGCCTAGAATATTCATGCAGAGATTCTTCGTCAGGTGCATCACGTCGATTGCGGAGCGGACCTCATGGACTTCCCGATAGGGTAGCTCCCAAAATATAGATTTCTTCTTCCATATGGGTGCGCACTTATCAGGGCCGTTAGGAACAGGTTGGCTGCCAGGACCCTTTCCAAAGATTACTTTTAAATCTTTGACCATATCAAATACTTCAGCACCAGTACGGGTGATAGGCTTCTCCCGGGTTTCTGCCTTGCCATTGAAATGCTTGCCTTTTTTCTTTAAGGGTTGCTTGGGCGGAAGAAAACGACGATTGTACGGGTACACATTCTTCCTACATTTGTCCAGATATATACTTTCTGTCTGATCCAAACAGTGTGTGCATGCATTGTATCCCTTGTTTGACTGTCCTGAAATGTTACTAAGAGCAGACCAATCATTGATGGTTACGAAAAGCAACGCTCGAAGGTCAAATTCCTCTTGTTTGTGCTCGTCCCACACACGTACACCTGGTTTGGCCCACAGCTGTAAAAGTTCATCAACTAATGGCCTTAGGTACACATCAATGTTGTTGCCGAGTTTCTTTGGACCTTGGATAAGCACTGGCATCATAATGAATTTCTGCTTCATGCAAAACCAAGGAGGAAGGTTGTAGATACATAGAGTAACGGGCCAGGTGCTGTGACTGCAACTCTGCTCCCCAAAAGGATTCATGCCATCTGTACTTAGACCAAACCATAAGTTCCTTGCGTCACCTGCAAATCTCAGGAACTCTCTCTTGATTTTTCTCCACTGCCGACCATCAGCGGGGTGCCTCAACATGTCGTCTTTCATACGATCTTCCATGTGCCATCACAACAACTTCGCATGCTCTTTATTTCTGAACAGATGTTTCAACCGTGATATTATAGGAGCATACCACATCACCTTGGCAGGAACCCTCTTCCTGGGTGGCTTGCCCTCAATATTACCAGGGACATCTTTTCTGATCTTATACCGCAATGGAGTGCATACCGAGCATTTATCCATATTCTCGTACTTCTCACCACGATAGAGGATGCAGTCATTAGGGCATGCATGTATCTTCTGCACGTCTAATCCTAGAGGGCAGACAAGCTTCTTTGCTTCATACATGCTGGCGGGCAATTCATTCTTTCTTGGAAGCATCTTCTTCATCAGTACCAGCAACTTTTCAAATGACGAGTCAGTCACACCGGTCTCTGCCTTCCACTTCAGCAATTCCAGTGTGCTACCCAGCTTCTTCTGGCCATCTTCACAAGTTGGGTACAATAACTTGTTGTGGTCCTGTAACATCTGATCGAACTGCAACCTCTCCTTTTCTGTGTCATAGCCTTGCCATGCATCAGAAATGACCCAACCAAGATCATCAGCGGGCTCATCTGGTGCCCGTTCTTCACCCTGACCTTCTTCTTCATTGTCTTCCATTGCGGTATCAGCATACTCAGGGAACATAGATCGGTAGTTGTCATCATCATTCTCTTCTTCATCGTCGTCTTCCAACATAACCCCTCTTTCTCCGTGCTTGGTCCAAACATTATAGCCAGACATAAAACCGGACCAAAGCAGGTGGCTCTGAATGACTCTTGAGGAAGTGTGATCCTTCTCATTCTGACATTCAACACATGGACAAAACATAAAACCACCACCATGCTTGTTCGCCTCGGCCGCATCTCGAAAAGAATGCACTCCTTCTCTGTAAGCTGTTGTGCGTCGATCACCGTACATCCATGGATGGCTTATCTGCTTCATACAACAGTATATCAAACGCAATCACGATCCTAAAATTAGTACCGCATGGTCTAATCGAGAAAATATAGTTGCTAACCTTTTAGAACAAGTGGAAATAAAGAGGAAGAGGCTTAAGCGTGGCTCGGGCACCTCATATCGTAGTTGTGTTTGGTGAACTTAAGTGGTATCGCTCTAACATACATTTCAACAAACACCTCTAGTGCATAGGAATAAAATACAAAACTAGCACAAACCCACACTCCTCCATCCAAAAAAATAGAAGGGAGAGGGGCTGCGGCCATATATATATAGGCAGAAGCCTTTAGTCCCGGTTTGAGACACAAACCGGGACTAAAGGGGGTGCACATGCGGGCCGCTCACCGCATAGCCCTTTAGTCCCGGTTTGTGTCTCAGACCGGGACTAAAGGGTTGTGACGGACCGAGACTATAGGCTGCCATGCGGGTGGGCGAATTTGGGGCGACGTGGCCAGGCCTTTAGTCCCGGCCCAGATAACGTCCGGGACTAAAGGGTCCTGACCAAAGGCCCGTTTTCCACTAGTGTTCCCTATTTAATAATTGTTCTCATAATGCCGAAACATTATAACAATTATTATGTCCTTATGATAAATCTTAAAGGTTGGGTAGAATGCTAACGTCGAACATGATAACACTTTATTTTATTCCCGATGTGCATCGACAACACATCTTTTGCTTAGTCTCTTAGGCCATAGTAGTTCTCCTATAGTGTTGCTTTATGACACTTATATCAACCGATCCGGTATCAAATACCGAAGAATTACATTGTTGACTAACAAAGGATACATCTATAACATGTATATCATATATATACTTGAGCTGGATTATTCTAGTCTTTTCATTTTTCTATCATATACTTCTACAATTGTACTTTCAGTTTCTCCTCCTTACAGAAGAATCACTTCAACATCATAGTAGTGCTAGTTTCACTAGCATAATGTCCTGGGCGTTTCAGTCATCTACTGGCACCCTTTGGATTTACACTTTGAGGTTGATTCACTATCATCGTATGATTAGCATTCTTCCGGATTCTACTCTCACTATCTTAAAGTATAGTAAACGCCTTACTCATACCCTTCCTCATCCCATACATGACTACTTCATGGTGAAGCTACTATAGCTTGTATGGAGGGATGCGAGAATAATTTTAGTGTCCCAACTATTTTGAAGATCTAGGCGCCTAGCGTCTTGATCCTTTGCATATACTCATACAATAAGAGCACATGTTGTTTCACTGAATTATACTCGATCATCTTGCAATTCAAACAAGGTTTTAGATATCTCATATCTGTCTCTCCTTGCTTGTTTTCCTGAAACAATCTTTTCAGCTCCAAGATTATCTTATAATCACCGCAATTCTCAAAACAATTTTGAACATCAAGCTTCTTGGATGCAAGTATGATACAAGATACTAATTTACAAATCAATGATCTTGATTTTAATACACTTATTAAATCACATGAGCTAGTGAGGATTTACTAAAAATTTGCAATAGGACTTTAAACTTTACTTGACATTTATACGGTACCAATCCATATAGTTACTACCAGATTTAGTTTTTATCTCGTTAACAAACCTAGTGTGAAGGTGGAAAATGAATACCATTAACTACAATGAATTATGCAAATTCACTTAGATTATTGTTCATAATTGAAGAGAGCATTCGCTGGAGTAGCACATAATCCACCGGAAATCCACGCATATTTCCATACTGCGTGTAGCAGAGAGCAAGATCACAGCACTGCTCACCTCTCCGAGTTAAAACGGATGGGAAAGATAGCTTTACCAGCGCAATGCCGCCGGAGAGTGCCGCATCGGAGGGCCACCAGGATCTCGTTCGAACATGAATCACCTCCTGTCGCAGATCCCCACGTTGGGGACGGTGGCCGGCGGCTGAGGCGGCACTAGTAGAAAAAAGGGCTTCCATTCGCCCCCATTAGTCTCCAATGTATTTGGTCCGCGGCTAAAGGGGTCATTAGTCCCGGTTCATTTGAAAATGTGGGCCAGGGGGCATTAGTCCCGGTTCAAATGGGCCCTTAGGTCCCGGTTTGTGCCACCAACCGGGACTAATGTCTTTGGGCCTTTAGTCCCGGCTCGTGGCGCAAACCGGGACTATAGGGCACCCTTTAGTCCCAGTTGGCTCCATGAGCTGGGACTAAAGGGCAGTTCAAACAAACCACCGCTCTCCCGCGCCAGTTACGATCGCTTTGGTATCGTTGCGGCCATTACGAGATCGACGCTTCGGTAATCTGCAACCGCATCGGGAGATCACACTCGCCGGCCGGCGGCTTAATCACACCGACGGCTTCTTCTTCTTCCTCCCTCTCTCTAGTACTATATAAGGAACCTTATTAGCTTATCTTGATCATCATCTTCCTCTAATCTCTCCTCCAAAACCACCATAGCATCTCACCGCCAAAACCACACCAATAGCACGGCTGGCGATCGAGCTCTCTCTCTCCCTCTCATTTAAATGGAGCCGGCGACGCGGGTGCATAATCTCACCGCCGAAGGGATGGAATTCACCATCACGGAAACCCTCCGTGCATCAACAGTGGAGATGTGGCTCTACGCTATCAATCAGCGGTTCCTCGATGATACGTCTCAAACGTATCTATAATTTTTGATGCTCCATGCTTGTTTTTACACCATTTGCCTATTGTTGCGTTACACTTAGTGGCACTTTTATACATTTTCCGGAACTAACCTATTAACGAAGTGCCACAGTGCCAGTTTCCTGTTTTCTGCTGTTTTTGTGTTTCAGAAGTGATACACAGGAAATATTCTCGGAATTGGACGAAACAAGTTCCTAAAGTCATATTTTACCCGGAAGCTTCCAGACATCAGAAGAAGTGTCGGAGGGGGGCCACCAGGGCCCCACACAAGGGGGCGGCGCGGCCTGGCCCCTGGCCGTGCCACCCCTGTGTGAGGGTCCCTGGTCCCTCTCCTGACATCGCCCCTTCGCCTATAAGTACCCCCCGACGAGAAAAACCTAAGGGCCCGATCAGTTTTCCAGAATACATCGCGATCCGCCGCCGCCGTCGACCCGAAGATCGGGAGGGTCCAGAAGCTCTTCCCGGCACCCTGCTGGAGAGGGGAATAGCCACCGGAGGTCTTCTTCATCGCCATGCTTGCCTCCGGAGCGATGAGTGAGTAGTCTACCTTGGACTATGGGTCCATAGCAGTAGCTAGCTGGTTGTCTTCTCCACCATGTGCTTCATGTTTAGATCTCATGAGCTGCCCTACATGATTGAGATCACCGTTATGTAATTCTATGATGTTGGTTTGTTGGGATCCGATGAATATTGGTGTTTATGATTAAGTTGCTGTACTGAATTATATCTTTTGTTATCTCTATGTTGTTTATGATCTTGCATGCTCTTCGTTGTTAGTAGCTATCTTGGCCGAGTAGTTGCTAGTGACTCCAAGAGGGGGTATTTATGCTCGATAGTGGGTTCATGCCTCTATTTCACCTGGGGGAGTGACAGAAACCTCTAAGGTGGTAGATGTGCTGTTGCTACTAGGGAGAAAACAACATTCATATGCTCAAGGGCATATGCTTTGTTTACATTACACACTTTGCTTAATGCAATTATCTGTTGTTCGCAACTTAATACTTCTAGGGTGTTCGGATGATATCCCCGGGGGTGGATTATTAGTCATAGATGCAGTTGGATGGCGGTCTATGTATTTTGTTGTAATGCCCAGAGTAAATCTCATAGTGATCTTCTTGACATATCACGTTATCTTTATTCTATCAATTGCCCAACTGTAATTTGTTTACCCAGCATGTTATTTTATCTATGGAGAGACACCACTAGTGAACTGTGGACCCCGGTCCTATTTTAATCATATTGCAATCACCTATTTACTTTTCCCGCACTGTTTACTTTACTCGCATATTACTACTGTTTTCCACTCGATACACTCATAACCTTTGTTTCAAGCAAACCGGTGAGATTGACAACCTCATCGCAAGTTGGGAACAAAGTATTTGTTTGTGTGTGTGCAGGTTCCACAAACACCTTCAGTCGTCACCGTCTCCCTTCTCCTGTTCGATATACCTTGGTTTCTTAACTGAGGGAAAACTTGCTGCTACACTCATCATACCTTCCTCTTGGGGTTCCCAACGGGCTGGTCATTCACCACGCACAAGGACTTACTGCTCCCACGTCAACTAAACGCCACAGCTCTTTTCTGGCGTCATCATCACACGAGTAGCAGCCTCTTTTCTGGCGCCGTTGCCGGGGAAGAGAGAAGACTTCTGCGAGGGGAGTTCTTCGCACACATATTCTTTACTTTGTTATTTGTTTTGCTTTACTTTATTTATTTTACCTGCATTGCTTTTTATATCAAAAACCCAAAAAAAAATTAGAATCCTTGGTAGTTGTTACTTCTTTACTTTAGTTTATCATGTTGTTCCCTGAGTTCATTCTGGAGGACCTCTCTGTAGGGAGTGGTTCGATTATTGGCAAAAGTAACATTGAGGAGTTCTTTAATCACATTAGTATGCACGATGAAGATGAGGAAAAGTCTTGGGTTGAGCTTGCTCCTAGTATTGAAGTTGCTTCTGCTCATTTAGTTCACATGTTAGAAGCTAGGTTTGCTAGTCTTAATCCTTCTATGCAATACATGTTCCTTAAGCTTCATGAAATTAAGGATCCCGAAAAGAAAGCTTTTATCTTGGAAACTCTGCGCCTAGAATTTAAGGATGTCGTTGTTGAAGCTAGGAAGGTTCTTAAACGTTTTAATAAACTCGGTTCTCCTATAAATGTTATTAGTACAGATGATAAAGAGACCGAAATACCTATACCTTGCAAGCTTTTGGGATTGAATGATGCTTTCAAAAACAATTTTGCCTGGATTTGTCCTGAAAATCTTTTTGATGAGAATAGTGTACCAAAGCATGATCACAAAGGGTCTTCAAAAACTTATGTGGATGAAATACAATGCCTTATTGATAAGACCTCTTCTGTTGATCTTAATGCTTCTGCTGATATTACTTGATTCGCAATTTTCTGCGCCTAGCTCAAAGGCGTTAAAGAAAAGCACTCTTGGGAGATAACCCATTGTTTACTTTTCAGTACTTTTTCTTTTATTTGAGTCTTGGAAGTCATTACTACTGTAATGACCGCTCCTTATCTTGTTTATTTCGTTTTTGTGCCAAGAGAAGCCTCTAATTTGAGTGAGGTAAAGATTTGGGGATGTTGCTGTCCTGAAACTGTTTTCGGTGCTGCACCGTAAAAATTCGTGAAAATTCTCGGTATATCTTTTGGACCTGCGATTTCTTGTGCATATGCCCCAGGTTATATCCAAACTTTTGTTAGTTGAACACTTTTTGATTTGAGCAACGGAAAATCCCTCAAAAATTCGTCTTTTGTCAGCTGTCCAGTTTTGACAGATTTCTGCCAATATTTGTTTTTGCCACTTTATCGCTTTCTTTTGAGTTCTTTTTTATCATGGAACTCTTGTGGAACTTGCTACAGTAGTATATACTTTATATGTGGTGGTTTTGGGTTGAAACCTGAAGCTAAAAGAGGTTGAATATATTTTATGCTTACACTAATGTTGCTAATAGAATTGTGTTTAGTTTTGTATGAAGGAAGTTTTCAAGTGTAGGGATTGGAGAATGATGAGATGAGTTGAAGAATGGACAAAAGCTCAAGCTTGGGGATGCCCATGCATCACCCCAAGAAATATCCAAGAAGTACAAGCGTCAAAGCTTGGGGATGCCCCGAGGCACCCCTTCTTCATCGGCAAAAATCAGGTCACCTTTCAAAACACTATATTTTTATTGCTTCATGCACTATGTGTTTTTCTTGGAGCGTCAGTTGTTTTAGTTTTCTTAGTTGGTTTAGTTTGTTTGTTTGCTGTAATAAATGGTTGGACCCCAACAAATTTCCTTTTGGAGAAGTTGCCTTGATTTTCATTTGCGTAGAACGCTCGATGAATTTATAAGAGTGAAAACGGAGTTGTGCTAGTGTTCTACTTTTTCTGCTACTGCTTTTGGTTTTCGTTTTCGCCTTGATTTGCGTTCAGATCTTGTCATATCTTTTCATCAAGGTGTATTTTTGCCTCTGATCTTTATTGGTTTTCATCAAAAGAGGTGTTTATAAAAATTTCAAATGGTGTTGGAAAAGAGAAAAAGCTTTGTGCAAAATAGTGGTACAAGAAGGAGCTTGTGTAGACTGCGGCTTAGGCTTTTTCATATCATGCTTGATGTCTTTTTGATAGTATGCTTAGTGGTTTTGCTGTAGCATGACTTGTCTCAAATAACGGAGATTGCTTAATGAGCCTTTGAAAAAATCATGCGTTGTTTTTATTGTATGGAAGCATTATTTTGGTTTTCTCCTTGATGCTTTATTTGGGTTGACTTGGCGCATGCTCACACATGTTAGACTCTTACAAAGTCGCCATTAGCCTTCATGATCATTTAGTTTTTGACTTTTGATGCCATCTTATGCTTCTTTTAATGTCGCTTTGTCGCTTTGCATGATTATGGCCATTACTGCTCTCTTAGTTGGTCGCTCCCAGTCTTTTGCTAGCCCTCGCCTTGTACTGAGTATGAGCTCTACTCGTGCATCCAACTCCTAAAAGCCAAAGTTTTTCAAAGTGTCCACCATACATACCTACTAGCAATTTGCTATTCCAAGTAAATTTGACTTGCTTTTATTTTCTCTTCAAATTAAACTCTTACCAGTGTTATGCGAAACTCGGTTAGTAAAGCTCTCACAAACCGGAAGGCACACTTTAATTTTTCCTGTTCTTAAAAATTTGACATTGTGGTCTTTTATGTTGAGTTGTTATGCTTGCAAGTTGTAAGTTGGATTCTAGCCCAGCCATGCAGTCATGGGCAAGCTTTCAACATTGCACTTCTTATTTGAGTTGATATCGTGATCTTTTGTTTATGGATGCCCGCAGTGTGAAATGAATTGGGAATCTTGTGAGGATCATGGAGTTTTTATATGTGTTAGGGAAACGCCGGGCCGCCAATCGAAGCCATGCATAATTCATGGTGGAAATTTGCAGCATACCCATGGTGAACATTCGACGACGCATCTCATAATAAAAAGCTAAACAATATAGCAAATAAAAGAGACGTCGAGGTGTTCATTGTCTGCTTGTCCTATCATTTCGGCGTGGGCTTTTTCCATGTCATCGGGCACGGAGGTACCCCATTGGCGGTTCTCAATGATATGCATATACTTACAATGACAAGAGCCTTGCTTGGGACTCTAAGTAAAGTAGCATGGTTTGGGTACTCGTATTCACGGGACATGAGGTTTTCAACTTATGATTTGTCAAGCATATGCACCATAACTGTTCTCGCATTAACTTTAACCATTCAAGATGCTTATGATGGGGGCAATGAGAGCTCAAAGCCGGTAAGTACCATAATTTTTTAAGGTTATAAAACTTGCAATCACTGCTTCCCTCTGCGAAGGGCCTTTCTTTTACTTTTATGTTGAGTCACCACCTTCTTTCTTTATGCACCATTAAGAGAGCATAGTTGTCATTCTTAGTGTGATATGCATTGTCCCAAAGTTCATTGATTGACTCATATTGTTGGTTTCACTTGTTCTTAAATTATTTGTATCTAGTCGCCCTCTTAAACTTTGAGGTGTCCTATGCATTTATGTTTTGCTCTCTTTGAAGGACAAGCTAAAAACCATTTGTATGTTTTTCCTTATGATTTGAACACACGTTTGACTTTCATTGTTTCATTATCATGATCTTTTGTTTGTGTTCATTTGCATGTTTACAACATGGTTACTAAGTTCTTATTGTCATGATTATATCTTTCATGCCCATGTTTTAAGTTCTATTGATCCCAGCTCACCAATGCTTACATATATGATCAAGATTGTGTAGGTGCATGTCACCTCAAAAATTATTCTTTTGTTATCACTTACCTACTCGAGGACGAGCAGGAGTTAAGCTTGGGGATGCTTGATACGTCTCAAACGTATCTATAATTTTTGATGCTCCATGCTTGTTTTTACACCATTTGCCTATTGTTTCGTTACACTTAGTGGCACTTTTATACATTTTCCGGAACTAACCTATTAACGAAGTGCCACAGTGCCAGTTTCCTGTTTTCTGCTGTTTTTGTGTTTCAGAAGTGATACACATGAAATATTCTCGGAATTGGACGAAACAAGTTCCTAAAGTCATATTTTACCCGGAAGCTTCCAGACATCAGAAGAAGTGTCGGAGGGGGGCCACCAGGGCCCCACACAAGGGGGCGGCGCGGCCTGGCCCCTGGCCGCGCCACCCCTGTGTGAGGGTGCCTGGTCCCTCTCCTGACATCGCCCCTTCGCCTATAAGTACCCCCCGACGAGAAAAACCTAAGGGCCCGATCAGTTTTCCAGAATACATCGCGATCCGCCGCCGCCGTCGACCCGAAGATTGGGAGGGTCCAGAAGCTCTTCCCGGCACCCTGCCGAAGAGGGGAATCGCCACCGGAGGTCTTCTTCATCGCCATGCTTGCCTCCGGAGCGATGAGTGAGTAGTCTACCTTGGACTATGGGTCCATAGCAGTAGCTAGCTGGTTGTCTTCTCCACCATGTGCTTCATGTTTACATCTCATGAGCTGCCCTACATGATTGAGATCACCGTTATGTAATTCTATGATGTTGGTTTGTTGGGATCCGATGAATATTGGTGTTTATGATTAAGTTGCTGTACTGAATTATATCTTTTGTTATCTCTATGTTGTTTATGATCTTGCATGCTCTCCGTTGTTAGTAGCTATCTTGGTCGAGTAGTTGCTAGTGACTCCAAGAGGGGGTATTTATGCTCGATAGTGGGTTCATGCCTCTATTTCACCTGGGGGAGTGACAGAAACCTCTAAGGTGGTAGATGTGCTGTTGCTACTAGGGAGAAAACAACATTCATATGCTCAAGGGCATATGCTTTGTTTACATTACACACTTTGCTTAATGCAATTATCTGTTGTTCGCAACTTAATACTTCTAGGGTGTTCGGATGATATCCCCGGGGGTGGATTATTAGTCATAGATGCAGTTGGATGGCGGTCTATGTATTTTGTTGTAATGCCTAGAGTAAATCTCATAGTGATCTTCTTGACATATCACGTTATCTTTATTCTATCAATTGCCCAACTGTAATTTGTTTACCCAGCATGTTATTTTATCTATGGAGAGACACCACTAGTGAACTGTGGACCCCGGTCCTATTTTAATCATATTGCAATCACCTGTTTACTTTTCCCGCACTGTTTACTTTACTCGCATATTACTACTGTTTTCCACTCGATACACTCATAACCTTTGTTTCAAGCAAACCGGTGAGATTGACAACCTCATCGCAAGTTGGGAACAAAGTATTTGTTTGTATGTGTGCAGGTTCCACAAACACCTTCAGTCGTCACCGTCTCCCTTCTCCTGTTCGATATACCTTGGTTTCTTAACTGAGGGAAAACTTGCTGCTACACTCATCATACCTTCCTCTTGGGGTTCCCAATGGGCTGGTCATTCACCACGCACAAGGACTTACTGCTCCCACGTCAACTAAATGCCACAGCTCTTTTCTGGCGTCATCATCACACGAGTAGCACTCGACACCGCACCGATCAAATGTGTAGGCTTGGACTGCGAGTTCACCACCCCTCGCGATAAGCCTCATCAGCGTGCCGCCGTCCTTCAACTCTCGGTGGCGTCCGAGGTTTTGCTCTTCCAAATATGTCAGGCCGATCACGTGCCACAGCTGCTCAGGGATTTCTTGGGGGACCCCACCATTAGATTCTGTGGCGCGGCTATCGGCAATGACGTGCGCATGCTACAACCATACAGAATTCAAATTCCGTCGGTGCACGACCTCCAAGTGATTATACCGAACTCCAGCACGAAACCAATGCCGAGTCTATACGATCTGTCCAATGCTACTATTGGGACAAAGCTTGAGAAGAAGAAGAAGAAGATCAAGAAGAACAAGAAGAAGGGCTACGAGGAAGAAGAAGATGAACTTATATATGGTTGGGCCAAAGTTCCATTAAGCAACAAGCAAGTGTTGTATGCCGCTCTAGACGCTTGCTTGAGCTTTGAGATTGCTAGGAGTTATTGGAATCTAGAAGGCTACTAGCTAGATGTGTGTGTGGTGTGATGTGCGAGTGCATATATATATGAAAAAATGTACTCCCTCTTGTTTGGTTAACAAGTTTATTAATTTTCAAATTTTGGATTTTTCAAGTTTTTTGGCCTTTTTTGAATATTTTACTTATTAAAAATTAATAATTAAATTACATATAAAAATTATTTGGAATTCATTCATGCTTATTAGTAGTACTTAATCATTGTTGCTTAATTTGTGAATTTATTTAGAATTTAAAAAAGTAATATTATATGTTTCCAAAGTGTATAGGTTAATAGAATTGGTAGCATACCAATATCAAGAAGTCGCGAGCATAGTTTTGGAAGCTACTATGGAGGAAATGGAGAAGTTAAGCATGCTAAGGGTGGAGCAGTGTGAGGATGGGTGACCAACCGGGATGTGAGGACCACAAGTATGTAATTTGACATGAGAATAGAGTGAGAGCCATATAAGTATCTAATTTGATATGAGAATAGAGGTAATTAGATATTAGAGAAATAAAGAAAAATAAAGAAAAATAGAGAAATAAAGAAAATAGAGAAATTCTGAAAAAGAAAATACAAATTTTATTCCGAACGGACCTTTAGTCCCGGTCTGTGTCACGAACCGGGACCAAAGGTCCTCTAGCCGCAGCACATGATCCGGGCCACGTGGAGGCCCATTGGTACCGGTTCGTAAACAACCGAGAGACTAAAGGCTAGAGCCATTAGTCCCGCTTTGTTAGTCCTGGTTGCTACAACCGGGACTAATGGGCGTTACAAACCGGGACCAATGGCCTTTTTTCCACCAATGCGGGTTCCTATGCATTCAAAGGCCTAGAGCTGGGCGGGGATGGAGACGATGTAGTTGCTTAGGAAGAAGGGTGTGGAGGCGCACGAGATGCTGATACAGATGATGCTAATGGAGGAGGAGGCAGCGTGGAGGGAGGGGAGCAGCAGGAGGAGAAGGAGGATGAAGGGGACGAGGGGCGCATCGGGGGTGTCGACGTGTGGTGGTGGTTCGACATGCCGGAGTAGGGAGTCACCGGTATGGCTATCGACTGGATTTTGGGAGAAATGCCACGGGCCGGCACAAGAAAACTAAATACCGTGGTCCTCTGCTTGTACTCAACCGGGGGGCGCTAGGGCCGTTCGATGTTGATCGCGCGTCGACAGGCGTGACCTCGCTGGAAGACATATTTGAGGTCGACTGAGGAATAGAAATTGCATTTAATAATCCTATAAAAATCTACTTAATTTGACATCTAAATTTCATTTCTTCCTTGAATGACACTACCGTGTGGTTGTTACATTTTTTCCATGAGTTAATGATTTGCTGAACAAAAAAAACCCTATCTAACGCTAACGGGTACCGACTTAACGGATCCGACCCGGTCGATCAAACCTGCTGTCCCCTCACCCACAAAAACCAACCGTGATGTAGTGGAACCATTCTGAGACTTATTTTTTGAGTATATCTCTCTCTCTATCTTATATTGTATTCAAATTCAACAGACGCAAAACTCTTTAGTGTGTGACCGAATAGGTTCGGATATATATTGACATATTCGGACACTCTTCTGCGACAATCATCACTTGCATGCTCTTGAATTTCTGAAATGATCCCTACATATAACATGAAGATCTTCGTGTGAACTGTTAAAATGTTCGTTAGGGTTTTTGGTTTACTTAGCAATACTCTGCATAACCTGATATAAGACTGTTATATTTGTATCTCGTGTCCTAGCATGCTCTCTTTACTCTATCCATATTATCAATGTTCTTGTGACTAGCGACATAGTTACATGTATGGCCAGACGATAACGAACATCATAACACTTAGTGGACCCAGAGAATATCTCTCTATCGCCAGAGTAGTAAACGCCATTCTCAAGACAATAAAACTATAGCGTACTTTCCTATTACTCTGCTATTACTTTAGTAATCGCCCGTTTACTGATAATGTTAAATATCGCGAAAGTAGTCTTTCGATACCCACGTATAATTCTCTCATGGTCTTCCGAAACATATAAATGACAATGTTCTTTATACATGATTAAATACCAACAACATATTGACGACTTAGTTTCGTGGTATATCAATGGGGTCTTGTCCAACACATTGTTCTCCCTGTACAATATGCTCCCACTTATTACCGCCAACCTCATAGAACTTTACTTATGCACATAGTTAGGTAAGGAGACTATCGGATAATAGGTGAACTAATCTTAGAGGTAAAATTAGAGAAGTCTTTGTTGTTTATTATTTCACACGTGTAATTTGGTTTCCCACCAAATCTCATATTCAGAACTAAATATAGTTGTATCATGAAACATAAACATTTAATTATGAACACGCAAATATAAACAATACAACTTTATTATTGCTTCTAGGGCATATTTCCAACAATAGGCCCCTCCGGCACAATCCAAAAGGTGGAATATCCACCGGGATTTAACATCGTGCTGATGTTGCCTTCTTCTTCGTCGGCACCCCCATCTGGATTTGTTGCTCGTCTAGCGGTTGCCATGGTGGCCCGCGACAACCACGCACGTGTGTGTATCGGCTCCTACAACAACAACTTCTCCCACATCGGCTCCTCTAGCAACGATTGTTCCCGCATCAGCTGCTAATTTATAGCAGCCGGACAATTGTGTTCAATGGTAAGATTACCATTTCCCTCTCTTTTTTCCATGGTTAGTGTTTTTATAATATCCTAGACTCAATTGTCGATGCTTTGTGCTGATGTATTAGGGTTGAAGTTGCCATGGAGTGATGATCAGTGCCATGGTATTAACAGAATGTTAAAGTGTGCATGTTGGTGACTGTCCCATGCCATGCTGATCAGTAGCATGGCATTTACATGCCTCTGATATGTCTCAAACGTATCTATAATTTTTGATGCTCCATGCTTATTTTTACACCATTTGCTTAGTGTTTCGTTACACTTCATGGCGTTTTTATGCATTTTCTGGAACTAACCTATTAACGAGATGCCACAGTGCCAGTTCCCTATTTTCTGTTGTTTTTGTGTTTCAGAAAAGTTACCCAGGAAATATTCTCGGAATTGGACGAAACAAAAGCCAGACATCCAGAAATTTACCGAAGCTTCCAGAGAGCTGAAGAGGAGACAGAGTGGGGCCATAGGCCGGCCACACAGTAGGGCAGTGCGGCCCAGGCCCTGGCCGCGCCCCCTATGTGTGAGACCGCCTCGGTCCACTTCTGACGCTGCCCCTTCGCCTATAAAGACCCCCCGGCGGGAAAAACCTAAACACCCGATCACTTTTCCAGAAACACATCGCGATCCGCCGCCGTGGTCGACCCGAGATCGGGAGGGTCCAGAAGCTCTTCCAGGCACCCTGCCAGAGAGGGGAATCGCCACCGGAGGTCTTCTTCATCGCCATGCTTGCCTCCGGCGTGATGAGTGAGTAGTCTACCTGGGACTATGGGTCCATAGCAGTAGCTAGATGGTTGTCTTCTCCACCATGTGCTTCATGTTTAGATCTCGTGAGCTGCCTTACATGATCGAGATCACCGTTATGTAATTCTACATGTTGTGTTTGTTGGGATCCGATGAATATTGGTGTTATGATTGAGTTGATGTGCTAAATATTATCTTATGTTATCTCTATGTTGTTTATGATCTTGCATGCTCTCCGTTGTTAGTAGCTATCTTGGCCGAGTAGATACTAGTGACTCCAAGAGGGGGTATTTATGTTCGATAGTTGGGTTCATGCCTCTATTTAATCTGGGGGAGTGACAGAAACCTCTAAGGTTGTAGATGTGTTGTTGCCACTAGGGAGAAAACAACATTCTTATGTCCAAGGGCATATGCTTTGTTTACATTACACACTTTGCTTAATACAGTTATCTGTTGTTCGCAACTTAATACTTGTGGGGTTCTCGGATTGAATCCTCGCGAGTGGATTATTAGTCATAGATGCAGTTGGATGGCGGTCTATGTATTTTGTTGTAACTAGCTACATGGCCCGCGCATTTGCGCGGCTAGATATATTAGTCTATTTTTTGAATTAGCTCCTGGATGTTGATATATTGTTAGGTACATATTTACATAAAATATAAAAATTCCTATGCAAAATATTGTTTGGCATTGTTTCTCGGAAGCTATTCTCTCCCAAATAAAAATGCTTCTCCCTCCGACCCATATTACTCTTTGCTAATAAGGATGTATCTACCACTAAAATTTGTCTAGATACATCCGTATTAGCGAAGAGTATTATGGATCGAAGGGAGTAATTTTATTTAATTCATGTATTTGCAATGATATTTTTTAGAATATACAAAATAATTTTGTTAAATTGTGTCTTCTAAGTTACTCTAGTAGACTTAGTGGAAAATATTTTGGTCATGTTTTTTATGTCGTTGCTAAGGATAGTATTACGTTGTTGCTAAGGATATCATTTTTACATTTCAGTATGTAGTTAAATTTCATGCATAATCTGACATCTAATTATTTTGAGGCTTAATCAGTTATTTATCTTGTACATAGATCTCTATGAAAAACTAATTGGAATGTTGTATCTTTTGTCACTAATTCTTTAAAAAATGTTATTGCATTCTCTATATGCACTTCATGAGAATTTAATTTTGAATAATTTTATCTCACATTTCAGTTTATGTCGGACCCATAAATATAACTCCAACAAATAACCTAATTCTGGAATTCAGCTATTTTCACTTATACATACTTCTCTGAAAACCAAATTGTTGTGTCCTTCTTTATACCAACACGCTACCTTGATTTGGTCTTATATTTTCTAGGCTTAATAAACAGGTACATAAGTATTATGATCTTTTGTGTATGAAATAACCAAAATAAATAGCTCAAAACTTATATCTGAAATAAACATTGAATATTGTATAGTAGGTCATGTTTGGCGCTATGCAGATTATCGTAATCCAATTAATCCAACGGGTTTCGTACAGTTTTTAGCGTTCAGTTAGCAAATATGTTTGGATACCAAGCCTATTTTTGACGATAGCTCATGCTCTTTGCTATTCTTTTTGTAACTCCCGCGTATCAGAATCACGTGAGATTCATATAAGTCACTGGGTATGTAAGCGTTGATTCGTGTTTATCTTGCATAAGAGGACCTAACTGACATGTGAATCGAAAAGAAAAACTAACATGTGAATCGTGCTTTACCTGAGGAGCTGAGCGCTCGGCTGATCGATTAGCTCTCTTTGACTGCGATCTGGCATGTTGATGATATACTCCGTATGTGATTGATATCCCCATTGCCACCAGCGACAGGATGGTCGACAAAATAGTTGGAGCCAGCCATGTACTGGTATTACATAATACTCCTAGATTGTTTCCTATACGCATGGAATTTCGTATGTCCACAGCTTTGGTCGCCGAGCTCTCTTTGCTTCCTGCCACCCACGCTATGTCTGTCTTGCTCTGGCTCTCTCCTGTGGCAGACGACGGTCAGAGCCAAGATTTTTCATGGCCCCGCGCGTTACAGCCGAGACAATACAAAAGCTACCTCGGTAACAGAATTTCAAGGCGTGCGGGCAATTCAATAACGTGCACAACCTAATCTCTTCAAACGTTTTCCAGTAATCTTGCTTGCACACGTCTCCCATCTTTTGCCGGATTAGATCGTGTTCTTTTTTGGTAATAAGCAACCGGAGACTTTCATTTTCCAAATTTATCTTCATTAAATCTGAGACGTTAACTTTGAAGTGCGTAATCTTCACCGTTGTTTGTTAGTTGTTTTAATAATATAACTAGCTGGGTGGCCCGCGCATTTGCGCGGCTAGATTTTCTTTAATCCATATTTTCTCTTAATATTTTGTCTACTGGCTGCATGAGCTCTGCTCATTTACAATTCTATTTTATTCACCACTAATTGTATGTCATGAAATTAGAATGTTGTCCTTGGTCATGAGGAACCATGATCGGGTAGGAAAGTACTTTAGATTGTGGACACGATTGTATGTCATCATGGAATGAGGATGCAAACTATATGTAGGCTTTCTTAGCAATTTTGATAATTTCCCTCTTTCATCCTCCAACATCTATTGGGTATTTTCCCCATGAAATAATTAGTACTAAACATGAATAGCTTCTACCTAAATCATTTGTTTTATTCCTCGATGCATGTCGATTCAGCTTTTCCATTGTTATTTTAAAATGCAACACATTTGGCCTAACTATGTATGCATATGTACATGCTCACATCTTATTTACCTTGACAGGTCATTGCCCGCTCTCATTCGGCCTGTTTTTTAATCAATTTGTATTTTCATACATATTTGAAGTAGAAAATTCACTACTCTCTTTACATAATTTATCATTGTGAAATTTTTCAATATATTATTTTTTATAAAATTCCAATGAGTATTTTAATTCACCAACCACTTTTTCTTTCTTATTCAAATTCCATACATGAAGTATTATGAATTTTATCTACCATTGGTTCGTAATTACACTTATATTATTTATCAACCCAGAGTTATACCAACTATGTGCTTTATAATAAAACAATTCATTTAGCCCATTATATAATCTAGAACGACTGTAAGTGGTGCAGAGATATTCCATCCTTTGTCAACAAACGTGATGAATTATTCTCAACCATGTTACTAACATAATATAATTTATGTGAAAATAGAAATTTGTTTACAATGTTATTATTTGGATCGACCTACCACGACCGATTCTACTACCATTATACTATGACAACTGACGGACGATCAATAATCTACAAAAATATACAGTTGAATAGTTTCCAATAGATTATGGAATAGGCATATGTAATGCAAGTCCTCTCACAAAATTTTGTTGACTTAATTACCTGCGACAGGTCTGAGACTTTTGTGGTCCTCTAATGTGGTGCCTTCCTTTGATATGAATCAAGTGCGGTGCTTCTTTCAGCCTTAGTCACCTTATGGGCCATGGGTTTAACTTCTTTAGTTCTTACATGGAATTAATTACTATGTATTTTATATGCATGTATCTATGATCTCTTCTCTTGCATGGTTGCATCTGTATGCCTTCAGCGAGGTGTGGACATAACCTGCTTAGACCATCGGGAGATAATAAAGCCCAGCTGATGCAAACTGAATGCCGGGTCACCAATCCTCTATTGGCGTCGGAGCCGCACCAGCGTTTGATCCTTGGGTCGGCAGGTTGCCATCAATTCTAACCGCCTCTTGCCCTCTTGGGCTTTGTTGTTTGCCAGATCAATACCACTATAAGCACTCGTCAAAGACTTTGAGGTAGATTCAGGATACCTGCTATGTTTGTCAGCTCCGTTGGGACAACATCTTCGACATGCATGGTGTATAATTAATCATGTCAACACCTCATGTGCTTGTCCTTAGCTAGTGATGACTTGAATCTTCGTTGAAGATCCAATCTTTGTCGGTCTGATGACTTTAATCTTCACTGGCGTGATGACCTGGATGCTCGCCAGCGTCGCGCATCGCCAGCCAACTTTAATCTTCTTTGTGTGTTGATCAGTCCGGTTTGGCTGACTTGGATTTTTTTTAAGGCGCCTGACATGGATTTGGTCGGATGTGTGTTGGCATGTTGGGTCTGGCCGGCTGGTTTGTGTTTTGAGAAGACAATAGCTAATACCCCTGGAATCATATTCTGTTTGCATTCATCCGGGGATAGGATCCTTCAAGATGTTGGTGATGATGCTTGGGTGCATGATCATGACGGGGATGGCCTAGCAGTGTCTCGATCTCGCCCATGGCGAAGGTAAAAGCTTATTGATTCAGGTGTCATGTCCTTGCGGCCACGCAGGTCCTGAGCGGAGGTGTTAGCTGCTGTCAGTTGTGGCGGTGCAAAGCCGCCGGCTTTGCCTTTCTTGAGGTTAGCTAGGCTGTCCCTGAGAGGCATGTACGACAATACCAACTCCTGCTGCCATGCCCCACGGAGCAGCATTACGACGATTCAGACGATTCTTGTCCGCTCCAATGTTATGATTCTACGCCGCTGTTGCTCGCGATGCGTGGCGTGGGGAGGATTCAAGATGCATATTATCTCCCGTGAAAGAAGTGACGTTTGGATTGAATACGTTTGCTCTTTCCTTTTTTATTTGATGATTCGGAGAGGATCTCTTTTTTGTTCCACCGTGTGATGGCTGATGGGCTGTAGCTTGACATGAGGCATAAGGACACGTTATATTTCGCAGATCTAAATCAATACGTGATACGGAGTACTATTTGGCACAACTTAATCTTGGTCGTTGGTCCTAGTTAAAATTTTCCTAGCTAATCTACACCGTTGGTTGTTAGTTGTTTTAATAATATAATAGATAGATGCCCAGAGTAAATCTCATAGTGATCCTCTCGACATATTCACGTTATCTTTGTTCTATCAATTGCCCAACTGTAATTTGTTTACCCAGCATGTGTTATTTTATCTTATGGAGAGACACCACTAGTGAACTATGGACCCCGGTCCTATTTCCTTTATATTGCTAGCACCTGTTTACTTTACTCGCACTGTTTACTTTACTCGCATACTACTATTGCTTTCCACTCGATACGCTCATTCCTTTGTTTACAGCAAACCGGTGAGATTGACAACCTCATCGTAAGTTGGGAGCAAAGTATTTGGTTGTGTTGTGTGCAGGTTCCGCGTTGCTACTAGTTGAAGATGCGCTAACACGTTATCGTTAACGGCGCCCTTATTGGAGTGTCACTAGGCTAGCAAGCATCACCTTCTGGAGTTTGGCTTTTTCCTACTGGATTCGATAAACCTTGGTTTCTTACTGAGAGAAAACTGCTGCTTTACTCATCATACCTTCCTCTTGGGGTTCCCAACTGGACGGTGATTTACATCAACCGTGCTGCAACAAGCAACAAGTTTTCTGGCGCCGTTGCCAGGGAAAAAGAAGACTTCTGCAAGGGGAGTTTCGCACGCACATCCTTTACTTTGTTTTAAGTTCTGCTTTTACTTTATTTTTACTTCCTTTGTTTTATCAAAAACACAAAAAAAGTAGTTTCCTTTATAGTTTTTTTACTTGTCTGCTTTTAGTTTTGCTAGAATGGCTACTCCTGAAAACACCAAGTTGTGTGACTTTACTAGCACTAATAATAGTGATTTTATCTGCACTCCTATTGCACCACCTGCTCCTGCTGCAAATTTTTATGAGATTAAGCCTGCTTTGTTGAACCTTGTTATGAAAGAGCAATTTTATGGTGCTAGTACTGATGATGCTACAGCTCATCTCAACAATTTTGTTGAGCTATGTGAGATGCAGAAATAAAAGGATGTAGAGAGTGATATCATTAAGCTTAAGTTGTTTCCTTTTTCTTTGAGAGGAAAAGCTAAGGATTGGTTGCTGTCTTTGCCTAAAAATAGTATTGATTCATGGGCTAAGTGTAAGGATGCTTTTATTGGAAGATACTATCCTCTTGCTAAGATTATAGCTTTGCGTAGCAATATTATGAAGTTTAGCCAGTTTGATAATGAACATGTAACTCAGCTTGGGAAAGAATGAAATCTATGATAAAGAATTGCCCCACTCATGGACTGATTACTTGGATGATTGTCCAAACTTTTTATGTAGGATTGAATTTTTCTTCAAGAAACCTAGTGGATTCAGCTGCTGGAGGCACTTTTATGTCCCTTACCTTGGGCGCCGCAACGAAGCTTCTCGACAATATGATGGTAAATTACTCTGAATGGCACACCGAGAGAGCTCCACAATGTAAGAAGGTAAATTCTATTGAGGAAACCTCTTCCTTGAGTGATAAGATTGATGCTATAATGCTTATGCTTTCTAATGATAGGACTCATGTTGATCCTAATAATGTTCCTTTAGCCTCTTTGGTTGCTCAAGAAGAGCATGTTGATGTAAACTTCATTAGAAATAATAATTTTAATAACAATGCTTATAGGAACAATTTTGCTCGTAACAATTATAGGCCGTACCCTTCTACCAATGGTAATGGTTATGGTAACTCTTATGGCAATTCCTCCAACAACACTAGGGCTGCGCCCTCTGAGCTTGAAGTCATGCTCAAGGACTTCATCGGTAAGCAAACTGCTTTTAATAGGACTATTGAGGAAAAGTTAGGCAAAATTGATATTCTTGCTTCTAAAGTTGATAGCCTTGCTCATGATGTTGAACTTCTGAAATTAAAAGTGTTGCCTAATGATGTGAAGGAGAACAATACTTTTGCCACTTCTAATGCTATCCAAATTAGAATTGATGAAAATGTTAGGATGCTAGCAGAATTGCATGCCAGGTGGGAAATAGAAGATGAGATGGCTAGAAGGATGAAGGTATGTACCATTACTACCTCTAATGATGTGGTTCCAAATGCTAGCAATCCTCTTACTTTGATTGGTGTAGAGAAAACTCCCACTCCTTGTGTTAAAAAAGCCTAAAACTGCCAAAACTTTTTCCCAAAAGAGTGCTGAAATTTTTCAGAGTGTGGGAGATGATAGCTCTATTTCCTTTAATGATTTTGATGTTGATGGCTGTAATATATCTGAAGTTATTTTGTTCTTACAAAAGCTTGCTTTGACTCCTAATGCTAGTTCTTTAAATGTTGCTTTTACTAAGCATATTACCAATGCTCTTATGAAAATTAGGGATGAAAAGTTGAAGCAAAAAGCTTCTATTCCCAAGAAGTTAGAAGATGGTTGGGAACCCATCATTGATATGCATGTTAATGGTTTTGATTGCCATGCTTTATGTGATCTAGGTGCTAGTATTTCTATTATGCCTAGAAAAATTTATGACATGCTTGATTTATCACCTCTTGAAAAGTGTTATTATGATGTTCCTATTGCTGATGTTGCTAAGAAGAAACCTTTGGGAAGGATTAATGATGTTCTTATTATGGTTAAAAATAACCTTGTTCCCGTTGATTTTCTTGTCATGGATGTTGAATGCAATGCTTCATGTCCTATTATTTTGGGAAGACCCTTTCTTCGAACTGTAGGTGCCATCATTGATATGAGGGAAGGCACCATCAAATATCAATTCCCACTCAAGAAAGGTATGGAACACTTCCCTAGAAATAGGAAGAAATTACTTTTTGACTCTATTCTTAGAGCAAATTATGAGCTTGATGCTTCATCACTTGATATTACTTGATTCGCACTTTCTGCGCCTAGCTCAAAGGCGTTAAAGAAAAACACTCTTGGGAGATAACCCAATATTTTACTTTTAGTTCTTTTTCTTTTATTTGAGTCTTGGAAGTTATTACTACTGTAATGACCTCTCCTTATCATTTTTATTTCGTTTTTTTGCCAAGAGAAGCCTCTAATTTGAGTGAGGTAAGATTTGGGGATGTTGCTGTCCTGAAACAGATTTCGGTGCTGCACCGTAACAATTCATGAAAATTCTCAGTATATCTTTTGGACCTGCAATTTCTTGTGCATATGCCCCAGGGTATATTCAAACTTTCATTAGTTTAACACTTTTTGATTTGAGCAACAGAAAACCCTCTAAAAATTCGACCTTTATTAGCTGTTCTGTTTTGACAGATTTCTGCCAATATTTGTGTTTGCCGCTTGATTGCTTTCTTTTTGAGTTCTTTTGATTACGAAAGTTTTGGGGAAGTTGCTACAGTAGTATATACTTTATATGTGGTGGTTTTGAGTTGAAACTTGAAGAAAAAATGGTTGATTCAATGTTATGCTTACACTAATGTTGCTAATAGAGTTGTGTTGAGTTTTGTATGAAGGAAGTTTTCAAGTGTAGGGATTGGAGAATGATGAGATGAGTTGAAGACTGGACAAAAGCTCAAGCTTGGGGATGCCCACGCACCCCAAGAAATATCCAAGAGGGACAAGCATCAAAACTTGGGGATGCCCCCGAGGCACCCCTTCTTCATCGGTAAAAATCAGGTCACCTTTCAACACACTATATTTTTATTGCTTCATGCACTATGCATTTTTCTTGGAGCGTCAGTTGTTTTAGTTTTCAGTTTTGTTTAGTTTTGTTTGCTGCAATTAATGTTTGGACCCCAACAAATTTCTTTTGGAGGAGTTGCCTTGCTTTTCATTTGCCAAGAACACTCCATTTTTCACTCTTATCGTTTCAACGAGTGTTCTCTTTTTCTGCTACTGCATTTAGCTTTTGTTTTTTTCGCCTTGATTTGTGTTCAGAACTTGTTATATCTTTACATCAAGGTGTATTTTGACCTCTGGTCCATGTTGGTATTCATCAAAAGAGTTGTTTCAAAAAGGTTCGAATGGTGTTGGAAAAGAGAAAAAGCTTTATGCAAAAAAGTGGTACAAAAAGGAGCTTGTGTAGACTGCGGCCTAGGCTTTTGCATGTCGTGCTTGATGTCTTTTTGATAGCATGCTTAGTGGTTTTGCTGTAGCATGACTTGTCTCAAATGACTAAGATTGCTTAATGAGCCTTTGAAAAGAATCATGCGTTGTTTTTATCGTTTGGAAGCATTATTTTGGTTTTCTCCTTGATGCTTTATTTGGGTTGACTTGGCGCATGCTCACACATGTTTGACTCATACAAAGTCGCCATTGCCTCTATGATCATTTAGTTTTTGACTTTTTATGCCATCTTATGCTTCTTTTAATGTTGCTTTGTCGCTTTGCATGATTATGGCCATTATTGCTCTCTTAGTTGGTCGCTCTCAGTCTTTTGCTAGCCCTCATTTTGTACTGAGTATGAGCTCTACTCGTGCATCCAACTCCTAAAAATTAAGTTGTTCCAAAGTGTCCACCATACATACCTATTAGCAATTTGCTATTCCAAAGTATATTTGACTTGGTTTTATCTATCCTTCAAATTAAACTCTTTTTGGTGTTATGCAAAAATTGGTCAGTAAAGCTCTCACGAACCTGATGGCACACTTTACTTTTCTCGCTTTAAAATTTTGACATTGTGGCTCTCTTATGTTGAGTTGTTATACTTGCAAGTTGTAAGTTGGAAATTAGCCCAGCCATGTCGTCATGGGGCAAGCTTTCAACATTGCACTATCTTTCATTTGAGTTGATACCGTGATCTTTTGTTTATGGATACTCGCGATGTGAAATAAGTTGGGAATCTTGTGGAATCATGGAGTTCTTATATGTGTTAGGGAAACGCCTGGGCCGCTAATCTAAGCCATGCATCATTCATGGTGGAAATTTACAGCATGCCCATAGTGGACATTTGACGATGCATCTCACAATAAAAAGCTATACCAATGGTAAATAAAAAAGATGTCGAGGTGTTCATTGTCTGTTTGTCTTGTCATTTTGATGTGGGCTTGTTCCATGTCTTCGGGCAGGAGGTACCCTGTTGGCGGTTCTCGATGATACACATATATTTACAATGACAAGAGCCTGCTTGGGACTCTAAGTCGAGTAGCATGAGGTTTGGGTATTCGTACTTCAGAGGACACGAGGTTTTCAACTTATGATTTGTCAAGCATAAGCTTCATAATTGTACTCGCATTAACTCTAACCATTCAAGATGCCTATGATGGGGGCAATGAGAGCTCAAAGCTAGTAAGTACCATAATTTTTGATGGTTTATAAAACTCGCAATCACTGCTTCCCTCCGCGAAGGGCCTTTCTTTTACTTTTATGTTGAGTCACCACCTTCTATCTTTATGCACCGTCTAAGAGAGCATAGTTGTCATTCTGAGTATAATGTGCATTATCCCAAAGTTTTCATTGATTGATTCATGATGTTGGTTTCACTTGTTCTTAAATTATTTGTATCTAGTCGCCCTTTTAAACTTGAAGGTGTCCTATGCATTTATGTTTTGCTCTCTCATGAAGGACAAGCTGAAAACCATTTGTATGTTTTTCCTTATGATTTGAACACACGTTTGACTTTCATTATTTCATTTTCATGATCTTTTATTTGTGTTCTTTTTCATGTTATAACATGGTTGCTAAGTTTCTTCTATCAAGATTATATCTTTCATGCCCATGTTTTAAGTTCTTTTGATCCCAGTGCACAACGCTTACATAGATGGTCAAGATTGTGTAGGTGCATGTCACCTCAAAAATTATTTCTTTTGTTATCACTTACCTACTCGAGGACGAGCAGGAGTTAAGCTTGGGGATGCTGATATGTCTCAAATGTATCTATAATTTTTGATGCTCCATGCTTGTTTTTACACCATTTGCTTAGTGTTTCGTTACACTTCGTGGCGTTTTTATGCATTTTCTGGAACTAACCTATTAACGAGATGCCACAGTGCCAGTTCCCTCTTTTCTGCTTTTTTTGTGTTTCAGAAAAGTTACACAGGAAATATTCTCGGAATTGGACAAAACAAAAGCCAGACATCCAGAAATTTACCGAAGCTTCCAGAGAGCCAAAGAGGGGACGGACTGGGGCCACAGGCCGGCCACACAGTAGGGTGGCGCGGCCCAGGCCCTGGCCGCGCCCCCTATGTGTGAGACCGCCTTGGTCCACTTCTGACGCTGCCCCTTCGCCTATAAAGACCCCCCGACGGGAAAAACCTAAGTACCTGATCAATTTTCCAGAAACACATCGTGATCCGCCACCATCGTCGACCCGAGATCGGGAGGGTCCAGAAGCTCTTCCCGGCACCCTGCCGGAGAGGGGAATCACCACCGGAGGTCTTCTTCATCGCCATGCTTGCCTCCGGTGCGATGAGTGAGTAGTCTACCTTGGACTATGGATCCATAGCAGTAGCTAGATGGTTGTCTTCTCCACCATGTGCTTCATGTTTAGATCTCATGAGCTGCCTTACATGATCGAGATCACCGTTATGTAATTCTACATGTTGTGTTTGTTGGGATCCGATGAATATTGGTGTTATGATTGAGTTGATGTGCTGAATATTATCTTATGTTATCTCTATGTTGTTTATGATCTTGCATGCTCTCCGTTGTTAGTAGCTATCTTGGCCGAGTAGATACTAGTGACTCCAAGAGGGGGTATTTATGCTCGATAGTTGGGTTCATGCCTCTATTTAATCTGGGGGAGTGACAGAAACCTCTAAGGTTGTAGATGTGCTATTGCCACTAGGGAGAAAACAACATTCTTATGTCTAAGGGCATATGCTTTGTTTACATTACACACTTTGCTTAATGCAGTTATATGTTGTTCGCAACTTAATACTTGTGGGGTTCTCGGATTGAATCCTCGCGAGTGGATTATTAGTCATAGATGCAGTTGGATGGCGGTCTATATATTTTGTTGTAATGCCCAGAGTAAATCTCATAGTGATCCTCTTGACATATTCACGTTATCTTTGTTCTATCAATTGCCCAACTGTAATTTGTTTACCCAGCATGTGTTATTTTATCTTATGGAGAGACACCACTAGTGAACTGTGGACCCCGGTCCTATTTTCTTTATATTGCTATCACCTGTTTACTTTACTCGCACTATTTACTTTACTCGCATACTACTATTGCTTTCCACTCGATACGCTCATTCCTTTGTTTACAGCAAACCGGTGAGATTGATGATACGTCTCAAACGTATCTATAATTTTTGATGCTCCATGCTTGTTTTTACACCATTTGCATATTGTTTCGTTACACTTAGTGGTACTTTTATACATTTTCCGGAACTAACCTATTAACGAAGTGCCACAGTGCCAGTTTCCTATTTTCTGCTGTTTTTGTGTTTCAGAAGTGATACACAGGAAATATTCTCGGAATTGGACGAAACAAGTTCCTGAAGTCATATTTTACGGGGAAGCTCCCAAACATCCGAAGACCTGACGGAGGGGGGCCACGTGGCCCCCACACACAGGGGCGGCGCGGCCACCCCCCTGGCCGCGCCGGGCCCACGTGAGGGGCCGTGGTCCCTCCTCTGACATCGCCCCTTCGCCTATATATACCCCCTGACGAGAAAAACCTAAGAGCCCGATTAGTTTTCCAGAATACATCGCGATCCGCCGCCGCCGTCGACCCGAAGATCGGGAGGGTCCAGAAGCTCTTCCCGGCACCCTGCCGGAGAGGGGAATCGCCACCGGAGGTCTTCTTCATCGCCATGCTTGCCTCCGGAGCGATGAGTGAGTAGTCTACCTTGGACTATGGGTCCATAGCAGTAGCTAGCTGGTTGTCTTCTCCACCATGTGCTTCATGTTTAGATCTCATGAGCTGCCTTACATGATTGAGATCACCGTTATGTAATACTATGATGTTGGTTTGTTGGGATCCGATGAATATTGGTGTTTATGATTAAGTTGTTGTACTGAATTATATCTTTTGTTATCTCTATGTTGTTTATGATCTTGCATGCTCTCCGTTGTTAGTAGCTATCTTGGCCGAGTAGTTGCTAGTGACTCCAAGAGGGGGTATTTATGCTCGATAGTGGGTTCATGCCTCTATTTCACCTGGGGGAGTGACAGAAACCTCTAAGGTGGTAGATGTGCTGTTGCTACTAGGGAGAAAACAACATTCATATGCTCAAGGGCATATGCTTTGTTTACATTACACACTTTGCTTAATGCAATTATCTGTTGTTCGCAACTTAATACTTCTAGGGTGTTCGGATGATATCCCCGGGGGTGGATTATTAGTCATAGATGCAGTTGGATGGCGGTCTATGTATTTTGTTGTAATACCCAGAGTAAATCTCATAGTGATCTTCTTGACATATCACGTTATCTTTATTCTATCAATTGCCCAACTGTAATTTGTTTACCCAGCATGTTATTTTATCTATGGAGAGACACCACTAGTGAACTGTGGACCCCGGTCCTATTTTAATCATATTGCAATCACCTGTTTACTTTTCCCGCACTGTTTACTTTACTCGCATACTCTACTGTTTTCCACTCGATACGCTCATAACCTTTGTTTCAAGCAAACCGGTGAGATTGACAACCTCATCGTAAGTTGGGAGCAAAGTATTTGTTTGTGTGTGTAGGTTCCACGTTGCAGCTAGCAAGCAAAGCTTGGACGAGGCGCCATATATAAATTGTCCACTGCTGTCGCAAACTAGCAAGCATCACCTTCAGTCGTCATTGTCTCTCCTCTCCTGATCGATATTAAACCTTGGTTTCTAACTGAGGGAAAACTAGCTGCTATACTCATCACACCTTCCTCTTGGGGTTCCCAACGGGCTGGTCATTCACCACGCATCAAGCTAATTTTCTGGCGCCGTTGCCGGGGAGGAAGAGAAGACTTCTGCGAGGGGAGTTCTTCGCACACACATTCTTTACTTTGTTATTTGTTTTGCTTTACTTTATTTTATTTTACCTGCACTGCTTTTTATCAAAAACCCAAAAAAATTAGAATCCTTGGTAGTTGTTTTTACTTTACTTTAGTTTATCATGTTGTTCCCTAAGTTCGTTCTGGAGGACCTCTCAGTAGGTAGTGGTTCAATTATTGGAAATAGAAACATTGAGGAGTTCTTTAATCATATTAGTATGCATGAGGAAGTTGAGGAAAAGTCTTGGATTGAGCTTGCTCCTAGTATTGAAGTTGCTTCTTTTTGTTTAATTGATATGTTGGAAACTAGGTTTGCTAGTCTTAATCCCTATATGCAATACATGTTCCTCAAGCTTCATGAAATTGAGGATCCCGAAAAGAAAGCTTTTATCTTGGAAACTCTGCGCCTAGAATTTAAGGATGTCGTTGTTGAAGCTAGGAAGGTTCTTAAACGTTTTAATAAACTCGGTTCTCCTATAAATGTTATTAGTACAGATGATAAAGAGCCCGAGATACCTATACCTTGCAAGCTTTTGGGATTGAGTGAAGCTTTTGAAAATAATTTTGACTGGATTTGTCCTGAAAATCTTTTTGATGAGAATAGTGTGCCAAAGAATGATCACAAAGAGTCTTCTAAAACTTATGTGGATGAAATACAATGTCTTATTGATAATACCTCTGCTGTTGATCTTAATGCTTCTTCTGAAAATACTTGATTCGCAATTTTCTGCGCCTAGCTCAAAGGCGTTAAAGAAAAGCACTCTTGGGAGATAACCCATTGTTTACTTTTCAGTACTTTTTCTTTTATTTGAGTCTTGGAAGTCATTACTACTGTAATGACCGCTCCTTATCTTGTTTATTTCGTTTTTGTGCCAAGAGAAGCCTCTAATTTGAGCGAGGTAAAGATTTGGGGTTATTGCTGTCCTGAAACTGTTTTCGGTGCTGCACCGTAAAAATTCGTGAAAATTCTCTGTTTATCTTTTGGACCTGCGATTTCTTGTGCATATGCCCCAGGTTATATCCAAACTTTTCTTAGTTGAACACTTTTTGATTTGAGCAACGGAAAATCCCTCAAAAATTCGTCTTTTGTCAGCTGTCCAGTTTTGACAGATTTCTGCCAATATTTGTTTTTGCCACTTTATCGCTTTCTTTTGAGTTCTTTTTTATCATGGAACTCTTGTGGAAGTTGCTAAAGTAGTATATACTTTATATGTGGTGGTTTTGGGTTGAAACCTGAAGCTAAAAGAGGTTGAATATATTTTATGCTTACACTAATGTTGCTAATAGAATTGTGTTTAGTTTTGTATGAAGGAAGTTTTCAAGTGTAGGGATTGGAGAATGATGAGATGAGTTGAAGAATGGACAAAAGCTCAAGCTTGGGGATGCCCATGCATCACCCCAAGAAATATCCAAGAAGTACAAGCGTCAAAGCTTGGGGATGCCCCCGAGGCACCCCTTCTTCATCGGCAAAAATCAGGTCACCTTTCAAAACACTATATTTTTATTGCTTCATGCACTATGTGTTTTTCTTGGAGCGTCAGTTGTTTTAGTCTTCTTAGTTGGTTTAGTTTGTTTGTTTGCTGCAATAAATGGTTGGACCCCAACAAATTTCCTTTGGAGGAGATGTACTCGTTTTCATTTGCAAAGAATGCTCTAGTTTTCACTCTTATTAAAAATCGAGCATTCTACTTTTTTCCGCTACTGCTTTTGGTTTTTGTTTTCGCCTTGATTCGCGTTCAGATCTTGTCATATCTTTTTATCAAGGTGTATTTTTGCCTCTGATCTTCATTGGTTTTCATCAAAAGAGGTGTTTATAAAAATTTCAAATGGTGTTGGAAAAGAGAAAAAGCTTTGTGCAAAATAGTGGTACAAGAAGGAGCTTGTGTAGACTGCGGCTTAGGCTTTTTCATGTCATGCTTGATGTCTTTTTGATAGTATGCTTAGTGGTTTTGCTGTAGCATGACTTGTCTCAAATAACTGAGATTGCTTAATGAGCCTTTGAAAAATCATGCGTTGTTTTTATTGTATGGAAGCATTATTTTGGTTTTCTCCTTGATGCTTTATTTGGGTTGACTTGGCGCATGCTCACACATGTTAGACTCTTACAAAGTCGCCAATAGCCTTCATGATCATTTAGTTTTTGACTTTTGATGCCATCGTATGCTTCTTTTAATGTCGCTTTGTCGCTTTGCATGATTATGGCCATTATTGCTCTCTTAGTTGGTCGCTCCCAGTCTTTTGCTAGCCCTCGCTTTGTACTGAGTATGAGCTCTACTCGTGCATCCAACTCCTAAAAGCCAAAGTTTTTCAAAGTGTCCACCATACATACCTACTAGCAATTTGCTATTCCAAGTAAATTTGACTCGCTTTTATATTCTCTTCAAATTAAACTCTTACCAGTGTTATGCGAAATTCGGTCAGTAAAGCTCTCACGAACCGGAAGGCACACTTTACTTTTTCCTGTTCTTAAAAATTTGACATTGTGGTCTTTTATGCTGAGTTGTTATGCTTGCAAGTTGTAAGTTGGATTCTAGCCCAGCCATGCTGTCATGGGGCAAGCTTTCAACATTGCACTTCTTTTTGAGTTGATATCGTGATCTTTTGTTTATGGATGCCCGCTGTGTGAAATGAATTGGGAATCTTGTGAGGATCATGGAGTTTTTATATGTGTTAGGGAAACGCCGGGCCGCCAATCTAAGCCATGCATAATTCATGGTGGAAATTTGCAGCATACCCATGGTGAACATTCGACGACGCATCTCACAATAAAAAGCTAAACAATATAGCAAATAAAAGAGATGTCGAGGTGTTCATTGTCTGCTTGTCCTCTCATTTTGGTGTGGGCTTGTTCCATGTCATCGGGCACGGAGGTACCCCATTGGCGGTTCTCAATGATATGCATATACTTACAATGACAAGAGCCTTGCTTGGGACTCTAAGTAAATTAGCATGGTTTGGGTACTCGTATTCACGGGACACGAGGTTTTCAACTTATGATTTGTCAAGCATATGCATCATAACTGTTCTCGCATTAACTTTAACCATTCAAGATGCTTATGATGGGGGCAATGAGAGCTCAAAGCCGGTAAGTACCATAATTTTTGAAGGTTATAAAACTTGCAATCACTGATTCCCTCTGCGAAGGGCCTTTCTTTTACTTTTATGTTGAGTCACCACCTTCTTTCTTTATGCACCATTAAGAGAGCATAGTTGTCATTCTTAGTGTGATATGCATTGTCCCAAGGTTCATTGATTGACTCATATTGTTGGTTTCACTTGTTCTTAAATTATTTGTATCTAGTCGCCCTCTTAAACTTTGAGGTGTCCTATGCATTTATGTTTTGCTCTCTTTGAAGGACAAGCTAAAAACCATTTGTATGTTTTTCCTTATGATTTGAACACACGTTTGACTTTCATTGTTTCATTATCATGATCTTTTGTTTGTGTTCATTTGCATGTTTACAACATGGTTACTAAGTTCTTATTGTCATGATTATATCTTTCATGCCCATGTTTTAAGTTCTATTGATCCTAGCTCACCAATGCTTACATATATGATCAAGATTGTGTAGGTGCATGTCACCTCAAAAATTATTCTTTTGTTATCACTTACCTACTCGAGGACGAGCAGGAGTTAAGCTTGGGGATGCTTGATACGTCTCAAACGTATCTATAATTTTTGATGCTCCATGCTTGTTTTTACACCATTTGCATATTGTTTCGTTACACTTAGTGGTACTTTTATACATTTTTCGGAACTAACCTATTAACGAAGTGCCACAGTGCCAGTTTCCTGTTTTCTGCTGTTTTTGTGTTTCAGAAGTGATACACAGGAAATATTCTCGGAATTGGACGAAACAAGTTCCTGAAGTCATATTTTACGGGGAAGCTCCCAAACATCCGAAGACCTGACGGAGGGGGGCCACGTGGCCCCCACACACAGGGGCGGCGCGGCCACCCCCCTGGCCGCGCCGGGCCCACGTGAGGGGCCGTGGTCCCTCCTCTGACATCGCCCCTTCGCCTATATATGCCCCCTGACAAGAAAAACCTAAGAGCCCGATCAGTTTTCCAGAATACATCGCGATCCACCGCCGCCGTCGACCCGAAGATCCGGAGGGTCCAGAAGCTCTTCCCGGCACCCTGCCGGAGAGGGGAATCGCCACCGGAGGTCTTCTTCATCGCCATGCTTGCCTCCGGAGCGATGAGTGAGTAGTCTACCTTGGACTATGGGTCCATAGCAGTAGCTAGCTGGTTGTCTTCTCCACCATGTGCTTCATGTTTAGATCTCATGAGCTGCCTTACATGATTGAGATCACCGTTATGTAATCCTATGATGTTGGTTTGTTGGGATCCGATGAATATTGGTGTTTATGATTAAGTTGCTGTACTGAATTATATCTTTTGTTATCTCTATGTTGTTTATGATCTTGCATGCTCTCCGTTGTTAGTAGCTATCTTGGCCGAGTAGTTGCTAGTGACTCCAAGAGGGGGTATTTATGCTCGATAGTGGGTTCATGCCTCTATTTCACCTGGGGGAGTGACAGAAACCTCTAAGGTGGTAGATGTGCTATTGCTACTAGGGAGAAAACAACATTCATATGCTCAAGGGCATATGCTTTGTTTACATTACACACTTTGCTTAATGCAATTATCTGTTGTTCGCAACTTAATACTTCTAGGGTGTTCGGATGATATCCCCGGGGGTGGATTATTAGTCATAGATGCAGTTGGATGGCGGTCTATGTATTTTGTTGTAATGCCCAGAGTAAATCTCATAGTGATCTTCTTGACATATCACGTTATCTTTATTCTATCAATTGCCCAACTGTAATTTGTTTACCCAGCATGTTATTTTATCTATGGAGAGACACCACTAGTGAACTGTGGACCCTGGTCCTATTTTAATCATATTGCAATCACCTGTTTACTTTTCCCGCACTGTTTACTTTACGCGCATACTCTACTGTTTTCCACCTGATACGCTCATAACCTTTGTTTCAAGCAAACCGGTGAGATTGACAACCTCATCGTAAGTTGGGAGCAAAGTATTTGTTTGTGTGTGTGCAGGTTCCACGTTGCAGCTAGCAAGCAAAGCTTGGACGAGGCGCCATATATAAATTGTCCGCTGATGTCGCAAACTAGCAAGCATCACCTTCAGTCGTCATTGTCTCTCCTCTCCTGATCGATATTAAACCTTGGTTTCTAACTGAGGGAAAACTAGCTGCTATACTCATCACACCTTCCTCTTGGGGTTCCCAACGGGCTGGTCATTCACCACGCATCAATTGACAACCTCATCGTAAATTGGGAGCAAAGTATTTGGTTGTGTTGTGTGCAGGTTTCGCGTTGCTACTAGTTGAAGACGCGCTAACACGTTATCGTTAACGACACCCTTGTTGGAGTGTCACTAGGCTAGCAAGCATCACCTTCTGGAGTTTGGCTTTTTCCTACTGGATTCGATAAACCTTGGTTTCTTACTGAGGGAAAACTACTTCTTTACTCATCATACCTTCCTCTTGGGGTTCCCAACTGGACGGTGATTTACATCAACCGTGCCGCAACAAGCAACAAGTTTTCTGGCACCGTTGCCAGGGAAAAAGAAGACTTCTGCAAGGGGAGTTTCGCACGCACATCCTTTACTTTATTTTAAGTTTTGCTTTTACTTTATTTTTACTTGCTTCGTTTTATCAAAAACACAAAAAAAGTAGTTTCCTTTATAGTTGTTTTTACTGGTCTGCTTTTAGTTTTGCTAGAATGGCTACTCCTGAAAACACCGAGTTGTGTGACTTTACTAGCACTAATAATAGTGATTTTATTGGCACTCCTATTGTGCCACCTGCTCCTGCTGCAATTTTTTATGAGATTAAGCCTGCTTTGTTGAACCTTGTTATGAAAGAGCAATTTTATGGTGCTAGTACTGATGATGCTACAGCTCATCTCAACAATTTTGTTGAGCTATGTGAGATGCAGAAATATAAGGATTTAGAGAGTGATATCATTAAGCTTAAGTTGTTTCCTTTTTCTTTGAGAGGAAAAGCTAAGGATTGGTTGCTGTCTTTGCCTAAAAATAGTATTGATTCATGGGCTAAGTGTAAGGATGCTTTTATTGGAAGATACTATCCTCCTGCTAAGATTATAGCTTTGCGTAGCAATATTATGAAGTTTAGCCAGTTTGATAATGAACATGTTGCTCAGGCTTGGGAAAGAATGAAATCTATGATAAAGAATTGCCCCACTCATGGACTGACTACTTGGATGATTGTCCAAACTTTTTATGCAGGACTGAAATTTTCTTCAAGGAACCTACTGGATTCAGCTGCTGGAGGCACTGATGACCCACAAGTATAGGGGGTATATCGTAGTACTTTCGATAAATAAGAGTGTTGAACCCAACGAGCAGCAGAAGGTGTTGATGAGCAGTTTTGATCAAGGAATCACTGTAAATACTAGCAAACAGGTTTTCAGGGGTATTTGGTAATACGAGTAAATAAAGTGCGAGTAAATAAAAGACAGTAGTAACAATTGCAGCAAGTGGCCCAATCCTTTCTTCAGCAAAGGACAAGCCGGTTGTGTACTTATAATAACCAAACGTTCTCGAGGACACACGGGAGTTTTCTGTCAAGAGCTTTCGCTTCGTAGAGCCAATAGTATTTATTGGTTTGGTAAGTGTTATGGGGGTGAACCTGTGCTAGCGCACTACCCTTACTAGGATAAATACACACTTGTGATTATACCCCTTGCAAGCATCCGCAAATACAAGAAAGTAATTAAGATAAATCTAACCACAGCCTTAAACTCTAGGATCCTACGCTCCCTGGTGCAATGGTTTCCCAACGGAGGTTTAGGTTTCTGTCACTCCAGCAACCCCACTATCGGTAGCCAAATACACAATGCATCTCACTAGGCCCATAAATGGTGAAGTATCATGTAGTCGACGTTCACATGACACCACTAGTGAAATAGCACCACAACAATATCAAACCATTAAATATTTCTCAACAATAATTCACTACTAACATCTTGACTTCTCCCATGTCCTCAAGAACTAAACGAACTACTCACAAGACATCATATGGATCATGATCAGAGGTGAAATAATGGTAAATAACAATCTGGACATAAACCTTAACCCAACGGTTCCACTCAATAGCATCAACTACAAGAGTAATCAACACCGGGAAAGTTTCCCCTATGAATATAACAAGATCCAACTCAAGATGTTACAGCGGGATGGCGTGGTAATGGTGGAGATGAAGGTGCTGGTGATGGAGATGATGATGATGATCCCGATGAAGTCCGGTGCGATGGTGATGACGATGGCGACGATCTCCCCTCTCCGGGAAGGAATTTCCCCGGCAGATTTCTCTCTGCCGGAGAGCTTTTCTCTCTCTGGTGTTCTCCGCCCCGCAGAGGCGGCTGTGTCTAACTCTGAGCCTCCTCCTGACTTAGGTTTTCGGGGACAATGATGTACGCGAAGGGGCGAGACCAGAAGTGGGCCAGGGCTCCCTCACACAGGGCTGGCGCGGCCAGGGGGCTGGCCGCGCCACCCTGGCGTGTGGGGCCCCCCTGGCTCCTCTCGACTCCTCCTTCTGGCTTCGTGGGTCTTCTAGGAAAATATAATTTCTGGGTATTTTTCTGGAATTTTCCTGATCTTCAAAATATGGTCTCCTGATGGTCCTTTTCCAGCAGAATCCTGACTCTAGCAGCAACTCCTCCGATGATCATCAAACATGTGAAAACAAAGGAAATAACATAAGTATCATATCTAAATATGAAATATATCAATGAATAACAGTAAATTATGATACAAAATAGTGATGCAAATTGGACGTATCAACCCCCCCCAAGCTTAGACCTCGCTTGTCCCCAAGCGAAAACCAAACTCGGTAAACATGACCACAGGTTTATGGAGTGAAGTGTCGATAATCAAAATACGGACAAGAAGCATCACATTTACTAAGGCACAAATTATAATAGACAGCAACTTCCCTTTATAAGATATAGACTTGCAATAAGTAAAAGGGAATCACATGTAAAGATGCACACGGTAAATATAATTGGCAATGGCAAACCTTAGCTCTTGATCAAAGAACGATGAATAAGCTATTCTCTCTTTTAAACGGAGCCTTTTAAAACAGAGCTAATATAGCAAAGACTATATGCTCAACAAAGTAAACTTTTGCATACATAGAAAGCTTTCAAAGATATATTCCTTCAGACAAAAGCATTATACAAAACAAGGAAGATAATAAACATGATTAAACGGATCAACATATGGATGAGTGAAACATAACAACTCAAATGCTTGCTTGAGACAGAGGGAAATAGGTTGACTCAACATAAAAGTAAAAGATAGGCCCTTCGCAGAGGGAAGCAGGGATTAAACATGTGCTAGAGCTTTTCATTTGTAAAACAGAGGTAAAAAAAATTATTTTGAGAGGTGGTTGCTTTTGTCAACGACTAGCAACGGAGTTCTTGATATCTTCCATACTAAACAAGTGAGAGCGGTTCCGAGATGTTTGATTAATTGGCACTTTGGTGCTCTTTTATAGCTTTGCACTCCTCCCCACCTTTTTCCTTTCTCAAACCATGGCTAACCGATTCCATCGGGTGCCGACCAACTTTCACATTCCATTGGAGGAGTGCCCTTTTTCCTTTCTTTTTTCTTTTTGAGATTATAATGGTCTGACCAGCTCCCTTGCAAAATTAATGACGAGCAGATGAAGCTGCCTAGTCGAGGGGCACTTAATTTAGTATGGAAGATAACAAACCCATCCACTACGTCCTCATGAGCTAAAAACAGTGGCACAAAATGAGAAGTTTTTGAAGGTTTTTGAAAGGTAGCACATGAAAATTTACTTGGAATGGCTTGAAATACCATGCATAGGAATTTATAGTGGACTCTTTGGAAATGACTTGGCTTTTGGGAATTGGATGCACGAGAAGTATTTCCTCTCAGTACAGGCTTTTGGCTAGCAAGGCTGGGTAGCAAGCATAAGAGTTGCATGAAACAAACAAACATACATATAATAAGAACAAACATGCAAACTCCCTTGAAGGTACAACGATTTTAACTTTAAGAATAACAATGCTTATAAGCCAAACATAAGGGAAAATTGAAGTGATGTAACTGCAAGCACTTCTTTATTCTTTTCTACTCAAACCTCAAGGTAAAGTTGCTACTGACCAAGCTAGGTTTGCCAAAACCAACTAAATCTACTCACGCTCCCAATGTGATACCAATACCAATCAACAAGACTAGTCATACAAGAGAAATTGCAAACTAACATAAGGTGTGCGAAAAGTAAACGATAAAACTTCTCATTAATATTTTATTACCGCAACTCACACCAAGGGATACATAGATAACTGACTAAGGAGGATACTTCCAACTGCAAACTATTCTAAATGATAACTTCTCTATTCATGATATGACTCTACTTGAAAGGTAAATGAGCAAAAGGTAATGATGTGATACCGCGGCACTCCCCCAAGCTTGGAACAAGCCAAGGAGATGCCTATACCGATGACGAATTACTCCTTTGGTGGCGGCGGTGGATAATCTCTAATAAGCTTCTCAATCAAATCCTTCAGATCATCAATCTTGTATTCGAGATTACGAATCATCTCGGAATTGTGCTCAACACGGTTCATGAACCTGTCAGCAAGAGAATCCCAGCTCTTGGAGTTATTTCCCTATCCTTCTTCACCCTTTGAGCATCCTGCCCCTGCATTGTTAGAACGATCTATATCCCAGCCAGAGGGTAATCGTGATTTGGGCACCTTTTGGAACTGATGCTCGTGAATTAGAGTATGGAAAGGATTTTGGCTTGGCGGAGATGTCCGTGGAGCTAAGGTGTGACGCGGCACACCCCCTCCGGTCCTTATGTGAGCACTCTTCTTTAACTTGTCTTGATCTGTCACCACCCCTATGCTGGCAATCACGGTGTTCACCCTTGGACTTTGATCTTCCTCTTCGTCTTCGCTTTCAACCTCTTCTTTCAGCTGGAAATCTTTGGTGTCATCTTCCGGAGGTGTCTTCCCCTTGTCACCGCTTGAAGAGGCCATGACTTCCCCAAGCTTAAGATCAACTCCTGACAGAAACAGCTCGAAACAAAACACGACGAGAAAATGATATACAGACCTCGGGGACTCCGGGGGGTTAAATAGCCGAAAATTATACATCGAATCGAAATCACAGGAAGAAACCGGGACGGAAAAGAGTTCCGGGGTGTTCTCACACCCAGGTGGCGCGGCCAGGGGTGGGCCCACGCCACCCGTGTGTGCGACACACACGGACTCTTTTTCGTGCCCTTTTTCATCTCGTGATTTTTCATATTTCGTAAAAACAGCAAAAATATTAAAGGAAGAGCTTTTCGCGAAACTTTTCTAACTAGAACTGTTACCTATTCGAAAGCGAACTCTGCAGGTACCTGCAATTTGTCTTGGATATAATCTTCCGGAGAAACTGTTTCAATAACATCAACATCTTCATTATAAGAATCTCCAGAAATATAATGCTTGAGTCTTTGTCCATTCACCACTTGTGTAGAATCATCTTTCAATGAAGCAATCTTCACAAAAAATAATATATTCATCTCCTACATCTTTAGTAACAAGATCCTTCAATATAGCTACAGGAGACTTAATAGTAATTTGCTCATCAGGTTCTGCAGCTTTCTTAGTACTTTTATTAGACACACTTACCAAAGTAGAATACTTCTTTACCTTAGCAGGGAAAGGTGTCTTCTCAAAATAAGGTTCAGGCACAATGCTATCAACAGTACAAACTTCAGTAGCTGCAGCAGGAATATGACTAATAGAATCTTTGTAAGGCGCATGATATTTATTCCAATCTTTCTTTGGAACATCAATGTAAGAGGCAAAAGCCTTAAGACAATTAGCAAGTATTTGGGAATCAAGACCATATGCAGCACTAACACCATGAAAGTCATCGGTCTCCATAAAAGATTTAATGCATTCATAATCATAGTTTATACCTGACTTCCTACCTTTGTCGTTTTCCCAACCTTCAGCATTCTCTTGTATTCGGTCAAGAAGTTTCCACTTAGCATCTTCTTTCATATGAGTAAATGATCCAAAGCAAGAGGCATCCAAATAATCCTTATCAGGAAGAGTAAGCCGCGCATAAAAATTATCAATAACAATATTATTGGGGAGCTCATGAATGGGGCATTTGAGCATTAGTAACTTCAATCTCCCCCACGCTTGGGCAATACTCTCTCCATCATGAGGCCAAAAATTATATATCCAGTTACGGTCTTTATGAATTTCACTTGGAGGATAAAACTTGGAATAAAAGCGAGGCACAATATCCTCCCATGCCATAGATGGGCCATCTTGGAGTAGTCGATACCACTCTTCAGCTCTGCCTTTCAATGATATAGAGAATAATTTCTTCTTGACCTGGCTTGGTGAAATACCTGCATATCTGAACAACTCGCATAATTCATGTATAAATAATAAGTGATCACCCGGATGGACAGTTCCATCTCCTGAATAGCAATTATCCATAATACGCCCAACAATTTTCATAGGTATTTTAAAAGGATCAATTTCAGCAGGCGGCGGCGGTGGTGGTTCCTCCGCATGTGCAGCAGTAGTAGTAGATGTGTTTCCAAATAGGAAACCAAATGGAGAGTTCTCCATAGCAGAGTAAAACAAAAATAAAAGACAAAATAAAATGATACTCACAGTGACGGTTACCTTTTCCAATTCCACTCTTCAATAGCGCTACACTCCCCGGCAACGGCGCCAGAAAATAGTCTTGATGACCCACAAGTATAGGGGGTGTATCGTAGTACTTTCGATAAATAAGAGTGTCGAACCCAACGAGGAGCAGAAGGTGTTGATGAGCAGTTTTGATCAAGGAATCACTGTAAATACTAGCAAACAGGTTTTCAGGGGTATTTGGTAATACGAGTAAATAAAGTGCGAGTAAATAAAAGACAGTAGTAACAATTGCAGCAAGTGGCCCAATCCTTTCTTCAGCAAAGGACAAGCCGGTTGTGTACTTATAATAACCAAACGTTCTCGAGGACACACGGGAGTTTTCTGTCAAGAGCTTTCGCTTCATAGAGCCAATAGTATTTATTGGTTTGGTAAGTGTTATGGGGGTGAACCTGTGCTAGCGCACTACCCTTACTAGGATAAATACACACTTGTGATTATACCCCTTGCAAGCATCCGCAAATACAAGAAAGTAATTAAGATAAATCTAACCACAGCCTTAAACTCTAGGATCCTACGCTCCCTGGTGCAATGGTTTCCCAACGGAGGTTTAGGTTTCTGTCACTCCAGCAACCCAACTATCGGTAGCCAAATACACAATGCATCTCACTAGGCCCATAAATGGTGAAGTATCATGTAGTCGACGTTCACATGACACCACTAGTGAAATAGCACCACAACAATATCAAACCATTAAATATTTCTCAACAATAATTCACTACTAACATCTTGACTTCTCCCATGTCCTCAAGAACTAAACGAACTACTCACAAGACATCATATGGATCATGATCAGAGGTGAAATAATGGTAAATAACAATCTGGACATAAACCTTAACCCAACGGTTCCACTCAATAGCATCAACTACAAGAGTAATCAACACCGGGAAAGTTTCCCCTATGAATATAACAAGATCCAACTCAAGATGTTACAGCGGGATGGCGTGGTGATGGTGGAGATGAAGGTGCTGGTGATGGAGATGATGATGATGATGATCCCGATGAAGTCTGGTGCGATGGTGATGACGATGGCGACGATCTCCCCTCTCCGGGAAGGAATTTCCCCGGCAGATTTCTCTCTACCGGAGAGCTTTTCTCTCTCTGGTGTTCTCCGCCCCGCAGAGGCGGCTGTGTCTAACTCTGAGCCTCCTCCTGACTTAGGTTTTCAGGGATGATGATGTACGCGAAGGGGCGAGACCAGAAGTGGGCCAGGGCTCCCTCACACAGGGCTGGCTCGGCCAGGGGGCTGGCCGCGCCACCCTGGCGTGTGGGGCCCCCTGGCTCCTCTCGACTCCTTCTGGCTTCGTGGGTCTTCTAGGAAAATATAATTTCTGGGTATTTTTCTGGAATTTTCCTAATCTTCAAAATATGGTCTCCTGATGGTCCTTTTCCAGCAGAATCCTGACTCTGGCAGCAACTCCTCCGATGATCATCAAACATGTGAAAACAAAGGAAATAACATAAGTATCATATCTAAATATGAAATATATCAATGAATAACAGTAAATTATGATACAAAATAGTGATGCAAATTGGACGTATCAGGCACTTTTATGTCCCTTACCTTGGGCGCCGCAATGAAGCTTCTCGACAATATGATGGTAAATTACTTTGAATGGCACACCGAGAGAGCTCCACAAGGTAAGAAGGTAAATTCTGTGGAGGAAACCTCTTCCTTGAGTGATAAGATTGATGCTATAATGCTTATGCTTTCTAATGATAGGACTCATGTTGATTCTAATAATGTTCCTTTAGCCTCTTTGGTTGCTTGATACGTCTCAAACGTATCTATAATTTTTGATGCACCATGCTTGTTTTTACACCATTTGCCTTGTGTTTCGTTACACTTCGTGGCGTTTTTATGCGATTTCCGGAACTAACCTATTGACAAGATGCCACAGTGCCAGTTCCCTGTTTTCTGCTGTTTTTGTGTTTCAGAAAAGCTACACAGGAAATATTCTCAGAATTGGACGAAACAAGTTCCAGAAGTCTTATTTTTCCTGGAAGAGCACCGAAGACCGAAAGAGAGCCGGAGGGGGGCCAAGGGCCGCCCACACAACAGGGGGGAGTGGCCCAGCCCGTGGTCGTGCCCACCCATTGTGAGGGCGCCTTGGCAGCTCCCTGACGACGCCCCTTCGCCTATATAAAGCCTCGGGACGGAAAACCCTAAAGAGTCGATGTTTTTCCCAGAACAGTTCCGCAGCGCCACCGCCATCGAAGACAAATTTCGGGGGACAGAAGTCTCTATTCCGGCACCCTGCCGGGACGGGGAAGTGCCCCCGGAGCCATCTCCATCAGTCTCCATCGCCGTCTCCGCCGTCTCCATCGACCTCACCGCCATCTCCATCAACCTTGCTGTCTCCTATGATGAGGAGGGAGTAGTTCTCCCCGGGGCTGAGGGCTCTACCGATAGCTATGTGGTTCACCTCTCTCTCCCATGATGTGATCTTTATGTGATCGTAAGCTTTGTATCTAGTTGAATTGGTAGATGTTATTATTCAGATATTATGCTACTCCTATGCTTAATTATTGTACTATCTAGAGATACCTCATATCATGGTGTAAAGGTGACTAGTGTGTGCATCATGTGTATCTTTTTGGTTAATGTCTCTATGAAATATTGGTGTTTGTTGGAACCATCTAGTGCGTTCATGGTGATAGTGTGGGACAATCTAGTTTGGGTACTGTCGGGGGGATGACCCCCGGTAGGGTCAAGAGACTAGAAAGACACAAGGTCTATGGTTGACTTTTATGCCCGTTGACCAAGAAAAGGCCTGGCCGGAATATAGGAGCATCGGCCAGGCCGGCATATGTGTGTATCCCGGCTAATACTTGGATATGCCGGTATAGCCGGAATACTGGTATATGTGTGCCGGCATATACTTAGATATGCCGGCCTAACCATTTGGTGTGTTGTGCAGGAGCAGGGGAGGCCGGATTACCCGACCCTCGTAGGTCGTTGGTCCGGCATATAAGTCCTGGGTATGGCCAACGGTCATATCCGGGATACTTAAGTCAACCAAGGTGTCACATCCCTACAATCAAGGAAGAAAACATCCGAGCATGGTAGCAGAGTAAGATGGCAGGGTGCACAGTGGAGGTTACCTACCCTCACTGTGCACAAGTACGAGCTTACCGCACAGAGGTAAGGCCACAGTTCAAGAGGTACAAGGTACAGGGATATGGCGTCCCATCGAGAGCAATCAGGGGCGAAGTCAAGGGTCTCTGCCATCGTCACCAGCTCCTGTTTGGAGTGTAGCCCGTGTCTTGTGGTCTTGTATGACCGTTGTAACCCTGGCCACCACTATATAAGGAGGCATAGGGAGCCCTGGTAAAGGGTTGGTCACTCTGTGTTCCTACACTTAGCAGTTCATCTTCCTTCTCTAGCAGAGAGCTTGGAAGCACCATTGTTGTGTACTACATCGACCCAAGTATACAATCAGTAGAGCAGGAGTAGGGGTGTTATCTCCTTACGAGAGCCCCGAACCTGGGTAGATCAGTGTCTCTTTCTGTCGTGCTTTTTAGCTCGTTCCCCTCTCCCGAATCCTCCAGCATCTAGTTCGGCCCCCATTTAAGCCATCCTATGGCATATGTTGTTTCACCACGACGACATTTGGCGCCCACCGTGGGGCAGATCAAGGCGCTGGTAGGAGTACATCCGGACGGGATCTTCTTCATCTGCTCAGGGGCTCGACATCAGCAACGCCTCCGAGCATAGCAGGTCTTCTTCAACTCCCGGGCTGACCTCAACTCGCCCGGGCCAGCATACGGCTGTCCCGGATCTACATCGGCATCTCCGGGCCGGCACTCGGCTTCCTCCGGCCAGCATATCCTGTGTCCCGGCCAGCATATCCTGTGTCCTGGCCAGCATATTCTGTGTCCCGGCCAGCATATCCTGTGTCCTGGCCAGCATATCCTGCATTCTGGCCAGCATATCCTGTGTCCTGGCCAGCATATCTTATGTCCCGGCCGGCACATTCTATGTTTGTCGTACCAGGGGACTGTTCAGCCTTCGCCTCGAGCATCTGCTGGTACATCAAGCTTCTTCAACGGTGCAAGTAAGTATTTATGCTGGTTTACTCCATATCCTGGTCAGCTTATCTGAAAATCAGTGTCTCCTTGATAGAAAAATAGCTCGGGGGCTAGGCTAAAGCCCTGCAAGTTGCTTTTTAAGTACTGTTTCAGTATATATTAGTTTGCATGCTAGCATATCAGCTTTCCAGTTTCCTCCTGTATGTCTGTCTATATGCCAAGTTAGCTTATATGCCAGTTGCAGTATGTCTACATTTATATGCCGGCACATGAGTGCCTAATCTTTCCTATGAGTTGCCAAGTTAGCTTATATGTCAATCTCAGTCTATATGCCAAGTGCTTTATTTCAAGAGTTATATGCCGAGTGCAATGGGCTATATGCCAAACTCCATATGCTAGATTGCAAATATGCCAAATACTATGACCATCGCTATGTCTTTTAGAATGACTACAGAACAGGTTGGATATTTCATCATATATACCGGCTATGACTCTCCATATTGCCATTACAAGAAGAAATTGCTATTATACCACCAGGGCTTCAGTTTATATCTCAGTGTCTCAGGTATTTCAGTATGCCGGCATATCATGGCAAAGAGCAAAATTTCAGTATACCGGCATATGTTATATTTTGTATCCTGGCCGGCATATTTTATGTCCCAGCCAGCATATCTTTATATCCTGGCCAGCATATCTCAAAGTCTCAGGTCTCAGGTATTTCAGTTTGTTAGTACATCAGGTTATTAAGTGATATCTTGAGTCATATGTGTTTCAGTATGCCGGCATATCGTGGCAAGAGCAAAGTTTTAGTATGCCAGCATATCATGGCAAAATGTCAGTATGCCAGCATATCATGGCAAAATCTCAGTATGTCGACATATCATGGCATCGACCAAAATCCCCAATCACCGTTTATTTCGGTTTGCCAGCATATCAAGGCATCTATCAATAACTCATATCGTCGTTTATTTCGGCATGCCAGCATATCACGGCATTCTATAATCCTTTCAGTTATCGCCAATTCTGGCACAGTAATATATCGAGACATCGATCTCAAAGTTAACAAGCATCATATCTTTTATCATATCCGGTTTCATAGAGTATCCCGGTTTAGCATATTAACATGTCTTATCATTTTTGCATACTAACAAGTGCCCAGCGATGGCACAGCCCAAGAGGCATATTAGTATACCGGCATTGTCAAAGCAGACAATGTCGATGAGACATAGCCTGAGAGGCAAAGTGTCGATATAAAGCCCAAAGAGGCAAATAGCTCAAAAGGCAAAAGCAGCCTAAAAGGCATATCAGTATACCGGCATTGTCAAAGCAGACAATGTCGATGAGACATAGCCTGAGAGGCAAAGTGTCGATATAAAGCCCAAGAGGCAAAGTAGCCCGAGAGGCAAAAGTAGCCCAAGAGGCAGAGCAGCCCAAGAGGCAAATAGCTCAAGAGGTAAAGTATCGATATGGCCAAAGAAGGCAAAGCAGTATGCCGGCATTGTCGAAGCAGACGATGTCGATGAGACATAGCCCAAGAGGCAAAGTGTCGATATAGCCAAAGAAGGCACAATAGTATTTTGAGATAGCCCGCGAAGGCTAGCATATCACGTATATGAGTATATGTCAAACGGGAGATTGCCTATGATGGCATGAGATAGAATCAGGCCTATGCAGGCCAGCATATCAGTTTTTTGTGAATATGTGAGTTTGGGACTTTGGTATATTTCTTGTTGAAGCCTGTGCGTGACTCTACGAGTCCCCCACACTATCAGAAGATGACTTATGGAGTCTATATGGCGGCCAAGAAGCTCAAGCATTACTTCCAAGAGCATCCAATCCGGGTAGTGGCCGAGGCCCCTATCTCGGAGATCATAAGTAACAAAGATGCCAGTGGCAGAATTGCCAAGTGGGCAATAGAGCTTTCACCGTATACACCGCAGTACGATAAGAGGGATACAATCAAGTCCCAGGTCTTGGCTGATTTCTTTATTGACTGGGCCGAGATACAGTATGAGCCACCATTGCCAGATGCCAATTATTGGAGGATGCATTTCGATGGGTCCAAGACAATCCATGGCTTGGGTGCCGGCATAGTTCTCAGTTCACCAAAGAATGACCAGCTGAGATACGTCCTGCAGATTCACTTTGCAGCATCAAATAATGTGGCGGAATATGAGGCACTTGTGCATGGCCTGAAGGTGTCTAAGGACATAGGAATTCGCCGGATTATGTGCTTCGGGGATTCTGACTTAGTGATTCAGCAGTGCTCCGGCATATGGGACGCGCATGATGCTAACATGGCATCATACCGTTTCCTAGTGCAGCAGTTAAGTGGTTACTTTGAAGGTTGTGAGTTCCGGCACGTTCTCCGGGCTCAGAACGATGCAGCCGATGCATTATCCAAGCTGGGGTCTTCCCGAGATTCAATCCCGCCCGGCATTTCGCTGGAGCATCTGAGGAAGCCATCGATCAAACCCTCGCCCGAGTCATCCTCCATTTATGTCCCGCCAGGTCCAGACGAAGCAGTTCCAATGGAGATAGATGCCGGAGCCAGGACGGATAACCCGGGGACTGTTTCCTCAGTCCCGGGGACTGGGCTGGCATATGCTGTTAGTACAGTATTCCGGAGAAAAACTAAAGGCAAGGGTAAAATGTGCCAAGAGGTTGTGCCGGTATACCCGGGGACTGCTCCGGCATACCCGGGGACTGATTCCTCAGTCCCGGGGACTTCGCAGCCCATGGAGATCGATTATGTGTCGGTCGAAATGATGGAAATAGATCAGGCAGTGTTCACTGTCAGGGAAGTGCCCTCATGGGCACGTCCTATCATGAACTTCATGGTGGATGGTCAAGTGCCGGCGGATGAAACCGAGGCCCGCCGGGTTATAAGGAGATCCAAAGCGTATACCATCATCAACAAAGAAATATACAAGAGAAGTACCACCGGAGTATTGCAGAGATGTGTCGAATCTGCGGAAGGTCTGGAGATGCTCCGGGAAATTCACCAGGGGGAGTGTGGTCACCATGCTTCGTCCAGGGCATTGGTGGCAAAGGTATTCCGGCATGGCTTCTATTGGCCAACGGCACTGCAAGAGGCAGAAAACTTGGTCCGGAAATGTAATGGGTGTCAAAGATATGCCCACCAGATTCATCAGCCGGCATCTGCCCTGAAAACTATCCCAATAACCTGGCCCTTTGCTGTTTGGGGCCTGGATATGGTCGGGGCTTTTAAGCCGGCCAGAGGGAAAATGACCCATATCCTGGTCATGGTGGACAAGTTCACCAAGTGGATTGAAGTGAAGCCCATAAGCAAGTGTGATGGTCACACAGCAGTGAAATTCTTAAAGGATATAATCTTGAGATATGGTGTTCCTCATAGCATCATCACTGACAATGGGTCAAACTTTGCCCAAGGGCCATTTGCCAGATTTTGTGAGGAAGTGGGAATCCGGCTGGACGTTGCGTCGGTTGCCCACCCTTGTGCCAATGGCCAAGTAGAGAGATCGAATGGGCTAGTATTATCCGGCATAAAACCCCAGCTGATAGAGCCCCTGGAGAAAACTCCGGGATGTTGGCTAGATGAGCTGCCAGCAGTGCTGTGGAGTTTAAGAACAACTCCGAATAGATCAACAGGCTACACACCATTTTTCCTGGTGTATGGAGCAGAAGCTGTGCTTCCAACAGATGTAATACATGATGCACCAAGAATAGTGCTATATACTGAGGAAGAGGCTAAAGAAGCCAGAGAAAATGATGTTGATCTGCTAGAGGAAGCAAGGGAAATAACTCTGTCAAGAACAGCAGTGTATCAGCAGAACCTCAGACGCTACTATGCGCAGAAGGTAAATCCAAGGAGATTTCAAGAGGGAGATCTAGTACTCCGGCTAAAGCAAGGAACAGAAGGCCGACATAAGTTAACTCCTCCATGGGAGGGGCCATTCATTGTGAGCAGAGCTCTGCACAATGATGCCTATTATCTTATAGATGCGCAGGACCCCAAGAAGAATAAGGCGGACAGGTCCGGAGAAGAAACCAAGAGGCCATGGAACATAGCTCTACTGCGCCCCTTTTACTCCTGAGCAGCACAATGTATGTATTTCCATATTTTCCTTTGTATGCCGGCGTGTTGTGCCGGCACAAGACTAATGAATGAAATACCGGCATCCCGAAGAAGCCGGGTAACTAGCTCCGAGGTATATTTGTTGTTTATTTACAGTTTTTTTGTTATATGCCGGCTGGCTTTATTTGAATGTTTCCTATGTCGGCCTAGTAATGTGTCGGCACCAAAGGCCACTCTTCGACTCAGCTGCTGTCCGAAACCCGGCTTCATGGCTAGCAAGAGTAGATGCCGGAGATTGTCTACACATGGAAAACGGCTAAGGAAATACAAAGCAAGCGAACCGACATTTTCGTTAAAGCTAAAGTTAAAATTTAAAGTGTCGGATGATTTGAAGTCTAAGTCTCAAAGTTAAAGTACTGTATGTTCGAGGAAGCAACCTTGAGACTCATACGTCGAAAGCCAATTGAGGTAGACAAGCAGCCAAGGTTGTGAAATTGAGGAAACAGGAAAACAACTCGGTGACTTAGCCAAAAGATGATCCGGCATTAGTAACAAGCAAACCAAGATAAAACTTGTTCCGGAAGCAAACCAAAGGAAATTAAACGTGTATATTACATCTGCACCCGGCATACCGGGGATCTGATAAAACTTAAAGTGTTTGTGCTGCAAAGTCAAGGAGCAGCGGCAGAAGCAGAGGCGCCGGCTGGTGGAGCAGTGGCGGTGGAGATGTCGGCTTCAGGAGTGCCGGACCCAGCAGATGGAATGGAGCCATCACCTCCGCCCGGGGCAGATGCCTGTTCCGGGACATCAGTGTCGGCCTCTTCAGCTTCATCTTCATCCTGGCTGGAGTCGGAGCCCTCAGCAGCGGCGGATGTCCCGGCATCGTCCTTCTTCTCCGGCTCACGGATATCCCGAACGAAGGCGTCGGTGTCGGCATAGTCCACATAGCTGTGGGCCAGCTCCCGTCGGCGCCGGATGTGTTCCGGATCCGTGGTCCAGATGGATCCTTCGCGCACAGTGCGCAAAGTCTCCAAGTTAGCCTTTTCATACCAGGACAAGAAGTAGCTGAGAGCTTTGTCAGCTCCAACCCTCGCGCCGGAATCTCGCCACTCCCGGAGGCGAACCTTGGCCAGCTGCAGATCGTTGCCGAGGTCGACGGGGTCAGTGGGAGTCCTTTGTCCCGGCCAGAGGGCAGAGAATGCCTCCTGGGCGCCATAGAAGAGTTCTTCAGTGTAGAGCGACATGGCGTTCTTCTGGGACTGCAGAGCCAACAGCTGCTCCGACATGTCCCAGTTGGGCGAGTCAACCGGAACACCCCGGTTTTCTCGATCCAACTGCAAATCCCTCTCAACGTCTTCGACGGAAGCGGGAAACATGTCTGAGGAATAGAAACAATGTTAGCAAAAGGAGAATATGCCGGAGAGAATTACACTATGTCGGGAAGGATAAAGGGAAAGGATTTGAAGCTTACTGGCAAGGTCGGCATTCAGCTGTGAAACTGTAACCTCCCATTTGGTGGCCTGCTCCTTCAGGCTATCCAGTTCAGCGTGGGCGTTGGAGGCATCAGTCTCGGAGATGACAAGCAGGGACTGGGTTTTCTTCAGTAGGCCCTCCCTCTGTTCCTTTTCGTCCAGAAGCTCGGTGATCCGGCCCTTCAGCTGCTCAACCTCGGCCTTGTGACCGGCATCCCGGTCGTCCAGTTGCTTGGCTACATCCACTGAGGACACACAGTCCTGGTGGCGTGCCTCCAGTGCAGCTTTCTCGTCTGAAAAGATTTGAAGTCAAAACAAGGATTTGAAGAAAGAAAACAGTGAAAAGATTAAAGGATTTGAAGTACAGAAGGATTAGTTCAAGGTTAAGAGGATCCGGCATACCAGTAAGTTCCTTCACTCTCTTGGTAAGCTCGGTGACTTGTGCTTCGGCACCAGCTGCCAAATGTCAGACAAAGATTAGGTGTCGGCATATTAAGATGTACCGGCCAGAGGACTATTGAGAAGGGCAAGGTATGTCGGCTGAAATTACCTTTCTGGGACAGTTCCAGCTGGAGCTTGCTGTGTGCGTCGGAAAGCTTCCGATGCTCGCACACCAAGTCATGGAACATGTCGGCACGGGCGTTATTCATGCGCTGCAAAAGTATTAGGATTTGAAGGGATATGAGAAAACTAAAGCATGCCAGTACAGTTGAAGATTATACGAACGATTTATGCTATAGGAGATCCGGCACAGGTGCTGCGCACCTATCCCGGCTCTCGGTGACTAGGATTTGAAGCTCGAATCGAGCTTATATCTCGGTCAGGAGGATTTGAAAAATAATTGAGATGTGAAATTGTAGAGACCCGGCACAGGTGCTGCGCGCCTATCCCGGCTCTCGGTGACTAGGATTTGAAGCTCGAATCGAGCTCATATGTCGGAAAGTTAATTGCAAAAGCAGCTAAGTGCAAAAGGTCTTGGAAAATCCCGGATGTCCGTATCCCGGACAGCCGACATTTTCGGGGACTGGGGATATCTATATGTAAAGGACTTACGTTGGTGGCATCGGCCAGGCGATGAAGTCGTTGCTGAAGACTGAGAAGTTCGCAGGCAATAGGAATGGGCTTAGCGGCCAGGATATCAGCTGGGTTGCCGGTGGCTGAAGCTTCGGCCTGTTTCTTCTTCTTGGATTCAGCTGTGTCCAGGGAGCCGGCGTCATTCCATTTCTCGCAGCGCTCCTTGAGAGACCCGAGGCTTTGGTCACTCTTTGTCACCAGGGGGATGATGCCCTCAAGTTCTGGTGTGTCGAAGAAGTTGCGCCGGTAGCCAGGCCGGGCTGCTGCCCTGCCAAGATGCAGGGCCAGAGCAGAGCTGGTCCGAGGCGTTGCCTTAGGAGGAGCAGTGGCAGCGGATGGAGTGCCGGACTTGGTCGGCTGGATCTTCAATGTGCCGGACTTGGCCGGGGCAGAGGTCTTGGCCGGCGCCGTGGTCTTGGCCGGTGCAGGAGTCGTTTCAGCAGAAGGAGTTTTGGGCACGGGCTGTTCCGGCGCGGCCGGTGCATCTTGGCCAGCAGAGGCAGGATCCGGAATAGTCCGGACTTCCGGCACTAAAGGGCCTTTACCCTTGATGTCTGCTCCGGCGTCTTCAGTTGTGCCGGCGTCGCTGGTGGGCGCGCCGGAGTCTGGTGCTTCTTGGTGGGCTCCTGTGTCCATGTGGACATCAGGAGCCGGAGGTTCCTGTTGAGCCCCCGAGTCCATGTGGACATCGGGGGCAGAGGTGTCTTGTTCCGGCGGAGGAACGTCCTTCGCCGGGGAGGAGGTCTTGTCGGGCGCAGGCGAGGATGCCGGCGCCGGGGAGGTCGTGTGGCTGGCAGAGGGTATGTCGGAGGTAGCAGTGGCCGCGGGCTTGGTAACTTTCGGGTCGCCACTTGTGCCAGAAGCTTGTTCCGGCGCAAGAGGAGCTCTGAAAGAGAAAAAACGCCAAGTCAATATTGCAAGCAAGAGATATGTCGGAAATGAAACAAGCAGAAGGAACTTACCCCGCGGCGACAGGTCTCGGTTTCTTCGCTATGGGCACGCCGACCTTCTGCCTCTTCGACTTCTGAGGTGTGTCGGACTGGGGCTTCACCCCTCGCTTCCGGCCGGCACGTCCGCCGGTGGAAGGAGGTCCCTGGTTCAGAGGGGCGGCGTCGATAACCATATCGTCCGGGATAGCTGAGGACGGCATTGCAAACTCGTAAGCAATAGGTGTTTCTGGAAAGGCGTACGCAAGTGGCATCGGGTCATAGTACAGCAGGATCTCCTCGTCAGAATCAATCTCACTCCGGTCTTGAGTATAATGCCGGGATGAAGAGCCCTTACCCATGGCAGCTGCAGCACGGGTGCTCCTGGGAAGCTTATCCCAATGATCCGGATCTTCAACATCCGCAACAGTGCGGTCCGCCGCGATCTTGATCCGGGAGTTCTCCATGGCTTGGAAGCTGAATTTCTGTATAAACAGCAAAGTCGAGTATTCAGACAAGGAAATATGCCGGTGGAAGAGGTATGTCGGATCAATATGATATGTGTCGGCAAATAGACATGTGTCGGCTTAAGTATCTATGTGCCGGACATGGACTTTATGTATCGGATAAGATGGTTTACCGTTGGGGCGGGCCTATCCTGGCTGTACGGTTCTAGCCCCCAGGCAAAAGTGGCCTGAGAGGACTTGCAGACATCCTTAATCCGGCGCAGAATGTCAGCCGGAGTCAGCTCGTGTGTGGAGTGCCGGGTGGGGTCCATTGGCCCGCTCATCTGGCAGATCTTGTGCGGCCGGCGCTGCAGAGGGGAGACGCGCCGGCTTATATAGCAGGCCACCAGGTCTTGAGGAGTAAGACCGGCATCCCGGAGCTCGCCCTTAACCCGGTGAAGCGCATTCACCGGCATCACCGAGTTCTTCGGGTTGTAGGTCCAGTTCGTCATAGCCAAGGGTGGCTCGTCCACAAATGGCGGCAGGTTGAGCAGATCCTCGTCGGTGGTGTTCTTGACGTAGAAGAAGCTTTTCTGCCACTTCTTGCAAGATTCCAGGAGTTCCACCTTGGGGAAGTCCGAGCCCTTTCGGGACATGATGGTGGCCGCGCCGCAGAGGGTCATGGGGCGGTCCTTCTTTTCCTGGGCCGTCTCCGGCGGGTCATCCTTGCTCCGGGGCGGCTCTTGGACGACTTGCTTCCGCAGTTGGAAGTACTTCGCCCAGCCTTGAGTAAGGGGCACTATGCCGGCATAGCCCTCGCAAAAAGCAGCAAAGGCGGAGAGGATCATCACGGCATTGGCCAGGATATGATGAGGTTGTAGGTCGTAGGTGTCGAGGAAGTCCCGGAAGAAGTCCGATGCCGGCAGGCCGAAGCCACGCTCGAAGTGGGCGATGAAGACGACGCGTTCGCCAGGTTCAGGTGCCGGCACAGTTTCTCCTGCTGGTAGCCGGCATGCTACGCCCTCCGGGACTCTCCTGGTGGAGGTGACCCAGGATATCTCGGCCGGAGTAACCTCCGACCCCTCCCAGCCGGAGCGTCCTTGGGCTCGGGCCGAGGTATCTTCCTCAGAGGCCGAGGTGCCCGTCATGCTTGAAGATGCCATCTTAGTGGCCGGGACAAGGCGTGAGAGCCGGAGTCCCGTGATGATATTCCTATCAAGGCCGGAGAAAAGAGGGAGGTTAGTCTCTCCGGCATACCACTCTCCCCAAGGTTAGCAGAAATCAAAGATCTACCGAGCCAGTTAAAACAGGAAACAAATAAGGGTAAAAATTCTAAGGAAGAACACCTGTGAGCGCTGTTAGCAATGCTAGTCGAATCCAGAGAGGAACTGCACTAGATCTGTGCGGATATGGCTACCAATGCGAAGTTATAAAAAGCGTGAAGAAGGAAGAACAGAGGGAGGTCTCACCGGAGCTTGGCCGGCGACGAGGGAGCGGCGGCGAGCGTGCAAGAAGAGTTTCAATCTCCCTGCAATGTCGCGGAGGAACGGTGCGGCAGCGGCGGCATTGTCGACGGAGATGCCGGGCGCCGTCGAGCGTCGGCGTCGGCGGGGAGCAGGACGGCTGCGGCGGAGATGCTGTTCTTCGGACCGGCGGTGGAGCGCAGGAGGCAAAGGAGCAGGCGAGGAAGACGACGGTGGGGGGTAAAAAGATAAGTTTACCCCCGCCGCCCTATTTATATGTCTGCCAGGTCAGGGTCGTGGGGATCGTGGGAGTGTTCCACTCCCCCGACCGTTCCTGCAGAGAGTCGCCACGTGGCGGCACGGAGTGGGGCGGCGGTTCCGGTAACCGTGCCATGACGCAATGATGGCGAGGAGTAACTGCACTGTGAACCGTCACATCGTGGGTGACCGTTCGAGGTGGCAGGGCAGTTACAAGTTTCGATGCAAAGCTGTCAGGCATGGCTTCTCGAGGAAGACTCGTCTATATGTCGGATTAATTGCCCGATGTATATGTTCCGTCCGGAATACCCTCGGGACCGGCCGGAATAAGTTTTGGAACAGGAAAAGAGGCCGGGATATGTGCAGATGTGCCGGCATATAAATCTGATCGCCGGGGCATAATGAAGAAAGGTATGTTGAACCTGTCAAGGCTCCACAGTTATGACTGGGGAACCTCGGCAGCTTCGGGGACTAGTGTCGGGGGGATGACCCCCGGTAGGGTCAAGAGACTAGAAAGACACAAGGTCTATGGTTGACTTTTATGCCCGTTGACCAAGAAAAGGCCTGGCCGGAATATAGGAGCATCGGCCAGGCCGGCATATGTGTGTATCCCGGCTAATACTTGGATATGCCGGTATAGCCGGAATACTGGTATATGTGTGCCGGCATATACTTAGATATGCCGGCCTAACCATTTGGTGTGTTGTGCAGGAGCAGGGGAGGCCGGATTACCCGACCCTCGTAGGTCGTTGGTCCGGCATATAAGTCCTGGGTATGGCCAACGGTCATATCCGGGATACTTAAGTCAACCAAGGTGTCACATCCCTACAATCAAGGAAGAAAACATCCGAGCATGGTAGCAGAGTAAGATGGCAGGGTGCACAGTGGAGGTTACCTACCCTCACTGTGCACAAGTACGAGCTTACCGCACAGAGGTAAGGCCACAGTTCAAGAGGTACAAGGTACAGGGATATGGCGTCCCATCGAGAGCAATCAGGGGCGAAGTCAAGGGTCTCTGCCATCGTCACCAGCTCCTGTTTGGAGTGTAGCCCGTGTCTTGTGGTCTTGTATGACCGTTGTAACCCTGGCCACCACTATATAAGGAGGCATAGGGAGCCCTGGTAAAGGGTTGGTCACTCTGTGTTCCTACACTTAGCAGTTCATCTTCCTTCTCTAGCAGAGAGCTTGGAAGCACCATTGTTGTGTACTACATCGACCCAAGTATACAATCAGTAGAGCAGGAGTAGGGGTGTTATCTCCTTACGAGAGCCCCGAACCTGGGTAGATCAGTGTCTCTTTCTGTCGTGCTTTTTAGCTCGTTCCCCTCTCCCGAATCCTCCAGCATCTAGTTCGGCCCCCATTTAAGCCATCCTATGGCATATGTTGTTTCACCACGACGACAGGTACATACGGACTTTGAGGAGTGCTTCGTAGCCCTACGCGTGATTAGTGTATGTTTTCCATTGGGGAATTGTCTTGAGTTGCATATTGATGATAGTATCTATTGGTTCAATTATGTTATATTTGTTGGGAGTGTGTCCACTAGTGAAAGTATGATCCCTAGGCCTTGTTTCCAAGCATTGCACACTGTTTACTTACTGTTTTGTTACATGTTTGCTCACAGCGATATTTATTTCAGATCACATTTACTACTTATAATCATCACTACTACTTGTATTTCACTATCTCTTCGCCGAACTAGTGCACCTATACATCTGACAAGTGTATTGGGTGTGTTGGGGACACAAGAGACTTTCTGTATCATAATTGCAGGGTTGTTTGAGAGGGATAGCTTTGACCTCTTCCTCCCTGAGTTCTATAAACCTTGGGTGATCCACTTAAGGGAAACTTGCTGCTGCTCTACAAACCTCTGCACTTGGAGGCCCAACACTGTCTACAAGAACATACGCGTGCGTAGACATCAAGCTCTTTTCTGGCGTCGTTGCCGGGGAGGTAAGGTAAAAGGTACTCACATTCTTTGGCTACTAAGTCTTTTAGTTGCTGGTGAGTGCTCAGAGTTATTTCCTTTAGATTCTGCAATTATATCTTTTTGTTTCTTGTTTTTATTTTCACTAGTTAGGCTTAATGGAAAAAAAAGAGTTCTTTAGTATTTTTCCTATGTTTGGTTATGGAGTGTTTGAAGAGAAAATTGAAAAACCTTTGGAGCTTATTTCGCATAGCAATGTTATTAGTACGAATGCTTTGAATCCCGTTATTGCTAATGCTATGGAAAAGTCTAAGCTTGGGGAAGCTGGTTTTGTTAAGCATGATATTTTTAGTTCCCCAGCTTTAGTGGAGAAAGTTGGCTCTGATGATATTTTATCTCCCATATGTGATGTTTCTAATGATGCTTGTGCTCCTCATCCTTTTAAAATACCTATAAAAATTGTTGATCGTGCTATGAATAACTGCTATTTAGGAGATGGAACTGTCCATCCCGGTGATCATTTGCTCTTTATACATGAATTATGCGAGTTGTTCCAGTGTGCAGGTATTTCAATGAACCAAGTTAAGAGGAAACTATTTTCTTTATCACTAAAGGGCAGAGCTGCGGAATGGTATAAAACACTGAAGGATGGCTGACCGGTTGAGTGGGAGGAAATTGTACCTCTCTTTTATTTTAAATTCTATCCTTCTAGTGAGGTTTATAAAGATAGAAATTACATTTATAATTTCCATCCGCATGAGGGAGAAAGCATTGCCCAAGCATGGGGAAGATTGAAGTTACTAATGCATAAATGTCCTATTCATGATCTTCCCCGTAATATTGTTATTAATAATTTTTATGCAAGACTTTCAGGATATTACAAGGACTATCTAGATGCATGCTTTGATGGGTCTTTCACAAGCAAGGATGTCGACACCAAGTGGGGTCTGCTTGAAACAATTCAAAACAATATTGAAGATTGGGATAGCGACAAAGGTAAAGGATCAGGTATGAATTACGAGTTTGATTGCATTAAGTCTTTCGCTGAAACTATTGATTTTCAAGAGCTTAGTGCTAAGTATGGTCTTGATCCTCAAATTATGATTGATTGTTTTAAAATCTTTGCTTCCCATATTAATGTTCCTAAAGGAAATGGGGACGTGTATCATGAACCTTATAAGGACACTCGCGTAGAAAATGATATTGTTGTTGATGATTCCAATAAACATGCTCGAACCTCTGAAAGTCCTATTTCCTATAAGCATGTTAATTTTTGTGGATTACATAGACCTTGTGAACAGAGTTACAACAAGGAAGATTATTGTGTCCACCACGCAAATGAAGAAACCAGTATGTGGCTCAGGGATCTAGATGTGCTTGGTGAAAGGGTTTGTGAGCTTTATCCTTTTCTTTGTCAACTTTGCGGTAAAACGGGTCACTTTAATTTTCAATGCCCAATTAATCGAACGAGTACCGCAAATTTGTATTGTGATGATAAGATTACTCTCAATCAGCATGATGAGCTTACTTTGTTTTTGAATTGTGAAGAGATATCTAGAAAGATTTCCTTGGTTGATATGAGAGATGTTGATATTAATAGCACCCTTCGTGGTTGTCGTCTCTATTGTGCTAAAGATTGCCTCACAAATACTTACTTACAAGATCTTATAAAACATGATGTTTTGCCAAGCTATGATAGGACTAATAGATGTTTCGATCTTATTAATAGAGAGGAGGAATCCTCCAAAGTTTCTTCTGTTGTTTTTGTCAGTAAACCAGATTATGTGGAGAAGATGCCTTTCCCTCCTAAAGGATATATGGAGAAGATGCCCTTCAAGTCTCTCCCTCCTAAAGGAGAGAGTAAGAAGAGTATGAAGAAGAAGAAGAGGAGTAAAAGGTGAGAGGACACGGTATCTTCCCCTAAGCGTTATGATCCTGCTATAGATTATGATAATTCTGATTGGGATGATGTTCTCATGCCTGCTACCTATGTTAGTGATCATGATTGGGAAAAGCACTCTAGTTTTGATATTGAAAATCTTTTTGGTACAAATTCTAAGGTTAATAATTGTTGTACCATTAGTACTATCCATGTTCCTTCTTATGATGAAATGTTTGATGAGTATGCTTTGCGAAATAGTTGTTCTCTAGCTTGTGATGATACTAAACCTTTAGTTTATGATAGTTATGATGATGGGTATAATATTTTCAGTTCACCTACTTTTGAGGAGAAAACTAGTTACAGTTACAATATGCCTCCTATTTTTGATGATTATAGTGATGAGATTAATTATCCTGTTGAATCTGCTCCTACTACGATTGTTCATGTGGGGAGTATTAATTCTTTTATGCATGTGGCTCATGATAGAGATGCTTTATGTGATAGTTATATTGTTAGTTCTATTCATGATGCTACTAAAAGTTATTATGAGAGAGGGAAACATGGTTTGATGGACCTCAACAATATTGAGTTTCCCCTCTTTATGTTGCAATTCTTGAAGTTGTACTTGTTTTCCCTTCCTATGCTTTTTGCTTTGCGCTTTCATGACTTGTCTCTTTACAAGACTATTTTTCATAGGAAATGGTTTAGATTTAAATGTGTTTCATATTTGCTTTTTGATGCTCTCTCTGGCTTCAAGTTCTTATATAGCGCCTTTGCCTCAAGCTCTTTTATGGCGCCTACATGAGCATCTTTGCGAATTTCTGCGCCTAGCTCAAAGGCGTTAAAGAGGCCGCCCACACAACAGGGGGGCGCGGCCCAGCCCCTGGCCACGCCCACCCATTGTGAGGGTGCCCTGGCAGCCCACTGACGATGCCCATTCGCCTATATAAAGCCTCAGGACGGAAAACCCTAAAGAGTCGGTGTTTTTCCCAGAACAGTTCCGCAATGCCGCCGCCGTCGAAGACAAATTTTGGGGGACAGAAGTCTCTATTACGGCACCCTGCCGGGACGGGGAAGTGCCCCCGGAGCCATCTCCATCGGTCTCCATCGCCATCTCCGCCGTCTCCATCGACCTCACCGCCATCTCCATCAACCTTGCTGTCTCCTATGATGAGGAGGGAGTAGTTCTCCCCCGGGGCTGAGAGCTCTACCGGTAGCTATGTGGTACACCTCTCTCTCCCATGATGTGATCTTTATGTGATCGTGAGCTTTGTATCTAGTTGAATTGGTAGATGTTATTATTTAGATATTATGCTACTCCTATGCTTAATTATTGTACTCTCCGGAGATACCTCGTATCATGGTGTAAAGGTGACTAGTGTGTGCATCATGTGTATCTTTTTGGTTAATGTCTCTATGAAATATTGGTGTTTGTTGGAACTATCTAGTGCGTTCATGGTGATAGTGTGGGACAATCTAGTTTGGGTACATACGGACTTTGTGGAGTGCTTCGTAGCCCTACGCATGATTAGTGTATGTTTTCCATTGGGGAATTATCTTGAGTTGCATATTGATGATAGTATCTATTGGTTCAATTATGTTATATTTGTTGGGAGTGTGTCCACTAGTGAAAGTATGATCCCTAGGCCTTGTTTCCAAGCATTGCACACCGTTTACTTACTGTTTTGTTACATATTTGCTCGCAGCGATATTTATTTCAGATCACATTTACTACTTATAATCATCACTACTACTTGTATTTCACTATCTCTTCGCCGAACTAGTGCACCTATACATCTAACAAGTGTATTGGGTGTGTTGGGGACACAAGAGGCTTTCTGTATCGTAATTGCAGGGTTGTTTGAGAGTGATAGCTTTGACCTCTTCCTCCCTGAGTTTGATAAACCTTGGGTGATCCACTTAAGGGAAACTTGTTGCTGCTCTACAAACCTCTGCACTTGGAGGCCCAACACTGTCTACAAGAACAGACGCGTGCGTAGACATCATTGCTCAAGAAGAGCATGTTGATGTAAACTTCATTAGAAATAATAATTTTAACAACAATGCTTATAGGAACAATTTTGCTCGTAACAATTGGATTATGGGGGAGCAATGCACAAGACTTCACCGAGCAAGCGCAATCAAGAAAGGTGGTCCAACTTGAGGAGATCAAGATCATCATCATCTATCTCAAGTGGATTATGCAGAAGGAAAAGGTATGTTCTTGTTAGGGTTTCCATCTTACTGGTCTCAAGGTGTTAGTTTGAAGACCGAGTTATAGGTTCGGTAGCTTTACTATCAAGAGGGGTTGTCTAGTGAGTAACTTAATCATATCATTTTTTTGGAAAGATCTCAAACATTTAGCATACTTGGCATAACCTTTATTGGTTATTATTTGGATTTTCTCTATGTGAGGTTTTAGAGATTGTGGTTATCTTCAAGACAATATCAAGTTCACCAAAAATGGATTTTGGGTGAAAACCTTATTGCGCTTTTTGTGTTGGAGGTTTCACCGGTTCATCTTTTATAGAGAGGTAATACCTTTCATCATTTGGTTTTATATTCCATGTTGGACTATGATTCTTCTATGCATGAAGTTGTATATCTCGTCTTTGTGATTTCAACAAACCCAAGTTCATCTAAATCAGAGTGCAGACGCATAAGTTTTTAATGTTTTTATACCCGCAGTTTTTCCACGTCCGGTAGTACCGGGTATAGTACCAGAAATGGTTGTCGAGGTACTGGTTTTTAGTGGTTGTACTTGTGCCGTGAGATGTCCGGACAAGTCCACCGGTACTACCGAGTGACCAGAACTTCCGATCCTCGCGAATTTGCATCTAACGGTTATTTTTTAGGCCACCTACTTAAAGGGGTTTTATTTCTGAAAGGCCTCCATCTCTTGAGCTCATTTTGGCCCTCCGTCGTAGAACTTCTTGAGCTTGCTTCCTCCCCATACCTCCTATGCTTCTTGAATCATTTTGATAGAAAAGAGAGAGAAGATCGATATCTACATTTCCACCAATCAATATCTCCTCTAAGTGAGGAGAACTTATTGGATCTAGATCTTTGAGTTCTTTCAGGATTTCTTCCATTATTCTTCCTCTCATATCTCTTCATAGTATTTGTTGATTTGGTAAGATTTGGGAGAGAAGGATTTGAGCACTTGTTTTCTTGCCATTACATCGGTTTGAGTTCTCCATGAAGATTCATGGAAGTGAAAGTAAGAAGCTTATTACTCTTGGGTGGAAATTCTTGGAGCCTCCAATTAAACCGTGGAGATTGCCCCAAGATTTATGGATTTGTGACTTTGTGGTACTTGGTGGCAATTACTTGGGAACCTCCAATTAAGTTGTGGAGAATGCCTCGAGCTTGCATGGGTTCGGTGACTGCCCTCAAGGGTCCCATAGTAGATCGAGGACTTCCCTCTTGGTGGGAAGGATCGAGGAGAATACGGTGAGCCTCTATGGCATTTGGGGAGCATTCTGTCTCCACACCACTCCAACGGAGAGTAGCATCCACAAGGGTGTGAACTTTGGGTTACATTGTTGTCTCTATGTGCCTCGGTTATTTCTATACCCGAGCTCCTTTACTTATGTCATTTTCTTTGTGATAGCCTTCATGCTTGAAGTTATATATCTTACTATCACATAGTTGCTTATCTTGGTTTAGTATAAGTTGTTGGTGCACATAGGTGAGCCTAATTTATTTAGGTTTTTTGTGCTTAACAAATTAAACGTTAGTTTTATTCCGCATTTGTTCAAGCATATCGTAAAATATTCAAATCACCTATTCACCCCTCCCCATCTAGGCGACATCCTTGTCTTTCAGTGGATGACCAGGTATTTCTCCACCGATCGTCGGTCACCATGGGGACGAATCACAAACTTGCTTCAAATTCTTTGTGATAGTTATGTGTGGTGGAGCGGATTGGTCAAGTCGCCTACAAGCTGGACTTACCACTGACTAGCCGGGTGCACCTTGTGTTCTAGTTGTCCCAACACAAGCTATGTGCCGGCCCTAGCACTCAGGTGTCGTCAACCTTCTTGTTTGTTGATGCTCTATTTTAGGTTCTAGTCTGGGTTTTTTGTTGGTGTGTGTCCCATGGGAACCACACCGTCAAGTAGCGTGGTGTCTCGAAGAAGCAAGCTACTTGGTAGCATATGGACGCACTCAAGTAGTTCCCCCATGACCCTGCTTAGGGACAAGGGGGTTTCCAAGGGGATGGATTGTCAATGACCCGACCCTACTTGATAACGACATTGTAGGGTTCTTGGATGCACAGGAAAGCAGAACGCATCACAGAAGGCCCAAGAAGAGCAGACAAGGCCCATTGAATGATGGATGGGAAATGGGAGACATGTAACGCATGATATTTAAGGAAGGCATGTTTCTCCTGCGCTCTTGGCATGTAACTGAACCAGAATGGCTCACGGTAGTGCCGTTTAGAATAACCCTGGGATGACTCAGTGAATCTAGTCAGGTTAATTATCATTCTAGATCCAGATCTCATTTCAAAATTTTCATCCCTAGTTAGGTGCTTACAATGAGAATGATAGGGCCAGGTCACCAGAATACAAACAGATTAATTAGGTCACCAGAGCCAGAAGAAAATGACTGAGAATCTGGAAACCTTGGTACCACGGGTCACTAAAGAGGGTCAAAGACCTCACGATGTCGTGCTACCTATAGGGACTAAGCACCAAGGTATGTGCCGCCAGAGGGTAGCTGTATTGCTGAAGATCTGCCCTAGAGCCCCTAGATCCATGCTGCTAGAAGGCTGCTGCATCGCTCGAGATCTGTCCCGCCACCATCGTCCTAGGAACCCATGTAGGCTTCGCCAGAGAGCGCCTCAGGTGGCAGCGATCCGAGGGGAGAGAGAGAGGTTAAGAGGTGGTGGTGGGACTAGGGTTTCCCCCACCGTCTGAATGCTTTCTTCTATGATACCTTCAAAAAAATATACTTAAAAATATACTTACTGCATCTTCTGTCGCATCTCTTACCCGGGAAAAATACTACTACTCGCCTTACTCCACTGTATCTCGTATCTTTTAGCCAGGGAAAGTACTACTGTCTTCTTCTATAGTAACTCGGAAACAAAAATAATCCACCGTCTATTGCTTCTTTTTGCCAGGAAAAATACTACTACCCTCTCTATGACTCTTAAGAAACTTGCTCTGCCGCCTGGCACCTCTTGGTACGTATTGTCCTCACTTTGGACACTGTAGCAGGCAGAAAAATATATTGAATATACCACTTGCTGCCTCTTTTACCCGGGTGAAATACTATTTTCTTCTTATGTAGAAATGGCAGAAAACTACACTTATCCCACCATCTGTCATCTCTCCGAGCCAGGAGAAGTACTACTGCCTTCTTTTGTAGTAACTCTAGAAATAAAAATACTCTACCGTCTGTTTCCTCTTTAACCTAGAGAAAATACTACTGCACTCTCTATGGCTTTGAAGAAAACTTGCTCCGTTGCCATGCGTCTCTTTAAACCAGCGTGCATTGTCCTCACTCTGCGCACCACACCTGTCTCACTCCGGGCACTACAGTTGTTATATAGTGCTGCCATACTATCCTCTGTTTTTTCCATTGTCTGATAATCACTCCGTGTTTTCTATCAGTACTACCCTCTTTTCTTACCGCCTCATGATCACATACATGTGCGGGAATAAAAATAATTCTGATCAATTGCTCTATAGTACCACTTTTACGTTAATTCAACCATGCTTTGACATGAGTACTTCTATGGTATCTTAGCAATTGATATTATAGTACTTCTACAATGCTTTAACCTACAATCTAACAGCTAAGGCCGTGACGTGCCGCCGCGCCAAGCTTCCTAGTATTTACCTATTGCTAATGTGGATATCTAGATAGGGAATACCTGCATGTAAAAAAAGATAGGGAATACCATATGTACAAAATGTCTACGGAAAGACTCTTTCTCTGTCTTGACTAATCAAAATTGATAGTACGTGGCATGTTTATAACAGCTGATGTCTACTGAAAGAGTTGCTATTGTGCCCATCGATGGTATGTTGGTTCAGGCAGTTGGTGTTGACACTAGTGGAAAAAGGGGCTTCCATCCGCCACCTTTAGTCCCCAAACTATTTGGGCCGGGACTAGAGGGGGCATTAGTCCCGGTTCATGCCACTGGGGTACAGCCAGCACCCAGTCTCGGTTCATAATGGACCTTTAGTCCCAGTCGTTAACACGGGCCGGGACTAAAGGGGTGGCGGGCGGGAACCCCACGGGCGACGGCCTTTAGTTCCGGCCCATGTTAACGACCGGGATTAAAGGGTGACCTTTAATCCCGGCCTTTAACACGGCCCAGGACTAAAGGCCTTCGCCTACAAAATGGAGCTTCTCTTCCCCCGAGCCTGCAGTACAGTAATGGTGGCTGGGAGATTGGCTTGAGTGAGGAGGTCATGCCTAATTTTTTTTTTCAAAATTGTCCAAGATTTTGAGTTATTTCATCTATCCAAGTGGTTTAAAAGGTTAGCAACTTCACCCTCTCATCTTTAATTGCTAGTTTAGCTCATATAATGCTCTAGATGTGGTGAGATTTGTGGCTTAAATTTGGGAGTAATTATGGAAGTTTATTTGATTTATATTGGAAATTCCTAGAAGTCCGCTCTGCAATCGACGTGATGCATGTGACGAAAAATCTTTGCGTGAACCTGCTAGGCTTCTTGGGTGTGTATGGGAAGACAAAAGATACAAAGGAAGCACGACAGGACCAGCAACATGTGTAAGACCCAGAAGACCGGCATCCAGAACTGTTTCAAGGTCGCGCCAGCTACACTCTTACCAAAGAAGAGAAGATCACCTTTTTTGAATGCCTGAACAATATCAAGGTCCCAGCTAGCTTCTCATCGAATATAAAGGGAATAATAAATATGGCAGAGAAAAATTTCCAAAACCTAAAGTCTCATGACTGCCATGTGATTATGACGCAATTGCTTCCAGTTGCATTGAGGGGGCTTCTACCGGAAAATGTTCGACTAGCCATTGTGAAGCTATGTGCATTCCTCAATGCAATATCTCAGAAGGTAATCAATCCAGAAGATCTACCATGGTTACAGAATGATGTGGTCCATTGTCTTGTCAGTTTCGAGCTGGTGTTCCCACCATCCTTCTTCAATATTATGACGCACCTCCTAGTTCACCTAGTCGAAGAGATTTCCATTCTCGGCCCTGTATTTCTACACAATATGTTCCCCTTTGAGAGATTCATGGGAGTCTTAAAGAAATATGTTCGTAACCGTGCTAGGCCAAAAGGAAGCATCGTCAAGGGATATGGAACAGAGGAGGTCATTGAGTTTTGTGCTGACTTTGTTCCCGACCTTAAGCCGATTGGTCTTCCTCAATCGCGTCATGAGGGGAGACTGAGTGGAAAAGGCATGATCGGAAAGAAACCAATGATATGTAGGGATGGTCATTCTTTGACTCAAGCACACTACACAGTTCTACAAAATTCCCTCTTGGTGGAGGAATACAAGAATATTGTACGCTCTGAAAACCCAGGGCAGTCTGAGTCCTTTGTTTTACAGCTCCACATGGCGACTTTTGGCTATTGGTTGCGAAGACGTCTCATGAATGACAATATTGTTGAAGAGCAGCTGTACTTGCTGGACAAATTACCATCTTCGACTATATTGACTTTCCAAGGGTACGAGATAAATGCGAATACATTTTAATTCAAATTTTTAGTCAAGTTATGAAATGCCACTTATTAAGTTTATTCAAAACAACCTTTAGTCCCGGTCAGTGAAACGGCCCGGGACTAAAGGTCCTGCAAGCACAAACTTTGGAAACCGCCCAAAAATGGGCCTTTAGTCCCGGGCCTCTTTACCAACCGGGACTAAAGGTCACCCTTTAGTCCTGGTTGGTAATACGAACCAGGACTAAAGGGTCTTTAGTCCCGGATTGTATTACCAACCAGGACTAAAGGTCTCGGGGTATATAAACACCGCACCGCCCCCTACCTTCTCCATCCCGATCCAGACAAGGAAGACGAAGGCGCGGCAGTTTCCAGAGCAAGCTCCGGCGGAAGCAAGGTCACGCCGCCCGCGCCATTGTCGTCGCCCGCGCTCGCACTGTCGCCGCTGTCTCGTGCCGTCGCTGCTCTCCCGCGCTCGTGCCATCGCCGCTGTCGCGCCCCTCGCCGCCATCCACCTCCACTTTACTGCCGCTGTCCGTGAGGAGAAAAAGACCGGCGCCCCTAACCGCCGGCCATCTCCACTTCACCGCTACCGTCCGTGAGGAGAGAAGACCGGCGCCGGCCCCTTGCCGCCGGCCACCTCCACTTACCCCCGCCGCCATCTGTGATTAGAAGAAAGACCGGTGCCGCCCCTCGCCGCCGGCCACCTCCACTTTGCCGCCGGCACCCCCTGTAGAGATCAAGGTAATCAATTAGTTAGATTTTTTTTGCAAATAGTTAGAAAGAATAAGTAAGTGCTAGAAAAACATATAGTTAGTGTTAATTAGTGTTTGCTAGGAATAGTAAGTGTTTTTAGTTAATTAGTTAAAATATATAGTTAGTGTTAGTGTTAGTCTAAAATAGTTAGTATTAGTCTTAGTTCGAAATAGTTAGTGAGTATGTACTAAAAGGGGGTGTTGGCCGGGCGCCGACGCGGTGAGGGGGTCTTCCCCCACCGCGTCGGCGCCCAGCCAACGCCCCCTTTTTTTTGCTTATTGATAAAATATATGTACCAAATGGGGGCGTTGGCCGGACACCGACGCGGTCAAGGGGTCTTCCCCCACCGTGTCGGCGCCCGGCCAATGTCCCCTTTTTTTGCTTATTGATCAAATATATGTACCAAATGGGGGCGTTGGCCGGACGCTGACGCGGTGACGGGGTCTTCCCCCACCGCGTCGGTGCCCGGCCAACGCCCCCTTTTTTTGCTTATTGATCAAATATATGTACCAAATGGGGGCATTGGCCGAACACCGACGCGGTGAGGGGGTCTTCCCCCACCGCATCGGCGCCCGGCCAACGCCCCCTTTTTTGGTTATTAATTAAATATGTGTCACTAACTTGTTTTACCTGTCTTTAAAAGAGACATGGACGGTGAAAATGACCCAAGCCACCCTGAAGAATTCTTATATGGCATTATACACGGTGAGCATGTAAATGTGCATCAAGAAGGTGCCGACCGAGAAGACCCCAGAGTGGCTGTCGGAGAAGGTGCCGGCCGAGAAGGTGCTGGAGAAGATGAACGTGAAGAAGATGTTTCATCGTTTCTTAACCCTTCCAGTGATGGAATGGAGATAGAAATGTTTGACGACGAAGGGCAAACAAACACCGATGGCAAACGGCAATTGCAAAAAAACATCGATGGCGATGTATATAGATTTAGCTTTTGGTGATACGAAGGGAATATGCATATATGTATTAACGACTATTTCTTTTTTCAGCCCTCTGGATCGAGCAAATCGTATTCTAAACGAGGTCCGAGCCAAAAGTTGAATGCGAATTAGAAGCTGAGCATTGATGTAGTATCTCTAGATGGCAAACCGTTGGAGCCAAAACAGCACGCAACAAAATTTATAAATCAATGCGTAGTGATTGTTAGGGACATGATCCCGATCACGGTTCAAGATTGGAACGAGCCAAAGAAGGCACGTCTTGGAGCTACTTTTGTGAACAAAAGATCCAAGAAAAACCTTTGGAGGAAGCTCATGGCAAATTTCATTCTACCTCCGGAGTACTCGAAGATGGATGATGATGGTAATAAAATTCTGGGTGGACGTGAAAGGAGAAGGAGAGTCAAATAGTACGCTCTCAAGAAGATGGCTGAAGCATTCCGGGGCTTCAAGAAATGTTATACGCGAAGTATATCGCGAAAGAGAAAACTCCAGTATTCGAAGGAGCATACAAGAAGTTGAGACAACAGTGGCCTGAATTTGTGGCATTCAAGGCTTTTGAGAGAGCCAAGGAAATGTCGGAAAAAAATAAGGCAAATGCTGAGAAGAAGGAACATCACCATATTTTGGGGCCAGACGGCTACAAGAGTGCAGTGCCTAAGTGGGAAGCTATGGAGAATGAACTGAGGAATAAAGGAATCACTCTAGGTACAGAGGGATGGTCCGAAAGGGCAAAGCACTGGTGGTACGGACATGGAGGATCGTTAGACTCGACAACAGGGGAGTGTGTTCATCAGAAACAGACCTTTACTCCCACAGCAAAACTTGTTAAGGCAGTGGAGGATGCTCAAGCGGGATTGATCCGTCTCGACCGAGAGAACGACGAGCTGACACACGCCCTCGGGAATCCTGAACACACAGGACGAACACGAGGCAAAGGCGCCGGTGTTCCATGGAAGGAAGGGTTTTCCCAGCATGAAGATCCGTACAGTTACAAAAGCCATAAGAGAAAGAAGGATCGGGAAGCAGATCAGATCGGCAAGGTAGAACATGAATTAGCCGACATGAAGAGGATGATGCATCAACTTAGCCAGGGAGGCAGATCTCGGCTGCAGGAAGATCCAGCATTGGATCTTAATAGTCAGCGGAGAAGCAGCGTGGCTTCCACAGAGGTCCCAGCTGATGAGCATGATGCACGGATTATAGATGATGCACCGGGGCCTCGCTACCCCGTGGATGATGTTAGGGAGATGACAAATTGTGAGCTACAACATCCAATGAAGAACATGACCTTCAAGGTGGCGAGTGGCAACGCTTTACCTTGTCTACCTGAAGCACTCTACCATGGGAACCCGATACTGGCTGGCAATGCTCGTGTCTCGGTGCTTGACATAGTCCCGGGGTTCGAGGACCTAGAGCTTGACTTCGCTACACCTAAAGGGGATGCGAGACTTGGAGATGTCAAGCGCCAAATCATTTTATGGCAAAAGAAATACATCAAGTTTCTAGGCTCAGCGCCAAGGCCACTGACTCCGAGGAATCCAAGTCCACCCTTCCCCGATGAACGTCGTCCACCTACGCCGCCCCCAACCCACAGGCTCCGCGTCAGCCGACGCCACCCCCGAGTGCACCTCCCGCGCGTTAGCCCACGTCGTCCTCTAGTGCACCTCCCACGCGTCAGCCCATGTCGTCCTCCAGTGCACCTCCAGCGCGTCAGGTGAAGCCGCCCCCCCAATACTACTCAGACGGGGAAAAAGCGGAGCAGGGCCGCTACGGTTAGTACTACTAATAAGGTAGTACATAAGACCACAAAGATACTAGGGCCATCGCTAAAGCCTCTTCCCCAAAGAGCAGGTGACCGGACTTACGAGGAAAACAAAGTGATATCAGACGCTGAAGTGAAGGCCCATTTTGCACGGAAAGAGCCTGAGCCCAAGCCAACATACACCCAGAAACAAAAGACGTGGGCTATCGATATGCTTACTACAGAGCCCCAATATAAGATAAGTCTACCATCAGACTATAAACGCGAAATTTAAAGGCAAAGTGACTTGGCCAAGAAGGCAAAAAGAAGCGGGAAACAAATTCCCCAGCTCGAAGAACAGAAGAATCAATCGGTCCCCCCACTCATAGTCGGCCCCCCCCCGATATCCATACATCCTTCAGAGCCGTTTTGGATATGGACCGTGACTTATTGGACCCCAGAGTAATAGGAGCTGCAAAATTATTGGGTATAACTGTAATGCAGGCCAAAGAGACAGCAGCCGGATTGAATATGCCTCTTCTGGCTTTGTTAGGCCTTGAAGAAGCGCCAGTGGGAGAGATAGTAGAGAAATATGTTATGGGGGGGCTCTGATCAAGCCTGAGGAGGAAGGCGGTCTATCAACAAATATGCGAAATCTGCTCGACTGGTACAAGAGGCACATAGAAAAAAGGGACTTCAAACGTTATATCATGGCGGACGTTAGAGAGGAGCATTACTTCAAAAGATACCTGATACATATTCAATTGGACAAATTGTTTTAGTTATTCAATCAGCGCGACCTCGACAAATCTATCATCGCTTGCTATTGTTTGTAAGTGATTTATATTCAAGTCTCTAGCTCAGCTCATTCATTGCCTGTAATATATTATCTTAATTAACTATATGATTTTTGTACGCTATTATGCAGATTTAAGATGTTCGAATGCAAACAAAAGAATATCCATGACATTGGGTTCGTTGACCCATATATCATTAATGAAAAGATGTTACAAGGTCACCCGAAAGACGTGGAGAATCTGTATCGGATCCCACCCGATATTTTAATCTGTATCGGATCCCACCCGATCCTCGAGACCTGGCCATCTATATATAGGGTCCAGGAGGGGACGGTGTGGGACATATTGAAAGCAAGCCAGGTTCTACACCCACATTTACTTTCGATACACACCTTGTTTGACTGACTTTACCTTCGAGTTCATCCGACGCCCTATCTCCCTGATCCTAATTCCTTCATTTAGGACATTTGTCGAGTTAACCCTCGTCAATTGGTGCCGACCGTGGGGACTCTGGGCGTTGGAATCATGAATTCGATGGCTTTTTCGCTTTTAGCCAATAGCAATCCGGAAGTCGATGAAATCCACATACCCTTCAGAACCATCGATTTTCAACCTCACTAGTCAAGTTTCACGAAAGTATTCAGGAGCATGGATCAAGATATGGATTTGATGATCGGAAGTCTAAACTTTCATGTCGGATCACTAGGTTCGATTCGCCTTTTAGATCCGGCGAAACTGGGACCGTCGGTAAGTGAACCCAAGACAGTAGCAATGTCGGTATCATCAGAAGGCTCTTCCAGCGACGTAAACTCGCCGGTCAGCTTAGTAGAAATACAAGAAGGAAAAATCGCAGGAGGCGATGAAACCATGGAGAATTTTGACTTAGAAGTTCAACTTGAAGATCTCAAGATCTGCCACGACGATACCTCAGACAAATTGACAGACACCTGGAAGACAGGATTAGAGCTTTCTGAAGATGACAATTCGATCTTCTCAAGTTCCAACAGCAAAATCGACAATCGATACTAGGTACTCACCATCACAGGAGACAACTCAGAAGAACTCGATGAAAACAACAATCCAGTGCTCAATCCAGTAAATATAAATAGAGGAGCGAATCATTTAGCAGAAGGAGAGACTGCAGACTCCCTACCAACTAGGGAGAAAGTTCGACTATCAGTCGACGAGTGGAGAATAATCAAGACAGCCGTGGAGCACGGCACGCCAATACCAACAAAATCCAGCAAAAATATGCTCTTGGGGTACCACTACGCCCTAAGGCAGTAGGCGAAGCAACTAGCAAAGGAGAGGATTGAAATACAGAAGAGGAGAGACTCAGCCATTGTAGCAACCGACGCTGCTCGCAGAGCATGTAGTGACGCGTCATACACAAACAAAAGACATCGTCAACATGGGTCAAGGTATGAAAACCTCGAGTACTCAGAAAGGTAAAGTATCTCCAAAAACCTCGACTCGTCTTTCCTATCGGTCGACGAGCAAGGAAACATCATACCAAAATCTCCTGAAGCAGCACTGGTGGCAGCTCAAGCATACTTACATACAACACGACCAAATCCGGGAGACCCGAGGGAACATATGCATCGAGCAGCACTAAATGGGTTGAAGATGGTAGGCAACAAGTTATCAGCAAAAGAGGAGGAGTCATATCGCAAAGGAACACACAAGCCAAGATCACCGCACCGTCACAATAGTCCTCGGCATAGGAGCGGCAGTCGACGATCTAGAACACCATCACCGGGGCGACACAAAAGCCCGAAGTACAGAGGAACCTGAAGATCCAGGTCTCCAAACAAGGCATATGATTACGAAGACGGTGAAAAGGAGATGGGGGCATCATGCTTTACCCATAGGGTTCGCACCACCCCAGTACCCAAAGGTTTCAAATTATCTCATGATCAGCAAAAATATGATGGATCCTAGGAGCCACAGTCATGGCTCTCGGATTATCTGCAAGCAGTAAAAATATTGGGAGGAACGAAGGAAACAGCTATGCAAAGTTTGCAATTACACCTTACCGGCGCGGCAAGGTCATGGTTGAGCAAATTAGAAAAAGAAACAATTGGAAGCTGGGAAGAGCTCACAAAGCAATTCATGAGTAACTTCAAGTCGACATATAAGCGGCCAGCATCCATAGAAGAAGTCAAAGCCTGCATACAGCAACGCGGTGAGACATTAAGGGCGTATATCTAAAGATGGAGCATCATCAAAAATTTAGCAGTCGAAGTATCAGACGAAAGAGCAATAGACGCATTCATAGTCGGGTTAAGGCGAGGAGACCTAGTTGAAGAGATGGGCAGAATCAAGCCAAAAACAATATCAGATTTAATGGATATAGCAAACAGATTTGCAGATGGAGAAGATGCATGTAACAACAAATGAACACGATCGCCAGAGGACGATAGAGGAAATAGATAAGGAGGCCAAAGGAGGAGATCCCGCAATTACGATAACTATGGCTCTCACAGCCAAGTAGCTACAGGCTACAAGGATAATAGCTACCAAGGGAATGACCATAAAAGCTCAGGATATCGCAGCTACGGAAAGGAAGACTACAAAAAGTTTCAGACAAGAGAATCCAGAGAGTACAACCCATCATCTGAAGATATGCTAAATGGACCATGCATATACATTCTGCATTTGTTGATAGGAAACGAGTATCCAGGCACGCAATGAAAGATTGCACGGCATTTTTAAAACTACAGGAAGCAGCACTAAACAAGTAAGCCAAAGCAAAACGATAGGGATACGAAGGAAACACAAGCAGTGTGCATGCAAATCAGCAAGGAAACAATGGAGTTCCTCAAAATCAAGACCAGCCGAACCAGGGACGCGATGATGACGGAGGATATGTTCCATCTAAAGGGCACATCATAGCAATGATATAGCCTGTGCCGAAGTCGAACAAAGAAGAAAGGAGCATAACCCGCCAAGTCAACCTAGCAGTGACTTCGCCTCCAGCAACAACGGAATATTTACACTGGTCGGAGCAACCCATAGAATTCAGCAGAGATGATCACCCAATAATAGTACCTCGGCCAGGAAACGCGCCTTTGGTACTCAAAGCCCAAATTGGGACTTACGATGTCGATAGAGTATTCACGGATGCAGGAAGTGGCATAAATCTTATATATGCAAAGACCCTACGAGCAATGAACATCTCATTGGAGTTCCTGAAACCAACTGATTGTTCTTTCCACGGAATAGTTCCAGGAAGTGCTAACTATCCACTTGGTCAAATAGCACTCAACGTTTGCTTCGGAAATCGGCAAAACTACAGAAGAGAGAAACTCGACTTTGAAATCATGGATTGGCCATCACAATATCACACGATCCTTGGGCGACCCACGTTTTTGTGATTCATGGCAGTACCTCACTATACCTACCTGGTACTCAAAATGCCAGGGCCCAAAGGGATTATCACAGTTAAAGGGAGCTTCGAACTCTCAGATCTATGCGACAAGGAATTCCACAAGATGGCTCAAAACTTTGGGATGATGGTAAACTACGGAGAACCCAAAGACAAAGCAAAAAACTCGACTACAAGAACTGTACAACAACTCGAAGCACATCCAGCAGAGCCGGAGGTGAAGAAACCGCGGGTACAACCACCAGAACAAGACAAACCTACAGGAGAAGAAGAGAAGACCTTGGTGGCATAGGCGACAAAAGTACATCAAAAGAATAGAGTAGAAAAATAAGGTTGTAAAAGCCACGAGCTATCCCAGCGCAATGCCCTCTAGATCGAGAACACAGGTCATTGGCCGGATCTCTTGGGTCACCCTATGTATCTTACATTATAAGCATAAATAAAGACAAAGATCCTCCTATTCAAGTTTACGTGTCTTTAAACAAAAAACTGTGGCAAATACACCAAAATAAATAAGGGATTTCTATTTTCGTGCCCTCAGGTCCTTAGTTGTACTCAGTTTTCCCCAGCTCCTTAGTTTTTCCTCAGTTTTGTCCAAGCCCATGTCTGAAACCATCACAAGTGCTGGAACGGCCGGTTGCCTGATGGGTCAACAACTTTGACCGTTATCTGCTGACTAGTGGGATCACGTAGAGCCCGCAAAGACACGTCAGAGCATCCATCTTTGTTTGACCGTAAGCATCGCCGTATCCCTGACCAAAACGCGGACGAGTGGGGCTTCGGTATATCGAATGACAAGTGGGGCCATGACGCTGATACAAGGGGCAATATACGGGTAGGATTAGATTTTTAAACGGAGCTCTACAGCGATGGCACGGAGGAGGTGGCCTGCGGGTGCCGAGATGAGATCGACGTCCACAAAGAACTCATGAGGCGAGACCAGACGTATTAGATAGATATGAACTAGACGCGTTTAACCATGCAAAGAAGAGAAGAAATGGTCGAGGACATCGACGATGACCTCAACACTTTGACTGACGGTGTCGGACATGAACGCGAGCAATGTAGAGAAAACTAGTGTCTCTCCTTTCTGGCGTGTATAGATGGGTGCTAGGGGAGTGTGGTGGCGAAGGAAAAGACCTCGCGGTGGTCTGTGGCGTCCAGCATAGCGGGGCGGCGTGGCCGTGCCCACAGCGGCGTGCATGTTCGGCATTGGCATCAGCATGTACGTTCATCATTGGCCTCGACGGTATCTCTGGTGTGTGAGTGATCGAATGAGGGGACGGGATTGAGGGTGCATCCCGACAGTGACCTAGCAGTGGCGGCGAGCATGCATAGCTGTTCTGACCATGCCGATATCGGCATCGGCATCGTTTGGAGGCTGTGGTGCTCGAATCATGGTGGAATTTGCGATTCCCTATTATTTTTACATGCATAATATATAGAAAATAGCTAGATCTCTAAATCGATGCATATGAAGCTACATATATATTCTTGGTCATAATCCCCTTATCTAAAGGGGATGGATGCATGGCTTCATGTCGTCGTCACTTTCATCGTCAGTATCTTTGTTGTCCGTGTAGTAGTACTTACTGCACATTGTTACGTCGAACACCTTCACTATGAGCACATCATCGCCTTCATATTTGAATGTAGGATGTAGCCGAAATCCACACCGTGCGCGATGGCGAAATTCTCCCAGCCCTTGTCGAGGTACATCCAGCCTTGTCCGTCAAATAGGACCTCCACGGTCCAGAGACGAGGACCGCAGTCAGCTGCTCGCAGATACACCTTTGCGGGCTCCTGGCCATCAAGATAGTCCGCAAACTTTTGTAGGAGTGCCTGCAAAGAGATCGAGCGCCGATTGTTTGAAATTAAAGGTTTTTTAGAACATGCACATATTTAATCACATGCATCATATATGTGGGAAAGCGTACGTATCTTCTTGGCCAAAGGGTCTTCATAGATGACGATTAAAAACTCCTCTATGATCAATGGCAGTGTTGACGGTGGTGGTGGCAATGATGATGATCCACCACCCAGGCCGCCCCTTCCCCTTCCCCTTCCGGTCGGCGTCCGAGACGTGGAAGCCATGGCAATGGATCAAGTGTATGTGAACGAAGAAGAGAGAGGCATAACCTATTGACATGAGGGATGGCCGTTGTGGGGGTTTATAAGGGAGAGATGACCGTTGTGGGGTTTACACCATAAATTAAGGTAGAGATGACCGTTGTGGGGTTTACACAATAAATTAAGGAGGAGATGACCGTTGAGGGGGTTTATATCTCAACAAAAAAGTAATGCCCAAAAGAAATGGAAATTTGTGATAGTTTATTATTTTACCGTGAAAAGTAATGCCTAAAGGAAATTCGTGATAGTTTATCATTTCACCGTGAAAAGTAATGCCTACAAGAAACGGAAATGCGTGATAGTTTATCATTTTACCGTGAAAAGTAATGCCTACAAGAAATGGAAATTCGTGATAGTTTATCATATTACCGTGAAAAGTAATGCCTAAAAGAAATGGAAATTCGTGATAGTTTATCATTTTACTGTGAAAAGTAATGCCTAAAAGAAATGGAAATTCGTGATAGTTTATCATTTTACCGTGAAAAGTAATGCCTACAAGAAATTCGTGATTACCAAACTTGTTGAATCCGGTGGCAAACTCGTTATTTAGCATACATAGAGGGGTAGTAGTTTGCCACCGACAGATAGAGAGAGGGTGGCACAATCCTGCCCGTTAGATCATAGGATCGACGGTAGGTGGGCACGATCCGTGTGACAACAGCTCGACTAATCAGGCCAAGTTTGGGCTTTTGTGAGAAGGGAGAGGGTAAAACTGAGTAGTATCAAGGATACAAGGGCAAGTAAATAGTAAACAGGCTAAGGAATTCAAATAAGAGATTTAGAAAAAGAAAAACACATGTTTTGTACAATGAAACCCAGGTTGGCCTACCTCAAAGTATTAGCAATTCAAATATACATGAGTGTAAAAATTATGGCCTCATTCAGACAAACTATGTTTTGGGTATAGATGTTTTGAGAAGGGGTTTGAGTGGAAAGCCATGAACCTTCATAGCTACTAGTGATTTGAGAAGTGGCCATTTGTGTTAAAACTTGATTTATATATGATTGTCTACGTGGCAGGTCGCGTAACAAGACTCCATGAGTAGGAGACACTGTGATTTTATTTTTTTGAATTTTTTTGCACATGAAATGACTCAATTAGATAGCTTAATCCTATTTGTTGACTCTCTGTTGACCAGCCACTTGAGGGTAAAACTGAGTATATTGCACTAGCCAGTATTAGTACTCGAGGGGAAAACTGAGTATAGATATTTTTCCAGTGTAAGACTCGATGGTAGAACTGAGTACACGTAACAGTGCAGACATGCAGTACCACGGACGTGTGTCGTGGTGCGCAGTGGTTAGGCACGCGGTGCACGTGTTGAGACCAAACGTCAACTGCTGAGACGAACCGTCACTTTGCCAGTACAGATCCCCTCTCTCCCTCCCTCTGCACACAGTCTCATTATAACTCACGCACGCAACCACGCCTCTCACGTCCCATCACCTTCTCTAAAAAACCTCAACCGCCCTACGCGCGCTCCCCTGCCGGCGATGGAGCAGAAGAATGCGCCGGCGGCCATCGCCCCCGAGCCCGTCGCCTCTGAGCCCATCGCCTCCGAGCCCATCGCCTCCGAGCCCGTCGCATTTGAGGCCGTCGCCGCCGAGCCCGTCGCTTCCGAGGGCGGCGCATCCAAGCACGGCGCCTCCGTGAACTGGGCCTCTCTTAAGGGTGACGGACCACTTCACAAGATCGGCGACTGCTTACTGGCGAACGAGGAGTACGTGGACACCTACTCTGCTCTGAGGCAAGTTTGTACAAATTGGCGCTCAGATTTACCTGAGCCCGACGTGCACCTGCACGAATGGATCATGGTAGAACACGCCCTTCCACGCACCGCTGAGTTCTCCTTCCTCAACCTCCGAACATCCCGCTACGTCACCACCGATCTAACGGAAGTTCATGCAAGGTTCAAATTCCTCCATATCTATAGAGTTAATCTATTTTTATTTTCAACAAGTTAGTGCTGAATGTTATCTTCATCAATATATTTTAGATACTACTTCGTCGGCTTTTACCGTGGCGTCATCGTGCTCGCCCAGAAGAACTAGCCGCACAAGATACGGCTTCTGAACCCACTCACAAAGACATTGAACACTACGTTTGAGGCGCAGATGCCATCTGTTATTGTGAAGTCAGTCGCTATAATGAAGTCCCTGACTATGGTCTTCGTTTGCACAGGTTACCCCAATGAAATTGCTTGGGTCGATGAGAGCTCTCCAACTAAGGATATAGATGAAGAAGATTGGGGAGAAGGAAGATTTTCGATCGAGGACCATTCTCTGTGTTGCATTACCCCGTTCAGTGGTGAATTGTATGCAATAGCTGTGAATGAGTTCGGAACATTAGTGTGCACCAACAATGTCCAGTTGGAGCAGCGCGCGAGCACTGTCAACATGAAGACACTATTTTCATTTCCAGAACTTGGAAATGATTATGATTCCAAGTTCTACCTTCTGAAGTCGGATGGTGATCTGCTGCTTGTGTTGTTGGGCGGCAGCACTGACAACAACAGGCATTTGGAGGAAGGTCAACCGTTGGTGTACCGTGTGGACACTGAGAGCCGCTCTCTCCATGCCGTCAGTAACATTGGCAGTCGTGCCCTCTTCATCAATTATATCTGGTGTATCTCCGTCGATACCAGAGTGCACCCGACAGTTCGACCTGGCTGCATCTACTACGCGGATTTGGGTTATATCAGAGAGTACTCTGATAATAGAAAGGCCTGGGATGAGTGGCCACGATGTGTGGATAGATTAGGATATGACGATCTGAAAAATGAACAAAGGCCCTACCGTTTGGAGGATGTATTGGCTGCACACTGCAGACGGAAGGAGTTCAGTGAATATTTTCTTCATCTCATGGAATGTAGCGATGACGAAATATATGATGAAGAATGAAGAACATTGTTATTGGCTGCTTTTGGCTGCTGTATGCAGTTTATATATTATACTTAGTTTTTTGGATTTATTATGCTGCTGTGAATTTATCATATACTAGCTTCTAGATTTGTTACCATATTGGGCAAAAAATGAGGGCCAAAAGGCAACAATCATTGAAGAAAGACAGAAATAGAAGCTTCTCTAGATTTGATACTAATTTGGTGAAAAGAAAAAGAGAACTGTTATAGAGAGAGAGGGAAAAAGGCACTCTGAAAAGGCGCTCCAAAAAATGCCAATTTGGCCCGAGAGAGACATAACCGAGCTCTCACGTACAACCAAACACGGTCTCGTCCTGTCCCACGCGGTCCCTTTCTACCAGCCCCACGCGATGCGGCCCCACACGACGCGGCCCCACACGTCAGCACGAAACAGTCAACTAAACGGGAATCCTCCCGTCCGAGCTCCTTCTGAGGGTTTCAGACAAGGGCTTGGGGAAAACTGAGGAAAAACTAACGAGCTGGGGAAAACTGAGTACAACTAAGGACCTGAGGGCACGAAAATAGAAATCCCAATAAATAAAAACGCTCTGAGAAAAATTTCTGACAACAAGGTTAGGAAGCATAAACTCTCGCGTTCTATACACAAAGCATATAAGCATCATAACATCGGGTTATCAGAATCGTCCACCCCCAGGGGGTCTAAGTAATGATGCTCGCGGAAAAATGCGGCATCCTCTCGTAGCAACCTAGCTATAATTCTTCTGGCGGGTTGCAGGGTATTCTCCAGATGAACTCGCAAACTAGCTCCACCAGGAGGATAACTCGGTGACATGGAACAATAGTTAAGCCTTGGATGCCACTTACATACCCACCCAAGAGCAAAATTGGCTCCAGCCACCAAGTTAAGCTCTATCAGCCGATGAATTCGCTGACTAGATCTGAAAGTGTTGAGTAGCAGTGGAAAGCTTCCAGGCAGAGGATTGCGAGGAAGCATGATAGAATATATGGTCGTCAGAGATCTTCGACAACCATCAACTGCCTCTCCAATATGCTGAGCATGATCTTGAAGTAGCACAATAGCACAACGGCGTCGGATATCAGACCACAAACTGTCGATTCCCTCTGATGCTTTCTCCAGAGCTGTATTTCGCTCACCAACCCGACGTGCTTCAGCAACAAAGTCCAGACAGGTACCTAAGATAACAAAAATATTAGACAACAACAGTGGAATAAAAGGAAACAAGAAAGGCTGCAAGGAACCTCACATCGCAACATCTCGCAGACAGACTCGACAATATCGATGAGAAAGGAGTCGCATTCTTCGAGATGCACGATTTTGGCCATCAGACCCGACATCTTATCCTCAAGAACGGATATCTATTTCATAAAGCCACAAGATTTACTCGCCTTGTCCAAAGCAATCTGTGCCTGGCGCTTCATCAAGGATAGACGGCTCTCAAGATCCAAAATTCTTAAGGTATATTCCTTGCATCGACAAGAAGAGTGAGGAGGCAAAGCAATTCCGGAGTCGAACATATTGACAGGAGATGGAACCCGATCACGACCCGATGATCCACCAGCATGCATAGGCTGGAAGCCAAAAGAAAGAAAAAAAAGAGCATCTCAGAAACTAAACACGACATTTCATAAAAGAGGAATATTTACAAAAAGCACAAGTCCTCTGACTAGTTCTCGGGCTCAATGTGACTAAAAGTTCACTACATCAGAATAAACTAAGATTACAAAGGGAGGCTAAGTCTACGCCACCTCAGCCTCTGGATCCGCGATAGCAGTAGGCGTGGAAGAGGTAGCCCCAGTGTTGGGAGGAGGTTTCAATGCACTTGTCGTCAAAGTCGAAGAAACTGGCGCCGAAGAGGTCGTCGAAGCTGCCGAAGGAGAAACAATAGACACGATGCCTGGTGCATATTTCTTTGCCTTCTCGAAGAAACTTCGCAGCTCCAAAAGAGGTCGACCGCGGGAAGAGCTCACCTTCTCCCAGTTGACCTCCTCGCCATGTGCATAGGTCAATGCTATGGCCCCCTCCGCGCCTTGCTTCACAGAGCGGCTCTTCATCAGCAGGATCGGATCTTCAGGGGTGTCGAAAACTTTGGCAAGCTTCCTCAGGTCATCAGCTGGCATGTCCACTTTCTGCTTAGGCCATAACCCGACGAAGATCCGCGTGAGCACGCGACTAGCCAACTCGAAGATCTCCTGGACAGAAATCCACTTCACCTCCAGCAAGTTAACTGTGGCCATGAGAGAATCATCGTCTGGCTGCAAAGATGACAGAGACACCCCAGTATGTCCTACACAACCAAGGAAACAAAGACAGAGGGAAAAGCACACGTCAGTAAGCATAAGAGCGGGCAACTCGACAAAAAAGGAAAAGGCATGATATTCACCTCCAGCAAGAGCAGACATTTTATTAAGCCGTTCAGTCACGGCCTGTTCCCACTGGAGGTGCTCCTTGTTAGCGTCAGAAAGGGCTTTCTCCGCTTTCTTTGCCTTAGCCAATGCTGATTTAGTGGCTTTCTCAGCAGTGGTTTTGGCAGTAGTGGCAGCATCCCAAGCTTTTCTGGAAGCTTCGAGTTCAGCTTCCAGAGAGGAAATGCGAGCATTGGCTGCCACCAAAGCATCTGTAGTTCAAACAAAGGGAGAGGAAAGTCGAATAAAGAAGCAGAGAATGGCACTCGAGACAAGCAAAGTAAAGGAAAGAAGATTACCTTCAGAAACCCTAACAGCTTTCAAATACTCGACACATTCAGTGCCCAAAGTGACAAATTTCTTCATCAAGACCTGTCCAGAAAAACATGTGAGTATGAAGATCACACAAGGAACAGAAGCAAAATAACAGGATCAGCACGCACATCGTCGGAGGAGCTCGTGGACTGATGGATCTCAAGGGAAGCACCGGCGTCTGTCGACTTCTTCAAGCACTTGGAACCACGAGTAACGACGACCTTCTTAACAGGAGCCTTTTGAGCCTTTGGAGACTTCACGGCCGGCTCAACCTCTTGCACAGAAGGTTCGTCGGCAGCCATAGTCTCAGCAGAAGGAGCAGTGGTAGCATCCCTCTTTGGGTCCTCGTTGTCGCTGCAAAACAAACAAAAGGCAAGAGATTTCACATAAGTCGAAAGGAAGAAAGCGAAATAACAGTCGAGTTAGTAAAATACTCACGAGTCCAAGGCGTCGAAAAGTTCTTGCTCGTCCTCCAGACCAAGGTCCTCCCCGTCCACAGTTTTGTGAGCGGAGGTACTCAAAGAAGAGAACTCCTCGACACATTTCCATTTCCTGTCAACGCCAAGATCTTCAGAAAGCGCAAGAGGAGGCAACGTCGTCGAGCTGGTCCTTTCCAGCGAATCCTCGCCTTTGTCTCCGTCTTGGCTGCCCTCAGCCTCGGGGGCTTCAGAGGCAGCAGAAACAGACACATCTTGAATGGCCCCTCCCTCTGGGAGAGGAGGGCGAGAAACATGGGATTGGTGATCCTGAAAGGAAAACAAGTCGAGAGTTACAAGACAAACAATGATAAGACAAGAAGAAGGCGAATAAAGATAGTAAACATACCGCAGGCAAAGGATGCTCGGAGTCGAAATATCTAGCGGCCAAATCTGCAATTTTATGATCTTTAGTGAGAGTAGTAAGAGCTCTCACTCGCTTGTTAAGATCCTTCTTCTCCATAAGATCTTCAGATACTCGAGAAGAATCTCCCAAGCCAGAAAATGTCCACAGTTTGAAGAGACGATGATGTAGGGGTTGAATTCGACGTTGCGGGAAAAACGCCATGAGTTGAGTACCTGAAAGTGCACCTCCTCTACCGCTCTTCAGCTCCTGGATGCGGGCTAGAAGTGGTTTGATTTCCTCCATCTCAGCTTCCATGGGAGGCGAATCCCACGAGGCCAGTTTCTTCACTTCTTTGGAGGCATCAAAAGGGGCAATGCCGTACTCGTCAGAGGAAGAGACCTTCCGGTCTTTGATATAAAACCACTTCTTCCTCCAACCTTGTACTGAGGCAGCCATGGAAAACTCCAGATACTAAGATTCAGCACGGATAGAGACAACAGCTCCGCCTAGTTCAGGCTTCTTTGTTAAAGCGATACTGGGGCGGAGCCGAAAGAGGGATTTCCAGAGAAGAAAATGGGGTTCGATCCCCAGAAACGACTCGCAGAGAGTAATAAAACAAGCAATGTGGAGAATCTAGTTTGGTGTGAGCTGGTGAAGCTGCATACCATACACGAAAAGAAGCCCAAGAAGGAACTCGTGGGCAGGGAGAGAAAGACCGCGCAAAAGAAAAGCAAAAAACATCACCCGAAAGCCGTTCTGGGGCTTTGGGATCCGTTCGGTGCTAGGGAATATGACCTGATCATCGTTGGAGATGAGGCCATTAGCTTGGGCCTTGTCCAGATCCTTCTGCGCAAAATCAGAAGGCACCCAACTGGTCGCAGAGTTAGCAGTGCTGCCCTTGCCCATTGACGAGGTTCTAACTCGGCAATGCCCATGTTTAGGGGCTTTCAATTCATGGAGCGTACATGGGATCCAGCAAACTCGACGACGGTCGATAAACGACGAGGGGCACACAAAGTTTACCCAGGTTCACGTCCCCTCGGTGGAGGATCGCTACATCCTGCTAGCAATCTAGTATAATGGCACATGGTGTTTACAGGGAGCCACCGTAGGCGGTGGTTGTTTGTCTAATCTGTATGAGAGCTCTCTAGGGGTGCCCCTTGGTGGCTTTATATATGCAGCCAGTTAGGGTTTACAAGTAGTTCTTGCCTTCTACTCCAAGTCGAAGTGTTGGGCCTTGCGGGCTTCGTGTATCCTTCGAGCGGACTTCTTCCTTGGCAGGAACCAGGTAGGACAATATCGAGGACCGAGGGGTCATACCCTCGTCACCCATCTTGTTCTTCTGCGTAAGATGCTTGACGCGCATCTAAGGATTGCGCACGGGGCTGTGCAGGAGCTCAGAGGTGCGCAGGGCTTGCAACAATGGTGGCGGCGGCGGAAGCAAGGAACTGGTAAACAGTAAATTTCCCCACTCTCTCGCTTATATAGCTTCCTGATGAAGGAACGTGGGCTGAGACGTGGCGCAAGAAGCGGAAACGGCAGCCCACTAACGGGCAGGGAAATTGCGAAATTACTGCGCTACCCATGAGTGACGGTCAACGCCGAAATCAAAATTACACACGGTGTAATTATATTAATGACATCATGAGAATTCGAGTGAAGGGGAATAAGGCTATGACAATGAAAAGTCTGGAGTGACATATCCGCGTATTGATGATAACCAGGGAAGTCGACGAAAAGCCGATATGAAAGCTACAGAGGAGTTAAGGAAGAACATATCACTCTTTGAGTCTATACTCGAAAATATTCGACTATAGCCTCGGGGGCTACTACCATCGGGAGCGCTGAGCGCGCACCCGACGATATTATCATACAAGGCTTCGATCTAATGACTAAGAGTAGGCACAATATATTCGAGCCTATACTCGAAATAATACTTTTTTGACTATAGCCTCGGGGGCTACTCCCATCGGGAGCGCTGGGCGCGCACCCGATAATGTTTTTTCATGAATACTGGAGAGAGGAAGGCGAGAGAAGCTTCAGGAAGCATCATTACTACCATCGGGAGCGAGTTTTTATTAATCAAGGTTGAATAAACCCGAATATTTGGCACACTGAATCAGTCAAACAAGGCTGCGACATACGATTCTCGAGTTGCGTCATCGCGACAAAATTTGAATGTCGTGGTTGGAATACATCACGAAGGTAAGACCCCAGGATCTGTCTTGTGTGGCCCGGTATATGCACATGGATGCGCTCTGCTGGTACGTATCCGTATCTACGACGCGAAGAAAAATCCTGGTGGACGCACTAGGTACCCTGAGAACCACTGGGATTCATTCTTTGTAAGTCCTAAATGCGGCAAAAGAATGGGTTTGACCGGTTTCCCGAATTCAAGTCCAAGGAGATTGAATTTGAAGTATGTGACAAGTATCTGTTCCGACAGTTAACTAGCCTCTTGATCCGTCAGAGTTGTCAGGCTTGTTCATCAAAACCCCTTGCGAGATATTATAATAAAAGGTAAGTCGAAAGACCAACTCGAAGATTTGAAGATTTGAAGAAGTCAAAATATTAATCAAGTCAAAGATTTGAAGATCTGAGATTCAACCCGAATCTACAATTCTGGTAGAATCTCGGGGGCTACTGACAAGGGTATAGAAAATAGAGCCCGTCAGTTGAGTACCCCTGAGACCCGTTAAGCTAGACCCAATTGTAATACTAGTCGAAATACGAGTTCATATCGTATGTCGATATTGTAATCTGTATCGGATCCCAACCGATCCTCGAGACCTGGCCATCTATATATAGGGGCCAGGAGGGGACGGTGTGAGACAGATTGAAAGCAAGCCAGGTTCTACACCCACGTTTACTTTCGATACACACCTTGTTTGACTGACTTTACCTTCGAGTTCATCCGATGCCCTATCTCCCCGATCCTAAGTCCTTCATCTAGGACATTTATCGAGTTAACCCTCGTCAGACCTGTTCATATTTTTTACCAAGCAAAGTCTTAAAGGGAAATTCTATTTCCTTACAACTTCAAGTGAGTGTTTCTATCTTGTACATATTCTTTTTTGCTTACTCGATGTTAAGCTTAATTGATGAGTTATGCATGTGTGTCTGTGTTCAACGCGATTTTGTATCAAAGAACAATTCAAATATTTGTGCATGTTATTAAAAAGGGAGAGAAAATCATGGATGCAAGTACCACTTCTACATGCCTACATGTATGTACGTGTCTTTGCTCTATTGTGCAGGTCCATGGAATTCTAGTTGGTCGATCCATGCATGCATATGGTGTAGTGGACCGGCCAGGGATCGGAGCAAGTCTATCCTACTGTACAACATGAAGCCTTGATTGATCGACCCTGCATGAACATGCACCCATACGTACAGCCCACGGCCACGCACAGCTCGGCGTTCGGCGTACAGGTCCAACACGACGGTGACAGACAGAAGCAGCTCGGCCGTCGGCACCGGTGGGCGGCGTGACGCACCAGCTCGACATCCCGCGTACGGGCGAACTCGTTCCCGACGTACAGGCGGACAGGGGCAGCTCAGTGCGGCGAACAGGTGCAGCTCAGATCAAGGCAAACAGGCGATGTCCGGGACTCGACGTTCAGCCGGCGAACAGGTTCAGCGTGGCACTTGGCGCGTGGGTGAGACTCGGCTTGCGAGAGATGGTGTACAGGTGCAGCTCGTACGGGGGCAATCCAGCGCACAGGCTCATGGGCGACGTACGGGCGCAGCCCTCAGAATATACTCTCAACGCGGCACACACGCCGGCGCACCGGTGCAGCTCAAGGTGCCGTTCGATTCCTCGACGTACAGGTTCAGCTCGCCGTGCGACAGAGATGGTGCATAGGTTCAGTACAAGCTTGTGCACGGCGCACACCGACATTCGGCGTACAAGCGGTAGATACCTCGGCCTGACGAACAGGTTCTTTCCCGGTGCGACGCAGCCCCGCATAGCTGAAGACGGCGTACAGGTTCCGGAGCCCCGTGCACTATCTCTTCCAGGTGGATACAGGGTCGAGCTAGACGATTCAGCATGGCGAGAGGAGCAACAGCAACAAGCAGCTAATCAAGAATACGTATATGCAAGGCTGCATAAGCAAAGCCGTGCATGTGTACGTGATGAGCCATGCATGCTGCCGTCAATGTCGCATACAAAGTGATTTCAGTCGGACCATGACTTCGACGACAATCGTACATCGCACCGCTCCTCCCGTGACCACCTTGTGAGATGGCGCCTTCGACTACGCCGGCTGCCGTGTACTCGGCGTCAGGCTAGACAAGGCGTCGACCACTCCGGCTAAGCCGATTTAGACTGCGAGTGTTGGTTCTATACCGACGCCGGTCTTCCAAAGTTACTCTCGCAAGGCATATCCCTTGCACACCCCGACGAAGCCGCTAAAGTCGTCAAGAAGTCCTAGCCAAGCGGACTGCATTCATGCTACTTCAACAACACTCATCATCGCCGTTCAAGACCGACGAGGCACGACGGCGAGGGCGGGCGAGGCCGGAGCAAAGGCCACGCTTTTAGCGGCGCGTGTACCGACGAGGACACGGGCTCTGCCGCTGATCACACACTTCATCACCACCATCATGCATGCAGGACGTGAAGCGAAGACGACGAAGACGACCACACGGCTTAATCAACAACACTCATCATCGCCGTTCAAGACCGACGAGGCACGACGGCGAGGGCGGGCGAGGCCGGAGCAAAGGCCACGCTTTTAGCGGCGCGTGTACCGACGAGGACACGGGCTCTGCCGCTGATCACACACTTCATCACCACCATCATGCATGCAGGACGTGAAGCGAAGACGACGAAGACGACCACACGGCTTAATCAACAACACTCATCATCGCCGTTCAAGACCGACGAGGCGCGACGGCGAGGGCGGGCGAGGCCGGAGCAAAGGCCACGCTTTTAGCGGCGCGTGTACCGACGAGGACACGGGCTCTGCCGCTGCCCACACACTTCATCACCACCATCATGCATGCAGGACGTGAAGCGAAGACGATGAAGACGACCACACGGCTTAATCGGAGGTGTCTCGCGGCGTAACCCGCGGGAGTAATTAACCGGGAGCCTTTCGAGACCCCGGGAACCAGGAGATCGCACAATCGCCATAGTCAGGCTGGCCGCGCTAGCAGGCCACATGGAGCGCACTCAATGGGAATTGTATCTGTAATCTTAAAGATTAATGAAATACTTTTCCCTCCTCTTTTGTTTCCTTTGTGTATTTTTATACACTGGCACGCCCGCACACCCCTCCTTTCTTTTAATCGTTCCCCGGTGTGAATGAGAGAGCTACGATACCGCCCCTATCTCGTGGAGTGTCGTACGTTTTTCTCGTGTCAAACAGTCTGCAGTTACCACTGGATTCTGCTAAAGATTCAATTTGACAAATCAAGTGTTGATATCTTGGACTCATTGGATAAGCCCGAAGTCCTGTTTAGCGACATGAAAGCAATGCTGCAGAAGTAATTTCAATCATTACCCCACTATATCAGCCCCTTTCATTAATTTCCTAATATCAAGTATTTAATAACTCATTTGTTCATTTTCTTTGTCCTGCAGGGTTTGGGCACGTTTCAGAAAGGTGGTAGTAGGTAAATTCAAAGAAGAGCTAACTTTTAAAAAGATAAAGGGTTTGCGGCAACCACCGGGGACCAATCTCTTTCTTTGGATTCTACGTCTGCGAGTTCATCCGGTGGTACACCAGTGAGCGGAGAGCACATTCCACGGACTTTGATGTACGTAAACAATATTCATAGTTTTCTTTTATTATCAGCAATTTTGTTGAGTTTCATCCAACTTATATATATCCATATCGATCTTCTTAAAGTTGTCTGTGATGCGGGAGAAGCTCCTACCAACCCAGCGTCTAAAAGCAATTTAAGAGGAGCTGGCGGGATTCCTGCTGAGGGAGGTCCTCCATGAGAAAGGAGAATACTATGTGGAGGACGAGGAACACTATATGTAATTTAGTGATCTCCATGTAACTTAGCTTGTTTGAAACTTGTTTGAAAAATAGTTATACAGAGACTTGTTTGAAATTGTAGTATATACAGTCGCAAGAGACATCGTATAATATTATATATGCACCAACGTGTAATGTGTATGTACTAGTCGTAGAATATAGGTACGGAAACTCGTCTGAAATTAAAGTGAACTCTAATTAACCATAAATCCTAAACCTATAATCTGAAACAGAAATGAAAAAAATGAAACACTTTAGTCCCGGTTCTTATTACGAACCGGGACTAAAGATCCCCAAGCCGGCGCTCCCAGCCGTGCCCACGTGGATGGCCATTAGTCCCGGTTCATTTACAACCTAGACTAAAAGGTTGGGATCTTTAATCCCGCTTTGCTAATCCCGGTTGGGCCACCAGTCTTTTTTTTCACCATTGTGACCTGGCTCCCCCGTCGCGCACCTTGTAAGTCGTCGTCACGCGGGTTCCGGCAAACAAGTGTTGCGTCCATCAACAAGGCAGCAGCTTTCCGTCAAACCAGTGTTGAGTCTAACGTGTTGAGTCCATCCACAAGGTCGCAGCTTTCCGTCAAACCAGTGTTGCGTCCATCCTCCACAAGGTCGCAGCATGGCGGGGCGGCTTGCTTTGGTGCCGGAGTTCGGAGAATGGGACAGCCGAGACCCTGCTCTGCCCCCGCCGCGCAACCTCTACCGCGACTTGATCCGGAATGTCGTCGCCGTGTCCAGAGAGCAGTACATCAGGCAGTCCGCTCATACCGGCTCCAGCTACTCCAGCTCATCCGGTGCTTCGAATTCCTACTTCTACCCGTCCAACAACTCCGACTGCTCCTCCGGCTCGGCCTCCGCCGCCGCCACAGCGGACTTCTGCGCCCATGACCACGAGCTCCCAAGATCGCTTGTGGAATGGTCAGGGACGGGTACGCCAGGCGCATGGTCAACGCGTTCGGGAGCGGTCGCCCGGACCGTACTCTGGAGATTTGGCTCTTGGAGCTCGACGTCGAGTGGGTTCTCCAGCTCCACGAGGAACATGGCTTACGGCAAGAGCTCCGAGACAAGTCGCGGCGGCGCCGCTCCAAGAATTGATCGAGAGGTGGATCCGAGCTCTCACCGTAATCGCTATCAGTATGGGGGAGCTCGTCCTGGTCGTTTCCGTCGACGAGACGCCGGCGGTCGCACGGTTTGGCAAAGCGAGCATGGACAATATGCTTGTCTTCGTCCATGCAATTATCCCTGCTCTCAAGGTGCCTGTTTCGAGGAAGGAGAAGCTACAGGCCCTGGTCGATATGTATGTCTGCGTCTCCAGTGCATCATACAGGTTCGCGCCGCTGCCAATCTCTCCCGAAGCCCAAACCATACTCAACGACATAGTCCGCTCGTTATCAAGAGAAGTTATCAGCCTAAGAGAAGCCATATGCAGCACAATAGACAAGGTGAGGACATTCGTAGAGGCTGACGACTCGTGGGCTATCTTGATTCCCCAAGGAAGAGGCGAGGTTCACCGGAACACTCGCTTGATGGTGGATTGCATCACGTCCATGATTAGAGCAGAGGATTTGATACGACACACCGCGCAGAGCCATGACAGCATAAATCTTAGTGGCTTGATAGATGATTCTGTGCATTATCTGAAGGGCCTGCTATTGAGGAAATCAAAGCATAGCTCTGATCCAAGCCTGAGGTACCTGTTGCTCCTCAAAAATTTCTGTTCGGTAGCGCAGCTGTCTGAGCCACGGCCAGGAGACCATTGGATACTTACACCTGAATGCAAAATGTTCATGGATAGCTATCTCGATGTTTCTTGGGGACATGTGCTCTCTCACATACGGGAAACGGTTTTCAAGGATAGCTGTCTCGATGTTTCTTGCAGACATGTGTTCTTTTGCATACCGGAAACAGGTTTTCATGAGAGGCGCCGACACCGGAAGAGGACCTCATCACTGGCTAAATTTGAGTCAGCGTTTCATAAAACGTACCAAGCTCAGAAACTCTGGAAGGTTCCTGGTCCCTCAGCTCAGAGACATGCTGCGGAAAATTATCCCGGAGAGAGTTATCTCAGATTACCGCTGCTACCTGCGGAAGCATCCCGAGTTAGACAAACATGTTAGCAGCAGTCCCGATGAGTTGCAGGAGATGCTAGGAGAGCTATTTGAAGGATGAAAACTGCTCAAAACACCAACGTGCAAGAGACCAGAATTTGTGATCGTTGTTGTATTTAGACTGTCTTTCTCTATTTGCGTGCGTGTGTGTGTTGATTTCATTTCGTGATTCCATGTCGAGCACCCGCCTCATTCTGCTGCCACATCCATTTAATGAATATAGATAGTTGCCATCTTTAGTTTTAACCAGTATACAAGATTCTATATGTCCTTATTTTCATTTAGTTTGGTAAAATGGTTGAAATATGTGTAGAATATACAAACTTCACTTTCAATAGAGTATTGTAATATCTAACTGCACAAGGGAACCCGGCTGGGCTACAATGGAAACAACGAGCTCACTGCATTCATGTTTGAGGAATCTACTAAAGTTGGTTGTCCTCTCCATAGAACGAGTACAGACCATGGAATTATTTCTACCCTCAGACACAGAACAGCATCGTATCATCAATCTCAGAACCATTTGAAAGTAAGACTAGCTATGTATGTATGTCTGCCTATCTAAACATATGCCGACGTAAAAATATGCAGAGTAGAGAAGACGGGCGTTTTGCTGCTCACATCTTGCATGCTTTATCATCTTTACATTCGCCCTGCCAAAGGGAAAAGCAGTTAGTAAGCTCAAGTTATTCATGGTCACTATAGGAAGCTCCAGGAAGATGAGATAGAGCTGACAAACCGCCTGTCTCCGAGCCGCAAAAATTTCCTCCAGTGGGGGTCGACCTGTCATAGTGAGAAAAATGAGCAGATCATTCAAACCCATCCACTATACTTCATTTGCAGGTGCATATTGTTACAAAAATAGATGGAGCAATCACACTGCTCAGGCGAACTAAACGACAAACTCTTAGTGGCCAAACCTGTGACTTCCATGCGGTATTTGGCCCATACACCATATACTGCATTTGCTATGGTAGCCACCTGCCGGGTATCAGAGTAAGATTAATGAAGGGATTACAGGTAAAATAAGCATTTGAAATTTTAGGTTAACCACATCAGAACAACAATTTGATTCCATAGTTCTTCAGTTTGATATACAAATAACAAATGTTCCATTATGTGGTGTGCAGCTGAACAGTAACTCTCTGAAATGAATGAAACAAGCTGATCCTTGGATTTACACACTGGAAATGTGCACTTACAGGTTCGTACTTAGTAACTGCATAAACCCATCCAAGTCCCACTTCCTCATAAAGCCTTCTAAATGCCTGCAATCATAACTTCAGTTGCTAATTTCAAAACATAAAATTACCCATTGAATTGACAAGATGTATCAGGATTTTGCATAGGTTTGGAACAACATCTTATTGTTTTTGGTATTACACTCTTTGCCAGCTTGATAGACCATACTAGTATGGACTGGTTATTCAGTAGGGTCAAACTAACTCCATAGGCACTTCTTTCATATATGGCACCCCATAAGTTTAAAGAAATTATTGTAACGATGTGACAATCAGCCTGTATACTAAACGTGCACATCATCAATGAAAGAAACATTACTACGTGTGCATACTATTCTCTGCTTTAGCTTCTCCTCAGCACAATTGGATGCGTCTGGTGAAACATAGCTTACTTAACCTCATGTCTAACTCATGCCTTTCATTAGCTCCTAAATATTTTCAAATTATAATCTTTAAGTAACCAATAATAACCTGCAGTAATTTCTGCATTCTGGAGAGGAAATACTAAAATTTCAGTATGAGAGGATTTGAATGACTGAATGTCACACGATCATACCTCAACATCTGTGACGATAGTTCCATCTGAAACAATGGCATGTATCCTCCCCATGGCCTGAAAACAGGAAGTCGGTTTATTTAGAAAAAGGATACATGAAGGTATGATGTTCCGAAGCACCTTTATATTTAGCGAATTGGCCACAAAATATAACATCAATATGGAACTACAACTAAGGAAGCACCATCAACAAACTACAAACATAGTTAGTTGGCAAAAGGTGAATAGTTCACCCGCAGCCATGGATGGTTCAAAATCATGTTCTTCAGGATAATAATAATAATTCATTTCTTGGGAGCTATCAGAAATGGAGTAATCCATTAGAGCTTCAGTGCATACCAAAAATTGCTAAGAGATGGTCTATATCTATGACTAGCCTCTAAGGAATCAAACAACTGATGGATATTGAGTTAATAAATTTCATAATGTTCAATTTCATTCCTTCCAAATAATCAAGTCAAACTACATAACCAAAATGAAATTATGTACTAAAAAGTAATACGCACAGTTTCATAATCAAGACCCTGGTTGTCCTCGGGGGAGTAATCTTTCGAGCTGATGTCAACAAAATTTATAGCTCCATAGGATTTGTTCCTTTCCCTCAGCATGTTTACCTGTCAAAACACTAGTCAGTACAAGCAAATTGAGCTCTTGCAGGATCACTACAATCAGGCCCTGTTGTTTTATTTACCAAACATTTAGTGAAGAAAATAAATCAAGTTTAAATGATTGGAATCCAAAGAATCCACTATTCATAAGATGAGATACACAGATTTTCTAGTATGTCTAAACCATGTGATAGGGTCCAAAAGTATTACAAACTTAAGGTTCATGGTGGAACCGAGTGCTTCCTGGAGACAATATTATACTGATGAAAAATTCCAATTAAACAAACTAAGCAAGATGGGAGAAGTCTAAGATGACAGCAGTAATTTTCTACTAATGAACACAAATTCGTAGAAAACATACTTGTTCTTTGGACATTCAAATCAACAATTTTTAGCCGCATCATCAGATGGTTCAGAATCAAAGAACTAATGATCTCTCATTTATCAAAGCCAACCATTCTCAGCAGTTGAATTGTCATCAAATAAACTAACTGGAAAAAGGTTCAATACAATGTTATGAACAAAATGAAAGAAAAAACATCACTACATTTAGACTGTTTTTAGATAGACAATTGAGCGGTCCCCTGGGATACAAAATAAATAAGTTTTTGTTTCTGTAACTGAGCCAAAGGAAAAATCAACTTGCAAGCGCAGCATCATTAACCAGCATCGCGCAAAATTAGTTTAGTCTCATGCATACATAAGGCCTTTCGTACAACCAGCAATTCCATCATTCAGTTATAGCGCTAGTTGAACATGCTCAAGTAGTAATTGTCAGCAAACAAATGTGTGTCCTTTTTAAGCTGTTTGTTAGGCTCTAGCGTACTCTAAGGCTGCAATTGCTGACCCATATTTCAAGTCCTAGAAACCATGGATTAAGCAACAGACCTCACGCATACAGAGGGGGCATTCACCATCATAGAGCATTTTGATCTTCCAATTCTGGGACGAATTGCCCACATCCTTCGCCTCCGATGTAGGGGACACCTTCACGTCCGTGTGAGCTTGGCATCTGCGAGCTGCAGAATTGCAGAGGTTCAGTTCAGAGTTCAACAATCTACAGAAATCACAACGAGAAACCTCTGCGCCATTCTGTCGCTCGGGGAGCAGACGCGGCATAACATGCCCCGATGTAGCAAATGCGAACCCAATCAATACGGGAAATCAGGGTGTGAGGCTTGGCATGCTCACCGTACAGCGAAGCGGGGCGGGAGGCGACGCCCGCGGCGGAGTCCCATCGCCTTCCCCGAGGCGGGATCCGCGCCGCCGCCGCTGCGGCGGCGAGCGGGCGCGCGCGGGGTAGCGCCGCTCCCAGGCGGGCCAGCGAGCTCGCCATGGATCGATCGATCGATCCCTCTCCGTCTCCCTCGCGACGCTGCCTCTGCGTGTGGTGTGGCCGGCGAGGAGGCTCACTGGTGGCCTGCGGGCTGCAGTTCAAATGGGGTTGGTTTACCGGTCGGCTTTTGCTCCACGAGGGCAGCTTCTCTCCCTCCTTCTCCACCGCTAGTTTCCCAACATTTCAATTTTGTTTCCAAAAGTGCCTTTGGCACGTGAGCATCCGGTGTTTCTAGTTTTTAAAAAACATATTTGTGGTATTCAAAAAATCTGAAATTAAATTATATATATATTATTTCTTTTTGAAATGTAACTTTTTTAGAAAATTAAATTAGCTAGGCTTTCATGGATATGATGGGGTCATTCGAAAGAGGTGGTAGACAAAGCATGATGACTACCCAACTTTTCTAGTGTGACACTAAAAGGCTTGATTAATGTCATGGAATTCTTCCACTACTGATTAATTGAACTGTGAAGCCTGGTCTTCCCTTCTCGCCTAACGGTCTATTAGCTATGCGTGATAATTTTTAGAAATTCAATCACATTCACATTCAAGAGCGTTTCGATTGGTCAATAGTAGATACAACCTAATAAAATGAAAACTCACACAGTTTAGCTATCATTCTACTAAAGAAACTGGTATTTTTGACCTACCATAGAAAGGGGATAATCTAGTTCACTTTTCACTATGCTTTCCTAATAAAAAGATTAACGCGGATTTGCTACCACCGGTGGTAGCTATGCATGCACCATGCGTCATTGAATTGCAGGACCATGCAATTTCTAGCGCTAGAGATGAAGAGAGTACGAGTTTTGCATGTTCTAACGGCAAGGAATCTCTATTTGTTCCAATGCATGCATGGTCGTGCTACTAGGCTATGGTGGCAGGTCACTTGGAGTGGCGATGTCGCATGGTTATTTTGCTCAGCTGCATGGTGCATGCATGGATGGGAATTACCTCCTAGAGTCACTTTCCAAATAAGCCTGCTAGACACACCATCCAAGCGATCCTCGTTGCTACACCTTGTGGCTGTTTTAGTTTTGGCGGGATTTCTTGGTTTGGTCTGCGTGTAACTATGTCTTTTTCCCGCCATCTATCCCAACAGACTAAATTGTTTGTGTCTACAAATAAAGAGCTATTTGCGGGGCGGGTTATTCATCCAAAGTACACCGCACATCGACTTGGTAGATCGCCATCCACAACTAAAAACCGTGTCTCGACGACTCGTGAAAATGGCTAATGCTAACCCTTAAGATGGGTATGTATCCAAATGAATGTGTAATTTGGTGTGTGTTCTTGCCGGTGATAAAAAACTTAAATCCTACGAGGTAGCATGCGAGGGGATGAAGGTAAGCTAATAACACCACCGGGTTGTATCTTCATGCGAATGGTTGAGGTACATTGAGCAGGTTAGATGCATAGGTTGCATCGCGTGGTGGTTTGGGTTGGACGTGTTGCAAGGTTCAGGTAGTAGGCTTATGTACGAGGCTCTCTTGGATGGATGGGGCGGCAGGTCACTTGAGCAGGTGATTGCATGTGGTGCATATGCAACCACCGTTTAATTCTGGATTTTGTGATCCCGATCGTGGAATTCATGCTCCTTATAAATGATCTAATGGTATGATGATGGTGTGTAGCTACCACCGGTGGTAGGCCACTATTTCCCCACTAAAAGATATTCTATTTTGCAAACCCAACAACTCCTTTTCTACCAACGATCATATCTTGAAGTCTCATTTCCATCTACACTAGACAGATTATGGGGTACCACAAAGCTCTAACCAGTAGCACCCTACTTTGTTGAAAGATCTCATTCATCTGATGGACACGAGCAAGGCGATGAAATCAACGGTGTCAGACGGTTAGAGAACTTACTTAACCTTGATGAGTCGATGGGACTTACCAACCTAAAAAGGTGGAATTCCTTGATAAAGGCTTTTTTGCAACTAGAAAATTAGAATATGACCTTCCACAACGTGGCCGGGTACGAGATGAAAAAGTGATTTCACGCTTTAAGATCTGTCCAGTCGAGAAAATTCTCAATGCAAATCAAAGATAACCAAAGCGGGCATAGTGCAATGTGGTTATAGTAGTTTTTATTGCAACTTATATAGAAACTACTCCCTTTTGTGCTCTTTCGCCCAGCTAGATATCAATATGTATCTCAATCCTTTCACAGGCATAGGCGAATGCAAAAAGACATGCACATACAGAAGCACAAAGAACAGACTTACCCTATACCAGAATCAGATCTCTAGGTTTACCAAATCCTTCTCAATCAAATATCTTCTAAAAGAGTGCTCTAAATCTGGTCTAGAATCTTTCGAAAAGAAAGAGGTGGTTGATCCCTCCGCATCAGATTAGGTATACAAGTCCGCTTTAACGAGCAGGGGAGTGTATTTCGCACTTTCTAGGTGAGACGGAGTGGAGACAAGACAAGTTCGCCTTCATCTCTGTGGAGCAAAGTAAAAAGTGGATAGGTTTGCCAATCTCAAAGAAAAACGAGGAGGGCGGTAAAGCCAAATGATGAGGAATAGCACACAACCAATGGAAAAGGCGGCAATGCCAGGATTTTCTTACAAAAAATTTATTCGCTTTTGACAGCTCTCTTTGAAGAGAAAATGTTGGATGGGTCTTGATCATTGTATTTTAGATCCAAATCTATAGGAGCGAGAGGCCTACCTATGAAAATTGAACGGAGGTAGTACATATAAAAATTCCAGAGGTACTATAGAAGTTTTGGAGGAAAATATTTTGTATTCTAACTATACAAAAAAAAGGACAAATTTCAAACAAAACGATGAGTTTTTTATCCATATACACGAAAATAAATTTGTTTTTTTATGTAGCCCAAAATATAACGCAATTTCTACCGAAACTTCGCACGAGTATTCCCACGTGTACGTTTTCATGGAATGAACTTTATGATCTTTTGAAACATAGAAGTAGAATTTTCAAATACTTCAACCTCGACACTCCTCATGTCCGTTTACTCTTACTGGCGTCCCTTCTTGTATAAATTCTATGATCATCGTTGGAATGAGACACTTGTTGGATTCATTTGCTTCAACTTTAAACAAAAACTCCAACTCAAAAACAAGTGTGTAGAAATATATATTTCAATGTACTTATCTTTTAAAATCTAATTATTTTGATTAATTAAGAAGATTTTTTTTGGCGAATTAGAAAGAATATTTTTTAAGATGAATAAATATGAACAAAATATGATCAAGACAAACTACTTTTTGATAAAAAAAAATAAGTCAAAACGAGGGGCCAAACTATGCTAGCACTAAAATATCATTCTGAAATATAAAAAGTTAGCACGAACATATGCATTTCCCTAAACCGTGAACAGTACCCACAAGATAGAGGCATAGATCCACACAACTTGTTCTTTAAACACGTTGGTCCCTCTCGAATTAAGTTGGACATGGTAGGTGGTCTAATCTAACCTGACAAAAAATAAAATAAAAGCAAAAAACACGATGGACGAACGGAACAAACGCAACAAGTCGCAAGAGCTTTCTCATTCGGCAAGAAAACGGCTGAGACGCCAATCAAAAACAGTCTCGGAAACAGCAACGCGAATATACGCTCCACGTCATCTGGCCGTGGCCAATCACTCTTATCCACATCGCCGTCCTGCTCGTCCGGCCATCCAACGGCTGGCGATCCCTCCCTATCCGCCATCCGACGGCGGCCGCGGCTCCTTCCAGACCTTTCCGCTGGCGGTAACCGCGGCCCGGCTCACGGCGTCCTCAGCTCCGTCACGGTTGTCCACGTGGCAGACAAGGATTGCCCCGTCCGGTCTCGCGGCACGCATTACAGGCGCGTCCGTACAAGATTCTCTTTTGCGTAAACACGCCGCAAGCTTCCCGTACTCGCGTCCTCATCCGATGAAGACAATGGCTGGGTCCCACAGTCAGTGTGACCTCTGGAATCCGTCTCGAATATATGTGCAAATATTTCGTCGTTCAGGTCGTTTTGTGAGAAACTGAATTCCCGTCACGGATCAGGTAGAGAAAGTCGAGCGGAATTCGGGTTGGTGATGCGGGCACAGTAGCAGCTTGACAGGCCGAAGGGAGGGAGAGCGATAGGTTGGCACGGCATGACCACGACTCCGGATCTGCTCCGCCGCTAGCCTGCTTCCTCACCGCCGCGGCCGGCGCCCTCGCCGCCGGCCGATCCGTTCCGTATCTTCACGCGCCTCGCTCCTCCCTCCATGGTGAGACCCTGACTCTGAATCGATTTACGTCATGTGTTTAGCTGCATCTGGCGTTTGGCTTCGTGCTCGCGCCAATTCAGTCCAGTTCATGCTGAAAGAGTACGCGTGTGTGATTCTGGGGTGATTGCTGCGGAGATTGAAGTATGAAATTTTGTTCTTTTTGTCTTTTATTGTTGGCGCGCAGGCGTGATCCGATGATAGCAACGAGAGCGCGCCTTCCCCACTCCCTGACGGCGTCGGCAGTCCGCGGGCGCACCAAGCGGAGGAAGAAAGTAGGCCGCCGCCGCCGCGGCCGCCATGTCCCCCAACCTGGAGAGCCCGCTCAAGAGCCAGGTGCCGGCGCTGCTCCTCAGGCGCCTCTTCGGCGCCGGGTCGCGGCGGGATGAGGCGGCGGCGGCTGCCAAGCAGCAGCAGCAGGTGCCGATGCCGCGGCCACCGCCGCCGCCGGCGGGGAGGCGGCGGGTGTTCGTGCAGACGGAGACCGGGTGCGTGCTAGGCATGGACCTGGACCGCAGCGACAACGCGCACACCGTGAAGCGAAGACTGCAGCTCGCGCTCAACATGCCCACCGGCGGGACCTCGCTCACCTTCGGCGACCGCGTTCTGGAGAACGACCTCTCCTCCGTCCGCCACGACTCGCCGCTGCTGCTCACCCGGAACAGCATCCACCGGAGCTGCTCCACGCCCTGCCTCTGCCCGGTCTCCAAGGACTTCCAGCACAAGGACAGCAGCGGCCTGGTGGAGATACTCGGGTCATCAAGCAGCAGTGTCAAGTGCCTAGTCGACGACGTGGCGACCGGCATAAGGAGCGGGCTAGATCCGGTGCCCATTGACAGTGGCCTCGGCGGCTCCTACTACTTCAGGAATGTTGGCGGCGACAGGGTTGCCATTGTGAAGCCGACGGATGAGGAGCCGTTTGCGCCAAACAACCCGAAGGGGTTCACCGGGAGAGCGCTTGGCCAGCCAGGACTGAAGAAGTCTGTCCGAGTAGGGGAGACAGGGTTTAGGGAGGTCGCGGCATACCTGTTGGACCATGAAAATTTTGCCAATGTTCCTGCAACAGCACTGGTGAAGATAACACACTCGGTTTTCAATATCAATCGTCAGATGAACGGTGGTACTCCGGCTCATGACCAGAAGCAGCAAGTTACTAGTAAGATTGCTTCATTTCAGCAGTTCATCGCGCATGACTTTGACGCCAGTGATCACGGCACTTCGAGTTTCCCGGTTGCTGCTGTTCATAGGATCGGCATATTAGACATCAGAATTTTCAACACTGACAGGCATGGTGGTAATGTGCTGGTGAGGAAACTTGATAGTGGCACTGGCCGCTTTGGTTGCCAGACAGAGTTGTTCCCTATTGATCACGGCCTGTGCTTGCCGGAGAACTTGGAGGACCCTTATTTTGAGTGGATACACTGGGCACAAGCCTCAATCCCTTTCTCCGAGGAAGAGCTTGAGTACATCAGGAATCTTGATCCGATGAGGGATGCTACAATGCTGCGGAGAGAACTACCCATGATACGTGAGGCTTGCCTCCGTGTCCTTATCCTGTGCACAATTTTCCTCAAGGAGGCTGCAACTTTTGGGCTTTGCTTGGCAGAGATAGGGGAAATGATGACCAGGGAGTTCAGAGGGATGGAGGAAGAACCCAGCAAACTGGAGGTTGTGTGCATGGAAGCTCGGAGGAAGGTAGCCGAGTGGGAACCATTCGCCCCTGGGGCTGAACAAGGAGAGGACATGGATTTCCAGTTCTCCATGGATGTTTTAGGAGGCTACAGTGATGTGATTCGATCGCCAAGATTCCATTGCTCAGGCATGAAGGGCTCTAGCTTCAGAAATCCTCTGACAAAGCTTGTGGAGAGCATGAACGAGGACAATGATGACGATGAAGATCGAAAGGAGTACCCCGTGCATTCATCTCACCGGATACCATCTGCTGAATTCAATTCTCCCAGTGTGCACAGAACTACTAGTTTGAACGGCAGTGTGCCTGCCGTGAACAGGAGCGCAGACGAACAACTTCCATCGAGTATGTGCTTTGTCAGGTTGTCAGACATGAGCCCAGAGGAGTGGCATGTCTTCGTCGAGAAGTTCCAGGAACTGCTGAAAGAAGCGCTGGACGAATGCAAGGCGGCTGGAGCGCAGCGGATGAAGCTACGGCTGGGCACTTCGTGCAAATTTTGACTAGGACAATAGAGCAGCGGAGAAGAATACCTTTGTTGCTTTTGGAGCGAGTGCAGCAAGAAGACACGTTCATATCTACAACTTTGGTCGACGTTGCGGTGTATCTGTCAAAGTATTGTTCACCCGGTAGAGGAGACCAAAGGCTGATGGTGCGCATGGAGAACCGCTACGCATGTTTATTAGTATTAATTATCTTAAGACAATCACTGCATAATAAATGCTTACAAGCTCGTGTATATATTGCTTTAGATGCTGAACACTAAGAATGCTATTCTTTGGCTGTTGCTGAACATTCTTTGTGTTGTGTTGTGAGCAGTGTAAATATGCACCTCTGATGTAAATGCTTACCTGGTGTTGAACATCTTGAATGAACACTTGTCGTGATGGCTCTGGTATCCATATTTCTAAATCTGAGATCAAAATGCTGTCTTTGGAGTGGACAAGTTAATTGTTAACTCACAAAGATAAGTCGGAGGATGTAAAATACTAAGAAATGAGCTCTTTCACTGCAGTTACCTTGCATAAGTGCACAGACAGAGAACAAACTATCTTAATCACAGCTGCATTATGCCTTCTGTTAGCAATAATTAGGCTGACAGCAGCACCCAAGCTAATTTCAGCTGCCAAGGTTGTATAGTGCTCCCTATTTTGAAGAAGCCATCCATGTCTGCTAGGGAAAGATATACCTTGGATTGCTCCTGTTATGACAAACAAACAGCAAGGTTTTCTGTCGTTATGACAAGAAATGCAACAAGAAAAATGGTCAGGTGCAACGGTAAAGTCAAACCATATGATGGATAGATAGAATATATTAAGAGCAGAGATAACCTGCAGCTTGTATCATTATACCATTAATACTTGTTCATATAATTTGAGCATTTGACAGAACCAGTTATGAAGCCAGATACTGATTAGTAACAAGAATGTTTTAACTAGTAAAATAAGTAATCGGTGACCTGTCTGTTGACCATGAATATACTCGTTCTTGATTAGCCGCAATCAAAGCAAATAAGCGGGAACAAAAAGTAAATCTTGCAACAAGTTGAATTGCTCCAGTCGTGCAATCATAATGGTGGGCCTGTTTATAACATATAGCATTATCAACCAACCCTTAAGCATAGTGTCCATACCAACTCGATTTGCCAACAGCAGCTTGACCGCTGTCAAAAACTTCCCTGCAGGGATTGCTGAGAAGAGAATGCTTTCCCAAAGTAGTGAAATGATAACTCAAAAAGTGTGGAACATGTCCCATTACATATGCAGAATTGGACTAAATAATAATGTGTCACTATCACCAGCTTGACAATCTTAGCTAGCTACCAGACACCAAGAAGTTAGTTTGAAGCAAACATCTTTAGCAAATAGGTGGAAAAGAAGATATGCACTTATATAACATTGTTTATATTTCCATATGCAATTATTTACTACAGGATAACTTTGTCTTCATTTTTGTATCACAAAGCAGCAAGCCAGTAACTGAATGTATTTTACTAGACAGTATTATCGAAGACTTCAATTCAACATCTCCCTAAGTGGAATACATATGGTCCAGCACACGAGCCAGAAAACAAGACTGACAAAGGTCATGCCAGAACAATTTCCCCTCCTATAGGACATAATCAACACTTTTTTTTAGCATATTACTGTCACAACAAGAAACAGCTTAAGAGAGTACATTATTTAGTAGGTGTCAAGTGCTTAAGTAGTCTATGGATTCCAGGGCATGAAATTTGCACTCATATACTTGATTATTTTTTAGAACTTGAATTATGTTTGTATTTATACTGTTTTGCACAACCAACTGCAGTAGCAATTTTAGTTAATGCTATACAGATTGGAAAATGAGCTTTGAGGGCTTTGGAATAGATGAACCTAGTGAACCCGAAGTCTGTAACCTGCATACATCAGTGGAATATTGAGTTTCAGGGGTTGATTTGTGGGTGCAGGAGACTAGTGAACATTTGGTAGTGTTCGGTCGATCAGCTGGAAAATGCAAACCAAATTAAGGACACCGTCTATAATACCTTCATGGGATCACTGGCAAACAACTATGACCACAAACCAAGCTTAAATGAAGTCATCCTATCTATTCTGGACTCAATTCAACATGCACTCATACATACAAAACATGATACTTCATTCTGTTACAGGTATAAGCTGATAAGGATCAAAAGAACTGATCCCACATGATTAATGTTCACATGAAACCACTCAGGTACCATATGCTTACTTATGTGGATAATTACCATCACAGATCAAACTGAACTCATGCTTTTAAGTACATGGTCGTTTTCATTTCAGGTATGAAAAGGGAATCGTATCGTTTACAAGTCATTGTTTGCTAACAAAATGGGAATGGGAACAGGCAGATCTCCGTTTATGATGATAATTCTAACTGCTGGAGTTAAGATTATTTTGTTGTAACAAGAAAAATAGTCAGGTTACTTCTGCTGTAACAAAGAAAATAGTTAGGTGCAGTGGTAAAGTCAAACTGTATGATGGATACATAGAAGATTAAGAGCAGAGATGACCTGCAGCAGCTAGTCATCGATGGCAATGAAATCATGATACACCACTAGATATTGTATGCGCTACGATTCTTTGAGCATTTGTCATAACCAGTTATACAGCTAGTTACTGTTTTACAACATATGCTTAGGCTTATATGAATGTTTTAGCCAGTAAACTAAGCACAGCATGACCTGGCATGTGAATGGCTGTTGACCATGAATACTAATTCTTGATTAGCCGCAATCAAAGCAAATAAGAGGGAACAAAAAGCAGATCTTGCAACAAATTGAATGGCTCATGTGGTGCAATCATGATGATGAACCTGCTAAAGATACAGCATTATTAACAAACCCTTAAGCAAAGTTTCCATATGCATAGCAGTTACCAACTCCATTTGCGAATCAACAGCTTGATCGCTGTCAAGAACTTCCACCAAAATAGTGAAAACTATAACCCAGACCAAGTATGGAATGTTCCAGTAGATAATGCATAAATGGACTAAATAATAACTGTGGTCTGCAAACTGGCACCAGTTTGACAATCTTATCTGAGGGATAACAACCAGACTCCAAGAAGTTAGTTTAAAGCAAACTGATAGTTGGTTTACATTTTTAGCAATGAAGCGGAAAAGCATATCTGCACTTAAGTGGGTATTAGTTTCAAAGAAAATAAAAACAGGTACATAATGTTGTCCATCTTCCGATACACAATTAATTACAACAATATAACTTCTCTTCATTTGGGTATCACAAAGGAGCAACCCAGCAACTAAATGTATTTCAGTAGCTAATACAAAACGAAAGCCTTTGGCGGAACAACTAACAAAGTGGAGCACACAGCATCTGACACACAAGCAATAACACAAAAGTTTGTCAAAGGTCATGTCAGAACAATTTTGTTTCATACAGGACATGATCTCCATTTATTTGGCCATGTCACCCTCATAACAAGTACGGAATAGCAGCTTAAGAGTGCTTAAGTAGTACAATTACAGTGTCTATGGATTCCAAGGCAGACATTCTGCACTCATATACTTTTTCTTTCAAGAAATCATATACTTCAATGTTGGCATTATATTGTTTTGCATAGCACACTACAAAAGCAATTTCAGTCGATGATACAAAAATAGGAAAATGTGCTTTTGGCTTTAGAGTAGATGATCCTAGTGAACCTCCAAGCTGCAACATGTACACGTCTGTAGAATATTCACTTTCAGGTGTTGATTGTGGGTGTAGGAAATTTGTGACATGTCATAGTCATAATGTTCATTTGATTACTTGTTAAAATGCATAGCTAATAAATGGCACCGTCTATAATTCCTTCATGGAACCCCTGGCAAATATCTAAACCACAGAGCGAGCTTAATTAAAGATCTATTCAGGATGACTCAATTCACCATGCACTCATCCATACAAAACATGTTGCTTCATCTTGTTTAAGGTATGCATATCGAACATGAGGATAAAAGCCCCATCCCCATGTATAAAAAGGCCCTCAAAGCTGATGTTTCGATATAAAAAAGAAGCCATACCATCTGGTTGATATTCAAATGAAACCATTCGGGCATAAGAATGCAGTATTGCAGTGCTCACTTATTTGGAGAACTACCAGCACAGATCAGCTGAACTCATTGTTTTAAGTAAAAGACATTGGAGATCAAAACTATTCAGATAAAACAGCACAAGATCTTTTTCGTTTCGGATATGGAAATGGAATCATTTACAAGTCACTGTTTGCTAAAAAAAATGGGAAACAGGCAGACCTTCATTTCTGGCGATACTTCTAACTGCTGGAATACTGAAGGATCGCCGATGGCATGACTTGAGAAAATTGGTGGCTCGAGTCAAGTACCAGAAATGGTCTAAATTACAGGCTCAAAGAACCTAGCACTTGATAGTTGATACAGCTGACAGGAATGATCCAATAGAACATCGCAAAGGCATCTGGATTCTAAGCTTCAAAGTATCTGAGCTCAAATCTTCGCAATGCAGCATGTTGCCACCATCAATAGATGGATGTGTCAAATCTTGGCTCGTAAAAGCAGAATTGGGTATTGCACAACTGGGTTGCGCAGCCGGCAATCCACGACCAAGCCTTCTTGTCAACATCATATAGAAGGCCTTTGCCCTGGTTCCACGAGGTGAAACAGATCAAGTTGTCCTGCCCAAAGCACTCAAACCTCTCAGCCGACAGCCTGAGCAGAGCCCTGAAGTACTTGGGCGGCATCCTGCTTATCTCCACCCAGACAGTCCTACCATGATCCAGCTCCCAGATCCTCATGCTCTGCAGCGTGCTGTACAGCCCGATCCTCCCCACTAGGAAGAGCCTTCTGCGAGCTCCAGCGACGAGATACCCATCGAGCAGCGACCGCGGGAACTTGGCTGGTATATGCTCCCAGTGCCCCGCGTCCACTTTATACATCATGAGCCCGAGCGGCGAGAGCGTCTCCAGGTACAGCCGGGAGTCGCAGAACGCCATTTTCGACGAGCACAGGTTCGCCGCTGGCATCATCTGATGCACTGACCATCTATCCTCCTTGGAGTCATATACCTCAGTGGGGAGCGTCTTGTCCCCGTAGACATCGCTGGCGGCGATGAGTTTGAACGATCGTCGCTTCCTGTCGACGGCGAGCACGAGCTGGCGCTGGTGGTTGTGATGCATGTCCGGGAGCACCCGCCAGGCCTGCGTGAGCGGGTTGCAGACGAGGGTGCGGAAGGTGGGGCCGTCGAAGCCGGAGAGGCAGACGAGGCCGCCCGAGGAGCCGACGAGGCAGAGGTCCCAGGCGGGGAGGAAGGCGACGGGGAGCCGGTAGCGCGCGCGGAGGGGCAGGCTGAGCGCGCTGCAGTGAGGAGGGGCGCCCCGGGCGAAGGTGAGGAGGCAGGGGCCGTGGGAGGGGGCCGCGGCGTGGGCGGCCAGGAAGGCCGGGTCGGGGTCGCCGCCCCGGAGCACGGCGCCCCAGCGGCGGGAGACGGCGCGGAGGCGGAAGAGGAGGAAGGGTGGGACGCGGGCGAGGACCTCCACGAGAAGGTCGTCCGGGAGCGCGGCCCAGACGCGGGGGTCCATGGCGTCGGCGGGCGAGGCGGCGGCCGCCGCGGCGGAGGGCGACCGGTTGGGCGTCGCCGCGCAGGTCTCCTCGTCGAGCCCCCGCGGCTTGGTGCGCGGCCGCGAGGGGCTCCCCGGCCGCGACGGGCTCGTGGGCCGAGCGGCCGCCGCGCGCGCGCTTGCCGCCGCCGCCGCCGCGTCCATCGCCGGGATCGGGGAGGGGGAGGGGGCAAATCTGGAATCCTTGGAGTCGCTGCTCTCTGTATTTTTGCTTCTTTTTTTCTCGCTCCTCTTTTTGGACGGAGTCGGCGGGCGGGCTCCACTCGCCGGAGGGTAGCGCAGCAGCTGCGAAATGGGGGAGCACGACGTCAGGGACGGGGGTGGAACGGAACGGAACGGCACGGGGGGAGCGGATTCCGTTACTTTTTGGACGTTATGGCCTTATGGGGGCCGTTCGGAACGGAGGGAGCAAACGGAACGGGTGCGGTTGGTCGCCCTCGCCTTGGCTTGGCCGGCTGGAATTTAAATTTTGAATTTAACTCTCCCCAAAAAATAATTAACTCGCCCAAAAAATGCCGTTTCCTAGCGCGATCCAATGGCCACTTGACATGCGGCAAGTTAAAAGTCAAAGTTACCATTCGATAATGGATAAAATCGGGCGGCGGTCCTGCATGCTGGAGCACGTTTGTGCTCCACAATTTTCAAAAAAGAAAAACCGAAACAATATCACGAGAAATGTGAGTCACGTGGACAGAAAAGAAAATATAACCATAAATTTCCAGGGCACATTTTGCTTTATAGGCATAGGCCGACCTAGCATCTCCCCGGACAAGGTGGCCGCCCATGCCCATGATTTCAACAACATATGTCGAGTGCTTTTCTTACGCAGTTTAAGCAGGAAAAAATAGCACCAGCTCATTTCATAGGACAATACTCATAGTTTGCCTAAGTTCCAACAAAGTCCTGAGGATTCTGACCAGTAAAGATGAAAATGCCAAAAAAAAGCACCCATTTCAGTTGTTGCTTGGCAAAATAACATTGATATTTAACTAAAACTAACGGGTGCAAAAAACTGACATGTGTGCCCTTACCTTCTCACATATCAAACTCTTTCCATTCAACACAAATTAAGCAAACATTTTATGTAGCAAAACAAGCAACATGACAAGCGAGCAGTGGTAGCCAAGGTGAGAGTTCTTATCGCTTACGGGAAGCGACGGCGCGACGAGCCTAGAGCGAAGCAGCGGGGCGGCTATTAGGTCTTCTTTTTCAGTTGTAAGTCCCATCTAAGTCCAACACAACATCCTGGCTCGATCTAACATGTTGAGCTTTGAGAGTCGCCACCAAAGTTCGACCAGCTCAGTTTAAAAGAAAAAAGTTTGACCGGCTCGCCTGATCCATCTAATGATGAGTGAGCCACAATTCTTGGAAATATTGCACCCATCGCACCAAACATTTGCATGCATAGTTAGAATTTTAATAACATAATTATAACACACGTTTTGCACATTGAGAGATTGGCCTTATCCGTCCATGCCCTGTACCATATAATTAATTAGGCAAACCTATTCTTCTATCCTGAACTGTAGGACCTTTTTCTCTGTCCTTTGGATGCTTTCTCGGTAGCTAAAATGATTTATTATCGGTAGTATGTCATTCAATAGGAACCCGCGAGATTAAAAAAAAAATCGGTCTCTACATGCCCATGGCAAGGATTTACTACCATCAACCGTAATGCTTTTTCATAGCACTCTCTCATGTTTCCATATTGATTCGTGGAGTGGTGTGAAACTGACAAAAGGATTTGGTACTCACCTGGGTAGCTACTCACCCTCTGATCATCGTTGGATTCTTTCCACCACCGTTGGATTCTTCCCACGACTCACGGCCATTTAACGGATCAAAGGATGTGTAGGAATCTTGCTCCACCATTTTCCATCGGCATCCACGCCCTGAGCCACTCCACTCCCCACCTTATCCTCTCCCTGTCTCTCTCATCTCTCTCACCTACCCAATCCCCACCACCGCGATTCCTCCTTGTGGGTCTCCTTCCCGTCCCTATCTCCGGTCACCGGAGCCCTCCTTCCCGCGCCCATCTCTATTTGCTGGTGCTGGGAGGAACGGGAGGCGTCTGAGGCTAGGAGCTCACAACGAAGGTGAGAGGAGGCGCGAGGAGGCCGTCGGGAGGACCTCCAGTGCGAGGAGGACCGACGCAGGCCATCGGCAAGAGGCAGGGGAGGGGCGGCGGTGGGGTTAGCCTGGGAAAGGGGGCGGCTGCGGTGTCTGAAGGGTTTTGCAACATAGTAAATCAAAAAATTCCTACGGATGCAAACAAGAAAGCCAAGATCTAATCTAGGAGATGGAATCAACGAGAGAGGTAGATGAGATCTTCATACCCTTGAAGAAATCGCACAGCGGAAACGTTCAACAGAACGTGGATGATGTAGTCGTACTAGCCGTCTCCTCCCCGCGATCCGATCCGATCCTACGCCGCAAGTGGCGGCGCCTCCGAGAGATGCACACGTACGGTGCAGCGACGTCTCCTCCTTCCTTGGTCCAGCAAGTATGGTGGAGAGATAGATTGGATCTGCAGCACGACGGCGTGGTGCTTATGGTGGAGAGTTTCTGCGGCAGGGCTTCGCCTACGCACAGTCGCGAGAGAGAGAGATTGGAGGGCAGCAGTTGGCCGGCGGCTAGGGTTGGAGTGGGAGGGGAGGCTGCGCCCCTGCCCTCCTTATATAGGGGGCTGGCTGGCCCCCTTGACCCCTCCTCCAAGCCCTAGGGCGGCGGCCCAAGGGGAAAGAGTGGGGGGCAAGTTTCCCCCCTTCCTTCTGGAAGGTTCCCTTAGGGTTTCCCCTAAGGGCTGGCCGGCTGGGCCTTAGGGGCCTTGTGCGCCTGGCCCAAAGTGGCAAGGACACTTCCCCTTAGGCCCACGTAGGTCTCCGACAAGTGGGCCCATGTTGGTCCCACTCCGGAACCTTCTAGAACCTTCCGGTACAATACCGATAAACTCCGAAATGATTCTGGAATCCAAAAACTGCTTTCCTTTATATGAATCTTATTCTCCGGACCATTCCAGAACCTCTCGTGATGTCCTAGATCTCATCCGAGACTCTGACCAAAAACTCATAAACCAATTATCCATTCTATCCTAGCGTCGATGCACGTTAAGTGTGTGACCCTACGGGTTCGAGAATATGCAGACATGATCTTCTATCAATAATCAACAGCGGGATCTGGAAACCCATATTGACTCCCACATATTCATCGATGATCATATCGGATGAACCACGATGCCAGGATTCAATTAATCCCGTATATGTATTCCCTTCGTCACGTGATATTTTACTTGCCCGAGATTCGATCGTCGGTATCGCCATACCTAGTTCAATCTCGTTCACAGCAAGTACTTTACTCGTTCCGTAATCCGATATCACTTTGTGATTAACTCCTTAACCACGTGCTTGCAAGCGGTGTTGATATCGATTACCGAGTGGGCCCAAAGTATATCTCTCCGACTCGGGAGGGACAAATTCCATCTCGATACATACAACCCAACAAGTACTTTCCGATCACCTGAGAGACACCTTTATGATCACCCTCACATAGGATGACGTTTGATGACCTCAAAGCTTTCTTCCGATACCAGGGAGTTGTATTATCTCATGGTCTAAGGAATACAATACTTGACATAGGAAAAAGGTTCGCAAAGATGAACACGATGACACGATCTAATTGCTCTGCTTTATTTGGGTCTGTCCATCACATCATTCTCCTAATGACATGATCTCATTATTAATTGACAACTCATGTCTATGGTTAGGAAACATTAACCATCATTAATCAATGAGCTAGTCCATAGAGGCGTACTAGGGATACGGTGTTGTTCATAAACCACACAAGTATTAAAGTTTCCGCTTAATACAATTCTAGCATGGAATATAAACATTATTGAAAGGACACGGATGTCGCCTAGAGGGGGGGTGAATAGGCGATTTAAAACTTTTACGAGTGGCTTAACAAATGCGGAATAAAACTAACGTTTAATTTGCCAAGTATACAAAACCTAAATAAACTAGGTTCACCTATGTGCTAAACAAGATAAGCAACTATGAGATAGCAAGATATATATAACTTCAAGCACGAAGGCTATCACAAAGTAAATTACATAAGTAAAGGAGTTCGGGTATAGAAATAACCGAGGCACGTGGAGACAACGATGTATCCCGAAGTTCACACCCTTGCGGGTGCTAATCTCCGTTGGAGCGGTGTGGAGGCACAAGGCTCCCCAAACGCCACGGAGGCACACCGTAATCTCCTCGAGCCCTCCCACCAAGATGGAAGACCCGATCCACTATGGGACCCTTGAGGGCGGTCACCGAACCCGCACAAAGCTTGGGGCTACTCCACAACTTAATTAGAGGCTCCCAAATCCACAAAGCCACTGAGATTGGGGCACACTCCACAACTCAATTGGAGGCTCCCAATAATCGCCACGGAGGCACCACAAAGCTTGAGAAGATCTCCACAACTTAATTGGAGGTCCCCAAGAAATCCACTGAGCCGTCTAGGGTTCCAAGAACCCAAGAGGAAATAAGCTTCTTGCTTTCACCACCGAATCTCCGAGGAGAACTCAAACCGATGCACCAAATACAATGGCAAGAACACACAAAGTGCTCAAATCCTTCTCTCCCAAATCCTACCAAAGCAACAAATGCTATGGAGGATATGAGAGGAAGAACAAGGAGGAAATCCACAAAGAACTCCAAGATCTAGATCCAATAGGTTCCCCTCACTTAGAGGAGAAAGTGATTGGTGGAAATGTAGATCTAGATCTCCTCTCACTTTTCCCTTAGAAAGATGCAAGAAACATGGAGGGGAGTGAGGAGGGAGGGCAAGCTTTGAAGGTCAACAATGGAGGAGAGAGAAGCCCAAAAACATTCGTAGCTCAAGGAGAAAGAAGGGGTATTTATAGGTGGGGAAAATCTGGCCGTTGGAAGCAGCCCGCCGGCCAGTTCGGCCGTAAGTCCGGCGGCGTCGGCCTATGGGCCGGACGGTCCGGCGGCCCGCCGGACAGATCCGGCGCCCCGCCGAAAGGCGGTTCAGAATAGCAGTCCGGCTGCACCGCCGGACTGGCCCGGTCTGCCGCCGGAAGGTCTGGCCTGGAGCCCGGCCTGGCCGGACCAGGGGCCGAACTGGACAACCCAAAAACCAAATAACTTTTGCAAGGAAACTCCAAATGAGATGAAACCAATTTTGTTGGAAAGCTAACAACAAGGAGAACCTCACAAAAAGTGTCTCTATATGAGGAACCGGTAAATTCTGTTGGAAATTAAGAACCAGCAAGGGAGAATTTACTATGAAATTAGAGGACATAAGTGTCTCTATATGAGGAACCGGTAAATTCTCCAAACACCAAAAATGCAATAAGAGTTCCATACGAAATCCGTTTTTGATGAGCTAGAGCTTGTCATGGAAATAACCACAAGCTCTAGAATCTCACATGGATAAAATCCAAATAAGAACCAAGAAGGATAATGCCAAGTATGCAAAGGTTTGAGCTCTCTCCGAACGATATGAATAAGTTACTCACTCGAGAGCCCCTCTTGATAGTACGGCTATCAATCCTAAACCCGGTCTCCCACACTATGAGACCGGTAAGAAAGAAACCCTATCAAGAACATACCTTTGCCTTGCGCATTCCACTTGAGCTAGATGGTGACGATCTTGATCTTCTCAAGTTGGACTACCTTTCTTGATTGCGCTTGCTCGGTGAAGTATTGCGGATTGTTCCCCCATACTTCACTATGGGAGAGACACTAGTAGAAATATCTTCACATGTCCATTACCACCAAATGGACACCGAGCTTCAAGCAAATGATATCTTCTAGAAGCCTATCTTGATCTTGCACTTTGACTTGATCAACATTGCACTTCATCTTCTTCTTTCATAATGATGATGTCTTGAGAATGCACATGAGAGTTCACTCCATCTTATTCCTCAAGAGACACTCTATAGGCTCAACTCCCTTATGACCAATCTTTGGATCACTCCTTGAATAACACCTTGGTCATCACATAATCTTCTTTATATTCAACTTCTTACAACCTTGAACCCAACATATGGATCAAGCATTGTCTACGGACAAGTCCTACAAATATGACTCAATGCAAACATTAGTCCATAGGGATTGTCATTAATTACCAAAACCACACATGGGGGCACATGCCCTTTCAATTATCATGAACAAGAATTATAATAATAACATCTTTATTATTGCCTCTAGGGCATAATTCCAACAGTCTCCCACTTGCACTAGAGTCAATAATCTAGTTTACATCTGGCAACAATCTAACACCCATAGCATTAAGGTGCTGATCATGTTTTGCTCGTGGAAGAGGTTTAGTCAATGGGTCTACGACATTCAGATCCGTATGTACTTTGCTAATCTTCAGATCTCCATCTGCTATATAATCTCGAATTATATGGAACCGGCGGTTGATGTGCTTGGTCTTTGGATGATATCTTGGTTCCTTAGCCAGTGCTATGGCGCCAGTGTTGTCACACAATATCTCCAGTGGGTCCAAGGCATTTGGAACCACACCAAGCTCAGTGATGAAGTTCCTGATCCAAACTCCTTCACTTGATGCTTTCGAAGCAGCCATGTATTCCCCTTCTGTTGTAGATCCCGCGATCACACTTTGCTTGCAGCTTCTCCAGCTCACAGCTCCACTATTCAAAATATAAACGTATCCTGTCTGAGATTTAGAATCATTCGGGTCGGTGTCGAAGCTAGCGTCGACGTAACCTTTTACGACGAGCTCCTCATCACCTCCATAGACCAAGAACATTTCTTTAGTCCTATTTAAATACTTTAGGATGTTCTTTACGGCTGTCCAGTGTTCCACTCCTGGATCACTTTGGTATCTGCTCGTCAAACTAAGAGCATTGGACACATCCGGTCTAGTACACAGTATGGCATACATGATAGAACCTATGGCCGAGGCATATGGCACTTTGCTCATAGTATCTCTATCTTTTACCGTAGCTGGACACTGAGCCTTGCTCAATATCTTACCTGACAACATGGGCAATGAACCTTTCTTTGCTTTATCCATTCTGAACCTTTTCAGAACTTTGTCCAGGTATGTACTTTGGCTTAAAGCTATTAGGCGTCTTTGTCTATCTCTATAGATTTTGATGCCTAATATATAAGCAGCTTCTCCTAGATCTTTCATTGAAAAACATTTATTCAAATAACTCTTCACATCGTTAAGCATGCCGATGTCATTTCTAATAATCAATATGTCATCCACATATAGTACTAAAAATGTCACCGAGCTCCCACTCACTTTCTTGTAGATACAAGCTTCGTAGCAATTTGGAACAAATCCAAAACTCTTGATCACTTGATCAAAACGAAGGTTCCAACTCTGAGATGCTTGCTTCAGTCCATAAATGGAACGCTGAAGTTTGCACACCTTATTAGCATCCTTAGGATCGACAAAACCTTCGGGCTGCATCATATACAACTCTTCATCAATGTTGCCATTGAGGAATGCAGTCTTGACATCCATCTGCCATATTTCATAATCATGAAACGCAGCAATTGCTAATAAAATCCGAATGGACTTAAACATCGCTACGGGAGAGAAAGTCGCATCGTAGTCAACACCTTGAACTTGCCGAAAACCTTTTGCGACAAGCCGAGCTTTATAGACAGTAACATTACCATCCGCGTCCGTTTTCTTCTTGAAAATCCATTTGCACTCAACGGCCTTACGGTCGCTAGGAGGGTCCACCAAAGTCCATACTTGGTTTTCGCTCATGGATCCCAATTCGGATTTCATGGCCTCTAGCCATTTCTCAGAGTCTGGGCTCATCATTGCTTCCTCATAGTTCGCAGGTTCACTGTTGTCTAACAATAAGACGGTTAAGACAGGGTTGCCGTACCATTCAGGAGTGGCACGCGACCTTGTCGACCTGCGAAGTTCAGTAGTAGCATCGTTCGAAGTTTCATGATCCTCGTCATTAGCTTCCTCTCTTGTTGGTGCAGATGGCACCAGAACAACTTCAGGTGCTGCGCTACTCTCCAACTCGAGAGAAGGTTCAATAACCTCGTCTAGCTCTACCTTCCTCCCACTCACTTCTTTCGAGAGAAACTCCTTCTCAAGAAAGGATCCGTTCTTTGCAACAAACACTTTGCCTTCGGATCTGTGGTAGAAGGTATACCCAATCGTTTCCTTAGGGTATCCTATGAAGACGCATTTCTCCGCTTTGGGTTCGAGCTTGTCCGGCATCAACTTCTTGACGTAAGCTTCGCATCCCCAAACTTTAAGAAATGACAGCTTAGGTTTAGCACCAAACCATAGTTCATACGGTGTCGTCTCAACGGATTTAGATGGTGCCCTATTTAAAGTGAATGCAGCGGTTTCTAATGCATAACCCCAAAATGATAACGGCAAATCTGTAAGAGACATCATCGATCGCACCATATCTAATAGAGTTTGATTCCGGCGTTCAGACACACCATTGCGCGGTGGTGTTCCGGGTGGCATGAGTTGCGAAATGATTCCGCTTGCTTTAAGATGCGTGAGAAAATCATAACTCAAATATTCACCTCCACGATCGGATCGTAGAAATTTAATTTTCCTGTTACGATGGTTTTCCACTTCGTTCTGAAATTCTTTGAACTTTTCAAATGTTTCAGATTTATGTTTCATTAAATAGATATACCCATATCTACTTAAGTCATCAGTAAAAGTGAGAAAATAGCAATATCCACCGCGCGTCGAAACACTCATTGGTCCGCACACATCGGTATGTATGATTTCCAACAAGTCCGTTGCTCGCTCCATTATTCCGGAGAACGGGGTTTTGATCATCTTGCCCATGAGGCACGGCTCGCACGTGTCAAATGATTCAAAAACAAGAGACTCCAAAAGTCCATCACAATGGAGTTTCTTCATGCGTTTTACACCAATGTGACTTAGACGGCAGTGCCACAAATAAGTTGGATTATCACTATCTACTTTGCATCTTTTAGCCTCAATGTTATGGATGTGTTTTTCATTGCTTTCGAGATTCAGAAGAAATAAACCATTCACAACAGGTGCATGACCATAAAAGATGTTATTCATATAAATAGAACAACCATTATTCTCAGATTTAAATGAATAACCGTCTTGCAATAAACACGATCCAGATATAATGTTCATGCTCAATGCAGGCACATAATAACATTTATTAAGGTTTAAAACTAATCCCGAAGGTAAAACTACGGAGAGCGTGCCGACAGCCATCACATCAACTTTTGATCCATTGCCAACGCGCATCGTCACCTCATCCCTTGCTAGCCGCCGTCTATTCCGTAGCTCCTGTTTCGAGTTACAAATATTAGCAACTGAACCAGTATCATATACCCAGGCACTACAACGAGCGCTAGTAAGGTAAACATCAATAACATGTATATCAAATATACCTTTAATGGTGCCAGCCTTCTTGTCCGCTAAGTACTTCGGACAGTTGCGCTTCCAGTGACCCTTGTCCTTGCAATAGAAGCACTCAGTGTCCGGCTTAGGTCCAGACTTGAGCTTCTTCTCAGCAGGGGCAACGCGCTTGCCGCTGCCTTTCTTGAAGGATCCCTTTGCACCCTTAGCTTTCTTAAAGCTAGTGGTCTTGTTGACCATCAACACATGATTGTCTTTCTTGATATCCACCTCCGCAGCTTTAAGCTTTGCGAAGAGCTCAGTGATCGTATCAGTGGAACCAATTTGATTGTGAGTAACTACAAAACCTTTGTAGCTAGGAGGGAGTGATTGCAGAACTCTGTCAATCTTGAGCTCTTCTGGAATCTTGCAGTCCAGTTGCTCAAGGCGTTGAGTGTAGCCTGACATCTTAATGGCGTGCTCACTAACGGAACTCCCTTCCTCCATCTTGCAGTTAAAGAACTTCTCAGAGATCGCATATCTCTCAGAACGGGCTTGAGTCTGAAACATGGTTTTCAGTTCCTCAAGTATCTCATAAGGCCCGCCGAACTCCTCAAAACGATTTTGAAGTTCTGGTTCCATAGCAAACAACATGGTACTCTTAATCACTCCATAATCATCTTTGCGTGACTGATAAACAGCTTTTTCATCAACCGGCGCATCAGTAGCAGGGGCGTCACCTAGCGCTTTCTCAAGTACATAGGCTTTTTGTCCGCCAGCGAGAATGATTCTCAGATTGCGGAACCAGTTGGTGAAGTTAGACCCATTGTTTTTAAGCTTTTCTTTCTCAGCAAACACGTTGAAGTTGAAGTTGGACTTAGCCATTTGATCTACAACATTGCAAGTACAATTTAGACTATGTTCATGATAACTAGTTCAACTTAATCAAATTACTAGATGAACTCCCACTAAATTCAACATCCCTCAAGTTGCTTAGTGAACACGATCCAAATTCACCACACCTAATCCGATCTTCACGAGAAGAGATGTGGTTTCAATGGTGGACAACAAAGTATCGATCATATCATTCATATGACTCATGTTTAACCTTTCGGTTCGTGTGTTCCGAGGCCATGTCTGTACATGCTAGGCTCGTCAAGTCAAACCCAAGTATTTCCGCGTGTGCAAAACTGGCTTGCACCCGTTGTATGTGAACGTAGAGTTTATAGCACCCGATCATCACGAGATGCTTGAAAACGACGAACTTTCGCAATGGCGCATACGAGGGGAGAACACAATTTTATCTTGATCTTTAAGTGAGGAATCATCTTATAATGCTACCGTCGCGATCTAAGCATAATAAGATACATAAAAGGATAAACATCACATGCATATAATTTTATGTGACATGGTATAGCCAATCTCCGCGCAATGATCTCCATCTTGTGCGCGCCGGCATGATCTCCATCACTCCACCATGATTGCCTCCACCACGAATAGCAACTACAACTATTGCTAACTACTTAGCGATAAAGTAAAGCTATTACATGGCGTATAAGAAGTTGACACGCAGGTCATACACAATTATAAAGACAACCATATGGCTCCTGCCGGTTGTGAACTCATCGACATGCAAGTCGTGAAAGATTACAAAACATGATCATCACATACATCTCAATTCATACACATCATGTCTTGGGCCATACCATATCACAAAACACTCCCTGCAAAAATAAGTTAGATGCCTCTACTTTGTTGTTGCATGTTTTACGTGGCTTATGGGAGTAACAAGTTAAGAACGATTCTTACCTACGAAAAGCCACAACGGTGATATTATGGTTGCTAACATCCGTTGTAAATCTCATGACTACTATAGTGAGAGAAACTGGCATCCACCAGCCGCATGTGTGGAACAAGCCACACGTCAAGTGCGGAGCCGGTCTCGTGAACGAGGTCGCGTAAAGTTGGCCTGGACCGCTTTGATCTCACTATGCCGCGCCATAAGAAATACACAACAAAGAGGTTTGCAACAAAAAACATCAACGCCCGCAACAAGCATGTTGCATTCTACTCGTGAAACACATCTACGCATAGATCTAGCTCTGATACCACGGAAGGGTTTCACAGCATAGTAAATCAAAAAATTCCTACGGATGCAAACAAGAAAGCCAAGATCTAATCTAGGAGATGTAATCAACGAGAGAGGTAGATGATATCTTCATACCCTTGAAGAAATCGCACAGCGGAAACGTTCAACAGAACGTGGATGATGCCTCCTTATATAGGGGGCTGGCCGGCCCCCTTGACCCCTCCTCCAAGCCCTAGGGCGGCGGCCCAAGGGGGAAGAGTGGGGGGCAAGTTTCCCCCTTCCTTCTGGAAGGTTCCCTTAGGGTTTCCCCTAAGGGCTGGCCGGCTGGGCCTTAGGGGCCTTGTGCGCCTGGCCCAAAGTGGCCAGGACACTTTCCCTTAGGCCCACGTAGGCCTCCGACAAGTGGGCCCACGTTGGTCCCACTCCGGAACCTTCTAGAACCTTCCGGTACAATACCGATAAACTCCGAAATGATTCTGGAATCCAAAAACTGCTTTCTTTTATATGAATCTTATTCTCCGGACCATTCCGGAACCTCTCGTGATGTCCTGGATCTCATCCGAGACTCCGACCAAAAACTCATAAACCAATTATCCATTCTATCCTAGCGTCGATGCACGTTAAGTGTGTGACCCTACGGGTTCGAGAATATGCAGACATGATCTTCTATCAATAATCAACAGCGGGATCTGGAAACCCATATTGACTCCCACATATTCATCGATGATCATATCGGATGAACCATGATGCCAGGATTCAATTAATCCCGTATATGTATTCCCTTCGTCACGCGATATTTTACTTGCCCGAGATTCGATCGTCGGTATCGCCATACCTAGTTCAATCTCGTTCATAGCAAGTACTTTACTCGTTCCGTAATCCGATATCACTTTGTGATTAACTCCTTAACCACGTGCTTGCAAGCGGTGTTGATATCGATTACCGAGTGGGCCCAAAGTATATCTCTCCGACTCGGGAGGGACAAATTCCATCTCGATACATACAACCCAACAAGTACTTTCCGATCACCTGAGAGACACCTTTATGATCACCCTCACATAGGATGACGTTTGATGACCTCAAAGCTTTCTTCCGATACCAGGGAGTTGTATTATCTCATGGTCTAAGGAATACAATACTTGACATAGGAAAAAGCTTCGCAAAGATGAACACGATGACACGATCTAATTGCTCTGCTTTATTTGGGTCTGTCCATCACATCATTCTCCTAATGACATGATCTCATTATTAATTGACAACTCATGTCTATGGTTAGGAAACCTTAACCATCATTAATCAATGAGCTAGTCTATAGAGGCGTACTAGGGACATGGTGTTGTTCATAAACCACACAAGTATTAAAGTTTTCGCTTAATACAATTCTAGCATGGAATATAAACATTATCATGAACAAGAATTATAATTATAACATCTTTATTATTGCCTCTAGGGCATAATTCCAACAGTGTCGACCTAGGAGAGAGGAGGTCGGGAAGGTTCTCCTGCGCCCCATATGGAAGGAGGAGGTGCAGCTCTGGCAGGTCTTTGTGGCCCTGCCATGGATGGTCAAGCCGGCTGCGAGCTCACCTTCCTAGATTTTTCCAGGGGCCGCAAGCGGGAAGGCCGGCAGCGGTAGCTTGCTCCCGAGGTGCGTGCATGCGGAGCTCCTGGCTAGGGACACGGATGATGTGCACGGCCGAGCTCCAGTTCGAGCACCAACACCAGCTCCACGCGCGTGCCTGGAGGCGGCTGGATCTTGTGGCTGCAACCCCTCGCCACGGCCCTCCGGTCCCACCTCGGCGTCTCGCCTTCGTGCTCGCGCCCCCCAGCCTCCCGCGGCGACGGAGGCCACCCCGACCCGGGCGCGCGCGACCTCGAACCTTGGACGCACCGCGGACACGGCCGCGAGGTTCCAGGGAGGCTCGCCTGCGTCCGTCGCCTGGATGGAGGCCGCCGGCCGCCGGCCTTACCAGGAGCCCGCCGGGGACTGGGGTAGCGCCGGAGTCCATGCCTCCATGGTCGCGGCTGGGAGGCTCTAGCACGCGCGGCGGCCTGGCCAGCGCACGGCCCGTTGAGGACGAAGACGCCGACGCCGATTCAACTGGCGTGCACGTTCTGCAGGATGTAGCCGATTTGTTTCTGATGGTGATGGATGTCGACTTGTTTGCAGGGATTCCTAGCTTTTTTTCTTCTTGTTTGCAGGGATCTTGTGGCTGCAATCTGCAAAAAGTAGAGGTTTTTCTTGATGTCCCGTGGATTTGTTCTTAAAAAGGTTTTGATCTGGATTTATTCTTCCAATGTCCCGTGGAATTGTTGTACTATACGGGGAGTTTAGCAGCTCTTTGTTCCTATAAATATTGATTAGACTCTAATTTTCGCTATGAGCTCCTAACTAGCTGCTATGTTCTCCTAATTAGCCACTATGAGCTCCTAATTAGTCATTTTGGGCTGTTTTCTGCCTTTTGCTGCTAATTAGCTATATTTACTACAACTATTAATTAGCAAATGACAAGGTACTTAGTGACAAGACTCAGAGTATCTGCAAGGAGAAACGATATGATAAGGATAGAGGGGAGTGGCTCGGGCCCGTGGAGGCTAGTGCAAAAAGATTTCATGCAAACTAACACCGTTAGACACGTGTTTGCTTTTGAAAGGGTGTGTAGCTACCACGGTATGTATAGTTTTGTTTTTGACTGACAAAATTGAGTTATTTAAATCTGATGAAGCCTCTTTAATCAAGACATTAAGTATTTATGTTTAGTTCGGTTTTGAACATGCTAAAATCGGTAACTCTGATTAGCTATGTATAATTTATTGTACTTTTGAGATACCCATTTAGTCAGGTTTCACTAAAATGGCTTGTGCATCATTTGAATTTTACAGTGATCATGATTGACACAGGCGAATGAGGAGCGGTCCAACTAGTCGAACCAGTAGTGAACCCTCGCTCTAGTGTTAAAAAATTAATTTTGTTGCGGGATTTGATCATGTTGACCATCTTTTTTTTGAATGCATCATGTTGACCATCTTGTCCAGGCTTGGTTGCTGCCCCATACATGGCCCTTATTTCTTTCGGGTTTGCTAACTTTTAGTTGACTAAGAATTTTCAATCCACTTATATCTCATAGAATTGCATCGTAATTCGCGTTAGCAATGAGCTGTAACATGGGTTGCAACAAAAAATATCCAGTTTGAACATGGATTGCAACTAGAGAAATAATCTAAATCGTTGGATTACTTTGTTAGTTGTGCTAGTTAATTAGCTGCAACCGAGATCCTAAAATTGGAAGTACGGTAAATCCAAAGTTGTAATGTTGCGTGGTTTGCCTTATCACCAAGAGCAACGAAACACAGGAGATCCTATTTTCCTCTCTCTCTTAAAAGCTATATATAGTACGGTTTCAGAAAATGGAGCCTCTGTTTCTCTGCATTTTTGTTTGAAAAGAATTTATGTGTTATCGCTGTAGGCTGTAGCGACATAACTCTGGGTCATAGTAGTACTTATTGGACTCAGAAAATTGGTTTGGAGCCCGGGCTCCCTGTAGCTCCTTTTTTGTCTTTTATTAAGTTGACATTTAAAAGTTTCAAAAAATCTTTTAAAAATACGTGGATGTCGTCAACTATAAACATTACGAGGGTGCAAATTTTTTAATGTGAAATATCTTGTATTGTAACCTTAGAAAAAAAAATGGGACAAAATTTAGAACATGTTCTCAGATCTAGAATTTTATTATTTTTGCTGAGGAAATAATATAAAGTATTTCATAAAAAAAATTACTCACAAGTAGAATAAATCATAGACTGCACTCTAGTATTTTTGTTGAACTTTTTTTAAGTATTAAATTTGAAATTTTTGAAGATTGAAAAAGGCTCATCCTCCAAATCGACGCTCATGGCGTCAAGTGTGGATTACCATGATGGGGGGAAACCTCGAGCATGTGGTAATTTATTTATTGGTTTTAACTTTATCTGTCCAAAACAAATGTGCTTTCTATCAACTGGAAAACTGATTAGGAACCTAACAATTTTCAAAAAAGCCAATACTAATTTCGTTTCTTGCATTTCAAACAAAGATTCGGACCATAGCTACAGTTGTATTCCTCTCATGGATCAAGGAAAGATGAGGAAATTGTTGATGCATCTGATCAAACAATGATGCCTGCACCAGGCACAAGTATATCTTCAGGGGAAGTTCAAGTTGATCCCTGCAATGATCAATCCAATGAGTTGACTAGACCATTTATTCTGCCGTAAACAAGTTTCATGTTGGATATCATGAATCATATGAAGGTCCAAATACTGATGCACATCGATTGTTGCTGATGAAGACAAACAACCACCTCTGGTCAGCCAAGTACGCATTTTAGTGGCTTGCACCATCCGGTGAAGTTATTCCTACAGGCGGCAATGGGCCAGTTTTCTATATGTTTTCGTTTGTTAATTTTTTTCTAGGATATATCGGCAGCCATTACTTGGCTATTCGAGCAAAAAATGGCTGGTTTAGAATTTTATTAGTTTTGCTGAGGAAATAATACAAGGTACAGATGGCGATGAGCCAGTTCTCTATATGTTTTCGTTTGTTAAGTTTTTTTAGGATATATCGGCAGCCATTACTTGGCTATTTGAGCAAAAAATGGCTGGCCGTTGGATCAAAATTTAAAATACTGTTATAAAAATTACTATCAGGAAATTACTGCTAGGAAAACACTGTTGAAAATATTGTATATCGCATTTTTCATGATATCAGAAGCTGCTGTAAAAATTCAACGGCAAAAATTACTGCAATAAGCTATAGTGAATTTTAGCAGTTGGGTCAAAGCCCTAGAGTTGAAACAGTGGTAGGTACTGTTTATGCATGCTATACTGTTCATATGAAACAGCGAGCATGACGTGGATCACCGTGAGGGCTCTATGTCCTTCCGTCATTATATATGTAGATGTAGATTTATAAGACGTATGCTCTTCTGTGGTTGTCTTTTAAAAAATTGACTTGACAGTTTTACTAACAGTTTTTCTTACATTTTTTCCGACTAGGAACCGTTTTCTTACATACATACATAGCATCATATTCTTGCATATTAATAGTGTCCTACCTCTGAATTCTCACTTCTTCGACTTACATTCACTCCACAGGCGCCTATGCTTGCTACTGCTTATACCAAGACTCGTATACATAACCTTGCATCATACTTCAACAGAAGCATACATATATACTACTTCAAACTCCACATAGTTAACCAGAAATAAGAACCAAATTAGAAAGCAGAAGAGCGACCAGGATACTGAGAAGGAACAAACGCATCCTAATGCCCAAGGAAGAAAGAAGAATCATTATTCACACCCGTTCCTTGTTGTGTCTCATACAACGGCAACGGAACAATGCTCTCTTGCAGCAAATGCGTAGTCAGATGCATTATGGCGTGACGGTCGTATTCCATGATTTCTATAACCTTGCCATCAACGTCACAGCGCAGTAGACCGCCATGAATCTCGATAAGCAGCTCACGCTTGTTGACCGCTACCATCGTTAACTCAAAAGGCGGCAACTCTATCTTCATCGCCGACAAGTCAATCAGGTGTCGCAAGGCCCAGACCTCCTTCTCATAGTCTTGCATCACATAGACATCGATGACGATACCGTAACCGTGACGGACGCTGAATAGAGTGAGCGCTCCGCCCATCTCCAACAGCAACGTCCAATGTCCCCGGGGTGCTTGACTGGGGCGGCGAAGCCACCGGAATGTCTCCGCCGCGGTGTCGAACACCAATATGGCACGCATGATAGTGTAGTGATGGTCGTACGGCCGCCCACGCCCAAGGTCCCAGTGCATGCCACCACGGTGAAGGACATGTGCAATTCTCCAAACCTGTTCGACGGAAGGCGGCGACGACGGAGGCGGCCATCCTATGAATCTTCTTGGCTCTTCTGATCCTATTGTCGTGACATAGAAATTAATATTGATGTTCTGTGGTCCGGACAAACGGCTGTAGAGTAGCCGGTACTCCCCAGAGGGGTGGTGCATGTAGAGGCCGGCTATGCTGGTGGTGAAAATTTGCTGGTCATGTTCGACAAGCTGTGGTAAAGGATTACACTGGCGGGTGGTCGGGTTGCAGACGTAGAAGATCCTCTTCGGGGAGCTGACGCCGACCGTGTCGGAGACAATTAGAAGACCGTCTCGGCAATCGTGGAGTTGTAGCTGGAGCTGGAGCCTGGCGCCGCCCTTAGGAGGGGTAGCATAACGGAGGACGGGCCAGAGCTTCCGATTGACGGCGCCTGCGCCGTGTAATGCAGCCACAACCGGCCCATGTTTCATGCCCGCATATTGTTTGATGACAGGGAGGAACGGCTGGTGGTGGTGGTGCGCGAGAAGGAAGTCGCGAGTGGAGGTGACACGGCGCCACGACTTGTGGACGGCGCGGCAGCGGAGCGCGTCCTTGGGCGGCAGCCGGGCGAGTATCTCGCAGACGATGATCGACTCTGGCAGGTCGTCGAGGACAGTCGCGCCTCTGTTGTCCGGCATGGTGCGATTGATCGCCGGATGCCTGATCAGGCCGACCAACTGAAAAAGTAGCGCGCAGAGATTGAGCAATCTATTGGAACGGGTGAGATTTTGAGCGATCGTTTGAGGTATCGGAGTTCCAGTCCAATTCGGTCTCTCCTGAGATTCGAAACAAAGTTTAGGATTTGAAGCCCAACTCGGTATCCCAAACATGATTGCGTAGCTCAGAGAGTACATATGTTGATAATACATTTTTTTTTCGGCCATAATAACTGAGCCGACCTTGGAATCTGGTAACAGAGGACAATAGAGTCAAACGAGCATGATTGACTGGTGTGTATCAAACATGTTTTCCCTCTCTTTTGGTACTTGGATCAAACCACATGTTAACCGGGTACATTACATACGCAGAAGTCAAATTGTATCGTGTAATCCGACGCTCAAAATTCAAAATCAGTTGGTGGTTACATGTAGTTTATGTGGTCAGCTGTATGCCCCGATGTAGTACTCCAACTTAAGGGCAAAAAGAAATATTTAGAGGTTCCAAAAACAAGTTATAACACTCAACCCGCACAATCAGTTATGTTCTGATAGTATTGTAGATCGGAATGATAGTCTTTCAGAATTACATAAGCTGTAACACATTATGTGGAGGAAACAAAGACTTACCAAATTTCTCTTTGTTGGGCTAAGTTCTTGACATAGAGTAGCACCAAACATCATGTGACCATTAACCAGCAAGCGATTCACTACTCAATCTGCCTTGTATCCAGAATTCCACACCAATTAACCTTGACTACTCAATTTCAAAAATCATAATTCACATCAATATCAATGGTTCTGCTGGGAGTAGAGTGTTGCTGGTGGTAATCCACAAATGCTGGAGGATCTGCACCAACGAAGATATAAGAGAAGCATGCCCATTTGAGAGAACAGAACAGAAATGTCCCCTTTTTTAACTAACAGAGTAGAACTATCTCATCTCTCCCTTAGCTCTGTTTCTTTCTAATAACTGTCATGCTTGTAGCCCTCTGTTCTACCCCCAAACCCCTTTTTTCATATTCTCTCCTCTATTAGCAGAGAAATCCTAATCGTAGGCAACAAATAATGTGTTCCAATAATGCCTGCGAGAAGCAAAGAGAACAAGTGTAAGAGGCAGTAAGTTATCGATGAATATTAGCTTGAAGTCAATTTATATTCATCGAAGGTTGAATCTTAGATGTACACAGCGTAAGCTTAAACCGAGATACAAATAAAGTGAAAAGAAGTTTCTCTGAGGCTGCAGTACACTTGTAAACAAAAGAAATAAAAATATTTGTGCATAACAAGTTAACAACACTAAAGCAACATGTATTCAAATATCATTAAAATAGCTGAAACAAAGGAGGCATCAACTGCACATGACCCTTGGAATAAAGTCTGCACTGAACCGCAACCTAGTTATAACTTTAACAGCACAATATCATTGATGTTCTTCATATCAGGTACACTGTATGAATAAATCCATGAGGGTTAGTATAAATTTTCAGGTAGATGGAATCCCCTATCCAGTGCCAACATTTCCTGGGTAAAAATAATTATGCCAATTGTCCAAAACAAAAGGGCCCTACCCCAAGCATAAATCTATGTAGTTCTTGAGCCTAATTGAGGGCACAGTGGATGCATGACCCAAGTGTTATAACAACGCCATGATGGCACCCACACCATAGGGCCAGTTAGCAGCGAGGAGACATCTCCCGGGGAACATTGATATAGCTACTGCTTAATTCCAAACGATAAGAATTTAACAATGGAATTCCTTAATTTGGAAGTTAACAAACAGAGGGAAACAAAAACAAATATCAACCACAATCTAGCTATGTGTGGACTGGAGTAAATTTCAGAAACATGGTTCAAGACCAACTCATTTACATTTCAAATTTTCAATGGGTTTAAAATTTAAAAATGCTTCAAAGGTAACCGCTGAGAAGCCACTATCTTCTTGCTCATTAGATTTAGTCTGCACAGGAGAACCCAAACCCTGCTCCCATCCAAATACTATCTTATAAACAGGTCAAGATTAAAAAAAAAAATGTACACAATGGTACATATAACTGATTGTATCATGTCTAGTTCAACTCTCAGAAAATTAGAAATTTGAAGAATTTAAGCAAATAGAACTCACTCACATTTACCATGGCCCAAAATGAGAAGTCAAGAAAGAGCCATCAGTTCTCTGTCTTTTGGAAAAACGTATGCTGAATAAGGCTCTCCTTCAGCCTAAAAGGTAGAACCAACGGCAGGTCATCATCAAACTTGGAGTTGCCTACCAAATTGCCCCATTTGTCACAAAGCAAGAGATGTTCATAGCAGGTGACAAGCACGTCACCCTCCTTGTTCAAGACCTTTGCCCACCAATCCCCTCGCTCCTGGAAACGCCTGATATCTATCACCGGCAGCGTTATCCTGTACTGGAACGCCCAGACATCGTCATGCCCGTGGTCCTGAAGCATGAAGATGGACATGCCTGTCATGCCGTCCTTGCTGGTGGACGCAGAAAGCATGCCACCCATGTCAAACAAGTGCATGACATGGCGGTGGTTCACGGCCGGCGGGCATCGAGAAGGACCGCCGCACCATAGATGGGCGGTCCTCCCCTGCTTATCAGCTCCGTTTCGACCGGTGTTACCGAGCAATCGATGATCCTCAGGTTGTCTGTTCCGACTGTGAGGACACGGTACTCGATCAGGCATTCCATGTTGTAGAGGTTGTTTGGGTACCTCCAGTACAGCAGGCCTGAAGAGGCCGAGGATGTTCTCGACGCGGTGCTTCGGGTTGGGGCTGAGGGGCGCCCACTGCCATGTGGTCGGGTTGCAGATGTGCTGGCCGGCGATGAGGAGGCCGTCGCATGAGGCGTCAGCGGTGAAGCCGAAACGGGAGGCTTCGGGGAACCAAAATACTTGCAGGATCTTGCGGGCCTGGCGGTGGAGGGCTCGGAGGCGGCCGCCGCAGGACTTGATTAGGGGGAGAGCCGGATGGCGGCAGCGGTGGTCGAGGAGGAACGCAGGGTCGGAGGAGAGGCGGCGCCACAAGCGGCAGACCACGCGGCAGCGGAGCACGGACATGGGCGGGAGGTGGGCCAGGATCTCCCACAGGATCTCTTCCGGGATGCCGTCGAGGCGGTCACGCCCGGACCGGAGCATCATGGGTGAGGTTGGGGGTGATTGAGGATGGAATATGCTCAGCGGCGACATGCGCTCGAGCGGAGCAGCCGGGATTTGGGACGATGAGCAGCGCGTTCGGAAGCGGCGGGCTGGTGAACGAAACCAAACAAAGAAGAGGCGGCACGGCCCCTGGTTTGCAAGGTCTTGCCAAGCAGGAAAGGGATATTCATACCTAATACTTCCTCTGTTCCATAATGTAAGCCTTTTTGGCAAGCTGTTTTAGCTAGCTAAAAAGGCTTATATTATGGAACGGAGGAGTAGTAATTAACTGCAGAAAAGAAAGCCTTCATGAGATTGAAATTCTAAACTATCACTGAACATGGTCTGTCACTCTGTATCTCCACTAATATAAAAGGGCGCCAAGCTGATGCATGACTCATGCTCGTCTGACAACATGAAGTGGGTGTAGGCGTGGAGTTTCATGTTGCGTTCATTCAAAACTTCAACTACTAGGAAGACCAGGCGGCGGAGCCTCGGGTGCCACGGCCGACCACAATGCACGCCCCGTGGTGCTTCGGTGAGTTACCAAAAATGGATTCAGTACAATCTGCTGACTAGTTCTCTGCTAGGCAGATTAGATATGCATGTTCTGATTCAACTTGTTGAAAGCATTTAGTAACTAGTCCTGCACTAATCAGCTCTTGACTTCTTGTAGCTACTTTAACCAGAGGTTCATGGGTGCAAGTGCATTTGGTGAGCAAATGCATGAGAACAGTTTTCCAACACTATCGGTTTTCGGCCAATTTCTCTTCCTAATGAAAAGTCAGAGCTCATACAGGTTGCTAAAAATACAGTTGTCCATCACCAATTTTGGAAATTTTGGGGAATCTAAGAGAAAAGTCACCTTGTTATCCTTGGCAGGTCGTTGCAGGATCACTTTCATGTTTGAAAGTGTTCGCCAAGAAGGAAAAAGATGTTCACTGCCCAGTGGCATGCTAAGTTGAATGTTGAAACTGCAGACATGGAAGGACTTCATGGCACTGAAAGTGTCTAAACAGTTGTCAAAAGTCTTTGTTTCACGTCAGCTTTTCGTTTTCTAATGCTCCTGTTGACTAGACGAAGTCACTAGAGAACTATTACAAATATCTTCCCAGCCAGACAAGACAAGATAAAAGAATAACGGTGCTTCAATGGACAGCAAGACAAAGACTCATAATGTGGTTGTGTCAGTTCCGATTGATCAGCTGCAGTGTCACATTGCCCAGGAAGCAGCAAGACCAGGGTTTCAAACATACATACATGGAGGTAATCTTTTCAGCTACTATGGGTGAGCTTGCCAGTAGATCCATATCTTTCCTCGTGGACAGATACCTGAAGCAGAAAGCAGCGCCAACCGAAGAGGGAGGCTGTGCAGCCTGCAGCGACTGCTACTGCAGGTGCGTCGTTGAGGAGGCAGATGGCCGGCTCATTACAAACCAGCCATGCTGCATCAACTCGGCATACTGAAAAAGGAGATGTACAAGGGGTATTACACCCTCGACGTCTTCAGTTGCCAAGCCCATAGAGAAGACAGGACAAAAGATCATGAAGTCAATAACTCCTTTGTCCCATCTGAGTTCAACCCTGCCAAGCGTGTACGTTTCTGCAGTGGCAACAAAAAAGATGCAGCCGAAGCGGAGCTGCTGGATAAAGTTCTTGGCAGCATAAGGGACACCATAGAAGATGTGAGTGAGTTCGTCATGTTTCTATGTGGATGCCCACGTTTGCACCGTCAACCATACAACATGTATCTGCTGCTGAACAAATGCATGTTCGGACGCCAGATGGAGATGGAACATATCATGAACTTCCTGTTGCAAGAGGAGGGTACTCCTGGTGTCACTGAAGATCCAGCGGTCCTACCGATCATCAGTCCAGGGAAGGTCGGAAAGAGCACCCTCATTGAGCACACTTGCAATGATGAAAGGGTGCACAACCACTTCTCTCAGATTTTTGTGTTTCAGTGGTGAACTGGTGATGATATTAAAGATGCAAGTATAGAGACCCTAAGAGATGAAAAGGTAGAATCAACCATCAAAGTGGTGGCACGGGCGTTGGAAGGACACTCAACATCATTGAACTATCTCTGGATATGGACAGGCATGTATGGAAAAGGTTGTATTCAGCTGCAAGAAGTCACCTCAAGAGTGCCAGTAAGATCATAATCGTGAGCCGATCCAACAAGATCGCAAGCTTTGGAACCTCACAATCACTTAGATTACAGTGCTTTACTCGGGAAGCATACTGGTACTTCTTCAAGGTGCGTACTTTCGGGAGCACCAGCACAGAAGACCACCCAGAGCTCACAGCAATAGCCATGGACATGGCAAGACTGTTGAATGGGTACTTGATGGGTGCGGCCATCTTCTGCGGACTACTGAAAGCAAACTTTAACCTCCGTTTCTGGAGCATGGCCCTTGCCACCCTAAGAAATATCAAGCAAAAGAACACCTTGCTGTATGGAGAACATTTCGCTGATGCTTGGGAGATGGAGGAGCCTGTATATCTTAGGAGAGCGAATAAAACTTCTTCTGAATGCTTTGCAATTTTTGCTGACCACCAGACATGTTGTGCTGAAACTGAACCTGAAGATCCCACGATGTTGAGCGTGCAAGATCTTTTCTTTGGAAATGTTAGGCCTCGAGGAAATTTCAAGGTCCATGCATGGACATCTCACCTGCCTCCTCACTACAAGTACATATTTCACTGTGGGATACAGAGACCACAATGTCTGGTCGCAGGAACAAGCACTTCAAGAAGAGTAGCAACTGATTAATAGCCCAGTCTTTTGATGTGTTCACCAAGCATGGTTTATATCATTGTTTGCGCTAATTCAAGACTCTTGTGCAACAGCATGAGGTAGAGTGGATATTGTGCATTTACTGAAATGATCAACTTTTTTTTGTATTTATGGAAACCTGCAAAATACTTCAAACTTTTACTGTTTGTACCTTTATTGTCCGAATGCAAGTAATTTTAGAAATTTCTTTGGTTAGGTGAGGGACACTGACTAGTCATTATTTCCATACATACACTTTTTTACTCATTTAGCTAAAACAGTATGCACGTTAAAATTGTCTGTTTCATGATTTTTTTCACAAGCCTGTTGCCTTTACTGAATATATGATTCTTGCAGGAAGACTATGCCAATGGTGAGGACATGAGCATACATCTGCAAAGAGCCTAGGTTTGCTTATGGAGGGAATTTTCAAATCCTTTTATGAAATTGTCAGTTATACTTGCCGTGAAAGACCCCTAAAATTACCCAAAGGAATAATTTCCTAGATGAAGAAGTTCTTCCTGCTTGACATTACCCGTGACCCTGTGAGTGTGTTGAAGAAAATTAGCCACCGGAAGATCCATATGAATATGACGACAGTGATGGAGGAAAAGATGATAAAAAGGATGAAGAAATGGACGCTGAATATAATGGAGAGCAAAAAACTGCTACTCCTGTACAAGCACTTGGGAGAAATCATTAGTTAAAACATGCTCAGTCACTGCAAACGGATTCTCTTCCCATATAGATTGCTTAACGGAATCTGAAGATGATGGAAAAGTGGAAACGGAGATCTATGATATCATATGCGAGCAGCAGGAAGTGCTTATCTCTGGAAAAGTGATGTTGAATCGTGCAAATGTATTCAAAACAGAGTATCTGATGCAGAAAGACAACATCAAGTGCAGAGAATATCAGAAAGCAGCATAACTTCTTCGCTGGAGAGAGACTTGATGATTTGCGGAAAATGGTCCACTCGAAATTGGGGATTTTCTCAGGCGTTTTGGTGACCTCGGTTGGGGTGAACGCTGAGGTGATGGTGACTGCCCTTTTACTGGAAGAAGACTGCGCCCTATTTCTTCTAGGAGATGGTGATCGTAGCCTGTGTCTTCCACGTGATCGGGACCGTGGGACCTACGTTTTTCCGGGAGACGGGGACTAGTGTCTGTCCACTGGCAATCGCGCTGAGCATGTGATCTGGAAAAGTGATGCATGCTACAAATAGAAGGAGAGAGCCGCTGCGCAGAATGCGCCCTATGTGGGTGACACGGTTGTTCCATCAAAAGAAAAGAAAAACACTTTTCATGATTGCCCGCAATGGTTTTCGACATAAAACGCAGTAGTACGTCATGTTGATCTACTTCTGTTTATTTGTATGTCAATTTCTACCATTTTGGTGCAGACTACATATCAACCCATTTATGTAACACTTTGGAATGCATAGTTAACTTCTTGGCATTGACTTTTGTTTCAAAATTGGACCGGTTTTTCAAAACCAATGTCTGACAAACACAGTAGTACGTCATGTTGATCTACTTCTGTTTATTTGTATGTCAATTTCTACCATTTTGGTGCAGACTACATATCAACCCATTTATGTAACACTTTGGAATGCATAGTTAACTTCTTGGCATTGACTTTTGTTTCAAAATTGGACCGGTTTTTCAAAACCAATGTCTGACAAACACAGCTACTAAGTACACTGTTCCCCATAAGGCAAATGATTATCTATGTTTACGTCAGTAGCGACACCATACCTTTATGGTCACCTTTACTCCAGCTTAATTAAGAGTGAAGGAATGTTCAAACAAAACAAGAACAAAAAAATAGTAAAATCTAGAAATTTTATTGTCAACCATCCAATGAGAGTAGAAGATACATACAGGTTGAATTGTGGTTTACATCAACTGTGGACAGCAGTCTGTTACTCTTGCGGCATTCAGACATTCAGTCTCGTTTCAATCTGAAAAAAAAATATTGTCATGGTGTCACCTCATGCATAAACTCAAGTAGCGTAATCAGTTCAGTTATGTTCTGCTAGTGTCAATTGGAATGATGTGATCTTACAAATGTACTAGATCAAATGTAACCCATTCTTTGCAGACAACAAAACATTGCCAATTTCTCTTATATGAGCTACGTTCTTGATTTGTATACATCCCATATAATTTCAGCATCTCTCGAACCAGCAGGCATTCACTACTCCATGTAGCTTGTATTAAGAATTCTACAATAATCAATCTGAACAACTCAATTCCAAGAATCGAAATTCACACATAAATTTCAATAGGTCTGCTGTGTGTGGACTGGTGCTGGTGGTGGGCCATCGAGTGGAGAGGAGCTGGACCAATGACAAGATAAAAGAAGCATATTCATAGAGGAACAGAAGAGAACCATCTCGTATCCCCCCTAAACTCATCTCTTTCCTTCTACCTCTATTTGCTTGTACCCCTCTGTTCTATGACAAACCTCCTTTTCTATACTCTATAAATAATCCAAATTTACTTTTATGATTATATACCTGTAAGAAGACTCATTACACAATGTTGCAGCTTTTCACTTTGGACACATATACGACAACCATATGGCAACACTGTTGTCTCATGAAACCAATAAAATAAGTTGATAAAACACAATGGGTGAAGAACATAATAGGAATGTCACACGGCAGTGCATAACTGCCTAAGATTTTTGCAAAAGTTAATAAACACGATAAGTGAACATAGAGATTGATCTTCCCACTGTAGCAGAGATCTTCTAGACGCCAGGCAACAACTGAAGTACTCTACCATTGACTGAAAGGAGCAGACAGAGACAGAGTAAGAGACAGCACGTAAACCAAATTAATGAATTGAAATTTAATGTCAAATTTATATCCATGGAACTTTAGATATATGCATGGGTAAGCTCATACAGTGGAAGGAAATTTCACTGAGGTTGCAGTGCCAATTGTAAAAACAGAATTAAATATATTTTGTGCATATCAGCCAATTGTAACAACGATAACCCAACATAAATTCAAATATCAATAAAGTAGCTGAAACAAATTAGGCAACCTAGTTATAATAGTGCACCCTGTTATCTTAGTGTTTCCACAATAATAGATCAGCAACAGTTGAGTGAGAGTTTTATCTGTTATTTAACATACATAAGGTTATCTTTAAACAACATAGAATGTATAAACATATCAACTAACACAAATCTGAATGAACAAAAGGAAAAAGGTATAGTTTTTTTGTTCTGAAAAAGATGGAGATGTATCTCTAGTCAGATACCAGTGTGTCGTCCATCAGAAGAAATATAATTTGTTGTGAAAACTGCAACAAATTATACACAATGCATATCAGTTTTCCTACTGACATGGGTATAGAGAGGATAAAAGTTATGTTTGTAATTAGAATCCATTGTTATTCTTCACTACATAAAGAAGTGCAATTTCAAATGTAGCGGTTTTACTAGCAGAATAGCACAACGTACAGTCACCATGAGAAATAAATTTGTGTCCTTCATGTTATGTACACTTGTATAAAAATCAATCCACTCTTATCAAGTGCCAACATTTCCTGGGTAAAAATCACTAATGCACCGTCATTACCAATTGTCTAAGACCAAAAGGGCACTAAGCCAAGCATGAATCCTTGTGGTCCTTGGGCCCAATTGAGGGGTCTTCGATACCTGACCCAAGACCCATGACAACTCCGTGAGACCGTGATTGTACCCGCACCACAGGGTCAACCGGCAGGGAAAAGACTAACAATGGGGTAGTAGGGAACACTGATATATTTATTACTTAATTCCAAATGTTAACAATGGACTTCTTTAGTTCCTAAGCTAAAGAACAGAGAGAAACAAAAACATATAATTACAAGCTTGCTAAGTGTAGATTGCCGAGTTGGTTTCAGAAACATGGTACAACTTCACGTGCAAATCTAGCTGTTCTCCTTGTATGGAACTATGGACCAGTTCATTTCTCGAGCACTTATTATCTGTTCAAGAACCATTTCTGTTTTGTCCCACATTTTCAAGAGGCTAAAAAACATTTTCAGAGGTAACCATTGAGAAGCCACTATATGCTTGATGATGAGATTTGGTTTCGCATTCAAGAATGCTATGCTATTAAGAGGCGTAGATCAAAAGAATATGCACATATAGCTTACAGATTTTGTCATATCTAGTTAAACACTCAGGAACTTAGAATTTAGAAGCAAGCAAACTGAACTAGCAAACAGAACTTACTCACATTTAACATGGCACCAAATGAGAACTCAAGAAAGAGCCGATAGAAATCAGTTCTGCGTCTTCTTGAAAAATGTATGTTGAATAAGACTCTCTTTCAGCCTATGAGGAAGAACCATCGGTAGGTCATCATCATACTCGAAATTGGCTACCAAATTTCCCTTTATGTCACATTGCAACAGCTGTCCATAGAAGGCAACAAGCACGTCTCCCTCACCGGACACAACCTTCGCCCATGAATGCCCTTGCTCCTGGAAACGCCTGATATCCATCACCGGCAGTTCAATCCGGTACTGGAATGCCCAGATGTCATGCTCACGATCCTGAAGCATGAAGATGCGCATCGCTGTCATATCGTCCTTGCTGGTGGACGCAGCAAGCGTGCCACCCATGTCAAACAAGTGCATGACATCGCGGGGGTTCACAGCCGGTGCGCGCATGTGCCGGAACGACTCTGCCACCGTATCAAACAGCAGTATCTTGTGATAGCAGACACCCAACCGTTTCCTCCAGTGCACGTACAGGTTGCCATTGAGAAGGACCGGCGCGCCGAGGATGCGTGGTCCCATCCCGCTTATCACCTCCATTTCCACCGGCGTCAACAAACAATCGACGCGTCTCGGGTTGCTGGTTCCCACGGTGAGGACGCGGTACTCATTTAGACAGTAAACCTCTGAAGGAGGGCCGTGTGATCTTCCTCCCCAGTACAGGACACGGTACTCTCCCGAAGGTTGATGCCGGAAGAGGCTGACGAGATTGCGAACAGGCATGCCGCTCTGGTGGAAGGTGGCATACTGCCGTGTGGCCGGATTCCAGATGCCGTAGCTGTTGGCCAGTAGGCCATCGCAAGATGATTCGACAATGAAGCAGCCGACGTCTGGGAACTGGAGAAAGGGGCCCAGCTCCGCGGACCGGAGGTGGACGGCATTTAGGCGGCATCGGTTGGACTTGACAAGGGGGAGCACCGGCTGGCGGCGGTGGTGGTCAAGGAGGAACGCGGGGTCGCAGGCGAGGCGGCGCCACAGTCGGGAGACGGCGCGGCAGCGGAGCACGGACTTGGCCGGGAGGCGGACCAGGATGTCATGCAGGATCTCTTCCGGGATGCCCGCGAATAGATCGGACCTTGCCCTGCTTCTTCTTCTCGACGCGGGTGTCCGCGCTGCTTCTTCCAGAGTCGCGAGGCGCCGCCCAGATCGGAGCAGCATCGCGGCGGCGAGGGTTTGGTTTGGGGAATGTGTGGAGTTGCGGGTAGTGGAGACTCACGGCGGCGGCGCAGAGCCCCGTCGCGGGGAGCGGTCGAGCGGAGGGGACGCACTGGTGGGGCTTGACGGAGTTCGGCCCAAACGCAAACCGAAGCAGGAATTGGTAGCCCAAACGGGCATGTCCTCCGTTTTTTTTTCTGTTGCAGAAAATACCGTGATAAGATATAAAACACTAGTTGAATGCCCGTGCGTTGCCACGGCTCACTAATTTTTTTACCGCAAATATAAACAAAATACGCATGCAAAATTGAAGTTCATAGAAGAAGATACTCATATAATGTTCCAAAATATAAAATTTATTTAACTGTAGTTCAAAAATATATAATTGAACATTGTATGCATCAAAGCAATAACCCAACAATTAAAATTTATCTAAAACTACATTGTTTTGTCTCAAAATGAAAGGACTATGTTAAATAAGGGTGGTCATCTTCTCTTCTTTCTAGAAAACAAAGCCACTGTAGCTAGCTAGGTCTCCAGGCATCACACATTATGCACGACTGAAGCTTCTTGAACTCGACGATGACCATGTCAGATGTAAATAACGTCTTGACCACCGTACAACATGCTCCAGGCAACATCTCATTAAATAGCACTACCTTCTCTTGTCTACTTCCCTAGATCATTCATTGTTTTCTCCCATTAGAATGAGCAAGGACAAGTTGAGTTTTCAAAATCCAATTACTTTCGAGATGTTAGTTTAGCAGTGACAGACAAGCTCGGGAAAGGCATATCAGAGTGGTATACTTAGATGAAAACATTATTTAGATCAAAGTTGCTTACCGTTTCTTCTTTCTATGCTCCCAACAAATAATTCAGGTCCCTGAAATATGAGCATGGAATGCTTTGCATCAAGTAGATATTTGGTAATACATAAAGAGACTGAAACTACCTGGGAAAACATCTGGTAAAAGATCCACTACCTTCTCTTGCCTACTCCCCTAGATCATTCTTTTTTTTCTGCTTTTGGACTGCGCAAGGACAAGTTGAGTTTTCAACAGTGTGATGCATTTTATTTTCAAGATGTTCAGTTCATTTGAAGAGACTAAGCAAGGTCAGGAAAGGCACATACTCTTTTCAGGGTGCATAGATGCACAATCTTCAATAGATGTGACACTGAAATGAAGAGGGAGTCTTTCTTCGTATAAACCTCACGGTCCCAACAGAAAAAATAGTATATGTACTAAAATAGAGACATTTGCTTAGGAAATTTTGTCACAAGTCATAGCAGGAAACAATAAACAAATTACGTAATCCAGACATAGAGCACGATGCAAAAGCACACTTCAATATGAGACAGATGCGCACACACACAGTTGCAAGTCATTTGCCCCAAGCTGACTTTGCAAGATATTTGCCCCAACCATGCTGCAAAAGCACACTTTGGTCTTCTGCATATGACAGACGTATACTCCCATTTTTTACCGAGCCGGTGAGCCCTCTGAATATAGCTTGTTTATGTAGAGACCAATGTAGCCTATTACTTGTAGCACTATGCCTTTGACTTTTTCGAATGAGAACCATCAATTTTTTTGGGTTTCTTTGGGTTCATCCCTGAAATATGGACTTGTACAAACCGGAATGCTATTATGTGGAAATTGTATAAGGGAGCAAAGGATTGGCTTATATTCAAATTACATGGACAATTTACAGAGATTGAACTACACAAACTACAAAATAAATTACTTACCGAGGCCAACTCCAGCAACAGTCTGTGTGCAACCAACAACGTCCCTCCAATCTAGAGCCATCAAACTACACCAAAATCATCCCAAACAATCAATTGTGAGAGGGAAATATACCATTTTGATCGGCTCGCTTAGATGCCTATTCCAACACAACTAAGCCATCTCGAGGCCTCGAAACAAAACCCCTCCCCCTTGGAGTCCTCCGCCGCCAGCGACGACGTAGGGAGAAGCGCACGTTAAGCAGTGTACCACAAAAGCTGGAGCATAAAGCCTAAACTTAGAAGGTGGAATTTAATTATGAGGGCGCAAGCAGTGCATCTACAAACTATAGATCGTGATAATATAATGCATCTCATTTTACAGTTAGGACCGGACCGAGCTTGTCTCTCTATCGCTGCAGAGTTGCGAGCAGCGACTTCATTTGAAAGCACGTCCTGGGGGAATCAGGAAGTGCAACCCAATAGTACTTTGAACAGCCTTATTCAAAAGCGGTGGACTCCTTGGAGAAGAAGGAAGATCTGCTTCTAGAGATGACGAGGATCTACTGAACTGGCCCTCGACTCCACATCCTCGGCCAGACCGTGTGGATGCAGGTGACATGCAGCTTGACCCCGGATCCACTGGAAGCTGGCGCCACTAACTACATCGGCCTGGAGATAAAAAATCTTATGTTTATGACTCTGATTGCAGCGAATCGCTTGATTGTTGCGATTGATACTCACCGTATCTAAAGCAAACTGATGCTAACAAATAGCAGCCAATTGCACAACTCATCACTTAAATCAGAAAATTGAAAGACCACACATTAGTCACACGTGCATCGATCACATTTGCAAAAATCAGAAAATACAAAGATTAGTCGAGAAGGATCGTTGCCTTGACAGTCAGCTTCAAGGCAGAATTGGACGAGTTGTGCTTGAGTGATCACCCGGCCAGCTGCGGAGTTGATGGCCCTCCTCCGCGGTGTCGCAGAGGCCATCCCGCTCGGCCCGGCGGTTCTCCACCTTCTCCTCCACAGCAGCGTGGTTCCCCTCCTCTGTAGCGGCGCAGCTCGAACGACGAATGGAGACAGGGACAGACGTGTGCGTTCAATCCCAGTCCATGGAATCAGGGGCGCGTATGTGGTGGGATTAGAAAACATCATTAATTAGCCTTTGAAATACCGCATGTAAGATTGATTAGCCTTTCAATACTGCCTGCAATCCGTGTGATGCGTTGAATCAGGGACGCGTATGCGGTCCTTTACTCCTTTAAAAGATCACGACGGGTTTATTGTGAGATTGATTAGCCTTTCAATGTTGCCTGCAATCCCTGATTTTTTGCTAGGGGTAAATTTGGAATTGAAATGTTTTAACCAAAAGTGGCTTCACCATCACCAACTCCAATCCTTAGGTAGCCACATTACAGGTTATAAACACATGGACAACATGTCGATGTTGCGTGGTCCAAAAGGTTACAACATGTGTGGGTCCAGATATAATTTCCCACTACAACATGATAATCAAACATAACATGTTTTAAACAAAAGGATTGCTAAATGTAGCAAATATCTCTCTCAACTGCAAGCTAATCAAGATTTGATTGTCTCTTCCTCGAAGATTGCGGAGGAATCTTCAGTGTTCATTGGATGTAGGATGAGATCGGTGGTGAGGATCTTGCGGAAGTATGGCACTCCATCGGGACGTGGAGTTTTGGCTCCCGAGCTCATCTGCTCCCGCGCACTGATTGGGTGCAAGGAGCTTGAGAAGCTGTGCCAGCATATTTCTCTTGTCAAATACGGCGTGTTCTAAATTGTTGAATACCTGACAACTTTATGATGGCAGTCCATCTGTACCGCTATCCAGGATTAAATCCTACACCACACTATCATCCACCAGGACCGTGGGACCCACTGGTAATAAATATGACATCCTATCTCTGCATCATCTTGTATCTCCACCGAGTACCCAGCGTGTGAACGGCGGCGTGGAAGGCGAGGAATAGCGGTGGCGTGGAAGAAAGAGGCGAGGAATAGCGGCGGCTGTGAGAGTTGCACCTGATCCATCAGTGTGAGCAGAGCATGGATCCGCACCTCCCTTAAGTGACTCCCAGGACTTCCATGACTTCATTGGCTGGAGCGGTAAGATCCGGCTTCTCCGACACCGGTGGCCTAAATCTTGGGTTTGCTGTCTCTGTCACCTTCAAGCTTCAAAGCAGACGGTGGTGTGGTTCCCATGTTTGATCATGCAGGGAGCTTTGCTACCGAGTTGATGATAGATTTGTTTTAATTGAAGTCCAGGCTTTTGATTTCGCAATATCTCATGAGTTCAATATATTCTGATTTTTCTTGACAAAATGCAGCAGCGCTTCTTTCAATTATATTGGGCTGCTTTCAATTATACTAAGCAAGGAGAGCAATATAACCTGATTATCATCTATGCAACACTGCAAATTCCCTCCTCTGAAGGACAACTTTGAAGGTTCAGACTTGTTCATACATGTTGCGTGCATTAATTCTGTGTGTTCCAGTTTATTCTCATCTTCATTGCTAACTGTTGGAATTAGTTTGAGTACTTGTGCCTCCTCCAGTCCTCCTAATTATTCAATTAATTTTGCTTCTAATCTTGCATTTGCTTTCTCAAATTGTGACGAACAGAGGCTAATGGTAGATAGTACGATATTTTTTTTCAAACAGTTAATGTACAAACATACTGCTTGATTGGGACAAATTTTCATGGACTACTTGGCAATTTTGCATACCATCTTGCGTTCAAAAACCATTTGAACATGGTTACAGTATGAGCATGGCTGCTAATTGCATAATTAAACCGAACTTACAGGTGCTAATATATGTACTACTATGCAGTTTTGAACTGAAATATGAAACGAGGACATGAACAGTATCACAATTGTAAGCATGTCACTTGTTAGGAAGCCTTACCAATGTCAGTGTTCTTCTGCGGTTGCGCTGTGTAATGTTGTACAGGTGGTTTGCCAAATCGTCAAAAATTATACAAGTGTAGCACTTCTAGTGCTAGTTTTGCATTATTACTCTCCTAGTAATTTCAAACTTTTTTTGGAAACTAGTAATTTCAAACTTGAGTAGCTGTAATGATGGTGCTAATTGTCTTCAGACTTCGTCTGCAACTCTGTTAAACTGGTTTCTGTGCATGGTGAAATTGTTTACTAGTAAGATACACGGCACTTCGTGATGGCTTGCTCTCTCAGGACTCAATAGGGTCTGCCTGCGCTACTGTGCATTCACGTGATCTCTTCCCGCTATAAAAGGAAATACGTGCAAAATACATACATAAATACAAAGTTCAACACACATCTTTATGTTGTTGTTCAGCCCTGATATAGAGAGCATTTGTGCTCGGGATCAGTATTACATTTCTCACTCCATCGGCATCAAACATGGCCATCACCTTCCTATCAAAGTTCTCCATGTAAAGTATCACAAAGAAGCCACAATCAAACCTAAAAGAAAAGAGTGTAGCATATTAGCAAAACACAACAAAAAAAGAAAGGCAATTTGTAAAGTTGTATGTGGTAATTTTCTCACAAGTTGGTTTGCTGTGGATACCCGCTTGGGCCACCACGTTTCAGTCCAGCAATGTCAAAGTTGAAGGTATTAGCCCCTCTAGCAAGTTTGGCAAAGTTTGTGATCTTGAAAAACAAAGAAAGCCAAAAAAGAACATAACATTAGCGAGTAAACATAAGCGCAAAAAGAAGGGTCGTAGGTCAAAGCACAAACCAGGTTGTTTATTGCCTTCTCCATGGTACCAACTTTCTTGGTATTCTTGATTGAATCAAATGTATCAATTTCGAATGTAGTAGGTTGATGCAACAAGCAGCTCAGTGTTTATCATGCACAACACTTGTCCATTAACTACATGAGGTTTACCTCCCACGTCACCATGTTATCTTATGGCTCCGGAGCGGTACACTTATTGTATCACCAACGGACCTTGCCACTTTGACTTTAACATACCTGCACAAAACTTAAAATGAGAGTTGAACAATAATACTTGATCTCCTGCTTTAAACTCCTTTCTTTTAATTTTCTTATCATGACAAATTTTCACCTTTTCCCTGAATAGCCTAGCACTTTCATAAGCCTCATTTCTCCACTCGTCTAACAGATGCAAGTCTAAAATTCTCTTTCCCCAACAGTCCTAAGTTCAAAGTTAAGTTGCTTAACAATCCACCTAGCTTTATGCTCTAACTCTAATGGAAGATGACAAGCTTTACCATAGACCATTTTATAAGGTGACATTCCCATGGGGTTCTTAAAATCAGTTCTATAAACCCACAAAGCATCATTAATTTTAGTTGGCCAATCTGACCTAGACCTATTAATTGTCTTTTCTAATATCAGTTTTAATTTTCTATTACTTAGTTTGACTTGACCACAAGTTTGAGGATGATATGGAGATCCAACTCTATGATCAACTCCATACTTTGCTAAAGTCTTTCTAAGCACACCATTTATAAAATGAGAACCTCCATCGGTGATTAAATACCTAGGAAATCCAAACCTAGGGAATATTATTTCTTTAAGCATTTTTATTGTTGTAGCATGATCTACACTTTTAGTTGGAATGGATTCTACCCATTTAGTAACATAATCAACTGCAGCTAAAATGTGAGTATGCTTAGTGTTTGATGCTGGGAATGGTCCCATAAAGTCAAATCCCCAAACATCAAAATGTTCAAGAGGGTAGAGAGTAATTCATAGGCATTTTATTTCTTGTACCAATGTTACCTACTCTTTGATATTTATCACATACCTTCACAAATTCAGCACAATCCTTAAATAAAGTAGGCATTTCATTTCTTCTACCAATGTTACCTACTCTTTGACATTTATCACATACCTTCACAAATTCAGCACAATACTTAAATAAAGTAGGCCAATAAAAACCAGATTGGAGTACCTTTGCGGTAGTTCACTGCCCAACATGATGTCCTCCATAGGGGCTAGCATGATAGTCCCTTATGATACTCTGTTATTCAGACTCAGGCACACAATGTCTGATAATACCATCCACACATTTTCTTATACAAAAAAGGATTGTCCCAAAAGTAATGTCTAAGATCATAAAAGAATTTCTTTCTTTGTTGGGAATTAAATTGTGGTGGCATAACTTTTCCTACCAAGAAATTAGCATAATCTGCGAACCATGGCGAAGCAACTCTGATACTCGACACATTTATGTTTGCTAATTGTTCATTAGGAAAACTATCATTGATAGGTATTGGATCATTAGGGATATTTTCCATTATAGACATATGATCAGCTACATGATTATCTTCTCCATTCCTTTCAGCAATATGCATATCAAATTCTTGAAGTAACAATACCCATCTAATTATTCTAGATTTAGCATCTTTTTTATTCATAAGATATTTAATAGTTGAATGATCGGTGTGCACATTGACTTTTGAATCAACTATATAAGACCTAAACTTATCACAAGCAAAGATCACAACTAAAAATTCTTTTTCAGTTGTAGCATAATTCTTTTGAGCCCCATGTAATGTTTTGCTAGCATAATAAATAACATTCAATTTTTTGTCAACTCGTTGTCTTAATACAGCACCAACGACATAATCACTAGCATCACACATAATTTTAAAGGGTAAATTCCAATTAGGAGGTTGAATTATAGGAGCACTTATCAAAGAATTCTTTAAAATATTGAAAGACTCTACACAATCATTGATAAAATGGACATCCTTTTGCAAAAGATTGGTTAGGGGCTTCGATATCTTAGAGAAGTCTTAAATAAACCTTCTATAGAAACCAGCATGGCCAAGAAAACTTCTTATACATCTTATATCTCTGGGATATGGTAGCTTTTCAATTGCCTCAATCTTTGCTCGGTCTACTTCAATCCCTCGTCCAGAAACGCGATGTCCCAAGACAATACATTCAGAGACCATGAAGTGACACTTCTCCCAGTTCAATACCAAATATTGGTCCTCACATCGTTGCAAAACTTTATTAAGATTGTACAGACAATTATCAAAAGAGGTACCATACACAGAAAAATCATCCATGAATACTTCCATAATCTTTTCAGTATAATCAGCAAATATAGCATTCATGCATCTTTGAAAAGTAGCATGCGCATTACATAAACCAAAAGGCATTCTTCTATGAGCAAAAGTAGTCTTCTCTTGATCATCTTTATGAACAAGAATTTGATAAAAACCTGAATAACCATCCAAATAACAAAATTATGAATGCTTTGACAACCTTTCTAACATTTGATCCATCAACGGTAAAGGGTAATGATATTTCTTAGTAACTTTATTTAATACTAGCACAAAACCCGTGCGTTGCTACGACACCACATTAAATTAAATAAACAATATTTTATATGTCTCTTGTACGCAATCAAACTTTGATGGTTCTCCATTAACCTGTCTTTTGCAATAATGAAAATTATAGAACATACAATAAGTTCACAAATAGATGGCAGTAGCAGGTTCATATAGGAAATATTCTAGATCATATTTTAATTTTCCATAGAGAATTTCTATGATAGAAATCAGTTTTTTCTTGACGAAACGTATCGTTCGTGATGAGGATGTGGATATCATAGAAAATTAGGGTACATTCTTTCTAGAAGGTTGATCCTTCATAAATAACATGGGATCTTCTTTCCCCATGTCAGACATCGTTGTTGTACGATCCCGTCTCTTCAACTATGACCAACACTTGGTAGTCCTTGATCGTCTTGAGCAGTTTGTCTGTGAGGCTATACACGGGTAAATTCCCCCTCTCCGTTTAAGAGCTCCCTCTATATTGTGACCTAAGTGTCGATGGCCTCAACAAGTTCATCTATCTTGTTGTCGACATTGCCATCAAGAATGCTAGATCTTCGTCAAGAAATATGTGTATATGATGTTTGATTGTTTGTACGTGTTCGAGTGATTATATGCAACTTTATTATTAACCGGTAAACTAAACATTGAGACTACCATAAAACCGCGTCCTTGAGACTATAGATACTTCCGTCTCTTGTTGAACCGGTAAACTAAACTTGACAGTATACGATACTTTTTTTTAGATATGACAGTATACGATACTTATTTTAGTCTCTTCATTCTTTCTAAGAACATGTGATGCTTAACACGGATGGATACCTCCTGCGTGAACCTTATGTGGCTAGTCCGGCCTGGTCCAGGAACAAACGGACGAATGGAGTTGAGTCTGAACACACTGGTTGTATGTATCCCTAGGTATTTTTTGCTATTTTTTTACAAACATGAATAATAATTTTTAGATGCATACACAGCGCCTGAAGTGCCTCGAAAGCAAAACTGAACTGCTTGTGTACCTATCCTCGTAAGCATCTGAACTATCTCGGAAAATGTACCTAAAACTGTCTAGATACTTCCCACGTAAGCACTTGAACTGCCTGGAGATGTGCACTTGAACTGCTTGTATACTTCCCACGTAAACTCGAACTGCCCGAAGTCACTCATTTCCCCCCTCCCCCTCTCTCTCCCCCTCTCCTTGAGAGTCCCCAGTCGCCTGCCGGCTCCCCTCTCCCCCTCCTCCGGTGGCCACGCTGGCCGGAGTGACTGGGAGGGGGGAGGCCGGGCCCCCTATATAGCTGGTAGAGTAGGTGCCTTTCCCTTTATGTTGTTTGGCAGGTTGCCATTTCGAAGCTTTAGGCCGGCGTCACCGAGCGGCGCCTAACAACGGCGGAGTCCCATTCCTCGTCGGCGCTCTTGGTGGGCGACGACCAGGTATGGATCTGGCCGGGGCTTCTTCAATAAGCTCGCTGGTTCCGGCGAATCTTGCCTCCAAGCGTGGATGTGTGCTGGCTCGCTCCGATCTCGTCGTGGTGGCGAGATGGGAGTGGATCTCTCAGATCCCGTGCTTTGGAAGCTGGATTTGCAGTGGGGGAGCTCGGAAGCTGCTCCCGGGAGTGAATCCGCGGATGTTCTTCGTTGGCTTCCGCTCAAGATAGTCGTTAGGCGACTGCTCGCACCCTCCTCGTCGGCTTCGGCCACTTCCGGCCAGCGATTGAAGGCAAAATCTAACCTCTAGGCTGCTATGCCAAGACGGAGGCCCTCTGAATCCAGCACCGCTCCCGGAGCCTCGCACCAAGTGGTTTCGTCCCCGGCGGCGTGGTTCTTGACGGTTCTGTGATGCGTCGATGCGGTGGCTTTGGAGCTGGACCCGATGGCGTTTTCACTTTTACTTCTAGGGTCGTTTGTGCAAAAAGCTTGGACCAGTTTGTAATTTCTTTTTCTTTTAGGTCCTTATTGTATTTGTAATGCAACCGATCAATGAAAGCTTCTAGGTTCCTCTGGGACCATCTCTGTTCAAAAAAAGAACTGCCCGAAGTCACTGCGTGAACTGTCTAGCTATTTCCATTTGTTTTGGGTGAACTGCCTGTAATGGCTCTTGGATCGAAGCAAAATTGAGCTTGCAAGGAATCTGGGTTAGCAAAAACGTGTGGTGTGAAGTGTGTGATGCAGCACTTGTATGCATACGGATATGAAAAGGACCTGCAACGCTTGTGTGCATCAATGCTAGCTGTTGGTGTTGCTCTGTCGGATGAAAACGAGATTAGCAACGGAGCGTGCGGCTAGCCAAAGGGGCAAGAAGGTGGAAGTGCTGGGCATTGACCCGAGCGGACGAATGAGGCCAGCTGCCACTGATGGGTGAAGCATAGTCGGGTCGCCTCTGAGGATCGGGGCGCGGCTACCTAGGGCCGTGGCGGTGTCGATCTGGGGCCGTGGCGCTGGCGACCGGGGAGCCAGGGCAGGCGGAGGACCGGAGAAAATGCACATGTCCGGAGACGGAAGAAACTGCATGCGGCCGGCGGAGGAGCAATTGCGTTCGGCGGGCAGCACGAGGGACGGCGCGCAGCTGACAGCGGGGTGAACCGCACGTGATCGACGGCGGGGTAAAGCGCGTGCAGCCGGCGACGGAGATGGCGCGTGGCCGGCAGCGTAGAGTGACGCGGCGCGCGGCCGTTGATTGATATGGTGGGAGATTGAGATCCGTGTTGGAGTAAAATTCGAAGGACATAATGTGCAAAGCTGGTGGGTGTATTGAAGACGTACTTTTGGTGGACGAAAACGTATTTTGCGATCGCCACGGACCATACCTGTAGCAATATTATTAGTAGAGATTCTAAAATCAATACACATCCTATAACCAGTAACAATGCGCTGAGCTACTAATTCATTCTCATCATTTGGAACAACAGTAATTCCTCCTTTCTTAGAACCCACTTACTATCAGCAATGGGATAAGTAATACCGGCTTCCAGAGTTTAAGTACATCTTTTCTTACCACTTCCTTAAGCTTTGGATTTAGACGGCGTTGATAATCAATAACAGGCTTGACATCTTCTTCCAAATTAATTTTATGCATACATAAATCAGGACTTATACCTTTCAAATCATCAAGAGGGTAGCCAATAACTGGTCTATGCGCCTTGAGCACATCAAGTAATCAACCTTCTTCTTCAATTGAAAGGTTAGCACTAATAATAACAGGATATATATTCTTCTCATCAAGATATGCATATTTTAAATCATCAGGTAAAGGTTTTAATTCAAAATTAGGATATTCTTTTGGTGGTGGTAACTTTCCCAAATTATCAGGTGGAATATGCAGTTGCAACAAAGGTGGTTGTTGTGCTAATTCTTGCTCTAAGGCTTCTTTTTCTACATAAGTAAATAGTTCTTCTTGATTTAGTAAATATCGTTCTACCACATCTGAGGAAGCGACAACTACACTAGCAAGAGTTTCTACTTGATCTTTAACATGCAATTTTCTATCCATATGTTTATCAGTGAATTTAGAGAAGTTAAATGAAAGTTATTCCCCAGCACATTTTATGTAAACTCTTTCTTTACGCAAATCAATTCTAGATCCAACAGTGTGCAAAAATGGTCTACCAAATATAATAGGACAAAATGAATCTGGAGAGCAACCAAGCACAATAAAATCAACAGGATATTTAATCTTTCCAACAAGTACTCCAACGCCTCTAACCATACCAAGAGGAGAAATATATTCTTTATTAGCAAGTTGGATAGTCATACATGTCTCTTCCATTTCAATGGGATCAATATCAGCCTTGATTTTAACATATAATGTATATGGTATAACGTTGATGCTTGCGCCAATATCACAAAGTCCATGATAGAAAGATGTCCCAATAGCACATGATATAATAGGCTTACCCACTCTTGTAGTGTTTCCTTTAATAACCTTAGTAGTAGCATCACAAAGATAAACCTCATGTGGGTTTTCTTCATTCAATTCTTTAATAATAGATACTTCGGGTTTCATCTCAATTTGCTTATAAGGTGTGCATTTTCTTCGGATTTCATCGGGGGGGGGGGGGGCGACCCTGGGTAAACCCCCATCTCCTCATGTTTCTGTCTGAAGCTATCGAATCCGCCAGCGCCCATGCTCTCTCCATGAATCAAAAACCATAAACATGGCCATTGCTGGGGTAGAACCTCATCACCGAGCGTCTGATGGGAATATTTACGGAAACAACTTTGGATTGCACACACGTTGGCACGATCAGGACTACACAATAGGTGGAAGGAAAGGCTGATCGTACGGTCCTGATTAACTGATGATGTGGATGGGCTGCATGTCAAGATAGACAACTTAAATGACACTCTAGTGGGGTTTTGCTTTATAAGAAGTATAGATATCAATCTATCTCAATAGATATCAATATTTTCCATTTATCTATTAATACCATTTATTAATATTTGGTAATATCAACTAGTCCATTCATAATATGTCATCTACATATAAGAATGTCATCAAGCTCCTACTCAAAAATATGTATGTCACATATAAGTTGAGAAAGCTTTCATAGCTCCCACTCAAAAATATGTCTCTTACATATAATGATGATAAACTATTTAATTTAGCTCCCACTCAGTTTAGTGTAGATTATAGGTCTTCTCAATATTTTGGACAATTCCAAAATCCTTTGATCATAAATCAAATCAAGATTTCTAGTTGTGAGATCTTAATTTCCAAAAGGTTCAAAACTTTGCTTTTCCTTAAACAAATTTTAAGAACTTGCAATTTTGACAACCTATTGGTTTTAATTACCTAAAAGACTTAAGCATCACTACATGTTGTAGTCAACTTATTGAATTTGTCAAAAATAAACTTTTGTGACAAATCGAGCTTTTATGCGTTTCTTTAGAAGTTTCATTTCTTCCTTATAATCTTTCATTATTTGGGAATATTTAAGTAACACTTTACTTAATAAGATCAAGTACTCTTACTTTTCAATCTTAAATGTAACTTCAAATTAAGTAACAACTTTACTTAATAGGATTTCATGACTCCAAGTCATTTCTCGCATGTAGGTCTACCATCTTTTTCTTCATAGTTCGTAGGTATGTATTGTTCCAATAACATGACAAGTAAATCATGAATTATATTTTCCGAACAGGCAGAAATAATTCATGAATCCTATTCTCTTCCATAAAGGACTTCAATTGAAAATCATGATCATCATCATTAATTTTCTCTTTTCTAATGTAGACCTTTGCTTCAGAACATATTCTGTTGTGCTGTTCTGACATTATCAAGATAAAGTCAATTACGTTATTTTGGTCCTTTATTATCTTCCTTTTAACACCCTTACCGATATTACTTTTTCTCTAGAATGCACCAAAACTTTGCAATACAATTTGCACTTTTGGTTTATGGAAGACATGTCCATATTACACATAAGGACACACTACAAAGAATTATTCATATCAATTTCGAATTATCATGTATAACTCAAAATTTCTATCAATCATACTAACTCATATAGCATTATGGCTTCCTATTTATTAAAATTGAGTGTTTGCTATTTTAATGAACCGCTCTTAAAAGATAAATCTAACACTATAGGAGATAATTTGGCATCACATAATACCCAACAAGTTATGATTTATAACACACAACAACATATTGAAGTGTTCCGGGTGTTTATTTGTTAGAATGACTTCTACAAATTCTTACACCAAAATCACGACTTATAATCTTGTCGCGTTGATCAAAATCACAAGGACTTAATTATAATTCTTTCTTCATTTCCAAAATCTTTTGAATACATCAAATGCATTCAAAACCCTATAAATACAAATATTCACTTTGGATTTCTAATGAAGAATATGAAATAATGATATCCACTACTTGTATGAATACTATACATCGACATGTATAATATTTTAACAATTTAAGTACAATCCTTTTTCCTATGTTGAAATCATCAATATGTTCTCAAATTAGGCGTACTTTCCATAGCGCAGAGTTTGAGTCATTTCGTCAAACAAAACATGATTCGTATTGCAGAAAGATCAAATATCTAGAAACAATACTTATTTCATCAATATGAAATTTCACGTGTACTTAATCATAAAGTATGACTTTAAAATAGTGGTGTCATTTAAATATGAAATCATTGTTTATCTTGGATAATTTATGTTTAATGTTTATAAATGCTCATTAAACAATTATCAAAGATAAACAAGAATAATGAATTTATAATCATAATGTGACCATAACTTTGTCTTGCCGAAAGCAAGACACACAAATAAGGTCCTCAACCATTATTGATCATGAAATTTATTCTATCACTAATCCTGATAATAAATATGGAGGTACGGCGTTCATGGCCATCAACAATTTGATTTCCATTAACATGTGACATAAGCTCCTTCATGCAATTCTTACGTAGAAGGTCTAGGGGTTTAGGAAGGATTCTATTTTCTAATAAACAGGAATTTGTGTCAAATACACAAAATAATCTGTAAGTGTTTAACATGAAACATTTATAACTTGTATATCAAATATACTTTTCAGGTTTGACAATTTCCCTGCTATTGGATCTACTTTCATGGTTCGCAAACGAGTTTGTAATCCACGGAAGGTGAATGATTCGTCTTGCATGGCATAGCCTATGACAATGTCTTTGTAGATGGGAGGAAGTCAACACAACACTGATGGTGCGGTGTTGACAGACCAGTTGGGAAACCCAAGAGGAAGGTGTGATGAGCACAGCAGTAAGTTTTCCCTCAGTTATGAAACCAAAGTTTAATCGACCAGTAGGAGAAAGAAACCACTTCTAAAGGTTGTTGCTAACTGGCTTTTGGCAGGGCGCACTACCAGCGCCAGCAGCAACATGGAACCTGCACACAACACAACCAAAATACTTTGCCCCAACTTGCAGTGAGGTTGTCAATCTCACTGGTTTGCTGAAAACAAAGGATTAAATGTATTGTGTGGAAAAAGATATTTGTTTGCAATAAGTAAATAAATAATGCTTCCAGAAAGTAAATGGTGCTTGCAGTAGATGGTAATATATATATATGTAAAAGAATGGACCGGGGTCCACAGTTCACTAGAGGTGTCTCTCCATAAAGATAAATAACATGCTGGGTAAACAAATTACAGTTGGGCAACTGACAAAATAAAGAATGCATAGCAATGCATGTACATGTCATGAAGATCACTATGAGATTCACTTGGGCATTACAACATAACACATAGACCGTAATCCAACTGCATCTATGACTAATAATCCACCTGCAGGATATCATCCGAACAACCCTTGGGTATTAAGTTGCAAGCAACAGATTATTGATGGTGCAGTGTTGATGATGTAAATGACCGACCAGTTGGGAACCCCAAGAGAAGGTGTGATGAGCACAGCAGCAAGTTTTCCCTCAGTTATGAAACCAAGGTAATCAATCCAGTAGGAGAGAGCTAAACTTAAGAAGGTGATGCTTGCTAGCTTCACAACACTCCGGATGGCGCCAGACAACTTGCTGGTGCGTAGGAGCTTCTTCACTTAGCAGCAATGTGAAACCTGCATACAACACAAACAAATACTTTGCTCCCAACTTACGATGAGGGTGTCAATCTCACCGGTTTGCTGTAAACAAAGGAATTAGCATATCGAGTGGTAATTGGATAATAGTAATGCAAGTAAAGTAAACAGTGCGAGTAAAGTAAAATGGTGTAACAGTGTAAAGGAAATTGGACCGGGGCCCTGATACGTCTCCAACGTATCTATAATTTTTGATGCTCCATGCTTGTTTTTACACCATTTGCCTACTGTTTCGTTACACTTCGTGGCACTTTTATGCATTTTCCGGAACTAACCTATTAACGAGTTGCCACAGTGCCAGTTCCCTGTTTTCTGCTGTTTTTGTGTTTCAGAAGTGATACACAAGAAATATTCTCGGAATTGGACGAAACAAGTTCCTGAAGTCTTATTTTACCCGGAAGCTACCAGAGATCCGAAGAGGAGTAGGAGGGGGGCCACAGGGGCCCCACACATAGGGCTGGCGCGGCCAGGGCCTGGGCCGCGCCACCCTGGTATGAGCAGCCCCTGGCTTCCCCCTGACGACGCCCCTTCGCCTATATAAAGCCTCGGGACGGAAAACCCTAAAGGAGTCGGCAAAATTTCCAGAACAGTTCCGTAGCGCCGCCGCCGTCGAAGCCAAATTTTGGGGGACAAAAGCTCTTTTCCGGCACCCTGCCGGGACGGGGAAGTGCCCCCGGAGCCATCTCCATCGGTCTCCATTGCCGTCTCTGCCGTCTCCATCGACCTCACCGCCATCTCCATCAACCTTGCTGTCTCCTATGATGAGGAGGGAGTAGTTCTTCCCCGGGGCTGAGGGCTCTACCGGTAGCTATGTGGTTTACCTCTCTCTCCCATGATGTGATCTTTATGTGATCGTGAGCTTTGTATCATGTTGAACAAGTAGATGTTATTATTCAGATATTATGTGTATTCTAGTGATGTTATTAAAGTAATCTATTCCTCCTGCCATGGTGTAACGGTGACAGTGCGTGCATCATGGTGGTACTTGGTCTAGGCTACGATTGTGATCTCTTATGGATTATGAGAATAATTATCACTATGATAGTATTGAAGTGATCTATTCCTCCTTTCATGGTGTAATGTTGACAGTGTGTGCACCGTGTTAGTACTTGGTCTAAGTTGCAATAATATCTATCTTGAGTTGTGATCTGATTTGAATATCTCTATGAGTGGTGTTTGTCAAGTACTTGATGAACTTTAAGGAGTGCTTCGTAGCCCTACGCAATGATTAGTGTTATTCAATAGGAGAGTAATTCAGAGTACCATAGTGAAGAGAAGTTGTTTATTTGTTCAATCATGTTATATTTGTTGGGAGTATGTCCACTAGTGAAAGTATGATCCCTAGGCCTTGTTTCCAAGCATTGCACACCGTTTACTTACTGTTTTGTTACATGTTTGCTCGCAGCGATTTTTATTCCAGATTATATTTACTACTTATAATCATCCATACTACTTGTATTTCACTATCTCTTTGCCGAACTAGTGCACCTATACATCTGACAAGTGTATTGGGTGTGTTGGGGACACAAGAGACTTTCTGTATTGTAATTGCAGGGTTGTTTGAGAGGGATAGCTTTGACCTCTTCCTCCCTGAGTTCGATAAACCTTGGGTGATCCACTTAAGGGAAACTTGCTGCTGTTCTACAAACCTCTGTACTTGGAGGCCCAACACTGTCTACAAGAACAGAAGCGTGTGTAGACATCAAGCTCTTTTCTGGCGCCGTTGCCGGGGAGGTACGGCAAAAGGTACTCGCATCCTCCTATGTGAGTACTCGGAGTTATTTCCTTTAGATTCTGCAATTACATCTTTTTGTTTCTTGTTTTTATTTTCACTAGTTAGGCTTAATGGAAAACAAAGAGTTCTGTAGTCTTTTTCCTGAGTTTAGATATGAAGTGTTTGAAGAGAAAATTGAAAAACCTTTGGAGCTTAATTTGCATGCTAATAGTGTTGTTAGTATGAATGCTTTGAACACCATTGTTGCTAATGCTATAGAAAAGTCTAAGCTTGGGGAAGCTGGTTTTGTTAAGCATGATATTTTTAGTTCCCCAGCTTTAGTGGAGAAAATTTGCTCTGATGATATTTTATCTCCCATATGTGATGTTCCTTCTTATGATGATATGTTTGAAGAATATGCTTTGCGAAATAGTTGCTCTTTAGCTTGTGATGATACTAAACCTCTAGTTTATGATGGCTATGATGATGAGTATAATATTTTCAGTTCACCTACTATTGAGGATAAAATTAGTTATGATTACAATATGCCTCCTATTTATGATGATTATGGTGATGAGAATAATTATTCTGTTAAATCTGCTCCTACTACTATTGTTCCTGTGGTGAGTTTTAATTCTTTTATGCATGTGGCTCATGATAGAGATGCTTTATGTGATAGTTATTGACGAGGGGTTAACTCGACAAATGTCCTAGATGAAGGACTTAGGATCGGGGAGATAGGGCGTCGGATGAACTCGAAGGTGAAGTTAGTCGAAATAGGTATGTGTCGAAAGTAAACTTGGGTGTTCAACCTGGTTTACTTTCAATCTGCCCTACACCGTCCCCTCCTGGCCCCTATATATAGGTGGCCAGGTCTCGAGGATCGGGTAGGGTACGATACAGATTACAATATCGACATACGGTAAGAACTCGTATTCGACTGTCATTACAATTGGGCCTAGCTCAACGGGCCTCAGGGGTACTCAACTAACGGGCTCTATTAACTATACCCTTGTCAGTAGCCCCTGAGATTCTACCAGAATTGCAGATTCAGGTCGAATCTCTAATCTTCAAATCTTCGACTTGATCAATTCTTCGACTTCTTCATATCTTCAAATCTTCGACTTTGGTCTTTCGACTTATTTTCATGATATTCTTTTGCAAGGGGTTTTGATGAACAAGCCTGACAACTCTGACGGATCAAGAGGTCAGTTAACTGCCGGAATAGATACTTGTCACCTACTTCAAATTCAATCCCCTTGGACTTGAATTCGGGATACCGGTCAAACCCACTCTTTTGCCGCATTTAGGACTTATAAAGAATGAATCCCAGTGATTCTCAGGGTACCCAGTGCGTCCACCAGGATTTTCTTCGCGTCGTAGACACAGATATATACCGGCAGAGCGCATCCATGTGCGTATACCAGGCCACACAGGACGGATCCCGGGGTCTTACCTTCGTGACAAGTCACGGCATTCGAGTCACGTTGCGATAACGCAACTCGAGAATCTCATGTCGCAGTCAAATTTTGACTGAAAATATTCGGGTTTCTTCAACCATAAAATTTGCTCCCGATGGGAGTAACACTCCTACACTTCTCCAATTTTAATGCTTTACCAAAAAATATCGTCGGGTGCGCGCTCAGCGCTCCCGATGGGAGTAGCCCCCGAGGCTATACTCGAAAAAGACTTTTTCGAGTATAGGCTCAAGATATAGTGCAATCCATTATACTTCAACTCGAAATACTTCCACTTCGAGATACTTTATCTTCGAGATATTTTAAGAACATCTTGTCGTCGAATATTTGTCCACAACTCCAGTAAAGATTTCCAATCGCCGCCTTTGAGGGTAGCAGCCCCCAAAGCTATAATCGAAAAATCCTTCACACATATTCTTTTCTATAAATATTGTATTTGTCGGCGCCATCCTTTTCCCTTCCTAGACTATATTCTTTATGACGTCAATGAACACGTCACTCTGTACCATTGCGAACCGTTGCATGGGCAATTCTGTAAATTTCTCAATTTTTGACCGTTAGTGGGCTGCCGTTTCCACTCTTTGCGCCACGTCCCAGCCCACGATCCTTCTCTCAGAAGATATATAAGGGGCGTGGTGGGGGATTTTTACTGTTTACCAGCTCGTTCCCTCCACCGCCTCCATTGCTGATCTCCTCTCGTGCATAGCCCCCAAGCGCACTTCGTACTGGATGCGCGTGAAACACCTGGCCACCAAGAGCACCATGGCCAAGACTTCTGCCACCAACTGGGTTCGCTCCACCATCACAAAGAAAGAGGTGGAGAAGGCCACGGCGGACGGCCTCATCGCCGCCGAAGATTCCATCAAATTTCCTAGTACTGAACGGATCCCGAAGCCCCCTAGCGGTTATCGGGTAATGTTTCTTGCTTTCCTCCTTCGCGGTTTCTCTCTTCCTGCCCATGAGTTTCTCCGTGGTCTTCTATTTGTCTATGGTGTGCAGCTCCACCAGCTCACACCGAATTCCCTTCTGCACATTGCCTGTTTCGTGACTCTCTGCGAGTCATTCTTGGGCATTGAGCCCCACTTCCTTCTTTGGAGGTCAATCTTTTGGCTCCGCCCCAACGTTGCTTTGGCTAGAAAACCCGAACTGGGCGGAGCCGTTGTTTCTGTGCGCCCTGAAGCGCAATATCTTGAATTTTCCATGGCCGCCTCTGTCCAAGGATGGAGGACAAAGTGGTTCTACATCAAGGACCGCAAATCTTCTCCTGAAGATGAATATGGCCTACCTCCTTTTGATGCTTCCCAGGAGGTAAAGAAATTGGCATCATGGGATACACTCCCCTCAGATGCAGAAGCACAAGAAATTCTTCCTCTTCTTTCCCGCATCAAGGCTTTAAAAGGAGGTCAGGGAGGTGCTCTTTCGGGCATGCAACTCATGGCATTTTTTATTCAACGTCGAATTCAACCCCTACAACACCGTCTTACCAAGCTTTGGAATTACTCCGGCTTGGAAGATCCTACCCGCGTATCTGAAGATTTGATGTCGAAAGAAGATGTCGACAAGCGGGTCAGGAATCTCACCAAACTCACCATGGAACATGCAGTTGCAGATTTAACCGCTGACTTTTTCGACTCCGTGCACCCTCTGCCTGAGGTATGTATCTTCACGTTCAATTGTTGTCAAACTTTGCTTGGTTCGATTTATGTTATTCTGTGCCTTTGCACCCTGCTGATTTATTCATATGCAGGGTCACCAATTCCTGGTTTCTCGTCCTCCTCTTCCCGAGGCGGGGCCCCTGCCGGCTGATTTAGGCTCTCCTGCATCTGAAGCCCCCGAGGCTGACGAAAGTCAGGACGGAGATGATGTTGAGGAATCAGAAGAGGAAACTAGCTCGTCGACATCGCCTCCTCCTGCACTTGCTGAAGATGTTGGTGTCGACAAGAAAAGGAAGCGTGTCGACGAAATCGCTTCATCGAGTTCTGCAGCGGCTGGTAAAGCCCCCGTTCTTGCAGAAGATATGGAGTACTTCGACATGCTAGCATCGTAAGTATTGTAGTCGAGTTCTTCAGTTGCATTGTTCTTGCCTTGTTTTCATAACTTATATTCTTCATGCAGTGATGATGAAGAACCACCAACATATGCGACAGCTGCTCCACCACCTTCTCCTATGGCCATTGATGAGCCTGTCGAACCAGATGTTGCACCGAGGGCTACCAGGTCCGGTGTGAAGAAGGTTCCTCAAGCCCGATACCCTAAACGCTCAAAGAAGGCTAAAGAAACCGACGATTCTCTGGAAACCCACGTATCTACGGTTTCTTCTGATGACGTGAGCAATTCTTCTTTACTTGCTTTCCTTTCATGCACTTCTACTCTTACACACTTCTTTTCTCAGGCTTTAGTGAAGAGATTTATCGCCCTGGGCACGGAATGTGCGGGGTACCTAAAGGTTGCGAAAGCTTCCGAAGGTACAATTTTGATGTCCAGTCATTACTTTTCTTCTGTGCTTTTTCCTTTGCCACTTATCTGACTCCCTTTCGTCTTCTTTTGTAGCTGCCTTAGCAACAGCCAATGCTCGAATTGCGTCGCTGGAAGCGGAGCTTAATGCTTCGCGAAAAGCTTATGATGTGGTGGCCGCTGCTAAGGCGAATGCTGAGAAGTCGCAGAAAGCTGCGCTTGGCAAGGCGAAGAAAGCTAAAAAAGCTTTAGCTGAAGCCAACAAGGAGCATGCTCAACGAGAGCAAGCCGTGGCGGAGCGTCTTCACACCATGTCTACTGCCGCTGAAAGTAAATGCTTCGCCTTGTCTTCTGTTTTCGACTTCTGTTGCACTGGTGTATTTGTTGACACTTGTCTCTTCTTTTCTTTTCTATTGCTCAGAATTTACCGGGGTATCTCCGTCGTACTTGCAAACGGATGATGATCCTCTTATGAATGCGGTTAACCTACTCGAGGAAAACTGGATATCTATCCAGGAGACTTTTGAGTTAGTTAGCCGCGTTCTATCACGGCTGTTTGCCAGCTTGTGGCCGAAGAAAAGGGCGACAGTTCCGAAGGACAACTTGACTGAACTTGCCAAGTCCTTCGATACCACTGAAGACCCCACTCTCCAGCTGAAAGGTCTTTCCATTAAGCGCGGCGCCGAGGGTGCTATTGCAGTTTCTCTTGCTCATGGGACGAACTTCGACTGGGAGAGGGTTAGCTCCCCTCATGGCCACACCCGTGACGAGATGATGGCTTTTTTCGAGAGGGCGAAGAAGTTGGCACCTGCATTGCTGACAACTATTTCTCCTTTGGCAGCCTCTGCGGTGTCCGCTGTACCCGCTTCAGCGGCTGAAAATCCAGTGCCACCATCGACTTCTGGCGGGGAAGTTGCCGTGCCCTCTTCTGCCACGGAACACAATGCTGAGGTGGCGTAGACTCGGCTTTCTTTGTAGTTTTTTAGTTTTCTCCTTTTGGATGCAAGAAACTCTAGTTGCGTGCAACCCGAGAACCTTAGTCGTAGGGTCTTGTACTTATGTAAATATATTTCCAGCGTATGAAGTATTGTGCTGTCTCTCTGAAATGTTTTCTCCTTTCTTTTCCTTTTTGGCTTGCAGACGATGCGCGTCAATGATCCTTTGACTCATGTTCCTGCTCCTTCCTCTGCCCGTGGACTCGATCCTCAGATTTCGTCGATTCCTAGTCGATGCAGTCAATGCGCAAAGTACTCTTCCAGGATATCTGACCTTGAGGCTCGCCTAACTTTGGCCAAATGTCAAGCACAGATGGCTATTAAAAAGGCTAGCCAAGCCAGTAGCTATATGAAGAAAATCTCTTCCCTTGATGAAGAGGTCTACAGTTTGATGGCGAAGGTTGTTCATAATGAAGAATGTGAATCTTTCATTCTTGGCATTGTCGAGTCTGCCTGCGAGATGTTGCGATGTGAGTTTTCTTTCGACTCCTCCTTTCCCTATTTGTGCACTGCTGTTTTTGTGACATCTTTTACCATTGTAGGTACTTGTTTGGATTTTGCTGCTGAGGAACGTCGAGTTGCTGAGCGAAATGCGGCTTTGGAGAAAATGCCGACTGGCTGTGAGACTTTGTGGTCTGATCCTCGACGCCGTAGCGCCATTGTATTGCTTCAAGACCGTGCCCAGCATATTGGCGAGTCAGTTGATGGTTGCCGGCGAGCTCTCACAACTATGCACTCCGTTATGCTTCCTCGTAATCCTTTGCCTGCAACTTTCCCACTTCTCCTTGATACTTTCAGATCCAGCCATCGTGTTCATAGGTTGATAGAGCTGAACTTAGTGGCTGGTGCCAATTTTGCTCTTGGGTGGATACGCAAGTGGCACCCCAGGCTGAATTATAGCACGATGTCCCTGAGTTTGGCTCCAGGTGGAGCTAGTCTTCGGGTACATATGGAGAACACGCTGCAACCTGCTCGAAGACTCGTAGCTATGCTTCTAGAGGCGGATGCTGCGTTTTTCCGCGAGTATCATTATTTAGATCCTTTAGGCGTAGATGATTCTGACAACCCGATGTTGTAAGGTGTATGTGGAACGCGAGAGTTTATTTATTTCGCGACTATATGTCTGAAACTTATTCTCAAGGCGTACTTGTATGATTCGTGCGTTTGCCGCACCTTCTCGTTGAAAGACTCGTAAACTCGAATATGAGGAACGCTTTGTCTTTATTTATACTTGTAATGTAAGATACATGGGGTGACCCAAGAGATCCGGCCTATGACCTGTGTTCTGGATCTAGAGGGCATTGCCCCTGGTATAACTCGTGGCTTTTACAGCCATTATTTTTCTACTCTACTCTTTTGATGCTTATGCCATCATGATTTGTTCTTCTTTTCCTGCATCTTCATCTTCTCCTGATGCTTCTACTCGTGGTTTCTTCATCTCGGGCTCCGTAGCGCGTCCCTCGAGTAGCTTGATGCCTTCTGCAGTCGTGTTCTTCACCTTTTCTGCATAGTTGGCTATCATGCCAAAGTTTTGCGCCATCTTGTGGAACTCCCTGTCGCAAAGATCTGAGACTTCAAAACTCCCTTTGACTGTAATTATTCCCCTTGGACCTGGCATTTTGAGTACCAGATATGTGTAGTGAGGTACTGCCATGAATCGCGAAAACGCGGGCCATCCGAGGATTGCATGATATTGAGATGGCCAGTCCATTACTTCGAAGTCGAGCTTTTCTCTCCTGTAGTTTTGTCGGTTGCCGAAGCAAACATTGAGTGCTATCCGACCCACGGGGTAATTGGCACTTCCTGGCACGATCCCGTGGAAGGAACAATCTGTTGGTTTCAGGAATTCCAACAATATGTGCATTGCCGTGAGTGTTTTTGCGTATATCAAGTTAATTCCACTTCCTGCATCCATGAATATTCTGTCGACGTCATACGCGCCGATTTGAGCTTTGAGTACCAAAGGCGCATTTCCTGGCCGAGGTACTGTTATAGGGTGGTCTTCTCTGTTGAACTCAATTGGTTGTTCTGACCAATGCAGGTACTCTGTTGTAGCTGGAGGTGAAATGACTGCTAAGTTGACTTGTCGAGTGATACTCTTTTCCTCTTTGTTTGACTTGGGCACGGGTTGTATCATTGCTGTAATGTGTCCGTTTGATGGAACGTACCCTTCGTCGTCGTCGTGTCCCTTGTTTTGCTGGTCTTGTCCTTGAGGAGCTCCGTTGTTTCCTTGCTGGTTTGCCGGGGGGTTGTTGCTCCCTTCGAATCCTTGTCGCCTTGCTTCGCTTTGCTTGTTTAGTGCTGCCTCTTGTAGTTTTAAGAATGTTGTACAATCTTTCATTGCGTGCCTTGATACTCGCTTCCCGTCGACGAACGCTGAGTGTATATGACAAGGTCCGTTGAGCATATCTTCTGGCAATGGGTTGTACTCTCTAGAGTCTCTTGGAGAGAACTTCTTATAGTTCTCCTTTCCGTAGCTTCGATATCCCGAACTTCTGCGATCATTTCCTTGATAGTTGTTGTCTTTGTATCCTGCGGCGACTTGGCTATGTGAGCCGTAGGTGTCGTAGTTTCAGGATCGTCTTCTTTGACTTCCATATCTGTTTCTTCTGTCGTCCTCTGGAGATCGCGTCCGCTTGTTGTTACACGCATCTTCTCCATCTGCAAATCTGTTTGCTGTGTCCATGAGGTCTGACACTGTTTTCGGCTTGAGTCTACCCATCTCTTCGACTAGGTCTCTTCGCCTTAATCCAATGATGAATGCGTCTATTGCTCTTTCGTCTGAAACTTCGACTGCTGAATTTTTGATGAGGCTCCATCTTTGGATGTATGCCCGCAGTGTTTCGTCGCGTTGCTGTACGCACGCTTTGACTTCTTCTATTGATGCTGGCCGTTTGTATGTCAACCTGAAGTTGCTTGTAAATTGCTTTGTGAGGTCTTCCCAGTTTCCAATAGATTCTTTCTCTAGTTTGCTCAACCATGACCTTGCTGCGCCGGTGAGGTGTAGTTGCAAACTTTGCATTGCTGTTTCTTTGGTTCCTCCTAATATTTGAACTGCTTGTAAGTAATCTGCGAGCCACGATTGTGGTTCTTGTGATCCGTCGTACTTTTGCTGATCATGAGGTGGCTTGAATCCCTTGGGAACTGGAGTGGTGCGAACCCTGCGGGTAAAGCACGATGCCCCCATCTCTTGCTCGTCATCTTCGTAGTTGCGTTTCTCATTTGGGGATCGCGATCTTCGAGTCCCACCATGCTGTTTAGGTGATGGCGATCGAGATCGTTGCTTGCTGCTTCTATGCCGAGGACTGTTGTGACGGCAAGGTGACCTTGCTTTGTGTACTTCTTTGTGATGATGTGCTTCTTCTCCTTTTGCTGATAGCTTGTGGCCTACCATGTTGAGTCCGTTCAATGCTGCTCTATGCATATGCTCCCTAGGATCTCCTGGACTTGGTCGAGTTGTGAGCAGATATGCTTGCGCTGCTACTAATGCTGCTTCAGGGGTTTTCGGTAGGATATTCCCCTGCTCGTCGACTGATAGGAAGGACGAGTCGAGGTTTTTCGAGATACTTTGCCTGTCGGAGTACTCGAGGTTGTCATACCTTGAGCCGTGTCGACGATTTTTCCTTGCGTTGCTGTATGATGCGTCGCTTCGTGCTTTACGAGCAGCTTCGCTAGCTGCAATGGCTGAATCTTTTCTTCTTTGTATCTCTATCTTCTCCTTTGCTAATTGCTTTGCTTGCTGCCTTAGGGTGTAATGATACCCAAAAAGCATGTCTTTGCTAGAATTTGATGGTATTGGCGTGCCGTGTTCTACGGCTTCTCTTATTATTTTACACTCGTCGACTGGTAGTCGAATTTTTTCCCTAGCTGTGAGGGATTCTACTGTTTGCCCTTCTGCTAGGTGATTTGCTCCTCTGTCGATGTTTGCTGGGTTTATCACTGGGTTGTTATTTTCATCGAATTCTTCTGAGTTGTCTCCCACAATGGCGAGCACCTAGCATTGTTTGCCGATGTTACTATTGAAGCTTGAGAAGATCGAGTCACCATCTTCAGAAAGCTCTAACCCTGTTTTCCATGTGTCTGCTGATTTGTCTAAGATATTGTCGAGGCAGATCACGAGATCATTGAGTTGGACTCCTTCGTCGAGTTTTTCCTTCGCTTTGTTGTCTTCTGCGACTTCTTTTAGTTCTTCGCCTAGGCTGACCGGCGAGTTTACCTCGCTGGATGAACCGTCGGAATATTCCATCATTGCTACTGTTTCGGGCTCACTTGCCGACGGATCTTGTTTCGTCGGATCTGAAAGGCGAGATGAACCCGATGGCCCAATGAGGATGCTCAAACTTCCAATTGTCAACTCCATCTCTTGATTTTCGTCGACTTCTGCACTGTTGTTGGCTAAAAGCAAAAAAGCTGTCGAATTCATGATTCCAACGCCCAAGTTCCCCACGGTCGGCGCCAATTGACGAGGGGTTAACTCGACAAATGTCCTAGATGAAGGACTTAGGATCGGGGAGATAGGGCGTCAGATGAACTCGAAGGTGAAGTTAGTCGAAATAGGTATGTGTCGAAAGTAAACTTGGGTGTTCAACCTGGCTTGCTTTCAATCTGCCCTACACCGTTCCCTCCTGGCCCCTATATATAGGTGGCTAGGTCTCGAGGATCGGGTAGGGTACGATACAGATTACAATATCGACATACGGTAAGAACTCGTATTCGACTGTCATTACAATTGGGCCTAGCTCAACGGGCCTCAGGGGTACTCAACTAACGGGCTCTATTAACTATACCCTTGTCAGTTATATTGTTAGTTCTATTCATGATGCTACTGAAAGTTATTATGAGAGAGGGAAACATGGTTTGATGGATCTCAACAATATTGAGTTTCCCCTCTTTATGTTGCAAATCTTGAAGTGGCACTTGTTTTATCTATCCATGCTTGCTACTATGTGCCTCGTTGATTTATTTTCTTACAAGATTCCTATGCATAGGAAGTGGTTCAGATATAAATGTCTTTCACATTTGCTTTTTGATGCTCTCTATTGCTTTAAGTTCCTATATGGCACCTTTGCCTCAAGCTCTTATATGGCACCCACATGAGCATCTTTGCAAATTACTGCGCCTAGCTCAAAGGCGTTAAAGAAAAGCACTCTTGGGAGATAACCCACTGTTTTATTTTCAGTACCTTTTTCTTTTATTTGAGTCTTGGAAGTCATTACTACTGTAATGACCGCTCCTTATCCTTTTTATTTTATTGTTGTGCCAAGAGAAGCCTCTAATTTGAGTGAGGTAAAGATTTGGGGATGTTGCTGTCCTGAAACTGTTTTTGGTGCTGCACCGTAAAAATTCGTAAAAATTCTCTGTATATCTTTTGGACCTCGATTTCTTGTGCATATGCCCCAGGTTATATCCAAACTTTCATTAGTTGAACACTTTTTGATTTGAGCAACAAAAAACCCCTCAAAAATTCGACCTTTGTCAGCTATTCTGTTTTGACAGATTTCTGCCAATATTTGTGTTTGCCGCTTTATCGCTTTCTTTTTGAGTTCTTTTGATCATGGAACTTTTGGAGAGGTTGCTACAGTAGTATTTACTATATATGTGGTGGTTTTTGGGTTGAAACCTGAAGCAAAAAGAGGTTGATTCTATGTTATGCTTACACTAATGTTGCTAATAGATTTGTGTTTAGTTTTGTATGAAGGAAGTTTTCAAGTGTAGGGATTGGAGAATGATGAGATGAGTTGAAGAATGGACAAAAGCTCAATCTTGGGGATGCCCATGCATCACCCCAAGAAATATCCAAGAAGTACAAGCGTCAAAGCTTGGGGATGCCCCCGAGGCACCCCTTCTTCATCGGCAAAATCAGGTCACCTTTCAAAACACTATATTTTTATTGCTTCATGCACTATGTGTTTTTCTTGGAGCGTCAGTTATTTTAGTTTTCATTATTAGTTTTGATTTGTTTCCTGCAATAAACGTTTGGATCACATCATGTTTCTTTTGGAGGAGATGAACTCGCTTTTCATTTGCCAAGAACACTCTAGTTCTCACTCTTATCGTTCAATGAGTGTTCTCTTTTTTTGCTACTGCGTTTAGCCTTTATTTTTCACCTTGATTTTTGTTCAGGTCTTGTTTTATCTTTACATCAAGGTGTATTTTTGCCTCTGATCTTTATTGGTTTTCATCAAAAGAGGTGTTTATAAAAAGTTTGAATGGTGTTGGAAAAGAGCAAAAGTTTCATGCAAAAAAGTGGTACAAGAAGGAGCTTGTGTAGACTGCGGCTTAGGCTTTTTCATGTCATGCTTGATGTCGTTTTGATAGTATGCTTAGTGGTTTTGCTGTAGCATGACTTGTCTCAAATAACTGAGATTGCTTAATGAGCCTTTGAAAAAATCATGCGTTGTTTTAATTATTTGGAAGCATTATTTTGGTTTTCTCCTTTGATGCTTTATTTGGGTTGACTTGGCGCATGCTCACACACGTTAGACTCTTACAAAGTCGCCAATAGCCACTATGATCATTTAATTTTTGACTTTTGATGCAATCTTATGCTTCTTTTAATGCCATCTTATGCTTCTTTTAATGTCGCTTTGTCGCTTTGCATGATTATGGCCATTATTGCTCTCTTAGTTGGTCGCTCCCAGTCTTTTGCTAGCCCTCATTTTGTACTGAGTATGAGCTCTACTCGTGCATCCAACTCCCAAAAACCAAGTTTGCCATTGTGTCCACTATAAATTCCTATGCATGGTATTTGTAAGCCATTCCAAATTAAATTTTCATGTGCTACCTTTCAAAAACCTTCAAAATACTTCTCGTTTTGTGACACTGTTTTTAGCTCATGGGGACGTAGTGGTCGGATTTGCTATCTTCCATATTGCTTATTCCAAAAAGAAAAAAGAAAAGAAAAAAGGCACTCCTCCATGGAATGTGAATGTTGGTGGGCACCCGATGGAATCGGTTAGCCATGGTTTGTGAAAGAAAAAAAGGTGGGGAGGAGTGCCAAGCTTTATAAAAAGAGCACAAAAGTGCCAATCTCTCTCTCAAAAACTTGCTTCATTTTTGTATGGAAGATAGTAAGAACCCCATTGCTAGTCGTTGACAAAGACAACCACCTCTCAAAACCAATTTTTATCTCTCTGTTTTACAAATGAAAAGCTCTAGCACATGTTTAATCACTGCTTCCCTCCGCGAAGGGCCTTTCTTTTACTTTTATGTTGAGTCACCACCTTCTTTCTTTATGCACCATTAAGAGAGCATAGTTGTCATTCTGAGTATAATGTGCATTGTCCCAAAGTTTTCATTGATTGACTCATGATCATGGTTTCACTTGTTCTTAAATTATTTGTATCTAGTCGCCCTCTTAAACTTGAAGGTGTCCTATGCATTTATGTTTTGCTCTCTTTGAAGGACGAGCTGAAAACCACTTGTATGTTTTTCCTTATGATTTGAACACACGTTTGACTTTCATTGTTTCATTTTCATGATCTTTTGTTTGTGTTCATTTGCATGTTTACAAAATGGTTGCTAAGTTCTTTATTATCAAGATTATGTCTTTCATGCCCATGTTTTAAGTTCTTTGATCTCAGCTCACAATGCTTACATATATGATCAAGATTGTGTAGGTGCATGTCACCTCAAAAATTATTCTTTTGTTATCACTTACCTACTCGAGGACGAGCAGGAGTTAAGCTTGGGGATGCTTGATACGTCTCCAACGTATCTATAATTTTTGATGCTCCATGGTTGTTTTTACACCATTTGCCTACTGTTTTGTTACACTTCGTGGCACTTTTATGCATTTTCCGGAACTAACCTATTAACGAGTTGCCACAGTGCCAGTTCCCTGTTTTCTGCTGTTTTTGTGTTTCAGAAGTGATACACAGAAAATATTCTCGGAATTGGACGAAACAAGTTCCTGAAGTCTTATTTTACCCGGAAGCTTCCAGAGATCCGAAGAGGAGTAGAAGGAGGGCCACAGGGGCCCCACACACAGGGCTGGCGCGGCCAGGGCCTGGGCCGCGCCACCCTGGTGTGAGGAGCCCCTGGCTGCCCCCTGACGACGCCCCTTCGCCTATATAAAGCCTCGGGACGGAAAACCCTAAAGGAGTCGGCAAAATTTCCAGAACAGTTCCGCAGCGCCGCCGCCGTCGAAGCCAAATTTCGGGGGACAGAAGCTCTTTTCCGGCACCCTGCCGGGACGGGGAAGTGCCCCTGGAGCCATCTCCATCGGTCTCCATTGCCGTCTCCGCCGTCTCCATCGACCTCACCGCCATCTCCATCAACCTTGCTGTCTCCTATGATGAGGAGGGAGTAGTTCTTCCCCGGGGCTGAGGGCTCTACCGGTAGCTATGTGGTTCACCTCTCTCTCCCATGATGTGATCTTTATGTGATCGTGAGCTTTGTATCATGTTGAACAAGTAGATGTTATTATTCAGATATTATGTGTACTCTAGTGATGTTATTAAAGTAATCTATTCCTCCTGCCATGGTGTAACGGTGACAGTGCGTGCATCATGGTGGTACTTGGTCTAGGCTACGATTGTGATCTCTTATGGATTATGAGAATAATTATCACTATGATAGTATTGAAGTGATCTATTCCTCCTTTCATGGTGTAATGTGGACAGTGTGTGCACCGTGTTAGTACTTGGTCTAAGTTGCAATAATATCTATCTTGAGTTGTGATCTGATTTGAATATCTCTATGAGTGGTGTTTGTCAAGTACTTGATGAACTTTAAGGAGTGCTTCGTAGCCCTACGCAATGATTAGTGTTATTCAATAGGAGAGTAATTCAGAGTACCATAGTGAAGAGAAGTTGTTTATTTGTTCAATCATGTTATATTTGTTGGGAGTGTGTCCACTAGTGAAAGTATGATCCCTAGGCCTTGTTTCCAAGCATTGCACACCGTTTACTTACTATTTTGTTACATGTTTGCTCGCAGCGATTCTTATTCCAGATTATATTTACTACTTATAATCATCCATACTACTTGTATTTCACTATCTCTTCGCCGAACTAGTGCACCTATACATCTGACAAGTGTATTGGGTGTGTTGGGGACACAAGAGACTTTCTGTATCGTAATTGCAGGGTTGTTTGAGAGGGATAGCTTTGACCTCTTCCTCCCTGAGTTCGATAAACCTTGGGTGATCCACTTAAGGGAAACTTGCTGCTGTTCTACAAACCTCTGCACTTGGAGGCCCAACACTGTCTACAAGAACAGAAGCGTGTGTAGACATCAGGCCCACAGTTCACTAGTGGTGTGTCTCCATAAGATAAAAAGCACATGCTGGGTAAACAAATTACAGTTGGGCAATTGATAGAGTAAAGATAATGTATATACATCACGAGGATCACTATGAGGCTTACTCTAGGCATTATGACAAAATATATAGACCGCCATCCAACTACATCTATGACTAAAAATCCACTCGCGGGGAATCGTCCGAGGACCCCTTGAGTATTAAGTTGCGAACAACAGATAATTGCATTAAGCAAAGTGCGTAATGTAAACAAAGCAAATGTCCTTAGACACAAGAATGTTGTTTTCTCCCTAGTGGCAACAGCACATCTACAACCTTAGAGGTTTCTATCACTCCCCCAGATTAAATAGAGGCATGAACCCAACTATCGAGCATAAATACTCCCTCTTGGAGTTACTTGCATCTACTCGGCCAAGATAGCTACTAGCAACGGAAAGCACGCAAGATCATAAATAACATAGAGATAACATACAATATAATTTCAGCACATCAACTTGACATAGTACCAATACTCATGGGATCCCAACAAACACAACATGTATGATTACATAAAGATGATCTTGATCATGTAGGGCAGCTCACACGATCTAAACATGAAGCACATGGTGGAGAAGACAACCATCTAGCTACTGCTATGGACCCATAGCCCAAGGTAGACTACTCACACATCACTCTGGAGGTGACCATGGTGGTGTAGAAGGCCTCCGGCAGGGATTCCCCTCTCCGGCAGGGTGCCGGGAAGAGCTCCTGGATCCTCCCGATCTCGCGACGATGACGGCGGCGGCTTGCAGTATGTTTCTAGGAAAAGTGATCCGTCCTTTAGGTTTTTCCCGTCCAGGGGACTTTATAGGCGAAGGGGAGTCGTCAGGAGTGGACCAGGGCGCCCTCATCATAGGTGGGCGCGGCCAGGGGCTGGGCCGCGCCCCTGGTGGTGAGGCTGGCCCCTGGCCCTGATTGCGGTGCGGTGTTGATGTAGATGACTGTGACACCCCAAAATCGGCACCTTGCGAATTATAGCAATCACGCCACAATTCGCACGATGTCGCTTTGGAAACGCACCACCAAGCAAAATATGCACGTCGCAACATACACATTATGCGGGTGGAATCAAGGTAGCAACATTGCACAAGTTCACGATGGAACCCACAAAAGAGTATATAATATAACTGCAAAGACTCCACGAGTCAAGAATCCGAATATACATACAAAGATCCAAATCATACATAAAGCCAAATAGTATCCGAGTACGGACAAGAATACAAATGGGCCTAAGAGGCCTGAAGATAAAAGATGGTGTCCATAACCCTGCCCGGGCCAAGCCGGAAGGGTAACCTTGCTAACGTCGTCGCTCCCATACCTGTGAACAGCGTCGGGCCAATGGTTGCCGAACAAGGAGGGAGAAAGAGAAAAAGGAAAAAAAACGAGGGTGAGTACCGAGGCACGTACTCGCGAGACTGGAATTCAGCTGTGCTCGCCTACAGGCTATATGGTGGACTTAGCGGCAACAAAAGAAACTACAGAGACAAAGATAAGAGAGTGCATAAAAGGAACCAACTAGATACTGACACCAAACATAACCCAGCCGATGAATCACCTCTTCGTGACCAAACGAAGAAGCAAGTATCAAAGGCACTCACACGGTTACCAAGTTTTATTGCAGGTTTATTGTTGTAGTTGTGCTAGCTTACTACACAAGTTTATTAGTATTGAAATAGCAGGTGCAAGTTGTTCTATGATCGAGCAGTACAGCTCCAAGTCGTCCATAACCGCGGACACGGCTTTTCGAAAAGATTTAACCCTGCAGGGGTGCCCAAATGTACCCACACGTACGATCAATCCTTCCGGCAAGTCTCGCACCCTTAATAAAAACAGGTGCGCCATTAGGATAGTCACGACTCGCACTCTCCTTCACTACAAACAAGTCCAGAAAGCCACCTAACTAAGTTGAACCCGTATCGAGAGTCCGGCCGAATCTCCGAACGGACTTAGCTGTTTGCGCCGGCGCTGCATAATGGGCTGGAACCTCGCTCTGGGGAGGGTGCCCACCTGCAGTCGTCCCGCACCTACACGAGCGTGCAGAAACAAAGGGGTTACAAGGCACTCTTGGGCTTCCCCCAAAGTAAATCGGACCATAAGATACAAGCTGCACGCCCGACAAGAACCAAATGGAAACACCACGAACTAGTTGTGGCCACTGGACAAGTATGTAGATTCTGGCAGTGATCGAGGGGAGGCCCGTAAACGTACCCACGTGTGATTAGAGCGCTCAATCTCAGAACAGTTCATGCGATCTCGGGGTCCTAGGGGACACAAGTGAGCCGTCGGAAAACTGGCAAAATGACTCACCGATGCCTCTGCTTAATTCAATTTTAATCATTAACATTAAAGTAAGCCATGATTATCTCCAACAACATATATCCATAAAGTAGAGCATGTGATAACTTTCCCAACCGAATAAGATAAAACCACTCCAACAACCTGAATATGCCTACGACTCGCAAGGCCAACTCAAACAACAAGCACACGGTTAATAGGATGTATGGAAGGTTCTACGACTTTGCTTTGGATAAATAGGTGGATAGGACACGTGACTCAAACAAAGCATCGCGACACAAGGCTAGAATATAGAGCTAGCGAGAGCAAAAGTATTAAATGGGTAGAGAGAAAAGGGCTCGCCTGAAAAGTGGTTGAAGAACACCCGAAGAACTTGTCGTTGCTCACATCACCACGAAGCGTCCTATCCGGGAAGAATCAAATGGCTATAACAAACAACGGATGCAACACTTACTACTACGGAGAAAGAATCGGCATGATCAAGTGAAACATGTATGCATGACATGGCAATTATGATGCAATGCAACTTATCAAAATTAAGCGGAATCGGAATTCCGATACACACATATGGTTAAAGTTGTTTTACTACATGACAATTTAAATGTTGATTAGCATGGCAAAGACAAGGCATGGGTGATCTACACAAGATTAAATGAAGTGGTGAAACCATATAATTGGCATATCACATTTACTCCATATGTTATTTATTAAGTGAGATGCAATTACCATGGCACTATATGATGCGAGATGCAAACATGTATATGGATGTCATATTTAAATTCCTCACATTTTTCTGATAAACTTTTATATAAAATACTTTTTATTTCGAATTACCATTTGAAAGATATGGATTTAACAAATTTTACATATTTGCAGAAATTTCAGAAACGAAAAAAATAGAGGAAGAGCTCTGGGCTGGTTCTGAAAACGGGGCGCTACCTGCAACGCGAGTGGGCCGGACCTTGGTGGCATCGGAAAAGAACAGACCGCGCGGGGCGCAGGGAACAATCTTGGGCCAAGGCCCATTTGGCGCCGGATCTGCAGAAAATGGATCAAAAAGGGTGAGGCTTTGCCTCGAGAGGGATTCGAACCCAGGGTCTGCAGCGATTGCACAAAGGAACAGACCATACAGGCTACGGATCGGATCTTGTTGATATAGAGAATGGGTGCCTTTTGATGTAGACCTTGGCGGAGACCTGGGCCATGGCCGCCGGCCGGCAAGCATGGAAGGGGCCGCAGAGGGCGAACCGGGACGCCGGAGTGGGCGCAGAAGAGGCGCGCCGGTGCGGGGAACCAATTCCCTGCGGCGGAGTGAGCTGGGAGATACCGAGAAGCACTGGCGACGAGGACCTGCGGAGAACAATGGCGGTCAACGCTGGTAGATCAACAGGGAGGGGGAGAGAGGGCATGGAGAGGTCAGGGAGGACCGCACGCTCACTAGGGTGCTACGGAGGAGGTCGGAGAGGACGAGGGAGCTCCGGTACGGCGCCATGGCGAGGGAGAGGACGGAGGAGCTGTCGAGGACAGAGACGATGGCCCTGCTTTGGTCGGTGAAGAGAAACAGAGAGCCAAGGTGGAGGAAGGGGGCGGCTAGGGTTTTCCAGGAGGATCTCGATCCGGTCTGGCTTGGGGAGGGGATAAGAGGAGGAGGGAGTGGTTGGCTTGGCTTGGCATTGGATCGGTGGTTGAAAAGGGAGGGGAAGGAGTCACGCCACCTGCGTGCTCTCTCCCTGGAGAAGACGACAATAGTGGAGCTCCTCTCCACGTGAGTTAGAAAAAGGACCAGAACAAAGGAAGCCGGCTTATTAGCATTGTTCAGAAGTTTCGAAGATCAAAGAAAGCAATATAAATAGGAGCTTGGAAAGAGCTGAGAGAAGATTTAAAACAACTTAAATTTTGAAAAGTTTATATTTATTTGAAACAAGATTTCCAAGACAATCAAAATATCTTTATTCTTATAGTTTTGACCTAAAATTAAAAATAAGAAAGGAAGGGGAAGGTTATTAGCCATACAAGCCAAAAATAAGAAATAGTTTGTATCAAATAAATTTAATTTTTGACAAAAACATGCAAGGTTATAGATGCATGATGATGCACATGTTACGATGACGCGAAAAAGAAAAAGAACAAACAATTCTAATATTGGGGATTTTCCGGGTCGTTACAATGACCGACCAGTTTGGAACCCCAAGAGAAGGTATGATGAGCATAGCAGCAAGTTTTTCCCTCAGAAAGAAACCGAGGTTTATCGAACTAGTAGGAAAAAGCCAAACTTCAGAAGGTGATGCCTGCTAGCTTCGCGACAGATCCGAACAATTTATAAGGCGCCTCATCCAGGGCTTTGCTTTGCACCAGCAGCAACGTGGAACCTGCACACAACACAACCAAGTACTTTGCTCCCAACTTACGATGAGGTTGTCAATCTCACCGGTTTGCTGTAAACAAAGGACTGAGCGTATCGAGTGGAAAACAATAGTAGTATGCGGGAAAGTAAACAGTGTGAGTAAAAGTAAACAGTAATAGCAATGTAAAGGAAATTGGACCGGGGTCCACAGTTCACTAGTGGTGTCTCTCCATAAGATAAATAACAACATGCTGGGTAAACAAATTACAGTTGGGCAACTGATAGAATAAAGATAATGTGCATATGTCACGAGGATCACTATGAGATTTACTCTGGGCATTACAACAAAATACATAGACCGCCATCCAACTGCATCTATGACTAATAATCCACTCGCGGGGATATCGTCTGAACACCCCTCAAATATTAAGTTGCGAACAACAGATAACTGCATTAAGCAAAGTGTGTAATGTAAACAAAATGAATGCCCTTGGACACAAGAATGTTGTTTTCTCCCTAGTGGCAACAACACATCTACAACCTTAGAGGTTTTTGTCACTCCCCTAGATTAAATAGAGGCATGAACCCAACTATCGAGCATAAATACCCCCTCTTGGAGTCAATAGTATCTACTTGGCCAAGATAGCTACTAACAACGGAGAGCATGCAAGATCATAAACAACTAGAGATAACATAAGATAATATTCAGCACATCAACTTAACATAACACCAATATTCATTGGATCCCAACAAACACAACATGTAGAATTACATAAAGATGATCTCGATCATGTAAGGCAGCTCACGAGATCTAAACATGAAGCACATGGTGGAGAAAACAACCATCTAGCTACTGCTATTGACCCATAGTCCAAGGTAGACTACTCACTCATCGCGCCAAAGGCAAGCATGGCGATGAAGAAGACCTCCGGTGGTGATTCCCCTCTCCGACAGGGTGCCGAGAAGAGCTTATGGACCCTCCTGATCTCGGGTCGACGACACCGGCGAATCACGATGTGTTTCTGGAAAATTGATCGGGTCTTTAGGTTTTTCCCGTCGGGGGGTCTTTATAGGTGAAGGGGCAGCGTCAGAGGTGGACTAGGGTGGCCTCACCCGTAGGGGGCGTGGGCCAGGGGCTGGCCGCGCCGCCCTATGGTGTGGCCAGCCCGTGGCCCCCCTCCGTCTCCTCTTCGGACTTCTGGAAGCTTCGGTAAATATTAGGATGTTTGGCTTTTGTTTCGTCCAATTCCGAGAATATTTCCTGTGTAACTTTTTTGAAACACAAAAACAACAGAAAACAGGGAACTAGCACTGTGGCATCTTGTTAATAGGTTAGTTTCAGAAAATGCATAAAAACGCCACGAAGTGTAACAAAACACTAAGCAAATGGTGTAAGAACAAGCATGGAGCGTCAAAAATTATAGATACGTTTGAGACGTATCAAGCATCCCCAAGCTTAACTCTTGCTCATCCTCGAGTAGGTAAGTGATAACAAAAGAATAATTTTTGAGGTGACATGCACCATCACAATCTTGATCATCTATGTAAACATTGAGTGCTGGGATCAAAAGAACTTAAAACATGAGCATGAAAGACATAATCTTGATAGAAGAAACTTAGCAACCATGTTATAACATGAAAAAGAACACAAACGAAAGATCATGAAAATGAAACAATGAAAGTCAAACGTGTGTTCAAATTATATGGAAAAACATAGCAAATGGTTTTCAGCTTGTCCTTCATGGAATAGCAAAACATAAATGCATAGGACACCTTCAAGTTTAAGAGGGCGACTAGATACAAATAATTTAAGAATAAGTGAAACCAAAATCATGAATCAATCAATGATAACTTTGGGACTATGCACATTAAACTCAGAATGATAACTATGCTCTCTTAGACGGTGCATAAAGGTAGAAGGTGGTGACTCAACATAAAAGTAAAATAAAGCCCCTTCGCAGAGGGAAGCAGTGATTGCAAGTTTTATAAAGCTTCAAAAATTATGGTACTTACTAGCTTTAAGCTCTCATTGCCCCCATCTTAGGCATCTTGAATGATTAAAGTTAATGTGAATACAATTATAAAGCATATGCTTGACAAATTATAAGTTGAAAACCTCGTGTCCCGTGAAGTACGAATATCCAAACCTCATGCTACTCGACTTAGAGTCCCAAGCAAGCTCTTGTCATTGTAAGTATACACGTATCATCGAGAACCGCCAACAGGGTACCTCCATGGCCGATGACATGGAATAAGCCCACATCAAAATGACAGGACAAACAGACAATGAACACCTCGGCATCTCTTTTATTTACCATTGGTATAGCTTTTTATTTTGAGATGCGTCGTCGAATGTTCACTATGGGTATGCTGTAAATTTCCACCATGAATTATGCATGGCTTAGATTAGCGGCCCAGTCGTTTCTCTAACACGTATACAAACTCCATGATCCTGCAAGATTCCCAACTTATTTCACATCGCGAGTATCCATAAACAAAAGATCACGATATCAACTCAAATAACAAGTGCAATGTTGAAAGCTTACCCCATGACGGCATGGTTTGGCTAATTTCCAACTTACAATTTGCAAGCATAACAACTCAACATAAGAGAGCCACAATGTCAAAATTTTAAGAACGAGAAAAGTAAAGTGTGCCATCAGGTTCATGAGAGCTTTACTGACCAATTTTCGCATAACACCAAAAAGAGTTTAATTTGAAGGATAGATAAAAGCAAGTCAAATGTACTTTGGAATAGCAAATTGTTAATAGGTATGTATGGTGGACACATTGGAATAACTTGGTTTTTGGGAGTTGGATGCACGAGTAGAGCTCATGCTCAGTACAAAATGAGGGCTAGCAAAAGCCTGGGAGCGACCAACTAAGAGAGCAATAACGGCCATAATTATGCATAGCGACAAAACATTATTAAGAGAAGCATAAAATGGCATCAAAAGTCAAAAACTAAATGATCATAGAGGCTGATGGCGACTTTGTATGAGTCAAACATGTTGTAAGCATGCACCAAGTTGATGGCGCGGTGATGATGGTGCCAGAAAACTTGTTGGCTTGTAGTAAATGACCGGCTAGTTGGAAAACCCCAAGAGAAGGTTTTGATGAATATAGCAGCAAGTTTTCCCTCAGTTAAGAACCAAGGTATGTCGATCAGGAGAAAAGCAGACAATGACGACTGAAAGTGATGCGGACTAGCTTAGCGACAGCTTCGGACAATTTATATATGGCGCCTCGTCCAAGCTTTGCTTTGCTAGCTGCAACGTGGAACCTGCACACACACAACCAAGTACTTTATTCCCAACTTGCGATGAGGTTGTCAATCTCACCGGTTTGCTTGAAACAAAGGTTATGAGCGTATCGAGTGGAAAACAGTAGAGTATGCGAGTAAAGTAAACAGTGCGAGTAAAGTAAACAGGTGATAGCAATATGATGGAAATAGGACCGGGGTCCACAGTTCACTAGTGGTGTCTCTCCATAAGATAAATAACACATGCTGGGTAAACAAATTACAGTTGGGCAATTGATAGAATAAAGATAAATATGATATGTCAAGAAGATCACTATGAGATTTACTCTGGGCATTACAAAAAAATACATAGACCGCCATCCAACTGCATCTATGACTAATAATCCACTTGTGGTGAATCAATCCGAGAACTCCACAAGTATTAAGTTGCGAACAACAGATAATTGCATTAAGCAAAGTGTGTAATGTAAACAAAGCATATGCCCTTGAGCATATGAATGTTGTTTTCTCCCTAGTAGCAACAGCACATCTACAACCTTAGAGGTTTCTGTCACTCCCCCAGGTTAAATAGAGGCATGAACCCACTATCGAGCATAAATACCCCCTCTTGGAGTCACTAGCAACTACTCGGCCAAGATAGCTACTAACAACGGAGAGCATGCAAGATCATAAACAACATAGAGCTAACATAAGATATATTTCAGTACAACAACTCAATCATAACACCAATATTCATCGGATCCCTACAAACCAAACATGTAGAATTACATAACAGTGATCTCAATCATGTAGGGCAGCTCATGAGATCTAAACATGAAGCACATGGTGGAGAAGACAACCATCTAGCTACTGCTATGGACCCATAGTCCAAGGTAGACTACTCACTCATCGCTCCGGACGCAAGCATGGCAATGAAGAAGACCTCCAGTGGCGATTCCCTTCTCCGGCAGGGTGTCGGGAAGAGCTTCTGGACCCTCCCGATCTTCGGGTCGACGGCGGCAGCGGATCGCGATGTGTTCTAGAAAATTGATCGGGTCCTTAGGTTTTTTCCATCGGGGGGTCTTTATAGGGGAAGGGGCGATGTCAGAGGTGGAGCCAGGTGGCCTCACGCCTGGCTGGCGCGGCCCAGGCCCTGGCCACGCCGGCCTGGCGTGTGGGGCCCCTATGGCTCCCCTCCTACTCTCCTTTGGATCTCTGGAAGCTCCCGGACAAAATAAGACTTCAGGAACTTATTTAATCCAATTCCGAGAATATTTCCTGTGTATCACTTCTGAAACACAAAAACAGCAGAAAATAGGGAACTGGCACTGTGGCAACTTGTTAGTAGGTTAGTTCCGGAAAATGCATAAAAGTGCCCGAAGTGTAACGAAACAGTAGGCAAATAGTGTAAAAACAAGCATGGAGCATCAAAAATTATAGATACGTTGGAGACGTATCAAGCATCCCCAAGCTTAACTCCTGCTCGTCCTCGAGTAGGTAAGTGATAACAAAAGAATAATTTTTGAGGTGACATGCACCTACACAATCTTGATCATTTATGTAAGCATTTGTGAGCTGGGATTATAAGAACTTAAAACATGGGCATGAAGATATAATCTTGACAATAAGAACTTAGCAACCATGTTATAAACATGCAAATGAACACAAACAAAAGATCATGAAAATGAAACAATGAAAGTCAAACGTGTGTTCAAATCATAAGGAAAAACATACAAATGGTTTTCAGCTTGTCCTTCAAAGAGAGCAAAACATAAATGCATAGGACACCTTCAAGTTTAAGAGGGCGACTAGATACAAATAATTTAAGAACAAGTGAAACCAACAATATGAATCAATCAATGAAAACTTTGGGACAATGCACATTATACTAAGAATGACAACTATGCTCTCTTAATGGTGCATAAAGATAGAAGGTGGTGACTCAACATAAAAGTAGAAGAAAGGCCCTTCGCAGAGGGAAGCAGTGATTGCAAGTTTTATAACCTTAAAAAATTATGGTACTTACCGGCTTTGAGCTCTCATTGCCCCCATCATAAGCATATTGAATGGTTAAAGTTAATGCGAGAACAATTATGAGGCATATGCTTGACAAATCATAAGTTGAAAACCTCGTGTCCCATGAATATGAGTACCCAAACCTCATGCTACTTTACTTAGAGTCCCAAGCAAGGCTCTTGTCATTGTAAATATATGCATATCATTGAGAACCACCAATGGGGTACCTCCGTGCCCGATGACATGGAACAAGCCCACATCAAAATGACAGGACAAGCAGACCATGAACACCTCAACATCTCTTTTATTTGCCATTTGTTTAGCTGCTGCAAATTTCCACCATGAATTATGTATGGCTTAGATTAGCGGCCCGGCGTTTCCCTAACACATATACAAACTCCATGATCCCCACAAGATTCCCAATTCATTTCACACCGCGGGCATCCATAAACAAAAGATCACGATATCAACTCAAATAAGAAGTGCAATGTTGAAAGCTTGCCCATGACTGCATGGCTGGGCTAGTCTCCAACTTACAACTTGCAAGCATAACAACTCAACATAAGAGACCACAATGTCAAATTTTAAGAACAAGAAAAAGTAAAGTGTGCCTTCCGGTTCGTGAGAGCTTTACTGACCGAATTTCGCATAACACTGGTAAGAGTTTAATTTAAAGAGAAAATAAAAGCAAGTCAAATTTACTTGGAATGGCAAATTGCTAGTAGGTATGTATGGTGGACACTTTGAAAGACTTTGGCTTTTAGGAGTTGGATGCATGAGTAGAGCTCATACTCAGTACAAGGCGAGGGCTAGCAAAAGACTGGGAGCGACCAACTAAGAGAGCAATAATGGCCATAATCATGCAAAGTGACAAAGCGACATTAAAAGAAGCATAAGATGGCATCAAAAGTCAAAAACTAAATGATCATAGAGGCTATTGGCGACTTTGTAAGAGTCTAACATGTGTGAGCATGCGCCAAGTCAACCCAAATAAAGCGTCAAGGAGAAAACCAAAATAATACTTCCATACAATAAAAACAACGCATGATTTTTTCAAAGGCTCATTAAGCAATCTCAGTTATTTCAGACAAGTCATGCTACAGCAAAAAAACTAAGCATACTATCAAAAAGACATCTAGCATGACATGAAAAAGCCTAAGCCGCAGTCTACACAAGCTCCTTCTTGTACCACTATTTTGCATAAACCTTTTTCTCTTTTCCAACACCATTTGAAATTTTTAGAGACACCTCTTTTGATGAAAACCAATAAAGATCAGAGGCAAAAATACACCTTGATTAAAAGATATGACAAGGTCTGAACGCAAATCAACGTGAAAACGAAAACCAAAAGCAGTAGCGGAAAAAGAAGAACACCCGGTCAACTCTGTTTTTCATTCTTATAATTTCAACGAGTGTTCTTGGCAAATGAAAAGCAAGGCAACTTCTCCAAAGGAAATTTGTTGGGGTTCAACCATTTATTGCAGCAAACAAAGCTAAACTAACTAAGAAAACTAAAACAACTAACGCTCCAAGAAAAACACATAGTGCATGAAGCAATAAAAATATAGTGTTTTAAAGGTGACCTGATTTTTGCCGATGAAGAAGGGGTGCCTCGGGGGCATCCCCAAGCTTTGACGCTTGTAATTCTTGGATATTTCTTGGGGTGATGCATGGAAATCCCCAAGCTTGAGCTTTTTTCCATTCTTCAACTCATCTCATCATTCTCCAATCCCTACACTTGAAAACTTCCTTCATACAAAACTAAACACAATTCTATTAGCAACATTAGTGTAGCATAACATATAATCAACCTCTTTTTGCTTCAGGTTTCAACCCAAAACCACCACATATATAGCAAATACTACTGTAGCAACTTCCCCAAAAGTTCCGTGATCAAAAGAACTCAAAAGAAAGCGATAAAGCGGCAAACACAAATATTGGCAGAAATCTGTCAAAACAGAACATCTGACAAAGGCCGAATTTTTGAGGGATTTTCTGTTGCTCAAATCAAAAAGTGTTCAACTAACGAAAGTTTGGATATAACCTGGGGCATATGCACAAGAAATCGCAGGTCCAAAAGATATACAGAGAATTTAAACGAATTTTTACGGTACAGCACTGAAAACAGTTTCAGGACAGCAACATCCCCAAATCTTTACCTCACTCGAATTAGAGGCTTCTCTTGGCACAAAAACGAAATAAACAAGATAAGGAGCGGTAATTACAGTAGTAATGACTTCCAAGACTCAAATAAAAGAAAAAGTACTGAAAATAAAACATTGGGTTATCTCCCAAAAGTGCTTTTCTTTAACGCCTTTGAGCTAGGCGCAGAAAATTGCGAATCAAGTAACATCAAGTGATGAAGCATCAAGCTCATAATTTGCTCTAAGGATAGAGTCAAAAAGTAATTTCTTTCTTTTCCTAGGGAAGTGTTCCATACCTTTCTTTAGTGGGAATTGATATTTAATAGTGCCTTCCCTCATATCAATGATGGCACCTACAGTTCGAAGAAAGGGTCTTCCCAAAATAATAGGACATGAAGCATGGCATTCAACGTCCATAACAAGAAAATCAACGGGAACAAGGTTATTATTAACCACAATAAGAACATCATTAATCCTTCCCAAAGGTTTCTTCTTAGCAACATCAGCAATAGGAACATCAAAATAACATTTTTCAAGCGGCGGTAAATCGAGCATTACATAATTTTTTCTAGGCATGATAGAAATACTAGCACCTAGATCACATAAAGCATGGCAATCAAAACCATTAACATGCATATCAATGATGGGTTCCCAACCATCTTCTAACTTCTTGGGAACAGAAGCTTTTTGCTTCAACTTTTCATCCCTAATTTTCATGAGAGCATTGGTAATATGCGTAGTAAAAGCAATATTTAAAGAACTAGCATTGGGAGTCAAAGCAAGCTTTTGCAAGAACAAAATAACTTCAGATGTATTGCAGCCATCAACATGAAAATCATTAAAAGAAGTAGAGCTATCATCTCCCACACTCTGAAAAATTTCAGCACTCTTTTGAGAAAAAGTTTTGGCAGTTTTAGGCTTTTTAACACAAGGAGTGGGAGTTTTCTCTACACCAATCAAAGTAAGAGGATTGCTAGCATTAGGAGCAACATCATTAGAGGTACTAATGGTACATACCTTCATCTCTCTAGCCATCTCATCTTCTCTTTCCCACCTGGCATGCAATTACGCTAACAATCTAATATTTTCATCAATTCCAACTTGAATAGCATTAGCGGTAGGAAAAACATTGTTCTCTTTCACATCATTAGGCAATACTTTTAATTTCAGAAGTTCAACATCATGAGCAAGGCTATCAACTTTAGAGGCAAGAATATCAATTTTGCCTAACTTTTCCTCAACAGACTTGTTAAAAGCGGTTTGCTTACCGATGAAGTCCTTGAGCATTACCTCAAGCTCGGAGGGCGTGGCCCTAGTGTTGTTGGGGGAGTTACCATAAGAGTTACCATAACCATTACCATTGATAGAAGGATATGGCCTATAATTGTTACTAGCAAAATTGTTCCTATAAGCATTGTTGTTAAAATTATTATTTCTAATGAAATTCACATCAACATGCTCTTCTTGAGAAACCAGAGAGGCTAAAGGAACATTATTAGGATCAACATGAGTCCTATCATTAGCAAGCATAGCCATAATGGTATCAATCTTATCACTCAAGGAAGAGGTTTCCTCAGAATTTACCTTCTTACCTTGTGGTGCTCTCTCAGTGTGCCATTCAGTATAATTTACCATCATGTTGTCAAGTAGCTTTGTTGCGGCGCCCAAGGTAAGGGACATAAAAGTGCCTCCAGCAGCTGAATCAAGTAGGTTCCTCGAAGAAAAATTCAGTCCTACATAAAAAGTTTGGACAATTATCCAAGTAGTCAGTCCATGAGTGGGGCAATTCTTTATCATAGATTTCATTCTTTCCCAAGCTTGAGCAACATGTTCATTATCAAACTGAGTAAACTTCATAATAATGCTACGCAGAGATATAATCTTAGCAGGAGGATAGTATCTACCAATAAAAGCATCCTTACACTTAGCCCATGAATCAATACTATTCTTAGTCAAAGACAGCAACCAATCTTTAGCTTTTCCTCTCAAAGAAAAAGGAAACAACTTGAGCTTAATAATATCACCATCAACATTCTCATACTTTTGCATCTCACATAGCTCAACAAAATTGTTGAGATGAGCTGCAACATCTTCAGTACTAGCAACAGAAAATTGCTCTTTCATAACAAGGTTCAACAAAGCAGGCTTAATCTCATAAAAGTTTGCAGCAGTAGCAGGTGGTGCAATAGGAGTGCAGATAAAATCACTATTGTTCGTGCTAGTAAAGTCACACAACTTGGTGTTTTCAGGATTGGCGATTTCAGCAAAACTAAAGTAAACAAGTAAAAACAACTACCAAGGATTCTAATTTTTTTGGGTTTTTGATATAAAATGATGCAGGTAAAATAAATAAAGTAAAGCAAAACAATAAAACAAAGTAAAGGATGTGTGTGCGAGAAACTCCCCTCGCAGAAGTCTTCCACTCTTCCCCGGCAACGGCGCCAGAAAACTTGTTGATGGCGCGGTGATGATGGTGCCAGAAAACTTGTTGGCTTGTAGTAAATGACCGGCCAGTTGGAAAACCCTAAGAGAAGGTTTTGATGAATATAGCAGCAAGTTTTCCCTCAGTTAAGAACCAAGGTATGTCGATCAGGAGAAAAGCAGACAATGATGACTGAAGGTGATGCGGACTGGCTTAGCGACAGCTTCAGACAATTTATATATGGCACCTCGTGCAAGCTTTGCTTTGCTAGCTGCAACGTGGAACCTGCACACACACAACCAAGTACTTTGTTCCCAACTTGCGATGAGGTTGTCAATCTCACCGGTTTGCTTGAAACAAAGGTTATGAGCGTATCGAGTGGAAAACAGTAGAGTATGCGAGTAAAGTAAACAGGTGATAGCAATATGATGGAAATAGGACCGGGGTCCATAGTTCACTAGTGGTGTCTCTCCATAAGATAAATAACACATGCTGGGTAAACAAATTACAGTTGGGCAATTGATAGAATAAAGATAAACGTGATATGTCAAGAAGATCACTATGAGATTTACTCTCGGCATTACAACAAAATACATAGACCGCCATCCAACTGCATCTATGACTAATAATCCACTTGTGGCGAATCAATCCGAGAACTCCACAAGTATTAAGTTGCGAACAACAGATAATTGCATTAAGCAAAGTGTGTAATGTAAACAAAGCATATGCCCTTGAGCATATGAATGTTGTTTTCTCCCTAGTAGCAACAGCACATCTACAACCTTAGAGGTTTCTGTCACTCCCCCAGGTTAAATAGAGGCATGAACCCACTATCGAGCATAAATACCCCCTCTTGGAGTCACTAGCAACTACTCGGCCAAGATAGCTACTAACAATGGAGAGCATGCAAGATCATAAACAACATAGAGATAACATAAGATATATTTCAGTACAGCAACTCAATCATAACACCAATATTCATCGGATCCCAACAAACCAAACATGTAGAATTACATAACGGTGATCTCAATCATGTAGGGCAGCTCATGAGATCTAAACATGAAGCACATGGTGGAGAAGACAACCATCTAGCTACTGCTATGGACCCATAGCCCAAGGTAGACTACTCACTCATCGCTCCGGAGGCAAGCATGGCAATGAAGAAGACCTCCGGTGGCGATTCCCCTCTCCGGCAGGGTGCCGGGAAGAGCTTCTGGACCCTCCCGATCTTCGGGTCGACGGCGGCGGCGGATCACGATGTGTTCTAGAAAATTGATCGGGTCCTTAGGTTTTTTCTGTCGGGGGGTCTTTATAGGCGAAGGGGCGATGTCAGAGGTGGAGCCAGGTGGCCTCATGCCTGGCTGGGGCGGCCCAGGCCCTGGCCTCGCCGGCCTGGCGTGTGGGGCCCCTGTGGCTCCCCTCCTACTCTCCTTCGGATCTCTGGAAGCTCCCGGACAAAATAAGACTTCAGGAACTTATTTCGTCCAATTTCGAGAATATTTCCTGTGTATCACTTTTGAAACACAAAAACAGCAGAAAACAGGGAACTGGCACTGTGGCAACTTGTTAGTAGGTTAGTTCCGGAAAATGCATAAAAGTGCCACGAAGTGTAACGAAACAGTAGGCAAATGGTGTAAAAACAAGCATGGAGCATCAAAAATTATAGATACATTGGAGACGTATCACAAGTCAACCCAAATAAAGCATCAAGGAGAAAACCAAATTAATGCTTCCAAATAATAAAAATAACGCATGATTTTTTTCAAAGGCTCATTAAGCAATCTCTGTCATTTGAGACAAGTCATGCTATAGCAAAGCCACTAAGCATACTATCAAAACGACATCAAGCACGACATGCAAAAGTCTAAGCCGCAGTCTAAACAAGCTCCTTTTTGTACCACTTTTTTGCATGAAACTTTTTCTCTTTTCCAACACCATTCGAACCTTTTTGAAACAACTCTTTTTATGAAAACCAATGATACGTCTCAAACGTATCTATAATTTTTTATGCTCCATGCTTGTTTTTACACCATTTGCTTAGTGTTTCATTACACTTCGTGGCGTTTTTATGCATTTTTCGGAACTAACCTATTAACGAGATGCCACAGTGCCAGTTCCCTGTTTTCTGCTGTTTTTGCGTTTCAGAAAAGTTACACAGGAAATATTCTCAAAATTGGACGAAATAAAAGCCAAACATCCAGAAATTTATCGAAGCTTCCAGAGAACCGAAGAGGAGACGGAGTGGGGCCACGAGGGGCCCACACAACAGGGCGGCGCGGCCCTGGCCCTGGCCGTGCCCCCTATGTGTGAGACCGCCTCGGTCCACTTCTGACGCCGCCCCTTCGCCTATAAAGACCCCCGACGGGAAAAACCTAAACACCCGATCACTTTTCCAGAAACACATCACGATCCGCCGCCGTCGTCGACCCGAGATCGGGAGGGTCCAGAAGCTCTTACCGGCACCCTGCCGGAGAGGGGAATCGCCACCGGAGGTCTTCTTCATCACCATGCTTGCCTCCGGCGCGATGAGTGAGTAGTCTAGCTTGGACTATGGGTCCATAGCAGTGGCTAGATGGTTGTCTTCTCCACCATGTGCTTCATGTTTAGATCTCGTGAGCTGCTTTACATGATCGAGACTACCTTTATGTAATTCTACATGTTGTGTTTGTTGGGATCTGATGAATATTGGTGTTATGATTGAGTTGATGTGCTGAATATTATCTTATGTTATCTCTATGTTATTTATGATCTTGCATGCTCTCCGTTGTTAGTAGCTATCTTGGCCGAGTAGATACTAGTAACTCCAAGAGGGGGTATTTATGCTCGATAGTTGCGTTCATGCCTCTATTTAATCCGGGGGAGTGACAGAAACCTCTAAGGTTGTAGATGTGTTGTTGCCACTAGGGAGAAAACAACATTCATATGTCCAAGGGCATATGCTTTGTTTACATTACACACTTTGCTTAATGCAGTTATCTGTTGTTTGCAACTTAATACTTGTGGAGTTCTCGGATTGATTCCCTGCAAGTGGATTATTAGTCATAGATGCAGTTGGATGGCGGTCTATGTATCTTGTTGTAATGCCCAGAGTAAATCTCATAGTGATCCTCTCGACTTAGCACGTTATCTTTATTCTATCAATTGCCCAACTGTAATTTGTTTATCCAGCATGAGTTATTTTATCTTATGGAGAGACACCACTAGTGAACTGTGGACCCCAGTCCTATTTCCTTTATATTGCTATCACCTATTTACTTTACTCGCATACTACTATTGCTTTCCACTCGATACGCTCATACCTTTGTTTCAAGCAAACCGGTGAGATTGACAACCTCATCGTAAGTTGGGAGCAAAGTATTTGGTTGTGTTGTGTGCAGGTTTTATGTTGCTACTAGTTGAAGACGCACTAACAAGTGTCGTAAATGGTGCCCTTGTTGGAAGTCACTAGGCTAGCAAGCATCACCTTCTTGAGTTTGGCTTTTTCCTGGATTCGACATACCTTGGTTTCTTATTGAGGGAAAAGCTTGCTGCTGTGCTCATCATACCTTCCTCTTGGGGTTCCCAACTGGACGGTGAAAACCATCAACACCGTGCCGCATCAAGACTTTTTTCTGGCGCTGTTGCCGGGGAAAAAGAAGACTTCTGCAAGGGGAGTTTCGCACGCACATCCTTTACTTTGTTTTAAGTTTTGCTTTACTTTATTTTTACTTGCATCATTTTATCAAAAATAAAAAAATAGTTTCCTTTATAGTTGCTACCTTATTACTTTTAGTTCATTATGTTGTTCCCTAAGTACGTCTTGGAGGACCTCTCAGTAGGTAGTGGTTCTATTATTGGGAAAAGTAACATCGAGGAGTTCTTTAATCATATTAGTATGCATAAAGATGTTGAGGAAAAATCTGTTGCTGAGCTTGCTCGTAGTTATGAAGTTGCTTCTGCTTATTTAGTTCACATGTTAGAAGCTAGGTTTGCTAGCCTTAATCCTTTTATGCAACACATGTTTCTTAAGCTTCATGATATTGAAGACCCCGAAAAGAAAGCTTTTATCTTGGAAACTTTGCGCATAGAATTTAGAGATGTGGCCATTGAAGCTAGGAAAGTTATTAAGCGTTTTAATAAGCTTGGCTCACATATAAAGGTTGTTAGTACAAACAATGAAGGAACCAAAATACCAATACCTAGCAAACTCTTGGGATTGCATGAGGCTTTTGAAAACAATTTTGATTGGATCTGTCCTGAAAATCTTTTTAGTGATTTGAGTGAACCAAAGTGTGATCACAAGGGGTCTTCAAAAACTTATGTGGATAAAATACAATGCCTTATTGAAAAGACTTCTGCAGTTGATCTTAATGCCTCTTTCGATATTACTTGATTCGCGCTTTCTGCGCCTAGCTCAAAGGTGTTAAAGAAAAGCACTCTTGAGAGATAACCCATTGTTTTACTTTCAGTTCTTTTTATTTTATTTGAGTCTTGGAAGTTATTACTACTATAATAACCGCTCCTTATCATTTTTATTTCATTGTTGTGCCAAGAGAAGCCTCTAATTTGAGTGAGGTAAGATTTGGGGATGTTGCTGTCCTGAAACAGATTTCGGTGCTGCACTGTAAAAATTCATGAAAATTCTCAGAATATATTTTTGACATGCGATTTCTTATGCATATGCCCCAGGTTATATCAAAACTTTCATTAGTTATACACTTTTTTATTTGAGCAACAAAAAACCCTCTAAAAATTCGACCTTTATCAGCTGTTCTGTTTTGACAGATTTCTGCCAATATTTGTGTTTGCCGCTCGATCGCTTTCTTTTTGAGTTCTTTTGATCACGGAACTTTTGGGGAAGTTTCTACAGTAGTATATTCTTTATATGTGGTGGTTTAGAGTTGAAACCTGAAGCAAAAAGGGTTGATTCATTGCTATGCATACACTAATTTTGCTAATAGAATTGTGTTTAGTTTTGTATGAAGAAAGTTTTCAAGTGTAGGGATTGGAGAATGATGAGATGAGTTGAAGAATGGACAAAAGCTCAAGCTTGGGGATGCCCATGTCACCCCAAGAAATATCCAAGAGGTACAAGCGTCAAAGCTTGGGGATGCCCCCGAGGCACCCCTTCTTCATCGGCAAAAATGAGGTCACCTTTCAATACACTATATTTTTATTGCTTCATGCATTATGCATTTTTCTTAGAGCGTCAGTTGTTTTAGTTTTCAGTTTTGTTTTCTGTAATAAATGGTTGGACCCCAACAAATTTCCTTTGGAGAATATTACTTGCTTTTCATTTGCCAAGAACACTCCGTTTTTTACTCTTATCGTTCAACGAGTGTTCTCTTTTTCTAAAACTACGTCCAGCTTTTATTTTTCGCCTTGATTTTTGTTCAAATCTTGTTATATCTTTGCATAAAGGTGTATTTTAACCTCTGGACCATGTTGGTTCTCATCAAAAGAGTTATTTCAAAAAAGTTCAAATGGTGTTGGAAAAGAGAAAACGCTTTATGCAAAAAAAAAGTGGTACAAAAAGGAGCTTGTGTAGACTGCGGCCTAGGCTTTTGCATGTCGTGCTTGATGTCTTTTTGATAGTATGCTTAGTGGTTTTGGTGTAGCATGACTTGTCTCAAATGACTGAGATTGCTTAATGAGCCTTTGAAAAAATCATGCGTTGTTTTAATTATTTGGAAGCATTATTTTGGTTTTCTCCTTGATGCTTTATTTGGGTTGACTTGTCGCATGCTCACACATGTTAGACTCATACCAAGTCGCCATAAGCCTCTATGATCATTTAGTTTTTGACTTTTGATGCCATCTTATGCTTATTTTAATGTTGCTTTGTCGCTATGCATGATTATGGCCATTATCGCTCTCTTAGTTGGTCGCTCCCAGTCTTTTGCTAGCCCTCATTTTGTACTAAGTATGAGCTCTACTCATGCATCCAACTCCTAAAAACTAAGTTGTTCCAATGTGTCTACCATACATACCTATTAGCAATTTGCTGTTCCAAAATATATTTGACTTGCTTTTATCTATCCTTCAAATTAAACTCTTTTGGTGTTATGCGAAAATTGGTCAGTAAAGCTCTCATGAACCTGATGGCACACTTTACTTTTCTCGTTCTTAAAAATTTGACATTGTGGCTCTCTTATGTTGAGTTGTTATGCTTGCAAGTTGTAAGTTGAAAATTAGCCTAGCCATGCCGTCATGGGGCAAGTTTTCAACATTGCACTATCTTTCATTTGAGTTGATATCGTGATCTTTTGTTTATGGATACTCGCGATGTGAAATAAGTTGGGAATCTTGCGGGATCATGGAGTTTTTATATGTGTTGGGGAAACGCCTGGGCTGCTAATCTAAACCATGCATAATTCATGGTGGAAATTTACAGCATGCCCATAGTGAACATTCGACGACGCATCTCACAATAAAAAGCTATACCAATGGTAAATAAAAAAGATGCCGAGGTGTTCATTGTCTGTTTGTCCTGTCATTTTGATGTGGGCTTGTTCCATGTCATCGGGCACGGAGGTACCCTGTTGGCGGTTCTCGATGATACACATATATTTACAATGACAAGACCTTGTTTGGGATTCTAAGTCGAGTAGCATGAGGTTTGGGTATTCGTACTTCACGGGACACGAGGTTTTCAACTTATGATTTGTCAAGCATATGCAGCATAAGTGTATTCGCATTAACTTTAACCATTCGATGCCTATGATGGGGGCAATGAGAGCTCAAAGCTAGTAAGTACCATAATTTTTGAAGGTTTATAAAACTTGCAATCACTGCTTCCCTCCGCGAAGGGACTTTCTTTTACTTTTATGTTGAGTCACCACCTTCTATCTTTATGCACCATCTAAGAGAGCATAGTTGTCATTCTGAGTATAATGTGCATTGTCCCAAAGTTTTCATTGATTGATTCATGATGTTGGTTTCACTTGTTCTTAAATTATTTGTATCTAGTCGCCCTCTTAAACTTGAAGGTGTCCTATGCATTTATGTTTTGCTCTCTCATTGACGAGGGTTAACTCGACAAATGTCCTAGATGAAGGACTTAGGATCGGGGAGATAGGGCGTCGGATGAACTCGAAGGTGAAGTTAGTCGAAATAGGTATGTGTCGAAAGTAAATTTGGGTGTTCAACCTGGCTTGCTTTCAATCTGCCCTACACCGTCCCCTCCTGGCCCCTATATATAGGTGGCCAGGTCTCGAGGATCGGGTAGGGTACGATACAGATTACAATATCGACATACGGTAAGAACTTGTATTCGACTGTCATTACAATTGGGCCTAGCTTAACGGGCCTCAGGGGTACTCAACTAACGGGCTCTATTAACTATACCCTTGTCAGTAGCCCCTGAGATTCTACCAGAATTGCAGATTCAGGTCGAATCTCTAATCTTCAAATCTTGGACTTGATCAATTCTTCGACTTCTTCATATCTTCAAATCTTCGACTTTGGTCTTTCGACTTATTTTCATGATATTCTTTTGCAAGGGGTTTTGATGAACAAGCCTGACAACTCTGACGGATCAAGAGGTCAGTTAACTGCCGAAACAGATACTTGTCACCTACTTCAAATTCAATCCCCTTGGACTTGAATTCGGGATACCGGTCAGACCCACTCTTTTGCCGCATTTAGGACTTATAAAGAATGAATCCCAGTGATTCTCAGGGTACCCAGTGCGTCCACCAGGATTTTCTTCGCGTCGTAGACACGGATACATACCAGCAGAGCGCATCCATGTGCGTATACCAGGCCACACAGGACGGATCCCGGGGTCTTACCTTCGCGATAACTCACGGCATTCGAGTTTCGTTGCGATAACGTAACTCGAGAATCTTATATTTCGCAGCCAAGTTTCTGACTGATAAAACCAAAGAATTTTGGATTTTAAATTGATCTTCTTCGCTCCCGATGGGAGTAATCTCTCTTCAGTTTTATCGACTATGTAGTCGAAGTTTGTATGCTTATCCTTCTGCATCTCTAGTATTGATTATCTTATCCTCTATCGGGTGCGCGCTTAGCGCTCCCGATGGGAGTAGCCCCCGAGGCTATGTTTGGCTACTTGTAGTCAAGCATAGGCTCGAAGTTCAGCTCTTCTTTCTTCTGTTAACGTCTTGCTGTTGGCGAGCCCCCGAGTCCAAGTCGGGGTTTTCATGTCGTGCGACCATAGTCTCCTTTTCTTGTTTTTCTTCTTTGATATTATCGTCTGCTGTGCGCAGAATTTTAATTCCTGCTGTAAAATACATTTACGGGCTTTGCTGTAGCACGGGGGCCCAATAATATGTGCTTATAAATAAAGCACTTTCTGGTAAAGGTAAAAAACCCTAATCAGATTCCTCCTCCGCCGCATCATCTTCTCTCTCCATCTAGGGTTTTCCGAGGTTTTTCCCTTGTTCTCATGGCTGATGCTGAAGGTTCTCGTCTAAACCTTGGCTCCCCGGTGGCGCCGCGAGGTCGGGGTCGCCCTCGTGGAAGTAAGAACAGGAGCAACATCACTTCAGCCGCCGCAGGAACTTCATCCGATGCTCCGGCTAAGCGTCGTCCCGGCCGTCCACCTGGTAGCAAGAACAAGCCTAAGGTGACTGGCGCTGCTCCAGGTCCAATCGCTCCTCCTCCTGCTGCTCCTGTTGCCCCTCCCCGAATCTTCTCCTTCTTCTGCATTGCCATGGCGCAGTGCCGTGAGATTCAGCGCCTACCGCTAAATTTTACCAAGTTCATGGATGGCCGCGAACTGCGAGAGGCGGTTCTCCGTGAACAGTCTGGCAGTGGCATCCCATACGAGGTGGAGGTGTGGTATGATGGCGATGGCAAGCAGTATTTGAGGGGCGGCTGGCCAGAGTTTGCAGAAGACCACGACATCCACCAAGGCTTCTTCATGGTCTTCGACTTCCATATCAGCACGTCGAAGTTCGACGTGACGATCTATGATGGCACCCAGTGCCAGAAGGAATATGAAGCTGAAGTCCATTTCCATTAGTATTTGCTTTTTATGTAATTTCTTTTGATAATGTCCTTGCTACCATGTTATCTGTAATGAATATTCGTACTTTGTGTCTATGCTTTCGCTAGTACCAGGAAAACAAATCATTGTTCTGAGGTATACTTTCCATCTATCGGGTTCTTTGCGAACCAATTTATACGAAAAATATTGGGTTCCTTTGTGAACCAAGTTATGCGAATATTTATCGGGTTGTCTGCACAACCTTTCAGTGACAAAAATTCTTCCAAGTCACGATAAGAAATTCCTTTCGTTCGACCTGAGGGCTAAAGCCCCCGAGGCAGAAAAGTACAATTTTGTCGAGTTCAACCCAAAGAACCCGACCTGTGGCCTCATGTTCTGGGTTCAGAAGGTTGACTCGAATTTACTGATACCTCTATATTTTATTCTACGCGTAAAAACGTCGTAGCTGATCTGCATTCCATGGGTTGCTCTCGTCCTTCCCAGTCTTCTTGTCTTGTAGTCGATATGCTCCACCTGGTATTACTTTGGTTACGATGTAAGGTCCCACCCAAGGGGACTCCAATTTGCCGTGGCTGTCTTGCCTTAATCGCAAAACTAGATCTCCCACCATGAAGGATCGTGGACGAACTCGACTACTATGGTAGTTTCGTAGGCTTTGTTGATACTGCGTAGCTCTTTCTAACGCTTTATCTCTTGCTTCATCTAGTGCATCGACGTCGTTTTGCAATTCTTCTGTTGACGCTATCTCGTCATATGCTGTCACTCTTGGAGCCTCGTGCGTAACTTCGACTGGAAGCACGGCTTCTGCGCCATGGACCAGGAAGAAAGGAGTTTCTTGAGTTGCTGCATTAGGTGTAGTTCTTAAGCTCCAAAGAACGGAGGGTAATTCTTCTACCCAAGCGCTTTTGGCTTTCTCAAGAGGTGCTAAGAGCCTCTTTTTTATCCCACTACATATCAGACCATTGGCTTTTCCGACTTGCCCGTTTGTCTTCGGGTGCGCCACAGATGCGAATTTGAGCTTGATCCCTAATCCTTCACAGTAACTCTTGAATTCCTTTGAAGTGAAATTTGTCCTGTTGTCTGTGATGATGCTGTATGGTACACCAAAACGGAAAACTAATGACTTGATGAAGCTGATTGCTGCTGTAGAATCTTGAGTTCTTACCGGGGCCGCTTCCACCCATTTGGTAAATTTATCGACTGCCACTAGCATATAGACATGCCCTCCTGGCCAGGATTTGTGCAACTTTCCCACCATATCGAGGCCCCATTGTGCGAAGGGCCAAGATAATGGTATTGTTTGTAACTCTGCTGCTGGTGCATGCGGTCTAGACGCAAATCTTTGATATGCTTCACACTTTTGAACTATATCTTTTGCGTCCTCAATGGCTGTTAGCCAATAGAATCCTGCTCGGAAAGCTTTTGCTGGTATTGCTCTGCTGCTAGCATGATGACCACATACTCCGCCGTGTATGTCTTTTAATATTGTTTGTCCTTCCTGGGGCGTTACACAACGCTGCAAAACGCCAGTAATACTTTTCTTGTATAGTTTCCCCTGCAACACGACAAACGCTTTCGATCTTCGAGTTATCCTCTTGGCATCCACTGCATCTTCTGGTAATTTCTTATTTATCATGTATGCTAGATATGGCTGCATCCATGTTTCTTCTATCATCATGACTTCCTCTGGCTCTGATGTAGCCCCCGAGCCTGCTGTAGTAGTCGAGCTTTTTCCACTTTTTATTGATCTTTCCACTATTTCCTCCCAAAATACTCCGGACGGCACAGGTAAACACTGTGACCCGATATTTGCTAAATTGTCGGCTTCTTCATTGTTGTTCCTGCTTATGTGCGAGACTTCGCATCCATCGAATGTTCCTTCTAGATAATGGTACAAATTTTTGTATGCCATCATGTTGTCATTAATTGTGTCACATCTGTTCATAACCTGCTGGATAACAAGGTTGGAATCTCCAAATATTTTTAGGCGAGTTGCTCCACATGCTTTAGCCATCTTCATGCCGTGCAACAAAGCCTCGTACTCTGCTTCATTGTTAGAAGCCTGTGGAAAGCTCATCCTTAGTACGTACTTCAATTTGTCGCCATGAGGTGATATCAAAACTACTCCTGCGCCTGCGCCTTGGACTCTTTTAGAACCGTCGAAATACATTGTCCAAACACTGGATAAGTCTGGTGGTCCTGTGCTTTGCAGCTCCAGCCATTCTGTCGTAAAATCTGGCAAAACTTGCGACTTGATCGCCTTTCTTTTCTCGTACGTGATGTCCATGGGAGACAGCTCGATTCCCCACAAAGAGACACGTCCTGTTGCTGAAGGATTATTCAATATGTTTGATAATGGCGCCTCGTTGACCACTATAATTGGGTGCACCGTGAAGTACTGTCGTAGTTTTCGTGCGGTTGTGAAGACACTGTATGCCAACTTCTGATAGTGCGGGTACCTCTGTTTTGTTGGAGATAACACTTCACTGATGAAATATACCGGCCTCTGGACGCCATGGGCCTTTCCTTCTTCGCTTCTTTCGACTACTAATACTGTACTCACCACCTGATGGGTTGCGGCGATGTACAATAGCAATGGTTCTTTTTCCTTTGGTGCGACCAGCACTGGTGGCGTGGAAAGCACTTTTTTCAACTGTGCGAACGCTGTGTCTGCTTCTTCTATCCACTCGAATTTATCGTCTGATTTCTTCATAAGTGCATAAAAAGGAAGCGCCTTCTCCCCTAGTCGAGCAACGAAACGACTTAGTGTCGCGACACGTCCTGCAAGTTTCTGTACATCGTGTAGTTTCGTGGGTTTCCCCATTGTTAAGATTGCTTGGATCTTTTCTGGGTTTGCCTCTATTCCTCGTGCTGATACCAAGAACCCCAAAAGTTGTCCTGCTGATACACCGAAGGAACACTTTGTCGGGTTAAGCTTAAGCTTGTATCTGCTCAGGTTGTCGAAGGTTTCTGCCAAGTCGCTGATTAAAGATTTCTCTTCTCTTGTCGTGATGACTACATCATCAATGTAGACTTGGATATTGCGTCCTATTTGGCTTCCGAGGCAATTTTGCATCATCCGCTGATAAGTTGCTCCTGCATTTTTTAGGCCGAAAGGCATTACTTGGTAGCAAAACACTCCGTATGGTGTGATGAAGGCCGTTTTTTCTTCGTCCTCTTTCTTCAATTTGATCTGATTGTAACCAGAATATGCGTCCAAAAATGAAAGCCTCG